>OX327003.1:21655000-23082500 GCA_946800695.1 Geum urbanum | reverse complement strand
AATTAATAAATAATAATGTAATGTTGTCTTTCTCTTAAGATTGAGGGCGGTAAAAATAATATTAAAATAATAATCAAATGGCAACATCTCTGTAATAGGTGAATGCCTCTTTTTCTCCTGAAGTTGTCGGAATTATTCGATATTGGCTACAATTTAAAAGGTTTTATCAATAAAATTCCCATTTATCCCAGATCTAGACATAGGTGTATTAATCCATTCTATAATTTTTTTTTATTTCCTTTTGTGAAAAAAAATCCCACAAACAAAGGAATTGTACAGTACGAAATAACGTAAAAACGGATTCATTAAAACGCTCTTGTTTTGTTACTCAAATTCTTTATTTTTGACAGGAACCAATAAAAATTATTTGAATCCTATTAGCTTTCATCCAAATCCAAATGTAGTAATATAAAAATTTTAAAAATGAAAGAACTCTTACAATTTCATTGAAGTTGAAGAATCAACGAATTGCTCCTAAAGATTAGGATAAGTCAAGAAGTTTTGATTCCAAAGAGGAAAAGAAAAAGAGTAGAACAATACAATAATTCTATTATTAAAATGAAATACCGTCTTTTTTGTGTTGTGTGTATAGTGGATATACGCTATACAATCAAATATAAAAATACGGGGCGTTTCATGAATTTTGAATAAATCTAGCGGTTAAGAGGTTCAAGTAAGGAACTCTTGTTGAAAAATCTAAAACTGGAAAGGGATTTTAGAATTTTTATGAAAATGGAATATCCATACCTATAAAAAATGAATATGAATGACTCACTATTCGTTCGATTTTTGGGCCATAATCATTATGTATATGTAGGAGAGATGGCCGAGTGGTTGAAGGCGTAGCATTGGAACTGCTATGTAGACTTTTGTTTACCGAGGGTTCGAATCCCTCTCTTTCCTTATCCTTTACCTAATTCATCAATGTTAGTGATCACAATGCATCAAATAAGAATGGCTACTACAACAGCTAGCCCGTATCTTTTCTTTGATATGATATGGATTCTTTATTCCTAATTTCTGTGGTAGGAAATTACTGGATAAAATGAACAAGGAATGAAAATCCTCTAGCGATTTAGAGATCCTTTATATTGGAATGGCTGAAGAGTCAAATGTTTTGGTAATTCCTCGGGGGGGGGGGGGGGGGGGATGAATCGAGATAATTTTGAATCAGAGCTTTCGATTTTTGTTCATCTCTCACCGTAATAATATCTCTGGGTTTGCATCGATAACTTGGTATATCTACTATACGACCATTAACTAAAATATGCCTATGGTTAACTAATTGGCGGGCTTGAGGAATAGTCGAAGCCATACCCAATCGAAAAAGGATGTTATCCAAACACATTTCAAGTAATTGTAGTAAAACTTGACCTGTTGACCCTTTAGCTTTTCCGGCGATACGAACGTATTTAAGCAATTGTTGTTCTGTAAGACCATAATGAAAGCGCAATTTTTGTTTTTCTTCTAAACGAATATGATATTGCGATTTTTTGCCGGGGTGCGATTGAGTTCAAAGATCGCTTCCGGCTCTAGGCTTTTTACTAGTTAGCCCCAGCAAAGCCCCCAGTCGTTGTATTTTTTTTAAACGAGGTCCTTTGTAATGCGACATAAAGACTCCTTTTTTTTATGAAATTTCATAAACCAAAATTCAAACTAAACTAAAATATGATAAATAAAGCCAAATTTACTGAAGTATTAGTATTACAAAGAATAATTAGAGGAATTGTATCAATATCCGGACCTTATTGTATTATTATATATAAATATATAAATAGTTATATAAATAGTGTATATATAATTGTATTATAGAAATAAAAAAGAATTTGAAATAATAGAAAAATAAGGAAGGGCTCTTTTCTTGATTGATTTGTTCTACAGAGACCAAATCCCTCCAATCCAATTTTTATTCTGAATTGGAAGTTTCTATAAAATAATAGTAATAGAAAGGACTCGTTGACCTTTTGTAAAGGGCAAAGGGACTTTTCACTTTGATTTCATATTATTAATGATCTACAAAATAAAACAAATGGATAAAAGCCAGCTATCGGAATCGAACCAATGACCATCGCATTACAAATGCGATGCTCTAACCTCTGAGCTAAGCGGGCTCACATAACATAAATTGTACTCATATACTAATTTAGTAAACTACAAACTACTCTTAACTGTTTATTCTTAGCTATTTCATAATAAATATGATAGAAATCTAGAAACATTCAACTATAGAAACGAATAAGAATAGAAAATAAAAAATTTGATATAATTCAAAAAAAATTTCTATTTCATTAAAAAAAAATTTGAAATTATACGGCATAAGTAAATTATTAATTATATCTATTCGATTAGTTATGGCTATTAATGAAATTTGAAATTAATATTACTAAATTGACCTTTGTCGTTTTTTTATTATTTATTATGGTCTGTCCTAAGAAAAGACCAATCCAGATCATAATGAAAAATGACTCTGGTTTCATTCGGAAAGGCGAAACCTAAGACGAAAGAAAAGAATCGATCGTTCAAGTATTCAAAATTGCGCACAGAAAATGCTAGAAATAGAGACATGTATAAGTATAATCTATATTATATATATAATAGATATATGTTATGTGGTATAGATATATTGAATTTCTTATTGGACGAAGTAAGGCCTCTAATAGAGATGAAAGAAGATAGATACAAATCAATACATGAATCAATATCTAATGAATTCAACGGTTCGAGCATAATATAATATAAATGGAAATGCACGAAAAAGGGTAAATGGCATCATGATGTGATCTAATCACATCACAAAAAAAAGGGGGATATGGTGAAATTGGTAGACGCTACGGACTTAATTGGATTGAGCCTTGGTATGGAAACCTACCAAGTGATAACTTTCAAATTCAGAGAAACCCTGGAATTAAAAAGGGGCAATCCTGAGCCAAATCCCGTTTTATGAAAAGAAACAAGGGTTTCAGAACACGAGAATAAATAAAGGATAGTTGCAGAGACTCAATGGAAGCTGTTCTAACAAACAAATGGAGTTGGCTACATTATGTTCGTAAAGGAATCCTTACATCAAAACTTCGGAAAGGATGAAAGGGAAACCTATATACATATCTATACTTCCTGAACTACTATCGCCAAATGATTAAAAATTATTAATGACGACTTCAAGCGGTTCTATAATTTTTTTATATCTATGTTTATATGAAAAAGAAAAGAATTTTTTTGAATCAATTCCAAATCAAAATTGAAAAAAGAATCACATATTCATAGATCAAATCATCCACTCCATCATAGTCTGATAGATCTTTTTAAGAATTGATTAATCGGATAAGAATAAAGATAGAGTCCCGTTTTACATGTCAATATCGACAACAATGAAATTTATAGTAAGAGGAAAATCCGTCGACTTTAGAAATCGTGAGGGTTCAAGTCCCTCTATCCCCAAAAAGACCTGCTTGTCTCCCTAATTCTTTATTCATTTTGTTAGCAACTCCAAATTTGCTATGCTTCTAAGTCACTCTCACCCTACTCTTTCACACTTTCACAAACACGTTTTTTTTCTTATCCCACCACAAGTCTTGCGTGTGATATATATGATAATGATATATGTTCAAATGCAAATAAACATCTTTGAACAATGTATTAAACTTAAATAATTAAGAATCCATATGATTGTTTGTACTGTATTGAAACTTTCAAAGTTTTCTTTTTGAAAATACAAGAAATTCTAATGGAGCCCATATATTACTTTGTAATAATTTTTAGTTTGTTTAATTGACATAGACCCAAGTCCTCTATTAAAATTAACTAAAATAAAGTGAGGATGATGCGTCATGAATGGTCGGGATAGCTCAGCTGGTAGAGCAGAGGACTGAAAATCCTCGTGTCACCAGTTCAAATCTGGTTCCTGGCACATGAATAATTTGTATGAGTATATATTCTACAAATTAATTGATATCGGTCGACATACATATTCAGTATTATTTCATATACATATTCAGTACATATTCAGTATTATTTCATTATTTTAGTGAGGATACAACCTTATCCATCTAAGTGTCGGAGATATACCCCTTCCTAATTCTGTTTTATGTATATAAAACAAACAAAAGAAAGGATGGGCCAGAACATATTTAGAAAGTATCTAGGTGATTATTGACATATTTAGAAAGTATGCTCATTTTCTTCCCTTGTCTCATCCCTACAAAGCTAAGTCCCTAGCTGATATTTTTATGCAAAACATATTTAAGCTACATGGTACACCTGAATCTATCATCTCAGATAGAGATCCAATGTTTTTAAGCTAGTTTTGGGAGTCATTTTTCAAGCTTCAAGGCACCACACTAAACAAAAGTTCTTTTTACCACCCTGAAAGTGATGGACATACCGAGAACTTAAATAGAACTTTGGAGCAATATTTGAGGTGTTTAGTTACTAACCAAGAGAAAGGTTTGTTATCCTTACTGCCTTGGGCAGAGTTTTGGTATAATTCTAGTGACCACTCAGCTCTGAAAATGTCACCCTTTGAAGTTCTGTATGGCTACCCACCTCCCTCATTAATTCCCTACACACCTAACTCTAGTGCTATAAATGATGTGGACCACAAACTCAAGAGTAGAGATACAATTTTGATAAGGGTCAAACATAACCTGAAAATGGCACAAAACAGAATGAAACTATTTGTTGATAGACACAAAACTGAAAGGAGCTTTGAAGTTTGAGATTTGGTCTATCTCAAATTGCAGGCCTATAGATAGCAAACAGTGGAGTTCAGGAAAAACAACAAACTTGCCCCCAAATACTATGGTCCTTTTCAGATTTTAGCAAAGGTGAATAAGGTGGACTACAAGTTGGAATTTCCCTCATGATCTAAGATTCATAGTGTTCCATGTTTCTTTACTCAAGATGAAGATTGGAGATAGTATTGTTGTTCAATCTTAGCTACTTGTTGTCCTTGACCCTCTTAATGAGATGCAATACCTAGCAAAAATTGTGGCTAGAGGTCTGTTTCGAAAAGGTAATGCCCCTGTGATGAAGTGGTTGATTCATTAGGAAGGATCCACTGAGGATAATGCAACTTGGGAAGAGGCAGAAGAAATTCACCAGGCCTATCCAGATTTTCCAACGGATTAGTTAGTTTTGAAGGAGGATGGGATGTTAAGTGCATTAACAATATTTCTTAATCTTTTTAGGAAAGCATCTATCTATATTTATCGTTTAAGTATTTTTGATTCATTACCTTGCAAATGCTTGACGCATGGCTTGGGGACCAATATGTTGTTTAGCTCCACAATGACTATATTGGCTGCATCTCTATGTAATTTTTCATGAATCAAAATATCCAAACTTTATCTTTCAACCTTGTTTTCTCTTTCTCTTGTTTTTCTCGCTTATTTGCAAGTTTTCATCTTGTGTTTAGACCGGGATCTCTAAGACTGAAAAGACCCAACCCCGATTTAGTTTCCCAAACCGGAATCAAACCCCTTCTGAAAACACGAACCAACAAAAACCATAAAAATTTCGGCAGAGTAACGCTACTAACGCAGAATTACCATTAACCTGCATCCTGAAAATACACTTCATCCTATGCCACAAAAGCCAAACTGTGGGCACCAATCCCATCCGGATTTCTCAATATCATATCAATAACATAAAGCAGTAAACATAACTGTACTTTATAGAAAATTCGGGAAAATCCACATAAAAACATATATCAATATTGTATCAGAGCGACCTCTAGTGTATATATATACAAAATATACAACAGTAGGTAAAACAAGAAACCTACTGGAAAAGAAAGGTAGCTCGAACAACTAGCCTCCGATCGCGACGTGAGACACCAGAATCCGAACTGCAAATTGGGTACGGAAACCGAAAAGCCCAGGGGAAAGGCAATAAAATCGTTAGAGTGAGTGGATAAAAATAAACATATGCCTTTCACCAATTTCATATAACATAAAATCAATGCAAAGCGAGTTGGGATAATATATATATATAGAGGTGTCAGGCGAATCTCTCTAGCCCGACGGTCAGGCGAATCTGTCAAGCCCGACGGTCAGGCGAATCGCTCGAGCCCGACGGTGATAGGCTAGGGGAATCTCTCAACCCCAGCGGCATAACAGGGGAATCTCTCAACCCTGCCCAGAGGAATCTCTCAACTCTGGTCAGACTACCGGTGATCAGCCGAGTAGCCGAAGCATCGATGCAAGTAATGCCATCACCACAAAAATATAAAATAATACCTCCAAAAGTAATAAATAATCTCAAAATCGTATATAAATAAATACAGAAAATCACGAACTCGCAACGACAGTGATAAAAAAGTCCACTCATAGGTGAGCAAAGCGCGCACTCGCGCTAATCACGTGGTCCGGCGGAAGACCCCTCGCCCGAAGCACGATCTCGATCTCCTAAATAATCACAAAATATACCTGATCAAAATCACAATTCACAACACTGTACCACACCTCGGAAATCTACTGGTCCCGAAAATATATAACTGATACAAAAATAATCGACGAAATTTCTGAAATCTTTACTCAAACCCTCGACTGAAAATCCGGTACCCAAATCAACTCAAAAACCTCGAGGCGATGATCGGGGCGCGAATACGAGCAAAACGACATTAAAATCATCAAATTCTAAAAAGTCAATGGGTCGCCGGAGCTCCGTCGTTGACTGCCGCCGCCGGTGGCGGCGCGCCGTCAACTGGAGAGATTTTCCGGCGGCCAAGCTCACCGAAGCTTCTCCTAAACGAGCACAACACATCTCTCATCTGTGGAAACCTTTAATTCCGGCGAGATTGGCCGGAAAACAGCTCGAAACCTCACAATGTACAACCGGCCGGAAAATTTCCCAGCCCGATTCCGGTGCCGTCGCGCCACCTCGTCCCTCCAAACCAAAGGAGAAATGATCACCAACCAAAACCCAACAAAACCCACCAAGAATCCACACCGAAAAGTTGCCGGAGCTCTGCCCCCTATCAAGGCCGATTCCGACGAAAATCCCAAAATTTCATCTCCTCCGTTCTCCCTCAACCCGGCACCAAATCATGAAATTCCAAGTTCTAATCAACTAGAAATCAAGAGAGGAATCAAAATATACCAATATCTTGACCGGAGGTGGCAGTTCAAAGCTCGCGGTGGAGAACCGGTCAACAGAAAAGTCAACGGTCAACAGATGGTCAATGCCGGTCAAATTTTCCGAACAGTGTTTTCGACAATTTTTTGACTATTTTCGATATTTATACTCGCGACTCGGGATGATTGACGGTCCAAAACAGATAACCATTACGATTCGGATAAACTCAATACGAAAGGATAAACTCAATAGCTTATTCCTCGGTTGTCAAAATAATAATAATCCGGAACCGCTCACGAACTCGAAATCACGCGTACAACAACTCTCGAGAAGAGACTCAACTCAAATTCTCGGAAAATAATTAAGTCGTGATCAAAACCGGCAAATCAATCAATTTACGGAAATCAGTGATTACGTGCCAACTCGTGAATTAAGCTAATTACATTACTAATTCTGATTCGGGTCGTCACAAATCTGCCCCCCTTAAAATAATTTTGACCTCGAAATTTACTTACCTATCAAGTGAACAGATGAGGGTACTGCTCCCGCATACGCTGCTCAGTCTCCCAGGTGGCCTCCTCAACCGAGTGATTCTGCCACAAGACCTTCAGCAGCGGTATAACACGGTGCCTCAACTCCTGCACATGCCGATCGAGAATCTGTACCGGCTCCTCCACATACGTCAAATCCTCTCGGATAGGTAGCTGCTGTGGTGCTAACACATGTGATGGATCTAGAATATACTTCTGCAACATCGAAACGTGGAAAATATCGTGTACACGAGCCATCTCGGACGGCAACCCAAGTCTGTAAGCCACGGCACCAACCCTCTCAGTAATCTCATACGGACCAATGTATTGTGGTCGAAGTTTGCCACGCTTCCCAAAACGCACAACTCCCCTCCACGGAGATAGTTTCAGGAAGACCCAATCGCCCACATCGAACTCGAGACTCTTTCTTCTCACGTCCGCATAACTCTTTTGGCGATCCGGATAATCTGGATGTCCTCCATGGTGCTCTTTACCAGATCAGGGCCAATAAGTCATCGCTCGCCCACCTCACTCCAACACAACGGAGTGCGGCACTGCCTCCCGTACAGGGCCTCGTACGGTGCCATCTCAATACTGGCCTAATAACTGTTGTTGTAGGCAACTCAATCAAATGTAGTTGCTGGTCCCAATTTCCATGAAACTGCAAAACACAAGACCGCAACATATCCTCGAGAGTCTGTATAGTCCACTCAGACTGCCCGTCAGTTTGAGGATGAAAAGCTGTACTGAAATGCAATCGAGTGCCCATGGCTCGCTGCAATGCCTGCCAGAACTCGGAAGTAAACTGACTGTCTCGGACAGAAACAATAGATACAGGCACACCGTGCAGATAAACGATCTCCGACAAATACAGCTTTGCTAATCTGCCCGCTGAAATCTTCCCTGGAAGTGCAAGAAAATGAGCAGATTTCGTCAATCAATCCACGATCACCCAAATACCAGTGTTGCCAGCCGAAGTACGCGGCAACTGATACACGAAATCCATGGTAATGTGCTCCCACTTCAAAACCGGAATCTCCAGTGGCTGCAACTTTCCCGCACGTTTCTGCCTCTTCGCTTTAACCTGCTGACAAATCAAACATCGGCTCACATATGCGACAATCTCCTGCTTCATATTGCGCCACCAGTAATACGCTCGAAGTGTACGAAACATCTTCGTACCACAGGGATGCATCGCATACGCCGAACAATGAGGCTCGTCTAAAATCTCTTTATTCAAACTCTCGTCTCTAGGCATGCACAACCTACCTCTGAATAGCAATGTACCATCATCACTCAACTGAAACTCTGTTGGCACACCATTCCGGATCATGGTCTTCTTGTCCAACAGGTAGGAATCTGAATCCTGAGCTTCTCGAACCTGATCAACCAATACGGGTCGAACCTGAAAACTAGCCAACAAAGCTCCATCGTCGTTCCACTCGAACTCGGCTCCCGTAGCCCGAAGCTCGGCTAACATAAAAACTCTGGCCACACACACATGAAACAACGAAGCTCCGGATTTCCGACTGAGTGCATCGACAACGACATTAGTCTTCCCTCGATGGTACTCGAAAGTGCAATCGTAATCATTGATCAACTCCATCCACCTGCGTTTCCTCATGTTCAAGTCTGGCTGCGTCCGCAAGTAGGTGAGACTCTTGTGATCTGTGTATATCTTGCACTGAGCTCCGTACAAGTAATGTCTCCAACTCTTCAACGCTACAACAATAGCGGCCAACTCCAAATCATGGGTTGGATAGTTGACTTCATGTGGTTTTAGCTGTTTGGAACCGTAGGCCACAACTCTGCCATGCTGCATCAGCACACAACCAAGTCCCAACTTTGATGCATCACTGTAAACCACAAACTCACCGCTGTCGTCTGGTAAAGTAAAAACCGGTGCAGTAGTCAACTTTTCATTCAGAAGCAAGTAACTCTCCTCACATGCATCAGACCACTCGAACTTGACGCCTTTCTTCGTCAATCGGGTAAGTGGAGTAGCAATCCGAGAAAAATCCTGTACAAAACGCCGATAGTAGTCTGCCAAACCCAAGAAACTCCGGATCTCCGGTACGGTGATAGGTCTACTCCAATTCAGTACGGCCTTGATCTTGTTAGGATCCATGCTGACTCCCTCAGCTGATATCACGTGGCCCAGAAACTTCACGTTGTCCAACCAGAACTCGCACTTACTGAACTTCGCAAACAACTGATTATCCCGCAAAGTTCGCAAAACCGCTCGCAAATGCTTCTTGTGCTTGCCCATACTCCTGGAATAAATCAGGATATCAGCGATAAACACGATCACAAACTTGTCCAGAAACCGCCTGAACACCTGATTCATCAAGTCCATAAAAGCTGCGGGGGTGTTGGTCAACCCAAATGGCATAACCAAAAACTTGTAATGCCCGTACCACAATCTGAAAGCTATCCTGGCCACATCTGACTCTCGGATTCTCGACTGATAATATCCAGACCTGAGATCAATCTTCGAAAAGACTGAAGCTTCCTTGAGCTGATCAAACAAGTCGTCAATTCGTGGCAACAGATACTTGTTCTTCACAGTGACCTGATTCAGATTCCGGTAATCGATGCACAACCGCATGGATCCATCCTTCTTCCGTACAAACAAAACCGAGGCACCCCATGGCGATACACTGGGTAGTATGAAACCCTTCTCCAGCAACTCCTGAAGTTGAATCTGTAACTCTTTCAATTTCGCTGGCGCCATACGATACGGTGCCTGTGATATAGATCCAGTGCCCGGCAATAGCTCAATGGTGAAATCGATCTCCCGAACTAGAGGTATACTCGGTAACTCCTCCGGAAAAACATCTGGAAACTCATAAACTACTTCGATATCACTAATGTCCGGCACAGCAGCCGTAGTATCTACCACATGAGCTAAATAGGCAACACAGCCCTTCTTCATCATCTGATCCGCCTTCATTGCTGAAATCACTCATGGCAATGAAGTATTCTTCTCGCCGCGAAACAATATCTCAGGGAAGCCTGGTCGTCGAAACGCAACCTCCTTCTCGTGACAATCGAACATACCCAAAATCAAATCAAAATCGACGATATCCAGCAATAACAAATCTGCGGCTAAGCCATGGCCTCCAATAAAAATCTCACAGTCTCTGTACACCCAGCCAATACTCACAACCTCACCGGACGGATACAACACTCTCCACAACCTCGGAAGTAGATACGCAGGTACAATAGCTAAAGATGGTAGTCTATATGACATGAATGAATGCGTAGCACCTGGATCTAGCAATGTAAGTATTGGATAACCAAAGAAATGCAACGTACCGATAACAACCTCCGGTGAAGCTCTGCTCTCACGCAACGTCATGGCATAAATCCTGGCCTGCCCGACTGGTCGTCCACGCTGAGGCTGTCCCTGCTGTCCGCCCTGGTTCGAAAACTGTACTGGTCGAGCCCCCGAAGTGGCACCTCGCTTTGCTCTGGAACTCTGGGCCGCTTGTCCACCAGTACCATCAAGTTGGAAACACTCTCTCGCATAGTCACCCATTTGGCCACAACAAAAACAAGTGACAGGGTCTCGCTGACATAGATCAACATGATACCTGCTGCAGAGACTACACAATGGGTACTCCCTCGGTACGGTAAAAGTGTCACCGGTACGCCGAGGATAACTGGAACCGCTAGAACCCCCACTAGACTGTGGTCGCTGCGGTCGATCTCTCCTCCATCTCTGCCTCTGTCTCGGTGCACTAACTGGTGGTCGATATGGTCCACTATCCGAGGATGATGCCAATCCGGAAGTATCAGAACTCAACCTCTTGGAAGGCCCCTGACTTGGTCCACCCTCCTCAAATCGTCGAGGCTGGTATCTCATCTGCCTTTCCTTCTCGATATCCTCACCTCGGAGTGCTGCATTGACAAACTCATCGAAGTTGTTCCGAGGCATCGTAGTCAGAGTCCCCTTGATGTTCAAGTTCAAACCCAGCTCAAATATGCGGCACTTGGCTTCCTCGGTAGCCACCATGTCATGCGCAAACCGAGATAAGCGGG
Source organism: Geum urbanum (assembly GCA_946800695.1). Taxonomy (NCBI): domain Eukaryota; kingdom Viridiplantae; phylum Streptophyta; class Magnoliopsida; order Rosales; family Rosaceae; genus Geum; species Geum urbanum. The sequence goes on along the minus strand of OX327003.1, from coordinate 23,070,852 downwards.
TAAATCTGTCCCGGTACTCAAGCATAGACAAACTGCCCTGCCTCAGATTAGTGAACTCCTCATACTTCCGCTGCTATGTAGCCTGATTGAAGTATCTTCACATAAAAAAATCTCGGAACAAGGTTCACGAAGTATCAACTGGAACTCTATCGGTGATAACCCACCAGAAGTATGCATCTGACTCAAGTAAACCGACTGTGCCACTGTCATCTGCTCAGGGGTAAAACGCAGACGCTCACAAACGCGTTCAACCAGAACCAACCATGCCTCAAAAATCTCTGGATCAGCTAAACCCAAAAAGACCGTCGCACCAGCAGTACGAGCTTTGACAACAGGGTCAAAACGCTCCTCCAAACGCAACACTTGCATCAACAAGTCGTGCGTCCGGCGATCCTCATCAGGATCCACTTCCCGATCAATACGGGGACCACGTCGAGGAGGCATCCTACTGATACAAGACAAGCATTAGGTACATGCAGAGGAACGTAATCATGAGACCTCAGATATTTGAGAATACACAACACCCGAAGCATTGATGAGTACCGCTGGCCAGTCGGGTCATCGCTCCAGACATGCTGTACGTACTCAAATACCCTAAGCGTCATAACTACAAGAGTCTACAGAATATGACAACCTAATGCTCTGATACCAAGCTGAAAGGACCCAACCCCGATTTAGTTTCCCAAACCGGAATCAAACCCCTTCTGAAAACACGAACCAACAAAAACCATAAAAATTTCGGCAGAGTAACGCTACTAACGCGGAATTACCATTAACCTACACCTTGAAAATACACTTCATCCTATGCCACAAAAGCCAAACCGTGCGCACCAATCCCATATGGATTTCTCAATATCATATCAATAACATAAAGCAGTAAACATAACTGTACTTTATAGAAAATTCGGGAAAAACCATATAAAAACATATATCAATATCGTATCAGAGCGACATCTAGTGTATGTATATACAAAATATACAACAGTAGGTAAAACAAGAAACCTACTGGAAAAGAAAGGTAGCTCGAACAACTAGCCTCCGATCGCGACGTGAGACACCAGAATCAGAACTGCAAATTGGGCACGGAAACCGAAAAGCCCAGGGGAAAGGCAATAAAATCGTTAGAGTGAGTGGATAAAATAAATATATGCCTTTCACCAATTTCATATAACATAAAATCAATGCAAAGCGAGTTCGGATAATATATATAGAGGTGTCAGGCGAATCTCTCAAGCCTGACGGTCAGGCGAATCGCTCGAGCCCGACGGTGATAGGCTAGGGGAATCTCTCAACCCCAGCGGCATAACAGGGGAATCTCTCAACCCTGCCCAGAGGAATCTCTCAACTCTGCTCAGACTACCGGTGATCAGCCGAATAGCCGAAGCATCGATGCAAGTAATACGATCACCATAAAAATATAAAATAATACCTCCAAAAGTAATAAATAATCTCAACATCGTATATAAATAAATACGGAAAATCACGAACTCGCAACGACAGTGAAAATAGAAAAGTCCACTCACAGGTGAGCAAAGCGGACATTCGCGCTAATCACGTGGTCCAACGGAAGATCCCTCGCCCGAAGCACGATCTCGATCCCCTGAATAATCACAAAATATACTTGATCAAAATCACAATTCACAACACTGTACCACACCTCGGAAATCAACTATTCCCGGAAATATATAACTGATACAAAAATAATCAACGAAATTTCTAAAATTTTTACTCAAACTCTCAACTGAAAATTCGGTACCCAAATCAACTCAAAAACCTCAAGGCGATGATCGGGGCGCAAATACGAGCAAAACGACATTCAAATCATCAAATTCTAAAAAGTCAACGAGTCGCCAGAGCTCCGCCGTTGACTCTCATAAGCATCTAAGCTACCTTTCGTCTCCAGTTTTTTATGTCGTCCATCAGTAACATGTTAGACCATTGGCTCTGGAAAGCTATATTTCTTTTCCTTCGCTCACAAGTTCTAATATCTACTATTAGTAAAACGCTAGATTATCAGCATTGAAATCATTAGTCCTCCCCAGACTCGGCAACACGGTAAAATCATAGTCGAAACTTACTGTTCTTTTCATGAGTTGAGGAATAATTGTGAACTTCTGATAGTAATGAGAGTCAGTAATGTAGTCAGTAATGAGTTTTCTTCATCTCTTAGTTATACCACCAAAATTAACGTTGCAAATATCACAATAAATCAAAATTTTCTTCATCTCTTATCCTATTTGTGGAGCTAAGATCAGGGTGGGTGGGGAATATGGGAGAGCAATGACTTCGGATTCATGAATCTGGAGTGGAATTTATCCTTCCCATAAAAACTTATGTGCTTCCATGTCCATTTTTTCACTGAACTCCCAAGTCTGAAGAGCCTACAGGAAGTTCCTTTTGTTTTGTGTATGCTAAATTTTCAAAAACCAAGTGAGGAATTTTGAACAGCACAATAAATTTTGGCAGCTAACGGTCAATGCACGTCACTTATGTGACGTTCTAATGACAAAGCGACAAGGTAGATATCATCTGCTTAGTCATTAACGTGTAACTGCGTCGTCCAAAAAATTGTTTACATTTCTCTGTCTATTGCTGGGTTGCAGGTTTCTACTCAACTCGTCCATGTCAGTGAAACCAAAGCTTCTCTAATGGATTTGTATTTTGGTGAGTCGGGTCGAGTTTGTTACTGAAGTCGGGCTTAATATGTATCCTGCTCTGCTCTTAGTCTCACAATTAACGACACAAACGAGATCAAATTCTACTTGAATTTGGCCAAAGGCTCATGTGAGTACACAATATTGAGAAAGCCAAATTACAATATTGGAGGGTTAATGGAGGAAATTAGTTGTTATTGGTCAATCAGAGCTCGTAAAAGCAGTAGGTTAGTAGTAGTAGGCTAAGCAACGGAGATATGTTTTGCTCGCGGAGAGATTTGTCTTTTTGATAGTCTCTCTTCAGTCCCCTCTTCATATTTCCTATATAACATTTGTGATCATTTACTGTTGGGAGGAACAGTATCAACAATAAAACTCACATGTGAGTTTTCGCACGTACGAGCCTTCTCTCTCCCATATCTCTTTTTCTCTCTCTGCCATCTCTCAACTTCGCGGGTTCTTTGACATCGACATCGACATCAACCGGCCTCTCTCATCAATCTCCGATCTCCGATGCCCATACCCAGAAATCAAAAGGTACCTGGTTCGCTCACGATTTTGATTTGCAATTTTGGTTCGTTCCCGATTTTGATTTTGATTTTGATTTTGAATCGAATTTGATTTTTGTTATTTTGTATGAGAACTTTTTGCCCCAACATGGGTTTAAGGTCTTCTTCACCACTTTGGTCATCAACTTCCGTTTACCCAGCTTCATCTTCATGTACAAAATAGATTTTCATTTCAGAGAGAGAAAAGCAAGCTTCACCTTCACGTATGGGTTCTTTCTCTGACTCTCTATCTCTTGATTTCCTATACCTTTCTTTCTACAAAATCATATATATATATATATATATGTATATATTTTCAATTTGTTTCTGGGTATGGTGGTGGGATACAAATACATATTGGTGTTGGTGCCTAGGTATTTATATGCAATTAGATATATGAGTATTTCAGAGTGTTTGAGTGCAATTAGATTTGAATGCATATGGTGTTCAGTAGATGAGTAGATGAATGGGTGTTGATATATGATTGATGATGTATAATCAAAATTAGACTCTGGCTTGTTTTGATTGCTGCATTCTAATATTTCAGCCCAACTTTGCTTCTCGCTCCTCGTATCATGGTTTAATTTGTCGATTATCATTTCAATCTCATATGGGTATGAGTACAAGTTGAACACTAATAAACACGCACACCTTCTATACATTGCTAAACACTGACATCTACTGTGTTTAAAATTTTTCCTACTCTTTAATAGGATATGGTAGCTATATTATGAAGTTTGTGCTTTTTTATGTGATCTATGAACGTACTTATCTTACATTCTGCAAAAGTTAATATCCATTTCTCTACCAATTTATTATTTCAATTTGTGCTGATTCGCTCAAATTTTGGTCAGTGTGGCCTTTGTTTTTGCTTTCTGATCTTCATTTACCATCTTGCTAAAAAGTGATATTTAGAAACTTATTTTGGGAAATTCCTCTTATGAAATATCATTTGTTTGGTTGTGAAAGTTCTGCACAAGTATCCATGGATTTTCTATTGTTGTTGTAGCTCGATTATGTGACATTTGATTTATGGAAGCTCTTTACTGTATTACTAGGCCTATGCATGATGGCTAAGTTTAGTTGTATACCAAGTTGATCAATGCGCTAACTCTATTCATCTTTTGGACAACTTGTTTTCTGATTTCAAAATGTATTATTTGCTTCTAATCGTCGTCGTCTATTATTTTAGCCCCATATTTTGTTTCTCTTGATTAGTTTGGGATTACTGAATTTAAAACTCACATGGGTTTAATCGTTTTCGCCTAAGAATTCCTCATGATATCTCAAATCCGATTCGATGTAGCTTTCATCTCTGCGGATCCCAAGACTCCAGACTACGGTAAGACCCAAACCCAGATAAACCCCTTTGTTGACTAACTTCTTAAAAAATAGAGGTGAAGGTTTGAGCTTTGTGTAGTTTTGATCAATTGAGATCAGTTTTGTAGTTTTTCGTGGATATTTGTATTTGGGTTGTCATTGGAATTACTGGGTTTGAATCAAGTTAGAACATTTTGATGTTTTGGATGGTTGCAGATCGTATATTGTTATGGGTAGTGACTTGGTGGATTTTTTTTTCTTGGATTGCACATATACTTCGCTGATCAAATTCGGTTTTTAATACAGTACTTCAAACTTGATTGTACATCTTCAAATAATAGATATGAAGGAATGTCCTAGCTATCTATGTTTTAATTTTTATCACTATCATCTTAATCTTCATTACCGTAGTTTGTCTCTGCTTCAACTATTGACACGTTGTAGATTGTAGTTTGAATGGTTGATTAATGCTACGCTCATAAAATGTGAATTAGAGAGTGAAAGTGTCTATACCTAATTTTGCTCATTTACAAAGATGATTTATATATAGTTTTCTATGAACTACCAGACTTCATTATTGTTTTTCTAAAAGGAGTTTGGGAATTTGAACAAAAGTGATCATTTTGGCTATAATGCATGTGGAAATTTGTACTTTGTAGTTGAAAAGTGTGCTATATAGGTAACTCTTTCTATAATTTTCAACTATATATATGTTAGAATTGTATATTGAATTGAAGACCAGTAGCTAGGTAGCTTCAATCTGTACTGAAAAAGTTGGGTCTAAACCATGTCCAATATGATTATCTTCGGACTTTGGTAGAAACTCAATTTAAGATTTAAAAACTCGCATATCTGACGTTTTGTTTCTGTTTCTGTCCCCAAATTTTGCAGGCCATCTTTGTCAGACAAGGATAATACAACTAGAAAGCATTACGGTTTATTACGTGGGTGAATTTGGATTCCTTCTTCCCTTCCATTTATCCTTCAATCTCTTGCATGTTAGTCGATGAGACTACTCTTTTTATTCTGGGTCTCTTTTGACTCTCCCATTCTATCCTAATCAGAGCGTCATTTCTCTCTCTCTCTCTCTCTCTCTCTCTCTCTCTCTCTCTCTCTCTCTCTCTCTCTCTCTCTTCTCGACCCTATCTTCATTCACAGAGATGGATACAAATAAATATGGCCGGTGTTTGTTGGATTGGGATGGATACATGGCAGATGAGTTACAACTAAATACACTGTTTGATATAGAAAATTTGATTTTGAGAGTTTTATCGGAGATTAGTTGTTTCTTGGGATGGATACACTCCATCGTTTGATGGATTGGGATGGATACACTGCATTATTTTGAATTTGTGATTCGGGTGGGTTTAAGCGGAATTGGGGAAATCAATGGCCAAAGTGACTATTTATATTAGTTATTCTGAGTCTCTTTGATTTTTCCATCTTTGCTACCTGTTTAAGTTGATCGAGTATACATTATGTCTTTCTTCTTGATCAATGTTTATATTATACTCTTCCGTGATTGGATTGGATGAGGATTTGTGTTTTAAGAACCGTAGTTCAACTTTATTGGATTTCAAGAACTGTGCACTGAACTCGATTTCTCTTTCTTTCTATAATGTGTTTCTCTCAGCTGGTTATCAATTTAATATTTTTTATGTGAAATGAAGTATGTTCTTAGACCATTATCTGTGACTGATAGCCTTAAGATCGACCACTGTTTGTGATTACTGTATAAGTTGTTGGCTCACTAACTATAAAAAGATTGTTTGCATATAGAATAATGCAATCTCTTCTCCACTCTTTATCTTTATCTGTGAGTTTTCCTTAAATTTATTTTTTCTATTAATTTTGGGTTCTCCCAATTTGATAAATTGGTATAGAGGAATTGATAATCGATCCATTTTTTATTGCAATTGTTTCTGAGTTTTGGGTCATGTCTTTTTTGATGGATTCAAACTTGTTTTGGGTTGTGACTTGTGAGAGAGCTTGTAACGACCCGAACCGTGCAATGTGTACGTATTGGTCAAAACTGTAATTATTATGAATTAATCATACTCGTGAGTTTGTTCACGACTACATTATCGGGTAAGATTTTGGTTTGAGTTTCTTCGCGGGAATTGTAGAGGATTTAATTTCAAGATCGTGGAAATTTTTGGAGAATTTTTCGGATAAACAAGCAATGTTTTATCGAGTTTTGAAGTCGGTTGGTGAATATATATAAAAGTATTATTTTTATTTTTGATTTAATAGTGATCGTCCGATTTGGATCAGATTTGTTTTGAACCGTTGATTTGGGCATGTATGTATACGGTATATATACAGTATGAATACGACACAAGATTGGAAACTTTACATTTTTGGATTTCTGACCATTGACCCGCGTTGACCGTGGGTCAAGTCGACCCGTTTTGGCCACCAAACTTGTCGCCGGCAGTGAGCTCGATTCCAGTATCCTTTGGTCGTTGTTCCTTCATGAAAATCGTTGGGCTCAGTCTCCTCTTCAATTTGGTAGGTGGATCACCCTCATTGGTGGCTGGAGGAGGAAGAATCGATGCGAAGAAATCCGGCGACGGCGGTGGTAAATCGGCGGTGGACAGAGGCAGCTCGGATGGCGGCATTTGTGGTCGAGGCTATGGGGGTTTTGTAGGCCTTGAGATGTTGAATCTATCCCAAGTGGTCTTGATCTATGCCGTGGCCGGATTTTGGCGAACCGAGGTAATGACATTCCGTTGACTATTTCAGTTTTTCGGCAAATTGGAGGTGTTCCGGTTTGATTTGGGTCTTGTGATGTACTACAATATTGTTGGGCTCGATGAGATAAACATTTTCATGTATATGTCGACATTTTCTGGGTTGGTGGAAATTCTGGCGGCGGCGGCCCCACGCGTCGCTGTGCGCGGTGGATCTCCGGCGAGGTGGAGTTTTGGAAAAGTTTTGAAAGGACCCAACCCCGATTATTTGCCCAAACCGGAATCGAACCCCTTCAAAAACACGAACCAAAAACGAACAAAATTTCGGCAGAGTTTCGCTACTAACGTGGAATTATCATTACTTGCACGCGGAAAATACACTTCATCCTATGTCACAAAAATCAAACCGTGAGCACCAATTCCATCCGGATTTCTCAATATATCAACAATAATGGAAAGTAGTAAATATAACTGTACTTTACTGAAATCCGGAGTAAAATCGTATAATATATACTACAGAATACTCAGAGCGACCTCTAATGTATATACATATACCACAGTACGTAGAACAATAAATTTACTGGAAGAAACAAGGTAACTCGAGCACTATGCCTCCGACCACGACGTGCGACACTAGAGTCCGAACTGCAAACTGGGCACGGAAACCGAAAAGCCCAGGGGAAAGACATGAAAATCGTTAGAGTGAGTGGACGAAAATAAATGTCTTTCGTCGAATAATATATATATATATTATAAAAACATATGCGAGTCTAAATGCATAAATAAAGAAATGGTACACGAGGGAGACTCTAATTCTTCACGCGTACAGAGCATGCATAAAAATCTCACGGGGTCACTCGTGGATACAACCGTGCTAGTACAGTCAGAATCACGGGGTCCCTAGCTCACACGTGATTCTAGCCAGAAAGGCCTCGGTTCCGGGGAACTGCCCCTCACCGGTCAGGTCGGGGTACTGCTCCTCCAGGTAGGCCTCCATCGGGGATCAGCCGAGAGGCAAGTGTATCGATACAACAACGTAACTAAGACTGTACTCTGTGTAAATCAAATCATAAACAGTTCGATGCAAATGCATAAAGCAACATATAAATGTATATACGTAACATATACTGGTATACGCATAATCGTATAACACATGCTCATGTAAAACATAATCTCGTATGAATGCTCAAGTTCGTAAATCGTATATAAAAGACTCGCAATCAATCCGTGAAAAGAAATGTCCATTCACAGACTAGCGTAACGCAGTTTGCGTTAACCCGTGATCCGGCGGAAAGTCCCTCGCCAAACGAACGATCACGAACCCCTGAATAATCACAAAGTTCATTACTCAAAGTCATAACGCAACAATTCAAGACAAATCACGAGAAACAACCGTTCTTGGAAACACATAATCCGAATACGACGAATCGTCGAAAATTCGAAAATCACACCTCAATACCTCACTATAATTTCGGACGCTCAATTCGAAAAACGAACCTCCCCACAGCGATCGGGGCGCGATTTCGAGTGAAATGACATGCAACTTGTCAAAAACCCAAAAAAGTCAAACTGTTGACCGTTGACTGCCGTTGACCACCCCCGGCGGCGGCGGCGCCACCAATCTGAAATTTTCCCGGCGGAGCAACCACTATTCCACTCCAAATCTCCCACTGAGCAACTTTCACAACTGCATCGAAGGCCAATTCTCACTCTAACCATATCAATTTCATGATTAACCGAATTGTCACCAAAATTTCAAATCCAAAATTCTCCATACACAAGCAAAATTAGATCACCAAACTTACATGGTAGCTTCTAGGTGATGAGAGCTTCAAAGCCCACTCCAAATTGCAGCTCAATTCGGCCGAAAAATCATAACCCGAATTCCTCAAAAATTCCCAAACTTGGGCCGGAATTATCTCCCTCCACCGTCCACCTTGCCGTGAACGGTGGCCGGAATGAGGATGGGGACATCACGGCGAGTCGAACGGGACCTATCCCGCCCCATGGGGTGGCCGAACGGAGCACGCCACCGTAAAGGCCGTGGCTTCCCGTCGCATTCTCTCCTCCGGTCAACCTCTTTAATGCCATATGTTGACTTTCCTGATATGGTAACCCACATTTATAGCTTTCCCAAAATAGAAACTTCCGTAATTATCTTTTCGACAAACTTCAAACGCACGTAACTTCCTCGTCGTAATTCCGATTCCAATAATTCTCACGGCAACAAACTCGACTCGACGTATTCTTGAATTATCACCCGAAGTCAAACACATCGACCAAACCGATAAAAAGTCAACGGTTCAACACAAACACATACTTTAACCGACTAAATAATCAACAATCGGAAATATTCTTAACTTAATTTTCGTAACTCGAAATAATGCTCCGGAAGTTCCCACGAGGTCGTAATTAAATTCTCAACAACTTCCGTAAAGAAGCCGAAACCAAATTCTCGTCCGGTAATTTAGTCGTTAAGAAGGTCGCCATTTTAACCCGATTACGTCGAAACTTCAAATATTCATAATTTATTCCTCGGTCGTTCAAATAATGATCCGGAACCGCCAACAAACTCGAAATCACACGTACAACGACTCTTGAGAAGAGACTCAGCTCCAATTCTCGGCCAATGATTTAGTCGTTATCAAGTTCAGCGATTCAAACAACTGTCGGAAATCTGCGACTACGCGCAAACTCGTAGATTAAGCTGATCACACTGTTGGAAATTTGGGCGAGTATTTAATTGGACAATTATCAGTTTAATTGGCGACAATATTAAGGACGCTTTGATTATCCGTTTATTTGCGAGTCGTTTGATAATCCAGATTTGGTTGCGACTCTTTAAAGTGAGGGATTTCAGGGAATTGAATTCAGTATTTGGTTGAGTCAGTGATTAAATAGGAAATTACCTTATTCGAGTATTCGGGACTCTCGATGTTATTACTCACCTGATTATGATCTTTGCTATTCAGTATGAATCCGATGATCAGATATTATTTTTAATCGTGATTTCAGGATCATGGTTTAACCGGCATATCAGATGAATAATTTTGCCGATCGACAGAGTTTTAGCTTTATGTTTATCCCGACAACCTATGAGTGGACACTTTATTTTCACAATTGATTTGCTAGTTCTGATTATGCATTTATGTTATGCATTTATGATTATATACTTTACGATTATGCATTGGATTAATATACATTTACAATTATGCACATACAAGTATACATTTTACGATTATGCATTTTACGATTTTGCATGTGCATGGAAAGTATTTATGATTTGGTTTACACAGAGTACAGTCTCAGATATAGAGGCAGCATCGATGCTTTGGCTTCTCGGCTGACCCCCGAGATGCTCCGGGAAGGACAGATATCCTGACCCGAGGTCTTTCAGACTTATAATCACGTGTGGGTCTGGGATCCCGTGATTAGACTGTACTATGCGGAGGAGTCTGTGAGTGATCCCGCATGATTTTATGTGCATCTTTATGGATCAGGGAAAATGTACCTGGTCGGGATTTTCATGTGCATTGACTCGCATTATGCTTTTATAAGCATATATACTTATATGTTGGGAAAGGTATATTATTATTTTCATGCATTCACTCTAACAATTTTAATCGTCTTCCTCTGGGCTTTTCGGTTTCTTTTGCTCAGTTTCCAGTTTAAATTCCGAGGTTACACGTCGACGGTGGAGGCGTAGAATTCAGGTCATTCTTCAGTTCGAGTAGGTTCTTAGTTCGACCTACTGGTTGTATATTATGTATATAGAGGTCGCTATGAATATGAGTTGTCTTTTCAAATGTTTGTTCGAATTTATGTATCAGAAATGATTTCGTTTATGCATTACGTTATGTTTTTGAGAAATCCGGATGAGATATGGCGCCCACGATTTGGCTTTTGTGGAATATTTGAAGTGTGATTCTCTTTGCAAGTTCTAGTTTTGGCTCAAGTATTTCAAAGTAAACTCTGGCAAAAAAATTTTGAGATCATGTTTTTGAAGGGGTTTGATTTTGGTTTAGGCAACTAAATCGGAGTCGGGTCCTTTCAGAGCTGTTGATATAGGTGTGAGAGAGAGAAATGACAGTCGAATACTTTCACTTTCAATGAACTTCGAGGATCTGATCATCCTAACATATATGGAATAGCTCATATAAATAGGTGGTTAAGATAGTTGATATATTAGATCTTTACTCAATTTCGATTCCAAGTATCATAGGTGATTAAGATAAGCCTTAATCATGTAATCATCAACTTATATGTGGCTTATTGAATATCATGACTGGAGAATGTGGTTGATTATGTAGTCGTTATAAACGCAATCCCTTGACCAAATAATTTCTGTCTCAGAAAACGCTACAGTTAAAAATGCAAGTCCTTGACCAATGCAATTAGACAGAGAATATAGAGGATTGTCTGATGGATATTTCGTTATTGCCTGATCTATTCTTTTCTCTATTGATAGTCTTTCTTTTTCTGAATAAAAAGGGTTTCAAACTAAAATCCCGGTCATTTCAGACTTGGGACATATTTTTTTGTCTATTTTATTGTAGTTGCATACATGATAACAAATATGTCTGTGGTGTGGATATATTATTGCTCAATTAATTGTATATTGGAGGAATTCATCGCATGTTACCAGGAATATAAAAAGCTGAGATCTCTTGGTCTTGATCTTGATTGAGTATTTAACTATTTTTTTTTTTTCTGTTTTGTTTACAGGGGTTGAAATTCAGTTTTGCTGGTTGCATCTTGATACATACGGTTGTAGGTTGATTCTCACCTAAACCTACTCTAGGTTATCTAAGATGCAGTCTTTCACATTAACTCATGCTTCTAGTTTATTTTATTTTTTTATTTTGGTTGAGCCGAAAGATCCTGATATTAGTAAGATGCAGTCTTTCACATTAACTCATGCATTTGGCATGAACATTCCTTGACGTATTATGAATGTGTGTGACTGTTTGGAATTGTGAATTAGATAGTTTTGGATGAGAAAGTACGGGCATTTGCACATGTTTAAGCATTTTGCATGGATTTAGATAATTTAATCATTTGTTAGAGCCAAATTTTGGATTATTAAGTACTTGAGCCACTTTTTTTAATATTGTCTGTGGCTAATGTTTCTCTCATTTCTTTGATGTTGCAGCTTATTGGACACTCCTCACATTCATCAACATGTGATTTACTTGAACTTCATTTACTTATACTTTGTTGGATCGAGTTTTTTTTTATTTTCTTAATGCTTTGCTGTATTGAGTTTGTTTTGTCCTTATGAAAGGATTGATGGAATCATGATTCACTTGGTTTATTATTTTTAATTTTTTTTTATCATGATCCAATTATGCATATCAGTTTCTTAGAATCCAAAACAAATTTGGTTTGGCTAATTGATTTTGTTAGAAACATTTTGTAGAATATACTCTGTGAGATATGTAGTGGTGCGCTTTATGTTACTTTTATGGGCACTCTAAACTGTTAAGCATGCATTAGATTAGGGATTTGGTATATACATGCACTATTTTCCAAACTTTTCAATATTCACTGTAGTCAGCTGGATGACTTTGAAATTAAGTAAGCTCTAATACACTGAGCTTTAAATTAATTTTCAGTAAACTTCGATTCTTAATACTCATTCATTATAATACTTGTCATCACTTAATTATTTTTTTTACTTCATTTGTTTCTTCTAATTTTTATTTCTGTAATACCATATAGTTTTGTTTTGAAAAATGTATGATCAGATTCTTTAGTGCTACATATAGTCAATATCAAATATGTAGCAGTGATGTTTTTTTTGTGGTTTGATTTTTTTTGTCTTTGTGTAGGAGAGATGTTGACCAAGGCTCACTGTCTTCATTCATTTCAAGCAGAAAATTTTAGTTTAGTTTATCCTAGTATGTCTTCAATCTTTCTATGCATTTTTCCTCTTTCTCATTACTAGCTTAAGAGCCATCAAGATCTCAGTTCATCAACTACATCTAAAGACTACATATGAATTCACACTCTGTGGTTGAACAATATGGAGGCCCTAGAAATTAAGAAGTGATGAGTATGACTTTAGATTCACTGGGATTCCAAAATGCTTAGACTGAACTGACTGACATCCTTAAATTATTTGAATCTTCTTCTACTTAGTAGACTGTAACTTCCAAATGTTATTTGGATTTGCAATTCTCATGTGTATATTTATAATATAACAAATGACCTCTATAATCTGTGTAATTATGAATGTGCATATTTGTGACAACCCGAACCAGAAATGGTATGTTTATCGGCTTGATTTGCGAGTTTCACAAATAGTCACGATTTTGTCATAATTGGTTGATATGGCGGGCTTGTTAATGACTAAATTATCGGGCAAAAATTTGATTTGAGTTCTTTCACGAAAGTTGTAGAGAATTTAATTTTGAGTTTGTAGGAATTTCCGGAGGATTATTTCGAGTTACGAGGAATAAGTTATGAATATTTTCGGCCGTTGGATTTAGTCGTATTTATCCGTTTAGTTTCGATACGTGTACGGTATAAATACAGAAGGAATACGTGACGAATTAGGAAACTTTCTAATTTTGGAAACTGGTTGTTGACCATGTTGACCTGTGGGTGGTTTTGACCCGTTTCGGGCCGTGGGTTCTTCTCCGTCTTCATGATGGTTGTTGGGCTTGAGCTTCTCTTTCTTTTGATATGTCATTCACTCAATTTGGTTACCAGATGAAGAAGTTATGGCTTGTCAAAGTTCGGGACTTTTGGTGGGTTTTCTGGCGAAATCGCCGGCGACGGTGGCGACGGTGGAGGCCGAGATGGAGGTCGACTTTTTAGGGGTTTTGTTGCCCTTGAGGAGAGGAAACTTTTAGAAGCAGTCTTGCACCTTGCCGTGGCCGGTGGTGGCCGATCGGAGTGCATGAGTTCCGGCAAGGGTTTTCGACTTCAAGGTGAGATTTGGACATTTTCCGGTCAAAATTGGGCTTAAATTTGAACTAGAAAGTTGTTGGAAATGTCGAGATCTTCAAATACATGTGTAGGTTCAAATTTTATGGGCCGATGACATTTTTCGGTGGCGGAGGCAGCAGCGGCGCGCTGGCGAGGCAGTTTTCCGGCTGAGGTGATTTTCGACGAGTTTTATGTCGTTTTGCTCGGAATCACGCACCGATAGTAGTGGTGAGGTTTTTATTTTGAATTGAGCATCGGAATTCGTGGCGAGATTTTATAGTGTGTTTATTGGATTTTTGACGATTTCGTCGATATTAAGTTATATGTTTCCGGGAATGGTTGGTTCTCGAGGTGTGGTTCAGGGTTTTGAAATGTGATTTTGAACTGTGGTATTTATGATCATTCAGGAGATCATGATCGCTCATTTGGTGAGGGGTTTTCCGCCGGATCTCAGGATTAGCGCGTCTGCACGATGTGGTTATCTGTGAGTGGACATTTATTTACACTGTCGTAACTGTTCTTGGTTTTAGTATTTATTTCTAGTACAGTATTGAGATTATTTATTGTTTTGGAGGTATTGTTTTATGTTTTATTGGTGATGGCATTTACTTAGCATCGATGCATTGACTAATCGGCTGATCACCGGTAATCCAGTTCCAGGCTTGAGAGATTCGCCTGATGTGCCCACTAGGCTTGAGAGATTCGCCTAGTCTATCACCGTCGGGCTTGAGAGATTCGCCCGACACCTCCATTTATTTTAAGAACTCGCATTATTTTTATGTTATGTAAATGGTGAAAGACATATGTTTATTTTCGTCCACTCACTCTAACGATTTTATTTGCCTTTCCCCTGGGCTTTTCAGTTTCCGTGCCCAGTTTGCGGTTTGGATTCTGGTGTCGCACGTCGCAGTCGGAGGCTTAGTATTCGAGCTACTTTTCTTTCTCAGTAGGTTTCTTGTTTAGCCTACTGCTGTGTATTTATGTATATATATACTAGAGATCGCTCTGAATACTCTGATGTTTATATTTTCATATGATTTTCCCGGATTTCTGTAAAGTTACAGTTTTTGCTTCTTACTTTATATTATATTATGATTTTGAGAAATCTGGATGGGATTGGTGAAAGGACCCAACCCAGATTTAGTTTCCTAAACCGGAATCAAACCCCTTCTGAAAACATGAACTTGCCAAAACCACAAAATTTTTGGCAGAGTTTCGTTACTAACGCGGAATTGCCATTAACCTGCACCCGGAAAACATACTTCATCCTATGCCACAAAAGCCAAACCGTGGGCACCAATCCCATCCGAATTTCTCAATATCATAACAATAAAGTAAAAAAGTAATCAAAACTGTACTTTACAGAAATCCGGGGAAAAACATACGATAACATATCAGTAGTGTATAAGAGCGACCTCTAGTATATGTATATACAAAAATATACAACAGTCGGCAAAACAAGAACCTACTAGAAAAGAAAGGTAGCTCGAACGCTAAGCCTCCGACCGCGACGTGAGACACCAGAATCCGAACTGCAAACTGGGCACAGAAACCGAAAAGCCCAGGGGAAAGACAAATAAAATCATTAGAGTGAGTTGACGAAAATAAACATATGCCTTTCACAATTTACATATATCATAAAATCAAGCAAAGCGAGTTCGGAAAATAAATGGAGGTGCCAGGAAAATCTCTCAAGCCCGACGGTCAGACGAATCTCTTAAGCCCGACGGTGATAGGCTAGGCGAATCTTTCAAGCCTAGCAGACATATCAGAGGAATCTCTCAACCCTGGATCTGACTACCGGTGATCAGCCGAGTAGCCAATGCATCGATGCTAAGTAATGCCATTACCATATAAAATATAAAATAATACCTCCAAAAATAATAAATAATCTCAACATCGTATATAAATAAATACGGAAATCACGAACTCGCTACAACAGTGAAAATATAAAAGTCCACTCACAAGTGAGCACAGCGCGCATTGGCGCTAATCACGAGATCCGGCGGAAGATCCCTCGCTCAACGTACGTTCTCGATCCCCTGAATAATCACAAAATATTACTAATCAAAATTATAGTTCATTACAATGTACCACACCTTGGAAACCAACCGTTCCTGGAAACATATAACTGATACAAAATAATCGCCGTAAACTCCCGAAACCTCCACACAAACCCTCAACTAAATATCCGGTATCCAAATTAACTAGAAAACCTCAAGGCGATGATCGGGGCGCGAATACGAGCAAAACGACATATAACTCGACAAATTTCAAAAAATCAACGGGTCACCGGAGCTCTGCCGTTGACCGCAGCCGGCGGCGGCAGCGCGCCGTCAACCGGAGATATTTTCCGGCGGCCAAGCTCCAAGAATGTTCTCCTCCTCAAGCCAAGAATATCTCCCAACTGAGTCAACACCCAATTCCGGCCTAAGTCGCCGGAAAACAGCTCGAAATCCATGGAACCCAAACAGGTCTCCGACAATATCTCCGCCGTGAGGCCATCTCGGCCTCCCAAACTCAAGGGGTCACCTCCCTTCCTCAAGCTCAACAGTTTCCACCAAAACCCCCACCCCCCTGAAAGGACCCAACCCCGATTTAGTTGCCTAAACCGAAATCGAACCCTTTCAGAAAACGTGAACCAACAAAAACCATTAAAATTTCGGCAGAGTAACGCTACTAACGCGGAATTGCCATTACCTGCACCCAGAAAATAACACTTCATCCTATGCCACAAAAGCCAAACCGTGGGCACCAATCCCATCCGGATTTCACAATATCATATCATAAACAATAAACAGTAAACAAGACTGTAATATATAGTATATCCGAGAAAATCCGTATAAAACATGTATCAGAATGTATCAGAGCGACCTCTAGTGTAAATATATACAATATATACATCAGTAGGCGAAACAAGAACCTATTGGAAAACACAGGTAGCTCGAATCACTAGCCTCCAACCACGACGTGAGACACCAGAATCCGAACTGCAAACTGGGCACGGAAACCGAAAAGCCCAGGGGAAAGGCAAATAAAACGTTAGAGTGAGTGGACGAAAATAAACATATGCCTTTCACCAGTTATATACATAATCAATGTAAAGCAATGCGAGTTCGGAAAGTATATATATGGAGTTTGCCAGGCGAATCTCTCAAGCCCAACGGTCAGGTGAATCGCTCAAACCCGACGGTGATAGGCCAGGGGAATCTCTCAACCCCGGCGACATATAGGGGAATCTCTCAACCCTGCGCAGAGGAATCTCTCAACTCTGGTCCAGAGGAATCTTTCAACTCTGGCGGACTACCGGTGATCAGCCGAATAGCCGAAGCATCGATGCAGTAATGCCATCACCAATAAATATAAAATAATACCTCCGAAAATAACATATATCTCAACATCGTATAAAGTAAATACGAAAAATCACAATAAATCACGAACTCGCAAACAACTGTGAAAATATAAAAATGTCCACTCACAGATCAGCAAGCGCGCACTCGCGCTAATCTCGTGGTCCGGCGAAATATCCCTCGCCTGAAGCACGATCTTGATCCCCTGAATAATCATAAAACACATATGATCAAAATCATAGCCCACAACTCTGTACTTAACCACGGAAACCAACCGTTCCCTGAAACATATAAAACTGTATAAAACAATCGACTGAATTTCCGAAATCTCCACACGAAATTTTCGACTGAAAATTTGATACCCAAATCAATTCAAAAACCTCAAGGTGACGATTAGGGCGCGATTACGAGAAAAATGACATCAAAATCATTGAAAATTGAAAAGTCAACCCTCTCGCCGGAGCGCCGCCGTTGACCGCCGCCGCCGCCGGTGGCACGCCGTCAATGGAGAATTTCTGCGGCGAGGAAGCTCCAGTTTTCAAGGTCTTCTCAAGCCCAACCTTTTCTTCAACTAGGATAACACCCAATTCAACCTTTAACACCTCCAAATCTGCTCGAAACCGAAACGGATCCAAACTCCGGCAACCACCACTGGTTCACCGGAAAACTCATCCTCAACCCAATTAACCTTATGGGAAACATCCCTAGGGCAAGGGGAGTCGAAACCCCCACCTCCCCGCCACCGTAGCTCGCCGGTGAACCACCCCCCGTCACCCGCGAACTCCGGCAACTTAACCCGATTCGTTCTCATCTAATACACAACCAATTTCCATAATTCCAAACACAAAACAACTTAGAAACTCAAGAGGAAGAGAATTATACCCCTCACGTGGCTGGAGGTGGCTAGAAAATCAAAGTCGGCCGGCGAAAATCCAAACGGGAAAGTCTCATTCTCGATCAACGGTCAAACTGCCCAAAATGGAAAGTCAACGCCTGGTCAAACCTCAAACAGTGTTTTCGACAATTTTACGACTATTTCCGATATTTATACTCGCATTTCAGGACGATCAACGGTTCAAAACGAATAACCATTACGATTCGGATAAATACGAAACAAACGGATAAACTAGTCGATAAACTAAAACTTCAAAGAATCATATTATATTCCTCGGTTATCAGAAAAATCATCCTTAATTACCCACGAGCTCGAAATCACGTGCTCTACAACTCTCATGAAGAAACTCAATTCAAATTCTCGGCCGAAAATTAAGTCGTGAACTAAATCGATAAACCACACAATTAACTATTAATCGCGATTACGCATAATCTCGTGAATCGTACTGATTACTCTACTGATTCTGGTTCGGGTCGTCACACCCCCCCACCCCCCGGAAATTCACCGGAGCGCCACCCCCCATCGATTCCGATTCCGGCGAGATTCCACGAATTTCAAACCTTCCGTTCTCCCTCAATCCAGGATCAAATCAAGAAATTTCAAGTTCTAAATAGTTGCAAATCGGAAGTGGAATCGATTCATACCAATATCCAGGCCGGAGGTGGCCGGAATCGCGAAACCTGACGGCGACAACACCTTTCGCACGGTGGAGCTTCGGTCAACCAAAAATAATCAACGGTCAACACACGGTCAACGTTGGTCAAACTTCCTGAACAGTGTTTTTGACAATTTTTCGACTATTTCTGATATTTATACTCGCGGCTCGGTACGATCGACGGTCCAAAACGGAACACATCCACGTTTCGGATAACTCAAATACGAACGGATAAACACGACGAAATTCTGAAATTTCAAATATTCAAAATATATTCCTCGATCATCGAAATAATCATCCGGAATCGCCCACGAACTCGAAATCACGGGTACAACAACTCTCGAGAAGAGACTTAACTCAAATTCTTGCCCGGTAATTAAATCGTGATCAAAACCGGCAATTCAATCAATTTACGGAAAACTGTGATTACGCGTAAACTCGTGGATTAAGCCGATTACTATACTGATTCTGGTTTGGGTCGTCACAATTGGTGCCCACGGTTTGGTTTTTTTGGTATAGGATGAAGTGTATTTTTTGGGTGCAGGTTAATCGCAACCGCGCGTTATAGAGGAAACTCTGTCAAAATTTTCGGTTTTTGAAAGTTCACGTTTTTAGAAAGGGTTTGATTCCGATTTAGGAAACTAAATCGATGTTGGGTCCTTTCAATATTGCTAAACTATATAAATCCAAGGAATTTGTGTATTGCGATCAACCGTGCTTGGGCGCAGGCATCTACCTAGTCGAGTATAGATCTGGTTTTTTAATAGAACCTCAATTTTACTAGTATAACTTCACCATGTTTCTTCTAAGATCCAAATTCTATTAACTTTCATCATTCATTGATCATTATTCATCAATTGAAAACAGGGCTTGGACTAGTGGGCGCTGGGTAGACAGGTTGTCACAAAAGACTATAATCTTCTTCAAAAGTAAAACGAAAGACAAGCAGACAATGAGAGAAGAAGGATTGCAGATAGTGAAGTTACACGTTAGTGACTAAGTTGATGATATCCATGTGTTGATTTTTTATTTGAGAGTCGCATAAGTGATGTGGATAGTCAATCAGCAAAAATTTCTCTTATTTTAGTAGATATATTTATTTATTGTTTTACAAGATGCCACATAATCTATACTAGGCAGGATGTCCGTGCCTCGTGTCGAAGAGAGGTCTAAATAAAAATAATATAATGCTTAGAGATGAAAATGTTGTCGTAGTTACATTTGTAGATGAATGTAGAAGAGTAAGGGAGAAAAAACATGATAAACAAACTAACAGTTATCATAAAGAGCAAAAAAGGTTGTTCAAATTAGATACATAATTCACATTATGTGTTTCATATACATCACATTTTTTGCCTAAGCTTTTTATTACATGAGATACAATTTCGTGAAAAAATAAAAGAGAACACTCGATTCTTTCTTGCCATGACGAAAAATTGTAAGTCGCATTTGTAATTCACTAAGGAAGTAGCTGCAATACAAAAAATTACTAATTTTAGACATGTGGTTGAAGTATTTGAGATAAATACTTGTGGACAAATCTGAAAGTCCTTATGCAACTTTAACAACTAAGAAGTACAACATTAGTAAGAAGTCAAAGCTTTTATGTCCCTGCAATTTTTCTAATGAAAAGGAATTCATTCATCCACATTTTCAAAGGTGCTCAGTTAAGCAACACATAAAAATAGAACTTTTAAGATTGAAAACAAAAATGAAAGAGTTTGATGTGAACAATATAAATGATCCCTCAAAATAGAGATGGTGATGGTGATTCCGTTAATCTTTAAGTGAAAGTTAGATTTGTCGACCTGCAAAGTTTAAATAGATAATGTGTTTGTAGGACTTTGTTTTAGATTCTTCTACTGTCACTTATAATGATAACAATGTTCCTACGGATGGAGACACACCGCTGAAGATGATGGAATATGGGAGCATTATTTTATACAATGATGGTAGTTATGTCTAGTGGATTGAAGAGATAAAATAGCAAATATGTATAGGAGGCAGCTTTTAATGAACATTGTATGTGGCAGCTATAATTAGTGAAAAAATTAGTATTGGGCTTAATAATCGCTTTTATGTTCACCAAACTAAGATATCTATCTGGACTAAGAATAGAACTAAGACATATATACTGCTGAACATTACTTAAAACTTCTGCAGATTGTTCACTTTGGTTCTAGAATAGTACATTAACAGTTAAAAAACTAAGAATAGATATTATATCACCAACATATAACAAATCAAGAGTCCTTGTGATGAAAATATACTCGCAAGTCCTTGCCTCCTTGAGTAGAGAGAAGACTGGAACGTTCATGTTTGCCGTCAAACAATGCCTGAAGAATTTGTGCCCCTGACTTTCTCTTGTACACATCAAAACACTGCTCTAAACTCTTTCACAACTAAAGCAAATCTTGAAGAGAATCTGAACCAAACTAAATACATGAAAATGTGATATCTCGATCTTTTTATATAATTTCTATTAGTTACGAATAATTCGAGTTTGATTTGATGTTGCGGTAAAAGATTTTTATCGTCGGTAAATAGTTAGAGGTCAAAGGTTGACTTTTTATTGAATTGTTGAGGTCCGTTGACTTCGAGTATAAATCATAGTATTTGTCGATACAAATTCGTAGATGCTAGAATCGTTGAAAATAGAGTTACGACGAGGAAGTTATGTTCGATGGAAGTTTATCGAAAATCAATTACCAATTTACCATATTTGGAAACACATATAAATGAGATGTTTCCTTTTTGGGAAGGGATAAGTTTTGGGTGAGGATTGATTTCAATCAACTTTCTTCCCCGAAGAGAGAGAGATAGATGTGGCAGTGTTGAGGCAGTTGCCGGCCACTTCCGTCCACGGGACCGGTCGGGTTCGACTCAGGTCGATCCATTCTATCTTTTCCTGACCTTATTTTCGGCGATGGAGGCTCAGAGAGAGAGAATCAACGAGATGAATTTTCAACGGTTCGAGTAGTTTCGGGCTCGCCATCGATGGCGTGATTTTCGGTCGATTTCTGGTATCAATCGAGGTCATGATAACCTCTTTATGAGTTGTATAATCTTGTATTGGTTTTATTTGCAGGTGTTGCCTCGATTGGAATCGAAAATGTTCGATTTCGATTGGAATTCGTTCGGTCTCCGCCGAAAATGACAGAGCCGGTGTTGTTTTGCGGCAAGGTGAGGGATTTTTCTCCCCATCTCATCGTGAGCCATTGGGTATATGTCTCGAACTCCGCCGTGGCTGAACAGCAGAGATTAGAGCCGGATTCAATCTCCGACTGTGAGTTTTTGGGGCCGATTTTGCCAAATTAATGCGCCAGAATCTGCCTTAGGTCATTTAATTAAAGTTGTTGGGCTCGAGGAGAGATTTCTGTTGATAGGTCATTCTGCACCGCCCATGGTGGCGAGTGGGCGGCACGCACCACTGTCTGCGGTGGTGCGTGGCCGAAAAATCTATTTCCAAAATGTGTCGAGTTATAAGTCGTTCAGTTCGTATCTGCAGTACAAACAAAGTCGTGTGGTTTAAAATGCCATTTAGGCTTCGTCGTCCCAGTGTGTGGACAGTGGCGACAGGGTTTTCCACCAGAGGCGGTGTGGGCGACGGAGAAACTAGTTTTGTTGTTTGTCGTTACGACTATTTTGCCGTAACAAGTTATCGAATTTGTTATGGACTGAATTAGTCGATTTGATTTTCATATCAAGTATTTTCTCAATTTATTTGATTATTTGATTATTTTATTCATTTTAACAATTTTCGGCAAAGGGTCGGATTGTTACAAAAACATTCAGATTAGTGTCTATCGGAAAAAGTGAATATTGCCTCGATCACCAAAATAATCTCATTACATGATTCTACCTCTTCTATCATATAATACATCATTCTAGCAAATGTACATATACAGTACCTACATCTAGTAAACTAAATCAAATTGATGCTAAATAATATTACATCAAAATCCCCAAAGATCAAAACCGAAAACAGAAGAGCGCCCGTTACTATATAACTCTCATATAACCATACAGGAAAAAATCTTTGGGGATTTTGATTATAATGAGTTATATAATAAAAGGTCGGTACTATCATCTTCATTCTAAAGAAGCAAATGTGTACAGAGAGAATGTGTGTGTGTGTCTACATTATAACTAAGCCGGTAAGAAGATCAATGATCAAATATGTACATTATGTGTACAGAGAGATGTGAATAAACCAATATTCAAACCTTTTCAACCGCTAGAAAAATTCTCCCTTAGAAACAATGAACAAATGTTAGAAGAAATTGACAGACCATTGAAAAGGTTAAGTCTTAAAGATGCGTCAAGCTCAAATACTTTGCTAAACGATGTCCAAAACACTCAACAAATATACGCTCTCGAATCTAGAACAAGACTCGGACAATGAATCAGAAGTAAGCGAGATTGCGAGGAATTTTCGAGTTGAAAAGCTCAAATTCCATAGGACGAGAAATTACTATCCAAGACCTACCCCGATTGATCTTCAATTTGAAGAAAAGAAATTAGACAAACATTCCGAATTTTTCTCTGGTACTTTATACGAGTGGAACATAGATGAAATGAGCGAATATCAAGTAATACAACACATTAATGAAATGCTTATGGTAAAAAATGTTCATAGAAATACAAAGTCAGATAAACAAATAGGCGATATCCTTATATCTGGATTCACTAGACAACTTAAAGGATGGTGAGTCAAATTTCTCACTGATGATGAAAAGAAAAACATTTTAAACAGTGTTAAAAGAGAACAAACCGGAACAATCGTAAATCAAAATTTTCAACCAGTTTCAGATGTCGTAGCCACTGTGTGTTATGCCATGATGCAACATTTTATAGGTGATCACAAATGAGTCGAAGATAGAATGTCTGAAACCCTTACAAATCTCAGATGCAACAAACTACAAGACTTCAGATGGTATAAAGATGTATTTCTTTCGAAAGTAATGCTAAGGACATATTCACATCAAGCTCTTTGAAAAAAAAATTTGTTTCAGGTTTACCAAATCTTTTTGCCGAGAAGGTTAGACAAAAACTAAAACAAATTTATCATGGTAATATACCTTATGCAACCTTAACATATGGTCATTTAATCAGTTTTATCAATACCCACTACCACACTTTGTACTATTGCCGGCGAGAGTTGAAAAAAATAGGCCGGCGACGGAGCAAGTCGCCGGCAATAATGAGCATTGCCGGCGATATGGACCGTCGCCGGCAATGAGTTCGAAAAGTCGCCGGAAAAGGTGCAAATTATTACTGGCGACCTTCTCCGTCGCCGGTAATAATCTCTCCACCATTGTTGACGATATTCCAGCCCAAATATTGCCGGCAATGGTGAAAAATTATTGCCGGCGACGGAGAAAGTCGCCGCCAATAAATCCATTTCCGGTGATTTAATGAATCGCCGGCAATACCTTTTATATCAGATCCAGATCGCAGCAGCTCATTCATTTGGATATAGAAAGATCCGGTGAAATCGAAAGAAGGAAAACGCTCTGAAATCCTTGGGTATTGTCAAAAGGTGTCGAAAACCCGCTCGGGAAGCTATATATGTAGCTATATATAGGTACGTATATACGTATGTATATATATGTGTGTTGATTTAATTAGATCGATATATATATATATATATATGCATGTATGTGTTGATTTAGAGTTGAGATATCGATTATTGGTTTGATATGCAGATATAGTGGATATATTGTTGATTTCGAGTGATTGACTGTTGATTTTGAGTTGATTTGAGATTATTTTAATGAAAATATGTTAATTTGTGTATATATATATGTATGTATATAAAATTATTGATGGTATATTAATTGTTAATATGTCTATATATATACAGGCATGTTAATTTGTAATTGTGAATTGTTGGTATATATATATATTTTAATTTATATGCATGCATGGGTCAATTTTTGTTAATTAATCGGATGAATTCGAATGTAATTAATGATGATTTATTAATTAATTAGTAATGAATGTGTGTATATATATATATTTATAGTACGTAATGTTAGAATTTTCAGGATGGACAAGAGTTGGATGAGCCTCGAAAGATGGGATGTGAAATATCACCATGGAATTAGGAGTTTTGTAGATTTTGTGAAGGCTAATTGTGGAGACACTACACTTCATTATTGCCCGTGTAAAGAATGTAAGTGTCGCAGTGATCGATTTCGTTTTCCCATTGATAAATTCCAGAAGCACCTGAGTAAATATGGGTTTTGGGATAAGTACACTTGTTGGATTTATCACGGTGAAACATCGTTAGTGGGTCCGCATGATCATGGACAATTTGGTGAGAGGGCTAGTCCATCCTATGATCATGGACATTTTGCTGAGAGGGCCAGTCCATCCTATGATCCAACATCGATGTTAATCAATGTTATGTTTCCTCATGACAGCGGTGTATTTGCTGATCAAGCACCAAATGTCCCTCCCGTCGTGCAGGGTTTCCCCCATATTGAGCCAGTCGACCCATTACCTGGAGCTCATGTGAACACAAGCGGTATGGACAAGTACAACAACCTGATTGCATTGCAACAGAATTCGTTGTATGACGGTTGTAGTAAGACTGTTCTTGAAAGTGTCATGGGAGTGATGCAGCACAAAATGGAGAACAAAATGTCTGTCAAAGCTGTTGATTCTTGACTGAAGTGGACTGTTTCGCTACTGCCACCCGGTCATCGTCTTCCTACCACTTATCATAAGGTGCGACATATCCTGAAAGATCTTGGGCTTTCCTACATCAAAATCCATGCATGCAGATATGATTGTATCCTCTTCTGGGGAAAAGATCTTGAAGACCTTGAAGCATGCCCACTATGTTTTACAGAAAGGTATAAGTTGACTCCTGCAGGCAACAAGAAAGCTGTGAAGATACTTCGATATTTCCCGCTTACTGATAGGCTGGAGCGGTTGTTCATGTGTGCTTCCACGGCCGAAGCTATGAGATGGTGGGCTGAGAGGAATTTACCTGACGATGACACCCTTATACACCTTTCCGACGGAGAGGCTTGGAAGCACATGGTCAGGGAGTTTGATCATTTTGCAGCAGAGGTCCGAAATGTTTGGCTAGGACTCTCATCTGACGGATTCAACCCTTTTGGCAACATGAGTCTTCAATACAGTATATGTGACGACCCGAACAAGAATCAGTAGAGTAATCAGTACGATTTACGAGATTCTGCTTAATCACGATTAGTCGTTAATTGTGTGATTTGTTGGGTTAATTCGCGACTTAATTATCGGCCGAGAATTTGAATTGATTTTCTTCACGAGAGTTGTAGAGCACGTGATTTTGAGCTCGAGGACGGTTCCGGATGAATTTTCCGATAACCGAGGAGTATAATATGATTATTTGAAGTTTCGGTTTATCGACGAGTTTATCCGTTTGTTTCGTGTTTATCCGAATCGTTTTGGTTATTTGTTTTGAACCGTTCATCGACCCGAGGGCGAGTATAAATATCGGAAACAGTCGAGAAATAGTCGTAAAACATTGTTTGAGGTTTGACTGACGTTGACTTTCCATTTTTGGAAGTTTGACCGTTGACCGAGGGAGGAAAACTTTCCCGTTTGGTTTCGCCTGCCGACTTGGGTTTTCCGGCCACCTCCGGCCACGTGAAGGGTATGAATCTCTTCCTCTTGTGATTTTAAGTTGTTTTACAATTGAAATTATGGGAACTGATGGAGATTTGAAGGAGAACGAATCGGGTTAGATTTGGGATTTTCGCCGGTGACGGTTGGGGTTTTCCGGCGAGCCACGGTGGCAGGGAGGTGGGGGTTTCGCCTCCCCTTGGCCTAGTGATGCTTCCCCTATGCTTGAATTTAGTTGAAATGGAGGTTTTAGGTGAACCCGATTAGGTTGCCGGAGTTTGTTTTCCGTTCGGTTTCTTGCTGAATTGGAAGGGTTCCGGTTTGAATTGGGTGATGCCATAGTGAAAGAAAAGACTGGGCTTGAGGAGGACTTCAAATCTGGAGCTTCCTCGCCGGAGAAAGTCTCCGTTGACGGCGTGCCGCCGCCGCCACCGGCGATCAACGGCGGCGCTCCGGCGAGACCGTTGACTTTTCAGATTTCGATGATTTTAATGCTATTTTTCTCGTAATCGCGCCCTGATTATCGCCTAGAGGTTTTCGTATTGATTTGGGTATCGGATTTTCAGTCGAAGGTTTCGAGTGGAGATTTCGGAAATTCAGTCGATTGTTTTATACAGTTTAATATGTTTTCGGGAACGGTTGGTTTTCGTGGTTAAGTACAGAGTTGTGGGCTATGATTTTGATCAGATATGTTTTATGATTATTCAGGGGATCGTGATCGAGATCGTGCTTCGGGCGAGGAATCTTCCGCCGGGCCACGAGATTAGCGCGAGTGCGCGTTTTGCTCACCTGTGAGTGCACATTTCTTTTCACAGATTGATTGCGAGTCGTTTACATATGTTTTATGAACTTGAGCATGCAGTTTGAACATGATTTTTATGAGCATGTGTTTTACGATTATACATATCCGAATATGCGAATATGAATATACATACGTATATATATTATGTTTTATGCATGTGCATGGAAAAGATTTATGATTTGGTTTACATTGAGTACAGTCTCAGTTATCGGGGTTGTATCGATACACATTGGCTTCTCGGCTGATCCTCGAGTACGCTCCGGGGGGGGACAGATATCCTGACCCGAGGCCTTTCTTTCTAGGAATCACGTGTAGGTCTGGGATCCCGTGATTCAGACTGTGCTATCACGTGTGAGTCCATGAGTGACCCCGCGATATTATGATGCATGCTCTGTACGTGGGTTGGAGTCAGCGTCTCCTCACGTACCATTTGATTTTCATGCATTTGACTCGCATATGTTTTTATAACATATATATTATATGGAGAAAGACATTTATTTTCGTCCACTCACTCTAACAGTTTTCATGTCTTTCCCCTGGGCTTTTCGGTTTCCGTGCCCAGTTTGAAGTTCAGGTTCTGGTGTTTCACGTCGTGGTGGGAGGCTAGTGATCCAAGCTACCTGTGTTTTCCAGTAGGTTCTTGTTTCGCCTACTGATGTGTATATTGTATATATTTACGCTAGAGGTCACTCTGATACATTCTGATACATGTTTTATACGAATTTTCTCGGATATATTATATATATTACAGTATGTTTACCGTTTATTGATTATGATATGATATTGAGAAATCTGGATGAGATTGGTGCCCACGGTTTGGCTTTTGTGGCATAGGATGAAGTGTTATTTTCAGGGTGCATGTTAATGCAATTCCGCGTTAGTATCGTTACTCTGCCAAAATTTTGAATGGTTTTTGTTGGTTCACGTTTTCAGAAGGGGTTCGATTCTGATTTAGGCAACTAAATCGGGGTTGGGTCCTTTCAGTATATGGCCAGTTATTTTGGTACCGTACAACCTTCCACCATGGATGTGCATGAAGAAGGAATACAATATGCTGACTCTGTTAATTCCGGGCCTGGGTTATCCAGGAAAGTGTCTCGATGTGTATTTGAGGCCTTTGATTGAGGAGCTTAAGTACCCGAGTGAGTGTGACCACCCCACTTACGATAGGTTCAAAAATGAGATGTTCCAGATGCATGTCATGCTTGTTGGCACCATCAGTGATTTTCCTGCCCGCGGTATGTTGTCGGGCAACGTTACCAGGGGTTACAGGGCTTGTTCAGAGTGCATGACGGTTGATTGTTGCAGTCCTCATTGCAATAAAATTGTTCAGATGCGTCACCGTTGTTGGCTTCCATATGATCACCCATTTAGGCAGGATCAAGACGCTTTTGATGGGACTATGGAAACAGGTGTGGCACCCAGGCGATGGACAGGGGATGAAATTTTGGAAGTGTTGAATGAATATGATTTTGGCCAGTTGAGCAATCATCCTGAGATAGTGGCGTCAATTCCAGACAAGCCCGAAAGGTATAAGTTTTGGACACACAAGAGCATATTCTGGGAACTCCCCTACTGGCCCAGGTTGCCTATCAGACACTACCTAGATGTCATGCACATAGAGAAGAATGTGTGTGAAAGTGTGGTGGGCACTGTTCTTAATTTGGAGGGGAAAACAAAAGACATCCCTAAGGCACGCATTGATCTGAAAGCTATGGGACTGCGGAAACATTTGTGGTTAAGAGAGGGTAAGAAAAAAATGCCGCAAGCTCCTTACACCGTCAAGCCGAAGCATAAGCATGAAATTTTTGGGTGGCTGAGTAATGTCAGGTATATATTCTTATGGCTATGCAGGAAATTAATATAATTTGTACTTATATATGGTTATATGCGAGAAATATAATTGTTGCTTATGGCTATATATGCAGGTATCCTTATGGCTATGCAGGAAATATAAGCAGGTGTGTTAACTTCCGGGACAATAAGATGTACGGATTAAAGAGTCATGACTGCCATGTACTGCTTCAACGCCTTTTCCCTATTTTCATTCGAGGGTACCTGTCCAAAGAGGTGGTGGAGCCGTTAGTGGCCTTGTCAAGATTCTTTCAGAAGTTATGCACCAAGGAAGTTAAAAAATCAGATCTCAGGGAGATGCAAGATGACATCATTTTTACCATGTGCAAGCTTGAGAGGATATTTCCCCCAAATTTTTTCGACATCATGCCTCACCTGATGATCCATCTTCCCGAACAATTGTTGCTTACCGGTCCCGTACACTACACTTGGATGTATCCCATGGAAAGATACAAATGATTCATACATTTGGTTTGCCTCTGTTTTTATATGTAAATTCTTATTTTTTAAGTATCATAACATGCACTTGTTAACTTGTAGACAATTGGGAGCCTACAAGGACTATGTGAAGAATAAATATGCACCTGAAGGGTGTATCGCTGAAGCATATATTGCGCACAAGTGTGTAACGTACACCAACTTGTATTTGGGAGTGCTGGAGGACCCCCAACAACAGATGCCGATAGATGAACCCCAGTTCAACCTTTCTATCATCTCCTATGACGTGGTAGTATATGGAAGCTTGCCAAAATCGTACAAGTTGGATGGAAATGAGGTAGCCATTGCCTACTGGTCGGTACTGATTAACTGTCCAGAAGTACAATATTGGAAAAACTATCATCTTCACTGCCCTGCTATTGCCGAAAATGTTGATTACCACAACAGGACGTTTGTAAACTACTTTGGTCAATGGGTAAGGGTATATGTGTATATATATAATTATTATATCCTTATATTGCATGTGTGTACGTGGTTTTCTGAAATCTATGTTCATAATTTCTTGTGTGGTTTCTTATCGTTTTCAGATGAACCATGTAACAAATGATGGTTGCCCAGAGTGATCAAACGAATTGAAGGTCGTGGCGATGAAACCGATAGCTTCAAAAGTTTACTCGATGTGTCAGGTCAATGGCGTGAAATTTATATGTGAAAATTGAGACGACCGACTGAAAACACAGAATTGTGGGGTGATGGTCCATAGTGGGCAAGATGGCGTTGACTATTACGGTGTCCTTCATTCAGTTGTTGAACTAATTTATGGGAACCGCATGAAAGTGCACTTGTTCAAGTGTAGATGGTTTGATACTAGCCCAGAGAACACAAGGACCGATCAGTACGGAATATTTTCGGTGAATACTGCTACAAGCTGGTATAAAGAAGACCCTTTCGTTCTTGCCACATCAGTAAAACAAGTGTTTTACCTTCAAGATCTTCTCAACAAAGTCCCGTGGAAGGTGGTTAACCATGTTGCTCATAGAAACATATACAGTACTGCCACACTTGGTGAGACCGCAGATGATGAAGAAGTTATTGCATACCAAGAGCCGAACGCTTTTGACATTCCGAAATCATCTACGATTCGCCTTAATAATGTGAGATCTGGGAGTGTGGTTCAAATTACTGGAGCAGAACTTCTCGATGTTAATCCAAATGAAGTTGACGCTGATTCAGATGACGAGGAGCGGCACATATTGCCAGAGGTTACCTATGAAACCGAGTCAGACTCAAGTGATGAAGATGATTATGATTATCATCCTTAATTAGTACGTTAATGATGTACGTATTTATAGTCGGAAATTCTAGTCGGAAATTCTAGTCGAAAATTATAGTCGTAAATTAGAGTCAGAAATTATAGTCGGAAATTCTAGTCGTAAATTATAGTCGAAAATTGTAGTCGAAAATTCTAGTTGAAAATTCTAGTAGGAAATTATAGTCGGAAATTATAGTCGAAAATTCTAGTCGGAAATTCTAGTCAAAAAATTCTAGTCGTAAATTAGAGTCGGAAATTATAGTAATAAATTATAGTCGGAAATTGTAGTTGAAAATTATAATCTATCGGAGATTATAGTCGGAAATTCTAGTCGTAAATTATAAAAATTTGGCCATGCCAACGTCATATCGATCGGTGTTATTTATGAATTAATACTGGCCGGAAATTCTTGGCCGGTTATTTATGGGTAATAGTATTACCCACGACTTATCAACTCGTTGGTAATAGTATTGCCAGTGAGTTGCTTATCAACTCGTCTATCTCCGTCGTCTGGTCTCTTCCTACCCGACGAGATTCCTGTGATCCCTGAATTCGATGATAGGGGGAGGCCTATTTATATGGAAGGACGGCCGGAGTTCCTAACCGTGGAGGAAGCGTACAACTTCATCCCGTTCGACCCCGTGTATCTTTGGAGTGCGAGGTGCACCAACCAGCAAATGGACGATGCAGGTAAATTTTATTTAACAAGATTGATTACTTAATTATTACTTAATTATTACTTAAGACTTACGATAGGTTCAATTAATGATATCAATTTGTTGACATTGTATTATTAGGCAATTTCGTTAATGGCACTGGAAAACGAAAGACTAGAGGCCCCTGCACCGGGAAGAATCTTGAGCAGGCCACCGGGGGAAGGAAAACGCTCATTAGGGCCAATGAGCATGGTGAGGTGATCGAGACATTTGACACCACGCAAAAGTATGCCAGCATGGCTGGGGCCGTCGTGCGGGACAAGGTCCCAATGCTTTGGCCAGATTGGGAATCTGTGCCTCTCTACGTGAAGATGCAAGTGCATAATGCACTGAGTGTGAGTTAAATCGTATTTTCATTACGTAAATTTTACATTTATTAATTAAGTCCGAATAAATATATAATTTTACCGTTTATATATTCATTGTGCAGGTGTGGTTTGACGTGGATGAATGCCTTATTCACACGTGGGTAGAGCGTCAACTACATATCAGGTGATGTGATTCGAGTTATTTGAGTATATATCGAGTTAGATTTTTGTTTATCAAGTGTTTTAATATCTCTAACTTTTTTTTTCTGGTGTTAATATAGGTATAAAGAGTGGAAGAATGAGCTTTCAAAACATTACACACAGTACAAGGAGCTAGGACGAGGTTCTACCCGTAGCGAATTCCGGTTTAGGGAGTACGAGTGGCTGTGGCTGGTAGCCCACTTCGAGCACCCCAAAGCGAAGGTATGCATCCTGAATATATTTTACAACCCTAATGTATCGTATCACATTGAAATAGTTAGTTACTAATTTTTTACATATGTTTATCAAACAAGGCGATTTCCAAGACGAACAGGGAGAACAGATTGAAAAACACCAAGGCCCATCATGCAGGTTCACTCAACTATTTGGGTTGGTCGAGTAAGGCACAGCAACAACAAGAAGTCAACCTGTTGGTGTTTATTCATCAGAAGTTCTATCCGCAGTGCCATGAAGAAGCGGTAAGTCTTTAGCCTCATTATTTTGTACTTCACATATGCATGTGTTAATAAAACTATTTTTCTCTATTAATTTTTTTTTTAATAATACGTTATTCATATTCGCTTTTCAATTAGGCGAGAGTGGAGGAGGCGATCACAGAAGTCACCATGAATATAGCTCGAAAAAACCATCCTGACTGCTCGGTGGAAGAAGTGACCCATTATGCCTCTCAGATCGATCCGCTTGATCGCCCGATAGCGGCTCAGATCATGGCAAAAGTGTGCGGGACTGGAAAGAATACCTACTACTGCAGGGGAATGAGCTCGGCGGGCGAAGGAGTATTGAAGAACACTTCGGAATACTCTACCGGGTCAAGAACTTCAACTTCTAGGAACTCTAACCTAGCAGCGGAGCTTCTGAGGACGCAGAGGGAGTTGGAGGAGCAAAAGAGGCAGATGGAGGAGATGCGGCAATTGGTCGAGCAGCAAGCAGTCAGAGATGCCGAGTACCGGGTGATGGCCGAGCAACATCGAATGATGGTCCAGCAGCAGACACAAATGTTCACATGGATGCAGACGATGTACGCGTGCCAGACTACTGGACAACCGCTCCCCACACCTCCCCCGGCCCCTGTGTTCCACACTGATCCACCAGCGCAGCAGTCACCGCCACAGCAAGACCAGGGTAGCCACTGGAGTTCAAATGATTACGTCCACATGGATTTCCTCGACCCTTAGTGTACTTGTAGTTTATTTTCGTATTGTTGCTGTTTGTACTGTATGTTGGACAATTATGTGTGTATTGTTGAACTTGTATTTGTACGGTTTCTGTTTTTCAGTGCAGGTTCTGGAATTGGGCCCAATCCAGAACCGGCTTTTTTTTGACAAATTTCTCTGGGTATTGCCGGCGACTTGGACCAAAGTCGCCGGCAATACCCCTCATTTTCCGGCCATGGCGGAGGGGCATTACTGGCGACTTAAAAAGAAAGGCCGGCGACTTTATGTCCCTGGCAATACCCTAAAATGTTGTAGTGACCACTGGTTTAGAACTTTACAATGACATGAGATTAAATGCTCAAATGAAGAAAAATCAAATAATTTCAAACAAAGAATTAGGAAATTTCTATGAACAATTCGGCTATGAATCGTTCAAATCTTCTTCTAAAAAGAAACTAAATTATCAGAAGAAGTATCATAAAAAGAAAAAACCCTATACAAATTATCCAGAAAGAAAAACTTACAAACCCCATAAAAGACGATTCTTTAAAGGAGAGTCAAGCCAAAATACAAAACTTCCTGTTTGTTATCAATGTGAAAAAATAGAACACTAGAAGAGAGACTGCCGAGTCAAACAAAAAATTAATTCTTTAAACCTCGATGGAGATATCAAAAACCAACTTTTAAAATTAATGTTGAATTCAGAAAGTTCTGATGACAGTGATTCCGGATCAGACGAAGAAACCCTTCAAATTGATAAACTCGATTTTTCCGTAGCATCTAGTTCTGAAGAATTAGATGAGGAAGATTGCATACCTTTTCAAAATGGTGTAAAAATTTGTAATTGTAAAGATAAACTAAAAATCCAAATGATATCACAAAAAACAAAGAATGACCTCTTAGAAGTAGCCTCAAGAATCAAAAATCCCGAAGAACAAGCCCAATTTCTCACAATGTTCAAAGACTTGTTAAAGGAAACTATCAAAAAGAAACCCCAAAAACAAAATTTTATAATATAGAAGATGTTTTTAGAAGATTTGATAGAAAACTAAACCCTGAGATAACAATGCAAGACCTACAACAGGAAATAAATCAAGTAAAACAAGAAGTTTCATTCCTCAAAAGGGAACTTACACAAGTCAAAAGTAAAATCATAAACGAATCTCCAAGTAGTTCCGGTGCCAAATTTAGAAGAAGAAAAACTGGAAGAGAAAGACTCGCAACCTTTCCTCAGTTTAATCACAAGAGTAACATACCAAAAATGAAAAACTCGAGTAACTCTCATAATAAATTCTTACCCATTCTAAATTACTGCTTTAATTGATAAAACAATACATATGAACTGTATCCAACATGGTATAATCCCTACCAAATATTGTGAAAAATCAAAAGAAAAGATTACTGGAGTAGAAGGCTCAAGATTAAGGGTAAGACACAAAATACCCAAGAATCATATATGTGTAGATAATGTCTGCATTCAAACGTCCATAATTGTCGTCGACAATTTAGACTCAGAATTCATACTTGGAACCTCCTTCATAACATTAATTCATCCATTCTTAACTACTGATGAAGGACTAGAAACTAAACTCTAAGGAAAAACATATCACTTCCCTTTTATAGAAAGACCAAGACAAAAGGAGTTGAAATTAATCATATCAGATGCTATTTCGCAAAAAATCAACCTTATACAAAATAAAAAAAAACATATAAACTATTTAAAACAAGATCTACATATAAAAATAATCGAACAATAGCTCAAACAGCCTTACCTCCAAAACCGAATCAAAGAATTCAAAGAAAAAATAGAAAAAGAAGTAAGTTCGAACATTCTCAATGCCTTTTGGGACAGAAAAACACATATGATAGAATTACCATATGAAAAGGATTTTGATGAATGAAAAATCC
Organism: Geum urbanum; assembly: GCA_946800695.1. Lineage (NCBI taxonomy): Eukaryota > Viridiplantae > Streptophyta > Magnoliopsida > Rosales > Rosaceae > Geum > Geum urbanum. Next base: position 23,035,470 of record OX327003.1, on the reverse strand, counting down.
CAACCAAGGCAAGACCTATTCAAATGAATAGTGAGTTATTAGAATATTGTAAAAAAGAAATCAAAGAACTTTTAGATAAAAGACTAGTAAGGCCAAGTAACTCTCCATGGAGTTGCTCTGCTTTCTACGTCCAAAAGGCTTCAGAACTTTTAAGAGGAGCACCAAGATTTGTAATCAAGTATAAACCCTTAAATAAAGTTCTTCAATGGATTCGTTATCCGATTCCAAATAAACGAGATCTCTTAAAGAGACTTGTTAGAGCAAATGTTTTCTCAAAATTCGATATGAAATATGGGTTTTGGCAAATCCATATTGCTGAAAAAGACAAATACAAAACGGCATTTAATGTTCCCTTTGGACATTATGAATGGAATGTTATGCCCTTTGGTCTCAAAAATGCCCCTTCAGAGTTTGAAAATATAATGAACGGTATTTTTCATCCTTACACCTGAAAGGACCCAACCCCGATTTAGTTTCCTAAACCGGAATCAAACCCCTTCTGAAAACATGAACGTGCAAAAACCACAAAAATTTCGGCAGAGTTTCGTTATTAACGCGGAATTGCCATTAACCTGCACCCGAAAACAGACTTCATCCTATGCCACAAAAGCCAAACCGTGGGCACCAATCCCATCCTGATTTCTCGATAACATAACAATAAAGAAAAGCAGAAATCAAAAACTGTACTTTATAGAAATCCAAGGAAAATCATAAGAAAACATATCAGTAGTGTATCATAGCGACCTCTAGTGTATATATATACAAAATATACAACAGTAGGCAAAACAAGAAACTTACTGGAAAAGAAAGGTAGCTCGAACACTAAGCCTCCAACAACGACGTGAGACACCAGAATCCGAACTGCAAACTGGGCATGGAAACCAAAAATCCCAGGGGAAAGGCAAATAAAATCGTTAGAGTGAGTGGACGAAAATAAACATATGTCTTTTACCATTTATATATATCATAAAACAAAGCGAGTTCAGAAAATAAATGGAGGTGTCAAGCGAATCTCTCAAGCCCGACGGTGATAGACTAGGCGAATCTCTCAAGCCTAGTGGGCACATCAGGGGAATCTCTCAACCCTGGATCTGACTACCGGTGATCAGCCGAGTAGCCAATGCATCGATGCTAAGTAAATGCCATCACCATATAAAATATAAAACAATACCTCCAAAAATAATAAATAATCTCAACATCGTATCGTAAATAAATACGGAAATCATGAACTCGCTACGACAGTGAAATAAAAAGGGTCCGCTCACAGATGAGCACAGCGTGTACACGCACTAATCACGAGATCCGGTGGAAGATCCCTCGCCCAACATACGATCTCGATCCCCTGAATAATCACAAAATATAACTGATCAAAATCATAGTTCATCACACTGTACCACACCTCGGAAACCAACCATTTCTGGAAACATATAACTCGATACAAAATAATCAACGAAATTCCCCAAACTCTCCACACAAACCCTCGACTAAAAATCCAGCTTCCAAATCAACTCGAAAACCTCAAGGCGATGATCGGGGCGTGAATACGAGCAAAACGACATATAACTCGACAACTTTCAAAAAGTCAACGAGTCGCTGGAGCTCCGCCGTTGACCGCCGCCGCCGCTGGCGGTGCGCCATCAACCAGAGGAATTTCTTGGCGGCCAAGCTCACCGTAGCTTCTCCTCCTCAACCCCAACATATTTCACAACTATGGCTACCTCCAATTCTGGCCCAAATCGCCGGAAATCAGCTCAAAAGTCCCAGAATCTCAAATCGCCGGCGAAGCTGTTTCTCCGTCGATCTCTGTCCACGGCGCACGGCGGCCCTCGAGTCCACTCCGAAAGGCTCTGTGTGGCCCCACATGTCAAAACCCCCTAATCTCCGGCCACCACCGTGGCCGGAGCGCCACCGTCCAACCACCCCGATTCTGGCCGGAAAACCTCGAATTTCAACTCACTTTTTCTACCTCAAATCGACACCAATTCAAGCAAATCCAAGTTCTAACCAGTTGTAAATCAAGAGAGGAATCTTTTACCTTCCAAGGTCATGACTGGAAACGGCCAGAAACGGCAAGTCCGCCAGTGAGTTTCAAACGATCAAAAAATCCTCCACGGTCAACGGTGGTCAACGGGTCCAAGACTGGTCAATGCCGGTCAAACTTCCAAACAGTGTTTTTCGACAATTTTTCGACTATTTCCGATATTTATACTCGCGGCTCGATACGATTGACGGTCCAAAACGGATCACATCCACGTTTCGGATAACTCAAACCCGAACGGATAAACACGACGAAATTCGGTGATTTCAAATATTCATAATATATTCCTCGGTCGTCAAAATAATTATCCCAAACCGCCCACGAACTCGAAATCACGCGAACTACAACTCTCGAGAAGAGATTCAACTCAAATTTGAAAGGACCCAACCCCGATTTAACTCCCTAAACCGGAGTCAACCCCTTCGAAAACACGAACCAACAAAAACCGTAGAAATTTTGGCAGAATTTCGCTACTAACGTAGAATTACCATTACCTGCACGCGGAAAATACACTTCATCCTATGCCACAAAAATCAAACCGTGGGCACCAATCCCATCCGGATTTCTCAATATATCAACAGTAAAGTAAAACGATAAATATATTAGTACTTCACTGAAATCCGGTGTAAAATCGTACAACGTAAACAACAGATTTCTCAGAGCGACCTCTAATGTATAAACATATAAGTATACCACAGTAGGTAGAACAATAAACATACTGGAAGAAACAAGGTAGCTCGAGCACTATGCCTCCGACCACGACGTGCGACACCAGAGCCTGAACTGCAAACTGGGCACGAAAACCGAATAGCCCAGGGGAAAGACATGAAAACCGTTAGAGTGAGTGGACGAAAATAAATGTCTTTCACCAGTTAATATATATGTTTAAAATAACATATGCGAGTCCAGGTAAATAAAAACAACATAGCACACGAGGTAAAACTCACACTCTTCTAGTGTACTGAGCATGCAAGTAAAAATCTCACAGTTAGAACCACGGGGTCCCTAGCCCACACGTGATTCCAGCCGGTAAACATCCTCGGGGATCAGCCGGGATGCAGTGTATCGATACAACAACGTAACTGAAACTGTAGTCTGTGAAAATCAAATCATAACAGTTCGATGCAAATGCATCAAACAGCATATAAGTGTATGTATATTCATATACGTATATCCGTATATGTATAATCATAAAACACATGCCCACATAATCCGAAATCTCAATATGCATGCTCAAGTTCGTAAATCATATAAAAGACTCGCAAGAATAACGTTAAAAGAAATTGTCCACTCACAGACTAGCGTAACGCGATATGCGTTAACCCGTGATCCGGCGGAAAGTCCCTCGCCAAATGAACGATCACGAACACCTGAATATTCACAATAACCATTTCTCAAAATCATAATTCGACAATTCAAGACAAATCACGACAAACCACCGTTCTCAGAAACACATAATCCGATTACGACAAACTATCAGAAATCTGGAAACACCTCAATACCTCGCTGTAATTTCGGACGCTCAACTCAAAAAACGAACCTCCCCACTGCGATCGGGGCGCGATTTCGAGTGAAATGACATGCAATTTATCGAAAACCATGCCGGGCGAAAAGTCGCCGCCGTCGCCGAAAAATCCAAACCTGCCCAGAAAATTTCATGCTATACATGGTTTCAAAGATCTCGACGATCCCAACAACTTTCCAGTTATAGGTTAAGGCCAATTTTGATCGGAAAACCTCCAAAACTCAACCCAAAGTTCAAACCCTTACAGGAATTCAAACCGTTCGATCTCTGTCCTCTGGCCACGGCGACCTTCAAGACCACTTGGAAAAGACTCCTTAGCACGAGGCTAACAAAAGCCCTCAAAGGAGCACCACCAAATCGGCCGAAATCAATGCCTCCGTCCGCCACCATTTCTTGCCGGAATTTCGTGATTTTTACCACCCAAATTTGTCCTCCTCCGGCCACCACGCAAGGGGATTCAACCACCAAGTTGAAGAGCAACCCAAGCCCAACAAAATCCATGAAGAAACCTTGTTCAATTATGGCCGGAATCGGCCACAAATCCGGCAACAAAATTCGGCATCCAACGGCACCCAAACGGGTCGACCCACCGTGGTCAACCCAGTGAACACAATTAATGAACCTATGTTTACTTTCCCAAAAGATAGCTTTCCCAAAATGGAAACTTCGTAATTATCTTTTTCGACGAACTTCAAACACACATAATTTCCTCGTCGTAATTCCGATTCCGATAATTCTAGCGGCCACAAACTTGTCTGGACATGTTCTTTAATAATCACCTGAAGTCAAACACATCGACCAAACCAATAAAAAGTCAACTGTTCAGCCCAAACACATATTTAATCGACTAAACAAACAATAAACGGAAATATTCACAACTTAATCTCCGTAACTCAAAATAATGCTCTGGAAGTTCCCACGAGCTCGAAATTAAATTCTCAACAACTTCCATGAAGGAACCGAAACCAAATTCTCGACTGGTAATTTAGTCGTTAAGGAATTCACCATTTAAATCTATTTCTGTTGAAACTTCAAATATTCATAATTAATTCCTCGGTCGTCCAAATAACAATCCGGGACCGCCCACGAACTCGAAATCACACATACAACGACTCTCAAGAAGAGACCCAGCTCTAATTCTCGGCCAATAATTAAGTCGTTATCAAACCTGGCGATTCAATCACTGTCGTAATTCTGCGACTACGCACAAGCTCGTAGATTAATTTGATTCCACTATTGATTCTGTTCTGGGTTGTCACAAATCCACCCCCCTTAAAAAATTTCGACCTCGAAATTTCCGAGTCTGCCGACTAAAAGTAGGAGCACTGCCTCTGCATACTGCTCAACTCACAAGTGGCAACCACAACTGAACGACTTTGACAATAGACTCCACAATAGGAGATAGCTCTGTACTGTAATCCATGTACCCTCAAATCTCGAATCTGAACTGGCTCCACACAATAGCCAAGTGTTCCTACATAAGGAACATATAGGGTACACCACACGAAAAAAACCTGAAACATAGTTCCGCCACACGGAACACAACACAACACACACAAAAACCAACAATATAGGCGACGCCGAACTATGCGGCATAACACAACTCGCCTATGACCGCATCTGGATCAAAACAATATGGCAAATCACAACTCAGTTTACACACATCAACATAATTCACACACTCATATCAACATAGCTCAAACCTCGGACTCGGGCAATTATCAATCCCCATTCCGCTAATCCGAAAGTCTGTGGTAGCACATTCCACAAAATCAGAATCAAATGTCGACTCACATCGAACCTGCTCCAACACAATGGAGTACAACATCGTCCTCAATTCGACATCATGCAACATCAAAATCATAGCGGTCAATAAACCGGTACTGCATGCAATCTCGAACAATTGAAACTGCTGGTCCCCAAATCCTCCGAAACTGCAATACCGAAGTCCACAACATGCCCTCCAAGGTCTGAATAGTCCTCAAAGATCACTCGCCAATCTGAGGACAAGAACCGGTACTAACTCGTAATCTGGTCCCCAATGCTCGCTGTAAGGCTTGCCAACACATAGTCGTAGCTGATTACCTCGTTCAGCAAACTGGGACATAGGCACACCACGTAAATGGCCAACCTCCGTCAAACACAGCTATACCAGCCTGCCACTGAAATCTTTCCCGAAAAGTACAAGGAAAAGAACCAAGTTCATCAAATGGTCCACAAAGATTCAACCACTGGAACCATAAACCGAAGTGCGTACTGGCACACAAAACAACAGCGAAAAACACCACGTCTAACCAGAAATCTCAAATGGCTGACACTTCTCGTCAAGTCTCTGCCTCCTAGCCATCGCCAGTCGACAAAGGTGGCATCTGCACACTCAAGCTGCTACATTACTCTTCATGTTGCATCACGAGTAATAAACTCGAAGTATATGATACATCTCCGCATCACTAGCGCCAAATGCGCGCAAAACTACGAGCCTCAACATCATCACACTCGAACTCATCTTCCGTAGTTCGCAACTCGGCTAACACGGAAACTCGAGCCACACACACACATGAAACACTGAAGCTCCCGACTTTCAACTGAATGCATCAGCAACAACATCTCAAACGAATGGTCAAAGTACAATCTCTAGCCTTTCCCGAACAAATTCAAAGGTGCAGCCGTAGTCGTTAGTCGACCCTATCCATCAACACTGCCTCAAGCCCAAATCTGGCCGAAAATGCAAGTGGATGAATCTCAAGTGATCAATGTACGTCCTACACTGCGCTACACGCCATAGCAGTAGTATTTCCAACTTTTCGATACTAATATAAGGACAGCTACACCCAAATCATACATAGGACACGTAGCTACACAAAGTTCCACTGTCCGAAACCATGAGCCACCGCTCAGCTACACAACATCAAAACACCACCAAATCTAAACGTCGATGCATCGCCATAATCCACGATCTCATCACGATCATCAGGTAAGGTCAAAACCGAAACAACGGTCAACCATCCTTCAGGAGTAAGTAACTCTCCTCACATGCATCGAACCACTCTAACTTGACGCCTTCTTCGTCAATCCGGAAAGTAATGTGGCAATCCGGGAAAATCCTGCACAAGCCGTCAGTAATAGCCTGCCAATCCCAAGAGACCCCCAATCTCTGATACCATGGTAGGTCAACCCCAAATCAACACGGCTTCTAACTGGTCAGGATCCACGCCAACTCCCTCGGATAGCATCACACAACCCAAAATCTTCATGCTAATTGGCCAAAACTCACACTGGCTGAACTTCGCAAATAGCTGATTATCTCGCGAAGTTCGTAAAACCACACATAATTGCTTTAGGTGCTGGCCCCCACTCCCAGAATACATCAGGATATTGCTGACGAACATGACTGCAACTCGTCCAGAATCGTCTGAACACCTGGTCCATCAAGTCCTCACGATCTACGGAAGCATTGGTCAACTAAACAGCATGACCAAGAACTCCTAATGTTTGCACCGAGATCCGAAAGCTGTCCAAACCACATTTGACACATCGAACCTCAACTGACTGTATCCAGACCCGAAATCAATCTTCGAAAAGACTGAAACTCTCGCGAGCTGATCAAACCAATCGTCAATCCGAAGCGGAGGATACTCACTCTCCTCTGAAATGAATTAGGCTTCGGTATTCAGTGCACCATTTCGTCGAACCATCCAACATCCGCACAACAATGCAAGAGTACACCACGCAAATGCGCGGGGTCGTATGAAATCTCCTGAAACCTCCTCCAGTAACTCATGGAGTCGAACCTGTAGCTCCATCAGCTCCGCTGGCTCCGAACGACAAGATGCCGGTAAAATGAGTCCAGCGCCCGGTACAAACTCAATGTTGTAGCCAGTCTCCCGAACTGGAGGAACACCTGGTAACTCCTCCGGAACACATCTGGAACTCGGGAAACACCTCAATATCGCCAATGTCAGGTACATCAACCATAGTATCCACAACATGAGCTGAGCAAGCAACACAATCCGTCTCCATCATCCGCTCGACCATCACCACGAAACAGCATCTCGGGAAAATCTGGTCCTCAAAACACAACCACCTTCTCGTGGCACTCGAACATAGCTAAATGCATCGTCAATAAGTCCATACACATAGTCACATCAAAACCACAATGTCCAGCTATAATAGATCCGCGGTTAACACATAACCTCCAGCAAGGATCTCGCAACCTCCGGATGGATACAACACACTCCAAAACCTCGGAAGTGGAGATACAGGTACAATAGCCATGGATGTCAACAACAGTAACCTCGGAGAAAAGTTTGTCCTCAAACAAGGTCGTGGCACGAACTCCAACATGCCCAACTAGCCGCCCACGTCAATCATGACTTGTTGATTAACTCGTCCAAAATGCTGCGTTGGCCACTCCAGAAACAGCATCATGAACTCCTAGTGAACTCTGAACTGCCAAACCGCTAACACAGCTGGCTGAGGGCGCTCCCTCGTAACATGACCCTTCTGGCCACCGAAACAGCAACTGAGGGTGCTTCACGAACACCAGTCACCACAACACCTGCTGCGAGAAAGGATCACCAACGATCACCCAAACTCATACCACAAGAGCAAGTCCGCTACACTGTGATCTCCACCATCGCCAAACGAATCCTCTACATGATCTGATGACCCTCAACATCATCGAAAAGGTCACATGCTGATGAAGTCACTGATTCCGAAGTGTCGGAACTCAACCTCATCCAAATCGCGACTAAGTCCACTTTCCTCAAACCATCACATCGGAAGCCGCGTACAACTTTCCTTCTCGATTCCCTCGCCTGTGAGTGCAGCACACTAAGCTCCTCACAGATATCTCGAGGCATATCAATCAGACTCTCTCTGATGCTCAGGTTCAAACTCATCTCGAACTTCGTGCACCGCTTCCTCTGAAGCCACATAACACGTGCAAACAGGGGCAAACATATGGACAATGCATCTCTGCCTCAGGTGGGTAAACACTCCACATTCGAATGTTGGGTAGCCTGATAAACCTTTACCGTATAAACAACACCTTGAATCTAGGCCATGGAGTCGCAACCGGAACTCACACAATATCAGCCCACCAAATACAATGATCTGACTCAGGCAAACATCAACTGCCACAATTCTCAGCTCTGAGGCAACACATAGACGCTCATACACACATAACCAGGCAAACCGTGCCACACAATTCACTGAACTCTGAATACTCATCCAAATCCATGATTCACTGGCGAATCACGCGTCGATTGATCCTCCATAGGATCCACAACCGAAACGACACGGAAAGCATGTCAGGGAGGCATCCTAATGAATAAAACATTGTTCACAACAAGTGGAACGTAATCATGGAACTTTAAATATTTGAAAGTATACAACACCCGAAATATTGATGAGTATCCGCCGGCCGGTCAGGTCACCATTCCAGACATGCTGTACATTCTCAAATATCCTTAGTAAACACGACTACAGAAGTCTACAGAACCTACAACCTAATGCTCTGATAACAAGCGGAAAGGACCCAACCCCGATTTAACTCCCTAAACCGGAGTCAACCCCTTTGAAAACACGAACCAACAAAAACCGTAGAAATTTTGGCAGAATTTCGCTACTAACGTAGAATTACCATTACCTGCACGCGGAAAATACACTTTATCCTATGCCACAAAAATCAAACCGTGGGGACCAATCCCATCCGGATTTCTCAATATATCAACAGTAAAGTAAAACGATAAATATATTAATACTTCACTGAAATCTGGTGTAAAATCGTACAACGTAAACAACAGATTTCTCAGAGCGACCTCTAATGTATAAACATATAAATATACCACAGTAGGTAGAACAATAAACCTACTGGAAGAAACAAGGTAGCTCGAGCACTATGCCTCCGACCATGACGTGCGACACCAGAGCCTGAACTGCAAACTGGGCACGGAAACCGAAAAGTCCAGGGGAAAGACATGAAAACCGTTAGAGTGAGTGGACGAAAATAAATGTCTTTCACCAGTTAATATATATGTTTAAAATAACATATGCGAGTCCATGTAAATAAAAACAACATAGCACACGAGGTAAAACTCACACTCTTCCAGTGTACTGAGCATGCAAGTAAAAATCTCACAGTTAGAACCACGGGGTCCCTAGCCCACATGTGATTCCAGCCGGTAAACATCCTCGGGGATCAGCCGGAATGCAGTGTATCGATACAACAACGTAACTGAAACTATACTCTGTGAAAATCAAATCATAACAGTTCGATGCAAATGCATGAAACAGCATATAAGTGTATGTATATTCGTATACGTATATCCGTATATGTATAATCATAAAACACATGCCCACGTAATCCGAAATCTCAATACGCATGCTCAAGTTCGTAAATCATATAAAAGACTCGCAAGAATTCCGTGAAAAGAAATTGTCCACTCACAGACTAGCGTAACGCGATATGCGTTAACCCGTGATCCGGCGGAAAGTCCCTCGCCAAACGAATGATCACGAACACCTGAATATTCACAATAACCATTTCTCAAAATCATAATTCGACAATTCAAGACAAATCACGAGAAACCACCGTTCTCGGAAACACACAATCCGATTACGACAAACTGTCATAAATCCGGAAATCACACCTCAATACCTCGCTGTACTTTCGGACGCTCAACTCGAAAAACAAACCTCCCCACTGCGATCGGGGTGCGATTTCGAGTGAAATGACTTGCAATTCATCGAAAACCATGTCGGGCGAAAAGTCACCGCCGCCGCCATCGCCGGAAAATCCAAACCTCCCCAGAAAATTTTATGCTATACATGGTTTCAAAGATCTCGACTATCCCAACAACTTTCCAGTTATAGGTTAAGGCCAATTTTGACCGGAAAACCTCCAAAACTCAACCCAAAGTTCAAACCCTTACCGGAATTCAAACCGTTTGATCTCTCTCCTCCGGCCACGGTGACCTTCAAGACCACTTGGAAAAGACTCCTTTGCACGAGGCTAACAAAAGCCCTCAAAGGAGCACCACCAAATCGGCCGAAATCAATGCCTCCGTCCACCACCATTTCTCGCCGGAATTTTGTGATTTTACCACCCAAATTCGTCCTCCTCCAGCCACCACTCAAGGGAATTCAACCACCAAGTTGAAGAGTAACCCAAGCCCAACAAAAGCCATGAAGAAACCTTGTTCAATTATGGCCGGAATCGGCCACAAATCCGGCAACAAAATTCGGCATCCAACGGCACCCAAACGGGTCGACCCACCGTGGTCAACCCAGTCAACACAATTAATGAACCTCTGTTGACTTTCCCAAAAGGGAAACCCCACTATTTATAGCCTTCCCAAAATGGAAACTTCGTAATTATCATTTTCGACGAACTTCAAACACACATAATTTCCTCGTCGTAATTCCGATTCCGATAATTCTCACGGCCACAAACTTGTCTCGACATGTTCTTCAATAATCAGCCGAAGTCAAACACATCGACCAAACCAATAAAAAGTCAACTGTTCAGCCCAAACACATATTAATCGACTAAACAAACAACAAACGGAAATATTCACAACTTAATTTCCGTAACTCAAAGTAATGCTCCGAAAGTTCCCACGAGCTCGAAATTAAATTCTCAACAACTTCCATGAAGGAACCGAAACCAAATTCTCGACCGGTAATTTAGTCGTTAAGGAATTCACCATTTAAATCCGTTTCCGTCGAAACTTCAAATATTCATAATTAATTCCTCGGTCGTCTAAATAACAATCCGGAACCGCCCACGAACTCGAAATCACACATACAACGACATACGAGAAGAGACCCAGCTCCAATTCTCGGCCAATAATTAAGTCGTTATCAAACCTGGCGATTCAAACACTGTCGTAACTCTACGACTACGCACAAGCTCGTAGATTAATCTGATTCCACTGCTGATTCTATTCTGGGTCGTCACAAAATTCTCACCCTATAATTAAGTTGTGATCAAAACCGCCAATTCAATCAATTTACGGAAAACTGCGATTACGTGTAAACTCGTGGATTAAGCCGATTACTGTGCTGAATTTGGTTCGGGTCGTCACAACACCAACTTCTCAATAGTCTACATAGATGACGTTCTGATCTTTCTAGAAAACATTGAACAACACTGGAAACACCTTTATAGGTTTTTCCAAATCATTAAAAACAACGGACTAGTCTTATCCACACCAAAAATAAAACTATTTCAAACGAAAATTAGATTTTTAGGACATAATATCAAACAAGGAACTATCATACCAATTTCTAGATCAATTGAGTTTGATAATAAGTTTCAGATAAGATCAAAGAAAAAACTCAACTTCACAAGTTCTTAGGATGTCTCAACTACATCTCCGACTTTTACAAAGATATGACAGTCATCTGCAAACCTCTATATCAAAGACTTAAGAAAACCCCTCCAGTATGGATAGGAGAGCAGACCAAACTGATCAAAGAAGTTAAAACTTATGTAAATACCTTACAATGTCTAGGACTACCAGAACCAGAAGCCTTTAAGATAGTTGAAACCGATGCTTCAGATAGCAGGCATGGTGGCATTCTCAAACAAAAAATCTTAGAAGATAGTCAAGAGCAGTCAGTTAGATACACCTCTAGGATATGGAACCCAGCCCAGCAAAATTATAGTATTATCAAAAAAGAAATTTTATTTATAGTATTATGTATCACAAAATTTCAAGATGATCTTTTAAACAAAAAATCAGTTTTAGAAAAAGATGTTCAAAATCTTGCATCCAAACAAATTTTCTCCAGATGGCAAGCAATTCTTTTAATTTTTGATTTTGATATTGAATTTATTGAAAGGACCCAACCCCGGTTTAGCTCCCTAAACCGGAATCAAACCCTTTCGAAAACACGAACCAACAAAAACCGTAAAAATTTTGGCAGAGTTTCGTTACTAACGTGGAATTAACATTACCTGCACACGAAAAATACACTTCATCCTATGCCACAAAAAGCAAACCGTGGGCACCAATCCCATCCGGATTTCTCAATATATCAACAGTAAAGTAAAACAATAAATATATCTATACTTTACTGAAATTCGGTGTAAAATTGTATAGCATAAACAACAGATTTCTCAGAGCGACCTCTAATGTATAAACATATCAGTATACCACAGTAGGTGGAACAATCAACCTACTGGAAGAAACAAGGTAGCTCGAGCACTATGCCTCCGACCACGACGTGCGACACCAGAGTCTGAACTGCAAACTGGGAACGGAAACCGAAAAGCCCAGGGGAAAGACATGAAAACTGTTAGAGTGAGTGGACGAAAATAAATGTCTTTCACTAGTTAATATATATGTTTAAAATAACATATGCGAGTCCAGGTAAATAAAAATAACAAAGTACACGAGGTAAAATCATACTCCTCCAGCGTACTGAGCATGCAAGTAAAAATCTCACAGTCAGAACCACGGGGTCCCTAGCCCACACGTGATCCTAGCTGAAGTAGTACAGTCAGAACCACGGGGTCCCTAGAGCACACGTGATTCAGAACCACGGGGTCCCTAGCTCACACGTGATTCCAGCCGGTAACATCCTCGGGGATCAGCCGGGATGCAGTGTATCGATACAACAACGTAACTGAAACTGTACTCTGTGAAAATCAAATCATAAACAGTTTGATGCAAATGCATGAAACAACATATAAGTGTATGTATACTCGTATACGTATATCCGTATATGTATCATCGTAAAACACATGCTCATGTAAATCGAAATCTCATACGCATGCTCAAGTTCATAAAATGTATATAAAGACTCGCAAACAATCCGTAAAAAGAAATTGTCCACTCACAGACTAGCGTAACGCAGTTCGCGTTAACCCGTGATCCGGCGGAAAGTCCCTCGACAAACGAACGATCACGAACCCCTGAATATTTACAAAACCCATTTCTCAAAATCATAACTCAACAATACAAGACAAATCACGAGAAACCACCGTTCTCAGAAACACGTAATCCGATTACGACAAACTGTCGAAAATCCGGAAATCACACCTCAATACCTCGCTGTAAGTTTGGACGCTCAACTCGAAAAACGAACCTCCCCACTGCGATCGGGGCGCGATTTGGAGTGAAATGACATGCAACTTGTCGAAAACTCCAAAAAGTCAAACTTTGACTGCCGTTGACCGTTGACCGCCGTCCACGGTGGCGCCGCCGCCAACCTGAAAATTTCTCGGCGGAGCAACCCCTATTCCACTCAAAATCATCCACTGAGCAACTTCCACAACTGCATCGAAGGCCAATTCTCACTCTAACTATGTTAATTTCATGAAAAACCGAATGCTCACACAAATTTCAATCCCAAAATTCTCCAAGCACAAGCAAAATTAGATCACCAAACTTACATGGTTAGAATCATGGAGTGGAGAGCTTCAAAACCCAGTGCTTGATTAAGCTCAATTCGAACGGAATCAGAATTCACCATTAAACCCAAAAACCTCCATTTCGGCCGGAATTTTTCTTCCCCTTCGGCGAGCCACGCCGAGGAGGGAGGTCGGAGATGAGTCAAGCAGGCCGAGACGCTTCGATTGGGACCAACGCCGTGGTCCATGGTGGCCGATCGGAGCACCACCCTCGGCGAGCCCGTGGCTCCGTCGAACACTCTCTCTCCACCGAGTTGACTCGGTCAACTCGGTCAACTCCCAATCTGGTAAGGTTGACTTGCCCAAAACAGCAGGTTTCTATTTATAGGCTTTCCATTTTTGGAAACTTCGTAATTATCCTTTTCGACGAACTTTAAACACACGTAACTTTCTCGTTGTGATTCCGATCCCGATAATTCTCGTGGCCACAAACTCGTCTCGACATGTTCTTCAATTATCACCCAAAGTTAAACACATCGACCAATCGGATAAAAAGTCAACTGTTTACACACTTAATCGACTAAATAATCAACAATCGGAAATATTCACAACTAAATCTTTGTAACTCAGAATAATGCTCCGGAAGTTCCCACGAGCTCGAAATTAAATTCTGAACAACTTCGGTGAAGAAGCCGAAACCAAATTCTCGTCCGGTAATTTAGTCGCTAAGAGTATCACCATTTAAATCCGAACTTCAAATATTCATAATTAATTCCTCGGTCGTCCAAATAGCGACCCGGAACCGCCCACGAACTCGAAATCACACATACAATGACTCTCGAGAAGAGACTCAGCTCCAATTCTTGGCCAATGATTAAGTCGTTAACAAGCCTGGCGATTCAATCATCAGTCGAAAATCTGCGATTACGCAGTAACTCACGCATCAAGCTGATTATACTTCTGATTCTGTTCTGGGTCGTCACATTTATTAAAGCAGAAAGTAATTCTCTTCCAGACTTTCTTACCAGAGAATTTTTACAGGGAAAATGAGTGAAAAGGCACAGCCAACCTCAAAAGAGTCATATGCCATGACTCCAAAGAAGACAATTCAAAACAAACAGGTTACTAACCCAAATACTCTTAGCATCCTTGGTTAAATTGTTCTAGTAAACAATAGCTTTACCTCTTTATCAAACACTCCTGAAACTTATGCCTACAAATTTACCCTGCCAAATCCCCAAATTCACCCTCAACCAGTCAGCAAAAAACCCCAGTTTCTCAAAAAATGTTCAAAAGTTCATATTTTATCAAGCAAGAATCCAAACTAATTCTTACCATTGAACCAGAATGTTATGATGAGGATCCTTGCCAAAATCTTAGAAAAATAACATATCCTCATTATTTCCTTTCCAACGACCCGAACAAAAGTCAAATCTTCTATGAATTCATCTTGGTAGATACTGGCTCAATTAGTGTTACTCATAACAAAGACAAGAATGAGAAATTTTTCCATTCAAAAATCCAAATTCGAAAGATTTTAACTCTTGAAGATTGGACTCAACACCCAATGACCTCTAAAAAAATTTCTTAAAATTTTATTCCAAATACTTATACATACTGAGATTATGTAGACGCCTGGCAAAATATTTTTGATCTTCAATTCAAAATAAAAGGAGGCAACACTTCTTATTTCTTTTCTTCTACCAAAATTTCAGATACAAAATGCCTTCTTAGTTTAAAAGTTGGTGGCAATATTTTGGTGCAACCAAAATTATCCTACCTCAACACATGCAAGTTTTATTCAAATTCTTTGAGGAAAATTGTGAAACAAGTCCAGCAAAACCCTTTGATATTGCCTAGAATATCATGTTCTATACATTTTTAAATTAAGTAACCTCAAAAGTTTCATGTTCTATACATTTTTAAATATTGCCTAGATATTATCTTGGGATATTACGGTATCTCCTCCATCTCAATATCAGCAAATGGTGTTAATCAGAAGATTCAAGCAAAAATAGTGGGATAGTTTTGATACTAAAAAATTCTCTGAAGATCATGTTCTATCCTACTTCAAAGATCATTCACAATTTTGGAAGAAAGGTTCAGCTGCACAAATAAGATAGTAAAGTCAACTTTTAGTGCAAAAGTCACTTATTCAAAACCAGCTTGTAGGCGTATCTTCTCGCCGAGAATATGGTTGAAAGCTTCAAGAAGCCCTATCCCACATATCAAATGGTGACAATGAAGAAGAAGATGATGAATTTTTTAAGCCCAGTCATCCCAATTTGCAAATCATGATCCAGACGCAGTTTTTGCAAATTTTTGAATCACACAGTTGTCCAAGATTCCCATAAATGTAGAAGAGTTCCATGGACAAGTTTTACAAACGTCGAAAGGATCATCAAGGCCCCGGTATCAAATCTCAATAATCAAAAGTCTTCACCATTTACAAAAGTCCAAAAGAAGTGCTCCACCACAATAAAAGAAGTGCAAGTGAATCCTCCACCAAATACAAGAATCCAAAAGTAGTGCTCCACTACAACCAAAGTTGCCAGCAAATTTCAAAAGAAGATGAGTCAGATCCTCCTCCATTAATAGAGAAAAAGAGTTCAAAAGATGGCATGATATTGTCCGCTGACAAATTGGTAATAGTAAGCAAAGAAGGCTATAAGAGCCGAGCAAATTTTCATTAGAGGCAGAGCTTCTTTAGAGAAAACTCTGTTGTGAAATTTCCTTCCACTACAAGAAAAAGTGACTTAGACGACGGAGCATTTCCGTCGTCTAAGTGACAGTCTCCGTCGTCTAAGTACTTGGACGACGGAAAATCCGTCGTCCAAGGTACGTGCTCCAAGTGCTGTCGTCTAAGTACTTAGACGACGGAGAATTTCATCTCCGTCGTCCAAGTTCACTTGGACCACGGAGAACGTCCGTGGCCCAGGTGGTGACTTAGACGACGGAGATTAATGTCTCCGTCGTCTAGGTTACTACCTGGGCCACGGAGAAGCTAACAATCTCCGTGGCCCAGGTAGGAACTTAGACGACGGAGACATTAATCCCCGTCGTCTAGGTCACCACCTGGGCCACGGAGATTGTTAACTTCTCCGTGGCCCAGGTAGTAACCTAGACGACGGAGACATTAATCTCCGTCGTCTAAGTCACCACCTGGGCCACGGACAAGCTAACAACATCCGTGGCCCATGTGGGGACTTAGACGACGGAGATTAATGTCTCCGTCGTCTAAGTGAAAAATTAATTTTTAAAAAAAAATTAAATTCAAAAATATTATTAATATTAATTGAAAAAAAATTAATTAAATTAATTAAATACACTAAATTAATAAAATAATTAAAATTAATTTGTACATACATAATCGAAAAAACCCATAATTAAAAATGAAAATATTGTTCGTAATGCGGAAATTAAGAAACGAAATAATAAACTACTAGCTAGCTAAAACACTGGAGGAGCAGATGCGCCGCCTCGTCATCCGCCTCCAGCCGGGTCGTCGTCGTCGGGGAATGGGTTCGGAGGAGGTTGACAATGTCTTTGAGCTTGTTGCATAAGGGCGATGAGTTGGGCTATTCGCTCGTCTTGCTGGTCCATTCTTTGGCGCATGGCAATATTCTCCTCCCGTGCGATTCGAGCCTCTTCATAGGCTGCCGCAGCTTGAGAACTTCTCCGCCGCCCCGAACCTCCCGTAGATGATGACTCAGAGGTCGACAAATCTCGAACCACCTTAGGCCCGAAGTGCCTAACCTCCTTGCCAGCTCTACGACCGTAGACCTCATCCGCAATTGCTATTTGGCTCTCCACAGATAGAGGAGGCAGGTCTTCTAGCGGCACATCTGGGAACGCAAGCTGAGTGTTAGCCAATTCTTCCTGCGCACGCTCTATCACTC
Source organism: Geum urbanum (assembly GCA_946800695.1). Taxonomy (NCBI): domain Eukaryota; kingdom Viridiplantae; phylum Streptophyta; class Magnoliopsida; order Rosales; family Rosaceae; genus Geum; species Geum urbanum. The sequence continues at coordinate 23,017,645 of OX327003.1, read as the reverse complement.
TTGCCTACAAAAGAATAATAAATTTATTATAATGAAATAATATTTAAATAATAATTACTATAATTATTAGCGCACACACATATATATATATATGACTTACGCCGCGCTGACTCGCTTCATTATCGAGCCCAGGCGTCACGTACGCGCTTACGCTTGCATCGAGATAAGGGTGTTTGGAGCCCTTATCCCTGTGCTCCTTGGCAATTTGAATGAGTTGCTTGGCGCCGGAAGTATGGTGCTTGTCCTTCTTCCCCCGGTTGGCTTTGTTGACACCGGAGAATTTCTGTTAGACAACATAATGAAATCATTAAAAAATTTATAAGTAACTAAAATTTAGAGTATTCAATTATCTTAATTGAAATAAAAAAAGTAAATTAACACCTGAAATTGCTCATCGGCAAAGTGGTTACACAACCACTCCCACTCATCTTCTCTATCCCCACGCAGCTCTTCGGGGGGAGGCACGGGACCGTTAGTTCGGAAGTACTGATGGAGCCTGTACTTCCAATCTTTGAAGATGTTGTTGGCGGTTTGGTTGATATGCCTCAACATCGCCGGATCCGGATCCACCGCAAATTGTTCCTATCAGAAATAAATTGGAAATTATAATCGTATATATTATAAAATTATATATAACTAATATTAAAAATAGTATATAATAACTAAAATTGTACGTATTACGTACCGAAAGATCCTTAAAGACTTTCGCCTTCTCCGAATCCGGCACCTCCCTCCAAGTAGGGGCAGTGATACGAACCCGGTTACGAACAATCGACCCAATGCTATGAGCCGAGAGACTTGCTAGCTGAGGTGTGGGAGGGCCACCGGTGAATTCGTCGTAGGGCAAGGCGATCTTGCTCCCGGTCGCCTTGCAAATTTTCTCCGCCTTTCCACCTTTAACGAGACCCCGAGTCTTTTTCGGTTGGGGGTCAGTGGGGGCCCTCCTTTGCTTACGGCGGGCGCTGTACATGATAGAATCGGCCGTCGAAGACGCCTGAGTACTTCCCGTTGAAGCGGTACCGGGCGTCGGAGTTGAAAAGGGGTCGACGTCATCACCGCTTGAGAGAAATGGGGCAGAGGGAATTTCCCCAGAAGGCCCCGGATTGAGGGCGTCGTCCTGCGGTTGAACCCAACCGACTTGGGCCGCCAACATTTGGAGCATCTCATCTTCTGACTCCTGTTGGGCTTTCTTCTTGCCGGATGTGGTCTTTGGCGGAGCCATTTAAACCTAAGAGTACGGTGTTAAAATACGCGTACCTACTTACTATAATAATTACAACTTAAAAATTTACGCTAATTAATTAAGTACGTTTAAGATTTAAATAGAGTACACTAGCTTGGCATTTTCGGTCGTTCAATGGACGTGCGACCCGCGCGATAAAGTGTAAATTTTCAATTAATCAGCCTTGGTTAAATCGAAAAACATGGCCAGTTAGGGATAGAGATAACGCGAGAGGCAGGACTAATTTCGACAAAAGTCTTTCTTAGTCCAAATCCTGTCACCAGTCATAACCCGTTTCTAGACACCATGTCCGACATTCGGCCAATTTTTCGAAAATTTACACTCCCTCAAGTCCTTTGCAAACTCCGCCCTCAACCTCGTGTCCATAACTTCACTTAGGTTATGGTGTGCGGTGATGAAATCCACACATCACGAGGGGTTAAGGAGATAAGCAAGGAAAAGAGGCGCCATCTATTCCAAAGAGTGCGACTTAATTACACCAAGCCTATGTACTAAATTTAAATCGAACACGTACTACTAATTAATTTAATCTCATATTTATTTAATTATGCAACTAATTAATAAATAATTACAATAATATTTAAACATTTCATAAATTATCAAGTAATTACAATTATTCATTTAATTATTATTAATATATAACAATAATTTACCATTTAATTAATTAATAACAATATGTAATCATTTATTTAATTAATAACAATAATTAATCTAAATATAATTAATAACAATAAATTTACAATAAATTTACAATAAATTAATCATTTATTAAATATTTAAAACTAAGTAATAAATTAAATTCTACTAATTAATTAAATTTAGAATTTTATTAATTAATTAAATGAAAATTATTTTAATAAGGGAAAAATAGAAATGTACCGAATCGGAGTTTTCGGGAATATCGGGGAGTTGATCGAGTCGTCGGAGAGGGGGAACCACGCCGGAAAGTTGGTCGTCGGAGCGTCGCCGGAGGAGGATCGCCGGAGTGAGAGAGAGAGGAGAGGAGAGTATAGAGGAGGAGATGGAATGATGAGAAAATGAGGGGGGGTGCTCCTCCTTATATAGAGTTTGACTTAGACGACGGAGCACTATTCTCCGTCGTCTAAGTGCACTTAGACGACGGAAACAGTGTTTTCCGTCGTCTAAGTGAAGAGTCAAATTTTTTCGAACCGGCGCCAAATAAATGGGCGGGCCGTTTCACCGCCATAAATGTTGACTTAGACGACGGAAACAGTGTTTTCCGTCGTCTAAGTGGAATTTCAAGCGGCGCCGAAAATTGAGGCGGCAAATCGAACCGCCATGTTATTTCGACTTGGACGACGGATATGTCGTTTTCCGTCGTCCAAGTCAATATTTACATCGAAAAATAATAAAAATTTTATTCGAACCGCCATGGTAATTTGAACCTAGACGACGGATACGGTCATTTTCCGTCGTCCAGGTGAACACTTGGACGACGGAAAATGACCGTATCCGTCGTCTAGGTTCAAATTATGCAAAAAAAATATTTAAATTAATTCGCTAGGAATTTAGCGATCTGTCATTCGAGTGAAATAGTCGTACAATATCGATGAACGCATCGTATATATAAACAGATAAATTTGAACCGCCGAATAATTTTACGTTTTGAAAGTTGTTAAGTATCGACTAATCTTTAAGACTTTAGTGTTCACTTGTAGTTGCTGATTTGCAGCAGAGTACTAACGAAATTGAATTTGGACAAAACAACCGTTGGATATGTTCGTCGTAACATAATATATAATTACTATAAAGGACCAGGAAATAATAAGTTCGGGAAGGGTTTCATCGGCACAGTCAACCGCAAAACCGAGAATTTCACAAACCGGAAACGTGGATACAGGACATTTCGCAACTCCGATTTTCGAACCGTCGAAGCTCACACACCAAGAATATACTACTCTAAAGTCTTGACGAAAAGAATATGCATTCGAAGATGGTCTAGATGGTCGTTGTCTTCGAAAAAATTACGAAATTTACACCTGGACGACGAATACGACATTCTCTGTCGTCCAAGTACACACCTGGACGACGGAGACTCTAATATCCGTCGTCCAGGTGTGTACTTGGACGACGGAGAATGTCGTATCCGTCGTCCAGGTGAATATACCCTGAATTCAGGGGTTAGGGGTCCTTAGGGTTTAGGGTATAGGGTTTGTCACTTGGACGACGGAGACAGTCATTCTCCGTCGTCCAAGTGTGTACCTAGACGACGGAGAATGACTGTCTCCGTCGTCCAAGTGTAAAACCCTGAATTCAGAGGTTAGGGTCGTAGGGTTTAGGGTTTAGGTCGTCCCCGGTCATTTGTATGTTCGTTCAATTATTCTCATTCAAGAATATAATTAAAAAAATGATCGATCGATCCGATCATGCTACATTTAGTGTCGAGGATTTAGGGTTTGAAGGGCTGCTTGAGCGAAATGTAGAGCAGCTTCAGCTTACTTTTAATAAGATCAGAGAATACACCGATGAAGTTGAAAGCAAAGAGAGGGGCCGGGACTACGTACAAAATTTGTGCTCTCAATAATACTATCACAAGTCAATATATATAATCATATATAGGGACCCATAATTAATCCAATTTATACATAAATAGTATTTAAAAACAATAAAACCAACCAAAGCTGGACGAGGAATCTTAAAGTCTCGACATAATAGAAATCTTTCACCTTTTTACGATGCATCGATCGATCATATATATATTACAATAATAAATTAGGGTTTACCAATTAATGATCCTCGTCGTGTGACCGTACTCTTCGTCATAATCGTCATCATCATCATCACCGTTATCCGATTGCTCATCCTCCTCATCGTACTCAACATCGTCCGAGGAATAACCAGAGTTGTCGTCATCGTCCTCATCCTGCACGTCTTCTTCATCTACCTTAATAATCTCTTCTTCAGTTAGATCTGTACAACCATCAGGCATGGGTAACCGTTCACCGTCTTGAACCAGGTCCATTATGTCGGAGCAGATGACAGAAATATTAGGTTCTTGATAGGCAGGAATGTCTCTATCTGGTTCAGCAGCATCTTCAGTCGTCGCCGGTGTCCCTTCAATTGTCTCTGTATTCCAAACTCCTCGATGAGAGATCTGGTTCACTATTTTCCACCCGTCACCAGCTTTCGGATCGTCGAGATAGAACACCTGCCTAACTAAGGTGGCGAGAGCGAAAGGCTCATCCTCATACCAGCTTGAGTTTGTATCGACTGATAAAAGTCCCAGGTCTTCCTTTGTACGCTTGAACCATCTGCACTTGAATAGGAAAACGTTGACATCATTCCCGTAACATAGCTGAACCACATATACGATCATTCCGTAATATAGATCAGGGTCTTTCCCAACCGCTATCCCACTGTTTTGTGTTCTTCTTCCTTCATCTCGCGCCAATGAATGGAACTTCACACCGTTCACAAAACATCCCGGATAAATATAGTGTTTAATCGGCTTCCCTGCTAGCAAGTGCTTTGGCCAAGACCACCACCCCCCGTGGTTTTCGGATTTTTGCAGATCAATCATCTGCGAAAATGGAAAAATGTAAGGGTTTACTTTCTACAAATTAAACATGCATGATCTCAATATGTATATAAATCACTAAATACGTACCCATTGGAAGAAATAATCGGGGAACTTTTTCTTAACCATTTTCTCAATCCACGCCGAACTCTTGTCTGGATATAACGCCTGAAGCCTCTCCCTGTATGACATCATGTACGGCTCAACTTCGTCACAGTCTCGTAACACTACCCAATGTGCCTCAATAAGTTCTTCCCGTGTTAACGTTTCCTTTAATACTCCTCTAAACGGTCGGACGACATTGGTGACGACAGAAAGATTGATGCGGGCACTGGGATCGGAGGCAGTTGGAGGTGGTGTATCTTTGAGGTACCTGTTGCAGTAAGTAACGCACTCATGCATTAGGTATGTCTCTGCTATGGAGCCATCCGGGGCCGACCTGTTTTTGACGAATGACTTATACTGTCCAAGCTGTCTACAAAATTAATCAAACGTACAATAAAAATAAGTACATGCATATAGCTAGCTAGTAATCTCCAGTGGAACAAATTATGAATCGAAAAACCTGTATAATTAATTAGTTGTACGTACCTTTCTTGAGGATACATCCAAGTGTACTGGACCGGACCAGAAATGAGAACCTGCTCGGGCAGGTGGATCATTAGGTGAATCATTATGTCGAAGAAAGCAGGAGGAAAAATCCTCTCTAGTTTGCAAATGATGTGCACAATTTGTTGTTGCAATTCCACGACATCTGACTTCTTTAATTCTCTGGCGCATAACCTCTGCCACCATCTGCACAATGCCACTATTGGTTCTACGACGTCGCGAGGCAAATATGGTGCACTGTGTACGGTGCAGCTGGCATCTTGTTGTACACTCCTTTCCTATCCCTCCTCAACCACAAGGGACGACGTAGATTCATTGATTCCAAATCTTTGCGCGCTTTGGGAGTATCTTTAGTCTTGAACTTAATACCGAGAATTGTTCCCACCACGCTGTCGCACACATTCTTTTCTATGTGCATCGCGTCCAAGTTGTTCCTCAGCTTCAACTTCGACCAGTAAGGGAGTTCAAAGAATATACTCTTGTGATCCCAATAGCTCAGATCATGTGGAGGAATTGGATTGCATTTCTTTACATCCGCGTCGTTAGTCAACACACCAAAGTCGAAATAGCTCAACCTCTCTAAAATCTCTTCGCCCGACCAACTACGGGGTTTAGGATTGTTCTCTACCGTCCCGTCGAAATGAGCTTCATCCTGTCGCCAAGGGTTGTCGTGAGGGAGCCATCTACGGTGACCCAAGTAACACACCTTCCCTGCGTGCCAACTAGAGTTCACGTCGTCCAAACATATAGGACATCCATTATATCCTTTTGTCCTGCACGCTGCCAACATCCCATACGCTGGAAAATCGCTGATCGTCCACATTACGGCAGCCCTCATCGTGAACATCGTGTTAGTGAATTTGTCATAAGTTGGGACTCCATTTTCCCACAACAGTTTCAGCTCGTCGATCAAAGGTCTGAGGTAGACATCTAAGCACTTCGATGGAGATTTAGGACCTGGAATTAATACGGTAAGGAAATTATATTCCTTGTTCATGCACATCCACGGAGGCAAGTTGTACGGCATCAGAATAACTGGCCAAGTGCTGACGGCGGAGCTATTACTTCCCCAAGGATTGAATCCGTCTGTAGATAGGCCGAGTCTAACATTTCTAACCTCTGAAGCAAAGTCTCCAAATTCTCTGTCGAAATGTTTGAAACCCTCCCCATCTGCGGCGTGTCGCAGGACATCGTCATCTATTCGCTTTTCTGCGTACCATCGCATCGCCTCTGCTGTGTGTAGAGACATGTACAGGCGCTGCAATCTGGGAATCAAGGGAAAATATCGAACAACTTTCACAGGAATTCTCTTTTTCGAACTCTTCCTATTCAACTGGAATCTGCACTGGCCACATACGGGACAATAGTCCAACTCTTTATACTCTTTGTAAAATAGCACACAATCATTCGGACATGCGTCAATTATCCTGTACTTTAGGCCGAGGCTGCTCAGGATATTTCTAACCTTATAATGAGATTTAGGAAGATTGTGATCATCAGGAAGCAACTTACATATTTGCTCCTGAATTTCGTCAAAAGCACTCACTGACATTTTGTGCTTCACTTTTATCTTCATTTGCTCCATCACATATTGCAACACATTCTCTCGACATCCAGGGAACACCGGGGTCTGCGCTTCAAGTAGCATCCGGTTGTACTTTTCCATCTCAGTGGTGTCAGTGGCCAAGCTAGCTGCGGGGAATGTGTCATCATGCTCATTGGTGGTACTGTAACCTCCGTCTTGGTGTTGGTGTCCGCCATGACTACATCCCGGAAACGCATCATGGACCAAATCTGCAGTTGGGTTGCAAGCTGGGGGTCCGGCACCACTGCCGCTGGATGAGGCACCATGGTAACTGTACCCTGAGCTGAAGTCTGCTGCGCTGAACTCTACTGCTTCACCATGCTCGCTCCATATAGTGTAACTCCACATCATACCATTTTCGTACAGGTGTTGCACCATAACATTAACTTCCGCATACTGACAATTAAGACATTTCTGGCACGGACACCTGAAACGCTTCTTTCCATGACCATGTTCTATCGCAAAATTCACAAATTCGCTAATTCCATCCATATACCGGACATCACATCTATTCTTTAACTTCATCCAACTCTTGTCCATACTGCTACAAAATATTATAATTAAATAATTATTACATATATATATATTAGTCCATTAATTTACCATTAATTATACGTACTCGATCTACATCGATCCATCAAATTACGTACGTAATTTAATCTGTATATATAGCTAATTAACATTCATGCATGTATGTACGTACGTACGGTTTCCCTAAATATATATATATATATATATATTTAATCATGCAAATTTTAACTGCCTACGTACGTACGTACGTACCTGCTCGCCTTCTCGATATCTGCAGTTAATTAAGCTAGCTAGTGATCGAACACCGGAGATCCTTTAATTTCTAGCCCCGGCCTAGCCTAATCCGGCCTTCTCCTTCTCCTTCGATCTCAAAAATTCCCCACGGGAGAAAATATAATGGAATGATCGAAGCTAAGAGAGTTTGGCATGGCCTATATATATAATGCTTCACTTAGACGACGGAGGTGTCGGTACGTCGTCTAAGTGGAACTTACACCACGACGTGTCGGTCCGTTGTCCAGGTGATCACTTCTCCGAGGTCCAAGTAAAACTTAGACGACGGAGATGTAATTCTCCGTCGTCTAAGTTTTACTTGGACCTCGGAGAAATCTCCGAGGTCTAAATGTTACTTAGACGACGGAGATGTAATTCTCCGTCGTCCAAGTGATAACCTGGACGACGGATACGTCTCCGAGGTCCAGGTACTTACCTAGACGACGGAGAAATTTCACATCCGTCGTCTAAGTTACACTTAGACCTCGGAGATTTCTCCGTGGTCCAAGTAACACTTAGACGACGGAGAATTACATCTCCGTCGTCTAAGTGTTACTTGGACCACGGAGAAATCTCCGAGGTCTAAGTGTAACTTAGACGACGGAACTAATACTGTTCCGTCGTCTAAGTCCTCTTTTCTTGTAGTGTTCTTGTATATAACAATAAAATCTCTCAATAAAAAGTTTTTAAAGTTCATCCTCCATATTCACGTAAGTCTTGAAATCCAAGCCAGTATGATTCAATTTATATTTTTATGCTATGTTTCCATATTAAATTATTTAATTCAAACCAATCTTAATTTTCAATTTGAAGTATTGCGGAACTTACAATTTGAACTATTTGATATTTCAAATTTTGTTATGATTATCTTTTTATGCATCTATTCAAACTATATTTTTAATTTTGCTGATTATCAATCAACAATATCGTTTTACTTAAATCTATTATTTTCCCTAAACCAAATTTATCATTATTACCATTAGTAATAAACTCAAATTGATCAATATTTCATACCTGGGATACGTCTATGATATTAGAGCAAAAAGGCTGAGAGAGGGATTTAGAGAGATAAACCTTAATGTTAGGAGGAAGCTCTAAGGAGTAGCAGCTTGGACTACATTCATGGATGCATTCTGTCAAAATTCAAATTCATTTAATGGTTAACAAACCAAAACCAGATGGACTTAATCGTATAGTAATCGACAAAAAGAGCAACATACCTCATTACCAGAAACGTTTGTGTTTTCCTGCAACTCCTCTCTAAAGGCTATTTCAATCTATGGGTTGACATAAAAAGTAGTAAGCACATTACCATGAACAAAATTTCAGTGAAGCTATCAGCAAATATCTATAACAAATGCAGTACACATTACAAACTTATTCTATGGATGTTACTAGAGTTAAGTGCTTCAAAGGAAGTTCACGTCAGATACAGACACTACAAGAAAACAGCACTTAGACCACGAAAACGTAATTGTTCCGTGGTCCAAGTGACACTTGGACGACGGAGATTTTTCCGTCGTCCAAGTACCACCTGGACGACGGAGAATACCATCTCCGTCGTCCAGGTGATCACCTGAAGGACGGAGAAGACTCCGAGGTCCAGGTGATCACCTGGACGACGGAGATGGTATTCTCCGTCGTCCAGGTGATCACCTGGACCTCGGAGTCTTCTCCGTCCTCCAAGTGTCCACCTGGACGACGGATAATACTATCTCCATCGTCCAGGTGTCCACCTGGACCTGGGAGTCTTCTCCGTCGCCCAGGTGATCACCTGGACCTCAGACCGACACGCCGTGGTCCTAGTAACTTCTACTTAGACGACGTACCGACACCTCCGTCGTCTAAGTGAAGCATTATATAAGCCCGATGCCAAACTCTCTTCATGCCATTCCATCTGATCCTCTGTCCCGCGGGAAATTTTAAAGATTGAAGAAGAATTGAAGGAGAAGGGAGAAGGAGAAGGAGAAGGAGAAGGATTGATCAGGATCAGGGATCTCCGCTGACTAGCTAGCTAGCTTAATTAACTGATATCGAGAAGGCCAGCAGGTACGTACGCTGTTAAAATTTGCTTAATATATATTTAATGAAAACGTACATACATGCATGGATGTTAGCTATATATACAGATTAAATTACGTACGTAATTGATGGATCGATGTAGATCGAGTACGTATAATTAAGCGTAAATTAATGGACTAATATATATATGTAATAATTAATTAATTATAATATTTTGTAGCAGTATGGACAAGAGTTGGATGAAGTTGAAGAATAGATGTGATGTCCGGTATATGGATGGAATTAGCGAATTTGTGATTTTTGCGATAGCACATGGTCAGGGAAAGAAGCGTTTCAGGTGTCTGTGCCAGAAATGTCTTAATTGTCAGTATGTGGAGGTTAATGTTATGGTGCAACACCTGTACAAAAATGGTATGATGTGGAGTTACACTACATGGAGCGAGCATGGTGAAGCAGTAGAGTTCAGCGCAGCAGACTTCAGCTCAGGGTACAGTTACCATGGTGCCTCATCCAGCGGCAGTGGTGCCGGACCCCCAGCTTGCAACCCAACTGCAGATTTGGTCCATGATGTGTTTCCGGGATGTAGTCATGGTGGACACCAACACCAAGACGGAGGTTACAGTACCACTAATGACCATGATGACATATTCCCCGCTGCTAGCTTGGCCACTGACACCAGTGAGATGGATAAGTACAACCGGATGCTACTTGAAGCGTAGACCCCGGTATTCCCTGGATGTCGAGAGAATGTGTTGCAATATGTGATGGAGCAAATGAAGATAAAAGTGAAGCACAAAATGTCAGTGAGTGCTTTTGACGAAATTCAGGAGCAAATATGTAAGTTGCTTCCTGATGATCACAATCTTCCTAAATCTCATTATAAGGTTAGAAATATCTTGAGCAGCCTCGGCCTAAAGTACAGGATAATTGATGCATGTCCGAATGATTGTGTGCTATTTTACAAAGAGTATAAAGATTTGGACTATTGTCCCGTATGTGGCCAGTGCAGATTCCAGGTGAATAGGAAGAGTTCGAAAAAGAGAATTCATGTGAAAGTTGTTTGATATTTTCCCTTGATTCCCAGATTGCAGCGCCTATACATGTCTCTACACACAGCAGAGGCGATGCGATGGTACGCAGAAAAGCGAATAGATGACGATGTCCTGCGACACGCCGCGGATGGGGAGGGCTTCAAACATTTCGACAGAGAATTTGGAGACTTTGCTACAGAGGTTAGAAATGTTAGACTCGACCTATCTACAGACGGATTCAATCCTTGGGGAAGTAATAGCTCCGCCGTCAGTACTTGGCCAGTTATTCTAATGCCGTACAACTTGCCTCCGTGGATGTGCATGAACAAGGAATTTAATTTCCTTACTGTACTAATTCCAGGTCCTAAATCTCTAGGGAAGTGCTTAGATGTCTACCTCAGACCTTTGATCGACGAGCTGAAACTGTTGTGGCAAAATGGAGTCCCAACTTATGACAAATTCAGTGACACGATGTTCACGATGAGGTCTGCCGTAATGTGGACGATCAGCGATTTTCCAGCGTATGGGATGTTGGCAGCCTGCAGAACAAAAGGATATAATGGATGTCCTATATTTTTAGACGACATGAACTCTAGTTGGCACGCGGGGAAGGTGTGTTACTTGGGTCACCGTAGATGGCTTCATGACGACCACCCGTGGCAACAGGATGAAGCTCATTTCGACGGGACGGTAGAAAACAATCCTAAACCCCGTAATTGGTCGGGCGAAGAGATTTTAGAGAGGTTGAGCTATTTCGACTTTCGTGTGTTGACCAATGACGCGGATGTAAAGAAATGCAATCAAATTCTTCCACATGATCTGAGCTATTGGGATCACAAGAGTATATTCTTTGAACTCCCTTACTGGTCGAAGTTGAAGCTGAGGAACAACTTGGACGCGATGCACATAGAAAAGAATGTGTGCGACAGCGTGGTGGGAACAATTCTCGGTATTAAGTTCAAGACTAAAGATACTCCCAAAGCGCGCAAAGATTTGGAATCAATGAATCTACGTCGTCCCTTGTGGTTGAGGAGGGATAGGAAATGAGTGTACAACAAGATGCCAGCTGCACCTTACACAGTGAAGTCGACACTTAGACGTTCTGTATTTCACTGGTTTAAGGGCGTTCGTTATCCGGCTACGTATGCAGCTACTATAACTGGAGTAGTGGACGAGGTGCAACACAAGTTTGTTGGTCTAAAGACACATGACTATCACATTATGCTGCAACGTCTGATTCCAGTGGTAATTCGACCATACTTGCCTCGGGACGTCGTAGAACCAATAGTGGCATTGTGCAGATGGTGGCAGAGGTTATGCGCCAGAGAATTAAAGAAGTCAGATGTGGTGGAATTGCAACAACAAATTGTGCACATCATTTGCAAACTAGAGAGGATTTTTCCCGCTGCTTTCTTTGACATCATGATTCACCTAATGATCCACTTGCCCGAGCAGGTGCTCATTTCTGGTCCGGTCCAGTACACTTGGATGTATCCTCAAGAAAGGTACGTACAACAAATTAATTATACAGGTTTTTCGATTCATAATTTGTTCCACTAGAGATTACTAGCTAGCTATATGTACTTATTCTTATTGTACGTTTGATTTTGTAGACAGCTTGGACAGTATAAGTCATTCGTCAAAAACAGGTCGGCCCCGGATGGCTCCATAGCAGAGACATACCTAATGCATGAGTGTGTTACTTACTACAACAGGTACCTCAAAGATTCACCACCTCCCACTGCCTTCGATCCCAGTGTCCGCATCAATCTTTCTGTCGTCACCAATGTCGTCCGACCGTTTAGAGGAGTATTAAAGGAATCATTAACACGGGCACTTGAGGCACATTGGGTAGTGTTGCGAGACTGTGACGAAGTTGAGCCGTATATGATGTCATACAGGGAGAGGCTTTAGGCGTTAAATCAAAACAAGAGTTCGGCGTGGATTGAGAAAATGGTTAAGAAGAAGTTTCCCGATAATTTCTTCCAATGGGTACGTACGTACGTCTCGGTATTTAATTTGTAATTTATATACATATCGATCATGTTTGTAGAAAGTAAACCCTTATGTTAATTTGCCCTTTTTTTGCAGATGATTGATCTGCAAAAATCTGAAAACCACGGGGGGTGGTGGTCCTGGCCAAAGAACTTGCTAGCAGGGAAGCCGATTAAACACTATATTTATCCCAGATGTTTTGTGAACGGTGTAAAGTTTCATTCATTGGCCCGAGATGAAGGAAGAAGAACACAAAACAGTGGGGTAGCGGTTGGGAAAGACAATGATCTATATTACGGGGCTATTGTATATGTGGTTCTGCTATGTTACGGAAATGATGTCAACGTTTTCCTATTCAAGTGCAGATGGTTCAAGTGTACAAAGGAAGACCTGGGACTATTATCAGTCGATACAAACTCAACCTGGTATGAGGATGAGCCTTTCGCTCTCGCCACGTTAGTTCGGCATATGTTCTATCTTGATGATCCGAAAGCCGGTGAAGGGTGGAAAATAGTGAACCATATCTCTCATCGAGGAATATGGAATACAGAGAAATTTGAAGGGACACCGGCGACGACTGAAGATGCTGCTGAACCAGAAAGAGACATTCCTGCCTATCAAGAGCCTAATATTTCTGTCATCCGCTTCGATATAATGGACCTGGTTCAAGATGGTGAACTATTACCCATGCCAGATGGTTGTACAGATCTAACTGAAGATGAGATTATCGATGCCATTAATGAAGAAGATGAAGAAGACGAGCAGGATCAGGACGCGGACGAGGACTCAGGTTATTCGTCGGACGATATTGAGTATGATGAGGAGGATGAGCAATCGGATACCGGGGACGAGGATGATGAGGATTATGATGATGACTACTTAACTAAGACGAGAAAAATTAATTGGTAATTAATTTATGTAATTATTGTAATATATGATCGATGCATCATCGATCAATAATTAACATAAATATTATAAGGAGGAGAATGTATATATGTACGTATATCTTCGACTTTTTGTACTGAATTAATTAATTACACGTGTCCATGCTCGATCAGATCGGATCGACCGACGTACGTAAACTAAATTAAATTAATTAATTAATTCGAATTATATATCCTGGACAACGGAGAAATTAATTGCAGGTTGTCGCCTTTTTGGTATTTTGGCTATCTCCCTAAATCCTCGACCCTAAATCTAGGAAATCGGATCGATCGATCATTTTTTTAATTTTTTTTTTGATTCAAAATAATTGAACGGACACACAAATGACCCTGGACGACCTAAACCCTAAACTCTAAGGCCCTAACCCCTGAAATCAGGGCTTTAGGGCCCTAACCCCTGAAATCAGGGCTTTAGGGCCCTAACCCCTGAAATCAGGGCTTTAGATCTGGACGACGGAGATGGTCATTATCCGTCGTCCAGGTGTGAACTTGGACGACGGAGACACTCATCTCGATTGTCCAAGTTCACAAACCTTAAACCCTAAACAGTAAGGCCCCCTAACCCCTGAATTCAGGGTCTATACACCTGGACGACGGAGATGACCTTATCCGTCGTCCAGGTGAAGATTTCGTAATTTTTTCTAAGACAACGACCATCTAGACCTTCTTCCAATGCATATTCTTTTCGTCAAGACTTTAGAGTAAACAATTCTTGGTGTGTGAGCTTCGACGGTTCGAAAATCGGAGTTGCGAAATGTCTTGTATCCACGTTTCCGGTTTGTGAAATTCTCGGTTTTGCGGTTGACTGTGCCGATGAAACCCTTCCCGAACTTATTATTTTATGGTCCTTTATTGTAATTATATATTATGTTACGACGAACATATCCAACAGTTGTTTTGTCCAAATTCAATTTCGTTAATACTCTGCTGCAAATGAGCCTCTACTCATGAACACTTAAGTCGTACAGATTAGTCGATACTTAACAACTTTCAAGACGTAAAATTATTCGGCGGTTCAAATTTAACTGTTCATATATACGATGCGTTCATCGATATTGTACAACTATTTCACTCGAATGACAGATCGCTAAATTCCTAGCGAATTAATTTTTAAATTTTTTTTACTTAATTTGCACCTGGACGACGGAGAATGACCATATCCGTCGTCCAGGTGCAAATTACCATGGCGGTTCAATTTTTTTTTATTTTTTTTTTCAATGTAAATTTCACTTGGACGACGGAGATGTCATTCTCCGTCGAAAATCATGGCGGTTCGATTTACCGCCTCAATTTTTGGGACGGCTTGAATTTCCACTTAGACGACGGAGATTTAATTCTCCGTCGTCTAAGTCCAAATTTAAGGCGGTTCCAAACATCCCGCCGATTAATTGGCGCCGCTTCAATTTTTTTTAAACCGTCACTTAGACGACGGAAAACACTGTTTCCGTCGTCCAAGTTAACTTAGACGACGGAAAATAGTGCTCCGTCGTCTAAGTGAAAGTCTATAAATAGCACAGCACCCCCCCCCCTTTTCTCATTCCATCTCCTCTCCTCTCCTCCTCTCCTCTCCTCTCCTCTCCTCTCCTCCGGCGATTTTCATCCTCTGGCGACGCTCCGATGACAAATTTTCCGGCGTGGTTCCTCCTCTCCGACGACTCAACGATATTCCCGATTACTCCGGCGAGGTAAATTTCTATTTTTTACCTTATTAACATTATTTTTATTTAATTAATTAATTTCTAAATATAATTGAATAATTAGTTTTAAATAATTCATTATTGTAATTATAATAATTTTTAGTGGTCATTATTAATATTTAGTAATCATTTAGTTATTATAATTATTCTAATTAATATTTGGTTGTTATCATTTAATTATTTAGTTATTATAATAGTTATTTGGTAAATAATAATTATTGTAATTAAATAATAGTAATAATAATTATTGTTAATAATAATTAATTATATTGGTAAATGAATAATTATTATTAAATGCATGATAAATAATAATTTATTATTGTCATTATTTATTGTTTTAATTAATTGATAATTACGTGTATTTTCTAGTAAATTGCATGGTAGTACGTCTTCGATTTAAATTTAGTACATATGCTTGGTTTATTAAGTCGCACTCTTTGGAATAGATGGAGCCTCTTTTCCTAGGTTATCTCCTTAACCCCTCGTGATGTGTGGATTTCATCACCGCACACCATAACCTAAGTGAAGTTATGGACACGAGGTTGATGGCGGAGTTTGCAAAGGACTTGAGGGAGTGTAAATTTTCGAAAAATTGGCCGAATGTCGGACATGGTGTCTAGAAACGGGTTATGACTGGTGACAGGTTTTGGATCTAAGAAAGACGACACCAATAGGTGTTTTGTCGAAATTAGTCCTGCCTCTCGTGTTATCTCTATCCCTAACTGGCCATGTTTTTCGATTTAACCAAGGCTGATTAATTGAAAATTTACACTTTATCGCGCAGGTCGCACGTCCATTGAACGACCGAAAAAGCCAAGCTAGTGTACTCTATTTAAATCTTAACCGTACTTAATTAGCGTAAATTTTGCACTTGTAATTATTATGGTAAGTAGTTATTTTAACAACGTACTCCTAGGTTGAAATGGCTCCATCCGGCAAGAAGAAAGCCCAACAGGAGGCAGAAGATGCCATGCTCCGCCGCTTCGCGGACCAAGTCGGTTGGGTTCAACAGGAGGGCAACGACGCCCTCAATCTGGACCTTTCATCTGGTTCGGAGGCAGCGCCTCTTGGGGAAATTCCCTCTGCCCCATTTATCTCCAGCGGTGATGACGTCGACCCCTATTCAACTCCGACGCCCGGTACCGGTTCAACGGCAAGTACTCAGGCGTCCTCGACCGCTGAATCTATCATGTACAGTGCCCGCCGTAAGCAAAAGAGGGCCCCCACTGACCCGGAACCGAAAAGGACTCGGGGTATCGTTAAAGGGGGCAAAGCGGAGAAAATTTGCAAGGCGACCGGAAAAAAGATCGACTTGCCCTACGACGATTTCACCGGTGGCCCTCCCACAGCTAAGCTAGCAAGTCTCTCGGCGCATAGCATAGGGTCAATCGTTCGTAGCCGGGTTCGAATGAATTCCCCTAATTGGAAGGAGGTGCCGGATGATGAGAAGGCGAAAGTCTTCAAAGAACTTTTGGTACGTAATACGTCCAATTTTAGTTATTATATAATATTGTTAATATTAGTTATAGTTTCATAATATATACGATTATAATTTTCTATTTATTTATGATAGGAACAATTTGCGGTGGATCCGTCACCGGCGATGTTGAGGCATATCAACCAAACCGCCAACTCCATCTACAAAGATTGGAAGTACAGGCTCCATCAGTACTTCCAAACTGTTGGTCCCGTGCCTCCCCCCGTAGAGCTGCGTGGGGAGAGAGAAGATGAGTGGCAGTGGTTCTGTAACCACTTTGCCGATGACGAATTTAAGATGTTAATTTACTTTTTTTATTTCAATTAAGATAATTGAATTATTTAAATTTTAGTTATTAATTTTTTAATGATTTAATTATGTTGTCTAACAGAAATTCTCCGGTGTCAACAAAGCCAACCGGGGGAAGAAGGACAAACACCATACTTCCGGCGCCAAGCAACTCATTCAAATAGCCAAGGAGCACAAGGATAAGGGCTCCAAACACCCTTATCTTGATGCAAGCATAAGCGCGTACGTGACGCCTGGGCTCGATAATGAAGCGAGTCAATGCGGCGTAAGTGATATATATATATATGTGATTTTAATTATAGTAATTATTATTTAAATATTATTTCATTATAATAAATTAATTATTCTTTTGTAGGCAAGGGTGATAGAGCGTGCGCAGGAAGAATTGGCTAACACTCAGCTTACATTCCCAGATGTGCCGCCGGAAGACCTGCCTCCTCTATCCATAGAGAGGCAAATTGCAATCGCAGATGAGGTCTACAGTCGTAGAGCTGGCAAGGAGGTTAGGCACTTCGGGCCTAAGGTGGTTCGAGATTTGTCGACGACCTCCGACTCATCATCTACGGAAGGTTCGGGGCAGCGGAGAAGGACTCAGGTTGCGGCCGTCGAAGCAGCCATTCAAGAGGCTCGACTGGCACGAGAGGAGAATCAATCCATGCGGCAAAGACTTGACGAGCAACAAGCACAAATAGCCCAACTCATCGCCCTCATGCAACAATCTCGAGAAGTATGTCAACCTCCTCCGAACCCATACCGCGACGACGACGACCCGGCTGGAGGCGGGGGACGCGGCGGTGCATCTGCTCCTCCAGTGTGTTAATTAGCTAGCAGTAGTTTATTAATTATCTCGTTTCTTTCCGCATTTCGAACAATATTTTCATTTTTATGGGTTTTTTGGATGTGTATGTACAAATTAATTTTAATTATTTAATAATTAAGTAATATTAAAAATTTAGTTTATTTATTTAATTTTATCATTTTTCATTATTTAAATTCAATTAATAATAAATTAAATTAATAATATTTAATTATAATTTAATTTTTTTTTAAAAATTAAATAGTCACCTGGACGACGGAGAACTTAATCTCCGTCGTCCAGGTGCTCACCTGGGCCACGGAGATTGTCCGCGGTCCAAGTTCTTGGACGACAGCACTTCGAGCACAGACCTTGGACGACGGAGAGTCCGTCGTCTAAGTACTTAGACGACGGAAATACTCACTTAGATGACGGAAACGCTCCGTCGTCTAAGTGAGTTTTTCTTGTAGTGAGAATACCTTTGAGCCTCGAGAAAATAGAAAAGCAGATTAAAGTTCTTGCTTTAAAAGTATGTGACATACCTGTACGTATACATAATGCCAAACTTGTAGAATCTTTCCAAGCTAATTACGCCTCTGCCTTGCACTATTTGTACATAGAACTTTTAGCAAATTGACTACCAACTGAAATACATGATGATTGACATATTAGATGAAGCACCAGTGAAGTAATTAATATTTGCTATCATCTGGTCCAGACATTAATCATAATTTAGCTTCAAAAAGTGAAATAGACAAAGAATTACATGATGAGCATTAGTTTAAAACATGATTAGGAGGAAAATTCATAGCATGTCGATCATGAATCCAAATCAAACTATCATCAACCCAAAGCAAAAATGGTAAGATGCAGACATTCCAATACTGATAAATGGCTTCACCTGTCCCAGGTAAACAATTGATTCATATTGTTGCAACTCATTATTCCTTGTAGTATCAGAGATAGTTGCAGCTCGAATAATAACATCAATTGAATCGTAGTAAGCTTCTTCAAAATCCTAGATGAGTTAAATTGGGACTGACCATGATGCTGGACAAAGATAAAGAGAAGACGAAGGAGAAGAGGCAAGTGGCACCTTCATGATGGCTAAACCGAAATAGACGATGACTTGAGGTGTTGAAGCAGCACGACGACCGACAAGGAGAAAGGCCCACATGACGGCGCGATGAGACACGGTGGATCCGAGCTTGATGTGAGCACATGCACGGATGTCACTAAATGTTGGGCGGTGCAAGCATTTGTGGCGGTCATCGACGCCAATGTCTGGAGCAGCAAGACTGAATTCAATCTTGGAGAGAGAGAGAGAGAGAGTGAGAGAGTGAGAGAGAATTTCTCAAAGGGGGAGGTCTTTCAGAAAATCGGTGGTAATTTTTGTAAATATGATAAAAATTCTGGTATGTAAGTATGTTACATACTTAAAAATAGAATGAGCCTTTTTGGGATGGAAAACTTATGGTGGGTTTTGAGGAAAGAGGATGTCTAAACTGGGTCTTTTTTATCATTTCTCCTTAATTAATTAGTTGAAAAACTATATAATATGATAATTAATTACACAATATGGTAATTAACTTACGCAGAAATATAGACAAGATTTGGATACAATTGGTGAATAGAAGTGATGAGAGGCATATAGATGGAATCTGAGAATTTATGTTCTTTACGATGCAACATGGTCAAGGAAAGAAGTGTTACAGGTGCCCGTATAGAAAATGTCTTAACCATCAGTTTCTGGAGATTAATGTTATATCCCAACACTTGTATGACCACGGAGTGAGCACGGTGAAGTAGTAGTCTTTAGCTCAGGACCAGAACTTCAGCATAGGGTATAGTTACAAGGGTGTCTTATTCATCTTGGACCACTATGGATTTGGTCCAAGGTGATTTTCCATAATTTAGCCATGGTAGACACCAACACGAAGATAGAGGTTATGATACTCCTCATTAAGTCATAGTCCCTTCAGCCTTAACCACTGACACTACTGAGATGGATAAGTACAACAGGATACTACTTGAAGCCCAAACCTCGGTGTACCCTGGATGTCTAGAGAATGTGTTGCGATATGTAATGGAGGAAATTCAGATAAAAGTGAAGAGCAAAATTTCAGACTGTACTTTTGATGAAATGTAAGAGTATATATGTAATTTGCTTCCTAATCATCACAAACTTCCTGAAACCCATTAAAAGGTTTGAAAGATCTTGAGCAGCCTCGGCCTAAAGTAAATGAAAATTCACGCATGCATAAATAAGTGTGTGATGTTTTACAAAGAGTATGTACATTTGGACTAATGTCCTATATGCAACCAGTGCAGATATTGACACTAGGGAAATATGAGGAGTTCGAAGAAGCAAATTCATGTGAAGGTACTTCGCAATTTTCCGTTGATTCCTAGACTGTAGCTTTTGTACATGTCAATATACATAGCAAAGTCGATGAGATGGTATGCGAAACAAAGAATAGATGACGATGTTCTCAGACACGTGGCAGATGGGGAAGCTTTTAAATATTTTGACAGAGAATTTCTAGACTTTAAAGAAGAGGTTTAAAATGTTAGACTTGGACTTTCTACTGATGGATTCAACCCTTGGGGTAATAATAGCGTTTTCATCAACACTTGACCAGTTGTACAACGGTTTCTATTTTTTTGTGTTGACCAATGACATCGATGTAAAGAAACCAAATCCACATCCTCCATGAGATTAGCTATTGGCATCACATAAGTATTTTCTTTAACCTGCCTTACTGATCGAAGTTGAAACTCGAGAACAACCTAGATGTCATGCACATAGAAAAGAATGTGCGCGACAACATGGTGGGAAAAATTCTCGGTATTAAGTTGAAGACTAAGGATACTCCCAAAGATAAAAAAGATCTAGAATCTATGAATTTACGCCGTTCCTTGTGGTTAAAGAGGAGTGTACAACACAATGCCAGATGCATTTTACATAGTGAAGCCGACACTGAGGGATTATGTATTCAACTGGTTTAAAAGTATTTGTTATCCATCTACTTATACAACGAATATCTTTGGATGTGTCAACATTGAGCAACATAAATTCATTGGTTTGAAGACTCATGAATGTCACGTTATGCTGCAATGTCTGATTTTAGTGGTAATTTGATCATATTTGCCCCATGACATCATCGTCAAACCAATAGTAGAATTGTGTAGATGATGGCAGAGGTTATGCAGTAGAGAGTTGAAGAAGTCAGATGTGGTCAAACTAGAATACAAAATTTTTCACATCCTTTGCAAATTAGAGAGGATTTTCCCCCCTGGTTTCTTTGACATCATGATTCACCTTATGATCCACATTCCCGAACAAGTGCTGCTTTTTGGTTCGGTCCACTACACTTGGATATATCCTCAAGAAATATACAATCAATTATAATGGTTCATCATGAAAATGATGCCAAATTGTGCAAATGAAAAATGATGACATTTCTCCTGTAGGGCCAGGAAAGCAAAAGGTTGGTAGATCAAGAAAGAAAATGGTGGCCGAAATCATATGTATCAAGTGTATCTCAAAAGTTTCTAATTTGAAGATCAAAATATCCTACAAGATAAGGAAGTTTCGGCCAAAATATTCCTTGGAGAGTAACACTACAAGAAAAGGAGTCATTACCGGCGAGATTCCGGCCAACAAGGCCGGCGACCGGAAAAGTCGCCGGTAATGTCCATCATTACCGGCGACTTACCCCGTCGCCGGTAATGTCGCCGGAATCTCGCCGGTAATGTTGTAAAACATTACCGGCGACTCCAACCGTCGCCGGCAATGTCTAGGCAGACATTTCCGGCGATTTTCCGGCCGGAATTTCGCCGGAAATGTCTGCCTAGACATTGCCGGCGACGGTTGGAGTCGCCGGTAATGTTTTACAACATTACCGGCGAGATTCCGGCGTAAAGTCGCCGGTAATGTCTTCATTTCCGGCGACTTACTCCGTCGCCGGCAATGTGTCTTATATTAGATGCCGGATGGGGCAGCTCGATCATTCAATCATTTTGAGCGAAAAAAATCCAGAGAAATCGAAAGAAGGAAAACGTACGCTCTGAAATCGATCATTCGGTATATTGTCAAAATTAAGGCGCGCGTCGAAAACTCGATCACTCGGGAAGCTATATATATAGGTACGTAGGTGTATATATACGTATATGTGGTATATATATATATATGTCTGTGTGTTGATCAAATCCAATTCGTGAGATATATATATATGAAATGTTGTTGATGTACGGTCACCGAAACGAGAAAACAGCTTGTAGTTAATCTTGTGTCTGAATCAATGACTGGTATTATCGTATTGTTATCGGAGCCAGGCTTAACAGAGCCTCCTCCTACCCAGTCAAATACGTTTTGAATTGAAAAAAGGAGAATACTATCATCGAGTACTGAATCGAATTCAGAGATTAGATCGATATATATATATACATATGCATGCATGTGTTGATTTAATTAGAGTTGAATTGAGAGATCACGTCGATTATTAGTAGTGAATGTGTGTATATATATATAATTAATACGTAAAATTGTTAGAATTTTCAGGATGGACAAGAGTTGGATGAGCCTCGAAAGATGGGATGTCAGATATCACCAGGGAATTAGGAGTTTTGTGGATTTTGTGAAGGCTAATTGTGGAGACACTACACTTCATTATTGCCCGTGTAAAGAATGTAAGTGTCTCAGCGATCGATTTCGATTTCCCATTGATAAAGTCTAGAGGCACCTGAGTAAATACGGGTTTTGGGAAAAGTACACTTGTTGGATTTATCACGGTGAAACATCGGTAGCGGGTCCGCATGATCATGGACAATTTGGTGAGAGGGCCAGTCCACGCTATGATCATGGACATTTTGCTGAGAGGGGCAGTTCATCCTATGATCCAACATCGATGTTAATCAATGATATGTTTCCTCATGAGAGCGGTGTATTTGCTGATGAAGCACCAAATGTCCCTCCCGTCGTTGAGGGTTTCCCCCATATCGAGCCAGTCGAACCATTACCTGGAGGTCATGTAAACACAAGCGGTATGGACAAGTACAACAACCTGATTGCATTGCAACAGACTCCGTTGTACGACGGTTGTAGTAAGACTGTTCTTGAAAGTGTGATGGGAGTGATGCAGCTAAAAATGGAGAACAAAATGTCTGTCAAAGCTGTTGATTCTTGGTTGAAGTGGACTGCTTCGCTACTGCCACCCGGTCATCGTCTTCCTACCACTCATCATAAGGTGCGACATATCCTGAAAGATCTAGGGCTTTCCTACATCAAAATTCATGCATGCAGATATGATTGTATTCTCTTCTGGGGAAAAGATCTCGAAGACCTTGAAGCCTGCCCGGTATGTTTTACAGAAAGGTATAAGTTGACTCCTGCAGGCAACAAGAAAGCTGTGAAGATACTTCGATATTTCCCGCTTATTGATAGGCTGGAGCGGTTGTTCATGTGTGCTTTCACGGCCGAGGCAATGAGATGGTAGGCTGAGAGGAACTTGCCTGACGATGACACCCTTATACACCCTTCCGACGGAGAGGCTTGGAAGCACATGGTCAGGGAGTTTGATCATTTTGCAGCAGAGGTCCAAAATGTTTGGCTAGGGCTCTCATCTGACGGATTCAACCCTTTTGGCAACATGAGTCTTCAATACAGTATATGGCCAGTTATTTTGGTACCGTACAACCTTCCACCATGGATGTGCATGAAGAAGGAATACAATATGCTTACTCTGTTAATTCCGGGCCCGGGTTATCCAGGAAAGTGTCTCGATGTGTATTTGAGGCCTTTGATTGAGGAGCTTAAGTACCTGAGTGAGTGTGGCCACCCCACTTACGATAGGTTCAAAAAGGAGATGTTCCAGATGCATGCCATGCTTGTTGGCACCATCAGTGATTTTCCTGCCCGCGGTATGTTGTCGGGCAACGTTACCAGGGGTTACAGGGCTTGTTCAGAGTACATGACGGTTGATTGTTGCAGTCCTCATTGCAGTAAAATTGTCTCGATGCGTCACCGTTGTTGGCTTCCATATGATCACCCATTTAGGCAGGATCCAGACGCGTTTGATGGGACTGTTGAAACAGGTGTGGCACCCAGGCGATGGACAGGGGAAGAAATTTTGGAAGTGTTGAATGAATACGATTTTGGCCAGCTGAGCAATCATCCTGACATAGTGGCGTCAATTCCAGACAAGCCCGAAAGGTATAAGTTTTGGACACACAAGAGCATATTCTGGGAACTCTCCTACTGGCCCTGGTTGCCTATCAGACATTACCTAGATGTCATGCACATAGAGAAGAATGTGTGTGAAAGTGTGGTGGGCACAGTTCTTAACTTGGAGGGGAAAACAAAAGACATCCCTAAGGCACGCATTGATCTTAAAGCAATGGGTGTGCGGAAACATTTGTGGTTAAGAGATGGTAAGAGAAAAATGCCGCAAGCTCCGTACACCGTAAAGCCGAAGCATAAGCATGAAATTTTTCGGTGGCTGAGTAATGTCAGGTATATATTCTTATGGCTATGTAGGAATTTGTCCTTAAATTTTTAGCGGAGTATATATGGTTATATGCGAGAAATATAATTGGTCCATATATATGGCTTTATCTATATATATGCTGGTACCCTTATGGCTATGCAGGAAATATAAGCAGGTGTGTTAACTTCCGGGACAATAAGATGTACGGATTAAAGAGTCATGACTGCCATGTACTGCTTCAATGCCTTTTCCCTATTTTCATTCGAGGGTACATGCCCAAAGAGGTGGTGGAGCCGTTGGTGGCCTTATCAAGATTCTTTCAGAAGTTATGCACCAGGGAAGTTAAAAAAGCAGACCTCAGGGAGATGCAAGATGACATCATTTTTATCATGTGCAAGCTTGAGAGGATATTTCCCCCAAATTTTTTCGACATAATGCCGCACCTGATGATCCATCTTCCCGAACAATTGTTGCTTACCGGTCCCGTACACTACACTTGGATGTATCCCATGGAAAGGTACAAATGATTCATAAATTTGGTTTGCCTATGTTTTTATATGTAATGACTTGTGGTTAAGTAAGTTAACATGTACTTGTTAACTTGTAGACAATTGGGAGCCTACAAGGACTATGTGAAGAATAAATATGCACCTGAAGGGTGTATCGCTGAAGCATATCTTGCGCACGAGTGTGTAACGTACACCAAATTGTACCTGGAAAATGTAGAGGACCCCCAACAACATATGCCGATAGATGAACCCCAGTTCAACCTTTCTATCATCTCCAGTGACGTAGTAGTACAGGGAAGCTTGCCAAAGTCGTACAAGTTGGATGAAAATGAGGTAGCCATTGCCCACTGGTCGGTACTGATTAACTGTCAAGAAGTACAATATTGGAAAAACTATCATCTTCACTGCCCTGCTATTGCCGGAAATGTTGATTACCACAACAAGACGTTTGCAAACTACTTTGGTCAATGGGTAAGTATATGTGTATATGTCTATTTTTATATATATCCTTATATAGCATGTATGTATGTACGTGGTTTTGTGGTTTCAAGATGACATAATTTCTTCTGTACGTATTAATATATGGACGTTTTCAGATGAACCATGTAGCAGATGATGGTTGCCCAGAGTGGTCAAACGAATTGAGGGTCCTGGCGATGAAACCGATTGCTTCAAAAGTTTACTCGATGTGTCAGGTCAATGGCGTGAAATTTATATGTGAAAATCGAGACGACCGACTGAAAACACAGAATTGTGGGGTGATGGTCCATGGTGGGCAGGATGGCGTTGACTATTACGGTGTCCTTCATTCAGTTGTTGAACTAATTTATGGGAACCGCATGAAAGTGCACTTGTTCAAGTGTAGATGGTTTGATACTAGCCCGGAGAACACAAGGACCGATCAGTACGGAACATTTTCGGTGAATACTGCTACTACCTGGTATGAAGATGACCCTTTCGTTCTTGCCTCATCAGTAAAATAAGTATTTTACCTGGACGATCTTCTTAACAAAGTCCCGTGGAAGGTGGTTAACCATGTTGCTCATAGAAACATATACAGTGTTGCCACACTTGGTGATACCGCAGATGATGAGGAAGTTACTGCATACCAAGAGCCGAACGCTTTTGACATTCCGGAATCATCTACGATTCGCCTTAATAATGTGAGACCTGGGAGTGTGGTTCGAATTACTGGAGCAGAACTTCTCGATGTTAATCCATATGAAGTTGACGCTGATTCAGATGACGAGGAGAGGCACATATTGCCAGAGGTTACCTATGAAACCGAGTCAGACTCAAGTGATGACGATGATTACAATTATCATCCTTAGTACGTTAATGATGTAGTCGGAAATTGTTGTCGGAAATATGATGTAGTCGGAAAATGTAGTCGAAATTGTAGACGGAAATTGTAGTCGTTAATCGTACGTAGACGGAAATTGATAATCGAAATTGTAGTCGGAAAATGTAGCCGGAAATCGTACGTATACAGAAATCGTAGACGGAAAATGTAGTCGTTAATCGTACGTATACAGAAATCGTAGTCGTTAATCGTACGTATACGGAAATCATTAATCTAGATTGTATTCGGAAAATGTAGTCGTTAATCGTACGTATACGGAAATTGATAATCGAAATTGTAGTCGGAAAATGTAGCCGGAAATCGTAGACGGAAAATGTAGTCGTTAATCGTACGTATACAGAAATCGATAATCGAAATTGTAGTCGGAAAATGTAGCCGAAAATCGTAGACGGAAAATGTTGTCGGATATTCTTCGGGAAATAATGACATTACCAACGAGTTATAAGCAACTCGTTGGTAATGACATTACCCACGAGTTAACTCGTCGTTGGTAATGACATTACCAACGAGTTATAAGAAACTCGCCGGCAATGTTTTCTGGATAGATGCATGATAGCCCGAGCCTTTCATTTCTCCTCCTCTCCCTCTCCTCCTCCTCTCCCTCTCCTCTCCCTCTCCTCCTCCCAAATCGGTCCGGTGAGTTCACCTCCTCCTCCTCCTCTCCCACTCCTCCTCCTTATCCTCTACTCCTCCTCTCCCTCTCCTCCTCTCCACCGATCCCCTCTCCTCTCCTCCTCCGAAAATCTCCTCCTCCCCTCCTCCCCTCCTCTCCTCCCCTCACCATTGTAGTCGATCGGCAAAGCATTGTAGGTGGAAATCCATGGCAGGTCTGATCCTCTCTCTCTCCCTCTCTCTCTCTCTCTCAATTTTTAATTATTTTTTTGCATGTGTATGTGTATGTGTATGTGTATGTGTATGTGTATGTGTAAATTAATTAGGGTGCTAAGTTGGAAATTAGGGTGATAAGTTCTAAATTTATATGCAATGTATATATATGTGATGTATATATATATTTAGGTATGTGAAAATGAAGTGATGTATATATATATGTGAAAATTATGTATAAATGTGGTTTGGATGAATGTGTGATGTATATATATGTGGAAATTAAACCTAATTAAGATGCATGATATATATATGTGTGATAAATGTGGAAAATTAATTAGGGTTTGTGATTTGGATGAATATGTGATGGATAAATTTAATTAAGATGCATGATGTATATATATATACACATCGAATATGTATAGTTCTTAATTTAGGTGATATAGTTGTTAATTAATCGTATAAATGAAGGTGGAAATTGGGATCGGAACGGTTTAGAACCAGAACGGTTTTAAACCGGAACCGTTTGGAACCGGAACCGTTTGAAACCGGAACTGTTTGTAACCGGAACCGTTATGTTACAAATGTTTCCGGTTATAAACAGTTCCGGTTTCTAACGGTTCCGGTTCCAAACCGTTCCGGTTCCGATTTGGTATAGAACCGAAACGGTTTGGAACCGGAACGGTTTGGAACCGGAACTGTTTGTAACTGGAACCGTTATGTTACAAACGGTTCCGGTTCCAAACAGTTCCGGTTTCAAACGGTTCCGGTTCCAAACCGTTCCGGTTCCGATTTGTTATAGAACCGAAACGGTTTGGAATCGGAATGGTTTGGAACCGGAACTGTTTGTAACTGGAACCGTTATGTTACAAACGGTTCCGGTTCCAAACAGTTCCGGTTTCAAACGGTTCCGGTTCCAAACCGTTCCGGTTCCGATTTGCTATAGAACCGAAACGGTTTGGAACCGAAACGGTTTGGAACCGGAACGGTTTGGAACCGAAACGGTTTGGAACCGGAACGGTTTGGAACCGGAACTGTTTGTAACTGGAACCGTTATGTTACAAACGGTTCCGGTTCCAAACAGTTCCGGTTTCAAACGGTTCCGGTTCCAAACCGTTTCGGTTAATTACCGAATCCATGACTATTACGATGTCCAGGAGGTTTTGCGGCTAATTGGCTTCGGAGAGGTTCCCGAAATAGTGGAGGGAACAGTAGTCAAGCTTCCTCCTCGCCCGCAGTTAGCAACACGCCTAGTGGGCCAATGATGAGTGCTCGCACGAGAGCCTTGCTAGAGGCGCGAGCTGAGGAGGAAGTTGCACGATCAAGAGCCGTGCAATCGAAAGTTGAGCCTCGAGCCTCAGTCTCTAGACGCTCAATCAGCAGACGTCCCTCCGGTGGCAGAGCCTCAGACGAGCGACAGTCAACGGGGGCATCAGAAACTCCCTCAATCCGAATGCCCCATATTCGGATGGTGCCTACTCCCATTTCACGGGAATCATCTGAGACACATGGTGGTGCTGGCGCCTCATCGTCCAGGCCTCGTCTATTTCCGCCGTCCGGTCTCTTCCTACCCGACGAGATTCATGTCATCCCTGAATTCGATGATAGGGGGATGCCTGTTTATATTGAAGGACGGCCGGAGTTCCTGAGCGTGGAGGAAGCGTATAACTTCCTCCCGTTCGACCCCGTGTATCTTTGGAGTGTGAGGTGCACCAACCAACAAACGGACGATGCAGGTAAATTTTATTTAACATCAAATTGATTACTTAATTATTACTTAAGACTTGCGATAGGTTCAATTAATGATATCAATTTGTTGACATTGTATTATTAGGCAATTTCGTTAATGGGACTGGAAAACGGAAAGGGGCTAGAGGCACCTGCACCGGGAAGAGACTTGAGCAGGCCACCGGCGGAAGGAAAACGCCCATAAGGGCCAATGAGGATGGCGAGGTGATCGAGGCATTCGACACCACGCGCAAATATGTCAGCATGGCCGGTGCGATCGTGCGGGACAAGGTCCCAATGCTTTGGCCAGATTGGGAATCTGTGCCTATCTACGTGAAGATGCAAGTGCATAATGCACTCAGTGTGAGTAAAATCGTATTTTCATTACGTAAATTTTACATTTATTAATTAAGTCCGAATAAATATATAATTTTACCTTTTATATATTCATATTGCAGGTGTGGTTTGACGTGGATGAAGTTCTTATTCACACGTGGGTAGAGCGTCAACTACATATGAGGTGATGTGCTTCGACTTATTTGAATATATATCGAGTTAGATTTTTGTTTATCAAGTGTTTTAATATCTCTAACTTTTTTTCCTTGTTTTAATATAGGTATAAAGAGTGGAAGAACGAGCTTTCTTCCCATTACGAGCTAGGCCGAGGTTCCACCCCTAGCGAATTCCGGTTTAGGGAGTACGAGTGGCTGTGGCTGATAGCCCACTTCGAGCACCCCAAAGCTCGGGTATGCATCCTTAATATATCTTTCAAGCATAATGTATCGTATCAGATTGAAATAGTTGGTTACTAATTTTTTTTCATATGTTTATCAAACAAGGCGATTTCGAAGACGAACCGGGCGAATAGATTGAAAAACACCAGGGCCCATCATGCAGGTTCACTCAACTACATGGGTTGGTCGACTAAGGCGCAGCAACAACAAGAGCTGAACCCGTTGGTGTATATTCATCAGAAGTTCTACCCGCAGTGCCCTGAAGAAGCGGTAAGTCTTTCGCCTCTCCATGTGTTAATAAAACTATTTTTCAAGATGGAAATAGATTTTGTTAGCTAATACGTTGTTCATTTTCCCTTTTCAATTAGTCGAGAGTGGAGGAGGCGACCGCAGAAGTGACCATGAGTATAGCTCGGACTAACCATCCTGACTGCTCCGAGGAAGAAGTCACCCAGTATGCCTCTCAGATCGATCCGCTTGATCCTCCGATAGCGGCTCGGATCATGGCAAAAGCGTGCGGGACTGGAAAGAATACCTACTACTGTAGGGGAATGGGCACGGCGGGCGAAAGACTATTGAAGAACACTTCAGAATACTCTACCGGGTCAAGAAGTTCAACTTCTAGTCGTAACCTCACGGCGGAGCTTCATAGAACGCAGAGGGAGTTGGAGGAGTAAAAGAGGCAGATGGCCGAGTACCAAATGCAGCAGACACAGGTGCAGGCTCAGATGTACACATGGATGCGGACGATGTACGAGGCTCAGACTACCGGACAACCCTTCCCCACACCTCCCCCGGTCCCGGTCCCTCCGTTCCCTAGCTATCCACCACCACCACCGCACCAGTCAACGCCAGAGCAAGACCAAGGAAGCCACCAGAATTCAAATGAGTACATGGATTACTTCGACCCTGACCCGCAAGTTCCTGGACCCTGACCTGTAGTTGTAGTTAATTTTCGTATCGTCGTTGCTATTTGTACTGTACGTTGGACATTTATGTGTACTGTTGAACTTGTATGATTGTACGGTTTATGTCTTTCAATGCAGGTTTTAGAATTGGGCCCAATCCAGAACCGCGTTTTTTTTTCAAAATTTTTTCACACATTGCCGGCGACATGGACCTCAGTCGCCGGCAATGTCACAAATTCCGGCCACGGCGGCGCTACCATTGCCGGCCACGGCGTCGCCGGTAATGTCCGAGACATTGCCGGCGACTTGTGTCGCCGGCAATGTCAAGAGTCGCCGGGAATGTCTTGACATTGCCGGCGACACAAGTCGCCGGTGATGTCTCCGACATTACCGGCGACTCCGTTTCCCGTCGCCGGCAATGTTAACACCGGCGGGGGATTTCCGGCGACGTCATTGCCGGCGACTTGTCGCCGGGAATGACAATTCCGGCGAAAAAAAAAAGACAAGGCCGGCGACGGGAGGTCGCCGGTAATGTCTCAATTTCTGGTAGTGTAACAAGAACAAAATCAAGAAGGTGAAGATCTCTCATGGAATAAGGAAAAATATACAAGCTACAGACCTGTAACTTCAAAGGAGCACCAAGATTTATTTTCAAGTCCAATAATAGTCATGTGATACCTCTCTAGAAAGCTCTTGAAGTCTTCTTTCCAACTACCTAAAGATCATTATTTTTGGAGGTATACAACTCCAAGAAAGTGTGATTCTTTGTAGTCTGTCAAAGTTACCTAGGTACACTAGGAAAACCTAGTTTTGAGAGGAAAGATCCCACTCTTCATCTATATAAGGGAGATTTCAGCCTCATTCAATATCATCTCTCATTTTAGTAGCTAAACCTCTGCTCTAGACACTTCCTCACCTCCAAATTACCAAAGTCCTCTAAGAAGGCCGCCACCTTCCAACGCCATCAACACCATCATCTGTCGAGGCATTTATGGCAATCCTAAGTGTTTCCACTGTCCATTGAAGACTATTTACACTAGCTATTAGAGCAAATAATCAAATAAAAAGTGTAAAAGTGTAACATGATTTCTTCTACTTCTCCTTCTTTCTTGTACGAATTTTTGGTTATTATGGATTTGTTCAAAGAAGTTCTTTGGTTATATAATTCTAACTTGTTTATGTACGTGATCTGTTTTGTGTTGTAGCCTTTAACCAAACATGTTATTTCATGCTTAATGCTTGATTTAGATGTAAAGCTGATTCTCAGTTTAGATCATTGATGTGTTAAATGCAGAGTTGATTCTCAGTTTAACCTTAATTTTGAAATTGCATGTTGAAACATAGTTAAAGACTTAGACACTAATATGTTGCATATAATATGTAAGGTTGTAAAGAGTTAAGAGAAAGAATGAATTCATCACATATATATATGTGTGACGACCTGGACCAGAATTGGTATAGTAATCTGCTAAATCCGCGAGTTTTGCGAGTAATCGAGATTTATCGTAATTAATCGAATTGGCGGTCTGGTTCACGACTTAATTATCGAGCGAGAATTTGAGAAGAGTCTCTTCACGAGAATTGTAGTATGTGTGATTTTGAACTCGTAGGCGGTTTCGAATAATTGTTTCAATAACCGAGGAATATGTTATGAATATTTGAAGTCGCGTGATTTAGTCGTGTTTATCCGATTAAGTTTGGGTTATCCGAAACGTGGATGAGATTTGATTTGGACCGTCGATCGTATCGAGCCGCGAGTATAAATATCAAAATATGTCATAATTGTCGAAAAATCACTGTTTGGAAGTTTGACCGAAGGAAGACCGTTGACCCGTGTTGACCGAGAAGGAAGAGCACTGCCGGTTGACTTGCCATGCACTTTCCGTTTCCGGCCACGTCCGGCTACAATTTTTGTATGGTTAGAATTCTCTCTTGATTTCCTATGGTTTAGAACTATGAATTGTGTGATTTGATGAGGTTTTGGGGGAGAACGAGTTCGAGGAAAATTAGGGATTTCGTCGGATTCGGGTGAGGTGCTCCGGCGACATTTGGGGTCTGGGTTGTTGGGGGAAAGGTTCCTCTCAACCCTTGATGCTTTTGGGTGGAAGGAATTTTGGTTTGGACGCCGTTTGGGAGTCGCCGGAATCAATGGATTCCGTGAGGTTTCAGGCTCAATTCTGGCCGGTGGGCTTGGAATTGGAGCTTGGTGTAGAAGAGGAAGTTGTTGGGCTTGAGGAGTACTTATGATCTAGAAATTTTGGCCAGAATCCATCACTGTTGACGCCGCGCCGGCAAATGGTTGACTTTTTGGATTTTGACAAGTTTTGTGCCGTTTTACTCGTAATCGCGCCCCGATTGTCGTCTTGAGGTTTTCGAATTGATTTGAGTGGTGGATTTTAAGTCGAGGGTTTATGTGGAGTGTTTGGGGTTTTAGACCGGTTTTTTGTTATTCGAGTTATATGTTTCCGGAAATGGTTAGTTTCCGAGGTGTGGTTCAGAGTATTGAATTGTGATTTTGATCAGTGATATTTTGTGATTATTCAGGTGATCGAGATCGTATGCTTGGCGAGGAATCTTCCGCAGGATCTTGGGATTAGCTCGTTTACGCGCTGTGCTTGTCTGTGTGTAGACTTTTCTTTTCACTGATTGGTCACGAGTCTTTATATTACGTTTTATGAGCATGAGCATGCACATACGATTATGAGTTATTCGAGCATGTGTTTACGATTATTCATTTACGAACATACATGGACGAATATGCTTATATAATTACGTATTACGAATATGCATTCACATTATGCTTTATACATTTGCATGAAGCTATTTATGATTTGGTTTACACAGAGTAAAGTCACAGTATATATTGTTGTATCGATACACTTGCATCCCAGCTAATCCTCGAGGATGTGTACCAGGGGAGGCTGTGACCCTTGACCCGAGGCCTTTACAGGGGGGATAGACCTCTGACCTGAGGCTTTTCTGGCTGGAATCACATGTGGGTCTGGGATCCCGTGATTCGGACTGTACTAGCGCAGATGTGTCTATGAGTGACCTCGCGGGATTTTACGATGCATGCTCTGTACACGTGAGGAGTTAGAGTCTCCCTCGTGTACTATATCATTTTCATTCATTAGACTCGCATATGTTTTTATAACATATATTATTCGGCGAAAGACATTTATTTTCGTCCACTCACTCTAACGGTTTATATGTCTTTCCCTGGGCTTTTTGTTTTCAATGCCCAGTTTGCTGTTCGGATTCTGGTGTCGCACGTCGCAGTCGAAGGCTTAGTGTTCGAGCTACCTTTCTTTTTCAGTAGGTTTCTTGTTTAACCTATTGTTATGTATTTATGTATATATATACTAGAGGTCGCTCTGAATACTTTGATGTTCATATTTTTCATATGATTTTTCCGGATTTCTGTAAAGTATAGTTTTGCTTATTACTTTACATTATGATATGATTTTGAGAAATCCGGATGAAATTGGTGCTCACGGTTTGACTTTTGTGGCATAGGATGAAGTGTGTTTTCGGGTGCAGGTTGATGGTAATTCTGCGATATAGTGAAACTCTGCCGAAATTTCTATGGTTTTTGCAAGTTCGTGTTTTCAGAATGGGTTTGATTCCGGTTTAGGAAACTAAATCGGGGTTGGGTCCTTTCAATATGTTAGTTAGTGTTTTGTTTTTCGGTCTAGCAAGCCTGTTAAGGGTTCTATGTCCTTGTTAGTTTTACTTGTCTATGAGTCGAAGCATGATAGAATATTCAAGGATTTCCGAATGTTTTGTTTGCCAATTTTCTTTAAATTTCGTAGGAAAATAATCAACTCTCATACCCCCCCCCCCCAAAACTTTGAACATAGTCATACATGCACCCTTAATTCCCGGTTAAGAATGATCCATACTTATCAATGCTACATCAACAGAAAAGGGTTTTAAATTGTATGATGTTTAAATTGATTATTGACTGTTTATTTGATAGTTTGTCTAAGCGTTATCAATTTTTGGCGTCGTTTCTGTGGATTGTAAAGAATTGTATGAGTTCGTTTGTGAATATGTGAAATTGTATAAATAAATACAAAAGCATGTGAACAATATACGAAATTTACATACTTGTTTATAAATTTTTACGGTGTAACTAATACTTGTTCTTATTACACTCTGTTTTGCATGCATAGAACACATTAAAGGAAGTCTTCGAATTACATTGAGTACTTGAACTTGGTTGATTAAGTCTCACTCTGCTAGAATAGATGGCGGCTCTTTTCCTTGTTCATCTCCTTAATCCCTCGTGATGTGTGGATTTTATGACCGCACACCATAACCTAAGTGAAGTTATGGACATGAGGTTGAGGGCAAAGTTTACAAAGGAGTTGAGGGTGTGTGTCTTGCTCAAAAATTTGGCTGATTGTTGGTCATGGTGTCTAGAAGGGTTATGACTAGTAAAACATTTTGGATCTAAGAAAGAGAACATCGAATAGAGTATATACCATTAGCTCAGTTAGCCTCGGGGTGTTTCTCGAAATTAGTCTTACCTATCACGTTATCAAGCTAGTGTCCTCTCTTTAAATCGAAGGCACACTCAATTTGGACAATACTTGTGCACAAATACCATGTCGAAATTGTGTGTTTGTAAACTATTAAACTTGTAAAGGAACTAACCACGTTGCATTTTAGTCTTGAATAACCTTCTCGTGGTTTTGTGATGCTCAGATTTCATCACCGGGTACCTTAAGCTAAGTGAAGTTAGGGACATGAGGGCAAGAGATAGGTCACATTGCATCATGTATTTAGCACATAACTTGTGAGTTTTCTGCAGGTTTCTAACATTTTCTCTTATGCATTCACTCATACTTCACCTAGGTTCTTATTTGATGCATTTGAATGACGATTTAAGTGTGATGCATGATTCGTTGTGGTTTGTTGAGTACTCTCATCTTTAACGTGTGTATATATATGTTCTTAACATTACTTCTAAGTCTTGCATTATTTATATGTCTAATTTTGCAGAAAATATTGTATATATATGTTTGTCTTAAACATGCTAGTTTCATTGCATACATTTTTAGGTTGTTTAGATCATTTGCATACATGTTTACATTGCATTTAATGTCTAAAGTTTAAAGGTAGTGTTGTACGGTGTCTAGTGTTTCAAAGAGTCTTTAAGTTCTTCAAACGTTGAGTTTTTGTTCTTGAACCCGTGAGGTTCCTTCGATGGATCGAAGATTCCATCGATCCTTCGAAGGAGCTACTCGAGAAAATTGTTGGTTACACCCGAGAGTCTCCTTCTAACCATCGAAGCTTACTTTGATCCTTCGAAGCTTGCTCTCGGGTTTGAGTGTTCTTTGTGTGTTTTTATTTTCGTTTTCAAGCATTGTTGACTTAATATCATGTATTCATTGTGTATTCTGTTAATACTAACACTTGATCATTGGGGGATGATCAGGCTTATGAATATCCAATCCGAATCTCGCATCTTCTATTACCGACCTACAAGCACTCGCGGGCTGGATTGCACATCTGAAATATCAAGTTGTACCGAAACCAAGGGATCAATGTTTTGATCCTCCTCACATTAAGGATGAGGTTGATTCTCTACATTCATCTCTTCACTCCACGGAGCATTTTTCAAAAGGAGAGCAAGAAATGGTCGCCAACAACAACGAGAAACGATCACTTCGCCAACGCACTTGCGCAACCGAATAGAGTAGTGGTCCTTCATGCATTGTCTTTTTGGAATCCCAAGTGAATTAGAAGGACATTGAGTTGAAGAGTGGATTCCTACACTGATTGCTAATCTTCCATGAGCTATCAACTGAAGATCTGGACAAGCATCTCAAGCAATTTCAATTCATTTGGATAAGTATGAGACACTTGGAAGCTGTTGAAGAACTCTTCAAGCTCAAGGTTTTTCCCTTCACCTTGACAGATAGAGCTGAAAATTTTCTTTTGGAACTCTCGCCTAACCACATCACGACATGGAAACAACTTGCAAACCTGTTCTTGGCTAAGTACTTTTCAGCCTCAAAGATCATTGTTTTGAGGAAGAAGATCATGAGAATAACACAAGCATCAGATGAGTCATTTGGCCAGTACTATGATCGTTTCAAAGTTCTATGTGCCACCTGCCATTCCCATGGTTTTTTGGAGACAAACCTCATGAACTACTCCTATGATGGTCTCAAGCTGATTGAAACGGAACTTCTCGACGCAACCGCAACTAGAGCATTCATGGACTTAGATGAGACAGAAGCTCGTACTTTGTTGAAGAACCAAGCAAACAATGATGCTCAATATGGGATGGCTCCAAGAAAATCAGTGAATAAAGTGAGTTATAAGCAAGTGTTGGATGAAAAATATGATAAGCTAGCCTCAATGCTAGAACAAAAGCTTGAACTCGAGAAAAAGATAGCCAGGCAACTCAAGGACCTATTTGTGGAGTATGTGATGTGCAAGGGCATCATAATGATCAATGCCCTACTTTGATGAAGCCTAATGGAGATGTGGAACAAGTCAATTCCATTGGCAAATATCAAGGAGGCCAACGTTACAATAATTATAACAATAATAATTTTGACAACCGAGATTATCCAGGTTTCAAATGGGATAGCAACAAGGGATGTCTCAACCCTCCTGCACCTCAACAATGCTACCAATTTACTCTATTTCAACCAAGGCCGCTAATGCCTTAAGCTTCTATGCAACATATGCAACAAGCTCATCCAGTTCAACAATTCACTAATCTGGACTACGACAAGATGTTGGCTCAATTGTCTGCTTCGACACAAGTTCTTTTGTATGGTCAAGCCAAAAAGAAGGAGACATTGGATAGTCATGGCCGAGATATTTCGAAGATGAAGAAACAAATGGGCTAAATCTTTGACTTCATGGGCCAATTTTGAGAAACGGGGCCGCTTCCTCCTCAACCACTTCTGAATCAGAGGTATGCAAGTGCAATGCCGACAAGAAGTGGGAAGGTACTAGAAGGTCCAGCCCCGGAGACAAACAAAGCACCTCCATATGATGTTTTGGAGGATGAGGACATAGACAAAGATCCGGCAACCAAATTGGCCGAGAAGAAGAAGAATGTGGCATCTCATGCCACTAAGGCACCAATTACCACGCCATCTACCCGAATCAAAGGTAAAAATCATATCCCTTCAAGTATGGTTATTACTAATTCTCTGTTTGCTCGTGCACAATTTCCAGGCAGGTTATCAAAGTCAAAGAAAGATGACCAATACTAAGAAATCTTGGATATCTTTTGAAAGGTGCAAGTGAACCTGCCCTTGATCGAGTGCATAAAACAAGTGTCTCTACGCCAATATTTTAAAAGAATTATGCACCCAAAGGAGGCAAACGAGAGAGAAGGAGGTGAAAGTGAATACAACCGTTTTTGCAGTGTTACAACATCGGTTACCTCCAAAATTGAAGGATCTGGCGAGTTTTTTAGTTCCCTGTGTTATTGGTGACAAGTGGTTCAAAGATGTCATGCTAGATTTGGGAGCATCAATTAATGTCATGCCATACTACCGTTATGCATCCATGGATCTTGGCGAGGTCAAGCATGAAAATGTCATCATACAACACTACTAGAAAAAAAATACTTTTGCTGACGAAAATAATCAAAACAGACCGACAACTTCTTTTTTTGTCGGCTATACTATAATTTAGCTGACGAAAAAAAGTTTTTATCGGCTAAAGGTTTTACTCATCGGTTAAAATACTTTAGCAGACGGGAAAAAGGACGTCATCGTCTTTAGTTGAAAAAAATTGTCGGCTAAAGTGTGACTTTAGCCAACGAAAATTATATGACTTTAGCCGACAATTGGGACACGTGTCTTTGGCTATACTTTAGCCGACAATTTTTTTGTGTCCTCGGCTAAAGTCCTCGGGCTTAAATTGATATGTTTCGTCTCAGCTGCAGTCTCTCGGTCTCTCTCAAAACCCAACAATCTCTCTCTCTCCGCCGCCCAACTCGCCACCCTCTCTCTCTCTGTCCATCGCTTAACTGCCTACCGCCACCACCAGCCAAAAATCCCTCGGGTAAAGTTTAAAATTTGAGATTTATTTTGGAATTTAGAGTTTATGTGAAATTGTGTTTGCTAATGAAAATGTGTTTTGTTTTTATTTTAGGTGTTGTTGGCTATTGTGGAATTGACAGATTTTGGATTTCTATTCCGAGAACCTAGGTTATGGGAATAGAAATCCAGAATCAATAGTTTTTATTTTGGGAAAATGCAAACTTTAGCCGACAATATACACAACCCTTTCTTCGGCACAAGTGTAAATAAGTCATCGACTAAAGTAATGACCGACAACCTTTAGCCGACAACACTTTAGCCGATAAAAGTTCATCGACTTTTACTTTAGCTGACGAAAAAGTCTAATAGGCCGACCAATTTTTTCTTCGGCTAAAGTGTTTTTTCTGGTAGTGCAACTAACCGATTGTTCTCACAAGTATCCAAGGGGATATGTTGAAGATGTTCTTGTGCAAGTCAACAATCTCCTTTTTTCGACTCATTTTTACATTTTTGACATGGAGGAATTTCCATTGAATACCATGTCATTGCTACTTGGATGAACTTTCATGAGAACTGCACGAACAAAGATAGATGTTTTTGAAGGAAAGTTCTCCATAGAAATTAACGGAGAGAAGATCGAGTTTAACATTCTTGATACCATGATGTATCCAACGTCAAGTGTTGGTGATTGTTGTTCGATTGATGTTATGGATTCCATGGCGCAACAACACTTAGAGACCATTGGAGAAGATAATGTGACTTGGGGATGAAGCCATTTTTGATGCATTGATAAAAAAAATTGGAATCATGAATCTAAGAAATGGCCATGGCACTTAATGAAGCACCAAGGTTTGTAAGTCATACTCCTCATATTCCTATCATGTATGGTACTAACCCATTTGTTCCCTCCATTGTCAAAGCACTAGAATTAGAGCTTAAGGTGTTACTAGACCATTTGAATTATGCATACTTGGGAGAGAATGAAACTTTTCCGGTTATCATCTCATCAACGTTAGAGGGTGAACAAGAGGAGAAATTGATGCAAGTACTCTCAAAATATAAGTCTGCCATAAGTCTTCTTCGCTTACTTACTCTCTCCGACTTCTGTTAGAGAGGTTCGTTCGTTTCTTGGTCATGCAATTTTTTATCGAAGATTCTTCAAGGACTTTTCCCAAATCTCTCGCCCTTTGTGCAAGCTGCTCCAAAATGACACTCCTTTTGTGTTTGATGATGATTATCGAGCTACCTCTGAGAAATTAAAGCAGCTTTTCACGAGTGCTCTTATTCTTTATGCTCCGGATTGGTCTATTCCCTTCGAATTGATGTGTGACACCTCGGACTATGATGTTGAAGCTGTTTTAGGTCAAAGAAAGGACAAAAAGACCTATGACATATACTATGCCTCTTGGGCATCTTATGAAGCTCAAATGAATTATACGGCAACTGAGAAAGAGTTGCTCGCAGTGGTGTTTGCACTTGACAAATTTCGATCATACTTGCTACAAAGTAAGGTGATTGTTTATACAGACCATGCAGCCTTGAAGTATTTGATGACAAAGAAGGATGTCAAGTCACGACTCATTAGATGGATACTTCTACTCCAAGAGTTTGACATTGAAATAAAGGATAAGAAGGTAGTAGAAAACGTGGTGGCTGACCACTTGTCATAGACCCTGGCCATCTCAGAAGGTAATGCCAACCTATATGCCACCGCACCAACTCGCTCAGTGATCTCATAAGGGCCTACATATCGCGGTCGAAGTT
The DNA here is from genome assembly GCA_946800695.1 of Geum urbanum. Taxonomy (NCBI): domain Eukaryota; kingdom Viridiplantae; phylum Streptophyta; class Magnoliopsida; order Rosales; family Rosaceae; genus Geum; species Geum urbanum. The sequence continues at coordinate 22,977,255 of OX327003.1, read as the reverse complement.
TACCGCACTTCCTGAAACGAACAACACCCTTCCAAGGAGAAAGTTTCAGGAAAACCCAATCACCAACCTCGAACTCGAGATCCTTTCGTCGCACGTCAGCTTAACTTTTCTGTCGATCCTGAGCAGCCCTCAATCTATCCCGAATAATCTGAACATCTTCCATGGTACTCTTTACCAAATCAGGGCCAATAAGCCATTTCTCGCCAACTTCACTCCAACATAATGGAGCTCAGCACTGTTTGTCGTACAACGCCTCATAAGGTGCCATCCCAATGCTAGCATAATAGCTGTTGTTGTACGCAAACTTAATCAAATGAAGTTGCTGATCCCAATTCCCTTTGAACTGCAAAACACAAGATCGCAACATATCCTCCAAAGTCTGAATAGTCCTCTCTGACTGACCATCTGTCTGAGGATGAAAAGCTGTGCTGAAATATAGTCTAGTCCTTATTGCCTTCTGCAATGCCCGCCAAAATTCAGAAGTGAACTGACTATCCCAATCAGAAACTATAGACACAAGTACACCATGTAATCTCACAACCTCTTTCAAGTACAGCTTTGCCAATCTGCTCACGGAAAGCTTTCCTGGAAGTGCTAAGAAATGAGCTGACTTCGTACGGTGATCCACAATCACCCAAATACGAGTACTACCACCAGAAGTATGACGTAACTGATACACAAAATCCATAGTGATATGCTCCTATTTCCACACTGGAATCTCCAAAGGTTGTAGTTTACCTGCCGACTTCTGACGTTTCGCCTTCACTTGTTGACAAATCAGGCATCTGCTCACGTACATTGCTTTTTTCCTCTTCATGTTTCGCCACTAATAATGAGCTTTAAGGGTCCGGAACATCTTTGTACTACCCAGATGTATAGCATATGCGGAACAATGGGCTTCGTCGAGTATTTCTTTCTTCAAATCCTCATCTCTGGGCACACATAATCTCCCCTTAAACATCAAAGTGCCATCACTTCTCATCCGAAACTTGGTCGATATACTATTCTGAATCAAATTCTTCTTACTCAGCAAATAAGCATCTGAATCTTGAGCCTCACGAACTCGATCAAGTAATACTGGACGAACTTGGAAGCTGGCCAACAACGCTCCATCATCTTTCCACTCCAATTCTACTCCCGTTGCTCGCAACTCTGTCAAAAGTGACACTCTAGCAACACGAACGTGGAAAAGAGAAGCACCATGTTTTCGACTGAGAGCATCAGCAACCACGTTAGCCTTCCCTGGATGATACTCGAAAGTGCAGTCATAATCGTTAATCAGCTCTATCCATCTTCGCTACCGCATATTCAAATCTGGTTGTGTACGCAAGTAAGTCAGACTTTTGTGATCGGTGTAAATCTTGCACTGTGCCCTGTACAAGTAATGTCTCTAACTCTTCAATGCTAACGCAATGGCAGCTAATTCCAGATCATGAGTAGGATATTTAACTTCATGTGGTTTCAACTGTCTCGAACCATAAGCCACCACATTTCCATGCTGCATCGAAACATAACCCAGGCCTAGCTTCGAAGCATCACTGTACACCACAAACTCACCGCTATCGTCAGGTAAAGTCAACACCAGTGCAGTAGTCAATTTTCCTTCAAGGTTAAGTAGCTTTCCTCACAAGCATCAGACCATTCAAACTTGACTCTTTTCTTTATCAAACGGGTAAGCGGTGTTTCTATCCGTGAAAAGTCCTGCACGAATCGACAGTAGTAACCTGCTAAGCCCAAGAAACTCCGTATCTCTGCCATGTTGGTAGGTCTGCTCCAATTCAGCACTGCATCAATCTTATTAGGATCCACGCTGACTCCCTCAGCTGATATCACTTGGCCCAAAAACTTTACCCTGACAAGCCAAAACTCACACTTGCTAAACTTGGCGTACAACTGAGCATCTCGTAAAGTCTGCAAGACTGCATGAAAATGCTTCTTGTGCTGCCCCACACTCCTGGAATAGATCAGGATATTTTCGATGAACACAATGACGAACTTGTCCAGATAACGTCTGAAAATCCAATTCATCATGTCCATAAAAGCAGCTGGTGCATTGGTCAACCCAAACAGCATAACAAGGAACTCATAATGCCCATAACGTGACTAAAACACCGTCTTGTCCATATAGGACTCCCGAATCTGTAGCTGATGGTATCCAGACTTGAGATCAATCTTCGAGAAGACTGAAGCTCCTTTAAGCTGATCAAACAAATCATCAATCCGAGGGAGCGGATACTTGTTCTTTATTGTAACCTGATTCAACTTTCGATAATCAATGCATAGCCTCCTCGAACCATCCTTCTTCCTCACAAACAACACTGGAGCACCCCAAGGTGAAACACTAGGTCGAATGAAGCCTTTCTCAATCAATTCCTAAAGTTGACTGAAAGGACCTGACCCCGATTTAGTTGCCTAAACCGAAATCAAACCCCTTCTGAAAATATGAACTTTCAAAAAATTTGACAAAGTTCCACTATAGCGCATAATTACCATTAACCTGCACGGGAAAAGTATACTTCATCTTATGCCACAAAACTCAAACCGTGGGCACCAATCCAATCCGGATTTCTCAAAAACATAACATATCGTAAAGCAAAATACAAAACTGTAGTTACGCATTCATTTATGTCGTATAGACTATCATCTTTAGCTACTGTACCTGCGTCTCCACTTCCGGGGTTGTGGAGAGTGTTGTATCCGTCCGGTGAGGTTGTGAGTATTGGCTGGGTGTACAGAGACTATGAGATTTTTATTGGAGGACATGGTTTAGCCGCGGATTTGTTGTTGCTTGATATCGTCGACTTTGACGTTATTTTGGGTATGGACTTCTTGGAGACACATTGGGCCATGTTTGATTGTCACAAGAAGGAGGTTGCGTTTCGACGACCAGGCTTTCCGGAGGTATTGTTTCACGGCGAGAAGAACACTTCATTGCCATGTATGATTTCCGCGATGAAGGCAGATCGGATGATGAAGAAGGGCTGTGTTGCTTACTTAGCTCATGTTGTGGACACCACGGCTACTGTGCCAGACATCGGTGATATCGAGGTAGTTTCCGAGTTTCCAGATGTGTTTTCGGAGGAGTTACCGGGTATATTGCCAGTTCGGGAGATTGATTTCACTATTGAGCTATTACTGGGTACAGGACCCATATCTCAGGCACCGTATCATATGGCGCCAGCAGAGTTGAAAGAGCTACACGTTCAACTTCAGGAGTTGCTAGAGAAGGGTTTCATTCGACCCAGTGTTTGGCCATGGGGTTCCCCAGTTTTATTTGTGCGGAAGAAGGATGGATCCATGCGGTTGTGCATCGATTACTGGAAGCTGAATTAGGTCACTGTGAAGAACAAGTATCCGTTGCCGCGGATTGACAATTTGTTTGATCAGCTCAAGGGAGCTTCAGTCTTTTCAAAGATTGATCTCAAGTCCGGATATCACCAGTTGAGGATTCGAGAGTCGGATGTGGCCAGGACAGCTTTCAGATCGCGGTATGGGCATTACGAGTATGGACTTAATGAACTGGGTGTTCAGACGGTTTCTAGACAAGTTTGTGATCGTGTTCATCGACGACATCCTGATCTATTCCAGGAGTGTGGGCCAGCACATGAAGCATTTGCAAGCGGTGTTGCGGACTTTGCGAGACAATCAGTTGTTTGTGAAGTTCAGCAAGTGCGAGTTTTGGTTGGACAGTGTGAAGTTTCTGGGCCACGTGATATCGGCTGAGGGAGTCAGCGTAGATCCTGACAAGATCGAGGTTGTGCTGAATTGGAGTAGACCTACCACCGTACCAGAGATCAGGAGTTTTTTGGGCTTGGTAGGCTACTATCGGCGATTTGTGCAGGATTTTTCTCGGATTGCTATTCTACTGACCAGATTGACGAAGAAAGGTGTCAAGTTCGAGTGGTCCGATGCATGCGAGGAGAATTACTTGCTCATGAAGGAAAAGTTGACTACTGCACCGGTTTTGACTTTACCAGACGACAGCGGTGAGTTCGTGGTTTATAGTGATGCGTCGAAGTTGGGACTTGGTTGTGTACTGATGCAGCATGGCAGGGTTGTGGCCTACGGTTCCAGGCAGCTGAAACCACATGAAGTCAACTATCCGACCCATGATTTGGAGTTGGCCGCTATTATGTTAGCGTTGAAGAGTTGAAGACATTACTTGTACGGAGCCCAGTGTAAGATTTACACCAATAACAAGAGTCTCACCTACTTGTGGACGCATCCATATTTGAACATGAGGCAGCGTAGGTGGATCGAGTTGATCAACGACTATGATTGCACTTTCGAGAACCATCCAGGAAAGGCCAATGTTGTTGCCGATGAACTCAGTCGGAAATCTGGAGCTTTATTGTTTCATGTGTGTGTGGCCAGAGTTTCTATGTTAGCCGAGCTTCGGGCTACGGGAGCCGAGTTCGAGTTGGACAACAATGGAGCTTTGTTGGCCAGTTTCCAGGTTCGACCAGTGTTGGTTGATCAGGTTCGAGAAGCTCAGGATTCAGATACCTACCTGTTGGACAAGAAGACCATGAGTTCGTGGTTTATAGTGATGCGTCAAAGTTGGGACTTGGTTGTGTGCTGATGCAGCATGGCAGGGTTGTGGCCTACGGTTCCAGGCAGCTGAAACCACATGAAGTCAACTATCCGACCCATGATTTGGAGTTGGCCGCTATTATGTTAGCGTTGAAGAGTTGAAGACATTACTTATACGGAGCCCAGTGTAAGATTTACACCGATCACAAGAGTCTCACCTACTTGTGGATGCAGCCATATTTGAACATGAGGCAGCGTAGGTGGATCGAGTTGATCAATGACTATGATTGCACTTTCGAGAACCATCCAGAAAAGGCCAATGTTGTTGCCGATGCACTCGGTCGAAAATCTGGAGCTTTATTGTTTCATGTGTGTGTGGCCAGAGTTTCTATGTTAGCCGAGCTTCGGGCTACGGGAGCCGAATTCGAGTGGGACAACGATGGAGCTTTGTTGGCCAGTTTCCAGGTTCGACCAGTGTTGGTTGATCAGGTTCGAGAAGCTCAGGATTCAGATACCTACCTGTTGGACAAGAAGACCATAATTTAGAATGGTGTACCAATAGAGTTTCGGTTGAGTGATGACGGTACGTTACTATTCAATGGCAGATTGTGCGTACCCCGAGACGAGAGTTTGAAGAAGGAGATTTTGGATGAAGCTCACTATTTGGCATATGCGATGCATCCCGGATGTATGAAGATGTTTCGTACACTTCGAGCGTCTTACTAGTGGCGCAATATGAAGCGGGAGATTGCCGCATATGTGAGCCGATGTTTGATTTGTCAGCAGGTTAAAGTGGAGAGGCAGAAGCCTACAGGAAAGTTGCAGCTACTGGAGATTCCGGTTTGGAAGTGGGAGCACATTACCGTGGATTTCGTGTATCAGTTGCCGCGTACTTCGGCTGGCAACACTGGTATCTGGGTTATCGTGGATCGACTGACGAAATCGACTCATTTTCTCGCACTTTCGGGGAAGGTTTTAGTGGGCAGATTGGCTAAGCTGTATTTGACTGAGATCATTCGACTGCACGGTGTGCCTGTATCTATTGTTTCTGACCGAGATAATTAGTTTTCTTCCGAGTTCTGGCAGGCATTGCAGCGAGCCATGGGAACAAGATTGCATTTCAGTACAACTTTTCATCCTCAGACTGACGGGCAGTCTGAGCGGACTATACAGACTCTTGAGGATATGTTGCGGTCTTGCGTTTTGCAGTTTCGAGGAAATTGGGACCAACAACTACATTTGATTGAGTTCACCTACAACAACAGCTATCAGACCAGTATCGAGATGGCACCGTACGAGGCCCTGTACATGAGGCAGTGCCGCACTCCTTTGTGTTGGAGTGAGGTGGGCGAGCGATGGCTTATTGGCCCTGATCTGGTGAAGAGCAGCATGGAGGACGTCCAGATTATCCGGGATAGATTGAAGATTGCCCAGGATCGCCAGAAGAGTTATGTGGACGTGAGGAGAAAGAATCTCGAGTTTGATGTGGGCGACTGGGTCTTCCTGAAACTATCTCTGTGGAGGGGAGTTGTGCGTTTCAGGAAGCGTGGTAAGCTACGACCACGGTACATTGGTCTGTATGAGATTACTGAGAGGATTGGAGCTGTGGCTTACAGGCGTGAGTTACCAGCTGAGATGGCTCGTGTACATGATGTTTTCCACGTTTCGATGTTGCGAAAGTATATCTCAGATCTATCGCATGTGTTAGTGCCACAGCAGCTACCTATCCGAGAGGATTTGACATATGTGGAGGAGCCGGTACAGATTCTCAATCGGCGTGAGCAGGAGTTGAGGCATCGTGTTATACCGCTGGTGAAGGTCTTGTGGCAGAATCACTCGGTTGAGGAGGCCACCTGGGAGACTGAGCAGCGTATGCGGGAGCAGTATCCTTATCTGTTCACTAGACAGGTACGTAAATTTCGAGGTTAAAATTTTTTAAGGGGGGTAGATTTGTGACGACCTGGAACAGAATCAGTAGAGTAATCAGCTTAATTCACGAGTTAGCACGTAATCACTATTTTCCGATAATTGATTGATTTGCCGGTTTTAATCACGACTTAATTATCGGCCGAGAATTTGAGTTGAGTCTCTTCTCAAGAAATTTTGTACACGTGATTTCAAGTTCGTGAGCGGTTCCGGATTATTATTTCGACGACCGAGGAATATCTTATGAATATTTGAAGTTTCAGAATTTCGTCGAGATTATCCGTTCATGTCGAGTTTATTCGAATCGTGATGGTTTTCCGTTTTTGACCGTCGATCGTCCCGAGACGCGAGTATAAATATCAAAAATAGTCAAAAAATTGTCAAAAACACTGTTTGGGAAGTTTGACCGGCGTTGACCGTGCTTGGACCGTTGACTTTTCCGTTGATCGGTTCTCCACCGCGTGGAACATGCTGCCGCCGTCAGATTTCGCGATTCCGGCCACTTCCGGCCGAGATATTGGTTTTCGAATCCTTGTTTGATTTGTTGTTGATTAGAACTTGGAATTATTGAATTTGGTGCCGGAATGACGGAGAACGGTGAGGTTAAAGTTCTTGGATTTTCGCCGGAATCGGCTTAGTTGGGGGCGGAGCTCCGGTGACTTTCTGGGGTGGATTCTTGGTGGGTTTTGGATGGTGATCATTTTCCCTTTGGTTTGGAGGGACGAGATGGCGCGACGGCGCCGGAATCGAGCCGGGAAGGTTTTCGACCGGTTGTACCTCTTGAAGTTTCGAGCTATTTTTCGGCCAATTCCGCCGGAATTGGCCTTGGCCTCAGTTGGGAAAGTTGCTTGGCTTATTGAGGAGAATCTTGTGGGAGCTTGGCCGCCGGAAAATCTCTCCGGTTGACAGCGCGCCACCGCCGCCGGCGGCGGTCAGTGGCGGAGCTCCGGCGACCGTTGACTTTTTTGGAAATGTATCGAGTTATATGTCGTTTCGCTTGTATTCGCGCCCCGATCGTCGCCTTGAGGTTTTCGAGTTGATTTGGGTACCGAATTTTCAGTTGAGGGTTTGAGTGGAGATTTTGGAATTTCGTTAATTATTTTTGTATCAGTTGTATGTTTCTGGGAACGGTTGGTTTCTGAGGTGTGGTACAATGTTGTGAATTGTGATTTTGATCAGATATATTTTGTGATTATTCAGGGGATCGAGATCGTGCTTCGGGCGAGGGATCTTCCGCCGGACCACGTGATTAGCGCGAGTGCGCGCTTTGCTCACCTGTGAGTGGACACTTTTATATTTTCACAGTCGTTGCGAGTTCGTGATTTTCCGTATTTGTTTACATACGATGTTGAGCTTATTTATTATTTTCAGAGGTTTTATTTTATATTTTTATGGTGATGGCATACTTGCATCGATGCTTCGGCTACTCAGCTGATCACCGGTAGTCTGACCAGAGTTGAGAGATTCCTCTGGACCAGAGTTGAGAGATTCCTCTGGGCAGGGTTGAGAGATTCCCCTGGCCTATTACCGTCGGGCTTGAGAGATTCGCCTGATCGTCAGGATTGAGAGATTCGTCTAGCACCTCCATATATATATATTTTCTGAACTGGCTATACTTGTTTATTGTATATGAAATTGGTGAAAGGCATATGTTTATTTTCGTCCACTCACTCTAACGTTTTATTTGCCTTTCCCCTGGGCTTTTCGGTTTCCGTGCCCAGTTTGCAGTTCGGATTCTGGTGTCTCACGTCGCGGTCGGAGGCTAGTCGTTCGAGCTACCTTTCTTTTCCAATAGGTTTCTTGTTTTGCCTACTGTTGTATATTTTGTTTATAAACACTAGAGGTCGCTCTGATACGTTACTGATACATGTTTTATATGGTGTTTCCCGAATTTTCTTTATAGTACAGTTATGTTTACTGTTTATTGCTATTGTTATGATATTGAGAAATTCGGATGGGATTGGTGCCCACGGTTTGGCTTTTGTGGCATAGGACGAAGTGTATTTTCCGGGTGCAGGTTAATGGCAATTCTGCATTAGTAGCGTTACTCTGCCGAAATTTTTATGGTTTTTGTTGGTTCGTGTTTCCAGAAAGGGTTTGATTCTGATTTAAGAAACTAAATCGGGGTTGGGTCCTTTCAACAGCTTCGCTAACCTGCCCACTTAAATCTTTCCTTGAAGTGCAAGAAAATGAGCTGATTTCGTCAAACGGTCCACAATGATTCAAATACTAGTGTTACCAGCAAAAGTTTGCGGTAACTGATACACGAAATCCATAGTGATATGCTCCCACTTTCAAACTGGAATCTCAAAGGGCTGTAGCTTTCCCGCAGGTTTCTGTCTCTCTACCTTCACTTGCTGACAAATGAGGCATCTGCTCACATATCGGCAAATTCCCTCTTCATATTCCACCACCAATAGTAGGCTCTAAGTGTGCGAAACATCTTTGTACCGCCTAGATGCATAGCGTAAGCAGAACAATGGGTTTCATCTAAGATTTCCTTCTTCAAGCCCTCATCTCTAGGTACACAAAGTCTGCCTCAGAACAACAATGTACTATCACTACTCAATTGAAATTATGTTGGCACACCATTTCGAATCATGGTCTTCTTGTCTAACAGATAGGAATCTGCATCCTGAGCTTCACGGACATGATCAACCAATACCGGTCAAACCTGGAAGCTAGCCAACAAGGCTCCATCATCATCCCACTCTAACTCAACTCTCGTAGCCCGTAACTCTGCTAACATGGAAACTCTGGCCACATACACATGAAACAATGAAGCTCCAGATTTCCGACTGAGTGCATCGGCAACAACATTAGCATTCCCTGAATGATACTCAAAGGCGCAATCATAGTAATTGATCAACTCCATCCATATGCGCTGTCTCATGTTCAGATCTGGCTGCGTGCGCAAATAAGTGAGACTCTTGTGATCTGTATATTTCTTGCACTGAGCTCCGTACAAATAATGTCTCCAACTCTTCAAGGCTAATACAATGGCAGCCAACTCTAAATCATGCATAGGATAATTGACTTCGTGTGGTTTCAACTGCCTAGAACCATAAGCTACCACTCTGCCATGCTGCATCAAAACACAACCAAGACCCAATTTCGATGCATCGCTGTAAACCACAAACTCTCCACTGTCATCAGGTAGAGTCGGAACCGGTGCAATAGTCAACTTCTCTTTCAAGAGCAAGTAACTCTCCTCACAAGCATCGGACCATTCGAACTTGACGCCTTTCTTCGTTAATTTGGTAAGTAGAGTGGTAATCCGTGAAAAATCCTAGACAAAGCACCGATAGTAACCTGCCAAACCCAAGAAACTCATGATCTCTGGTACAGTGGTAGGTCTACTCCAATTCAATACGGCTACAATCTTGTGAGGATCTACGCTGACTCCCTCTGCATATATCATATGACCCAAAAAATTCACGCTGCTCAACCAGAACTCACACTTACTGAACTTTGCAAACAACTGATTATCTCGTAAAGTCTGCAAAACAACTCGCAAATGTTTCTTGTACTGCCCACACTCCTGGAGTAAATCAGGATATCATCGATGAACATGATCACAAACTTGTCTAGGAATCGCCTGAACACCCTGTTCATCAAATCCATAAAAGCTGCAGGGGTATTGGTCAACCCAAACGGCATAACCTAGAACTCATAATGCCCGTACCGTGATCTGAAGGCTGTCCTAGGCACATCTGACTCTCTGATCCTCAACTGATGGTATCCAGACCTGATATCAATCTTCAAAAAGACTAAAGCTCCCTTGAGCTAATCAAACAAATCATCAATTCGCAGTAACGGATACTTGTTCTTCACGGTGACGTGATTCAGCTTCCGGTAATCAATACACAACCGCATGGAACCATCTTTCTTCCTCACAAACAATACAGGAGCACCCCACAGTGATACACTGGGTCGTATGAAACCTTTTTCTAGCAACTCTTGAAGTTGAATCTGTAACTCCTTTAACTCCGCTGGTGCCATACGATAAGGTGCCTAAGATATAGGTCCAGTGCCTGGTAAAAGCTCAATGGTGAAATCAATTTCTCAGACTAGAGGAACGCCTGGTAAATCCTCCGGAAATACATCTGGAAACTCAGAAAAAACCTCAATGTCACCAATATCCGGTACAGCAGCCTTTGTATCCACAACATGAGCCAAGTATGCAACACAACCCTTCTTCATCATCCGCTCGGCCTTCACCGCTGAAATCACACATGGCAGGGAAGTATTCTTCTCACTGCGAAACAATATCTCTGGGAAACCTGGACGTCGAAACATCACCTCCTTCTTGTGTTAGTCGAACATAGTCCAATGTGTCTCCAAGAAGTCCATACCCAAAATTACATCAAAATCGACAATATCCAGCAACAACAAATCCGTGGCTAAACCATAACCTCCCACAAAGATCTCACAATCTCTATACACCCAACCAATACTCACAACCTCACCGGATGGATACAACACTCTCCACAACCTCGGAAGTGGAGATGCAGGCATAATAGCTAAATATGACAATCTAAATGATATGAATGAATGTGTAGCACTTGGATCTAGCAAAGTAAGTACTGGATAGCCAAAAACATGCAATGTACCCATAATAACCTCCAGTGAAGCTCTGCCCACACGCAATGACATGGCATGAACTCTGGCCTGTCCAGCTAGTCGTCCACGCTGATGGTGGCCCTGCTGTCTACCCTGTCCAGAAGACTGTACTAGTCGAGCTCCAGAAGTAGTATTACGATCTCCTCCTGAACTCTGAACTGCCTGTCCACCAACACCAGTAGACTGGAGACATTCCCTCGCAAAGTGACCCTCCTGGCCATAATAATAATAAATGGTAGGGCCTCGCTGACAAAGACCAAAGTGGTGCCTATTGCAGAGATTGCACAATGGATACTCTCTCGGTACAGCAAAAGTGCCACCAGTACGTCGTGGATAGCTGGATCCACTGGAACTCCCACTGGGCTGTGGTCTCTGTGACTGATTCCTCCTCCATCTCTGTCTCTGTCTAGCCGAACTTGCAGGATGTCTATAGGGTCCACTGCCAGATGATGATGCCGATCCGGAAGTGCCTGAACTCAGCCTCTTGGAAGGTCCCTAACTCGGTCCACCCTCCTCAAATCGTCTAGACTAGAATCACATCTGCCTTTCCTTCTCTATACCCTCGCCTCGGAGTGCAGCACTCACAAACTCATCAAAGTTGTTTTGAGGCATTGTAGTCAATGTTCCCTTGATATTTAGGTTCAATTCCAATTCAAATCTCTGGCACTTAGCTTCCTCTGAGGCCACCATATCGCGAGCAAATCAAGACAAACGAGTAAATCTATCCCGGTACTCAAGTACTGACATGCTACCCTGTCTCAGGTGGATGAACTCCTCATACTTCCGCAGCTATATAGCCTGGTTGAAATACCTCCGTATAAACAAATCTCTGAACAATGTCCATGGAGTATCAACTGGAACTCAATCAGTGCTAACCCACCAGAAGTATGCATCAGACTCAAGCAAACCAACCACTGCCACTGTCATCTGCTCAGAAGTGAAAAGCAGACGCTCACAAACTCATTTAAATAGAACCAACCAAGCCTCACATATCTCTAGATCAGCTGAACCCGAGAAAACAGTTGCTCCAACAGTTTGAGCTTTGACCACAGGGTCAAAACGCTCCTCCAAACGCAATACTCGCATAAGCAAGTCATGTGTCTGGCGATCCTCATCAGGATCCATATCCCTATTGACACGGGAACCATGTCTATGAGGCATCCTAATGTTACAAGAAAAGCATTAGTCACAAGGCAAAAGGAACATAATCATGAAACTTCAGACATTTAAAAACATACAACACCCGAAGCATAGATGAGTAACCGCTAGCCAGTCGGGTCATCGCTCCAGACATGTTGTACATTCTCAAATACCCTTAGCAATACAACTACAATAGTCTATAGAACCTAAAACCTAATGCTCTGATACCAAGCTGAAAGGACCCGACCCCGATTTAGTTGCCTAAACCGAAATCAAACCCCTTCTGAAAATATGAACTTTCAAAAAAATTGACAGAGTTCCACTATAGCGCATAATTACCATTAACCTGCACGGGAAAAGTTCACTTCATCTTATGCCACAAAAGCCAAACCGTGGGCACCAATCCCATTCAGATTTCTCAAAAACATAACATATCGTAAAGCAAAATACAAAACTGTAGCTTTTGTGACGACCCGGACCAGAATCAGCAGTATGGTCAACTATATACGTGAGTTATTGCGTAATCGCAGATTTCCAACAGTTGATTAAATCGCCAGGCTTGTTAACGACTTAATTATTGGCCGAGAATTGGAGCTGGGTCTCTTCTCGAGAGTCGTTGTACGTGTGATTTCGAGTTCGTGGGCGGTTCCGGATTGTTATTTGGACGACCGATGAATAAGTTATGAATATTTGAAGTTTCGACGTAATCGGGGTTTAAATGGTGGATTTGTTAACGACTAAATTACCGGATGAGAATTTGGTTTCGGCTTCTGCACGAAAGTTGTTGAGAATTTAATTTCGAGCTCGTGGGAACTTCCGGAGTATTATTTCGAGTTACGAAGATTAAATTGTGAATATTTCCGATTGTTGATAATTTAGTCGATTTAAGAATGTGTTTGGGTTGAACAGTTGACTTTTTATCCAATTGGTCGATGTGTTTGACTTCAGGTGATAATTGAAGAACATGTTGAGTCGAGTTTGTTTCCGCGAGAATTATCGAAATCGGAATTACGACGAAGAAGTTACGGGTATTTGAAGTTTGCCGAAAAGTGTGTTGGTTAATTTCCATTTTGCGTAAGTCCATAAATAGAAGTTGCTTGTTTGGGCAAGTCAAACATTACCATATTGGGAGTTGACTTGGTCAACTCGGCAAGGGAGAGGAGTCACGACGGCGAACGGCGAGCTTCACGGTGGCTCACCGTCCGGCCACCCCACGGCACGGGGCTGGTGCCGTTCCCTTCGCCTTGATGTCCCAGACTCAATTCCGACCACCATACACGGCGAAGCTCACGGTGGAGGAGGAATTTTCCGGCATGAAAATGAAGAAGAAAATGGTGAATTCGGGTTCAATGATTTAGGCCGAATTGAGCTACAACTTTGAGTGGGCTTTGAAGATTTCATCCCCTAGAAGCTACCATGTAAGTTTGGTGATCTAATTTTGCTTGTGGATGGAGAATTTTAGATTTGAAATTTTGGGAACAATTCGGTTTTGCTTGAAATTGGATGAGTTAGAGTGAGAATTGGCCTTTGTTGTAGTTGACAAAGTTGCTCAGTGGGTGATTTTGCATGGAATGGAGGTTGCTCCGCCGAGAAATTTTCAGGTTGGTGGTGGCGCCGCCCTGGGCGGCGGTCAACGGTCAACGGCGGTCAAAGTTTGACTTTTTTGGAATTTTCGACAAGTTGCATGTCATTTCACTAGAAATCACGCCCCGATCGCAGTGGGAGGTTCATTTTTCGAATTGAGCATCCGAAAGTACAGTGAGGTATTGAGGTGTGATTTTCGGATTTTCGACGATTCATCGACTTTGAGTTATGTGTTTCCGAGAACGGTGGTTTCTCGTGATTTGTCTTGTATTGTCGAGTTATGACTTTGAGTAATGGACATTGTGAATATTCAGGTGTTCGTGATCGTTCGTTTGGCGAGGGACTTTCCGCCGGATCACGGGTTAACGCGAACAGCGTTACGCTAGTCTGTGAGTGGACAAGTTTCTATTTTCACTGTTGATTTGCGAGTTCGTGGATTTTATGATTTTCGTGTTTACTTTATACGATGATTGAGATATATGTTATTTTCGGAGGTGTTGTTATATGTTTATTGGTGATGGAATTTATTGCATCGATGCTACCAGAGTTGAGAGATTCCTCTGGCCCAGAGTTGAGAGATTCCTCTGAAGCAGGGTTGAGAGATTCCCTGAGTGCCGCCGGGGTTGAGAGATTCCCCTGGCCTATCACAGTCGGGTTGAGCGATTCACCTGACGTCGGGCTTGAGAGATTCGCCCGACAACCTCTATATATATATGTGTTGTGTTCCGAACTCGCACTGTTTTACATTCAATATGTATATAAACTGGTGAAAGGCATATGTTTATTTTCGTCCACTCACTCTAACGTTTTTATTTGCCTTTCCCCTGGGCTTTTCGATTTCCGTGCCCAGTTTGCAGTTCGGACTTTGGTGTCGCACGTCGTGGTCGGAGGCATAGTGCTCGAGCTACCTTGTTTCTACCAGTAGGTTTATTGTTCTACCTACTGTGGTATACTTATATGATTATACATTAGAGGTCGCTCTGAGTATTCTGATGTATATGTTTATACGATTTTACACCGGATTTCAGTAAAGTAGTGATATATTTATTGTTTTACTTTACTGTTGATATATTGAAAAATCCGGATGGGATTGGTGCCCACGGTTTGATTTTTGTGGCATAGGATGAAGTGTATTTTCCGCGTGCAGGTAATGATAATTCCACGTTAGTAACGAAACTCTGCCGAAATTTTTACGGTTTTTTTTTGTTCGTGTTTTCGAAAGGGTTTGATTCCGATTTAGGGAGCTAAATCGGGGTTGGGTCCTTTCAGCTTGGTATCAGAGCATTAGGTTATAGGTTCTGTAGACTTCTGTAGTCGTGTTTACTAAGGATATTTGAGAATGTACAGCATGTCTGGAATGGTGACTCGACCGGCCGGCGGATACTCATCGATATTCCGGGTGTTGTATACTTTCAAATATTTGAAGTTCCATGATTACGTTCCACTTGTTGTGAACGATGTTTTATTCATTAGGATGCCTCCCTGACGTGCTTTCCGTGTCGTTTTGGTTGTGGATCCTATTGAGGATCAGTCGACGCGCGATTTGCCAGAGAACTGTGGGTTTGGATGAGCATTCCGAGTTCAGTAAATTGTGTGGCACGGTTTGCCTAGTTGTGTGTGTATGAGCATCTATATGTTGCCTCAGAGCTGAGAATTGTGGCAGTTGATGTTTGCCTGAGTCAGATTGTTGTATTTTGTGGGCTGATATTGTGTGAGTTCCTGTTGTGACTCCATGGCCTACATTCAGGGTGTTGTTTATACGGTAATGGTTTAATCAGGCTACCTAGTATCTGAAGGATGTGGAGTGTTTACCCACCTGAGGCAGAGATGCATTGCTCACATGTTTGTCCCTGTTTGCATGAGTTATGTGGCTTCAGAGGAAGCAGTGCGTAAGGTTCGAGATGAGTTTGAACCTGAGCATCAGAGGGATTTTGATTGTTGTGCCTCGAGATAACCGTGAGGAGCTTAGTGTGCTGCACTCAGTGGCGAGGTTATTGAGAATGAAAGATGTACGCGGTTTTCGATGTGATGGTTTGAGGAAAGTGGACTTAGTCGAGATTTTGATGAGGTTGAGTTCCGACACTTTGGGATCAGTGACTTCATCAGGCTGTGGTCTTTTGATTATGTTGAGGGTCATCAGATCAAGCAGAGGATCCGTTTGGTGATGGCGGAGATCACTGTGTAGCGGACTTGCTCCTGTGGCATGAGTTTAGCTGATCGTTGGTGATCCTTTCACGCAGCAGGTGTTGCGGTGACGTGTGTTTGTGGAGCACTTTCAGTTGCTGTTTCGGTGTCCTGGAGGGTCACGTTACGAGGGGGCGCCCTTAGCCAATTTTTTTAGCGGTTCGGCAGCTCAGAGTTCACGAGAAGGTCATGATGCCATTTCTGGAGTGTGACCAACGCAGCCTTCTGGACGAGTTAATTAGCAATGTCGCTATTGATGTGGACGGCTAGCTGGGCATGCTGGAGTTCGTGTCATGACCTTGTTTGAGGACAGACCTTTCTCCGAGGTTACTGTTGCTTAATATCCATGGCTATTGTACCTGTATCTCCATTTTCGAGGTTTTGGAGAGTGTTGTATCCATCTGGAGGTTGCGAGATCCTTATTGGAGGATATGGCTTAGCTGCGGATCTGTTATAGCTTGATATCGTGGTTTTGGTGTGTTTGTGAGTACGGACTTACTGACGATGCATTTGGTTGTGTTCGAGTTCCTCGAGAAGGAGGTTGTGTTTCGACGACCAGGTTTCCCCGGGATACTGTTTCGCGGTGATGGTCGAGCGGATGATGGAGACGGGTGGTGTTGTTTGATTAGCTCATGTTGTGGATACTATGGTTGCTGTGCCCGACATTGATGACATTGAGGTGGTTTCCGAGTTTCCAGGTGTGTTCCGAAGAAGTTACCAGGGGTTCCTCCAGTTCGGGAGACCGACTACACCATTGAGCTTGTACCGGGCGCTGGACTCATTTTACCGACATTTTGTCGTTCGAAGCCAACGGAGCTGATGGAGCTATAGTTTCGACTCCAGGAGTTGCTGGAGGAGGTTTCAGGAGATTTCATGTGATTCCGCGTATTTGCGTGGTGTGTTCTTAAATTGTTCGTTCGGATGATGGATGGTTCGACGAGGTGGTGCATTGACTATCAAAGGCTTGATTCGCTTCAGAGGAGAGTGAGTATTCTCCGCTTCGGGTTGACGACTGGATTGATCAGTTCGCGAGAGCTTCAGTCTCTTCGAAGGTTGATTTCGGGTCCGGATACCATCAGTTGAGGTTTGATGAGTTAAATGTAGTTTGGACAGCTTTCGGATCTCGATGCGGGCATCAGAGTTTTTGGTCACGCTGTTTGGTTGACCAATGGCCCGTAGTTTTTACGGACTTGATGGACCAGGTGTTCAGACGATTCTGGACGAGGTTACGGTCATGTTCGTTAGCAATGTCCTGATGTACTCCAGGAGTGTGGAGCAGCACCTGAAGCAATTGCGAGCGGTTTTGTGGCCCTTACGAGATGATCAGTTATTGGTAAAGCTCAGCAAGTGTGAGTTATGGTTGATTAGCGTGAAGATTTTGGGCTGTGTGATGTTAGCCGAGGGAGTTGGCGTGGATCCTGACCAGATAGAAGCCGTGTTGATTTGGGGTTGTTCTACCATTATACCAGAGATCAGGGGTCTCTTGGGTTTGGCAGGCTATGATCGACGGCTTGTGCAGGATTTTCCTAGATTGCCACTCTACTTTCCGGATTGACGTAAAAGGCGTCAAGCTCGAGTGGTTCGATGCACGCGAGGAAAGTTACTTACTCCTACAGGATGGTTGACCGTTGCTTCAGTTTTAACCTTACCTGACAACTGCGACGAGTTCGTGGGTTATGGCGATGCATCGAGGTCTGGATTTGGTTTTGTCTTGATGTTGTGTAGCAGAGCGGTGGCTCATGATTTCAGGCAGTGGAAACTTTATGGGGCTACGTATCCTATGTATGATTTGGGTGTAGCTGTCCTTGTGTTAGCATCGAAAAGTTCGAGACATTACAGCTATAGCGTGCAGCACAGTGTAGGACGTACACTAATCACTTGAGTTTCATCCACTTGCATTTTCGGCCAGATTTGGGCTTGAGGCAGTGTAGATGTATGGGGTCGACTCACGACTATGGCTGCACCTTTGAGTTTGTTCGAGGAAGGCTAGAAGTTGTACTTTGACTATTCATCTGGGATGTTGTTGTTGATGCATTCAGTTGGGAGTCACGAGCTTTAGTGTTTCATATGAGTGTGGCTCGAGTTTCCGTATTAGCCGAGTGTGCGCTACGGAAGCTGAGTTAGTGTGTGATGATGTTGAGGCTCGAGGTTTCACGAGCATTTGGCGCTAGTGATGCGAAGATGTGTCAGATACTCCGAGTTTACTACTCGTGACGCAACATGAAGAGCAATATAGCAGTTTGTGTGTGCAGATGCCACATTTGTCGACTGGCGATGGCTAGGAGACAGAGACTTGTCGAGAAGCGTTAACCATTGGAGATTTCCGGTTAGACGTGGAGCTAGTCGCTGTGGTTTTGTGTGCCAGTACACACTTTTGTTTGTGATATCAGTTGTTTGTCTATTGTGGATCATTTGACAAACTCAGTACATTTCCTTGTACTTTTCGGAACAGATTTCAGTGGCAGGCTGGCATAGCTGTGTTTGACAGAGGTTGGCCATTCACGTGGTGTGCCTATGTCCCGGTTCGCTGATCGAGATAATAAACTACGACTGTGTGTTGGCGAGCTTCGCAGCGAGCATTGGGGACCAGACTACAAGTTAGTACCGGTTCTTATCCTCAGATTGGCGAGCGATCTATGAGGACTATTCAGACCTTGGAGGGCATATTGTGGACCTCGGTATTGCAGTTCTGGAGAACTTGGGACTAGCAGTTTCAGCCGTTCGAGATTGCTTGCGGTACCAGTGTGTTGACCACTGTGAAATTGACGTTGTTTGATGTCGATTTGAGGAACGATGTTGTACTCCATTGTGTTGGAGCGAGTTTGGTTTGAGTTTGAGCTGACGTTTGATTCGGATTTTGTGGTATGTGCTACCATAGACTGTCAGATTAGCGGAAACGAGATGATAATTGCTCAAGTTCGATGTTTAAGCTATGTTGATGTAAGCAGGTTGAGTTGTGAATTGCCACATTGTTTTAATCCAGATGCGGTCATAGGCGAGTTTGGGTTGTGCCGTATAGTTCGGCGTTGCCTATATTGTTGGCTTTTATGTATGTTGTGTTGTGTTCCGTGTGGCGGAACTACGTTTCAGGTTGGTTACGTGTTGTGTACCCTATCTGTTCCTTATGTAGGAACACTTGGCGATTGTATTGAGCCAGTTCAGATTTGTGATTTGAGGGTACAGGGATTTCAGCACGGAGCTATCTCCTATTGTGGAGTTTGTTATCAAAGTTGTTCAGTTAACGTTGTCACTGGTGAGTTGAGTAGTATGCAGAGGCAGTGCTCCTATGTTTAGCCGACAGACTTGGAAATTTCGATGTCGAAATTTTTTTTTTTAAAGGCGGTGGATTTGTGACGACCCGGACCAGAATCAGCAGTATGGTCATCTATATACGTGAGTTACTGCGTAATCACAGATTTCCAACAGTTGATTGAATCGCCAGGCTTGTTAACGACTTAATTATTGGCCAAGAATTGGAGCTGGGTCTCTTCTCTAGAGTCGTTGTACGTGTGATTTCGAGTTCGTGGGCGGTTCCGGATCGTTATTTGGATGACCGATGAATAAGTTATGAATATTTGAAGTTTCGACGTAATCGGGTTTTAAATAGTGGATTTGTTAACGACTAAATTACCGGACGAGAATTTGCTTTCGGCTTCTTCACAGAAATTGTTGAGAATTTAATTTCGAGCTCGTGGGAACTTCCGGAGTATTATTTCGAGTTACGAAGATTAAATTGTGAATATTTCCGATTGTTGATAATTTAGTCGATTTAAGAATGTGTTTGGGTTGAACAGTTGACTTTTTATCCGATTGGTCGATGTGTTTGACTTCGGGTGATAATTGAAGAACATGTGGAGTCGAGTTTGTTGCCGCGAGAATTATCGAAATCGGAATTACGACGAAGAAGTTACGGGTATTTGAAGTTTGCCGAAAAGTGTGTTGGTTAATTTCCATTTTGGGTAAGTCCATAAATAGAAGTTGCCTGTTTGGGCAAGTCAAACATTACCATATTGGGAGTTGACTTGGTCAACTCGGCAAGGGAGAGGAGTCACGACGGCGAACGGCGAGCTTCACGGTGGCTCACCGTCCGGCCACCCCACGGCACGGGGCTGGTGCCGTTCCCTTCGCCTTGACGTCCCGGACTCAATTCCGGCCACCATACAGGGCGAAGCTTACGGTAGAGGAGGAATTTTCCGGCATGAAAATGAAGAAGAAAATGGTGAATTCGGGTTCAATGATTTAGGCCGAATTGAGCTACAACTTTGAGTGGGCTTTGAAGCTCTCATCCCCTATAAGCTACCATGTAAGTTTGGTGATTGCTTGTGGATGGAAAATTTTAGATTTGAAATTTTGGGAACAATTCGGTTTTGCTTGAAATTGGATGAGTTAGAGTGAGAATTGGCCTTTGTTGTAGTTGACAAAGTTGCTCAGTGGGTGATTTTGCATGGAATGGAGGTTGCTCCGCCGAGAAATTTTCAGGTTGGTGGTGGCGCCGCCGTGGGCGGCGGTCAACGGTCAACGGCGGTCAAAGTTTGACTTTTTTGGGATTTTCGACAAGTTGCATGTCATTTCACTTGAAATCGCGCCCCGATCGCAGTGGGGAGGTTCGTTTTTCGAATTGAGCATCCGAAAGTACAGTGAGGTATTGAGGTGTGATTTTCGAATTTTCGACGATTCATCGACTTTAAGTTATGTGTTTCTGAGAACGGTGGTTTCTCGTGATTTGTCTTGTATTGTCGAGTTATGACTTTGAGTAATGGACATTGTGAATATTCAGGTGTTCGTGATCGTTCGTTTGGCGAGGGACTTTCCGCCGGATCACGGGTTAACGCGAACTGCGTTACGCTAGTCTATGAGTGGACAAGTTTCTATTTTCACTGTTGATTTGCGAGTTCGTGGATTTTATGATTTTCGTGTTTACTTTATACGATGATTGAGATATATGTTATTTTCGGAGGTGTTGTTATATGTTTATTGGTGATGGCATTTATTGCATCGATGCTACCAGAGTTGAGAGATTCCTCTGGCCCAGAGTTGAGAGATTCCTCTGAAGCAAGGTTGAGAGATTCCCCTGAGTGCCGCCGGGGTTGAGAGATTCCCCTGGCCTATCACCGTTAGGTTGAGCGATTCACCTGACGTCGGGCTTGAGAAATTCGCCCGACAACCTCCATATATATATGTGTTGTGTTCCGAACTCGCACTGTTTGACATTCAATATGTATATAACCTGGTGAAAGGCATATGTTTATTTTAGTCCACTCACTCTAACGTTTTTATTTGCCTTTCCCCTGGGCTTTTCGGTTCCCGTGCCCAGTTTGCAGTTCAGACTCTGGTGTCGCACATCATGGTCGGAGGCATAGTGCTCGAGCTACCTTGTTTCTACCAGTAGGTTTATTGTTTTACCTACTGTGGTATACTTATATGATTATACATTAGAGGTCGCTCTGAGTATTCTGATGTATATGTTTATACGATTTTACACCGGATTTCAGTAAAGTAGTGATATATTTATTGTTTTACTTTACTGTTGATATATTGAGAAATCTGGATGGGATTGGTGCCCACGGTTTGATTTTTGTGGCATAGGATGAAGTGTATTTTCCGCGTGCAGGTAATGGTAATTCCACGTTAGTAACGAAAATCTGCCGAAATTTTTACGGTTTTTGTTGGTTCGTGTTTTCGAAAGGGTTTGATTCCGATTTAGGGAGCTTAATCGGGGTTGGGTCCTTTCAGCTTTACAGAAATCTGGGAAAATCATATGAAAATGTAAACACAATAGTATTCAAAGTGACCTCTAGTATATACATAAATACACAACAGTAGGCCACACTAGAAACCTACTGAGAAGGAAAAGTAGCTCGGATACTAAGCCTCCAACCTTCACGTGCGACACCAGAATCCAAACTGCAAACTGGGCATTGAAAACAAAGAGCCCAGGGAAAGACATATAAACCGTTAGAGTGAGTGGACGAAAATAAATGTCTTTCGCCGAATAATATATGTTATAAAAACATATGTGAGTCTAAATGCATGAAAATCATATGGTACACGAGGAAGACTCTAACTCCTCACGCGTACAGAGCATGCATCGAAAATCCCGCGGGTCACTCATGGACACATCCGCACTAGTACAGTCTGAATCACGGGATCCCAGACCCTCATGTGATTCCAGCCAGAAATGCCTCAGGTTAGGGTATCTGCCCCTCCCCGGTAAAGACCTCGGGTTAGGGTCACAATCCCCCCCCTCCCCGATAAACATCCTCGGGAATCAACCGGGATGCTAAGTGTATCGATACAACTATACATACTAAGATTGTACTCTGAGTAAACTAAATCATAAATAGTTTCTATGCAAATATATAAAGCATAATGTAAATGCCTATTCGTAAAACATAATTATGAGAACATAATCGTAGATGCATATTCGTAAATGCATAATCGTAAAACACATGCTCGTATAAATCATAATCGCATATGCATGCTCATGCTCGTAAAACGTATAATAAAGACTCGCAAACAATCAGTGAAAAGAAATGTGTCCACTCACAGACAAGCACAACGCGAAAACGCACTAATCCCGAGATCCGGCGGAAGATCCCTCGCTAAGCGTATGATCCCGATCTTCTGAATAATCACAAATATCACTGATCAAAATCACAATTCAATACTCTGAACCACACCTCGAAAACCAACCATTTCTGGAAACATATAACTCGGATATCAACAAAATCGTCGAAAATCCCATAAATACTCGACATATCCCTCGACATAAAATCCACCACCTAAATCAACTCGAAAACCTCAAGACGACGATCGGGGCGCGATTACGAGTAAAACGACATAAAACTTCACAAAAATCCAAAAAGTCAACTCTTCGTCGGAGCTCCACCGTTGACCTCTACCGCCGCCACGGGCGTGACGTCAACGGTGAGATTTTCCGGCGACCAAGACCCCCAAAGCTTCCTCTCCTCAAACCTAGTCCATCTCTCTTCTACACCAACTCCCAAATCAGCCGGCAATTGTGCCAAAAACACCCGAAAGTCCACGGCCCAAAATCACCGAAAAACTTCTCCCGCCGATTCCGGCGCCGTCGCTCCACCAATGCTCCCAAAACCAAAGGGGTTCTTCTCCTTGGCTCAAACCCAATCCATTCCAACCTCAAAATCAACTGGAGAATCGCCGGAACACCTCCCTCCGATTAACCCGATTTTGTTCACCTTCACCTTCAAATTTCTCCAACCAAACCCAAACCAAACAACACAATACACACATCAATAGAAAGCCCAAAGGAAGAGCTTCAAATCCATACCTCAAACTCCGGCAATCGTGCCGTTCTCCGGTGGCAACCACGACGGGGATTCACAGACTCACTGTGTCAACACAAGTTGACTCGATCAACTCGACCCAGAACTGGTCAACTCGGTCAAACAACCCATTTTCCAACTTTTTCGATAACTTTACGACTATTCGGCTATGCGAACCAACTCTATCCGCAATTCGGATAAGTCAAACTTAAACGGATAAACACGACTAACTTGACGATAATTTCAAATATTCATTTTATATTCCTCGATTATCCAAAAAATCCTCTGAAAACTCCTACGAACTCGAAATCAAATTCTATACATTTTCCGCGAATAAATCGAAACCAAATTCATGTCCGAAAATTAAGTCGTGAACAAAGCCGCATAACCGATTAATTACGACTAACCACAATTATACGTGAAACTCGCGAATTATGCCGATTAACTACCATTTCCGGTTAGGGTTGTCACATTAACTCTGTAAATCCCTCAACTCGGCTGGTGCCATAAGGTAGGGTGTCTGCGAAATAGGTCCGGTATCCGGAAGTAACTCGATGGTAAAATCAATCTCCCTAACTGGAGGAACACCGGGTAAATCCTCGGGGAACACATCTGGATACTCGCAAACCTCTGTAATATCACCAATGTCCGGTATGCGAACACTCGTATCAACCACATGTGCAAGGTAAGTCTCACAACCCTTCCTCATCATCCGATCAGCCTTCATTGCTGAAATCAAACAAGGCAAAGTAGTATTCTTTTCACCCCGAAACAATATTTTCGGCATACCTGGACTCCTAAATACAACCTCCTTCTTGTGACAGTCAATTATAGCCCAATGGTTCTCCAAGAAATCCATGCCCAAAATCACGTCAAAATCCACGATATCTAGCAGCATCAAGTCCGCGGCTAACCTATAACCTCCAATAAAAATCACACAATCTCTATATACCCACTCGACACACACTACCTCACCAAATGGATACAACACTCGCCACAAATAAGGGAGTGGAGATGCAGGTACAATAGCCATTGATGCTAATCTATATGACATGAATGAATGTGTAGCCCCTGGATCTAGTAAAGTAAGAACTGGATGACCAAAAATATACAACGTACCGATGATAACCTCTGGAGAAGCTCTGCCTTCACGTAGAGACATAGAATGAACCAGATCCTGTCCAGCTGGTCATCCACGCGGGCCAAGATTCTGTTGACTACCCTGTCCAGAAGACTGTGTTGCACGATCACTAGAAGCAGTACCCTGATCTTGTTCAACACTCTGATCCGCAACACCACCAAAAGTACCACACTGAGGACACTCCCTCGCATAGTGACCCACCTGGCCACAACGGTAACAAGTAGAGGGACCATACTGACACTGACCAAAGTGATGTCTGTGGCAGTTGTTGCCCAATGGAGATTCCCTCGGTGTAGCTAGTGTGCTGAAGAAAGGTTGAGGATAACTCGAGCCACTAGTACTCCCACTCGACTGCTGCCTCTACGGTCCACTCCTCCTTCATCTATGACTCTGCCTAGCAATGCAGGTAGGATATCTGTAAGGTCCACTACCCGAAGAGGATGCCAATGCAGAAGTACCTGCACTCAGCCTCTTCGAAGCTCCCTGACTAGGTCCACCCTCTTCAAGTTGACGCGACTGAAACCGCATCTGTCTCTCCCTCTCAATATCCTCACCTCTGAGTGTAGCACTAACAAACTCATCAAAGTTATCTCAGGGCATAGTGGTCAATGTCCCCTTGATATTTAGATTCAGACCCAACTCAAACCTCCTGCACTTTGCTTCCTCTAATTCCACCATATCACGTGCAAATCGAGACAAATGAGTGAACTTATCCAGATACTTAAGCACTGACATACTCCCCTGCTTCAGGTTGGTAAACTCCTCATATTTCTGCTATTTAGTAGCTTGATTAAAATACCAACACATGAACAAATCTCTGAACAGAGGCCATGGAGTTTCAATAGGAACTCTGTCTGTACCAATCCACCAAAAGTAGGCATCTGACTCAAGCAAACCCACTACAGCTACTATTTTCTGTTCAGGAGTAAAATGCAGGCGCTCACAAACACGCTCAACCTGAACCACCCAAGCTTCACAAACTTTAGGATCAGGGGAACCAGAGAAAACTGTTGCTCACGCAGTCCTGGCCTTAGCCACTGGGTTAATACGTTCCTCCAAACACAATAATCGCATAAGCAAGTCACGTGTACGTTGATCCTTATCAGGATCCCAATCCGTTCAGCACGGACTCCACGTCGAGGAGGCATCCTAAGGATAAAAGATATTAGTCACATGACATAAAAGATGTAATCATGAAACTTCAAACGTTTGAAAATATACAACACTCTAGAGCATTGATGATTATCCGCCAGCCGGTCGGGTCATCGCTCCCGAAATGCTATACATTCTCAAATGCCCTTAGTAACACAACTACAAGAGTCTATAGAACTTGAAACCTAATGCTCTGATACCAACTGAAAGGACTCGATTCCGATTTAGTTGCCTAAACCGAAATCAAACTCCTTCGAAAACACGACCTTAAAATTTTTTTGCCAGAGTTTGCTTTGAAATACGTAAACTATTCTTAGAACCTGCAAAGAAACAGACTTCGAATATTCCACAAAAGCCAAACTGTGGGGCTCCGTTCCCCATCCGGATTTCTCAACAACATATATATAATAAACCAAAAGGTTTACAAGAAATCCAGATCATTCAGGAGTAAACTCAACTAAAAACAAACATAAGTATCCAGAGCGACGCCTATATACATCATTACATCAAGTAGGTCGAACAAGAAACCTACAGAAACTGAAGTGTGATCCGAACTCTATGCCCCAACAGTCGACGCGCAACATTGGATCCCAAACTGCAAACTGGGCAAAGGAAACCGTAAAGCCCAGGGGAAAGGCAAATAAAATCGTTAGAGTAAGTGGACGAAAAATAATCATATGCCTTTCACCATTATATAATCATAAAATAATGCGAGTTCTTAAGTGCATAAAAGTCGCCACTCTGGCGGATTTCCCTGCCAGAGTAGCAGGTTGGGCGAATTTCTCAAACCTAACGGTGATAAACTAGACGAACATCTCAAGCCTAGTCGGCATATCAAGCGAATCTCTCAAGCCTAATAGATGGACTACAGGTGATCAGCGGCGTAGCCAATGCATCGATGCTAAATAAGTACATGCCATCACCAATAAAATATACAATATTTTCAAAACGATAAATAATTTGAAAATTGTACTGGAAACAAATACAGAAATCAAGAACTCGCAACGACAGTGTAAATAAATGTCCACTCACAGAGCGAAGCTAGCCCTGAGGTCCGGCGAAAGATCCCTCGCTAAACGCTCGATCTCGATCACCTGAATAACAGGGATACGATCAATACATAAAGAATCACCACATACGAAGCTAATACGTCGAGAACCCCGCATTCTCGACAGACGTATCACTCGAAATATCAACGAAGATTACAAAATTCACAAAGCATACCCATTTACCCCTCGTCCTAAAATAGAGTACCCAAATCAATTCAAAAACCTCACGACTACGATCGGGGCGCGATTACGAGTAAAATGATATAAAAATCTCCAAAATTCTAAAAAGTCAACCCTCGTCGGAGCTCCGCCGTTGACCGCAAGCGGCGCGGCGTCAACAGTGAAATTTTCCGTCGGAGGAAGCCCAAAACTCATCTACTGCTCAAGCCCAACATCTTTTCCTTCAACACCATCCTCCAATTCTACCCACACCGGCCGGAATCGAGCTCGAAAGTGACCTCCATGGATTCCAGCGAGCACCAAATGGTGTCCAAACCCAAAATTCTTCCACCCAAAAGCATCTATAGGTTTAGAGGAGCAAAACCCCCAACCCCAACGGCCCCAAAACATGCCAGAAACCTCCACCCGAAACCGACAAAATCTCAAAACTTCACCGAGCTCGTTCTCCCTCAAATCTCCATCAATTCTCACAAAATCAAGTTCAAAACGATAGGAAATCACGAGAGGATTCTAACCATACCAAGGTTGTGGCTAGAGGCGGGTCGAACGTGGTCAACAGTGGTCAACGCCGGTCAAACTTCCCAAATGTGACTTTTCAATAATTTTACGACTATTATGATATTTATACGCACATCCCAAGATGATCAACGGTCCAAAATGAATCAAAACCAAATGGATAAACACGACTAAATCCAATGGTCGAAAATATTCATAACTTATTCCACGTAACTCGAAATAATACTCCGGAAGCTCCCACGATCTTAAAATCACGTACACTACAACTCTCCTGAAGGAACTCATATCAAATTCTCGCCCAATAATTTCGTCACAAACAAATCCACCATATTGACTAATTACGACAAACTGCGATTATTCGTGAAACTCGCGAATCAGGCCAATTAACATATCATTCTAATTTGGGTCATTACAGATTTAAACCAAATGATAAGTCCAGGGTTGGAGTTATATGCAAAACAAGTAAAGATAAGAATAATCCAGATGCAAATCTGTGTCCTTTTAAGATTTGGGCTTCAAGGGCTAAGAAGGGGTCACCAAAAATTGTTATTAGGACACTTAGGATGGAGCATGAATGTAGTTTGCTAGAGGGAAAGGTATATCATTGCACTGCTCCATTTATAGCTAGAACTTACATGAACTCATTTATGATTGATCCTAATTGGACAAGAGAGAGTGTTCAAACTGTTGTAGACAGAGATTTTGAGTTGAATGTGGGATACTAGTTCTGCCATAGGGCAAAGAATTGTGCCCAAAAAAATTGCAGAGGGTTCAATTGAGGAGCAATATGATCTGCTGGAGACATATACAAAGGTGTTGAAGAAAACCAATCCCAAAAACACAGTGATTATACATGCACCTTTAGAAGTAGAGAAAAGGAGGTTGTATGTGGCTTATGCTGCTTTGAAGCAAGGTTGGAAAAATGGATGCAGAAGAGTATTTGGGTTGGATGGGACACATTTGAAGACCAAATATAAAGGGATTAAGATGTTAATAATGGTATGTAACCTGTGAGTTTTGCTATTATAGAGAAGGAGACTAGAGAGACATGGACATGGTTTATGAAGATTTTGAAGGAAGATCTAATTTTGGAGAATGACTTTGCTTATACTTTCATTAGTGCCAAGCAAAAAGGCTTGTTGGATGCTATAAAGGAATTGATGCCCAACTCTGATCACAGAAATTATGCAAGGCATTTATACAGCAACTTCAAGAATGATGGCAATACTGGATCTGAATTGAAGTAACTTTTCTGGGCCACAGCAAGATCAACAACAATGCCATGGTTTGACAGACATATGGCCTTCATTCTTGCAAAGTCTAAGATGCATGTGATTGGTTAAACAAGAGGCGAGCTGATTAGAGGTCGAGATCACATTTCAAGGACACAAGAAAATGTGAAATCCTCACTAATAATCTATGTGATCCCTTTAATTCAAAAATACAAAAAGCAAGAAAGATGCCTATTCTCAGCCTTCTTGAAAAGATGAGAATGAATATTTTGATCAGATGTGCAAATAGAAGAGTGGTTGCTGCTCGGTGGAAGGGAAGAGTGGGACTAAGAATAGAAAACTTATTGAAGAAATTTGTAGATAAGAGCAAGGACTACACTACTCAAGAGTATGGTCCCTCAAGGTTTCAAATCAAAGGCAAAGGAGCAGCATGTGAGTCTGGAGTGTCATCTTTACATGATGTGAATTTGCAGGATCGCACATGTACATGTAAGAGGTGGCAGCTAAGTGGATTACCTTGTCCACATGCAATTGCAACCATACTTTCCAAATCATTGAAGATTTTTAACGACCCGAACCGGTAATAGTATGTTAATTGGCTTGATTCATGAGATTCACGAATAATCGCAGTTTATCGTAATTAGTTGAAATGGCAGATTTCTTTACGACTAAATTATTTGGCAAGAATTTGAGATGAGTTCCTTCACAAGAGTTGTAGTGTACATGATTTCGAGCTTGTAAGAGTTTCCGGAGGATTATTTCGAGTTACGTGGAATAAGATATGAATATTTCCGACCGTTGGATTTAGTCGTGTTTATCCATTTTGGTTTCGATTCGTTTTGGACTGTTGATCGTTTTGGGTCACGCGTATAAATATTGGAATAGTCGTAAAATAATCGAAAAGTCTCATTTGGGTCGTTTGACCAACGTTGACCCTTTGACCGAGTTGGGTCGAGTTGACCCGGTTTGATTCTGTCGTCGGACTCGGCGTTTCCGGCCACCTCTGGCCACAGTGTTGGTATGGTTAGCTTCTCCTTGTGATTTCCTATTGATTAGAACTTGATTTGAGTGGAATTGATTGAGAATTGAGGGAGAACGGAGTCGATGAAATTGGAGAATTTCGCCGGAATCGGGTGGCGGTTTTCGGCGAGATTCGGTGTCGAGGTGGTGGGGGGAATGGTTCCCCTCAACCCCATGATGATTTCTGGGTACTTGGTTTTGAAATTGGTTGAGGTTTGCATTGGTTTGGGACGGTGACCGGAGAGAGAATTCCGACGTGGGTTTCGGACCGTTTTCCGATGGATTACAGCGGAATTGGCGGAAGGTGAAGAAGAGAAATGTGTTGGGCTCGGGGAGAAGATGAATTCTGGGTTTTCTTCGCCGAAAAATGTCACCGTTGACGCCACACCACCGTCGGTGGCGGCGATCAACGACAGAGCTTCGGCGAAGGGTTGACTTTTTGAAATTTTGGGGAGTTTTGCTCGTAATCGCGTCCCGAGCGTAGTCTTGAGGTTTTATGGTTGATTTGAGTATTATATTTTGGGACGACGGTTAATTGGGTATATTTTGTGAATTTTGTAATCCTCGTCGATATTTCGAGCGGTACGTCTTCCGATAATGTGGGGTTCTCGACGTATTAGCAATACATGTTGGGATTCTTTATGTATTGGTTGAATCCTTATTATTCAGGTGATCGAGATCGAGCGTTTGGCAAGAAATCTTCCGCCGGACCTCAGGGCTAGCTTTACTCTGTGAGTGGACATTTGTTTACGCTATTTTTGCGAGTTCTTGATTTCAGTATTTGTTTCCAGTACAATGTTCAGATTATTTATCGTTTGAAAAGTATTGTTTATTTTATTGGCAATGAGATTTATTTATTTAGCATTGATGCATTGGCTACACGGCTGATCACCGATAGTCCATCTATGAGGCTTGAGAGATTCGCTTGATATGCCGACTAGGCTTGAGAGATTCATCTAGTTTATCACCGTCGGGTTTGAGAGATTCACCCGACTTGTTACTCTGGCAGGGAAATCCACCGGAGTGGCAACTTTTATGTACTATTGAACTCGCATTATTTTATGACTAAATGGTGAAAGGCATATGTTTATTTTCGTCCACTCACTCTAACGATTTTATTTGCCTTTCCCCTGGACTTTTCTGTTTCCGTTGCCCAGTTTGCAGTTTGGGTTCCAGTGTTGCACGTCATTGGTGGAGGCATAGAGTTCGGATCAGTCTTCAGTTTCTGTAGGTTTCTTGTTTAACCTACTCGTTGTAAATGTTGTATATAGGTGTCGTTCTAAGTACTTATACTATGTTTTCAGTTGAGTATACTCCTGAATGATTCTGGATTTCTTGTAAACCTTTGAGTTTATTATATATATGTTGTTGAGAAATCCGGAAGAGGAACGGAGCCCTACGGTTTGGCTTTTGTGGAATATTCGAAGTGTATTTTTTTGCAGGTTCTAAGATTAGTTCACGTATTTCAAAGTAAACTCTAGCAAAAAAATTTAAGGTCATGTTTTCGAAAGTGTTTGATTTCGGTTTAGGCAACTAAATCGGAATCGGGTCCTTTTAGTTGGTATCAGAGCATTAGGTTTTAGGTTCTGTAGACTCTTGTAGTTTTGTTACTAAGGACATTTGAGAATGTACAGCATTTCGGGAACGATGACCCGACCGGCCGGTGGATAATCATCAATGCTCTAGAGTGTTGTATGTTTTCAAACGTTTGAAGTTCCATGATTACATCCTTTCTATTCTGTGACTAATATCTTTGATCCTTAGGATGCCTCCTTGACGTGGAATTTGTGCTGAACAGACTGGGGATCCTGATGAGGATCAACCTACGCATGACTTACTTATGCGAGTATTGCGTTTGGAGGAACGTATTGACCCAATGGCTAAGGCCAGGACAGCTGGAGCAACTGTTTTCTCTGGTTCCCCTGATCCTGAAATATGTGAGGCTTGGGTAGTTCAAGTTGAGCGTGTTTGTGAGCGCCTGCATTTTACTACTGAACAGAAAACAGTAGCTGTAGTGGGTTTGCTTGAGTCAGATGCCTACTTTTGGTGGGTTGGTACAGACAGGGTTCTAATTGATACTCCTTGGCCGATGTTTAAAGAGATGTTCATGCGTCAGTATGTCAATCCAGCTACTCAGCAGCGAAAATCTGAGGAGTTTACCAACCTGAAACAGGGGAGTATGTCAGTGCTTGAGTATCTGGATAAGTTCACTCGTTTGTCTCGGTTTGCATGTGATATGATGACATCAGAGGAAGCAAAGTGTAGGAGGTTTGAGTTGGGTCTGAATCTGAATATCAAGGGGAGTGTCCTCAGCGTGGTACTTTTGGCGGTGTTGCAGATCAGAGTGTTGATCGTGATCAGGGTACTACTTCTAGTGATCGTGCAACATAGTCTTCTAAACAGGGTAGTCAGCCGAATCGTGGCCAACGTGGATGACCAGCTGGGCAGGCCCGGGTTCATGCCATGTCTCTACGTGAGGGCAGAGCTTCTCTAGAGGTTATCATCGGTACGTCGTATATTTTTGGTCATCCAGGGGCTACGCATTCATTCATGTCATATAGACTAGCATCATTGGCTACTATACCTGCATCTCCACTCCTTAGTATGTGGCGAGTGTTGTATCCATCTGGCGAGGTAGTGTGTGTCGGGTGGGTATATAGAGATTGTGAGATTTTTATTGGAGGTTATGGGTTAGCCGTAGACTTAATGCTGCTGGATATTGTGGATTTTGAATTGATTCTGGGTTTGGATTTCTTGGAGAACCATTGGGCTATTCTTGACTATCACAAGAAAGAGGTTGTTTTTAGGAGTCCAGGCATGCCGAAAATCTTATTTCGGGGTGAAAAGAATACTACTTTACCTTGTTTGATTTCAGCAATGAAGGTTGATCGGATGATGAGGAAGGGTTGTGAGACTTACTTAACACATGTAGTTGATACGAGTGTTCGTGTGTTGGACATTGGTGATATTGCGGTGGTTTGTGAGTATCCAGTTGTGTTTCCCGAAGATTTACCTGGTATTCCTCCAGTCAGGGAGATTGATTTCACCATCGAGTTACTTTCGGGTACCGGACCTATTTCGCAGATACCCTATCATATGGCACCCGCAGAGTTGGCGGAGTTGCAGAGTCAGCTTCAAGAATTGATTGAGAAAGGTTTCATTCTACCTAGTGTTTCACCTTGGGGTGCTCTAGTGTTGTTTGTGAGAAAGAATGATGGTTCGGCGAGGCTATGCATTGATTATCGGAAGTTAAATCAGGTTACGGTGAAGAACAAGTATCCGCTTCAAGATTGTTGCGGTGCTGAATTGGAGTAGACCTACTAACGTGGCAGAGATACGGAGTTTCTTGGGCTTAGCAGGCTATTACCGCCGATTCGTGCAGGACTTTTCATGGATAGCGACACTGCTTACCCGTTTGACGTAGAAAGTGGTCAAGTTTGAATGGTCTGATGCTTGCGAGGAAAGCTACTTGACTTTGAAGGAATAGTTGACTACTGCACCGGTGTTGACCTTACCTGACGATAGTGGTGAGTTTGTGGTGTACAGTGATGCTTCAAAGCTAGGCATTGGTTGTGTCTTGATGCAGCATGGAAAGGTGGTGGCTTATAGTTCGAGACAGTTAAAACCACACGAAGTCAACTATCCTACTCATGATCTAGAGTTAGCTGCCATTGTATTAGCATTGAAGAGTTGGAGACATTATTTGTATGGGGCACAGTGGAAGATCTACACTGATCATAAGAGTCTTACCTACTTACGTACACTGCCGGATTTGAACATGAGGCAGCGGAGATGGATGGAGCTGATTAATGATTATGATTTCACTTTCGAGTATCATCCAGGGAAAGCTAATGTGGTTGCTGATGCTCTCAGTCGGAAACAGGGTGCTTCTCTTTTCCACATAAGTGTTGCTAGAGTGTCGTTGTGACGACCCGGACCAGAATCAGCAGTATGATCAGCTGTATACATGAGTTACTGCTTAGCCGCAGATTGACGACAGGGTTTGAACCGCCAGGGATTGTTAACGACTAAATTATTGGCCGAGAATTGGAGCTGGGTCTCTTCTCGAGAGTCGTTGTGTGTCTGATTTTGAGTTCGTGGGCGGTTCCGGATCGTTAGTTGGACGACCGAGGAGTTAGTTATGAATATTTGAAGTTTCGACGGAAATGGATTTAAATGGCAGGTTTGCTCGCGACTAAATTATCGGACAGGAATTTGGTCTCGGCTTCTTCACAGAAGTTGTTCAGAATTTAATTTCGAGTTCATGGGAACTTTCGGAACATGATTTGGAGTTACGAGGAATTAGTTGTGAATATTTCCGTTTGTTGTTTGTTTAGTCGATTTATTATGTGTTTGGGCTGAACAGTTGACTTTTTATCCGTTTGACCGATGTGTTTGACTTTGGGTGATTATTGAAGAGTACGTCGAGACGAGTTTGTGGCCGCGAGAATTACCGGAATCGGATATACGATGAGAAAGTTACGCGCGTTTGAAGTTCGTCGAATGGATAAATATGAAGTTTCCAAATCGGGAAAGTCTATATATGGCTGTTTCCCCTTTGGGAAAGTCAAACCTGGTATTTATATCTTTGACCATGTTGACTTGGTTGACCGATGGAGGAGGTGAAGCTCACGACGGAGCCACGGCGACTTCACGGTGGAGGTGGATTCCGGCCACCCCACGGCTTGAACTTGGCCTCTTTCCCTTCGCCTTGATGCCACGAACTTAACCCCAGCCACCACGCACAGCCTAGCTCGCCGGAGAGAGAGGATTATTCCGGCCAAGTTTGGGAAATTTTGAGGTTAATCGGGTTCTTGGATTCGGATCGATTCGAGCTGAAATTTTTAGTGGGCTTTGAAGCTCTCCTCACATACAAGCTACCATGTAAGTTTGAAGCTCTAATTTTGCTTGAGTTTAGAGAATTTTGGGATTGAAAATTTGTGTACAATTCGGTTTATCATGAAATTGGATGTGTTAGAGTGAGAATTGGACTTCGGTGCAGTTGACAAAGTTGCTCAGTGGACGATTTGGAGTGGAATAGGTGCAGCTCCGCCGTGAAATTTCTCGTCCGGCGGCGGCGCGGTCAACGACGGCGGTCAACGGTCAACATGTTTGACTTTTTGGACTTTCAGCAAGTTGCATGTCATTTGACTCGAAATCGCGCCCCGATCGCAGTGGGGAGGTTCGTTTCTCGATTTGAGCATCTGAATGTATAGCGAGGTATTGAGGTGTACATATACGGATTTTCGACGATTCGTCGACTTTGAATTATGGGTTTCCGAGAACGGTGGTTTCTCGTGATTTGTTTTGAAATGTCGAGTTATGACTTTGAGTATTGGATTTTTTGAATATTCAGGTGTTCGTGATCGTTCTTTTGGCGAGGGACTTTCCGCCGGATCACGGGTTAACGCGATACGCGTTACGCCAGTCTGTGAGTGGACAATTTATTTTCACGGATTGATTGCGAGTCTTTTATATACATTTTATGTATTTGAGCATGCAGTATGATTATGGTTTTACGAGCATGAGATTTCATACGAGATTATGTTTATTACGAGCATGTGTTACGATTATACGATTATATATATACGGATATACGTATATGAATATACATACACTTATATGCTATTTCTTGCATTTGCATCGAAATGTTTATGATTTGGTTTACACAGAGTACAGTCGTGGTTACGTTGTTGTATCGATACACTTGCCTCTCGGCTGATCCCCGATGGTAGGCCACCAGGAGGGGCAGTACCCCTACCTGACCGGCGAGGGGCAGTACCCCGGAACCGAGGCCTTTCTGGCTATGAATCATGTGGTAGTCAAGGACTCCGTGATTCTGACTGTACTAGCACGGACGTGTCCATGAGTGACCCCGTGAGACTTTCTATGCATGCTCTGTTTACGAGTTGGAGTTAGCGTCTCCTCGTAAACTATTTGATTTGATTCATTTATATTTCGACTCGCATATGTTTTTGTAACATATATATTAACTGGTGAAAGACATTTATTTTCGTCCATTCACTCTAACGTGTTTATTGTCTTTCCCCTGGGCTTTTCGGTTTCCGTGCCCAGTTTGCAGTTCAGGCTCTGGTGTCGCACGTCGTGGTCGGAGGCATAGTGCTCGAGCTACTTTGTTTCATCCAGTAGGTTTATTGTTCTACCTACTGTGGTATACGTATATGGTTATGTATTAGAAGTCGCTCTAAGTTTCCTATTGAACATGTTATACGATTTTACCCGGATTTCAGTAAAGTATATATTATATGTATTGTTTACTTTGCTGTTGATATATTGAGAAATCCGGATGGGAGTGGTGCCCACGGTTTGCTTTTTGTGGCATAGGATGAAGTGTATTTTCCGCGTGCAGGTAATGGTAATTCCACGCTAGTAACGAAACTCTGCCCAAATTTCGAAAAGTTTTTGTTGGTTCGTGTTTTCGAAGGGGTTTGATTTCGATTTAGGGAGCTAAATCGGGGTTGGGTCCTTTCAGTCGCTTTTAACGGAATTACCAGCAACGGGAGTAGAGTTGGACTGAAATGAGGATGGAGCATTGTTAGCCAGTTTCCAAGTTCGTCTTGTATTACTTGGTCGAGTTTGTGAGGCTCAAGATTCATATGCTTATTTGCTAAGCAAGAAGAATTTTATTCAGAATAGTGTACCGACCGAGTTTCGGATGAGGAGTGATGGCACTTGATGTTCAAGGGAGATTATGTGTGCCTAGAGATGAGGATTTGAAGAACAAAATACTCGACGAAGCTCATTGTTCCGCATATGCTATGCATCCAGGTAGTACAAAGATGTTCCAGACACTTAAAGCTCATTATTGATGGTGAAACATGAAGAGGGAAATAGCAATGTATGTGAGCAAATGCCTGATTTGTCAGCAAGTGAAGGCGGAACATCAGAAACCAGCAGGTAAACTACAACCTTTGGAGATTCCGGTGTGGAAATTGGAGCATATCACTATGGATTTCGTGTATCAATTACCTCGTACTTCGGGTGGTAGTACTGGTATTTGGGTGATTATGGATCGCCTTACGAAGTCAACTCATTTCCTAGCATTTCCAGGAAAGCTTCTCGTGAGCAGATTGGTGAAGCTATATTTGAAAGAGGTTGTGAGATTGCATGGTTTATCTGTGTCTATAGTTTCTGATCGGGATAGTCAGTTCATGAAAGGACCCAACCCCGATTTAGTTTCCAAAACCGGAATCAAACCCTTTCTAAAAATGTGAACTTTCAAAAACCAAAAATTTTGACAGAGTTTCCTCTATAATGCGCGGTTTCCATTAACCTGCAGCGGAAAAATACACTTCATCCTATGCCACAAAAGCCAAACTGTGGGCTCCAATCCCAACCGGATTTCTCAAAAACATATCATAAAGTAAAGCAATAAACAAAACTGTAGCTATACAGAAATTCGGAAAAATCATGTGAAAATATAAACATAATAGTACTCAGAGCGACCTCTAGCATATACATATATACACAACAATAGGCCAAACTAGAAACCTACTGAGAAAGGAAAAGTCGCTCGAATACTATGCCTCCAACCTCGACGTGTGACACCTGAATCCAAACTGCAATCTGGGCATTGAAAACAAAGAGCCCAGGGAAAGACATATAAACTGTTAGAGTGAGTGGACGAAAATAAATGTCTTTCGCCGAATACATATATATGTTCATAAAAACATATGCGAGTCTAAATGCATAAAAATCATATGGTACACGAGGGAGACTCTAACTCCTCACGCGTACAGAGCATGCATCAAAAATCTCGCGGGGTCACACACGAACACATCCGCGCTAGTACAGTCTGAATCACGAGATCCCTAATCCTCACGTGATTCCAGCCAGAAAGGGCCTCGGGTCAGGGTATCTGCTCCCCCCTGTGACGACCCAGAACAGAATCAGCAGTGGAATCAGCTGGATCTACGAGCTTGCGCGTAGTCGCAGTTTGCCGACAGTTGTTTGAATCACCAGATTTGTTAACGACTAAATTATTGGCCAAGAATTGGAGTTGGGTCTCTTCTCGAGAGTCGTTGTACGTGTGATTTCGAGTTCGTGGGCTATTTCGGATTGTTATTTGGACGACCGAGGAATAAATTATGAATATTTGAAGTTTCGGCATAATAGGTTTATAATTGTGGCCTTCTTAACGACTAAATTACCGGACGAGAATTTGGTTTCGGCTTCTTCACGGAAGTTGTTGAGAATTTAATTTCGAGCTTGTGGGAACTTCCGGAGCATTATTCCGAGTTACGAAGATTAAGTTATGAATATTTCCGATTGTAGATCACTTAATTAGTTAATGTATGTGTTTGGGTTGAACAGTTGACTTTTTATCCAATTGGTCGATGTGTTTGACTTCGGGTGATAATTGAAGAACATGTCGAGTCAAGTTTGTTGCCGCGAGAATTATCGGAATCGGAGTTACGACGAGAAAGTTATGGATATTCGAAGTTCGTCGAAAAGGATAATTACGAAGTTTCCATTTTGGGAAAGCTATAAATAGTGAAGTTTCCTGTTTTGGCAAGTCAACAGTTGGCATTAATGTGTTTGACCGAGTTGACTGAGTCAACTCGGTGGAGAAGAAACTCACGACGGTGGCGGCGGCTCACGGCGGCGAGCTGCCGTCCGGCCACCATGGAGCTCGGCTCTGGTTCCAATCTCCTCGCCCCGACGTCCCGAGTCCATTCCTAGCCACCATGCACGGCGAGGCTCGCCGGAGGAGGTGATAAATCCGGCCAAAGTTTGGGATTTTTGGAGTTTTTGGGGTGATCCGATTCCGGCCAAATTGAGCTGCAATTTTGAGTGGGCTTTGAAGCTCTCATCACCATGAAGCTACCATGTAAGTTTGGTAATCCAATTCGATGTGTACTTGGAGAATTTTGGATTTGAAAATTTGGTACCAATTCGGTTTTGCATGAAATTGAGCTAGTTAGAGATTGAATTGGCCTTTGTTGCAGTTAACAAAGTTGCTCAGTGGATGATTTTGAGTGGAATAGGGGTTGCTCCGCCGTGGAATTCCCCGTTTGGGTGGCAGCGCCGCCGTTGGCGGTGGTCAACGGCGGTCAACGGCGGTCAAAGTTTGACTATTGGGGTTTTCGACAAGTTACATGTCATTTCACTCGAAATCACGCCCCGATCGCAGTGGAGAGGTTCGTTTTTCGAGTTGAGCGTCCGAACTTACAGTGAGGTATTGAGGTGTGATTTTCGGATTTTCGACGATTCGTCGTATTCGGGTTATGTGTTTCCGAGAACGGTGGTTTCTCGTGATTTGTTTTGAATTATCGAGTTATGACTTTGAGTAATGGACATTGTGAATATTCAGGTGTTCGTGATCGTTCGTTTGGCGAGGGACTTTCCGCCGGATCACGGGTTAACGCGAACTGCGTTACGCTAGTCTGTGAGTGGACAATTTCTTTTCACGGAATTCTTGCGAGTCTTTTATATGATTTACGAACTTGAGCATGTGTATGAGATTTCAGATTACATGAGCATGTGTTTTACGATTATACATATACGGATATACGTATATGAGTATACATACACTTATATGTTGTTTCATGCATTTGCATCGAATTGTTTATGATTTGATTTTCACAGAGTACAGTTTCAGTTACGTTGTTGTATCGATACACCGCATCCCGGCTGATCCCCGAGGATGTTTACCGGCTGGAATCACGTGTGGGCTAGGAACCCCGTGGTTCTGACTGTGAGATTTTTACTTGCATGCTCAGTACGCCGGAGAAGTATGATTTTACCTCGTGTACTTTGTTATTTTTATTTACCTGGACTCGCATATGTTATTTTAAACATATATATCAACTAGTGAAAGACATTTATTTTCATCCACTCACTCTAACGATTTTCATGTCTTTCCCCTGGGCTTTTCGGTTTCCGTGCCCAGTTTGCAGTTCGGACTCTGGTGTCGCACGTCGTGGTTGGAGGCATAGCGCTCGAGCTACCTTGTTTCTTCAGTTAGGTTTATTGTTCTACCTACTGTGTTTTACAAATATGATTATACATTAGAGGTCGCTCTGAGTATTCTGTTGTATATACTATACGATTTTACACTGGATTTCAGTAAAGTACAGATATATTCATTATTTTACTTTACTGTTGATATATTGAGAAATCCGAATGGGATTGGTGCCCACGGTTTGCTTTTTGTGGCATAGGATGAAGTGTATTTTCCGCGTGCAGGTAATGGTAATTCCACGTTAGTAACGAAACTCTGCCAAAATTTCAACGGTTTTTGATGGTTCGTGTTTTCGAAAGGGTTTGATTCCCGTTTAGGGAGCTAAATCGGGGTTGGGTCCTTTCACCTCCCCCCCCCCCCGGTAATGACCTCGGGTCAGGGTAATAATCCCCCTGGTAAATATCCTCGGGGATCAGCCGGGATGCTAAGTGTATCGATACAACTATACATTCTGAGACTGTACTCTGTGTAAACCAAATCATAAATGGTTTCCATGCAAATGTATAAAGCGTAATGTAAATGCATATTCGTAATACATAATTATAAAAGCATATTCGTAGATTCTTATTCGTAAATGCATAAACGTAAAACACATGCTCATATAAATCATAATCGCATATGCATGCTCATGCTCATAATGAAAGGACCCAACCCCGATTTAGCTTCCTAAATCGGAATCAAACCCCTTCGAAAACACGAACCAACAAAAACTTTTCGAAATTTGGGCAGAGTTTCGTTACTAGCGTGGAATTACCATTACCTGCACGCGGAAAATACACTTCATCCTATGCCACAAAAAGCAAACCGTGGGCACCAATCACATCCGGATTTCTCAATATATCAACAATAACGTAAAACAATAAATATATCTATACTTTACTGAAATCCGATATAAAATCGTACAACATATACCACAGGAAGCTCAGAGCGACATCTAATACATAATCATATACGCATACCACAGTAGGTAGAACAATAAACCTACTGGATGAAACAAAGTAGCTCGAGCACTATGCCTCCGACCACGACGTGCGACATCAGAGCCTGAACTGCAAACTGGGCACGGAAACCGAAAAGCCCAGGGGAAAGACAATAAACACGTTAGAGTGAGTGGACGAAAAAAAATGTCTTTCACCAAGTAATATATATACATATAAAATCATATGCGAGTCAATGCACGAAAATCAAATGAAACGTGAGGAGACATCGGCTACCACTCAAGTACAGAGCATGCAACGTAAATGTATCGCGGAATCTCTCATGGACTACCACGCGATAACACAGTCTGAACCACGGGATCCCAGACCCACACGTGATTCCTAGCCAGAAAGGCCTCGGGTCAGGATATCTGTCCTTCCCGGAGCGTACTCGGGGATCAGCCGAGAAGCCAATGTGTATCGATACCACAACATATACTGAGACTGTACTCTGTGTAAACCAAATCATAAATCTTTTCTATGCACATGCTTAAAACATAATATGTACGTATGAATATATTCGTATACGTATATTCGTTTATGCATAATCGTAAAACACATGCTCGTAAAATCATAATCAATCCACATGCTCAAGTTCGTAAATCATAAATAAAAGACTCGCAATCAATCCGTGAAAATAAATGTCCACTCACAGACTAGCGTAACGCGTATCGCGTTAACCCGTGATCCGGCGGAAAGTCTCTCGCCAAAAGAACGATCACGAACTCCTGAATAATCACAAAATCCATATCTCAAAATCATATCTCGACAATACAAGACAAATCACGAGAAACCACCGTTCTCGGAAACACATAACTCAAAGTCGACGAATCGTCGAAAATCCGTATATACCACCTCAATACCTCGCTTTACGTTCGGACGCTCAAATCGAGAAACGAACCTCCCCACTGCGATCGGAGCGCGATTTCAAGTCAAATGACATGCAACTTGCCGAAAGTCCAAAAAGTCAAACTTTGACCGTTGACCGCCGTTGACCGCTGTCCACGGCGGCGCCACCGCCGACCGGAGAATTTCAAGGCGGAGCAACCCTTATTCCACTCAAAATCACCCACTGAGCAACTTCCATAACTGCACCGAAGTCCAATTCTCACTCTAACTAGGTCAATTTCATGAAAAACCGAATGTACACACAAATTTCAAATCCAAAATTCTCCTTCCACAATCAAAATTAAAGCTTCATACTTACATGGTTAGAATCCTTGAGAGGAGAGCTTCAAAACCCAGTCCTTGGTTTAGCTTGAATCGGCCGGAATAAGGTAGTCCGATTTCACCCAAAAACTCACAAACTTTGCCGGAAAAATTCTCTCTCCACCGTGACTTTGGCCATGAAGGAAGGCCGGAAAACGAACAGGAAGCTCACGGCGAAGAGGAAGAGACCAGCCCCACACCTTGGGGTGGCCGGATGGCTCGCCTCCGTGAAGACCTCCGATCGCCATCGCGAATTCCCTCCTCCACCGAGTTGACTCAGTCAACTCGGTCAACCTCAATAAATGGCCTCTGTTGACTTTCCCAAAAGGGAAACCCCACTATTTATAGCTTTCCCGATTAGGAAATGATCTACGCATTTTATGCTTGATTATTAATCACTTTCTCTCTATATTTAGTTTTGTTTTGTGCTTAGTAAATATGTTTTTAACTTACTTTATGTTTGTAGGTAGAAATAAAGGAGGAATCCGTAAAGGAGGCAGAAATGAGCTCAAAACCTACTAAGGAGGAAGTTCCTAAAATGAGGAGGAAAGATGAAGAAGAATGGGCCACGATTTATAAAGAATGGATCAAAGATCACTAAGATGGGTCAAGACCATGCTCATGTGTCCAAGAAGGTCCATGATCATGTCAAGATTCACCCACAAAAAAGCCCAAAAGAAGAAAATGGATCAAAAGCTAGAAATCAGGAAATCTTCCTGTGCAGATCAGCCCACTTCAATAGGCCACCAAAATCAATTGAAAACGAATTTGGACACATGTAAGACATGCTTAGAAATATATGGAAGTCTAGTTTCCAACCCCACTGTAATCATGCCGTTACAATGTGTGGATATTCAGAAATCCCGGATTTAGTTGGTACAGGTCATTCTGCCTAACAGCCAACTTTAAATGGGCGGTGAAGGCGCGTCAGAAGGAATTATGGCACAAATAATGCATAGTCGGAAAGCCCTGGAAGTCTATTTTCTAGTGCCGAAAGAATCACGCCGTTTGAAGTTGTAAAACGTCCGAAACGTAGCTTTTAATACAGAAGGGTCAGATTTGACAGCTTTCAGAAGGTGGGAAGTTTCCTAATCTTCTTCTATATAAAGGGAAGCTCGACCATTTCAAGGGGGATCACACATCATAGAAGCCGAAACGCTGTCCTAAACACTCCTCCCTACATACACTTCGAATCCCTCTCAAAGCCGAAGCTTCCATCTTCCTCGGATCAAGAATAATTGGCGCGCTTCGTCTTGTTCTTGAGAATCATCACTTGGCGTTCGCAGTGCGCTTCACGGAATTAAAAGTGTAACCATAAACTCTATATCCCATCTTCGGTTTTGTAAGGATTCATTGTTTTTGTATTGAAGTTTGTTTAAATTAAGGATATACATTTTGACTAATTTATTTATCTTCCATGTGTTCTTAGTTTTTAATCTTGATTTGTATGCATGCTTGTATGCTTAAAGCTTCTTAATGTGTTGGGTGATACGCGCTTCGTTCCTCCCTAGTATATTTTGTATGAACCTTAGAATAAATAAGGTGTTAGCGCGCTTCGTCCACCTTAAAAGCATATGTATAACTTGCAGGTTGAAAGGTGAGAATTTCGTAGATGGTAAGTGGTTGAAGTATGAAACCGGTGGAGGTTGACATGATGTGATGATCACATGTACATATTAGATTAGGGTTTAATTTTCGTAGGAACTTAGAAAACAAACCAACTCTGCACCCCCCTAAACAAACCTAGCATAGTTATGCATGCACCCTCAATCCCCGGTTAAGAACGATCCCTACTCACCAATGCTACATAAACAAAGAAGGGTTTTAATTGTATTTGTGTTTGATTGAGTGTTTAATTAAGTGCTTGAAAAGACATGAATCAATTTTGGCGCCGTTGCCGGGGATTGAAAAGAATTGTGTGATTATGCTTGTACATTATGTTAATAGTTT
This sequence comes from Geum urbanum, assembly GCA_946800695.1. NCBI lineage: Eukaryota > Viridiplantae > Streptophyta > Magnoliopsida > Rosales > Rosaceae > Geum > Geum urbanum. The sequence continues at coordinate 22,933,550 of OX327003.1, read as the reverse complement.
TCTGTTTTTCGGAGCTGTGCACTGCCTGGTTTTGTGAAAATTATTTGACATAGCTAGAGGACTCACAAAAATCTGAAATTTTGTAAGAATGTTTGGTTTTGTGTCTAGTTGGTGCCTGAAAAATTTCAGCCCAGTCGACCGAGCCAATAATTCTAAAAAAAATCGACAAGCTGCTGTGCTCATGTTTGGCAGAATCTGGAATTGCATGTGTTTTTTGTAAAGTTGTGAAATTTTGTTCATATATATCTGTAAATTTTCGAGATTTATACTAACACTTGTTCATATTGTTGTTTTTGCAGCCAATTAAACGTTAAGGGAAGTCTTCGATTTACATTGAGTACATGAGCTGGTTGATTAAGTCTCACTCTTTGGAATAGATGGCGCCTCTTTTTCTAGTTTATCTCCTTAACCCTTTGTATTTCATTCGAGATACAAGGTTGTGGGCGGATTCTACTATGGACTTGAGGGAGTGTGTCATTCTCGAAATTTTGGCTGAACGTCGGACATGGTATCTAGTTGGGATATGACTGGTGACAGGTTTTGGATCTAAGAAAGAGAAACATCATTGGAGTAATATCCCTTGATCACGGTAGCCTCGGGGTATTTTCTCGAAATTAGTCCTACCTCTCGCGTTATCTCTATCCCTACTGGCCATGTTTTTCAATTGATCAAAGGCCGATTGATTGAGAATGCATACTTTATCGCGCGGGTCGCACGTCCATTGAAAGATCTAAAGGCCACTTTCGTGTACTCTCTTTAAATCTTAGGCGCACTCAATTTGGACATGCTTGGACATAATACTATGTCGAAATTGTGTGTTTGTGCATATAAACTTGTAAAGGATTAATCACATATACTTGTTCATAAAATTTTCGAGACTTATCATTCTTCTGTTTTGTGAAAATTGTTTGACATAGCTGCAGGTGTCGGAAAAATCTGAAAATTTACGGAATATTGTATATATGTGTCTAGTTCTTGCTCGTAAAATTTCGTTGCATTTTGACATGCTAATAATTCTATATAAATTGTTCTTGCAGCTGTGCTCATTTTCTACGATTTCTAACTTGTAACATGAATTTACTAACTTGTGCACATTCTTTTTTAGAGAGGTTCAACCACATCTTCGGTTGAAAATGTGGCACCTAGGGCCACAATGGCACATTCGTTTGAACAACTTGCCCCAACAAAAGGTAATGACCCTATTCCTTCAAATTTGGTTGTTGCTAATTCTACGTTTGCTCGTGAACTGTTTTCAGGTAGGTCTGACGAGTCCAACTTGGAGAAATTTCTTATGCCCTTGAGTGCATCAAACAAGTGCCAAAATATGAAAAAGTTATGCACAACAAGGAGGCAAACGCAAGAGAAGGAGGTTGTTTAGATGAACAAAACCGACGCGGTAATTATGGATGGCTACCCCTAAATTGAAGGACCTAAACGTGGAGGTGATGCCCTCAAAATTCAGGCCATTCTTAGAGCAAAATTGAAGCATCACGTCTAGGCTGTAAGACTTTAAAAAATAAGCGCTTGTTGGGAGGCAACCCAATGGAGGAGTCTACAAACCAGATTTGCATTCTCTTCCCTCTCTTTTTAATTTTTGTCGTTGCTTTTTAATTTTCTTAGATAGAATTTTCGTAGATCTCTCTTTCATGCTTGAATTCTATGACTTTACTTTGGTACATTGAGGACAATGTAGAGTTTAAGTGTGGGGGAAGGGGTTTACAACTTATTTGAGTAAAAAAAAAAAATTTAAGTCATACTTAGTGTATTTTGAGTCTTTTTGTTTAATTTAGTGTTTTACAGAGTCTTAGGATGCCCTTAGTTAGTCTATGATGAAAATGGACTGAATTTGAACATACATATGGCATTGCATTCATGATTTCTTGTGTTAATTGAGTTATTTTGAGTGTCATGACATGTAGTAGATATGGATAGTTAAACATGGTACAGATTTCGCATGTGAGAATAAGTTTAAGTCATATGAACCCTAAACGTGAGTTTTTGAGCCTATACATTTCTTTTGAGTGAATTTCGTGCATATTAGTCTCAAAACTATGCATGTGCATCATTTGGTTACTTGCCATAGATTTTAATGAACTAGAGATTACTAGAACTTACTCATGTCGAATTTGCAAAGCTTATAGTTGACATATACTCTGATTTTGGATATGATAAGAGGCACTTAGGTTTACCACCACTAGCCAAATTGCCATGAGTCCCTTATGTGCGCACGAGTTGCGACACCCTTAGATAAACCATTTGAGCCCACATTAAGCTTTCTTTCGTCACCCGTAATACCTAAACACTTTGCCTAGTATAGGACTTCTTTACCCTATGTTCTGCAGACTTAGTGTGAAGTAATGTCGACAAGAGCCGAAGATGGAGATTTTTGTGATGTTCCTTGATGTGTGTTTGGGGATAGACTTGTCCAAATAGCTTAAAAAGTGTGTTATTGCCAAAAAAAAAAATGTGATCTCTCATGGCAATGTGTTCTGTTTTGTAAATGTTTGGATTAATGTCCCCCATACTTGTGAATTTGGAGTATGCTACGAATTGAAGGCCCAAAAATAAAGAAATATGGCCTTTGTCCTGTTCACAAAGCTCAATGGGAATTTAGAATGAAGTTAGGGTCCAACAAAATGAAATTTGGCCCTTGTTTATAGAAGATTGACCATGGAGGCGTGGAAAAGATGAATGAGTCTGGTTTTACAAAGTTTATGATATTTCGACTAAGTCTTTGGAACGTTTTTAACCACCACTTATCTAAATTTTCGAATGCCTTAGCCTTGCCCCATTACAACCCTTCGAAAGTCCTTTTTGATCCTTAAGATGAGTAGCAGTTAATCTGTTGAGTAAGTTGCATGAGTAAGCATATGGTTTGGTTCATTTGTGCAAGTATTTCATTCATGAGGTTTTCAATTATTTCTATCCATTTTTTTGAGTGAAAATATGATGAGTGCATCCATGAGAGTTGATTTGAACTTTATTCGAAACATGCACAGCTTTAACATCACCATTGTTTACACCATGTCTTACTTGTTCATTGCATGAATCATATCTTGGTTATCATTTGAAGTTATGTAATTCCATTGCCATATACTTAAAGAATTTTCTGAGACAATTTTGACTAAGGGCTTAGTGTTGTTTTACTTAGTATCTCTTACGTTTTCAAACATGATAACATGAAAATTTGCGGCTTTGAAACATTGAGACTTCTAAGTGTTTTGTACATATAAGTGTGACGTTTTTCCCATTGTTATTTTTTCCCTTTATTTTTCTTTTATCGAGTCTGTTGCTTTGATTTGTATTTGCTAGGGACTAGCAAAGTTTAAGTGTGGGGGAATTTGATCTACGCATTTTATGCTTGATTATTAATCACTTTCTCTCTATATTTAGTTTTGTTTTGTGCTTAGTAAATATGTTTTTAACTTACTTTATGTTTGTAGATAGAAATAAAGGAGGAATCCATAAAGGAGGCAGAAATGAGCTCAAAACCTACTAAGGAGGAAGTTCCTAAAATGAGGAGGAAAGATGAAGAAGAATTGGCCACGATTTATAAAGAATGGATCAAAGATCACTAAGATGGGTCAAGACCATGCTCATGTGTCCAAGAAGGTCCATGATCATGTCAAGATTCACCCACAAAGAAGCCCAAAAGAAGAAAATGGATCAAAAGCTAGAAATCAGGAAATCTGCCTGTGCAGATCAGCCCACTTCAACAGGCCACCAAAATCAATTGAAAATGAATTTGGACACATGTAAGGAATACTTAGAAAGATATGGAAGTCTAGTTTCCAACCCCACTGGAATCATGCCGTTACAATGTGTGGATATTCAGAAATCCCGGATTTAGTGGGTACAGGTCATTCTGCCTAACAGTCAACTTTAAATGGGCGGTGAAGGCGCGTCAGAAGGAATTATGGCACAAAAAATGCATAGCCGGAAAGCCCTGGAAGTCTATTTTCTAGTGCTGAAAGAATCACGCCGTTTGAAGTTGTAAAATGTCCGAAACGTAGCTTTTAATACAGAAGGGTTAGATTTGACAGCTTTCAGAAGGTGGGAAGTTTCCTAATCTTCTTCTATATAAAGGGAAGCTCGACCATTTCAAGGGGGATCACACATCATAGAAGCCGAAACGCTGTCCTAAACACTCCTCCCTACATACACTTTGAATCCCTCTCAAAGCCGAAGCTTCCATCTTCCTCGGATCAAGAATAATTGGCGCGCTTCGTCTTGTTCTTGAGAATCATCACTTGGCGTTCGCAGTGCGCTTCACGGAATTAAAAGTGTAACCATAAACTCTATATCCCATCTTCGGTTTTGTAAGGATTCTTTGTTTTTGTATTGAAGTTTGTTTAAATTAAGGATATACATTTTGACTAATTTATTTATCTTCCATGTGTTCTTAGTTTTTAATCTTGATTTGTATGCATGCTTGTATGCTTAAAGCTTCTTAATGTGTTGGGTGATACGCGCTTCATTCCTCCCTAGCATATTTTGTATGAACCTTAGAATAAATAAGGTGTTGGCGCGCTTCGTCCACCTTAAAAGCATATGTATAACTTGCAGGTTGAAAGGTGAGAATTTCGTAGATGGTAAGTGGTTGAAGTATGAAACCGGTGGAGGTTGACATGATGTGATGATCACATGTACATATTAGATTAGGGTTTAATTTTCGTAGGAACTTAGAAAACAAACCAACTCTGCACCCCCCTAAACAAACCTAGCATAGTTATGCATGCACCCTCAATCCCCGGTTAAGAACGATCCCTACTCACCAATGCTACATCAACAAAGAAGGGTTTTAATTGTATTTGTGTTTGATTGAGTGTTTAATTAAGTGCTTGAAAAGACATGAATCAGGAAACTTCATAATTATCCATTTCGACGAATTTGAATATCTGTAACTCTCGCATCGTAACTCCGATTCCGATAATTCTCGCGGCTACAAACTCGTCTCGACATACTCTTCAATAATCACCCGAAGTCAAACCCATCGACCATACGGATAAAAAGTCAACCCTTCGAATCAACACACATTAAATCGACTAAACAAACAACAAACAGAAATATTCGCAACTAAATCTTCGTAACTCAAAATCATGCTCCAAAAGTTCCCACGAGCTCGAAATTAAATTCTGAACAACTTCCGTGAAGAAGCCGAAACAAAATTCTCGACCGGTAATTTAGTCGCGAACAAACCTGCCATTTAAATCCGTTTCCGTCGAAACTTCAAATATTCATAACTAATTCATCGGTCGTCCAAATAACGATCCGGAACCGCCCACGAACTCGTAATCACACGTACAACGACTCTCGAGAAAAGACTCAGCTCAAATTCTCGGCCAATAATTTAGTCGTTAACGAGCCTGGCGATTCAAATAACTGCCGACAAACTGCGACTATGCAGTAACTCATCAATCAAGCTGATCATACTGTTGATCCTGGTCCGGGTCGTCACACATAAAACGTATAATAAAGACTCGCAACCAATCAGTGAAAAGAAATGTGTCCACTCACAGACTAGCACAACGCAAAATGCGTTAATCCTGTGATCCGACGGAAGATCCCTCGCCAAACATACGATCACGATCTCTTGAATAATCATAAATACCACTGTTCAAAATCACATTTCAAAACCCTGAACCACATCTCGAGATGGGAGGAGGTCCCTTGAATATGGAAGGCCGAGGTGCCTCACGGTGGAGATTTTGCCGGAGAAAGTTTTCCGGCCGGTTTGAGTTCTTGGAACTGTCGAGCAGTTTTCCGGCCACGGTGGTGGCTGGATGGTGGTGGACCTTTTGGGAAAGATGCTTGACTTGAGGAGGAGAACATTTTGGGGCCTTGGTCGCTGTGAAATTCCTCCGGTTGACGACGCGCCGCCAGCGGCGACGGCGGTCAACGGCGGAGCTCCGGCGACCTGTTGACTTTTTGGTTTTCGACAAGTTATAAGTCGTGTTGCTCATAATGGTGCCCCGATCATCGCCTTGAGGTTTTCGAGTAGATTTGGGTATCGAATTTTTAGTCGAGGGTTTTTGTGGAGATTTCGAGAGTTTACGACGATTATTTTGTATCGAGTTACATGTTTCCGGAAATGGTTGGTTTCCGAGGTGTAGTACAGAGTGATGAATTGTGATTTTGATCAGTTATACTTTGTGATTATTCAGGAGATCGAAATCGTACGTTGGGCGAGGGATCTTCCGCCGGATCTCGTGATTAGCTCGTGTGCGCGCTGTGCTCATCTGTGAGTGGACATTTTTATTTCACTGTCGTTGCGAGTTCATGATTTCCGTATTTATTTACGATACGATGTTGAGATTATTTATTGCTTTTGGAGGTATTATTTTATATTTTATATGGTGATGGCATTATTTAGCATCGATGCATTGGCTACTCGGCTGATCACCGGTAGTGAGATCCAGGGTTGAGAGATTCCCCTGATGTGCCCACTAGGCTTGAGAGATTCGCCTAGTTTATTACCGTTAGGCTTGAGAAATTCGCCTGACACCTCCATTTATTTTTCGAACTCGCTTTGTTTTATGATATATATATATAAATGGTGAAAGGCATATGATTATTTTTGTCCACTCACTCTAACGATTTTATTTGCCTTTCCCCAGGGCTTTTCGGTTTTCGTGCCCAGTTTGCAGTTCGGATTCTGGTGTCTCACGTCACGGTTGGGGGCTTAGTGTTCAAGCTACCTTTCTTTTCCAGTAGGTTTCTTGTTTTGCCTATTATTGTATATTTTTGTATATATATACACTAGAGGTCGCTCTGATACACTACTGATATGTTTTCTTATGATTTTCCCCGGATTTCTGTAAAGTACAGTTTTTGATTACTGTTTTACTTTATTGTTATGATATTGAGAAATCTGAATGGGATTGGTGCCCACGGTTTGGCTTTTGTGGCATAGGATGAAGTGTGTTTTCGGGTGCAGGTTAATGGCCATTCCGCGTTAGTAACGAAACTCTGCCGAAATTTTTGTATTTTTTTGCAAGCTCGTGTTTTCAGAAGGGGTTTGATTCCGGTTTAGGAAACTAAATCGGGGTTGGGTCCTTTCAGCTTGGTATCAGAGCATTAGGTTTCAAGTTCTGTAGACTTCTGTAGTTGTGACACTAAGGGTATTTAAGTATTTACAGCATGTCTGGAGCAATGACCCGCCTGGCCAGCGGTTACTCATCAATGCTTCGGGTGTTATGTATTCTCAAATGTCTAAAGTCTCATGATTACGTTCCTAGTGCTTGTATCTAATGCTTTTCTTGAATTAGTAGGATGCCTCCTAGACGTGGTCCCCGTGTTAATTGGGATGTGGATCCTGATGAGGATCACCAGACGCATGACTTGCTGATGCGGGTGTTGAGTTTGGAGGAGCGTTTTGACCCTGTGGTCAAAGCTCGTACTGCTGGAGCGACTATCTTTTCGGGTTCAGTTGATCCAGAGATTTGTGAGGCATGGTTGGTTCAGGTTGAACGCGTTTGTGAGTGTCTGTGTCTTACCCCTGAGCAGATGACAGTGGCAGCAGTCGGTTTACTTGAGTCAGATGCATACTTCTGGTGGGTTAGCATTGATAGAGTTCCGGTTGATACTCCGTGGACTTTGTTTCAGGATTTGTTTATGCGGAGGTACTTTAACTAGGTTACACAGCAACGGAAGTATGAGAAGTTTACTAATTTGAGACAGGGCAGTGTGTTAGTATTTGAGTACCGGGACAGATTTACCCGGTTATCTCGGTTTGCTCGTGACATGATGGCTACAGAGGAAGCCAAGTGCCGCAGATTTGAGCTGGGTTTGAACCTGAACATCAAAGGGACACTGACTACGATGCCTTAGAACAACTTTGATGAGTTTGTAAGTGCAGCACTTCGAGGCGAGGATATTGAGAAGGAAAGACAGATGAGATACCAATCTCGACGGTTTGAGGAAGGTGGACCGAGTCAGGGACCTCCCAAGAGGCTGAGTTCTGATACTTCCGGATCGGCATCATCCTCGGGCAGTGGACTATATAGACCACCAGCTAGTGCACCTAGACAGAGGTAGAGATAGAGGAGGGATCGACCACAGTCTAGTGGGGGTTCTAGCAATTCCAGTTATCCTCAGCGTACCGGTGGCACTTTTACCATACTGAGGGAGTACCCATTGTGTAGTCTTTGTAGCAGGCATCATGTTGGTCCATGTCAGCGAGTAACCATCGTTTATTATCGTTGTGGCCAGGAGGGTCACTATGCGAGGGAATGTTTCCAGCTTGCTGGTGTTGGTGGAGAGACAGCCCAGAGTTCCGGAGGAGAGCAAGGTACTACTTCTGGGGCTCGACCAGTACAGTCTTCTGGCCAGGGCAGACAGTAGGGTCACCCTCAGCGTGGACGACCAGCCGGGCAGGTCAAGGTTCATGCCATGACATTGCGTGAGGGCAGAGCTTCACTGGAGGTTGTTATCGGTACGTTGCATGTCTTTGGTTATCCAGTACTTACTTTGCTAGATCCAGGTGCCACACATTCATTCATGTCATATAGACTATCATCTCTAGATACTATACCTGCGTCTCCACTTCCGAGGTTGTGGAGAGTATTGTATCCGTCCGATGAGGTTGTGAGTATTGGCTGGGTATATAGGGATTGTGAGATGTTTATTGGAGGTCATGGTTTGGCCGCGGATTTGTTATTGCTGGATATCGTCGACTTTGATGTGATTTTGGGTATGGATTTCTTGGAGACACATTGGGCTATGTTCGATTGTCACAAGAAGGAGGTTGTGTTTCGACGACCAGGTTTCCCGGTGAAAAGAATACTTCATTGCCGTGTGTGATTCAGCGATGAAGGCCGAGCAGATGATGAAGAAGGGTTGTGTTGCCTACTTAGCTCATGTTGTGGATACTACGGCTGCTATGCCGAACATTAGTGATATTGAGGTGGTTTCCGATTTTCTAGATGTGTTTCCGAAGAAGTTATCGGGTATTCCTCCAGTTCAGGAGATCGATTTCACCATTGAGCTATTACCGGGCACTGGACCCATATCACAGGCACCTTATCGTATGGCGCCAGCGGAGTTGAAAGAGCTACAGATTTAACTTCAGGAGTTGCTGGAAAAGGGTTTCATACGACCCAGTGTATCGCCGTTGGGTGCTCCTGTACTGTTTGTGCGGAAGAAGGATGGTTCCATGCGGTTGTGTATTGATTACCGGAAGCTGAATCAGGTCACTGTGAAGAACAAGTATCCGTTGCCGCGGATTGACGATTTGTTTGATCAGCTCAAAGGAGCTTCAGTCTTTTCGAAAATTGATCTCAGGTTCGGATATCATCAGTTGAAGATCAGAGAGTCAGATGTGGCCAGGACAGCTTTCAGATCACGGTACAGGCATTATGAGTTCTTGGTTATGCCGTTTGGGTTGACCAATGCCCCGCATCTTTCATGGACTTGATGAACCGGGTGTTCAGATAGTTTCTGGACAAGTTTGTGATTGTGTTCATCGACGACATCCTGATTTATTCCAAGGGTGTGAGCCAGCACAAGAAGCATTTACGAGCTATTTTGCGGACTATGCGGGATAATCAATTGTTTGCAAAGTTCAGCAAGTGTGAATTTTGGTTGGATAGCGTGAAGTTTTTGGGTCACGTGATATCAGCTGAGGGAGTTAGCGTAGATTCTGACAAGATCGAAGCCGTGTTGAATTGGAGTAGACCTACCACCGTACCAGAGATCAGGAGTTTCTTGGGTTTGGCAGGTTACTATCGGCGTTTTGTGCAGGACTTTTCACGGATTGCCACTCCACTTACCAGATTAATGAAGAAAGGCGTCAAGTTCGAGTGGTCCGATGCATGTGAGGAAAGTTACTTGCTCCTGAAGGAAAGGTTGACTACTGCACCGATTTTGACCTTACCTGATGATAGTGGAGAGTTCGTGATTTATATCGATGCATCAAAGTTGGGACTTGGTTGTGTTCTGATGCAGCATGGCAGAGTGGTAGCCTACGGTTCCAGGCAGCTGAAACCATATGAAGTCAACTATCCTACCCATGATTTGGAGTTGGCTGCTATTGTATTAGCGTTGAAGAGTTGGAGACACTACTTGTATGGAGCTCAGTGCAAGATATATACCGATCACAAGAGTCTCACTTATTTGCGCACGCAGCCAGACTTCAACATGAGGCAGCGCAGATGAATGGAGTTGATCAACGACTATAATTGCACTTTCGAGTACCATCCAGGGAAGGCTAATGTCGTTGCTGATGCACTCAAACAGAAATCTGGAGCCTCGTTGCTTCATGTGTGTGTGGCCAGAGTTTTTGTGTTAGCAGAGCTTCGGGCTACGGGAGCTAAGTTCGAGCGGGACCATGATGGAGCCTTGTTGGCTAGCTTTCTGGTTCGACCAGTGTTGGTTGATCAGGTTTGGGAAGCCCAGGATGCAGATTCCTACCTGTTGGACAAGAAGACCATGATTCAGAATGGTGTGCCAATAGAGTTTCGGTTGAGTGATGATGGTACGTTGCTATTCAGAGGCAGATTATGTGTACCCAGGGATGAGAGTTTGAAGAAAGAGATTTTAGACGATGCTCATTGTTCAGCGTATGCAATGCATCCCGGTGGTACGAAGATGTTTCGTACACTTCGAGCTTATTACTGGTGGCGCAATATGAAGCGGGAGATTGCCGCATATGTGAGCAGATGTTTAATTTGTCAGCAGGTCAAAGCGGAGAGGCAGAAGGTTGCGAGAAAGTTGCAACCCCTGGAGATTTCGATTTGGAAGTGGGAGCACATTACCATGGATTTCGTATATCAGTTACCGTGTACTTCGGCTGGTAACACTGGTATTTGGGTTATCGTAGATCGATTGACGAAATCCGCTCATTTTCTTGCACTTCCGGGGAAGATTTCAATGGGCAGATTGGCAAAGCTATATTTGACGGAGATTGTTCGACTGCACGGTGTGCCTGTATCTATTGTTTCTGACCGAGACAGTCAGTTTACCTCAGAGTTTTGGCAGGCATTGCAGCGAGCCATGGGTACTAGATTGTGTTTCAGTACAGCTTTTCATCCTCAGACTGATGGGCAGTCTGAGAGGACTATTCAGACTCTCGAGGATATGTTGCGGTCTTGTGTTTTACAATTTCGAGGAAATTAGGACCATCAACTGCATTTGATCGAGTTTGCTTACAACAACAGCTATCAGTCCAGTATTGAGATGGCACCGTATGAGGCTCATTACGGGAGGCAGTGCCGCACTCCATTGTGTTGGAGTGAGGTGGGCGAGCGATGGCTTATTGGCCCTGATCTGGTGAAGAGCACCATGGAGGACATTCAGATTATCCAGGATAGATTGAAGATTGCCCAGGATCGCCAGAAGAGTTATACGGACGTGAGAAGAAAGAATCTCGAGTTCGAAGTGGGCGATTGGGTCTTCCTGAAACTATCTCCGTGGAGGGGAGTTGTGCATTTCGGGAAGTGTGGCAAGCTTCGACCACGATACATTGGTCTGTATGAGATTACCGAGAGGGTTGGTGTCGTGGCTTACAGACTTGAGTTGCCTTCTGAGATGGCTCGAGTACACGATGTTTTCCATGTTTCGATGTTGCAGAAGTATATTTCAGATCCATCACATGTGTTAGCGCCAAATTAGCTACATATCCGAGAGGATTTGACATATGTGGAGGAGCCGGTATAGATTCTCGATCGGCGTGGGCAGAAGTTGAGGCACCGTGTTATTCCGCTGGTGAAGGTCTTGTGGCAGAATCACTCGGTTGAGGAGGCCACCTGGGAGACTGAGCAGCGTATGCGGGAGCAGTATCATCATCTGTTCACCTAGCAGGTATGTAAATTTTGAGGTCAAATTTTTTTTAAGGGGGGTAGATTTGTGACGACCCGAAACATAATCAGTATAGTAATCGGCTTAATCTACAAGTTTTCGCGTAATTATAGTTTTTCGTAAATGAATTGAATTGGCGGTTTCGATCACGACTTAATTATCGCGCGAGAATCTGAGTTGAGTCTCTTCACAAGAATTGTAGTACGCGTGATTTCGAGTTCGTGGGCGGTTCTGGATAATTATTTTGACGACCAAGGAATATGTTATGAATATTTGAAATCGCGGAGTTTCGTCGTATTTATCCGTTTCTATTTGAGTTATCCGAAACGTGGATGTGATCCATTTTGGACCTTCGATCGTATCGAGCTGCGAGTATAAATATCAGAACTAGTCGAAAAATTGTTGAAAACACTGTTCGGGAAGTTTGACCGGCATTGACCGAAGGCTGACCGTTGACCGCCGTTGAGCGTGGGCGATTTTGACCCGGTTTGAAACCCACCATCGGGTTTGACGATTCCGGCCATTTCGGGCCACGTTAATGGAAGGTATGGATTCCTCTCGTGATTTGCAACTGTTTAGAACTTGGAATTTCTTGAATTGGTTCCGAATTGATGGAGAACGGACGGTTTGAAATTGGGGGAATTCTCGCCGGAATCGGATTCTATGGTGAGGCGTTTTCCAGCGACTTTTCGATGGGGATTTATGGTGGAATAGGTTGGGTTTGAGATGGGGAGGAAGTCTATTGAAGATGGGAGGCCGAGGTGGCCTCACGGCGGAGATTTTGCCGGAGAAAGTTTTCCGGCCGGTTTGAGTTCTTGGAACTGTCGAGCAGTTTTCCAGCCACGGTGGTGGCTGGATGGTGGTGAACCCTTTGGGAAAGATGCTTGGCTTGAGTAGGAGAAAATTTTGGGGCCTTGGTCGCCGGCAGCGGCGGTCAACGGTGAAGCTCCGGCGACCTGTTGACTTTTTGGTTTTCGACGAGTTATATGTCGTTTTGCTCGTAATAACGCCCCGATCAACGCCTTGAGGTTTTCAAGATGATTTGGGTATCGGATTTTTAGTCGAGGGTTTGTGTGGAGATTTCGGGAGTTTACGATGATTATTTTGTATCGAGTTATATGTTTCCGGAAATGGTTGGTTTCCAAGGTGTGGTACAGAGTGATGAATTGTAATTTTGATCAGTTATATTTTGTGATTATTCAGGGGATCGAGATCGTACGTTGGGCGAGGGATCTTCTGCTAGATCTTGTGATTAGCGCGTGTGCGTGCTGTGCTCATCTGTGAGTGGACCATTTTATTTCACTGTCGTTGCGAGTTCATGATTTCCGTATTTATTTACGATACGATGTTGAGATTATTTATTGCTTTTGGAGGTATTATTTTATACTTTATATGGTGATGGCATTATTTAGCATCGATGCATTGGCTACTCGGTTGATCACCGGTAGTGAGATCCAGGGTTGAGAGATTCCCCTGATGTGCCCACTAGACTTGAGAGATTCGCCTAGTCTATCACCGTCGGGCTTGAGAGATTCGTCTGACACCTCCATTTATTTTCCGAACTCGCTTTGTTTTATGATATATATATATATATATATATATAAATGGTGAAAGGCATATGATTATTTTTGTCCACTCACTCTAACGATTTTATTTGCCTTTCCCCTAGAGGCAAATAAAATCGTTAGAGTGAAAGGCTTTGTTTTATTTGCTTTTCGGTTTCCGTGCCCAGTTTGCAGTTCGGATTCTGGTGTCTCACGTCACGGTTGGAGGCTTAGTGTTCGAGCTACCTTTCTTTTCCAGTAAGTTTCTTGTTTTGCCTACTGTTGTATATTTTTGTATATATATACGCTTGAGGTCGCTCTGATACGCTACTGATATGTTTTCTCCGGATTTCTGTAAAGTACAGTTTTTGATTACTACTCTACTTTATTGTTATGATATTGTGAAATCCAGATGGGATTGGTGCCCACGGTTTGGCTTTTGTGGCATAGGATGAAGTGTGTTTTCGGGTGCAGGCTAATGGCAATTCCTCGTTAGTGACGAAACTCTGCCGAAATTTTTGTGTTTTTTTGCAAGCTCGTGTTTTCAGAAGGGTTTGATTCCGGTTTAGGAAACTAAATCGGGGTTGGGTCCTTTCATAATTTTAACCGGAAAACCACCAAAACATACATTGAAGTCGAAAACCCTCGCCGGAATTCATTAACTCCGATCTGCAACCACCGACCACGGCAAGGTGCAAGACCACTTCTAAAATTTTCCTCTCCCCAAGGGCTACAAAACCTCTAACAAGTCGACCCCCATCGCCACCGTCTCCGCCACCTTCGTTGCCGGCGAAATTCGCCGGAATTCCCTAAACTTTAACAAGCCATAACTTCTTCATCCGGCAACCAAATTGAGTGATCCACCTATCAAAAGAAAGAGAAGCTGAAGCCCAACAACTTTCATGAAGGAACCACTGCTAAAAGATGCCGAAAAATGGCACATCGATGGTAACAAAAGGCTCAGCCCAAAATGGGTCAGCTTTGACCTGTGGTCAACGCGGGTCAACGGCCCAGTTTTCCCAAATTGGAAAGTTTCCTTAATTGTCACGTATTCATACCATATTTATACCGTACACGTACTGTCCAAAACAAATCGAAATCAAACGGATAAACACGACAAAATCCAACGGCCAAAAATATTCATAACTTATGCCACGTAACTCGAAATCATCCTCCGGAAACTCCCACGAACTCGAAATTAAATTCTCTATAACTCTCGTGAAAGAACTCATCACAAATTCTTACCCAATAATTTAGTCGTTAACAAACCCGTCATAACGACCACTTACGACAAAACCTCGACTAATCACGAAACTCGCAAATCAAGCCGATAAACATACCATTTCCGGTTCGGGTTGTCATTATTCATTTCCAAATTTTGGCGGGCATTACAGAAGGCAATGAGAACTAGACTACACTTCTGCACAGCTTTTCATCCTCAGTCAAATGGTCAGTCAGAGAGGACTATTCAGACTTTGGAGGATATGTTGCGATCTTGTGTTTTGCAGTTCAGAGGGAATTTGGATCAACAACTTCATTTGATTGAGTTTGCATACAAAAACAGCTATCAGGCTAGCATTGGCATGGCACCTTACAAGCCGTTGTACGGCAAACAATGCCGAACTCCATTATGTTGGAGTGAAGTCGGCGAGAAATGGCTTCATGGCCCTGAGTTGGTAAAGAGTACCATGGAAGACGTTTAGATCATTCGGGACAGATTGAGGGCTGCTCAGGATCGACAGAAAAGTTATGCCGACGTGCGACGAAAGAATCTCGAGTTCGAGGTTAGTGATTGGGTCTTCCTGAAACTTTCTTCTTGGAAGGGTGTTGTTCATTTCAGGAAGTGCGGTAAACTTCGTCCGCGATATGTAGGCCCTTATAAGATCACTGAGCGAGTTGGTGTAGTGGCATATAGATTGGCATTACCTTCCGAGATGGCCAGGGTCCACGATGTGTTTCATGTATCCATGTTGCGGAAGTACATTTCTGATCCCTCCCATGTGTTGACACCATATCAGCTTCCTATTCAGGAGGACTTAACCTATGTGGAGGAACCAGTTCAGATACTTGATTGGAAAGTCCAGGAGTTGCGACACAGAGCTATTCCTCTTGTGAATGTATTGTGGCAGAACAATTCTGTTGAAGAGACTACTTGGGAGACAGAGCAGCACATGCGAGATCAGTATCCCTACCTCTTCAGCTAGCAGGTACGTAAATTTCGAGGGCAAAATTTTTGTTAGAGGGTAGATTTGTAACGACCCGAACTAGTAATGGTATGTTAATTGGCTTGATTCGCGAGATTCACGAATAATCGCAGTTTATCGTAATTAGTCGAAATGGCAGATTTGTTTACGACTAAATTATCAGGCGAGAATTTGAGATAAGTTACTTCATGAGAGTTGTAGTGTACGTAATTTCGAGCTCGTAGGAGTTTCCGACGGATTATTTTGAGTTACGTGGAATAAGATATGAATATTTCTAACCGTTGGATTTAGTCATGTTTATCAGTTTTTGTTTCGATTCGTTTTTGGCCGTTGATCGTCTTGGGTCGCATGTATAAATATCGGAATAGTCGTAAAATTATCTAAAAGTCGCATTTGGGCCGTTTGACCAGCGGTGACCGATATTGACCCGCGTTGACCCGTTGACCGAGTTGGGTCGAGTTGACCCGGTTTGATTCCGCCATCGGACTCGGCGTTTCCGGCCACAATTTTGGTATGGTTAGCCTCTCCTTGTTATTTCCTATTGATTAGAACTTGATTTGAGTGGAATTGATTGAGAATTGAGGGAGAACGGAGTCGATGAAATTGGGGAATTTCGCCGGAATCGGGTGGCGGTTTTCGGCGAGATTTGGTGTCGGGGTGGTGGGGGGAAAGGTTCCCCTCAACCCCATGATGATTTCTGGGTACTTGGTTTTGAAATTGGTTTGGGACGGTGACCGGAGAGAGAATTCCGGCGTAGGTTTCGGGCCATTTTCCGGTGGATTACAGCGGAATTGGAGGAAGGTGAAGAAGAGAAATGTATTGGGCTCAGGGAGAAGATGAAATCTGGGTTTTCTTTGCCAAAAAATGTCACCGTTGACGCCGCAACGCCGCCGGTGGCAGCGGTCAACGACAGAGCTTCGGCGAAGGGTTGACTTTTTGAAATTTTGGGGAGTTTTATACCGTTTTGCTCTTAATCATGTCCCGAGCATAGTCTTGAGGTTTTTGGGTTGATTTGAGTATTATATTTTGGGACGAGGGTTAATTGGGTATATTTTGTGAATTTTGTAATCCTCGTCGATATTTCGAGCGGTACGTCTTCCGAGAACGCAGGGTTCTCAACGTATTAGCTCTGTATGTTGTGATTTTTTATGTATCGATCGTATTCCTGTTATTCAGGTGATCGAGATCGAGCATTTGGCGAGGGATCTTCTGCTGGAACTCAGGGCTAGCTTTGCTCTGTGAGTGGACATTTATTTACACTGTTGTTGCGAGTTCTTGATTTCAGTATTTGTTTGCAGTACAATGTTCAGATTATTTATCGTTTGAAAAGTATTGTTTATTTTATTGGTGATGGCATTTATTTATTTAGCATCGATGCATTGGCTACCCGGCTGATCACCGGTAGTCCATATATCAAGCTTGAGAGAGATTCGCTTGATATGCCGACTAGGCTTGAGAGATTCGTCTAGTTTATCACCGTCGGATTTGAGAGATTCACCCGACTTGTTACTCTGGCGGGGAAATCCGCCGAAGTGGCGACTTTTATGTATTATTGAACTCGCATTATTTTATGACTATATAAATGGTGAAAGACATATGTTTATTTTCTTTCACTCACTCTAACGATTTTATTTGCCTTTCCCCTAGGCTTTTTTGTTTCCGTTGCCCAGTATGCAGTTTGGGTTCCAGTGTTGCACGCCATTGGTGGAGGCATAGAGTTCGGATCACTCTTCAGTTTCTGTAGGTTTCTTGTTTGACCTACTCGTTGTAAATGTTGTATATAGGTGTCGCTCTGAGTACTTATATTGTGTTTTCAGTTGAGTATACTCCTGAATGATTCTGGATTTCTTGTAAACCTTTGAGTTTATTATATATATGTTGTTGAGAAATCCGGATGGGGAACGGAGCCCCACGGTTTGGCTTTTGTGGAATATTCGAAGTGTATTTCTTTGCAGGTTCTAAGATTGGTTCACGTATTTCAAAGTAAACTCTGGCAAAAAAAATTTAAGGTCGTGTTTTCGAAGGGGTTTGATTTCAGTTTAGGAAACTAAATCAGAGTCGGGTTCTTTTAAGATTACAGACTATGTGCATAAATGGTATTGGAAGGAGACATATATAGCAGCCTACACATACCATCTATTGACCAATTCCAAGTGTGTAAGAATGGAAGAAAGTTTTCATGCCAATAATGCCTCCTAAGTACACTAGACCTTTTGGGAGGCCAAAGTACTCAAGAAACAAAGAACCTGATAAGAGCTATTTCCTTCAATATTTGATGTCAATGTTTGTTGACATTATTGTGAATATATTTGAAAAATATCAATATTTTGGGAGCTTACTTTGTTGTATATGTTGTAGGTGAAAGTGCTCCTCCCCCGGGAAGTACAAAGTTGTCAAGAGTTTATTACTTTAGCCATAATAGATGTGGAAAATGTGGAAACAAATGTTATAATAAAAGGACTTGCGACAAACATAACAGAGCTAATCCTATATAAACTGACTCCGCACACAACACAATAACACAACAAGTCAACTAGAACAAAAATACAATTCCAGAAAATGGTGAAAATATGGTAAGCTTTTGTTCACCACTTATTTTGATTAGAAGTTGAGATGTTGGGTCTTGTATTGAGAAGTTGGGATAAATCTATGATGTGTAGGGATGATTCGTTGAGAATTTGAGTTGTTTTATGCATGTATATTGTTTGCAGGTTGATGTGAGTGCATATGAAGCACATTTTCCTTTTTCCTCATATCAAGCTCCACTTATGCATAATGACTTTCAAGTTGATGAGATAGCAGGTTAAAGTTCACAACCAATTGGGGAGAGTAGCAATATCTCATTAAGAGGAAGAGCTGGAGGTGGAGGAAGAGCAAGAGGCAATGGCAAGAGCAAGGAAAACCAAATTTGGAGGCCATAACTTTTTTGCTCTATACAATAACTTTAACTTGATTACTTTTGAAAAGATGTAATCATATTGACATGTCCTCTCTTTTGAGCACACTAAACTATATTTTGATGGGCATTTTGGTGTTGTTGTAATGTTATTTATTGAAGACAATGTAATTTGAGCAAACTAAGTACTCTATGTAATTTCATTATGAATGTAATGACCCTTTAAAACACAATTTTTTATTCTGTCATATCATAAAATAACTTTGAAATTTGTGATTGATGGGGTGGGAAATTGGAGGAAAAATTCTCAAAATTGGAGTGAAAAAATTGGAGGGTGGTTAAAGAGAGAGCTCTCAAAATTGGAGGGAAAGTTCCTAAAAATAAAGATTGAAAAGAGAAGCGGGAAAATATTTTATTGACAAAAATATCCTTAATAATTAACGGTGTTAACAAGATTTAATGTTTCAAATTTTTCGTAGTGACTAATGTGATATTTGGTGTCAAAGTTCAGTGATCATTGTGATATTATGAAAATGATGAGAGAGAAAAGTGGGATGTGAGAATTGAGAGAGGAGAAAAAGAGAGCGTGAGAATAAAATCAAATAAAATGATGCAAAGACAAAACGCTATGTACTCGAAGGCAATTAGCCAGTGTGTTTATTTTCAGAGCCGTTCACAGCATCCTCGCACACCACAAATACAAGGTAGCGTCTCTCCATCAGAATCAAATCATATCAGATCAAATCAACAACAGAGTCCAAGAGAGGAGTTGAGAACTGAGAACAAGATGGGTTCGGCTTCTTTGATCAACAATCCCTTAACATCGTCGTCTCTGTCCTCCAGGTCTCTCAAATCAGAGCTCACTCCCAAACAATTACACTTGTCTCTGTCTCCTCCTATGACTACTAGTCTGACTAGGAGCAACAAGACCAAGCTGCTGTTTCAGAGAGGCTCTATTTTCTGCAAGGCTGTCTCCGTGAAGCCTCAGACTGCCGTCGTCGAGGGTCTCAACATTGCCGAAGATGTCACCCAGGTATAATAACATGTTCTTCTTGCTCAAATATTTTTATTTTCATATTTGTGATGAAGAAAGAATCAATACTTGAAGTTGTTCGCTTTTTGTGATGCAGCTTATTGGGAAAACACCAATGGTATACCTTAATAGTATTACAAAAGGGTCGGTTGCAAACATTGCCGCAAAGCTTGAGATTATGGAGCCATGTTGCAGTGTCAAGGACAGGTATGGAACCAATGACTTTATAATTTCTGGGTACTATACACTTCGAGAATCTGATATTGTTTACAGGAACAGATGAACTCAAACATGAATTAACTAATGTACAAAAATATTTGGGAGATTAATATGAGAACTGATAGAATTAAATATAGAGATATAATGCCAATGTCATACTCAATCTATCTGTTAATGCTGCTGATATTACTCTCAGGATAGGTTACAGTATGATAACTGATGCTGAGCAAAAAGGACTTATAAAGCCTGGACAGGTAACTCATTATAGATGTATATCCTATGATGTAAAGGAAATTGAGATTGAACAAGTTGGTTTTGGCTGTTTGAAATTGAAATATTGGCAAGCTATCATTGTGTATGTTTCTTAGGATTTATTGTTTTATTTTAATAGCTGAGCTTCTAAAATTTTCACCCTCATTTCCGTTTCTAGATTTCTTCACTCTTGTTTTTTTTTTTGCTTGTTTCTATAAAACAGTTTCTTTTCAAAAATAATTATGTAACTGAGCCTTGCCTTTTCATTGAATTATTTGGATTATGATAGTGGGGTATCATCATTTGAAAAGAGTGGATGATATATTGATCTGATTTGGTTCTTGTAGAACTATCCGTGCCTAAGATTCTTCATATTATTAATATTTCATGCTCTCACAGATATCTTCTTTCTCATTTACATTTTAGAATGTTTTGGTGGAGCCGACAAGTGGAAACACTGGCATTGGTCTTGCATTTATAGCGGCTAGTAAAGGATATAAACTCATCTTGACCATGCCGGCTTCAATGAGCTTGGAAAGAAGGGTCCTTTTAAAGGCATTTGGAGCTGAACTTGTTTTGACCGACTCAGCAAAGGGCATGAAGGGAGCAGTTCAGAAAGCTGAAGAAATAGTGAAAAGTACACCAAATGCATACATACTTCAACAATTTGACAATCCTGCTAATCCTAAGGTGTCCTGGATTTCTTTCCCCAGTTTTTTAAACACAGAGCTTCTTCATTATTTTACTGTTAGTCAAATTGTTTTTTGACTTAATATGTCAAATCACTAAAAATGGCATGTTATAGGAAGCATAGTGTAGTGATGGTAAATGAGTGTTTTATTTTGTCCAGTAAAGATTTTGTTATGCTGAGCTTTACATATTATGTTTCATACATTTTTGAAACCCTATGGTATCCTATAAACTGGAACCAATACTAAAGCAGAATACACATCAGTTGCATTAGCTATATTAGACTTTCCTTGCGCTGAAACCAACATAAAACCGGAATACTCAGTAGTTACATGAGCTATATTGTACTTCTCTTTTTATTTTTGGAGACAGAAATGTCTCTTGGTTCTTTTTGGATGATATATTTGTTTTTTCTTTCGTTTGGAATATTTGTGTTTTGATCAAGTGCTTCTAACCAGCAGTTAATGACTTTTTGACCAAGTCTGTAACGTGTGGCTTTGATCTGTAACTTTTTGCTTACCCCCAGGCTAGCATACGTATCTGTAACTATGTTCCGTTCCAATCCAGATACAAAATGGGTTCCAGTGTTCCAGTGTTGGATGAATATAAATCTTATTTGTCTCATATGCAGGTACACTATGAGACAACGGGCCCAGAGATCTGGGAAGATACAAAGGGCAAGGTGGATATATTTGTTGGGGGAATTGGAACTGGTGGAACCATTTCTGGGGTCGGGCGGTTCCTTAAAGAGCAAAATCCCAAAATAAAGGTATTCCATTTTCTTTCCAATTTATCATTTCTCAATTCAGACCATATTTAGTTTTACTAGTTAGAGGAATTGTACCGATCTTTGTCTTGTTCGATCGAGACCCCGGGTTATGGCCATTCATCAATGTTTGTGCCACTGGAAAGTAGCCCAACTAGAGTCTTCCCTCGACTTTGTGTCTAACAGTGATTATGACGTTGTGCACATCTTTCATACTTTTCTCACCTTCTCCCTTACTAAGCTTCATCCAACACCTTATCCAACTAGACTACCCATCGGTGGAGGTAATAGGTTCATTTATAGTGTATAATATTTACAGTATTTCTCATATTTCCACAGAAATAAAATCTCCAACCAGACTATTTCAATAAAAACTATGTAATTCCACACTTTGGTCACCATAGTTTGACGTCTTAAACTTCTAACACCTGAGATTACCTTTACAACCTACAAACCACTGAAATTGAGGATAATTTTGTGATTTTTTTCTAATCATTGACAAATATTGTTATTTTATGTGAATTAAAAGTTACAACAAAAGAACCTCGAGAAATCTTGGTTTTCTGAACACTTCCAAAATTATTAGTAAAATTTTCCCAGATCTAGCCATCTTTTTCGTTCCCTTGTATTTACTGTAATATGAAATTGCTTATTTCTAGATGTTGTTCATCATATTAATTGGGAATGAACCTGGGGTATATTGTGACCTGGCCACCTCATTGTTATTCCCTTCCATCTATATTTTCTTGATGCATTTCTTTCTTTGTCTACACTCAAATTCTTGCCGAACTTCTTTTAGTTATCATTATGGTAGATATGATAGATTTTCACCCTCTCTCTACAAGCCCCAATATATTCTGATCTCTTATCTTTACCCAACAAAAAGATTACGCTGATGATCAAACATACAACAAGTGACCAAAGCCAATCTCATACATGGCCTTAATGTATTTTCTTACTTAAATTGTCTTTGGCATGTTCAGCTTCTGAAATTATTAAGAGCTTAATATGGTGAAAAGTTTGTTTAATATCCAATGCTTGTTGCTCTTAATGCCTTATTCTTTTTGGCACAAAACTGAATGCTATCTTCAAAGGACCAAAATGACCTTAGGATGATGTTATTACTTCATTATTTTAATGGATAACCTAGACCAAATGATGAAAGTGAAAGACGGTATTAAAGTTTAGTGAGTGAAGTGAACTTTCTGAAATTTGAGTGACCAAAGAGTCATAGGGAATGTTACTTTTTGCTTTCTAGTAATAAAATTGATGATTATTAATAAAGATGAATTATAAAATAAATTTTTATATTTCTGGTGGATGCAAAACTTGAACACAAGAGCAAGGTTGATCCTGCTAGGACCTGATGGAATAACCATTAATGTACTAGTTTGAAGCCTGGCATAAGGGGGAATGAATTGCCAGAGTGTCAGGTTATCATGGGTGAGTGGATGAATGTGAATATTTTCCTCTCTAGTAGTAAAATTGAGTATTATTTAGTATTAGGAGACATGCGAATTCTTGAATAGGTCCTTAGATTTGTGGTGAATTCAAACTTGAACACAAGGGCAAGATTGATCCCACCAGGATCTGATGGATTAAAGGGAAACCGTATCCAACGAAACATACTCTTCTATTCCAATTTTTTGTTTTGTTTGTTTTTTTTTCCTTTTCTTTTTTTTTTCTCTTTTTGTTGTTTTTGTTGGTATATCTAACCATTAATGTAACAGGTCATTGGTGTAGAGCCTACGGAAAGTAACATCCTTTCAGGTGGAAAACCTGGTAAGACAATGATCAGCTTTCTAGTCAGTTCAGCTCTTCTTTCTTTATATGTTATCCTAATCCGTTGCATTTTGTCTACTATTAATTTTTGAGAAAACAGGTCCCCACAAAATTCAAGGAATTGGTGCTGGATTTGTACCTAGAAATTTGCATCAGGATGTAGTTGATGAAATCATAGAGGTCTAAGATCTTTTCCCCTATAACTTTTTAAACTTTTTAGCCGTTTCATATTTATTTTTCACTTTTGGTCTCTCTCTTACATGTTAAGCCAACCGATTGAATCTATTTAGTCCTTATATCAAGGCTATCTAGCTTACTAAAATGATTTCACATATAATACCATTTGCATTTAGGATTCGGTTAGAAAATGATAGTTCTCTGTGTAGTTGGTTTATAATTGAGTTCTAACTTGTTGTGAATATGACAGATTTCAAGTGATGAAGCAGTTGAATCTGCAAAGCAATTAGCACTCCAGGAAGGCTTGCTGGTTTGGATATTTTAATGCTCATCTATGTATCTATATTCCAATGGCGGCAAAATTTAATCCTCCTTTCTCTATATAATCCAGACTCTACTATGAATCTGTCATGTTGCTAATACACAAGAACACTCAAACCAAAATACTCCATTGTTACAATTAGAGAATAATTAGGAGTTCACATTCTTTTTATCAGCGAAACACATTTGTCCTTGTGATTTGGTCGATGCACCAACATATTTTTCCTCGTAGGCTTGAAAATCAGAAAATCTATGAAGAGGGTCATATTTAAACTTGGAATTTCTTGGTTCTCAGTTGGAAAAGGGATTTTTCATTTGTAGAACTGTGGTTGACTTCAGTCTGAAGAGCTTATAAATGTGGATTTATTGATCTCGGCAGTTGTAATGATTACCTTCTTCTTCTTCCTTTTTTTTTTTCAGGTTGGTATCTCTTCAGGAGCAGCAGCTGCTGCTGCTATCAAGGTTGGTAAGAAGCCTGAAAATGCAGGGAAGCTTATCGTGGTATGTTTGTATGTTTTATTTATTTGTTTATTTATTGCTTGTCTAATGGGAAAAAGAGAATATGTAGGTTTTGATGGATACATATTTCATAGTTAGATTTTCTGGTTTGGTATTGATCGATCTTGTCACGGTCTGTTGTGTATTATATTTTGTTTTGACGTATTTGTGTCCTTAGAGTATTTATTTATTTACTTACTCATGAGATGGCAATGTTTGACTGAGAAAACATAATTGGTTTATTGGAATATATATTTCCTATTTTTCATTTTCCAGTCTATCATCGATCTGAACTTTCATTTATGCCTAAGCATTGTCAGGATTCTACATTCTATGAAGTGGTATATCTCTTGCCCTTGATTAGGTAACTTCAGCAATCTCAATGACTTTGAATGATGGTTCTATGACTTCTTTCAATACTACATGTGCTTGTTTGACTATCATCTTTGGCCCTTTTTTTTAATTAATATTTAAAGAGTATATTTTAGTCTTGCCATAGTATATTCGGAATACTGGTTTACCACAATACCGACGAGAACAATAGTAGTTGACAATGTTAAATGTACGGTTTGGTAAGGTCTTATTACATGTCACATATGTGGCTAGAGACCATTTGTTTTCCCCGCAAGAACCGTAGAGTGCGCTTAAACTACAAAATTTTAGCAGATCATATAGACTCCACATCAAATTATATCATATGGTCTCACATCCATGACAACACAGAATTTAGGTCAATACACGCACACGCAGAGCTTAGCAAAATTTGTAGACTGCACAGAATTAAATTTTTCAGGTCAAAACTTATGATGTAGACACCACCTAAAGCTACCATTAAGTCCAGTAAGATTTGGAAACAGAGCTAACACTTTGTCCCCCGATGCATTGAATCTTCGCTATGCAATTTTTCTTGTCTTTTATGTTTGTACTGTATGATGAGATTCTCAGAATGAAAATACATTATTGATATAGAGGGAATAGTATAGAGTCTAACAGTTATGGAAGTTTATTTGTAAACTGTATCTTCTGTTATAAGGTAAAGTAGAAGACTTGAAAACCGGTTAGGACATAAGTGGGTCCATTAATCGCAAGTGATTTATAACATTTAGGAATGAAAACTGCAACTATACTGATATTTCAACACTGGAATCAAATCTGACTTTCGATTAACAAACGAGATCACTGATTAATGTCGGGCCTTGTAAGTAATCATAGATTGCTCCTTTATCTTTTCCTTGATCAGTGGTTTTACCTTCTCCAGATATATACTAAACCAAATTAGGCTTTATGAACCAATAGCCCTATCAATATTAAATATGCAAGATTTTTTGTCGCTTGGCTTTTCTTGATGTTGAAACAAAAGTAGGTATTTCTGAGGAACTCTGATTCAACGTTAGCTTTACGTCTGGTGGGAGAATAAATTAAAATTGCATTGTTTGCCATGTACTGGATTTATTACATTTTCTGCAGCCCAGCAATTGGCGCTGGGTTGTTTTTGTATGAACATGCAGTTCAACATGGGATTAGAACAATAACATCATGCACAACTCGATCGAGTCAGTATTCTTGACTGTTTACTGCCTGATAAAAAGAAAATTTTATTGCACTAGTAATAGACATCTAATTGTTTCGGGTAAACATAGATATATGCACAGCATGCAATACATGTATTCTTTTGGACAATTAGCTGCATGCACTTAATTCTAATGTGAGAGACAAAAATGGCCCTCACTAGTTGGTT
Source organism: Geum urbanum (assembly GCA_946800695.1). Lineage (NCBI taxonomy): Eukaryota > Viridiplantae > Streptophyta > Magnoliopsida > Rosales > Rosaceae > Geum > Geum urbanum. Next base: position 22,907,634 of record OX327003.1, on the reverse strand, counting down.
AATGATTTGCATTTTAAAATTTTCATTTACTTGCAGGTGGTCTTTCCAAGTTTTGGGGAACGATACCTCTCCACTGTTCTTTTTGAGTCAATTAGAGAAGAATGTGAGAAGATGCAACCCGAATCATGAAATTCCCTTGAACAAGAAATTAGCGGAAGATGATTCAGATTGTTTTCCTGCTTTGCCTTTTCACATTTCCTTACCCTTTTTGAAGTTTTATCATCTCTTCCGAGTCGGTTACATAGAAGCCTGGATTATATTGTAATTTGTGATCGTTTCATTCTTTTTGAAATGAGGGGTGAAAGAAAATTCACTCGGGAGGGGTTGTATTTGTCGTTTCAAGGACGGATTGCCGATTTCACAACTGACGAGGCATGTGATACAGTATTTGATATTGGAAATAAAAATAAGGTTAAAGGGGTATTAGTTTTTACATTGGCTGATATTGATCTCTATGAAGTCAGAAAAACAGGTTTGCTGAACAAGTGCAAGGGATGTTGCTCTTTGAGTTGAGAATGATGCATTTCTAAATTATCACATGGGTTGCCATTGAGTCTATCTGACTGGGATGTTGCTCTCTATGTTCCTTTTTATTTTTTTTATTGTTTTTTTTTTCTGTTCAGGAGATTCCCACGTTTAAACTGACCGCCGAGGATCGTGTATATGGCTAAATTATTCAAACGATGAGGTGTGGATAGCAAACTATGTCGTGGTAACATATTCTAATCGCTCCACAACATTAACCAATCACACAAAAAAGAAAGAGAAAAGAACAGAATGTGATACACAATGCTATTAACACCATTGCACAGCATGGTTAAAAACAATTTTGATGGCTCTGTTTGAACTTCTTGATGTAGGAAATGCTGATGGAGCATTTGTAGTACGTGACTTTAAAGGGAAACACCATATGCGGGCGCCATATGGTTTGATAACACTTCAGTTCTCGTTGCTGAAGCTTCTACTGTAAAAGAGATGCTCTCTTACACGTGAGACATAGAGGACTCCAGAGATTAATCACAGTTAGGTAATCAACTGTATCAATGGACTCAAAAATTTGTTTAAAGAAATTCAGAAGCTGGCTACACAGTTTGCAGAGTAAAGTTCTAACCATGTTTCGGTGAGAGAAATGTTGTAGCCGACATTTTTACACTGATTACTGGAATTACAGTTTGCTCAAAGGTGTCCATAGAAAAACCCTTGGGAGGCTTCAATTAGCGGATGGGATAGAAGCGAATAACAGCAAAGTGTCAGTCTCAAACCAAAACATCGGGTAGCCTTCAGATGGTGGAAAGGGACATTTATTTATTTATCTATTTTTTTTTTCTGAAGCATTCGCTTTTGAAAGAATTGGAACTAATTATGAACAACTGATTGTTGCGAGTAAGACTGGTGAACTTTGTTCATTGTGAATCAGCCTCAATCTCATCGTCCAGATCGTATAGATTGTTAATGATTCTTGTTACTTTAACAAATAATAATATCGGTTCTCTGTGAACCTAGTTCGCATGAGAACTTCCGGACTGTTGCTACATAAACACAACTTAATTCCACTGATAATCGATTCTTGCATCGAAGATATTCCTCCTGTTGTTGTAGAGGATGGGGATCGAGTAATATTTATTTCTCAGGGTTGATTACTAGCTATTTCGGCTTTATGAGGCGAGTACGTTGCAAGCTTTCAGTCTACAATAATCCCAACTGATTTACGTATTTCACAACCAGAAAAGACACCCATTGCACCGAAATTCGTGTGCACACACGAACTATGCTGTGGAGCCGTTGCTATCGGCTTTACCGCCTTTACGTATGGATTTGTCTCCGTGTGAAAGCTAGTTCTGTGGGCCCCATGCCAAATACTTCTTTTTCACACAGATCTGTGTGGCTATTCCAATATAATTTAAAAAAAAACAGTATTTTATACAGCTTAAAGCTAGAGTTCGAAGAGGCAGGTTCGGTGTACTTCTGCTTCAACAGCCTCAGCTTCGGAGTATACCATATACTGCACTACTGCCTCAAGAAATGCAACTTCGGTGAACTTCAACTTCAGCTCCTGCAAACACACTAACTTCATGACTCATGATTACAAGTATGAGGAATTTCCAAAGAAAAATATGGAGTGGAACACATTGACAATTTGTCTAACCTTAGGACCTCTCATAGTTTCGTTTCAACACATTGATCGATTTCCCTACCAGATCAGAAACAAACATAAAAACATAATTACATATAATTATATAAAGAATATAGGGCTATATAGCAAATTACCAAATTTCACTTGAAATAAGATCAGCAATTTACTTCGATCTGTGTCTCGTTGTTGAACGCATTCCTACAAAAAAAACTGAATTGACTTGGAGATCAACATACAAATTGCAACAATAACTGAATTCAACCTGCGATTTCTTTGTAAAAGCTACGCAAACTGTTATTAAACCTGTAAAAAGACCAATAAATCTATCAAAATAAACACAATAACTATGCAAAATTGCAAATATGAATTTTAAAATCTAGCCAAACTAACGAATACCAGATCTGAAAGATAAGATGAAAGACTAAGTCGAAGACAAGATTTAGTGGAGTCCCATCCCATCATGTCGTTCGTGGAGTCCACCTAACCCATCGGCCTATGAGTGTTGATTTTCCTGTAGATTCAAACAAGAAGCGAAGCAAAGGAATAAGAACAAGAAGAGAAAAAGAGAAGGGAGATCTCGATTTGCTGCTAATGAGGCCAAGGTATTAAATTTTGATATTATCGCCGGCGATATTAATACACTAAACTATCGATATCTCCCGATATTTTGTGAATCTCGCGTATAAAAACTTCTCCAGCGTCAGAGCCAAATATTTGAGGCCCAATCCAAGTTGAAAACTAAAATAATAAGTAAGAAACTGAAAGGACCCAATCCTGATTCAGTTACCTAAATCGGAATCAAACCCTTTCGAAAATACGAACCAACAAAAATTTTGCAAAATTTCGGCAGAGTTTCGTTACTAGCGTGGAATTACCATAACCTGCACGCGGAAAATACACTTCATCCTATGCCACAAAAACCAAACCGTGGGCACCAATCCCATCCGGATTTCTCAACATCAATATAATCAACAACAGTAAACAAACTATTCTATGTATATATGTATATCCGAGAAAATCCGTATAATAACGAGTATCAGAATGTATCAGAGCGACCTCTAAAGTAAAACATATACAATATGTACATCAGTAGGCGAAACAAAAACCTACTGGAAAACACAAGTGACTCTGATCACTAGCCTCCAAACCGCGACGTGAAACACCAAACCTGAACTGCAAACTGGGCACGGAAACCGAAAAGCCCAGGGGAAAGACAATAAACACGTTAGAGTGAGTGGACGAAAATAAATGTCTTTCACTAGTTTATATATATGTTTAAAACAACATATGCGAGTCCAGGTAAATAAAAATAATATAGTACACGAGGTAAAACTCATACTCCTCCAGTGTACTGAGCATGCAAGTAAAATCCCACGGGGTCACTCATGGACACACACCGTGCTAGTACAGTCCGAATCACGAGGTCCTTGGTCCCCGTGATTCTAAGCCAGAAATGGCCTCGGTTCCGGGGAAAACGCCCCTCACCGGTCAGGTAGGGATGACGACGCCCCTCCTGGATGGCCTACCATCGGGGATCAACCGAGAGGCAAGGTGTATCGATACAACAACGTAACCAAGACTGTACTCTGTGAAAACCAAATCACAACAATTCGATGCAAATGCATGTAACAACATATAAGTGTATGCATAATCGTATACGTATATTCGTATAAATATAATCATATAATCGTAAAACACATGCTCATGTAATTCGTAATCTCAATACGCATGCTCAAGTTCGTAAATCATATAAAAGACTCGCAATCATATCCGTGAAAAGAAATTGTCTACTCACAGACTCGCAAAATGCGCACTCGCTCTAAACTCGTGGTCCGGCGGAAGATCCCTCGCCTGAAGCACGATCACGATCTAGGTCACGATCTCGATCTCCTGAATATTCACAAAACATAACTGATCAATATCATAATCCACAACACTGTACTGAAGCACTGAAACCAACCGTTCCCGGAAATACGAAATGCAGTACAAAATGAATTACGGAAATCCCGAAACCCCACTCGAAACAGAACGGAATCCCAGATTCCGGCCACCACTCGGGTTCCCTAAAAACTCACACCATAGCCAAATCAAAGTACACGGTTAGACTCCCAAGGACAAGGGGAGTCGAACCCCCTTATCCTCCACCACCGTCGTCCACCGGAGGACCTCCTCCCGATACCGGCGACGAACCCAAATCGGTCACCCTTCGAAACCCTCCATAACGTGATAAATTCCCAACAAATCATACATGAAATGAAAGAGGAGCTCAAGGTGAGTCAGAAATTACCCTCTGCCTGACCGGAGATAGCCGGAAAAGTCGGGTCGTCCGACGAGCTGAACCGGGTCTCCTCCTCTCTCACGGGTCAACGGTAAGATTTCCCAATTTAGAAAGTCAACAGGTGGTCAAAGCTTGGTCAAAGTTCAAATTGCCATTTTCGACTATTCTTCGACTATTTTTTGACTTTTCGATATTTATACTCGAGCCTCGAGTCGATCGACGATTCGAAATGGATAACCATCACGATTCGGATAAACTCAAAATAATCGGATAAACTCGTCGAAACCCGAAACTTCAAATAATCATAAAATATTCCTCGGTTATCAGAAAAATCTTCCGGAACTGCCCACAAACTCGAAATCACATACTCTACCATTCCCGTGAAGATACTCAACTCAAATTCTCGACCGAAAACCAAGTCGCGAATCGAATCGGCAAACCACAATTACGACAATAAACTGCGACTAAACTCAATCTTGAGAATCGTGCCGAATAAGCAACTGATTCTGGTTCGGGTCGTCACAGAAACCTCTGTTGAAAGCCGTGAATCAAACCAACCACACTAGGAGACCTTTTGTGCTAACATATAGCTTCTATGGCATAATTCTATTATTTGAATATAAGAAAAAAGTTCAAAATTTATTGTTGAAATTATGTTTCTCTCTATATCTTCTCGATATTTCTATCGAAATATTCATATTTCAAATCATCGATATATCCTCGAAATTCAATATTTTGTTCCTTGAATGAGCCAGATGATCAGATCCATCACCACTCAGGCTACCATATTGATAAATCATCGAGTTTGATTAAATAAACAATAAACTTGAAATGGGTATAAAGTTTTAGAAAAATTTCAGAGAAGGATAGATTTATGGTTGATGACGTTTGTGGGTTATGGCTATGGAATTGGAATAAGCAAAGAGAAAAGAACAAAGCAACAAAGAAAGGGAAGAGAAGAAAAGAGTAAACTCGGTAAAGGGAAGAAGAACCGATAAGTATAAATCAGAATATAGAGTCAGTAATAAAATATACATGCTACACATGAGAAATGGTGTAGAAATATCCCACCTCAAGTTCGATTCAAGAGTGATTTCCAGATTTCACACAGTATCTGTATCAAGTATTATTATTTTCACACGAAGGTTCGTGTGCACATATTTGCACATGAATATATGCAAGGTATTACATTTTGATATTATCGCCAAAATTTCGGCGATTTTATCGTGATATTGACCTGGTGATATTAATACACCAAACTATCGAGATCTCCCGATATTTTGTGAATCTCGTGCATAACAAGCTTCCCCAGCGTTAGAGCCCAATGTATGAGGTCCAATCGAAGCTGAAAACTCAAATAAAAAGCAGGAAACCTCCCTTCGAAACTGTGAATCGAACCACTGTAGCCACCATTTATCAATTAAGAAGCAACCAACCACCTGTGAATTAAAAATAATATTTTTTTGGAAAAAAATTATGGTCCTTCGTTGTCTAGGTGAAACTGTATATTTTTTAAATTCCAGCAGTTTCACTCTCTCTCTCTCTCCCTCCCTCTAGCACCTCCCACCACCACCACTTCCTCCCACCGACCTCCACCGCGTCCCACCGCCTCCGGCACCTCCCACCGTTGGCACCACCACCTATAAAATTCAAAATTTTACAATTTTATGTACGTACGTATAATTTTTTAATATGTATTTATGTCTAATAATTCGTATTTACATATAATTAGGTGTATTTATGTTTAATAATGTGTATAAATATTATAATAATGTGTATTTAGGTAAATATTATAAATTGGTAAAAAAAAATAGTAAATAATGTGTTTAGGTAAAATTTGTTTAATAATGTGTATTTAGTTAATTAAATATTATAAATTGGTAAAAACTAATAAATTGGTAAAAAAAGGTAAATATTGTAAATTTGTAAAAATGGTAAAAATTACAAATGGTAAATATCAAAACATGGTAAAACTAAATGGTAAATAATGAAAATGGTAAATTGTTAAAAAAAGGTAAAAATAACAAATAGTAAATATTAAAAAGTGTTAAATATTAAAAATGGTAAATATAAAAAAATGGTAAATATAAAAAAATTGTAAATATTAAAAATGATAAATATGAAAAATGGTAAATTTTGTGGTAAATATGAAAAATAGTAAATATTGTAAATTATTAAAAATATAAATGGTAAAATAGTTATAATGATAAAATAAGTTTAATAATTAATTTTTATTGCTCCAAGGTTAAAATGGCCCCATGTGGTCAAAAAAAGGGACAAAAATAGGCTAAAGATGCTCAACTCCGACACTTGGCAGACCAAGTGGATTGGCCACACTTGGAGGACACTGTTGCAGCTCATCTGGACCCTTCAGATGGTCCCTCGGCTGCGACTAGTGGAAAAATTCCTAATGCCCCAGTTATAGCGAGCGATGACGGTGACATCCCTTCAGCCCGATCGTCGATGTTAGAAGGTGCCCAGGAGTCGACTTTCGAGTCTATTCTCTATAGCGCGTGACGCAAGGTCAAAAAGGCCCCATCAGACCCTCAACCGAAAAGGACCTGAGGACTTGAAAAAGGCAGAGAAACCATGAAGTTGTTTAAGGCGACAGGGTAATAGACCTAGTTGTCGTACGACGATTTCACCGACGGCTCTCCGACCTCGCAGCTAGCTAGTCTCTCAGCGCACAGCATCAGAGCAATTATTCGCAACAACATCCGTATGGTTGCGCCTAGTTGGAAGAAGTTGCCAGATTTGGAGAATGGGAAGGTGTTTAGAGAACTCTCAGTAATACAATTTTTAATTTATTTTTTAATAACCAATAAAAATCGTAATTTTATAACATATATGATTTAAATTTTTTATTCTTTTTTTTCTAGGTACATTATGATGTGGATGACACACCAGAGATGCTTAGGCACATCAACACCACCTCCAACGCCATCTACTGTGATTGGAAGTACAGACTTTATCACCCCGTAGAGCTGCTTGATAATAGGGAAGATGAGTGGGAGTGGTTGGTCAACCATTTCAAAGAAGAATCGTATCAGGTTTGTCTTTTTTATTTTATTTAAATTGACAAAATCAAATAATTCATTTTTTAGTCATTTAATAATTTTTTAATAATTTCTGTTGTCGAACAGACGAGATCGTACACAAACATGGCCAATCGGGAGAAGAAGAACAAACATCATACCTCCGGTTGCAAGCAGATGATACAAATCGCCAAGGAGCATAGAGATAAGGGCTCCAAACACCCTTATCTGGATGCAAACGTCACTGCTTACGTGATGCCTGAGCTCGACAATGAAGCGAGTCAAAGCAGCGTAAGTGTCGTATATATTTTCTCTCAATTAACGTAATTAATATTTATTATTTATTAAACTCCAGTACAAATTTATAATTATTTTTAATTTTCATTATTATTTTTAGGTGAGGTTGCTAGAACTGGCGTAGGAGGAATTGGCCAACACGCAGCTTGCACACCCGGATATGCCACAGAAAGAGCTGCCTCCTCTATCGAAGGAGAGCCAAATTGCAATGGCCGATGCGGTATACGGCTGTCGAGCTGGCAAGGAGGTTAGGAGGTTGGGACGCAAGGTGCAGCGAGGTTTATCTTACTCATCTATGACACGCTCGACGAGGAAGAGTGGTCAGGATGCAGTTGTCCAAGCAGCCTTTGAGGAGGCTCGACTCGCATGGGCGGAAACGTTATCCATGTGTCAAAGGCTTGATGAGCAACAAGTGTAGATAGCCAACCTCCTCGTCCTCGTGTAAGCCAGGGTTCCAGAAGATTGTCATCCTTTTTTGACCCCACACCCCGACGACGACGACATGGCCAAAGGCGGGAGACTCGGCGGCGTGTCTACTCCCGCCGTATTTACTTATTTTGTACGTAGTTTTTAATATATTTTTTTCGAACGATATCGATGTACGTATAATTTTAAATTATTTTAATTAAATTTATTATGTTATTTAATTTAATAATATTTTACTTTAAATTCAAAAATTATGGACAAAAATTATTATTTTTTAAATTAAATCAACTTAGACTACGAAATCATATATTTCGTAGTGTAAGTGATGACTTAGACTACGAAATTGTTTCTTAGTCTAAGTCATCCCTTAGACTAAGAAACAATTTTGTAGTCTAAGTCATCACTTAGACTACGAAACAATTTCGTAGTCTAAGAAACAATTTCGTAGTCTAAGGTGTACTTGGACGACAAAAATATTATTTCGTCGTCTATGTAGTGTCTCAAACGACGGATCAATTGCGTCGTCTAAGTGTTCACTTGGACGACAGAATGTTGTAAATTTCATCGTCTAAGTACTTAGACTACGACACTTGAACGACGGACTTTAGACGACGAAATAGCTTCGTTGTCTAAGTATTTTTTTTCTGTAGTGTTGATAGAAAAATTTAGGTACATTAATGTATCGATACAATAAAAATTAGTTAATCTATTAACACAAGGTTGAGTGCTACACAAAATAAGTAGATCGACTAACCTCGTGAAATAAATAGACTAAAATTAGATATATGGTATGCTAATACAAGTATACTTATTTCACGATGTCAGTCTACTTGTTTTGCGAATAGTCGACCTTATATTAGTAGACCATCTAATTTTAGTCTACTTGTTTCACAATGTTAGTCTACTCATTTCACGTAGCACTCTACCTTGTGTTAGTAAAGACCATTTAGTTTTATTGTATCAATACATTAACATATCGAAGATGAGCCCTAATTTTGAGATCCTGTAGGGAAATTTAATGATGCTTGGAATATATGTATACCGTACTGGCGAGGACTCTCTTTCCGTCCTACCCAAACCAAGCCAAAGGAAGCTTAAGATTCATGGTTGTTAACCATGTTTGGTGTAGAGGACGACAGATGCACTGAGGGCAGACTAGGGTTGGGCAAAAGCCAAGGCGGATGACGACAATATCTATGAGAGCGAGCGATAAATATTGTGCTATTTTGAGGACGCACTGTTGAGGACCCTAGTTAGTACAACACAGTACGGGAATTATACATCGAAAATACGTACGAGTATAATTTGGTCGTTATAAATGAATAAAATTCTTAAAAATTAGGCTATAAAATTTGAAAACGGAAAATTATAAAATTTTATACATACGTGTTTAAAGCGAAAAATGATTAAAATAAAAAATGCAAAAATTCGGATATTTACACATTACGCATATCAATATATTTTAATATATAATTGCGAAACGGACTGAAACCATGGATTTTTGCTAAACCATAAAAATATATTATTGATATAATCATATAATCTACAACTTTGCATCAAAAGACAACAAACATATCAGTTACCATCTTCCACACTTGCGTGTGAAGTGTTGTGCACTAGAGGAAGAGTTCGAGGGAACTCCAATCACTATTTTTTAATTACTTTTGTATTAGAAAACACAACATGCATGTAGAGAAATAGTCATCTTTCTTCCTTCCCTTTTTTTTAATTCACGTTTTTTTTCTTCAAAAAACATAAAATTCGCGTTTAATTCGGCCGAGTTAAAGAAACACTTATTTTTTTTATTTTTTTGAATCTTTGCATTGTGAACAGAAAACGGACGTTTTCTTCAAAAATTCGTCAATTCGCGAATTATTTGCGAATTTACTAACTAGGCTAAGGTCTTTGCATAGGGCAGATCAAGGAGGAATACATGAAAAACAAGCGACATCGTTGGAAAATTTAATTGTGTTCGAGTCTGTCAACCCCAAGTACCTCTTTGATCTAAATTCTTCTCCTTGTCATGTCTTGTCCTATCCCACTGAGTCCACTTCCGCGCGTACAACAAACGTACATATCGTAATTGTGCAAATGAGGAATCGACCATCAATTTGTTTCCTTGTGCTTTCAACTATATTCATAATGGTTAAAATTGTGTCATGTGTCGTCTTAGTGGCGGATCTATGATTTTATTTATGTCGGGGCATAATAGAAAAAATCAAAACTTCTCGTAAACTTTAATATCATAGAAATTTGATACTTCAAAAACTAAAAAATAGGAAGAAAATCTTAGCGAAAATATATAATTTTAAATATAATTTAAAGTTGAACTTGACAAAACTTGGTGAAAATTCTAGATTGTAATCTCAATAGCGCGCATTGAAAACATATTTTCAAATACACTGTCAATGATCGATTCATTCAACCACTGATCTCTCATTTCTTTTCACATTTGATTATTCACAATATTCATAGGAGAAGAGAATCCCCTTTCTACCAAAGCTATTGTAAATAGTCTTTATGCTAGTTTGATGAGCGCAAAACACTATCAGAAGAAGTACTATATCCGACGAGGTCCTCAAAGAACGACCGACGAGAAGGGATCTCGTCGGTTATAGTAAACTATAACCGACGACAAGATAATCTCGTCGGTTATAGTTTTTTGACAGTCGAGATTTTCTTGTCGTCGGTTATAGTCGCCGGAAACTCGTCGGTCATAGTTTTCGACTATGTCCGACGAGTTTTTTTTACTATTACCAACTATTTTTTCATATCGTCGGTTATAGTTTCTTATTTCAGATCTGGGCAGCAGCTCGATCTGTCATTCAAAAAACTTTCCATTTTTTTATGAAAATGCTCTGAAATCGATCTTTGGGTGATGTCGAGAATGAGTTCGTGATGATTCATGCGCATTATATATATATAGGTACGTCGTGCTTAATTAATATATATATGTGTTGTGCATGCATGTATTAATGCTTAATTTGTTGAATATATAGATCGATCGATATTAATTGATTTTGAATATATATATATATATATTGATCGATCAATCGAGTTAATTAATTGATTCTTGAGTTTGAGTAATTGATCGATGGTTGATTTTGAGTACGTACGCGTGATTGATCGTAAATATATATTAATTGTTGTTAATTTTAATTTGATTATTGTGAATATATATATATATATATATAGCAATAACTAGCTAGCTAGCTAGGGTGATTAATTTATTTAATTAATATATTGCATTATATATATTGTGATTATTATATATATATATAGGATTAAATGTACACTAGCTAGCTAGCTAGTACGTACGTGCACGTACGTGCATGGTTAACGTTATATATATATATTTAGATTTTTGTGATCGATTATATATATATATAGTTAGGGTGTACGTGTGTGTATATATATATTAAAATTATGGGAATTAAAATAATAAATATTTATATCTAGCTATGAAATTTGAATTAATAAGATCATGGGTATATATACATGCAGTTATAATTTTCAGGATGGACAAGAGTTGGATATGTCTTCCAAGATGGGATGTAATATATCACCGTGGAATTAGAAGTTTTGTAGAATATGTGAAGGTTAATTGTGGAGGGATGACAATTCATTATTGTCTGTGTACGAAATGTCAGTGTCGCAGCGAGCGATATCGTTTTCACATCGATAAAGTATTGGAGCACTTGAAGAAAAACGGGTTTTGGGATAAGTACACATGTTGGATTTATCACGGTGAGAGCTCAACAGTTGGTCAACATGATCACGGACAATTTTTTGAGAGTGGCAGTACATCCAATGATCCAACAACAAGGTTGATCAACGATATGTTTCCTCATGAGAGCGGTATATTTGCTCAAGCACCGGATATCGATATCCCTCCCGCCGTTGGAGACTTCCCTCATATTGAGCCAGTCCAGCAATTACCTACAGCTGTCAACACTGCTGGTATGGACAAGTACAACAACCTCATTGCCTTCCAACAGACCCCGTTGTACAACGGGTGTAATAAGACTGTTCTCAAAAGTGTTATGGGAGTAATGAAGCTCAAAGTGGAGAACAAAATGAGTGTGAAGGCTGTTGATGATTGGCTGAAGTGGTCTGGTTCGTTGTTGCCCCCCGGTCATCGTCTTCCTACCACTCATCGTAAGGTGCGATAGATCCTTAAACATCTTGGGTTTTCCTACATCAAAATCCATGCTTGTAGATATGATTGTGTTCTCTTCTGCGGTGAAGATGCTTATGGGAATGATCTTGAATCCCTTGATGAATTCCCGGTATGTGGTACAGATAGGTATAAGTTGACTCCTGCCGGAAACAAGAAAGCTGTGAAGATACTTCGGTAATTTCCCCTGATAGATAGGCTAGAACGGTTGTTCATGTCTGCACACACGGCTGAAGCTATGAGATAGTGGGCCGAGAGGAATTTGCCCGACGGTGATACGCTTATACACCCTGCTGACGGAGAGGCTTGGAAGCACATGGTGAAGGAGTTTTCTTATTTTGCATCAGAGGTTCGAAATGTTTGGCTGGGGCTTTCATCTGACGGATTCAACCCTTTTGGCAACATGAGTCTTCAATACAGTATATGGCCAGTTATTTTGGTACCGTACAACCATCCTCCATGGATGTGCATGAAGAAAGAATACAATATGCTCACTATGATCATTCCAGGGCCGGGTTATCCAGGAAAGTGTCTCGATGTGTATCTGAGACCCTTGATTGAGGAGCTTAAGTACTTGAGTGAGCATGGTCATCCCACTTATGACAAGTTCAAAAATGAGATGTTCCAGATGCATGCCATGCTTATTGGCACCATTAGCGATTTTCCTGCACGCGGGATGTTGTTGGGCAACGTTACCAGGGGATACAGGGCTTGTCCAGAGTGCATGACGGTTGAGTGTTACAGACCTCATTGCAGGAAGATTGTACAGATGCGACATCGTTGTTGGCTTCCACATGATCACCCATTTCGGGAGGATATGGAGGCATTTGATGTGACTGTGGAAACATGTGAGCAGCCGAGGAGATGGACGGGGGATGAAATCTTAGAAGTGCTAAATGAATATGATTTTGGGCAGCTAAGCAATCATCCTGAGATAGTGGCGTCAATTCCTGACAAACCCGACATGTATAAATTCTGGACACACAAAAGTATTTTTTGGGAACTTCCTTATTGGTCCAAGTTGCTGATCAGACACTACTTAGATGTCATGCACATAGAGAAAACTGTGTGCGAGAGTGTGGTCGGCACAGTGTTGAATTGGGAGGGAAAAACTAAAGATGACCCGAAGGCACGCATTGATCTTAAAAGGATGGGACTGCGAAAACATTTGTGGTTGAGAGATGGGAAGAAACAAATGCCACAAGCTCCTTATACTGTGAAGCCTGCCCATAAGAGTGAAATTTTTGGCTGGATGGGTAATGTCAGGTATCCTTCAGGCTATGCCGGAAATATAAGTCGATGTGTTAACTTCAAAGACAACAAGATGTACGGACTAAAGAGTCATGACTGTCATATACTGCTCCAACGCCTCTTCCCTGTTTTCATTCGAGGGTACCTGCCCAAAGAGGTGGTGGAGCCGTTAGTGGCTTTGTCAAGATTCTTTCAGAAGTTATGCACGAGAGAAGTGAAGAAATCGGACTTGTTGGAAATGCAACAGGACATCATTTTTATCATGTGCAAATTCAAAAGGATATTTCCTCCAAACTTTTTCGACATCATGCCTCACCTGATGCTCCATCTTCCGGAACAATTGTTGCTTACTGGTCCAGTACACTACACATGGATGTATCCTATGGAAAGGTACGTAATGCATCTCTGAATCTGGCTATATATATGTCGATCTTTAATATTATTTATTCACTTATATATTGTTGCAATAAGCATAACATACTCGATCTGTAATTACCAATTTACAGACAATTAGGGGACTACAAAGACTATGTGATGAACAAATCTGCACCCGAAGGGTGTATCGCTGAAGCATATATTGCGCATGAGTGCGTAACGTACACCAAGTTGTATTTGGGAGCGTTGGAGGACCCTCCACAACATATGCCCGTAGATGGAGGGCAGTTCAACCTTTCGATCATCTCCGATGATGTTGAAGTTTCTGGAAAGTTGCCCAACTCGTACAAGTTGGAACCTTATGAGCTTGTCATTGCCCATTGGTCGGTATTGATTAACTGTCCAGAAGTTCAATATTGGAAAAATGTGCACCTTTACTGCCCTGCTATTTCTGGTGATGTTGAGTACCACAACAAGACGTTCGCAAACTATTTTGGCAACTGGGTAAGTTGATACTTAAATTGACCTGTATATGATCGATGTTAAGTGCATGTCTCGCATCCTATTTATAGTTAAGTTAATAAATGATTATTTTCAGATGAATCTTGTACAAGATGATGGTATCCCTCAGTGGTCACACGAATTGAGGCTCTTGGCGCAGAAACCGGTAACTTCCAGAGTTTATCCTATGTGTAAGGTAAATGGCGTGCTATTTATTTGTGAACATAGAGATGTCAGACGAAAAACACAGAATTCTGGGGTAATGGTGCATGGTGGGTAGAATGGAGTTGACTATTACGGTGTTCTCCATTCAGTTGTCGAATTAATATATGGGGAAGGCATGACCGTACACTTGTTTAAGTGTAGATGGTTTGATACCGACCCTCAGAACACAAGGACCGATCAATACGGGATTTTTTCGGTGAATACTGCCACAAGCTGGTATGAAGATGATCCGTTTGTGTTGGCCACGGCGGTGAAACAATTGTTCTATCTTGATGATCTTGTGCATAAAGGCGCGTGGAAAGTGGTTAACCATGTTCTTCCACGAAACATATACAGTGCCTCAACCCTTGGTACTGTGACCTCGGATAATGAAGAAGTCAGTGCATACCAAGAGGCGAACGCAACTGGTATTCCTGAAACCTCAACAATTCGCCTTAATAATGTGAGACAGGGCAGTGTGGTACGAATTCCTCAACCGAATCTTCTTGATGTTAATCAAAATGAAGACAATGAAGACTCAAGTGACGAGGACATACACATCTTACCTGAAATTAACTCGGAAACAGAGTCAGACTCAAGCGATGATTCTGATTATGCGCCTTAATTAGTGTATATATATATGTATGTTATTTCGACTTAGAACGTGCAATGTAAAATGAATTTTATTCATATTATGGACAAAATTGTGTCGATCGATGAAATTGCTATATATATATATATCGATCCCCATCATAAATGAGAGAGATCGAGAGATCGATCGGAAAAAAAATACAACCGATCGATTAATAATATCGTATTATTAAATAATAATTTTAATATTTCGTATTAACTATTAATAATTTCGTATTAAATATTAATAAATATATATATTAATACACTACATATTTAATTAGTTTACCGGTATAAATGAAAAATAAATAGCAGAACTATATTCGACGATATGCATAAGTAATATCGTCGGATATAGTTGAACCGAAACTATATCCGACGACATGCATATGAAATCTCGTCGGATATAGTTTTGGTTCAACTATATCCGACGAGATTACTTATCTCGTCGGATATAGTTCTGTTTAATTGACGGATCTGGGTACGTTTTGGGGCAGAAACGAAACTGCCCCAAACTGGAACAGCCGCCTCCGATCGAAAATCTCTGTTTCCTTCGTGCTACAGCAACCAATCGAAGCTCAAGTGGTATTCCATCGATCCTCAAGCCAAATCCCTCGTCAATTAGAGAAAAAACAGGTTTGAAATCCCTAATTTCAAATTTTTGAATTTTTTTAATTTAGGTTAGATTTGAAGTTGTGGAATGTGTTGATCGATAATGTGGATGCATGTATATGTATAGTTGTGGAATTTGTTAATTTTATGAATGTATTGATATATATTAGAATAATTTTGAATTTTAGGTTGAATTTCGGTTAAATTTAGGTTAAATTTGGATTTGGATTTGGAATTTTTTGATCAATTATATTGGATTATATTGGATTTTTGATGGAATATATTGGATTTTTTGTTAAATTGGTTAAATTTGGATTTAGAATTTTTGGTTAAATTTGATTAAATTTTTGGTTAATTGGATTTGGAATTATTGTTGAATTTGGATTATTGGAATTATTGATATATATATATTGGAATATATATAGTTAAATTATTGGATTATATATATGTATTGGATGAATTATATTGGATTATATATATATTGTAATTATTGTGGATTTTATGGAATTATTGTTGATTTTTGTGGAATATTTATATATTGGAATATATATTGGATTATTTTTGGATGAATTAGGAATTATTTTGAATTTTTATAATTTTTTAGCAACAATGAATTGGTTTAATTGCGGACCTTCCCGAGGGGCCGGGTCGAGTTCGAGGGGGAGGTCCAGAGGGAGAGGGAGATCGGGACGTGGGGATGAGGGCTCGGGACCTAGGGATGAGGGCACCGGAAGTCGGTCCGCATCAGGATCCACCAGCGTCCCCAACACTTACAGTCTTCCGCAGACCTCTCGACATCGTACACTGATGGGCGCGGGACAACCTCAGCAGCATCAGCTCGAGCCTGCTCGATCCTCAGGCGCGAGGAGGGTTCATCAGGTCAGTCGCACGCCGGAAACGGATAGTGCGACTCAATCCTCGGTCCGAATGCCGGACATTTATCGCGAGGACCCTTCCCCCGTCATCCACCAGACAGCTCCTCATTCTTCCGAGGAGGCTGGTGGATCCACTCAGTCCTCGGCGAGGATGCGACTATGCCCGCCGCCTACATTATTCTTACCGTTGGAAATCCCGACGATACCTCACGTCGATTCTGACCGGATGCCTATTCCGGGACAACTAGGGTTCATTACCCCGGAGCAGGCATATGCGTATATACCCTTCCCGACACCTCTCTGGAGTGCGAGGATTCCGGGACAACGCACCGACGAATCAGGTAAATATTAATTAGTGATATCTTTTTACTCCCTAATATTTAAATTCAATTAGGTGTTGATGTTTAAAAAATCGTCTACATATATATGTGATAGGCGAGATTGTGCTCGGTGCCAAACAGAAGAGAACCAGAGGCCCCGTCGTAGGCAAGTTACTGGACGAAGCCATTCAGGCTAGCGGTGGTGGCCAACTTATGATTCCGACCGGGGATAGAGGGCAGGTGATCGAGGGAAAGGTCACTCGAAAGTACGCGGGGATGGCGGGCAGCCTCATACGGGATAGAGTCACAATGTTGTGGCAAGATTGGAATTCAGTGCCGCAAGCCGTCAAACATCAGCTAAATAATGCGTTGTCGGTGAGTTGAATTGTATATTCATTAAGAAAATTTTCAATAATAAATTTTTAATATTATTGATATATATATAAATATATGCATTGCAGAGGTGGTTCCGCGTGGATGAAGACATTAGACCCACGTGGGCGGATGAAGTGCATGGGAGCAGGTTTGCAGACGGCCATTTGTTTCAATTTTTTCGTTTCTTTTGATTATGTTCATACAATGTTGTTAGTTACTAACGCTTGATTTTATGGGTATATATAGGTATAAGGAGTGGAAGGCCGAGCTGAAGAAGCATTGGAAAAAGTACGGGGACGATCGTGAGGGTACCCCTAGCGAGTTTCGTTATAGGGAGTACGAGTGGCGCTGGCTTGTGGTTCACTTCAACAACCCGAAATTGAAGGTACGCAACCTTCAATCAATTTAATTTTTGTTTTATCGTACTTCCCTTAAATTATTTGGCTAATGAGTGTTTTTTTTATGTTGAATTAATCGCGCAAGCTCTTTTTGAAGTCAACACAAGGAACCGGGCCAAAAACACCAAAAATCATCATGCCGGTACCAGATCATACTCGGGTTGGATCGAGGAGGCGGCCAACCACCCAGAAGAGGATCCCCTTGTCTATACGATGCAGCACGCGTATCCGCAGTCCCCCGAATATGCTGTAAGTGTCCTTATAACAAAATAAACTTATTTCTTATTTATTTAGATTGTTTTTTTTAATTAATATTTTATTATTCTTTGTCAATTAGGCGAGAATTCAGGAGGCGATTCCGGAGGTGTTGACTCAAGTGGCGAGAGAGCTCTATCCCAACACCCCCGATGCGGAACTCCCGATTGATCAGATTGATCGATCTGATCCGATCGTCAGGGCCAGGATTATGTCAACTGCGATCCCTCCAGGGAAGAACACATTCTACTGCAGGGGTTCCGGAAAATGGGGTCAAGGGCTAATGAAGCATACCCCTGAATTCTCTCGCGGATCGGGATCATCATCATCTTTGAGGACTAATGAGCTACACGACCAGCTTCATAGGCAATCAATTGAGATGGAAGCTCAATGGCGTCGGATAGAGGAGATGGAGCAAGCGCAAGCTGCAGAGCAGAATCGGTTGGCCGATCAGCAGCAGCAAATGGGGACATGGATGCAACATTGTTATGCACAGTTGCAAGCATCTGGAATCCAGATAGCTCCCCCGCCCATTTTCGGTGCGCCACAGCCTCAGCCAGACCAGGACCAACCAACTTTCTCCAATCCGTTTGACCACATAGACTTAGGACCAGGACCCCCTAGGTGTTGAACAATTGTCAGTTTAATTTTTATTTTCATTATTTACTACGCATATGTATACAGATTTGAACGATTTCGGTTTTAATTTATTAATTTATTTATTTACTACGTACTATAGTTTCAATGGTTGTTGATTTTCAATTTGAACAATATATAGATAGCGTGATTTTTTGTGAATGCAGGTTTTGGGATAAAACCCAAAACCTGCAAAAAAAATTAAATATTTTTAACTATAACCGACGATATGTGTCAACATCGTCGGTTATAGTTTTCTCCACAGTCAACCATTTTGACCATGGAGAAAACTATATCCGACGATGACATCGTCGGTTATAGTTTAAACTATGACCGACGATAAACCATCGTCGGATTTAGTGTCTCTATTTTCCAACGATAACCCTAAATCATCGTCGGATATAGTATTACCGACGGTTTATTACCGACGATACTATATCCGACGATGTGTCGTCGGATATAGGTATGACCGACGATAAACGGAAACAGACCGACGACACCAAGTCGTCGGTCATAGTAATTCTTCCGGTAATGAAAGCTAATGGATATACATTATACTACTCGTTTTGGCTTTTGCAGTTTTTTTTTGTTTTTTTAATTAGAGTCTGGACTTGTAGTCATGTGCATTCAGTTATTGTGAAATATTACATTAAATGGGGGCGTATACAGATGCATATATTAAAATAGCTTGAGAAGTTTTTTTTATGAGATAAAGAAAAAAAAAATACAAATTTGCTCCTCTCGAGCAATCAAAACACAAATAATTACACCAAGCAGTCCGCAATCAAAACACAAATAATTACACCTAACAATCAAAACACAAATAATTACTAGCTCTACTAGGAATCCAACTCTCCCATATATATGGAGGCTACTAGACTAGTAGCTAATTGACACCAAGCAGTCCGCAATAAAATTTGCTCCCCTGTAAACATGCTTGAACTCTATATATATGCTAAGGCAAGATATGTGATATGCCAAAACTAACTACTAAATTAAACACTTAATAATCAGAAAAGACACAACAATTAAAACTCTTTCTTGTAGATGTAGCATTGATAAGTAGGGATCATTCTAACAGGGGATTGATGGTGCATGCATGACTATGCTAAGATTTTAGGGGGGTACGAGTTTGATTTTTATTATCTACCAAAATTAAAGAAAAAAATACGGCAATTAAAACACATAGAGAAACCTTAGAATTCTAACATGCTTAACTCATAGACAAGAAAACAATTAAGAACCCTAAAATTCTCTAAACATGCTTCTTTTGCCGAAAATAAAGTCCTAACTAATATATACATGTGATCATCTCATCTTTTTCACCTAACTCTAACAACTTAGTCATAATATATGCAACCTATTAATATCTAAGTCTTTAGCTAAGATCACGTGTTTCATATTTCATGCTTCAAGAATTTGCCTTATGACATACCTATCAACCTAAACAAGGAATCTTCCTTAGTCTAAGTATAACATGCTTAGCATAAAGAAATAAATACATGGTAGATCACATAAAATAATTAAAGTTAAAAAACCAAAATACTCCATAAAACCAATCTTTCAAATTTGAAAATTCATACAAGAGAAAGAAAATAGAAGGAATCATGTTACACTTTTTATTTCGGGAATTTTCCCTAATACAAAGCTTGGACGATCCTTCAATGGAAGTGGAGAACACTTCAAGGAATTTGCCTTCGAGAGTTCTTGGCGTAAGGAGGCTGCTGTGTGGATGAAGGCCTGCTTCTTGGATGATTTCAGATTTGGGAGGGGAGGAAGAGTATATAAGCAAAGTTTTGGCTTCTAAGATAAGTGATGATGATAATGAGGCTGAGCTCTTCTATATATAGGTGAAGAATGAGAATCTTCCTCTCCAAACTAGGTTTTCCTAGTGTATCCCAGGTAAATTTGGCAGTATAACTTCAAACGCATATTTCCGGAGCTGTAGATCTCAGAAAATTATATTCTTGGACTAGTTGGAAAGAAGACTTCAAGAGCTTTCCAAAAAGGTTTATGATCACCATATTCGGAGTAGATTTACAGATTTGATGATCTCTTGAAGTTGCAGGCTTGTATCTTAGATGTTCTTTCCTTATTCTATGCCAAATATCATCTTTCTAGATTCTTCACTTCTTGCTTTCCAAAGAATATATTCTGGCCGAAATTCTCAACATATTGTTGATATTTTGATCTTCAAATCAGGCACAATTGAGATACACTTTATATTCACATATTTTTGGTCACATCTTCTCTTGATCCGCCACCTTTTGTTCTTTCCTGGTTCGAGTAGGAGAAATGTCTTCATTCTTCATTTGGGAAATCATTTTTGTACACATTTTGGTAACTTTTTCGAAGACCATTTATGAATCATTTTGCACGTTCCGGAACATTCCGCCACGTCATTCCTAGTTGTTTTAGAAAATTACATTTTTCGGCTCCGCGAAACTTCTGGAATCTCAAACCATTTGCATTCCTAATTCGAGTAGGAATCCTAGTCAAAATAGGAGAAGACAAATTTTCCTAGACGAAATAGGAAACCTCCATTTGCTGCGTTTTAAGCTCATTTCCACCTCCTTTATTCAAAACCTAAAAACAACAAAGTAAGTAAGAAAGGAGAATACTAAGGTCAAAACAAAGCTAAATGTAAAGAGAAAGGCGTTAAGAATCAAGCATATAATGCGTAGATCAAATTCTCCCACACCTAGACTTTGCTAGTCCCTAGCAAAAACTAAATAAAAGAAAGACTA
The DNA here is from genome assembly GCA_946800695.1 of Geum urbanum. Classification (NCBI taxonomy): domain Eukaryota; kingdom Viridiplantae; phylum Streptophyta; class Magnoliopsida; order Rosales; family Rosaceae; genus Geum; species Geum urbanum. Next base: position 22,886,108 of record OX327003.1, on the reverse strand, counting down.
GAAATAAGAAAACACACAAAAATCCAACGTTGGAGCTAATCTCCTTATTGGAAAATTCTAAGTACTTTAAAACTTTTAAATACTACAAACACTTCTAAGCCCTTAGCTAAGATTGTCTCAGAAAATTCTTGAAGTGTATGGCGATGGCATCACATGATTTAAGAGTTTAAAGCTCAATAATTTCGAGAGATAAGAGAGATATGATCATGTCATGAACAAGTAAGATTTGGAAGAAAACAATGGTGAAATTAAAGCTATGCATGTTTCTAACAAGTTTAAATCAATCTTACATGGATGCACTCATCATATTTTCACTCATGAAAAAGGGTTCATTCAAAGTGTATATGACCTAAATAAAAAATCTTATGAATATGATGAATTACTTACACAAATGAACCAATCCATATGCTTACTCATTCAATTTACTAAACCAATCAAAGGCTACTCATTTTAAGGATCATAAAAGACTTTAGAAAAGTTGTAATGGGGTTGAGGCTAAGGCATTCAAAATTTAGGTATGTGGTGGTAAAAACGTTCGAAAGACTTAGTCAAACTTCATCAATTTGAGCTCATCCTTTCTCATGTATCCAACTTAAAAAAGAGAGGCCAAATTTCATCTTTTTGGGCCTAACTTCATTCCAAACTTCACTTGTCCAAACTTTTATACTTAGAACATTTTGTTCGAGAGGTTTTTACACATTTTTTTTCTTTTCATGCTCTTGAGATTTTTGTTCTCCATTTTTGTTTTCTTTCTTTTGGAAATCGCACTTTTTTTTCAAGATTTTGGGCAAGTCATTCCTATTTTGAATTCTTTCATCATCTTCATGGCACTTCTTTGTGCTAGCTTCGAAATTCTACACCAAGTCTTTAGAACAAGGGTAGGAAACTCTATACTAGGCTAAGTATTTAGATATATATGTGGTATATGAAAGAAAAGCTTAATGTAGGCATATAGGGGTAATTTAAGGGTGTCGCAACATGTGTGCACAAAGGGACATATTGAAAGGACCCAATCCCGATTCAGTTACCTAAACCGGGATCGAACCCCTTCTGAAAATACGAACAAACAAAAACTTTTCGAAATTTCGGCAGAGTTTCGTTACTAACGTGGAATTGCATAAACCTGCACCCTGAAAATAACACTTCGTCCTATGCCACAAAAGCCAAACTGTGGGCACCAATCCCATCCGGATTTCTCAACATCATAGTATAAACAATAAACAGTAAACATACTGTAGTATATATATATATATCCGAGAAAATCCGTATAAAACATGTCTCAGAATGTATCAGAGCGACCTCTAGTGTAAATATATATAATATACACAACAGTAGGCGAAACAAGAACCTACTGGAAAACACAGGTAGCTCAGATCACTAGCCTCCAAACCGCGACGTGAAACACCAAAACCTGAACTGCAAACTGGACACGGAAACCGAAAAGCCCAGGGGAAAGACATGGAAATCGTTAGAGTGTGTGGACGAAAATAAATGTCTTTCACCGAATAATATATATATATATATTATAAAACATATGCGAGTCCAAATGCATAAGTAAAGAAATGGTACACGAGGGAGACTCTAACTCCTCACGCGTACGGAGCATGCAACATAAAAATCGCGGAATCACTCATGGACTACCACGCGATAGCACAGTCTGAATCACGGGATCCCAGACTCACACGTGATTCCTAGCCAGAAAGGCCTCGGGTCAGGATATCTGTCCCCCCCGGAGCGTACTCGGGGATCAGCCGAGAAGCTAATGTGTATCGATACAACAACGTAACCAAGACTGTACTCTGTGTAAATCAAATTATAAATCCTTTTCATGCACATGCATAAAACAAAACATATATGTATGTATACTCGTATATGCATATCCGTATATTGTATAATCGTAAAACACATGCTCATAAAATCACAATCAAACTGCATGCTCAAGTTCGTAAATCATAAATAAAAGACTCGCAATCAATCCGTGAAAAGAAATTGTCCACTCACAGACTCACGTAACGCGCACTCGCGCTAAACTCGTGGTCCGGCGGAAGATCCCTCGCCTGAAGCACGATCACGATCCAGATCTCGATCTCGATCTCCTGAATATTCACAAAACATAACTGATCAAAATCATAGTCCACAACTCTATACTGAACCACGGAAACCAACCGTTCCCGGAAATATGCAATACAATACAAAATGATTAACGTAATTCCCGAAATCTCTACTCGAAACCCTCGACTGAAAATCGGCTACCTAAATCAATCTGAAAACCTCTGGACGATAATCGGGGCGCGATTACGAGAAAAATGACATTAAAAACATCGAAATCTGAAAAAAGTCAACCCTCCACCGTGGACCACCGCTGGCGGCGGCGGCGCGCCGTCAACGGTGAAATCCCACGGCCAAAATTTCCAGAACTCAAGATCATTCTAAGCCTAACCCTTTTCTCTTCTACCACGAAGTCCAAATCTCACCGGAACCCATCCAATTTCTCACGAAACCGAACGGAAATCATCCCTCCGGCGACCTAATCGGGTTCCTCCATAACCACAACCAATCCTCAAATAAATTACATGAGAAGACTCACAAGGTCAAGGGGAGTCGAACCCCCCTAACCTCCACCACCGAGGCTCGCCGGAACACGGCCAACCAACTCCGGCGAATTCCAAAGAACCGACCCGATTCGGGTCACCACAAATCCTCATCAGTTTCCATCAAACCAAGCACCAACCTACTCGAAATCAAGAGAGGAAGAAGACCTTACCCTTGCCGAAGTCAGAGGTGGCCGGAAAATGGTCGTCGGACGGCAAGAACCCGAAATAGAAACTTTCCTCTTCGGTCAACAGGTCAAACTTCCAAAAATGGAAAGTCAACGATGGTCAACGCCAAATAGTGATTTTCGACGATTTTACAACTTTTTCCGATATTTATACTCGCGTCTCGGGTCAATCGACGGTCCGAAATGAATATTCGAAATGATTCGGATAAGCTCGAAACAATCGGATAAACTCGTCGGAAACCGAAACTTCGAATAATCATATTATATTCCTCGGTTATCGGAAAAATCTTCTGAAACCGCCCACGAGCTCGACATCATGTACTTTACAACTTCCGTGAAGACACTCAACTCAAATTCTCGGCCGAAAACATAGTCGCGAATAGAATCGACAAACCACATATATAACGTAAAACTGCGACTATGACCAATCTCGAGAATCGTGCTGAATACGCAACTGATTCTGGTTCGGGTCGTCACAAATCTACCCCCCTTAAAGAAATTTCGACCTCGAAATTTACGTACCTGTCAAGTGAACAGATGAGGATACTGTTCCCGCATACGCTGCTCAGTCTCCCAGGTGGCCTCCTCAACTGAGTGGTTCTGCCACAAGACCTTCACTAGCGGAATCACACGGTGCCTCAACTCTTGCTCACGACGATCGAGAATCTGCACAGGCTCCTCCATGTATGTCAAATCCTCTCTGATCGGCAACTGCTATGGGGCTAACACATGTGAAGGATCTGAGATGTACTTCCGCAACATCGAAACATGGAAGACATCATGAACACGAGCCATGTCTACTGGTAACTCAAGTCTGTAAGCAACAACTCCAACTCTCTCCGTAATCTCATACGAACCAATGTATCGTGGTCGAAGCTTGCCACGCTTCCCGAAACGCACAACTCCCCTCCACGGAGATAGTTTCAGGAAGACCCAATCACCAACCTCGAACTCTAAACTCTTCCTTCTCACATCCGCGTAACTCTTCTGCCGATCCTGGGCGAGCTTCAATCGATCCCGGATAACCTGTATGTCTTCCATCGTACTTTTCACCAAATTAGGACCAATGAGCCAACGCTCGCCTACCTCACTCCAACACAATGGAGTGCGACAATGCTTCCCGTACAGAGCCTCGTACAGTGCCATCTCAATACTGGCTTGGTAGCTGTTGTTGTAGGCGAACTCAATCAAATGTAACTGCTGATCCCAGTTTCCGCGAAACTGCAACACACATGATCTCAGCATATCCTCAAGAGTCTGAATGGTCCGCTCGGACTGCCCGTCAGTCTGAGGATGAAAAGCTGTACTAAATCGCAACCTCGTGCCCAAAGCTTGCTGCAACGCCTGCCAAAACTCAGAAGTGAACTGGCTATCTCGGTCCGAAACAATGGACACAAACACACCATGCAAGCAAACAATCTCGGATAAGTACAACTTCGCCAATCTACCCACTGATACCTTCCCTGGAAGTGCAAGAAAATGTGCGGATTTCGTCAGTCGGTCAACAATAACCCAAATGCCAGTGTTGCCCGCCGAAGTACGTGGCAACTGATAGACGAAATCCATCGTAATGTGCTCCCACTTCCAAACTGGAATCTCAAGTGGCTGTAGTTTCCCTGCAGGTTTTTGCCTCTCCGCTTTCACCTGCTGACAGATCAAACATCGACTCACGTACGCGGCAATCTCCCGTTTCATGTTGCGCCACCAATAGTACGCTCGAAGTGTATGAAACATCTTCGTACCTCCGGGATGCATCGCATACGCTGAACTATGGGCCTTGTCCAGAATTTCCTTCTTCAAGCTCTCGTCTCTGGGCACATATAGCCTGCCTCTGAACAACAACGTACCGTCGTCGCTCAACCGGAACTCTGTAGGCACACCATTCCGTATCATGGTCTTCTTGCCCAACAGGTAAGAATCTGAATCCTGAGCCTCTCGTACCTGATCAACCAATACGGGTCGAACCTGAAAACTGGCCAACAAAGCTCCCTCATCATCATATCCGAACACGGCACCCGTAGCTCGAAGCTCGGCTAACATCGATACTCTGGCCACACACATGTGAAACAACGAGGCTCCAGATTTCCGGCTAAGTGCATTTTCTACAACATTGGCCTTCCCCGGATGGTACTCGAAAGTGCAATCGTACTCATTGATCAACTCTATCCATCGGCGTTGCCTCATGTTCAGATCCGGCTGCGTCCGCAAGTAGGTGAGACTCTTGTGATCAGTGTAAATCTTACACTGAGCACCATACAAATAATGTCTCCAACTCTTCAACGCTAACACAATAGCGGCTAACTCCAAATCATGCGTCGGATAGTTGACCTCATGCGGTTTTAGCTGCCTGGAACCATATGCCACAACTCTACCATGCTGCATCAACACACAGCCAAGCCCCAACTTTGACGCATCGCTGTACACAACAAACTCACCACTGTTGTCTGGCAATGTCAGAACCGGTGCGGTAGTCAATCTCTCCTTCAGGAGCAAATAACTCTCCTCGCACGGATCAGACCACTCAAACTTGACGCCCTTCTTCGTCAATCTGGTCAGTGGTGTAGCGATCCGGGAGAAATCCTGTACAAACCGTCGGTAATAGCCTGCTAACCCCAAGAAACTCCGAATCTCCGGCACAGTAGTGGGTCTACTCCAGTTCAGCACGGCCTCGATCTTGTCAGGATCAACACTGACTCCCTCGGCCGAAATCACGTGGCCCAGAAACTTCACACTATCCAACCAGAACTCGCACTTGCTAAACTTCGCAAACAACTGGTGGTCCCGCAAAGTCCGCAACACTGCCCGCAAATGCTTCTTGTGCTGGCCCACGCTCCTGGAATAAATCAAAATATCGTCAATGAATACAATCACGAACTTGTCCAGGAACCGTCGAAACACCCGATTCATCAAGTCCATGAAAGCTGCGGGAGCATTGGTCAACCCAAATGGCATAACCAGAAACTCATAGTGCCCATACCGCGTCCTGAATGTTGTCCTAGCTACGTCAGAGTCTCGGATCCTCAACTGGTGATATCCGGACCGAAGGTCAATCTTCGAAAAGACTGATGCTCCCTTAAGCTGATCGAACAAGTCATCAATCCGCGGCAACGGATACTTGTTCCTCACTGTAACCTGATTCAGTTTCCGATAGTCAATGCACAATCGCATGGACCCGTCCTTCTTCCGCACAAACAACACCGGAGCACCCCACGGAGAAACACTCGGTCATATGAAACCCTTCTCTAGCAACTCCTGGAGCTGAATCTGCAACTCCTTCAACTCCGCTGGCGCCATCCGATACGGTGTCTGGGAGATCGGTCCTGTACCCGGCAACAACTCAATACTAAAATCAATCTCCCGCACAAGGGGTATACCAGGTAATTCCGCTGGAAACACATCCAGAAACTCCGACACAACCTCAATACTACCAAGATCTGGCACAGCAGCTGTAGTGTCCATAACATGGGCTAAGTAAGCGACACAACCCTTCTTCATCAACCGATCCGCCCTTATCGCGGAAATCAAACATGGTAGTGAAGTGTTCTTCTCGCCACGGAACAGTATCTCGGGTAACCCTGGTCGTCGAAACGTGACCTCCTTCCTGTGACAATCAAACATGGCCCAGTGCGACTCCAAGAAGTCCATACCCAAGATCAGATCAAAATCCACAATATCAAGCAGTAACAGATCTGCGGCTAAACCATGGCCATCAATAAACACCTCACAATCTCTGTAAACCCAACCGATGCTCACAACCTCACCTGACGGATACAACACTCTCCACAACCCCGGAAGTGGAGATGCAGGTACCGTAGCTAATGATGACAGTCTATATGATATAAATGAATGTGTGGCACCTGGATCTAACAATGCAACTACTGGAATACCAAAGACATGTAACGTACCAATAACGACCTATGCTGATGCTCTGCCCTCACGTAGAGTCATAGCATGAACCCTCGCCTGTCCGGCTGGTTGTCCTCGCTGGGGTTGTCCCTGCTGTCTCCCCTGGCCTGGCCTGCAAACTGTGCTGGTCGAGCTCCTGAGGTGGCACCTCGCTCAGCTCCGAAACTCTGGGTCGCCTGATCATTAGTACCAAACAACTGAGGACACTCCCTCGAATAGTGACCCATCTGGCCACAACGGTAACAAGTGACGGTACCCCGCTGACATGGACTAACATGATACCTATTGCACAAGTTGCACAACGGATACTCCCTCGGTGTAGCAAAAGTGCCAAATGGTCGTCGAGTGTAACTGGAACAGCTGGAATCTCTACTAGCCTGTGGTCGCCGCGGTCGATCTCTCCTCCATCTCGACCTCTGTCTAGGTACACCAGCTGGTGGTTGATATGATCCACCGCCTAAGGATGAAGCTGAACCGGAAGTATCAGAACTCAGCCTCTTTGAAGGCCCCTGACTCGGTCCGCCCTCCTCAAACCGTCTTGGCTGGTACCTCTGCTGTCTCTCCTGCTCAATATCCTCGCCTCGGAGTGCTGCACTGACAAACTCATCAAAGTTGTTCCGAGGCATCGTAGTCAGAGTCGCCTTGATATTCAAATTCAATCCCAGCTCAAACCTGCGACACTTGGCTTCCTCAGTAGCCACCATATCCCGTGTAAAACGAGACAAACGAGTAAATCGATCCCGGTACTCAAGTACAGACAAACTACCATGCCTCAAGTTTGTAAACTCCTCATACTTGCGCTGCTGGGTAGCCTGATTAAAGTACCTCCGCATAAACAGATCACGGAACAAGGTCCATGAAGTGTCAGCTGGAACTCTGTCGGTGCTAACCCACCAAAAGTATGCATCACCCTCAAGTAAACCGACTGCTGCCACTGCCACATGCTCAGGAGTATACTGCAGACACTCACAAACACGTTCAATCTGAACCAACCATGCCTCGCATATCTCTGGATCAACTGAACCCGAAAACACAGTAGCACCAGCAGTACGAGCCTTGACCACAGGGTCAAAACGCTCTTCCAAACGCAGCACTCGCATCAGCAAGTCGCACGTTCGGCGATCCTCATCAGGATCCTCATCCCGATCAACACGGGGACCACGTCGAGGAGGCATCCTACTGATACAAGACAAGCATTAGGTACAAGCAGAAAGAACGTAATCATGAAACCGCAGATATTTGAGAACACACAACACCCGAAGTATTGATGAGTACCGCTGGCCAGTCGGGTCATCACTCCAGTCATGCTATACAAACTCAAATATCCTAAGCGTCACAACTACAAGAGTCTACAGAATCTGACAACCTAATGCTCTGATACCAAACTGAAAGGACCCAATCCCGATTCAGTTACCTAAACCGGAATCGAACCCATTCTGAAAATACGAACCAACAAAATCTTTTCAAAATTTCGGCAGAGTTTCGTTACTAACGTGGAATTGCATAAACCTGCACCCTGAAAATAACACTTCGTCCTATGCCACAAAAGCCCAACTGTGGGCACCAATCCCATCCGAATTTCTCAACATCATAGTATAAACAATAAACAGTAAACATACTATAGTATATATATATCCGAGAAAATCCGTATAAAACATGTCTCAGAATGTATTAGAGCGACCTCTAGTGTAAATATATATAATATACACAACAGTAGGCGAAACAAGAACCTACTGGAAAACACAGGTAGCTCAGATCACTAGCCTCCAAACCGCGACGTGAAACACCAAAACCTGAACTGCAAACTGGGCACGGAAACCGAAAAGCCCAGGGGAAAGACATGGAAATCGTTAGAGTGAGTGGACGAAAATAAATGTCTTTCACCGAATAATATATATATATTATAAAACATATGCGAGTCCAAATGCATAAGTAAAGAAATGGTACACGAGGGAGACTCTAACTCCTCACGCGTCCGAGTACACGAGGGAGACTTTAACTCCTCACGCGTACGGAGCATGCAACATAAAAATTGCGGAATCACTCATGAACTACCACGCGATAGCACAGTCTGAATCACGGGATCCCAGACCCACACGTGATTCCTAGCCAGAAAGGCCTCGGGTCAGGATATCTGTCCCCCCCGGAGCGTACTCGGGGATCAGCCAAGAAGCCAATGTGTATCGATACAACAACGTAACCAAGACTGTACTCTGTGTAAATCAAATCATAAATCATTTTCATGCACATGCATAAAACATAACATATATGTATGTATACTCGTATACGCATATCCGTATATTGTATAATAGTAAAACACATGCTCATAAAATCACAATCAAACTGCATGCTCAAGTTCGTAAATCATAAATAAAAGACTTGCAATCAATCCGTGAAAAGAAATTGTCCACTCACAGACTCACGTAACTCGCACTCGCGCTAAACACGTGGTCCGGCGGAAGATCCCTCGCCTGAAGCACGATCACGATCCAGATCTCGATCTCGATCTCCCGAATATTCACAAAACATAACTGATCAAAATCATAGTCCACAACTCTGTACTGAACCACGGAAACCAACCGTTCCCGGAAATATGCAATGCAATACAAAATGATTAACGAAATTCCCGAAATCTCTACTCGAAACCCTCGACTGAAAATCGGCTACCTAAATCAATCCGAAAACCTCTGGACGATAATCGGGGCGTGATTACGAGAAAAACGACATTAAAAACGTCGAAATCTGAAAAAAGTCAACCCTCCACCGTGGACCGCCGCCGCCGACGGCGGCGCGCCGTTAACGGTGAAATCCCACGGCCAAAATTTCCAAAACTCAGGATCATTCCAAGCCTAACCCTTTTCTCTTCTACCACGAAGTCCAAATCTCACCGGAACCCATCCAATTTCTCACGAAACCGAATGGAAATCATCCCTCCGGCGACCTAATCGGGTTCCTCCATAACCACAACCAATTCTCAAATAAATTACATGAGAAGACTCATAAGGTCAAGGGGAGTCGAACCCCCCTAACCTCCACCACCGAGGCTCGCCGGAACACGGCCAACAAACTCCGGCGAATTCCAAAGAACCGACCTGATTCGGGTCACCACAAATCCTCATCAATTTCCATCAAACCAAGCACAAACCTACTCGAAATCAAGAGAGGAAGAAGACCTTACCCTTGCCGAAGTCAGAGGTGGCCGTAAAATGGTCGTCGGACGGCAAGAACCCGAAATGGAAACTTTCCTCTTCGATCAACAGGTCAAACTTCCAAAAATGGAAAGTCAACGGTGGTCAACTCCAAATAGTGATTTTCGACGATTTTACGACTATTTCCGATATTTATACTCGCGCCTCGGGTCAATCGACGGTCCGAAATGAATATTCGAAATGATTCGGATAAGCTCGAAACAATCGGATAAACTCGTCGGAAACCGAAACTTCGAATAATCATATTATATTGCTCAGTTATCGGAAAAATCTTCCGAAATCTCCCACGAGCTCGAAATCACGTACTCTACAACTTCCATGAAGACACTCAACTCAAATTCTCGGCCGAAAACATAGTCGTGAATAGAATCGGCAAACCACATATATAACGTAAAACTGCGACTATGACCAATCTCGAGAATCGTGCCGAATACGCAACTGATTCTGGTTCCGGTCGTCACACATATGGCTTTCTGGTTAAGTGGTGGAAAACTTAAATGCTTTTAAACATATCCAAAATTAGAGAATATACAAACTTAAAAGCTTTACAAATCTACATGAGTAAGCTCTATTAATCTCTAGTTCATTGAAATCTATGGCATGTAATTAGATGAGACATGTAAATTTTTTTTGAGATATAATGCACAAAATTCACTCACAAAGGAAGTAATGTAGGCTCAAAAACCCACTTTAAGGTTTGTATGATCTAAAAGGTTGTTCTAACATGCGAAATCTATACCATGTTTATGTAAACCATATCGACTACATGTTATGACAATCAAAATATCTCAATTAGCACTAGAAATCGTTTTAAGTGATATGCAGTGCCGTATGTATTCTTTTTGGTTCAATTTCATCATAGACTAACTAAAGTCATCCTAAAGACTCTTTAAAAACACTACGTTAAACAAAAAGACTCAAACAAGCGTAGATTTAGTTCTTGTATTTTTTGGGCAACCTTAGTAAAATGGCCAGTCATCGAGAGAGACTAAGAGAGGTAAGAGTGATTTTCGAGTTTGTCTTTTCTCACATCCAAAATCCGTCCTAGCAACCGTCCTCTTCTAGAAACCAAATCACAAGGATTTCTTACTAAAAGATAAGCGTTCATCTACTACAGTAAATTACATACGAAATACACTATGTATAACTCAAAACAATTTTTTTTAGGGCATCATCCGCTGGAATGTTCTATTGTCCGCCAGATTTTTACAATTTATGACTCAAATAAAGTTGTAAACCCATCCCTCACACTTAAACTCTACATTGTTCTCAATGTACTAAAGTAAAGCATAGAATTCAACATAAGGCTAGGATTTACGAAAAAACTATCTAACAAATTGAAAAGCTACGAAAGAAAATAGTAAGGGGAACAAAAACCCAATCGGAGTTGTAGACTCCTCTATTGGGTTGTCTCTCAACAAGCGCTTATTTTTTAACGTCTTACAACCTAGACGTGAGACTTCTGTATGTGTTTAAAGTAACCGGCTCCTCAAAAGGGGACTCATCAACGACATGTGGCTTGACGTTCTCATAGTAGGGCTTCAATCTATGCCCATTCACCTTGAACAACTTCCTGGTCTCTACGGATTAAATCTCCACGACTCCTTGATGGAAAACTTGAACAACAATGTAGGGTCCCATCCATCTTGAACGTTTTTTACCTAGAAAGAGTTTGACCCTCGAATGAAAGAGTAAAACTTTTTTTCCTGCTTCAAAACTCTTCCTACGAATCATCTTGTCATGAATCTGCTTGGTATTTTCCTTGTAAATCCATGCATTGTTGAAGACATCATTCCTTATTTCCTTGAGTTCACTAAGTTGTAGTGTTCAATGCAAACTGGCCTCATCTCGATCCATGTTGAATTTCTGGACAGCCCACCATGCCTTGTGTTCTAGCTCCACCGGAAGATGACATGATTTCCCATAAACTAATCGATAAGGTGAAATTCCAATGGGAGTTTTGTAGGCAGTCCGGTATGCCTATAATGCATTATCTAAACATTGGCTCCAATCTTTCCGGTTTGGCTTAACGGTTCTCTCCAATATCTTAATCTCATGGTTAGACACTTCAGCCATTCCATTCGTTTGAGGATGATATGGTGTAGAAACTTTGTGCGTGACACCAAACTTCCTCAATAATGCTTCCACCATGTTGTTTCAAAAATGACTCCATCCATCGCTAATTAGAATGCGCGGCATTCTAAACCTTGTAAAAATGTTAGTCTTAAGGAAATATGCAACAACTCTCGAATCATTAGTACGAGTGGCTTTTGATTCCACCTTTTTCGCACATAATCAACGATGAGTAGAATATAAGTAAAACCGTTAGACATAGAAAAATGTTCCATAAAATCTATGCCCCACACATCAAAAATTTCGACATAAACCACAAAGTGTTGCGACATTTGATCTCTAGGTCCTAAATTACCGGATCTTTGGCACTTATCACATTTAACACAAAACCCATGGGAGTCACGAAATAAACTAGGCCAAAAGAATCCATAATCTAACACTTTAAGGGCTATTTTCCTAGAACCAAAATGACCTCCACATGCACCATTGTGACAAAACTCAAGAATGGACTTAAATTCACTATCCGGAACACACCTCCTAATAACTAAGTCAGAACATTATTTCCATAAGTAAGGTTCATCCCAAATGAAAGTCCTAGAATTACTCCTATGTTTGTGATATTGAGAATTATGCATGGAGGGTGAAAACTCATTGGTAACTAAGTAATTAACTATATCTGCATACCATGGAGTTTCAGAGGCATTTACCTGAATTTCGAAGAGTTGTTCATCTGGAAAATTCTCCTCTATTGCCACGGCCTCTTTTTCATGTACAATTCTTGATAAATGGTTAGCCACCACGTTTTCTACTCCCTTCTTGTCCTTTATTTTGAGATCAAACTCTTGGAGTAGAAGTATCCATCTAATGAGCCGTGGCTTGGCATCCTTTTCACCATCAAGTACTTCAAGGCTACATGGTCCGAGTAGATGATCACCTTGCTTTGCAACAAGTATGATCGAAACTTATCCAATGTAAACACCACCGCGAGAAAATCATTCTCGGTTGTTTTATAGTTCATTTGAGCATCATCCAGCGTCCGAGAGGCATAATAAATGGTGTAGGGTTTATTGTCCTTTCGTTGACCTAAAATAGCTCCAACGGCATAATTCAAGGTGTCACACATTAGTTCAAAGGGCTGAGATCAATCCAGAGCACAAAGGATATGAGCACTCGTGAGAAGCTCCTTCAATTTTTCAAGGGAAGCTTGGCAATCTTCATCAAACACAAAGGGAGTGTCCATTTAAAGCAGCTTACACAAAGGGTGAGAGATATGAGAAAAGTCCTTGATGAATCTTCGACAAAAACCTACGTGACCAAGAAAAAAATGAATCTCTCTAACTGAAGTTGGAGAGGGTAAATAGCGCACAAGATCTACCTTTGATTTATCAACTTCAATCCTTTTTGCGGAAACTATATGTCCTAAAATGATCCCTTGAGTAACCATAAAATCACATTTCTCCCAATTAAGCACTAGGTTGGTTTCAACACATCTTTGTAAAATTAATTCTAAGTTATCCAAGCATGCATTGAAATCCCTCCCAAATACACTAAAATCGTCCATGAAAACTTCAATAATTTTTTCAATGTAATCAGAAAAGATAGATAACATGCAACGTTGAAATGTACCTGATGCGTTGCATAAGCCAAAAGGCCTGCGCCTATAAGCAAATGTTCCAAACGGGCATGTGAACGTTGTTTTCTCTTGATCTTCCTCTGCGATGGTGATTTGGTTGTAACCGGAATAACCATCGAGGAAGCAATAGTATGCGTAACCAGCCAATGTCTCCAGCATTTGATCAATGAAAGGCAATGGAAAATGATCTTTTTGAGTGGTGGCATTTAGCTTCCTATAATTGATGCAAACTCAATATCCGGTGACAGTTCTTTGAGGGACAAACTCATTCTCCGTGTTTTTGAGAACGGTGATTCTGGACTTCTTAGGCAGTACTTACACGGGTGAAGCCCATCGGCTATCCGAAATCGGATAAATGGCTCTACAATCAAGGAGTTTGATCACCTCCTTCTTCACAACTTCCATCATTGGCGGATGGAGTCTTCTTTGAGTTTCCCTTGAGGGTTTGGCACCATCTTCTAGAAAAATTTGGTGAACACATGTGGCCGGATTAATTTCCTTGATGTCCTCAAGCGTCCAACTTATGGTAGATTTATATTTTGAGAGCACTTGCACCAATTTATCTTCTTCTTCCTTCTCCAACGTTGAAGAGATGATTACTGATAACGTTGCATTCTCTCCCAAGTAAGCATACTTCAAATGATTCGGTGACACCTTAAGCTCTAATTTTGGTGCCTTGACAATGGAGGTAACTAACGGGTTAGTGCCATATAAGATAGGAATCAGTGAAGAATGACTTACAACCCGTGGTGCTTTATTAAGTGCCATGGCCATTTACGGATCCTTGGTTCCAATATTTCGATCAAAGCATCAATAAGGGTTTCATCCCCGGGTCGAGTCAGCCCTGGTCCCTCTTGAATGGCCCTGTCGCGTTCATCATCTCCCATGTTGTCTAAGTGTTGTTGCGCCCATGGAATCCACAACATCAATCGAACAAACATCACTAACACTAGACGTTGGAAACTTCATTGCATCTAAAATGTTGGACTCGATCTTTTCTCCATCAATTTCCATGGAGAACATTCCTTTAAACACATCAATCTTCGTTCTAGCAATCCTCATGAAAGGTTGTCCAAGTAGAAATGACATGATGTTTAGTGGACTCTCCTCCATGTCAACAATGTACAAGTCAGCTGAAAATATTAGGTTGTTGACTTGCATTAGAACATCTTCAACGTATCCCCTTGGATACTTATGTGAACGGTTGGCTAGTTGGATGGTGACATTGTCATGCTTGAGTTCGCCTAGCTCCATTGATGCATAAAGATAGTAAGGCATGATGTTTATTGATGCCCCCAATTCTAGCATGATATCTTCAAACCGTTTGTCACCAATCATACAAGGAACTGAAAAACTCCCCGGATCCTTCAATTTTGGGGGTAGCCGACGTTGTAAAACCGCCGAAACGGTTGTATTCAACTTCACCACCTCCTTCTCTCTCGTTTGCCTCCTTTAGGTGCATAACTCCTTCAAAAACTTTGCATATATCGGCACTTGTTTGATGCACTCGATTAAGGGAAGGTTCACTTGCACATTTCAAAAGATATCTAGGATTTCCTTGTATTGATCATCTTTCTTGGACTTTGAAAGTCGGCTGGGAAATGGTGCACAAGAAAATGGAGAATTAGTAATAACCATACTTGAAGGGATAGGATTTTTACCCTTGATTGGGGTAGATGGCGTGGTGACCTGTGCCTTAGTGGCTTGTGGCGCCACATTCTTCTTCTCGGCTTCTTTGGTTGCCAGATCTTCTTCTAAGTCTTCATTCTCCAAAACATGTTGTGGAGGTGCTTTGTTTTTCTTTAGTGGTGGACCTTCTAGTACCTTCCCATTCCTTATCATCATTGCACTTACATTCCTCGGATTTGGAAGTGTTTGAGGAGGAAGTTGCCCGGTTACTCTAATCTGGCCTATGAAGTCAACAATTTGGCCCATTTGTTTCTTCATTTAAGAGATATCTTGGCCATGACTATCCAATGTCTCCTTCGTTTTAGCTTGTCCATCCAAAAGAACTTATGTTGAAGCAGACAATTAGGCCAACATCTTATCATAGTATGGATTAGTAAATTCTTGTTAGACCGGAGGAGCTTGAGGCATAGGTTTCATAGGTGCTTGAGGCAATAGCGGCCTTGCTTGAAATGGAGTACATTGGTAGCTTTGTTGAGGTGCTGGAGGGTTAAGACATCCCTCCTTACTACTCCACTTAAAACCTGGATGATCACGGTTGCCAAAATTGTTGTTGTTGTAATTATTGTAACGTTGGCTCCCTTGATATCCGCCAATGGCATTTACTTGTTCCACGTCATTTTTTTGCTCCATCATCTTAGGGAATTGGTCATTATGATGCCCTTGCATATGAAATACTCCACACATAGGTCCTTGAGCTGCCTTGGCTCTCTTTGTCTCAAGTTCAAACACTTGCTCTAGCATAGATGCTAGATTGTTATACTTCTCATCCATTGGTTCCCTTGAACTAGCTTCGTAATTGTCTTCCTTGGAGCCATCCCATATTAAGAATCATTATTTTCTTGGTTCTTCAACGAGCTTCCATCTCATCTAAGTCTATATGCTCCATTTGCGGCTATGTTGAGAAGCTCTCTATCAATCGGTTTCAAACCATTATAAAAGTAATTCATGAGGTTTGTCTCGGAGAAACCATGGGAAGGGCAGGTGGCACATAAGACTTCGAAACGATCATAGTATTGGCCAAATGACTCATCCAAAACATGTCTGATTCTCATGATCTTGTTCCTCAAAATGGTGATCTTTGAGGCCGGAAAGTACTTAGCCAAGAACAAATCTGCAACTTGCTTCCATGTCGTGAAGTAATTAGGCGGAAGTTCCAATAGCCAAGTTTGAGCTCTATCTGTTAAGGTGAAGGGAAAAGCTTTGAGCTTAAAGAGCTCTTCATCGTCTTCTGAGGGCCTTGTGCATGAAAATGAATTGAAATTGCATGAGATGCATGTTTGGATCTTCATTGCATAGCCCATGGAAGATTAGTAGTCGATGGAGAAAGCCACTCTTCAACTCGATGTCTTTTAAATCCGCTTGGGATTCCGGAAATGTAATGCATGAAAGACCGCTACTCCAGTCAGTTGAGCAAGTGCGTTGGCGAAGAGATCGCCTCTCATTGGGAGGGTTAAGTGGATTGACACCGGCCATGTCTTTCTCTTCTTGTTCTGAAAAATGTTCGGTGGACTGTGTGGATGAGTGTGGAGAGTCAAAATATTTCTCAATGAGAGGTTGGTCGAGAACTTGTTCCCCTATTGGTGCTACGACTTGAGATTTGAGAAATGCAATCCGATCCGCGAGTGCTTGTAGGTTGGTACTAGAAGATTTGAGGTTCAAATTGGACATTCATAAGCCTGAGTATCCACCAAAGATCAAGTGTTAGTATCAAAAGAATACACAAGGAATATATGACACTAGCCAAAACATAAGAACAAGAGAAAAAATAAAGTAAGAACACACAAAAAACATACCAAAACAACAAAAGACTCAACAACACACTAAAAGACATTTAAACACTAAGGATGCGAATGAAATGAATTAAAATAGTTAAGGCAAAAACATATATACATATTTCTACAAATTAAGCCACAAAATTAAGAATACATATATAAAAACGAAGGATGCAAGCATATAACATTTCACTCAAATTCATGCATAACACACTTAAACCGTCACCCAAATGCATCAAACAAGAACCTATGTAAAAAATGGAATGAATGCATAAGAGAAAATGTTAGAACCTGCAAAAAATACACAAGTTACGTGCTAAATACATGAATTCAACCTGACCTTTGTTTTGGCATTATGTCCCTAACTTCAGTTAGGTTAGGGTACCCGATGGTGAAATCCGAGCATGACAAAGCCGCAAGAACGTTAAGAAAGCTAAAAATGCAATGTGGTTAATCCTTTACAAGTTTATAAGTACTAATGTAGAAGCACACAAAAATTACTAAGTATTATGCACAAGTATTTGTATTTTTACTTTTTTCTTTGATTTAAAGAGAATACACTCGTTTGATCTTTAGGTCTTTCAATGGATGTGTGACGCGGGATAAAGTATAAATTCACAATCAATCGGCCTTGGTTCAATCGAAATACATGGTGAGTTAGGGATAAAGATAACGCGAGAGGTAGGACTAATTTCGACAAAATATCCCGAGGCTAGTTAGACCAATGGTATATATTCTATTGGTATTAGTCTTTCTTAGATCCAAAACCCATCACCAGTCATAACCCGTTTCAAGACACCATGTCCAACATTCAACCAATCTTTCAAAAATTTACACTCCCTCAAGTCCTTTACAAACTCCGCCCTCAACCTCATGTCCATAACTTCACTTAAGTTATGGTGTGCGGTGATGAAATTTACACATCACGAGGGGTTAAGAAGATAAGCTAGGAAAAGAGGCGCTATCTATTCAATTGAGTGCGACTTAATCAACCAATCTCGTGTATGCAATGTAAATCAAGACTTCCTTTAACGTTTTGTTTAATCTACATGGCTGCAAAAATAGATTTGTTAGTATGAACAAGTATTAGTCACGTATAGAATTACAAACAAGTATAAGAATTTCGAAGTTATTTACATGCTTTTGTAATATTCACACAATTTCACACATGTACAAAAAAAATCACACATTTGCTTTACAATCCCCGGCAACGGCGGCAAAAATTGATCACGCTAAAACTAACTACTAAATTAAACACTTAAATAATCAGAAAAAACACAACAATTAAAACTTTTTCTTGTAGATGTAACATTGATAAGTAGGGATCATTCTAACACGGGGATTGAGGGTGCATGCATGACTATGCTAAAGTTTTTTTTGGGGGGGGGGGTACGAGTTTGATTTTTATTATCTACGAAAATTAAAGACAAGAACATGGCAATTAAAATACATAGAGAAACCTTAGAATTCTAACATGCTTAACTCATAGACAAGAAAACAATCAAGAACCCTAAAATTCTCTAAACATGCTTCTTTTGCCGAAAATAAAATCCTAACTAATATATACATGTGATCATCTCATTTTTTTACCTAACTCTAACAACTTACTCATAATATATGCAACCTATTAATATATAAGTCTTTAGCTAAGATCATGCGTTTCATATTTCATGCTTTAGGAATTTGCCTTAGTCTAAATTGATGCATTGAGTATAAAACGCTTAGCATAAAGAAATAAATACATGAAAGATCACATAAAATAATTAAAGTTACAAAACTCAAATACTCTATAAAACCAATTTGAAATTCTGAAAATTCATACAAGAGAAAGAAAATAGAAGGAATCATGTTACATTTTTTATTTTGGGAATTTGCCCTAATACAAAGCATGGATGATCCTTCAATGGAGGTGGAGAACACTTCAAGGAATTTGCCTTCGAGAGTTCTTGGCATAAGGAGGCTGCTTTGTGGATAGAGGATGGCTTCTTGGATGATTTCGGCTTTGTGAATAGAGGAAGAGTATTTAGGCAAAGTTTTGACTTCTAAGATGAGTGATGATGATAATGAGGCCGAGCTCTTCTATTTATAAGTGAAGAATAGGAATCTTCCTCTCCAAACTAAGTTTTCCTAGTGTATCCCGGATAAATCTGGCAGTATAACTTCAAACACGTATTCCCAGAGCTGTGGATCTCAGAAAATTATATTCTTGGACTAGTTGGAAAGAAGACTTCAAGAGCTTTCCCAATTTTTTTATGATCACTATATTCGGAGTAGATTTGCAGATTCAGTGAAATCTTGAAATTACAGGCCTGTATCTTGGATATTCTTTCCTTATTCCATGCCAAATATCTTCTTTCTAGATTCTTTTATTCTTGCTCTCCAAGGAATATATTCTAGCCGAAATTCTCAAGATATTGTTGATATTTTGATCTTCAAATCAGGCACAATTGAGATACACTTGGTATTCTTGATATTCACATATTGTTGGCCACATTTTCTCTTGATCCACCACCTTTTGTTCTTTCCTGGTCTGAATTGGAGAAATGTATTCATTATTCATTTGGAAAATCATTTTTGTACACCATTTTAGTAACTTTTCCGAAGACCATTTATGAATCATTTTGCACGTTCTGGAATATTCCGCCACTTCATTCCCAGTTGTTTTAGGAAACTTTATTTTTTAGCTCCGCGAAATTTCAGGAATCTAGAACCATTTGCATTCCTAATTCGAGTAGGAATCCAAGTCAAAGTAGGAGAAGACCATTTTTCCTAGATGAAATAGGAAACTTCTATTTGTTGCGTTTTAAGCTCATTTCCACCTCATTTATTCATCTCCTTTATTCAAAACCTAAAAACAACAAAGTAAGTAAGAAACGAGAATACTAAGGTCAAAACAAAGCTAAATGTAAATAGAAAGACGTTAAGAATCAAGCATATAATGCATAGATCAATTATTCTCTTCCTTAGAGACTTCTTACAGTAATGCAGGACATCAAGGAGATTGCAAATTGACCGCCCTTGTTGACCGCAGAACAAATTCTAGCGCGTCTAGCAGAGTTTGAGGGTGAGGTTCGATAGCAGCGGTACCTAGTCCCACACATCCCCTAGATCCAACGGTAAATGTGGGGGAGCATTTGTAGGCCTCGACCGCCCTTGCTAACTTAGCATCAAATGCTAGCAACTTCTTATAGCAGTTAACTGCCCTCTGTAGCTCTACTTAGAAGGCTGGGGACTTCTTATACGAGGTCACTGCTTCCTCCCTCAGACATAGCTTGAGGTCTTCACTCATGGCTTGCCCTTGAATTGTATAGAGTTCCTTCTCCATTCTTTGCAAGTGCTGCTCACGAGTTTCACGGTCATACTTTAGTGTCGCCACCTCGTTCTTCGAGAGCTTCTCGGACGTCTAAGCTAAATACCACGCGCTCCTTGATCGTACTATCCAACGTCCTCGTCTGAAACCTCTTCATAACTTCCATGGTCATAATCCTCTGGGTGTGCCCATGAAATAGCTAGGAAAACCCACGATTGCCCGCCATCAACATATGGCTCAGACGGCCCACCTGACAAAAGCTCGACAACTCCCGATCCTCTGGCGGCTGAGCTCGCCACCCGTATGTTCAAAATTCCCTCATGTGCCTGTGGCATCAGTTGTACCACATGCTCTTGATGTTTTATCCCCTGTGACAGCGCCACCTTGTGGCCAGCCCCCTCCCCCAACCCTTCCTCAACTACAGAAGATGACTGAGTGGCTATGTTCCCATCAACCTCTTCTACAGAACATTCATCCCTTGTCTCCTCGATATGTAGTGAATCTGCACGAGACGACTCTTCAGGCACTGCCTCAGCTTCTAAAAAGGAAGGGTGGTCAGTCATCTCCACCTCCACCCGCTCTGGTATGGTCTCTTTCTTAACTGGAGTGGGGGACGATCAACCGCATTTTCAACGTTTTGCTTTACGTTGTCCCCCACCGGCGCACGCTCCATACATTGTGCTTTAGCATGGAAATTGCACTCGAGCGTGCGGTCGTCAAAGTCAACACTCGTCTCCAATCTTTCTTACGGCTTAGACCGCGGCTCAAAGTTCTCTACATTTAGTTCATTAAGTTCATCACCAGAGCACAGCTCTTCCTCCTTACTGCGCAGTGCAGGGTCCACAACTCCAACATCTTTACCCTCGCCCCTCTTGGGCAGGACGTTCCGCCTAGCCGCAGTCACCTTCATTGTTGTTTTATCCTGGGAAAATAGTGCTATACAAGTCTGCGGGCGGAGTAAAAGTTCTTAAGGAGAGCGTGTGATACACGCGTCTCAACTTTATTTATAGTTCATCGTTCATCGACATCAACCACTTGGATAACAAATTCAAAATTTTCAGATTTTGTTCTTTACATTTTATTTTATATTTACTAATTATTTAAATTAATAATTTTATATTTTATTTAATTTAATTTCACATTATTTTCCTACAGATCCGAGTCCGCTGCATTTCCTCATTTCCTTGTACAGTACTAGTGTGAAATCGATCAGCAAAACGAAAAGTTAGAAGCTAGCTAGCGCGCCTTTAAATAAAAGAACCATGTATTGGAATAGCTAGATCAAAAACATACAATGAGTCTCTGCTAGTCTGCTTAGAAGAGGGCTGCAACTTCACTGTGTAACCTAATTAACTAGCATGCATACAAGTGTGCAAAGACAAAAAAGCATATTTATAAAACTATGGAAGCTGATCATCCCTCAAAAGAAAAGTTAAAATCTTTGGTTGGATTATGTTATAAGGAAGAATAAAAACAAGAGATAAACTCATGAAAATGAAGTTGCATGTTAAATACTAACGTTTGTCCTTTCTATAATGTATATGAAGAATCGTTATCTCACATTTTTTGTGACTGTAGTTTGGCCAGAGTTGTATGGAACCAAGCAATCAAAAACTTTTGTCCCAACTTAGGAAAGTGATTTTTAAGAACAATTGATGAAAATCAGTCAATTGACTGACAATACTAATATCTTCCACGAGAGATCATGACTATTTGCTGATAAATTTAGAAAGCTATAAACTGTTTAATTTTTAGGAATGAGGCGACTGCACCTTCTATTGTTGCAACATCTATGACTATACTCAACAAATACTAGAAGCATAACCAATAGCCAAGTAAGAAGAAGGCTCATCCTCAAGTCATCAAATGGCGTCCTCATCCTTCTAATCAGTTTAAAATCAACTTTGATCATCACGACTTGGGAATGCAGTTCGCGGCTTCATCATCAAAAATGCTGATGGCCACCCCATCATCTTTGGCACTAGGGCTTTTGGGAGAACTTCTATCCCTCTTGTTGAAGCCCTAGCTCTCAAAGATGGCCTTGTCTAAGCTCGTAGAAAATGCCTCGACATGATTTTAATGAATCAGAAGGGGACTCTCATCTTGTCATCAATTGCATTGTTAATGTGAGGTAGGGAACCATGCAGGTACTGGTTTTGGAGTTCGGCGTTCATGTGTATGAAATTACGTCGCTCTTCCCTACGGGCAAGTTCTATCTCCTGAGCCTGGATCTCAGCAAGCCGCTGGTTGAGTTGTTCGTTCTACCGATGAGTGGCATCACAGTCGTCCCTGAGTGACACGATCTCCACCAAGAGGTGAGCATGGTCATTTTGGGGGATGAGTTCGTCCCCCTGACCGAAGGCACTGGAACTTACATGGTTGGTGTCAACCGCGGCCGCGTTCTGAGCTCCCGTGGCGGCGTTGCCTATAGAAAGGTCAGTAAGTTGTGTCTCAAGATCACAGATATGTTGGCCGGTTGGTGTGACAAGGTTAGACATGGGTGAGACGTCAGACATGGCCTTGTTTCATGATGAGATGAAAAGGCAATGGCTTTTATTTTTTTTATTGGCAGTTCGATAAATCATTAACCGCAAGACGGCTCCAATTGTTTCTACCAAAAATATTTTACGGCCTTTAGGTAAAAGTACAATAGTTCAGTATATAGAGACTGTTTGCAGCATTTGGCACCGATGGGTTAGAACGTTCTCCTGTTTCTTGCAAAATACTAAATTCTTGGGTGAGAGGTCGAGATTGGATTAGCCCACCTTCAACCATTTGATGCCTAAGTCAGAATATGTTTAGCCAAGAAAGGAATTTAACTGTGGAGTCCAAGATGTCTAACCCTGAGTATGCAATAAATGCTTCCTTTTATAGGCAATTGAAGGAGATTACTCCTATTGGTTTTCGATGTGGGACTAGATGATATTCTATTTTGGGTAAGTTGACATAAGGACAAGGGCTAGTCTTGTATTTGGTAGCCTTGCCCTGATAGGTCTGTTGACTAACGCGTGGAACGGCTCACGTCGTGGGGTGCGTGCCGCATCCGTACACCGAGTGGAGTGACGGGTTTTCCCCTATCAGCTCCCAGATTTAGTCATTTTCGGTATTTCTCTCATACTGTTGCTGAATGAGGTTAACCTTACTTGGGTTAGCACGTTGTGTACTAACATTAGCCGAACATACCTGATTCATATGAATGTCCAATAACTGCTATTGTTGCTGATTGAGGAAAAACTTCGATGATATGTGCTTGGTATGATCACCCATGATGTATCCCAACTTCATTTGTTCAATGTAAGCCGCATTATCCTCAAAGATACAAGTTGGTGCTGTAGTGGTGGATGATGATCCACTAGATCCTTGAATATGATGTATGATTGACCTAAGCAAAACACACTTCATGTAAAGCTATAATCATAGAATGATTCAAGGAAGTAACAACAATTGTCTACTTAGTTGATCTTCAAGAAATCACCGTGTTCCCCATGCTGAATACATTACCTCTCTGGGAACATCCTCTGTATGGACCAGAGAGGTGCCTAACATTAGCAAAACTAACCAAGACATCACAAGGTGTTTGAGAATAGGGAATGCACTAAATTGAGGAATAATGCTTACAGCCAGATCAACCTTCGACATGTCAAACAATTCTTTCGACAGGTCGAAGGTATGACTCTGGTCCCTTCAGGGTGGAACATTCGATGGGTCGAAGACTCTAGAACCAGCATGCTGTGATTCAACCATCCTTTTTTCGGGAATTTTATGCTTCTCTCTGTATTCTTTGTAAGGAAAGAACAAGCCCAAGTCTATGGAGCCCTTCAAGTACCTGAAGATGTGCTTTATACCATTCCAATGATGTTGTGTGGGCACAGAACTAAACCAAGCTACCAGGTTTATAGAGAATATAATGTTTGGTCTTGTGCATTGGGCTAAATACAACAAATCTCCAATAGAAATAAGGTATGGCACCTCAACTCCCAATGATTCCTCATCATCGTCTTTTAGACGGTACGGATCCTTATTGGGTTTCAGACTGTATACGACCAATGGTGTGCTAAGTGGGTGTACTCTGTCCATGTTAAATCGCCTGAGCATCTTTTGGACATAAGAAGATTAGTGAATAAGTATTCCATCAACTCAATGTTCTAATTCCAAAACAAGACAAACTTGAGTCCTACAAACACTGGTGGACCCAATTAATGACAGGGGGGCTGATGCCCACCTTGAAGTTTTTCTTCCCATGTATTTTTAGGATAAATCCTTAATTAACTCAATATTTCCCTTAATATGCACCCCATTCAATGTAATAATTTATGAATTGTATAAGATTAGAAGTTTTAACTCTAATAATAAAGATTAGAAAAGACAAAATATGTAGCAATAACCCAAGCTATTTTTCCGCAAGTGCTCTTAAAAGAGAAAGAAAAAATAATAATGAAAGAAAGAACCAAAATGACATAAATTGTTAAGTATTTATTCAAGTAGTTCTTTTTGCCTAGATTTTTTATAATTTTGGTATAATTTTGGTATGTACTTATTAGAATTGTTATGATATTAAATGTTTCGAGATTTGTGTTGAACAACGATTTTCTCTAAATAACATTTTTGCTTAACACGAAATATTTTTACCCCCCTCCCCCCCTGAATAAAATTCTGGGTCCGCCACTGCCTACCAAGGTCTTTCATCTCAGACTTAGATTTCTAGTAGCTAACCGTCTCATTTATTTCATCAAGAGGCCCAATGATATTTATATCATCAACATAGAGCGCCATAATGGCAATTCATAAACTTGTTCTCTTAATGAACACACATGGGCATCAATCATCGTTCTTGTATTCCTTCCCAATCAAGTAGTCACTTAGACTTGTGTACCACATCCTACCAGATTGTTTCAATCCATATAGTGAACTCTTCAATCTGTGTAGAGTTACTTCAAATGGGTATGACTACGCCTTCCAGCACTTTCTTATATATCTCTAAATCAAGGTGTCCATAGAGGTATGTTGTCACCACGTCCATCAGCTGCATGCTCATTTTTTAAGACACTACCAAACTGACAAGTTAGCGAAAAGTAATGATGTCCATAGCAGGAGAGTATATCTCCTCATAATCAATGCCAGGGCGTTGAGAGAATCCTTGCACTACAAGTCTAACTTTATACCACATAACTTCATTCATCTCATTACGCTTCCGAACAAAGACCTATTTATGTCCAACAGACTTCACATTTGGTGGGCATAGCACTACCGAACAAAAAACTTGCCTTTTCTTTAGAGAATCTAGTTTGGCCTCATTGCTTCTTCCTATTTTGGCCAATCTGCTCTCCGTTGACATTCAGCAACCGCGTGGGGTTCCACTTCATTGTCGTCAAGAATCTCCTGAGGGACGGAATAAGCAAAAGCATCATCAACTACCTTAGATGATCTATTCATAACAATGCGTGCATCATTGTCAGTTAGTGAGATTTCACCATTCTCTGACATCACATATGGATCTGAAGCGCCCTCCAAAGAAGTCATTTGTGATTCTAGGACAAAAATATAGTCAAGACTAATATCATATGTGAGATTGACAACGTTGATGACTAAAGGATCAGTTTGTGCCTGGATGGCCTGCCTTTTTGCTCGTAGCTCATCTGTGGATTTTCTTGGTCTTCCTCTCTACCTAGTGGGAGCCGAGGCCAACACTACTCCATCCACATGGCCAAGAGGCAACTTATTCTGCCTTAGAGTTGCTTTACATGAACATTTACAGCAGGAATGTGTGATCTCGTCACTTTGGCAATATCAGTGAAGGAGTCAGGAAAAATTTTTGCTACCTTTTGAAGATCAAGTATACATCACACTTTAATCTCACTTTGAGATGTACATGGATCTTCTTCAAACATAGTGGGAGGAGCTTTCCACGTCAATTCCTGACATTCAACCGGAAATGGAGGCATTCTTATCTCCCCCTAACGTCGGAAAATATGTTTATTCAAAGTGACAATCTGTAAATCTTGTAGTAAAGAGATCTCTTATCGAAGATTCTAAGTAACAGACTGTGACGACCCAGAACAGAATCAGCAGTGCAATCGCATAGTCGCAGATTGTCGACAGTTGATTGAACCGTCAGGTTCATTAACGACTAAATTATTGGCCGAGAATTGAAGCTGAGTCTCTTCTCAAGATTCGTAGTACATGTGCTTTCGAGTTCGTAGGCGGTTCCGGATCGTTATTTGGACGACCGAGGAATTAATTATGAATATTTGAAGTTTCGACGGAATTGGATTATAATGGTGAGTTACTTAACGACTAAATTACCGGTTGAGGATATGGTTTTGGCTTCTTCACGGAAGTTGTTCAGAATTTAATTTCGAGTTCGTGGGAACTTCCGGAGCATGATTTTGAGTTACGGAGTTTAAGTTGTGATTATTTCCGTTTGTTGATTATTTAGTCGATTTAATGTGTGTTGCTTTAAAGGGTTGACTTTTTATTCGTTTGGCCAATGTGTTTGACTTCGAGTGATATTGGAAGAATATGTCGAGACGAGTTTGTGGCCACGAGAATTATCGGAATCGGAGTTACGACGCGAAAGTTACTGGTGTTCAAAGTTCGTCGAAATGGATAATTATGAGTTTCCGTTTTGGGAAAGCTTTAAATAGTAACCTGCCTAAAAGGGAAAGTCAAAACTGAAATTATTGAGGTTGACCATGGTAGACTCGGTTTGACTGAGTGGGTAAGGTGAGTTGCGACGGTGGCTCACGGCCTCCACGGCGGCGATGAGATTCCGGCCACCACCCGGTTTGATTCTGGTCCCATCCAACTCGCCGTGACCTCCTCTATCTCGTGCCGGCCACCACGCACGGTGTAGCTCACCGGAAAAGGAGAATTATCAGGCCAAAAATGGAGGAAAACTTGGTGATTCGGGTTCGGTGATTCGAACCGAGTTGAGCCACAACTTTGAGTGGGCTTTGAAGCTCTCATCACTAGCAAGCTACCATGTAGGTTTGGAGTTCTAATTCATCTTGTGTATGGAGAATTTTGGGATTGAAATTTGTGGAACAATTCGGTTTTTCGTGAAATTGGATGAGTTAGAGTTTGAATTGGACTTTGTTGCAGTTATGAAAGTTGCTCAGTGGGAGATTTTGAGTGGAATAGAGGTTGCTTCGCCGTGAAATTCTTTGGTCGGCGGCGGCGCCGCCGTGGACGGCGGTCAACGGTCAAAGTTTGACTTTTTTGGACTTCCGACAAGTTGCATGTCATTTGACTCGAAATCGCGCCCCGATCGCAGTGGGGAGGTTCGTTTCTCGATTTGAGCATCCGAAAGTACAGCGAGGTATCGAGGTGTGAATATCGGATTTTCGACGATTCATTGACTTTGAATTATGTGTTTCCGAGAACGGTGGTTTCTCGTGATTTGTTTTGAAATGTCGAGTTATGACTTTGAGTATTGGATTTTGTGAATATTCAGGTGTTCGGGATCGTTTTTTTGGCGATGGACTTTCTGCCGGATCACAGGTTAACGCGATATGCATTACGCCAGTCTGTGAGTGGACAATTTCTTTTCACGGATTGTTTGCGAGTCTTTTATATGATTTTATGAACTTGAGCATGCAGCATGATGATGATTTACGGGCATGAGATTTCATACGAGATTATATTAAATATTAACATGTATTTACGATTATACATATACGGATATACGTATACGAATATACATACATTTATATGTTGTTTCATGCATTTGCATCGAACTGTTTATGATTTGGTTTTCACAGAGTACAGTCTTGGTTACATTGTTGTATCGATACACTTTGCCTCTCGGCTGATCCCCGATGGTAGGCCGCCAGGAGGGACGTCGTTATCCAGTAACTGAACGGTGAGGGGCGTTTCCCCGGAACCGAGGCCATTTCTGGCTTAGAATCACGGGGACTAAGGACCTCGTGATTCGGACTGTACTAGCACGGTGTGTGTCCATGAATGTCCCCGTGGGATTTATACTTGCATGCTCAGTACGCTGGAGGATTATGGTTTTACCTCGTGTACTTATTGTTTTATTTACCTGGACTCGCATATGTTGTTTTAAACATATATATTAACTGGTGAAAGACATTTATTTTCGTCCACTCACTCTAACGTGTTTATTGTCTTTCCCCTGGGCTTTTCGGTTTCCGTGCCCAGTTTGCAGTTCAGGCTTTGGTGTCACACGTCGTGGTCGGAGGCATAGTGCTCGAGCTACCTTGTTTTCTTTCAGTAGGTTTATTGTTCTACCTACTGTGGTATACTGATATGTTTATACATTAGAGGTCGCTCTGAGTAATCTATTGTTCACGTTATACGATTTTACATCGGATTTCAGTAAAGTACTATTATATCTATTGTGTTACTTTACTGTTGATATATTAAGAAATCCGGATGGGATTGGTGCCCACGGTTTGCTTTTTGTGGCATAGGATGAAGTGTATTTTCTGCGTGTAGGTAATGGTAATTCCACGTTAGTAACGAAAATCTGCCAAAATTTCTACGGTTTTTGTTGGTTCGTGTTTTCGAAGGGGTTCGATTCCAGTTTAGGGAGCTAAATCGGGGTTGGGTCCTTTCACAGACAATTGTTGGAGATTCATAACCAACACATATTGACGTTTAGGGAGCTAAATCGGGGTTGGGTCCTTTCAGCTTGGTATCAGAGCATTAGGTTATAGGTTCTGTAGACTTCTATAGTCGTATTTACTAAGGATATTTGAGAATGTACAGCATGTCTGGAATGGTGACCCGACCGGCCGGCGGATAATCATCAATATTCCGGGTGTTGTATACTTTCAAATATTTGAAGTTCCATGATTACGTTCCACTTGTTGTGAACGATTTTGTATTCATTAGGATGCCTCTTGACGTGCTTTCCGTGTCGTTTCGATTGTGGATCTTATTGAGGATCCTTCGACGCGCGATTTACCAGAGAACTGTGGGTTTGGATGAGTATTCAGAGTTCAGAGAACTGTGTGGCACGGTTTGCCATGTTGTGTGTGTATGAGCATCTATATGTTGCCTCAGAGCTGAGAATTGTGGCAGTGATGTTTGCCTGAGTCAGATTGTTGTATTTGGTGGGCTGATATTGTGTGAGCTCCTGTTGCGACTCCACGGCCTACATTCAGAGTGTTGTTTATACAGTAATGGTTTAATCAGGCTACCCAGCATTTGACTGAGGAGTGTTTACCCACCTGAGGCTGAGATGCATTGTTCATATGTTTGTCCCTGTTTGCACGTGTTATGTGGCTTAGAGGGAGCTATGCACGAGGTTCGAGATGAGTTTGAGCCTGAGCATCAGAGGGATCTTGACTGTTATGCCTCGAGTTAGCCGTGAGGAACTTAGTGTGCTACACTCAGTGGCGAGGCTATTGAGAAGGAAAGGTGTACGCGGTTTCCGATGTGATGGTTTGGGGAAAGTGGACTTAGTCAAAATTTTGATGAGGTTAAGTTCCGACACCTCGGGATCAGTGATTTCATCAGGCTGTGGCCTTATCGATTATGTTGTGGGCCATCCGATTAAGCATAGAATTCGTTTGATGGTGGCGGAGATCACAGAGTAGCGGACTTGCTCCTGTGGCATGAGTTTGGGCGATCGTTGGTGATTCTTCCTCGCAGCAAGTGTCGCTGTGACTGGTGTTTGTGGTACACTTTCAGTTACTATTTTCGGTGACCAGGAGGGTCACGTTGCGAGGGAGCGCTCTCAGCCAGCTGTGTTAGTGGTTCAACAGCCCGGTGTTTACGAGGAAATCATGATGCTGTTTCTGGAGCTTGATCAACCCAAATTTCTAGACGAGCCATTCAACAATTCCCAATTGTTGTGGGCGGCTAGTTGGGCATGTTGGAGTTCGTGCCATGACCTTGTGTGAGGACAGACTTTTCTCCGAGGTTACTGTTGTTTGATATCCATGGCTATTATACCTGCATTTCCACTTCCGAGGTTTTGGAGAGTGTTGCATTCATTCAGAGGTTGCGAGATCCTTGTTGGAGGATATGGTTTGGCCGCGAATCTGTTCTAGCTGGACATTGTGGTTTAGTTGTGATTGTGAGTATGGACTTACTGGCGACGCATTTGGTTGTGTTCGAGTGCCTCGAGGAGGAGGTTATGATTGACGGCCAGATTTTCCCGAGATGTTGTTTCGCGGTGATGGTCGAGCGGATGATGGAGACGAGTTGTGTTATTTTCTTAGCTCATGTTGTGGATAAGATGGTTGCTGTGTCCGACATTGGTGATATTGTGATGGTTCCAGAGGTTCCAGGTGTGTTCCGGAGGAGTTACCAGGTGTTCCTCCAGTTCGGGAGACCGACTACATTATTGAGCTTGTACCAGGCGCTGGACTCATTTTACCGGCATTATGTTGTTCGGAGCCAGCGGAGCTGATAGAGCTACAGTTTCGACTCCAGGAGTTGCTGGAGAAGATTTTATGCGACCCCGCGTATTTGCGTGATATGCTCTTGCATCAGTTGTGCGACTGTTTATATGGTCTGACATGGTGGTGCGTTGACTACCGGAAGCCTGATTTACTTCAGAGGAGAGTGAGTATCCTCTGCTTCAGATTGACGATTGGTTTGATCAGCTCGCGAGAGCTTCAGTCGTTTCGAAGATTGATTTTGGGTCCGGATACCATCAGTTGAGGATCGATGAATCAGATGTGGTTGGAACAGCTTTCGGATCTCGGTGCGGATATCAGGAGCTTTTGGTCACGCTGTTTGGTTGACCAATGTCCCCGTAGATCGTGTGGACGTGATGGACCAGGTGTTCAGACGGTTTCTGAACGAGTTGCGGTCATGTTAGTTGGCAATGTCCTGATGAATTCCAGGAGTGTGGACCAGCACCTGAAGCAGTTGCGAGCTGTTTTGCGGGCTTCGGGATCGGAGATGATCAGTTGTTGGCAAAGTTCAACTAGTGTGAGTTTTGGCCGATTAGCGTGAAGATGTTGGACTGTGTGATGTTAACCGAGGGAGTTGGCGTGGATTCTGATCAGTTGAAGCTGTGTTGATTTGGGGATTGCTCTACTATTATACCAGAGATCAGAGGTCTCTTGGGTTTGGCAGGCTTTTACCGACGGCTTGTGTAGGATTTTCCCGGATTGTCACTGTACTTTCCAGATTGACGGAAAAGGCGTCAAGTTGGAGTGGTTCGAGGCACGCGAGGAGAGTTACTTACTCCTGCAAGATGGTTGACCGTTGCTTCGGTTTTGGTCTCACCTGACGACCGCGACGAGTTCGTGGGTTATAGCGATGCATCGAGGTTTGGATTTAGTTGTACTCTGATGCTGTGTAGCAGGGCGGTGGCTCATGGCTACGGACAGTGGAAAATTTATGTAACTACGTATCCTATGTATGATTTGGATGTAGCTGTCATTGTGTTAGCATCAGAGAGTTCGGGACACTACTACTATGGCGTGCAGCGCAGTGTAGGACGTACACCGATCACTTGAGTTTCATCCACTTGCATTTTCGGCCAGATTTG
Organism: Geum urbanum; assembly: GCA_946800695.1. NCBI lineage: Eukaryota > Viridiplantae > Streptophyta > Magnoliopsida > Rosales > Rosaceae > Geum > Geum urbanum. The sequence goes on along the minus strand of OX327003.1, from coordinate 22,854,261 downwards.
AGCTTGAGGCAGTGTTGATGGATGGAGTTGATTAACGACTATGGCTGCACCTTTGAGCTTGTTCGGGAAAGACTAGAGATTGTACTTGGACTATCCGTTTGGGATGTTGTTGCTGATGCATTCAGTCGAGAATTGGGAGCTTCAGTGTTTCATGTGAGTGTGGCTCGAGTTTCTGTGTTAGCCGAGTTGTGAGCTATGGAAGCTGAGTTCGAGTGTGATGATATTGAAGCTCATTATTTTGCGTGCTTTTGGCGCTAGTGATGCGGAGTTGTGTCTGATACTTCGAGATTACTACTCGTGACGCAACATGAAGAGCAATATAGCAGCTTGTTTGTGCAGATGCCACATTTGTTGACTGGCGATGGCTAGGAGGCAGAGACTTGCCGAGATGTGTCAGCCATTTGAGATTTCCGGTTAGACGTTGTGATTGTTGCTGTGATTGTGTGTGTTTGTATGCACTTGGTTTATGATATCAGTTGTTAGGCCTTTGTGGACCATTTGATGAACTCAGTACATTTCCTTGTGCATTCGGAGATGATTTAAGTGGCAGACTGGCATGATTGTGTTTGACGGAGGTTGTTCATTCCCGCAGTGTACCTGTGTCCCTGTTCGCCGATCGAGGTAATCAGCTACAATTATGTGTTGGTGAGCTTTGCAGCGAGCTTTGGGGATCAGATTACGAGTTAGTACCAGTTTTTATCCTCAGATTGGTGGGCGATCTTTGAGGACTATTCAGACCTTGGAGGGCATATTGTGGACCTCGGTATTGCAGTTCCGGAGGATTTGGGACAAGCAGTTTCAGTTGTTCGAGATTGCATGCAGTACCGGTTTGTTGACCCCTATGATTTTGATGTTGCATGATGTCGTTTTGAGGAACGTTGTTGTACTCCATTGTGCTGGAGTGAGTTTGGTTTGAGTTTGAGTTGACGTTTGATTTTGATTTTGTGGAATGTGCTACCACAGATTGTCAGATTAGCGGAAATGGGTTGATTGTTGCTCGAGTTCGATATTTGAGCTGTGTTGTTATGAGTGTGTGAGTTTTGTTAATGTGTGTAGACTGAGTTGTGATTTGTTATGTTAGTTTGATCCGTGTGTGATCTTAGGCGAGTCTGTGTTGTGCCGTGTAGTTCGGCATCGCCTATAGTGTTGGCCTTTATGTGTATTGTGTTCCGTATGTCGGAACTACGTTTCAGGTTTGTTACATGTTGTGTACCCTACCTGTTCCTTATGCGGGAACACTTGGCGATTGTGTGGAGCCAGTTCAGACTCGAGATTTGAGGGTACAGGGATTTCAGCACGGAGCTATCTCCTGTTGTGGAGTTTGTTATCAGAGTTGTTCAGTTAATGTGATCACCGGAGAGTTGAGCAGTATGCAGAGGCAGTACTCCTACCTTGTAGTTGACAGACTCAGAAATTTCGAGGTCGAAATTTTTCTAAGGGGGGTGGATTTGTGATGACCCAGAACAGAATCAGCAGTGGAATCGCATAGTCTCAGATTGTCGAAAGTTGATTGAACCGTCAGGTTCGTTAACGACTAAATTATTGGCCAAGAATTGGAGCTGAGTCTCTTCTCAAGAGTCGTAGTACATGTGATTTCGAGTTCGTGGGCGGTTCCGGATCGTTATTTGGACGACCGAGGAATTAATTATGAATATTTGAAGTTTCGACGGAATTGGATTATAATGGCGAGTTACTTAACGACTAAATTACCGGTTGAAGATTTGGTTTCGGCTTCTTCACGGAAGTTGTTCAGAATTTAATTTCGAGTTCGTGGGAACTTCCGGAGCATGATTTTGAGTTAAGGAGTTTAAGTTGTGATTATTTCCGTTTGTTGATTATTTAGTAGATTTAATGTGTGTTGCTTTAAAGGGTTGACTTTTTATTCGTTTGGCCTATGTGTTTGACTTTGAGTGATATTGGAAGAATATGTCGAGATGAGTTTGTGGCCGCAAGAATTATCGGAATTGGAGTTACGACGCGAAAGTTACGAGTATTCAAAGTTCGTCGAAATGGATAATTATGAGTTTCCGTTTTGGGAAAGCTTTAAATAGTAACCTGCATAAAAGGGAAAGCCAAAACTGAAATTATTGAGGTTGACCATGGTTGACTCGGTTTGACCGAGTGGGTAAGGTGAGTTGCGACGGTGGCTCACGGTCTCCACGGCGGCGATGAGATTCCGGCCACCACACGGTTTGATTCTGGTCCCATCCAACTCGCCGTGACCTCCTCTATCTCGTGCCGGCCACCACACACGGTGTAACTCACCGGAAAAGGAGAATTATCAGGCCAAAAATGGAGGAAAACTTGGTGATTCGGGTTTGGTGATTCGAACCGAATTGAGCTACAACTTTGAGTGGGCTTTGAAGCTCTCATCACTAGCAAGCTACCATATAAGTTTGGAGTTCTAATTCATCTTGTGTATGGAGAATTTTGGGATTGAAATTTGTGGAACAATTCGGTTTTTCGTGAAATTGGATGAGTTAGAGTTTGAATTGGACTTTGTTGCAGTTATGAAAGTTGCTCAGTGGGTGATTTTGAGTGGAATAGGGGTTGCTTCGCCGTGAAATTCTTCGGTCGGCGGCGCCGCCTCCGTGGACGGCGGTCAACGGTCAAAGTTTGACTTTTTTGGACTTTCGACAAGTTGCATGTCATTTGACTCGAAATCGTGCCCCGATCGCAGTGGGGAGGTTCGTTTCTCGATTTGAGCATCCGAAAGTACAGCGAGGTATCGAGGTGTGAATATCGGATTTTCGACGATTCGTTGACTTTGAATTATGTGTTTCTGAGAATGGTGGTTTCTCGTGATTTGTTTTGAAATGTCGAGTTATGACTTTGAGTATTGGATTTTGTGAATATTCAGGTGTTCGTGATCGTTCTTTTGGCGAGGGAGTTTCCGCCGGATCACGGGTTAATGCGATACGCGTTACGCCAGTCTGTGAGTGGACAATTTCTTTTCACGGATTGTTTGCGAGTCTTTTATATGATTTTATGAACTTGAGCATGCAGCATGATGATGATTTACGGGCATGAGATTTCATACGAGATTATATTAAATATGAACATGTATTTACGATTATACATATACGGATATACGTATACGAATATACATACATTTATATGTTGTTTCATGCATTTGCATCGAACTGTTTATGATTTGGTTTTCACAGAGTACAGTCTTGGTTACATTGTTGTATCGATACACTTTGCCTCTCGGCTGATCCCCGATGGTAGGCCGCCAGGAGGGACGTCGTTATCCCGACCTGACCGGTGTGGGGCGTTTCCCCGGAACCGAGGCCATTTCTGGCTTAGAATCACGGGGACTAAGGACCTCGTGATTCGGACTGTACTAGCACGGTGTGTGTCCATGAGTGACCCCGTGGGATTTATACTTGTATGCTCAGTACGCTGGAGGATTATGGTTTTACCTCGTGTACTTATTGTTTTATTTACCTGGACTCGCATATGTTGTTTTAAACATATATATTAACTGGTGAAAGACATTTATTTTCGTCCACTCACTCTAACGTGTTTATTGTCTTTCCCCTGGGCTTTTCAGTTTCCGTGCCCAGTTTGCAGTTCAGGCTCTGGTGTCGCACGTCGTGGTCGGAGGCATAGTGCTCGAGCTACCTTGTTTTCTTTCAGTAGGTTTATTGTTCTACCTACTGTGGTATACTGATATGTTTATACATTAGAGGTCGCTCTGAGTAATCTGTTGTTCACGTTATACGATTTTACATCGGATTTCAGTAAAGTACTATTATATCTATTGTTTTACTTTACTGTTGATATATTAAGAAATCCGGATGGGATTGGTGCCCACGGTTTGCTTTTTGTGGCATAGGATGAAGTGTATTTTCCGCGTGCAGGTAATGGTAATTCCACGTTAGTAACGAAAATCTGCCAAAATTTCTATGGTTTTTGTTGGTTCTTGTTTTCGAAGGGGTTCGATTCCGGTTTAGGGAGCTAAATCGGGGTTGGGTCCTTTCACAGACAATTGTTGGAGATTCATAACCAACACATATGACTAATTGACGTTTAGGACCCATTTTAGTGCACTGTGGAGGTGCAATTGCCATATATACTGTGCAACCAAAGATGCATAGAAATGAAATATCAAGCTCAAACCCAGTTACCAACTGGTACGCACTGAATGCTTGGCGTGCTACAGGTCTCAATTGATGAAGCATTATTGCATGCAATACTGCATATCCCCTGAAGATACCGGCCAATTGCTCTGGCCATAGCCATTTCTCTGGCCACAAACTGTAATAGCTTGATTTGTGCCTCTGTTAAACTGTTATGTGAAGGAACATGAGGGACAGGATGTTCAACTTTGATCCCAATTGATATACAGTAGTCATCAAAATTCTTTGATGTGAATCTCATACATTATCCAATCTAATTGACTTGATTGGATTGTCCGGGTGATAAGGCCGAAGTTGAATAATTTGTGCTAGAAGTTCTACAAATGTAGCATTCCTTGTGGATAACAAACCAACATGTGACCATTGCGTTGTGCATCTATCAAAACAATAAAATATTTAAATGGTCCACATTCCCTTTTGATAGGTCTACAAATATCGCCTTGGAGTCTCTGGAAGAATGGTATGTTGTCAGTGTTGTTAACCGCAAAGGAATGTCTAGCTTGCAACTTTGTTAATGAGCCAGCTTTACAAAAAGAGTGATAAACATCAGAGATTGCCATAAAGGAATCTTGTGGAATAACACTAAGTGTTATGACCGGATTGAGATTGTTAATCACATCCACTCTATCAAATCTGTTGGTTTTGAGAATTTCTACATACTTCTTGCCTTTGAAAAATGGATGACCATGAGAGTTTTTTCAATATTTTGATCATCATATCACGACCTGAGTGTCCCAGCTGATAATGCCAAAACTTGTATGAGGCCATATCACGCACAGTAGTAAGTGTGACAACATTGGATTCAATAATTCGAACTGTAGTAAGATATAATCCATTACAAATTGCCCCTAACTTTTCCAAAGTGTGTGTTCTACCGTACTCCTGTGAAGTTATGCATAAGAATTCTTTTTTATTGTCACAATGACTTTCCAAGTGTAAACTATTGGCTCTAATGTCCTTAAAACTTAGCAAGGTTTGATTGGCTTTAGGAATGTACAATGCATCAACGATATTGATTCTTGTTCCATGTGGTAGCAAAAATTGTGCTGAACCAGACCCTTGTATAACCAGCGCAGAACCAATCATGGTTGTCACTGAAGATTTGTATTGCACAATAAACAATTGCCTATTCCAAAGTATAGTATGAGTAGTACCATTATCTACTAGACACTTGATCTCGCCTTTAAACATCTACAAAAGAATTTGAATTACTTTGTCTTTAAGACTTGTTGACCACTTTAAATAAAGACTTAAATATTTGCCAAAGGGTTATGACCCTTAAAGAGTGCTAATATGACATAAGCAAACCGTAGTAAAATACATCAAGGACACAAATCCTGAGTGACCTGTTCGACGGGTCGAGAATAACCACTAGATAGGTCCATGAAACCCAAAATAAACTTTGAATTTCCGATAACTATTTTCGACGGGTCGAAAATTGCAAATTTTTTGTCACAATGGATGACATTCGAGAGGTCAAATGAAAACCTAAAACCAGTATCGATTTTCCGATATCTTTCTCAACGGATCGAAGAAAATTTTCGACAGGTCGAATGTGTGACAAGTTGGAAACAATAGCGTGCATTTGACTGGTCGAGGATATTGTTTGACGGTTTGAAAAATGCCGTTTAGTGTACCGGAGGACTACATTCGATGGGTCGAATGGAAACAAAGCAAAAATTGTGAAGGGTCAAAAAGTTCCAAAACTGTTACAGAGTGAGACATTCGATGGGTCGAGGCTCCCTAGAATCAAGAACCATCGTCTATTTTGTCTCATTTTTATGGTATGTTGGTGTCATTTTGCCATAATTTTGTAGAACTTGAAGCCTGTAAACAATATGTATGAACATAACCATTCTTAATACATTCAAATAGCGAAAGGAAAAACAATTCATTACTTTGCCAACATCAAAACTTACATTAAAGGATTTTTCTTATTCAATAACCATGACTAAAAATAAAGTCAAATGCAAAGCTAGACTTGATTACATAGTAGAAATATGTGTCATAGACTAATCAAAATCCGCAATCTTTAGACTTGCATTGCTGACATATGCTACATTAAGGTTGGCTTCACCAACAACATCCATCTCTTCATCCTCAATGTAGTTTGTCTCATGTGTCAAGTACTGCTTGTATCGCTTGTATGCATTATGGATATCTTTAGGTGCACGACATTGCTTGTTCATATGCTTGTTAGAACCACACTTATAGCAAGGTGCCAAGCTAGACGTTGAAGGAGCAGACCTTGAAAAATTTCCATTATTCTTAGAATTAGAACTTGATGGAATCTTGTTAGAGTTATTGTGGTTGTTGTCTTGGTGAGTCCAAGTCATATTTCGACTATTTTCTCCTCTACCACGACCTCTACCATGTCCTCCTCTACCACCATGAATTTGATAAGGTTTCGAATGGTTGTTCTTCTTATACTTTCGTGCATTTCTAGTATGATTAGCCTCATGGACTTTCTTTATATCGTCTGGCCCAGCATTATTGTGGTGAACAATCTCTTTATAAATCTCCCTCTTGGCTAACACACTCATAAGATCACTGAATGATCAAAGTTTTTCTTGCTCATAATCAATGCGATACTGATGAGCAAGGGTATCCATAAAGGTAGGAAAGGTAGTAAACGACTTCTCGACCATAGCTTGTTCGGTCTTAACAATGTCACTAATGGCAAGCTCAGACTGTAGCTCTAGCATATCTTGATAAAAATCATTGATTTTAAGATAATCCAATAACCAGATTTGATCCCATCTTTCTACGAGCTCTGAAAGTTGCACGTCATGCACATTATTAAATCGTTCTTGTAAAGTTACCCACAAATCCGCAGGGTCTTACTTTAGCAAGTACTATTTTCTTAGAGTTGGATGAATATGTCTCCTGAGAAACATAAGAGCTTGAGCTTTGCGAGCTATTGTGTCCTTGTTGGTTTCAGTGCCAGATGGTGGCAATTTGATAGTATATGTGAGTCTTTTACCGATGAGAGTATTCCTCACATCTGAGACCCACTTGTGGTATTCTAGTCCTTGAATATCATGGATGTCAAAATCTGGCCTACCTAGCTCAGTCATCTACAAAAAACAAGAGATGAAATTAGTTTACCAATCGAAAAATCATGATCACTAATATCAAGTTTAGGGAAAAAGAAATATGATCCATGATGTATGGTCACAAAGGTTGATGCAATAATCGGTGGTTGCGTACCACACCCCATAAAACCGTGATTGGCTCAGAGTCACAAAAATATCAACTTCCCTATTTTCATGTATACCGTAACTCCCCCAGGACCGTCACAATTGTTTAAACTTTGAGGAAGAGGTGATTAAATCCCCTTTACTCATACTTGCAATAATCCATAGGAACTAGAGGCATATAAAAATTTATGATATTTAAACCTAAATCTAGACCTAGATTTAGGGTGTTGTATTAATTAAGTTTTGCAACCTAATTCTAAATCGAAGATAGTTAGTCGATTTACCTCGAGGGTATTATGCTCAGTATGAAAACTTTGCTGAAAAGAAGTTTGAAGAGAAAAATAGCTAGAATCCGGCAACGGGGTGAATTTTCAATGACGGTGAAGGTGCTCCGATGGCGGTGCTCTGGTAGTTGAGGAAAATCCAGTAGTGGTTGTAAGCGGCGGTGGAGAATTTCCGTCAAGGAGGAGGCCAGTGGTGGAGATGTAGTGTGTAGGATATTTTTCTATTTAGGAGTTTGGGTTGGTTGCTATCAACTCAAGAGTTGCTGATAACGTATTCATTGATAGCTGGCCTTAAATATGCATTATGATATGATACAATAAATCTTCTAATAAATCAGAGAAAGAGAGAATATCTACTTCTACTCTAATTAGGACAAGACACACACACCGAGATATAAGGAATATTATTTCCTTAAACAATGAGGTATTTTTCCAAATATGATACAAAGCCGGGATAGACAAATGTTCCATTGACTACTATAAAAAAATACAATAAGATACAGCACATAGATCTGTTTTACTGGACACTCCTAAACGTCCCAAAATTCATAATAGGGACTGAAGAGTGTTTCCCTAAACATTTCCTTAAATAATGTGACTCAAATTAGTCTCCATAAACAAAAGAAACCAATATTAGTCCCCAATGCAAAAGTCCCTGAAAGGAATTTTTCTGCTAGCTAGTGGAAGCTAGTGTGCCTATGCTGACACTTCTTTGTGTTCCACTTCGGAAAAAAACACGCGTGTAACCGTTCTTCGTTCTATTGTTGCTGATGCGAAGCTACCATTTCTAATTGGAGATGAGATAACGACTGTCGGAGAAGCTGTTGGGACTTTTATTGTATGGCCAAGAGACATGATAGTGCTTGTTGCACATTCTGCAAGAAATGTGCAATCTATTTCCTAGTATGCAATCAAAAGCTTATTAACTAGTATTAATATGTTGTTTTTTGTAATATAGAAACCTGCAAAGTCTTCTACGAATCTCAGAAAGAGAAATAAGAAAGCAAATGATGAACATGGTGTTATTGATGTGAAGAAGTTGCCTCTCACTACTCCAGGTTCGGTCCAAAAGTTGTGCTGGTGGGCAATTACATATTTGGGAGAGCGGCTCACAATCAGTTTCACAATGGAAGACAATGTTTTAGGGGCTGCAAGGAAAGTTTACATCTTTAAGGAGTACGTTGACAGAGTTTGCTCACATGAAGCCACTAGCCAGCAGTTTCATATCCATGTACACATGGTAAGATTAATACTTCATAAATGCATTGTACTAAAGTTATTAACCATGTTGAACACAGAAGTTGTTTGCATATGCAGCTATTTGGTTGATACCTTGAAAAAATCAAATATGTCAAACATGGTGGCCGTAGAAGACCATGGAAGAATTAGGATTCTTGATCCAGGTTATCCATCGAACAAGTCACGTTATGTTGCTGAAGGTTCATATTGCCAAGAAAAGTCAGTTAGTTATGATCCCCTATAATAAAGAGTAGGTCCCCTTCAAAACAAAAATAAAGGGTATGTAGATCGTTATTTTCTATAGTTCCACTCCATAAAGCTGTCTATTAGTTTGTAACTATTTGTGTGAATTGGATTAACCAAATTTGTAAATTATTTCCTAGGAATCATTGGGTGTTATCTGTTGTGGATCTTGATGAAGATATTGTCTACTTCTTTGACTTTCGTACTCGTGGGCTTGACATATGAGAGCATAAACATATTGTGGAGAGGTACAAAATCACTCCTTTATGTTTTTCTTGCAAAGAAAATATATCTGATTTTGTGTTAAATGCTAAATCTGACTTTTGTTATTATAGAATTAATTTATTGAAGTGCATTGAAAATTTATTATTCTCCCAAGAATAAGACAGGCCTGAAGGCGGTTGATTGGAAACTTGTTTTGGTATGTTTTCAATTTATTGATTTATAGATTATACAATGAAGATACTGAATATGTTGTTCATCAAATGTGATTGTTGTAAACTGAATATGTTGTGTTGTTCATAGGGAATCCTCGTGCAACCAGGCGACACTGAATGTGGCTATTTCCTAATGCAGTATATGAAAGAAGTCATTTAGAACAAGAACTTGGACTACATTTCAAAGATGATTTATTAGATTCTAGTAATCTGTATAATATTGGCTTGTTGGTGGGCAAAATTAGGGTCTATCTTATGTGAAAAAAAGAACCAATATATACTACTACACAAAACGCTTCACACGATGGTCATTGTACGTCGTCTGAAATGTGTTTCATCCGTCGTCTATCCAGCCGTCATCTGATAAAATGGCTTTATACGACGCTAAAAACACTAAAATTAGTGTCTTATACATATCATAAGGATGACATTCATAGTACCTACTGATATCATCCATGCCCATGCATGTGCATTCTTGTATCTGATGACATGTACTTAGGACGACAGTCGACTGACGTCTCTATGATTTTGAGTTGACGGACTAAATAATGTCATTTATTTGAGGTACACATCTAAATACTTTCTAGGAGACTTAGGACATGCAATTAGCAAAGTATGGAAATTAAATTCCTTGTTTATACACATCTATGGAGGCAGGTTATATGACATGAGAATAACTGGCCAGGTGCTGATGGCAGCGCCATTATTACCCAAGGGTTGAATCCATCTGTAAAAAGTCTGAGTCTAACATTTTTGAACCTCTGTGGCAAAGTCCTGGAATTCCCTATCGAAATGTTTAAAAGCCTCCCCATCTTCCATGTGTCTGAGTACATCGTCATCTATTCTCTGCTTCGCTTACCATCTCATCGTCTCTGCTGTGTATAGAGAAATGTCCAGACGCTGCAGTCTAGGAATCAACAAAAAATAGTGAAGTATCTTCATAGAAATTTGCTTCTTCGAACTTCGACTCCCCCGGTTCAAATATATTGTGACAACCCGAACCAAAATCTACATATTAATCAGCACGAAATTGAATTATCGCAGATTAGTCGCAGAATTGGGTTTGTTAATGACTATTTCACCAGGCAAGAATTTGGCTTGACTTCATTCACGAGAATTGTAGATTATTTAATTCCAAGCTCATGGGAATTTTCAGGAATTTTTTTGGATAAGCGAGCAATGTTTTATTGAGTTTTGAAGTCGGTTGGTGAATATATATTTAAGTGTTATTTTTATTGTTGATTTAATCGTGACAGTCCGATTTGGATCAGATTGAATTATAGCCGTCGATTTGGAGATTGTATGTGTACTAGTATATATACGGTATAAATACGAGACAAATTGGGAAAGTTTCCATTTTGGGATTTCTGTCCTGTTGACCGCGGGTCAAATTGACCCATTTTGGCTGAAATCTTCTCGTTGGCGGTGTGCTCTATTACGGCATCCTTTGGCTGTGCGTCCTTGATGAAAGTTGTTGGGCTTTAGCTCATTTTCAGTTTGATAAGTGGAACATTCCCGTTGGAGGCCGGAGGAGGAAGAAACAACACGGTAAAGATGAGAGTTTTCCGGGGAATTTTGCCGGCTATGGAGGTGGCGGAGACGACGACGATGTGGGTCGGCTTGTTGGGGCCTTGAGATGGTGAGTTTATCCCAATTGGTCTCAGCCCTTGCCGTGGCCGGTGGTAGCCGATTGGAGGAAATGATTCTAGCCAGGTTTTCGAACTTCACGGTGAGTTTTGGACTTATTCTCGTTAAAATTGGGCTTAGAATTAAACTGCAAAGTTGTTGGAAATGTTGAGATCTTCAAATCCATGTATAGGTCGAAGATTTCTGGGCTGGTTGGAATTCCAGCAACCGGCGGCGGCGGCGGCAGCCCCACCCGCCGCTGTGCGCGGTGGAGCTCTGGCGAGGTGGATTTTCGACAAAGTTTTATGTCGTTTCGCTTGTTTTCGTGTGCAGAACGCAATGGTGAGGTTTTTGGGTCGAGTTGAGTGTTTTATTTTGGGACAAGGGGTGTTTGGGTATATTTTGAGAATTTTGTTATTCTCGTCGATATTTTGAGGGATACGATTTTCGAGAACGCGAGGTTCTTGACGTATTTGCTCCGTATGTTGAAAGTCAGTATTTATTGATCAAATCCCTGTTATTCAGGTGATCGTGATCGAGTGTTTGGTGAGGGATCTTCCGCCGGACCTCAGAGTTAGCTTCAACTGTGAGTGGACATTTTATTTTCACAGGTGATTTGCGAGTCTTGATTTATGCATTTTACGAGTATGCTTTACGATTATGCATTTATGAGTATGCATTTTATGAGCATACATTGGTTTGGAGGCACATGTGATTTTTTTTACACTGAGTATGGATGCATCGATGTTATAGCCTCTCGGCTGATCCCCGAAATGCTCCAGGAGGGTTACGTTTATATGAGCACCTGACCCGTGATTCATAGTACCTGGGAGAGTTACGTCTTTAAGAGCACTTGACCCGGGTGTATTGTAACTTTGAGGAAAATGTACTCAAGTTACTGCCTCCACATACACAGTACCCAGGAGAGTTACGTCTTTATGAGCACTTGACCTGGGATTGTTTGTTTTGACTCGCATGATTTTATGTGCATTTATTGTGACATGTTGGATTTATTTATGCGGCATATTATGATTTACGTCCACTCACTCTAACGGTTTTATTATTTATATATTTTTCTCTGGGCATTTCGGTTTTCGCCACCCAGATTGCCGTATCTTTCCCGTGGTTGCACGTCACCGCAGGAGGCCTAGAGTTCAAATCACACTTTCCTTCTAGTAGGTTCCTGATGTAACGTGCTAGTCTTGTATATTTTGTAATTAGAAGTCGCTCTGAATACTTGTGTTGTTTGATTCAGTTTAAGTTATACTCCTGAATATTTTCTTGATTTCTTGTGAACCTTGAGTTTAGTTTTATATGGATTTTGAGAAATCTGGATGGGATATGGTGCCCGCGGTTTGGCTTTTGTAGATATATGGAGAAGTGTGTTTTCTGCTGCAGATTATATGGTATCGCGCATTATAGAGTAAACTCTGTCAAAATAATGTTTTTGAAATGTCACGTTTTTAGAAGGGGTTTGATTTCAGTTTAGGCAGCTAAATCGGGGTCGGGTCCTTTCATATATGCACTGGTTGCATACATGACAGTAGTCCAAATGCGCAAACTCTTTGTAAAATAGCACACAATCATTTATGCACGCGCGAATTTTCTTATACTTTAGACCGAAGCTGCTCAAGATCTTTCTAACTTTATAATGGGTTTCCGGAAGTTTGTGATGATCACGATTCAACTTACATATATGCTCTTGCATTTCATCAAAGGCACGGTCTGAAACTTTGTTCTTCACTTTTATCTAAATTTCCTCCATTACATATCGCAACACATTCCCTGGACATCCAGGGTACACCGGGTTCTGGGTTTCAAGTAACATCTTGTTGTACTTATCCATCTCAATAGTGTCAGTGGCCAAGGCAGCAAGACTATGTCATAATGAGGAGTATCATAACCTCACTCTTCGTGTTGGTGTCTACCATGACTAAATCCTGAAAAAGCATCATGGACCAAATCTATAGTGGAGTTCTAAAAAGAAGCACCACTACCGCTAGATGAGGGACCCTGGTAACTGTATCTCGAGCTAAAGTCTGGTCCTGAGCTGAAGTCTACTACTTCACCGTGCTCACTCCATGTAGTGTATCTCCACATCATACTATGGTCATAAGAGTGTTGAGACATAACATTAATCTCCACAAACTGATAGTTAAGACTTAAGACATTTTCTGCACGGATACCTGTAATGCTTCTTTCCTTGATCATGTTTGATCACAATAATATAAACTCTCTAATTCCGTCTATATACCTCTCATCACTTCTATTCACCAACTGTATCTAACTCTTGTCCATATTTCTGCATAAGTTAATTATCATATTATATAATTTTTCAACTAATTAGTTAATCAAATATACTATATATATTATCAAATTAGATAACAGAATGAAGTTAACATGCTATAATTTAATATACGCACACTATAATTAATTTAGCTAATATAATATATATTATTAAGTTCATATGCATTTACATATTAATTATATAATTTTTCAACTAATTATACATATATTAGCTAGCTTAATATTTAATTAAACATACAATTAGCTTAATTAACATACAATTAAGCATAACAATTAGCTTAAATCATTAGCTTGATAATTAAACATGTAATTATCTTAACCGGCCTATACAATTAACTTAACAATAAAATAATTAATTAATGCATTATATATGCAAATAAAGTCCCCGAAAACTATATATTCCCTAGAATATTTCACCACAAAACTCCATCACCGTACGTTGTTACGTATGTAATTAAATTCAAAAAAATTAATCGAAAGAAACGAGTTAATAGCTTCACCAATAAGGAGATAAGTGGGTAAACTTGAGCTCCGGAGGTGGAAAAACCATATATTTTAATCGAGCTTTGGCTAGAGGTGGTGTTGAAAGATTTTTTTTGACAAAGAGGGTGTTGAGAGAGGACGAGCGATGTGGATATGAAATCTGATCTAAATGATTGAGTTTTCTTAGACGACGAAATAATTCATCGTCTAAGTACATACCTACACGATGAAACTATTTTTGTTGTCTAAGTTGTCCCATAGACGACGAAAATTGTTTCGTCGTCCAGGCATGTCAAACTTATACGACAGATATTGGTTTCGTCCTCTAGGATTTTAAATACAATGAATTATGTAATTCTTTGTCTAAATTGGTATTAGACGACGAAAAATTATCTTGAATGACGAAATAAATTTTCATCGTCTAAGGCGTACTTATGTGACGAAACCTGAAAATTTTTATGGCCTAAGTGAGAATTTCTGGTAACGTATGTACATTGTTCTGGATAATACTAGTACCCATAGCCTTATATATTGATTGGATAGAAGTCATTGATCAAATGTTTACTAGTGAGGAAGACATGTATAAAAAGTTAATTAATCAAAGAGTATTAACCAGAATGATGACAGGGACATTGAGTTGCATGCATACCAAACCTTATCTCTGAAATAATCGGATAACAAACACGTAACATCTTGGGAAGATACTTTAGAATACCAGTCTTGCTACTTTCAACATTTTGAAGATTATCTCATGGAAGACGATGTAAAGAACTATATCCCATATGAAAGCATAAGCTAGCCTCTCGGATCCAAGACCGATCCAAGAAATCTAACCTCTCTGAAATGCCTCCGAAGTCAAGTCCATCATGCTATAAAATGTCCACAACGCAGATATCAACCATGTAAGGTATCAAAAATGTTGCTCACATCGCACATAAACCAATATCATGTAAGCCCATTTCGAAGCAAAAACTAAAACCCTGATTAGTTTACGAAAAAGGAAGCATTAGGAATATTTCCCACTTCAACATGTGTTATACATTAGAAGACTAATATAGCATCACACACTAAAGATTTTAAGGTATAGACAATTGCGATTCTATTCTATCACAACTCCAACAAGAGTCATGAACATTCTATTCTCATTTGGTTGTTTTGTTATTTTAGTGTGTAGTTTGGCATTAATTTGGGAGGCAAAATTGACCCATTCTAGTGAGCCTTTGAACAATTACAAATTTTGTCATTCCATTTACCACATCCCCTCACCGTTTGACCTTCGATCGACTTTCTGTTTCTGGCCACCTCCGGCTACAATTTGGGTATGGTTAGAATCCTCTCACGATTTCTTATTGTTTGGCAATTGATTTGAGTTGAATAAGTTGATATTTGGAGGAGAACGAACTCGGTGAACTTCGTGGTGTTCGCCGGAATTGGGTGAGGTGCTCCGGCGACATTTGGGGTCGGGGGTGTGGGGGGAAAGGTTCCCCTCATCCTTGTGAATCTTTTGGGTGAAGGAATTTTGGATTGGTTGAGGTTTGAAGCTCGCTGGAAAACTCACCAAAATCCATAGATTCCGTGAGTTTCGAGGTGATTTTCGGCCGGTGTGCTTGGAATTGGGTCTCGATGTAGAAGAGGAAGTTGTTGGGCTTGATGTGACGACTCGAACCAGAATCAAAAGAGTAATCAGTACGATTCATGAGATTATGCGTAATCGCGATTAATCGTTAATTGTGTGATTTGTTGGATTAGTTCGCGACTTAAATATCGGCCGAGAATTTGAATTAAGTTTCTTCATGAGAGTTGTAGAGCACGTGATTTCGAGCTCGTGGGCGGTTCCGGATGATTTTTCCAATAACCGAGAAATATAATATGATTATTTGAAGTCTCGGTTTATCGACGAGTTTATCCGTTCGTTTCGTA
Source organism: Geum urbanum (assembly GCA_946800695.1). NCBI lineage: Eukaryota > Viridiplantae > Streptophyta > Magnoliopsida > Rosales > Rosaceae > Geum > Geum urbanum. The sequence continues at coordinate 22,838,377 of OX327003.1, read as the reverse complement.
TTTATCCAAATCATAATGGTTATCCGTTTTGGACCGTTGATCGTCGAAAACACTGTTTGAGGTTTGACCAGGCGTTGACTTTCCATTTTGGGCAGTTTGACCGTTGACCGAGAGGGAGACTTTCCCGTTTGGATTTTTGCCGGCCGACTTGGATTTTCCAGCCACCTCCGGCCACGTGAGGGGCATAATTTTTCTTCCCTTGAGTTTCTAAGTGGTTTTGTACTTGGAATTTTGGAAATTGGTTGTGTTTTGAATGATTTCGAATCGGGTCGGTTTTGGGGTTTTCACCGGTGACGGGATGTGGTGCTCCGGCGAGCCACGACGGCGGGGCTGAGGGGGGTTAGACTCCCCTTGCTCCAGTGAAGCTTACTATGTGCTTGAATTTGGATGAGGTTGGGTTTTAGGTTGAACCAATGGTGGTTACCGGAGTTTGTCTCCGATCTGTTTCGAGCTATTTTTGGTGTGGTTTTACTTGGAATTGGGTGTTTTCCTAGTTGAAGAAGTAGTTGGGCTTGAGGTGATCTTGAAAACTGGAGCTTCCTCGCCGGAGAAACTCTCCGTTGACAGCGCGCCGCCGCCGACGGCGGCGATCAACGGGGGCGCTCCGGCGAGAAAGTTTACTTTTCAGTTTTCGATGATTTTAATGGCATTTTTCTCGTAATCGCGCCCCGATCGTCACCTTGAGGTTTTTGAATTGATTTGGGTATCGGATTTTCAGTCGAGGGTTTTGAGTGGAGATTTCGAGAATTCAGTCGATTATTTCATACAGTTTTATATGTTTTCGGGAACGGTTGGTTTCCGTGGTTAAGTACAGAGTTGTGGGCTATGATTTTGATCAGTTATGTTTTATGATTATTCAGGGGATCGTGATCGTGTTTCGGGCGAGGGATCTTCTGCCGGTCCACGAGATTAGCGCGAGTGCGCGTTTCGCTCACCTGTGAGTGGACAACTTCTTTTCACTGATAATCACGAGTCTTTATACACGTTTTACGAGCATGAGCACGATTTTCATGTCTTTCCCCTGGGCTTTTCTGTTTCCGTGCCCAGTTTGCAGTCCAGGTTCTGGTGTTTCACGTCGCGGTTGAAGGCTAGTGATTCGAGCTACCTGTGTTTTCCAGTAGGTTCTTGTTTCGCCTACTGATGTATATATTGTATATATTTACACTAGAGGTCGCTCTTATACATTCTGATACATGTTTTATACGGATTTTCTTGGATATATTATATATTACAGTTATGTTTACTATTTATTGATATTGAAAAGATATTGAGAAATCCGGATGGGATTGGTGCCCACGGTTTGGCTTTTGTGGCATAGGATGAAGTGTTATTTTCCGGGTGCAGGTAATGGCAATTCTGCGTTAGTAGCGTTACTCTGCCGAAATTTTGAATGATTTTTGTTAGTTCACGTTTTCAGAAGGGGTTCGATTCCGGTTTAGGCAACTAAATCGGGGTTGGGTCCTTTCAGCTTGGTATCAGAGCATTAGGTTGTCAGATTCTGTAGACTCTTGTAGTTGTGACACTTAGGGTATTTGAGTTTGTACAGCATGACTGGAGTGATGACCCGACTGGCCAGCGGTACTCATCAATACTTCGGGTGTTGTTTGTTCTCAAATATCTGCGGTCTCATGATTACGTTCTTTCTGCTTGTACCTAATGCTTGTCTTGTATCAGTAGGATGCCTCCTCGATGTGGTCCCCATGTTGATCGGGAAGCGGATCCTGATGAGGATTGCCAGACGCACGACTTGCGGATGCGAGTGCTGCGTTTGGAAGAGCGTTTTGACCCTGTGGTCAAAGCTCGTACTGCTGGTGTGACTATGTTTTCGGGTTCAGCTGATCCAGAGATATGTGAGGCATGGGTGGTTCAGGTTGAACGTGTATGTGAGCGTCTGCGGTTTACTCCTGAGCAGATGACAGTGACAGCAGTCGGATTACTTGAGTCTGATGCATACTTTTGGTGGGTTAGCACCGATAGAGTTCCAGTTGATACTCCGTGGACTTTGTTCCGAGATTTGTTTATGCGGAGGTATTTCAACCAGGCTACCCAGTAGCGCAAGTATGAGGAGTTTACGAACTTGAGATAGGGCAGTATGTCTGTGCTTGAGTACCGGGACAGGTTTACCCGCTTATCTCGTTTTGCGCGTGATATGGTGGCTACTGAGGAAGCCAAGTGTCGCAGGTTTGAGCTGGGTTTGAATTTGAACATCAAGGGGACTCTGACTACGATGACTCGGAACAACTTTGATGAGTTTGTCAGTGCAGCACTCTGAGGTGAGGACATCGAGTAGGAGAGGTAGCAGATGTACAGCCTAGACATTTTGAGGAGGGTGGACCGAGTCAGGGGCCTTCAAAGAGGCAGAATTCTAATACTTCCGATTCGGCTTCATCATCGGGTAGTGGACCATATCGACCACCAGCCAGTGCATCGAGATAGAGAAAGAGGTGGAGGAGAGATCGGCTGCAGCGACCACAGACTAGTGGGGGTTCTAGCGGCTCTAGTTATCCTCGGCATACCGGTGGCACATTTCCTGTACCGAGGGAGTACCCTTTGTGCAGCCTCTGCAACAGATATCACTTTGGTTCATGTCAGCGAGGCTCTGTCACTTGTTATCGTTGTGGCCAGGTGGATGACTTTTTGAGGGAGTGTCCTCAGTTGTTTGGTGATGATGGACAGGCGGCCCAGAGTTCCAGAGCTAAGCGAGGTGCCACTTCAGGAGCTCGACCAGCACAGTTTGTGGGCCAGGGTAGACAGCAGGGACAGCCTCAGCGTAGACGACCAGCCGGACAGGCGAGGGTTCATGCCATGACTTTACGAGAGGGCAGAGCTTCACCGGAGATCGTTATCGGTATGTTGCATGTATTTGGTATTCCAGTACTTACATTGTTAGATCCCGGTGCCACGCATTCATTCATGTCATATAGACTATCATCATTAGCTACGATACCTGCATCTCCACTTCCGGGGTTGTGGAGAGTGTTATATCCGTCAGGTGAGATTGTGAGTATCGGTTGGGTATACAGAGACTGTGAGATTTTTATTGGAGGCCATGGGTTAGTCGCAGATTTGTTTTTACTTGATATCGTTGATTTTGATCTGATCTTGGGTATGGACTTCTTGGAGACGCATTGGGCCATGTTTGACTGTCACAAGAAGGAGGTTGCGTTTCGACGACCAAGCTTTCCCGAAATACTGTTTCGCAGCGAGAAGAACACTTCACTACCGTGTTTGATTTCCGCGATGAGGGAAGATCGGTTGATGAAGAAAGGTTGTGTTGCTTATTTAGCCCATGTTGTGGACACTACGGCTGCTGTGCCGGACCTTGGTGGTATTGAGGTTATTTCTGAGTTTCCGGATGAGTTACCTGGCATACCTTCTGTGCGGGAGATTGACTTCACTATTGAGCTGTTACCGAGTACAAGACCGATTTCACAGATACCGTATCGTATGGCGCTAGCGGAGTTGAAAGAGTTACAGGTTCAGCTCCAGGAGTTGCTGGAGAAGGGTTTTATTCGACCTAGTGTTTATCCATGGGGTGCTCCAGTTTTGTTTGTTCGGAAGAAGGATGGATCTATGCGTTTGTGCATCAACTACCGGAAGCTGAATCAGGTTACGATAAAGAATAAGTATCCGTTACCGCGGATTGATGATTTGTTCGATCAGCTTAAGGGAGCATCAGTCTTTTCGAAGATTGACCTTCGATCCGAATATCACCAGTTGAGGATTCCAGACTCGGATGTGGCCAAGACAGTTTTCAGGTCGCGGTATGGGCATTACGAGTTTTTGGTTATGCCGTTTGGGTTGACCAACGCCCCCGCAGCTTTCATGGACTTGATGAATCGGGTGTTCAGACAGTTTCTAGACAAGTTCGTGATTGTGTTCATTGATGATATTTTGATCTATTCCAGGAGTGTGGGTCAGCATAAGAAGCATTTGCGAGCGGTGTTGCGGACTTTGCGAGACCATCAGTTGTTTGCGAAGTTTAGCAAATGCGAGTTTTGGCTGGATAGTGTGAAGTTTTTGGGCCATGTAATATCGGCTGAGGGAGTTAGTGTTGATCCTGACAAGATCGAGGCCGTGCTCAATTGGAGTAGACCTACCATTATACCGGAGATCCGGAGTTTCTTGGGTTTAGCAGGCTATTACTGGCGGTTTGTACAGGATTTCTCTCGGATTGCTACCCCATTGACCAGACTGACGAAGAAAGGCGTCAAGTTTGAGTGGTCCGAAGCATATGAGGAGAGTTATTTGCTCCTGAAAGAGAGGTTGACTACGGCACCGGTTCTGACATTACCAGACGATAGCGGTGAGTTTGTGGTGTACAGTGATGCGTCGAAGCTGGGGCTTGGCTGTGTGTTGATGCAGCATGGTAGAGTTGTAGCCTATGGTTCCAGGCAGCTGAAACCACATGAGGTCAACTATCCGATGCATGATTTGGAGTTAGCCGCTATTGTGTTAGCATTGAAGAGTTGGAGACATTATCTGTATGGAGCTCAGTGTAAGCTCTACACAGACCACAAAAGTCTTATCTACTTGCGGACGCATCCGGATCTGAACATGAGGCAGCGCCGATGGATGGAGTTGATCAACGACTACGATTGCATGTTCGAATACCATCCAGGGAAGGCCAATGTTGTAGCTGATGCACTTAGTCGAAAATCTGGAGCTTCGTTGTTTCATGTGTATGTGGCCAGAGTGTCGATGTTAGCCGAGCTTGGGGGCTACGGGTGCCGAGTTCGAGTGGGATGATGATGGAGCTTTGTTGGCCAGCTTTCAGGTTCGACCCGTATTGGTTGATCAGGTACGAGAGGCTCAGGATTCAGATTCCTACTTGTTGGGCAAGAAGACCGTGATACGGAATGGTGTGCCTACAGAGTTCCGATTGAGCGACGATGGTACGTTGTTGTTCAGAGGTAGGTTATGTGTGCCCAGAGATGAGAGCCTGAAGAAGGAGATTCTGGATGAAGCCCATAGTTCAGCGTATGCGATGCATCCCGGAGGTACGAAGATGTTCCGTACACTTCGAGCGTATTACTGGTGGCACAACATGAAGCGGGAGATTGCCGAGTACGTGAGCCGATGTTTGATTTGCCAGCAGGTTAAAGCGGAGAGGCAAAAACCTGCAGGGCAACTACAACCACTAGAGATTCTGGTTTGGAAGTGGGAGCATATTACGATGGATTTCGTTTATCAGTTACCACATACTTCGGCTGGCAACACTGGTATTTGGGTTATTGTGGATCGACTGACGAAATCCGTTCATTTTCTCGAACTTCCGGGGAAGGTATCAGTGGGCAGATTGGCCAAGTTGTATTTATCCGAGATTGTTCGGCTGCATGGTGTACATGTATCGATTGTTTCTGACCGAGATAGTCAGTTTACTTCTGAGTTCTGGCAGGCGTTGCAGCGAGCAATGGGCACAAAGTTGCAATTTAGTACAGCTTTTCATCCTCAGACTGACGGGCAGTCTGAGGGACTATACAGATGAAAGGACCCAACCCCGGTTTAGCTCCCTAAACCGGAATCAAACCCCTTTGAAAACATGAACTAACAAAAATCTTTTGAAATTTTGGCAGAGTTTCGCTACTAACGTGGAATTGCCATTACCTGCACGCAGAAAATACACTTCATCCTATGCCACAAAAAGCAAACCGTGGGCACCAATCCCATCCGGATTTCTCAATATATCAACAGTAAAGTAAAACAATAAATATAACTGTACTTTACTGAAATCCGGAGTAAAATCGTATAGCATAAACAACAGATTACTCTGAGCGACCTCTAATGTATAATCATATACGTAAACCACAGTAGGTAGAACAATAAACCTACTGGAAGAAACAAGGTAGCTCGAGCACTATGCCTCCGACCACGACGTGCGACACCAGAGTCCGAACTGCAAACTAGGCACGGAAACCGAAAAGTCCAGGCGAAAGGCAAATAAAAATGTTAGAGTGAGTGGACGAAAATAAACGTATGTCTTTCACCAGTTATATACATACTCAATATAAAACAGTGCGAGTTCGGAAAACACAACAACACATATATATATGGAGGTTGTCGAGCGAATCTCTCAAGCCCGACGTCAGGTGAATCGCTCAAACCCGACGGTGAAAGGCCAGGGGAATCTCTCAACCCTGGCGGCACTCAGGGGAATCTCTCAACCCTGCTTCAGAGGAATCTCTCAACTCTGGGCCAGCGGAATCTCTCAACTCTGGTAGCATCGATGCAATAAATGCCATCACCAATAAACATATAACAATACCTCCAAAAATAACATATATCTCAACATCGTATAATTTAAATACGGAAAATTATAAAATCCACGAACTCACAAATCAACTGTGAAAATATAAACTTGTCCACTCATATGATTGCGTAACGCAGTTCGCGTTAACCCATGATCCGGCGGAAAGTCCCTCGCCAAACGAACGATCACGAACACCTGAATATTCACAATGTCCAATTCTCAAAATCATAATTCGACAATTCAAGACAAATCACGAGAAACCACCATTCTCGGAAACACATAATCCGATTACGACAAAATTCGTACTCCTCCGGCCACCACACAAGGGGATTCAACCACCAAGTTGAAGAGCAACCCAAGCCCAACAAAAACCGTGAAGGAACCATGCTCAATTATGGCCGGAATCGGTCACAAATCCAGCAACAAAATCGGCAACCAAATGGCACCCAAAATGGGTCGACCCACCATGGTCAACCCATTCAACCCATTTAATTCTCAGCTTTGACTTTCCCTTTTTGGCAACCTACTATTTATAGCCTTTCCCAAAATGGAAACTCCCAAAATTACGTATTTCGACAAACTTTAAACTCCCGTAACTTCCTCGTCGTAATTCCGATTCCAATAATTCTCGAGGCAACAAACTCGACTCGACGTACTCTTCAATTATCACCCGAAGTCAAACACATCGACCAATCGGATAAAAATTCAACCATTCAACCCAACACACATATAATCCGACTAAACAATCAACAAACGGAAATATTCACAACTTAATCTCCGTAACTCAGAATAATGCTCCGAAAGTTCCCACGAGCTTGAAATTAAATTCTCAACAACTTTCGTGAAGGAACCGAAACCAAATTCTTGACCGGTAATTTAGTCGTTAAGAAGATCGCCAATATAATCTGATTCTGTCGAAACTTCAAATATTCATAATTAATTCCTCAGTCATCAAAATGACAATCCAGAACCACCCACGAACTCGAAATCACACGTACAACGACTCTCAAGAAGAGACCCAGCTCCAATTCTCGGCCAATAATTAAGTCGTTATCAAACCTGGCGATTCAAATACTGTCGGAACTCTGCGACTACGCAGTAAGTCACGTATATAGCTGATCATACTGCTGATTCTGGTCCGGGTCGTCACAAATCCACCCCCCTTAAAAAAAATTTCGACCTCAAAATTTCCGAGCCTGCTGGCTAAACATAGGAGCACTGTCTCTGCATACTGCTCTACTCACAAATGGCAACCACAACTGAACGACTTTTCAGTGACTACGACAACGGAACAACTTTGATAATAGACACCCAATAGGAGATAGCTCTGTACTGTAATCCCTGTACCCTCAAATCACGAATCTGAACTGGCTCAACACAATCGCCAAGTGTTCTTGCATAAGGAACAGATAGGGTACACAACACACAACAAACCTGAAACATAGTTCCGCCACACGGAACACAACACAACACACACAAAAGCCAACAATAAAGGCGATGCTGAACCATACGGCATAACACAACTCGCCTATGACCGCATCTGGATCAAAACAATATGGCAAATCACAACTCAATTTACACACATCAACATAACTCACACACTCATATCAACATAGCTCAAACATCGGACTCGGGCAATTATCAACCCCATTCCGCTAATCTGACAGTCTGTGGTAGCACATTCCACAAAATCAGAATCAAACATCAACTCAAACTCAAACCAAACTCGCTCCAGCACAGTGGAGTACAACATCGTCCTCAAAACGACATCAAGCCACGTCAAAATCACAGTGGTCAACAAACTGGTACTGCAAGCAATTCGAACAAGTGAAACTGCGAGTTCCAAATCCTCCGGAACTGCAATACCGAGGTCCACAATATGCCCTCCAAGGTCTGAATAGTCCTCAAAGATCGCCCACCAATCTGAGGATAAAAACCGGTACTAACTCGTAATCTGGTCCCCAATGCTCGGTGCAAAGCTTGCCAACACTCAGTCGTAGCTGATTACCTCGTTCAGCAAACTGGGACATAGGCACACCACGTGAATGGCCAACCTCCGTCAAACACAGCTATGCCAGCCTGCCACTAAAATCTGTTCCGAAAAGTACAAGGAAATGTACTGAGTTTGTCAAATGATCCACAATAGACAAACAACTGATATCACAAACAAAAGTGTGTACTGGCACACAAAACCACAGCGACTAGTTCCACGTCTAACCGGAAATCTCCAATGGTTAACGCTTCTTGACAAGTCTCTGTCTCCTAGCCATCGTCAGTCGACAAATGTGGCATCTGCACACACAAACTGCTATATTGCTCTTCATGTTGCGTCACGAGTAGTAAACTCGTAGTCGTTAGTCGACCCCATACATCTACACTGCCTCAAGCCCAAATCTGGCCGAAAATGCAAGTGGATGAAACTCAAGTGATCAGTGTACGTCCTACACTGTGCTGCACGCCATAGCTGTAATGTCTCGAACTCTTCAATGCTAACATAAACACAGCTACTCCCAAATCATATATAGGATACGTAGCTACATAAGGTTTCCACTGCCCGTAACCATGAGCCATCGCTCTGCAAAGCTGCATCACGCATAACCAAAATCGCCATAACCCACGAACTCATCGCGATCGTCAGGTAAGGTCAAAACCGAAGCAACGGTCAACCATCCTGCAGGAGTAAGTAACTCTCCTCGCGTGCATCGAACCACTCGAACTTGACGCCTTCTTCGTCAATTCGGAAAGTAGAGTGGCAATTCGGGAAAATCCTGCACAAGCCGTCGGTAATAACCTGCCAAACCCAAGAGACTCCCGATCTCTGGTACAATAGTAGGGCAATCCCCAAATTAACACGGCTTCTATCTGGTCAGGATCCACGCCGACTCCCTCGGATAGCATCACACAACCCAAAATCTTCATGCTAATCAGCCAAAACTCACACTGGCTGAACTTCACAAACAGCTGATTATCTTGCGAAGTCCGCAAAACTGCTCACAATTGTTCAGGTGCTGGCTCACACTCCTGGAGTAAATCAGGACGTTGCCAACGAACATGACCACAAACTCGTCCAGAAACCGTCTGAACACATTGTCCATCAAGTCCACAAGATCTACGAGGCATTGGTCAACCAAACAACATGACCAAAAACTCCTGATGTCTGCACCATGATCCGAAAATCGTCCAAGCCACAACTAACTCATCGAACCTCAACTGATGGTATCTAGACCCAAAATCAATCTTCGAAAAGACTAAAGCTCTCGCGGGCTGATCAAACCAATCGTCAATCCGAAGCGGAGGATACTCGCTCTCTTCTGAAGCAAATCAAGCTTCCGGTAATCAACGCATCACCACGTCGAACCATCCAGCATCCACACAAACAATGCAAGAGCACACCATGCAAACACGCGGAATCGCATGAAATCTCCTGAAACCTCCTCCAGCAACTCCTGGAGTCGAAACTGTAGCTCCATCAGCTCCGCTGGCTCCGAACGACAAGATGCCGGTAAAATGAGTCCAGCGCTCGGTACAAGCTCAATAGTGTATTCGGTCTCCCGAACTGGAGGGATACCTGGTACTTATCCGGCACACATCTCAGGAAACTAGGGAACCACCTCAATGTCGCCAATGTGGTGTATAGCAACCGAAGTATCCACAACATGAGCTAAGTAAACAACACAACTCGTCTCCACCAACCGCTCGACCATCACCGCAAAACAGTATCTCGGGGGAACCTGGTCGTCGAAACACAACCTCCTTCTCGAGGTACTCGTACACAGCCAAATGCATCATCAGTAAGTCCATACTCACAATCACATCAAAACCACGATATCAAGCTATAACAGATCCGCGGCTAGCCCATAACCTTCAGCAAGGATCTCGCAACCTCCGGATGGGTGCAATACTCTCCAAAACCTCGGAAGTGGAGATGCAGGTACAATGGCCATGGATGTCAAACAACAGTAACCTCGGAGAAAAGTCTGTCCTCAAACAAGGTCATGGCACGAACTCCGACATGCCCAACTAGCCGCCCACATCAATCGCGACTTGCTGAATAACTCATCTAAAAGGTACATTGATCAGACTTCAGGAACAACATGAGGATCTCCTCGTAAACTCTGAGCTACCGAACCGCTACAACAGCTGGCTGAGGGCGCTCCCTCGTAACATGACCCTCCTGATTACCACAATGACAACTGAGAGTGCTCCTCGAACACAAGTCACCGCAACACCTGCTGCGTGAAAGGATCACCAACGATCACCCAAACTCATGCCACAGGAGCAAGTCCGCTACTCCGTGATCTCCGCCATCGACAAACGGATCCTCTGCCTGATCTGATGAAGTCACTGATCCCGAAGTGTCGGAACTCAACCTTATCAAAGTCTCGACTAAGTCCACTTTCTTCAAATCATCACATCGAAAACCGCGTACACATTTCCTTCTCAATAGCCTCGCCATGGAGTGCAGTACACTAAGCTCCTCATGGTTATCTCGAGGCACATCAATCAGACTCTCTCTGATGCTCAGGTTCAAACTCATCTCGAACCTCGTGTATTGCTTCCTCTAAAGCCACATAACACGTGCAAACGAAAACAAACATGTGGACAATGCATCTCTGCCTTGGGTGGGTAAACACTAATCATTCGATTGCTGGGTAGCCTGATTAAATCATTACCGTATAAACAACACCCTGAATGTAGGCCATGGAGTCGCAACAGGAATTCACACAATACCAGCCCACCAAACTCAATGATCGGACACAGGCAAAAGATCAACTGCCACAATTCTCAGCTCTGAGGCAATATGTAGACGCTCATACATACACAACCAGGCAAACTGTGCCACACAGTTCACTGAACTCGGAATACTCATCCAAACCCACAGTTCTCTGCCAAATCGCGCGTCGATTGATCCTCAATAGGATCCACAACCGTACCGACACGGAAAGCACGTCAGGAGGCATCCTAATGAATAAACATCGTTCACAACAAGTGGAATGTAATCATGGAACTTAAAATATTTGAAAGTATACAACACTCGAAATATTGATGAGTATCCGCCGGCCGGTCGGGTCACCATTCCAGATATGCTGTACATTCACAAATATCCTTAGTAAACACGACTACAGAAGTCTACAGAACCTATAACCTAATGCTCTGATACCAAGCTGAAAGGACCCAACCTTGGTTTAGCTCCTTAAACCGGAATCAAACCCCTTCGAAAACACGAACTAACAAAAATCTTTCAAAATTTTGGCAGAGTTTCGCTACTAACGTGGAATTACCATTACCTGCACGCGGAAAATACACTTCATCCTATGCCACAAAAAGAAAACCGTGGGCACCAATCCCATCCGGATTTCTCAATATATCAACAGTAAAGTAAAACAATAAATATAACTGTACTTTACTGAAATCCGGAGTAAAATCGTATAGCATAAACAACAGATTACTCAGAGCGACCACTAATGTATAATCATATACGTAAACCACAGTAGGTAGAACAATAAACATACTGGAAGAAACAAGGTAGCTCGAGCACTATGCCTCCGACCACGACGTGCGACACCAGAGTCCGAACTGCAAACTGGGCACGAAAACTGAAAAGCCCAGGGGAAAGGCAAATAAAAACGTTAGAGTGAGTGGACGAAAATAAACGTATGTCTTTCACCAGTTATATACATACTCAATATAAAATAGTGCGAGTTCGGAAAACACAACAACACATATATATATGGAGGTTGTCGGGCGAATCTCTCAAGCCCGACGTCAGATGAATCGCTCAAACTCGACGGTGAAAGGCCAGGGGAATCTCTCAACCCCGGCGGCACTCAGGGGAATCTCTTAACCCTGCTTCAGAGGAATCTCTCAACTCTGGTAGCATCGATGCAATAAATGCCATCACCAATAAACATATAACAATACCTCCGAAAATAACATATATCTCAACATCGTATAATTTAAATACGGAAAATTATAAAATCCACGAACTCGCAAATCAACTGTGAAAATATAAACTTGTCCACTTACACGCTTGCGTAACGCAGTTCGCGTTAACCCGTGATCCGGCGGAAAGTCCCTCGCCAAACGAATGATCACGAACACCTGAATATTCACAATGTCCAATTCTCAAAATCATAATTCGACAATTCAAGACAAATCACGAGAAACCACCGTTCTCGGAAACACATAATACGACAAACTGTCGGAAATCCGGAAATCACACATCAATACCTAGTTGTAATTTCGGACGCTTAACTCGAAAAACGAACCTCCCCACTGCAATCGGGGCGTGATTTCGAGTAAAATGACATGCAATTCATCGAAAACCATGCCGGGCGAAAAGTCGTCGCCGCCGTCACCGCTGCCACCGTCGCCGGAAAATCAAAACCTGCCCAGAAAATTTCATGCTACACATGGTTTCAAAGATCTCGATGATTCCAACAACTGTCCAGTTATAAGTTAAGGCCAATTTTGATCGGAAAACCTCCAAAAATCAACCCAAAGTTTCAAACCCTTACCGGAATTCAAACAGTTCGATCTCTCTCCTCCGGCCACGGTGACCTTCAAGACCACTTGGAAAAGCTTCCTTGGCTCGAGGCTAACAAAAACCCTCAAAGGAGCACCACCAAATCGGCCGGAATCATAGCCTCCGTCCACCACCATTTCTCGCCGGAATTTCATGAATTTCACCACCAAAATTAGTCCTCCTCCGGCCACCACACAAGGGGATTCAACCACCAAGTTGAAGAGCAACCCAAGCCCAACCAAAACCGTGAAGGAACCATGCTCAATTATGGCCGGAATCGGTCACAAATCCGGCAACAAAATCGGCAACCAAATGGCACCCAAAACGGGTCGACCCACCATGGTCAACCCAGTCAACCCATTTAATTCTCAGCTTTGACTTTCCCTTTTTGGCAACCTACTATTTATAGCCTTTCCCAAAATGGAAACTCCCAAAATTACGTATTTCGATAAACTTTAAACTCCCGTAACTTCCTCGTCGTAATTTCGATTCCAATAATTCTCGCGGCAACAAACTCGACTCAACGTACTCTTCAATTATCTTCTGAAGTCAAACACATCGACCAATCGGATAAAAAGTCAACCATTCAACCCAACACACACATAATCCGACTAAACAATTAACAAACGGAAATATTCACAACTTAATTTCCGTAACTCAGAATAACACTCCGGAAGTTCCCACGAGCTCGAAATTAAATTCTCAACAACTTCCGTGAAGGAACTGAAACCAAATTCTTGACCGGTAATTTAGTCGTTAAGAAGATCGCCAAAATTATCTGATTCTGTCGAAACTTCAAATATTCATAATTAATTCCTTGGTCGTCCAAATGACGATCCGGAATCGCCCACGAACTCGAAATCACACGTACAACAACTCTCAAAAAGAGACCCAACTCCAATTCTCGGCCAATAATTAAGTCGTTATCAAACCTGGCGATTCAAATACTGTCGGAACTCTGCGACTACGCAGTAACTCACGTATATAGCTGATCATACTATTGATTCTGGTCCGGGTCGTCACAACAGACACTTGAGGATATGTTGCGGTCATGCGTATTACAGTTTCGCGGGAATTGAGACCAGCAACTACATTTGATAGAGTTTACCTACAACAACAGTTATCAGGCTAGTATCGAGGTGGCACCGTACGAGGCCCTATATGGGAAGCAGTGTCGCACTCTGTTGTGTTGGAGCGAGCTGGGCGAGCGATGGCTTATAGGCCCTGATCTGGTGAAGAGCACTATGGAAGATTGAGGAAAAGTCTTGAGTTTCGGGAAACGTAGCAAGCTTCGACCACAGTACATTGGTGCGCACAAGATCACAGAGAGGATTGGAGTTGTTGCTTACAGACTTGAGTTGCCAGCTGAGATGGCTTGTGTTCATGATGTTTTCCACGTTTCAATGTTGCGGAAGTATATCTCAGATCTTTCCCATGTGTTAGCCCCACAGCAGTTATCGATCCGAGAGGATTTGAAGTATGTGGAAGAGCCTGTGCAGATTCTCGATCGTCGTGAACAGGAGCTGAGATACCGTGTGATCCCGCTAGTGAAGGTCTTGTGGCAGAATCACTCCGTTGATGAGGCCACCTGGGAGACTGAGCAGCGTATGCGGGAGCAGTATCCTCATCTAATCACTTGACAGGTACGTAAATTCCGAGGTCGAAATTTTTTTTAAGGGGGGTAGATTTGTGACGACCTGAACCAGAATCAGTAGAGTAATCAGTACGATTCACGAGATTATGCGTAATCGCGATTAATAGTTAATTTTGTGATTTGTCGGATGTGATGACCCGGACCAGAATCAGCAGTTTGGTCAGCTGTATACGTGAGTTACTGCGTTGTCGCAGGTTTCCGACAGTCGTTTGGATTACCAGATTTGTTAACGACTTAATTATTGGCCGAGAATTAGAGCTGAGTCTCTTCTCGAGAGTCGTTGTACGTGTGATTACGAGTTCGTGGGCAGTTCCGGATCGTTATTTGGATGACCGAGGAATTAATTATGAATATTTGAAGTTTCGACGGAAACAGATTTAAGTGGCAGGTTTGTTCGCGACTAAATTACCGGACGAGAATTTGGTTTCGGCTTCTTCACGAAAGTTGTTCAGAATTTAATTTCGAGTATGTGGGAACTTACGGAGCATGATTTTGAGTTACGGAGTTTAAGTTGTGAATATTTCCGATTATTGGTTATTTAGTCGATTTAATGTGTGTTGCTTTGAAGGGTTGACTTTTTATCCGTTTGGCCGATGTGTTTGACTTTGGGTGATTATTGCAGAGTACGTTGAGATGAGTTCGTGGCCGCGAGAATTATCGGAATCGGAGTTACGACGTGAAAGTTACGGGTGTTTAAAGTTCGTCGAATTGGATAAACATGAAGTTTCCTTTTTGGGAAAGTATAAATAGTGGGCTTACTGTTTTGGGAAAGTCAAAGACTTCAATTAATGGGTTGACCTTGTTTGACCGGTTTGACCGGAGGGGGGAGGAGCTAGTTCGACGGCGACTTCGGCTTGCCGGCGGCGAGATTGCATCCGGCCACCTCCGAGCACGTTGTTGGTGTCTTCCGACTCGCCTCTATCTCCTCGTCACTTTCCCGACCTCATATTCCGGCAAGTCCCACGGTGGAGAGAGAAATCATGGGCCAAAGTTTGGGATTTTTGGGTTTAATGGTGAATCCCGATTTTGGCCGAGTTGAACTTCAAGAGGTACTGGGTTTTGTAGCCCTCTTCAATGTGATTCTAACCATATAAATATGGTGTTCTAATTTGATTTGAGCATGGAGAATTTTGGGTTTGAATTTTGTGTTTCATTTCGGTTTTGCTTGAAATTGGGTGTGTTAGAGTGAGAATTGGACTTCGGTGCAGTTGACAAAGTTGCTCAGTGCAAGATTTTGAGTGGAATAGGTGCAGCTCCGCCTTGAAATTCTCCGTCTGGCAGCGGCGCCGCCGTGGACGGCGGTCAACGCGGCGGTCAACGGTCAACAGGTTTGACTTTTTGGACTTTCGGCGAGTTGCATGTCATTTGACTCGAAATCGCGCCCCGGTCGCAGTGGGGAGGTTCGTTTCTCGATTTGAGCATTCGAATGTATAGCAAGGTATTGAGGTGTACATATACGGATTTTCGACGATTCGTCGACTTTGAATTATGTGTTTCCGAGGACGGTGGTTTCTCGTGATCTATCTTGTATTGTCGAGTTATGACTTTGAGAAATGGATTTTGTGAATATTCAGTTGTTCGTGATCGTTCGTTTGGCGAGGGACTTTCCGCCGGATCACGGGTTAACGCGTATCGCGTTACGCCAGTCTGTGAGTGGACAATTTCTTTTCACGGAATTCTTGCGAGTCTTTTATATGATTTTCAAACTTGAGCATGTGTATTGAGATTACGGATTACATGAGCATGTGTTTACGATTATACGATTATATTTATACGAATATACGTATACGAATATGCATACACTTTTATATTGTTTCATGCATTTGCATCGAATTGTTTGTGATTTGGTTTTCACAGAGTACAGTCTCAGTTACATTGTTGTATCGATACACTTTGCCTCTCGGCTGATCCCCGATGGTAGGCCTTCAGGAGGGACGTCGTTATCCCGACCTGACCGGTGATGGGCGTTTCCCCGGAACCGAGGCCATTTCCGGCTTAGAGTCACGGGGACTAAGGACCTCGTGATTCAGACTGTACTAGCACGGTGTGTGTCCATGAGTGACCCCGTGGGATTTATACTTGCATGCTCAGTACACTGGAGGAGTATGAGTTTTACCTCGTGTACTATGTTGTTGTTTTTATTTACCTGGACTCGCATATGTTATTTTATACATATATATATCAACTGGTGAAAGACATTTATTTTCGTCCACTCACTCTAACGTGTTTATTGTCTTTCCTCTGGGCTTTTCGGTTTCCGTGCCCAGTTTGCAGTTCAGGCTCTGGTGTCGCACGTCGTGGTCAGAGGCATAGTGCTCGAGCGATCTTGTTTCATCCAGTAGGTTTATTGTTCTACCTACTGTGGTATGCGTATATGATTATGTATTAGATGTCGCTCTGAGTTTTCTGTGGTATATGTTATACGATTTTATACCGGATTTCAGTAAAGTATATATATATATATTTATTGTTTTACTTTACTGTTGATATATTGAGAAATCCGGATGGGATTGGTGCCCACGGTTTGGTTTTTGTGACATATGATGAAGTGTATTTTCCGCGTGCAGGTAATGGTAATTCCACGCTAGTAACGAAACTCTGCCCAAATTTCGAAAAATTTTTGTTGGTTCGTTTTTTCGAAGGGGTTTGATTCCGATTTAGGAAGCTAAATCGGTGTTGAGTCCTTTCAGCTTGGTATCAGAGCATTAGGTTATAGGTTCTGTAGACTTCTGTAATCGTGTTTACTAAGGGTATTTGAGAATGTACAGCATGTCTGGAATGGTGACCCGACCGGCCGGCGGATAATGATCAATATTCCGGGTGTTGTATGCTTTCAAATATTTGAAGTTCCATGATTACGTTCCACTTGTTGTGAACGATGTTTTATTCATTAGGATGCCTCCCTGACGTGCTTTCCGTGTCGTTTCGGTTGTGGATCCAGTTGTGGATCAATCGATGCGCGATTTGCTAGTGAACTGCGGGTTTGGATGAGTATTCAGAGTTCAGAGAATTGTGTGGCACGGTATGCCTGGTTGTGTGTATGAGCGTCTGCATGTTGCCTCAGAGCTGAGAATTGTGATAGCTGATGTTTTCCTGAGTCAGATCAGTGTATTTGGTGGGCTGGTGTTGTGTGAGTTCCGGTTGTGACTCCATGACCTACATTCAGGGTATTGTTTATACGTAATGGTTGTATCAGGCTACCCAGCATTTGAATGTGGAATGTTTTCCCACCTGAGGCAGAGATGCATTGTCCACATGTTTGTTCCTGTTTGCACGAGTTATGTGGGTTCGGAGGAAGCAGTGCACGAGGTTCGAGATGAGTTTGAACCTGAACATCAGAGAGGGATCTTGATTGTTGTGCCTCGAGACAACCGTGAGGAGCTTAGTGTGCTGCACTCAGAGGCGTTGACTGAGAGGGAGTATAAATATCGGAAATAGTCGAAATATTGTCCAAAACACTATTTGAGGTTTGACCAGGCGTTGACTTTCCATTTTGGGCAGTTTGACCATTGACCGAGAGGGAGACTTTCCCGTTTGGATTTTCGCCGGCCGACTTGGATTTTCCAGCCACCTCCGGCCACGTGAGGGGTATAATTCTTCTTCCCTTGAGTTTCTAAGTGGTTTTGTACTTGGAATTTTGGAAATTGGTTGTGTTTTGAATGATTTCGAATCGGGTCGGTTTTGGGGTTTTCACCGGTGACGGGATGTGGTGCTCCGGCGAGCCACGGTGGTGGGGGTGAGGGGGGTTCGACTCCCCTTGCTCCAGTGAAGCTTACTATGTGCTTGAATTTGGATGAGGTTGGGTTTTAGGTTGAACCCGTGGTGGTTGCCGGAGTTTGTCTCCGATCTGTTTCGAGCTGTTTTTGGTGAGGTTTTACTTGGAATTGGGTGCTGTCCTAGTTGAAGAAGTGGTTGGGCTTGAGGTGATCTTGAAAACTGGAGCTTCCTCGCCGGAGAAACTCTCCGTTGTCAGCACGCCGCCGCCGCCGCCGGCGGTCAACGGCGGCGCTCCGGCGAGAAAGTTGACTTTTCAGTTTTCGATGATTTTAATGTCATTTTTCTCGTAATCGCGCCCCGATCGTCACCTTAAGGTTTTTGAATTGATTTGGGTATCGGATTTTCAGTCGAGGGTTTCGAGTGGAGATTTCGAGAATTCAGTCGATTATTTTATACAGTTTTATATGTTTCCGGGAACGGTTGGTTTCCGTGGTTAAGTACAGAGTTGTGGGCTATGATTTTGATCAGATATGTTTTATGATTATTCAGGGGATCGTGATCGTGTTTCAGGCGAGAGATCTTCCGCCGGTCCACGAGATTAGTGCGAGTGCGCGTTTCGCTCACCTGTGAGTGGACAACTTCTTTTCACTGATAATCGCGAGTCTTTATACATGTTTTACGAGCATGAGCATGCATATGAGATTATGATTTATATGAGCATGTGTTATACGATTATGCTTATATATTTATATATTACGTATATGCATTTATATATTGCTTTACGCATTTGCATCGAACTATTTATGATTTGGTTTACACAGAGTACAGTCACAGTTTATGTTGTTGTATCGATACACTCGCATCCCGGCTGATCCCCGAGGGTGCCTACCTGGGAGGAACTGTACCTTGTGCCGATGTAGTTCCGGGTGGAAACAGATACCCTGACCCGAGGCCTTTCTGGCTTGAATCACGTGTGGGTCTGGGATCTAGTTATTCGGACTGTACTAGCACGGATGTGTCTACAAGCGACCCCGTGAGATTTTTCCATGCATGCTCTGTACGCGTGAGGAGTTAGAGTCTCCCTCGTGTACCATTTGATTTATATACATTTGACTCGCATATGTTTTTATAATATATACCATTCGGCGAAAGACATTTATTTTCGTCCACTCACTCTGGCGATTTTCATATCTTTCCCCTGGGCTTTTTGGTTTCCGTGCTCGGCTTGCAGTCCAGGTTCTGGTGTTTCACGTCGCGGTGGAGGCTAGTGATTCGAGCTACCTATGTTTTCCAGTAGGTTCTTGTTTCGCCTACTGATGTATATATTGTATTTATTTACACTAAAGGTCGCCCTGATACATTCTAATACATGTTTGATACGGATTTTCTCGGATATATTATATATTACAGTTATGTTTACTATTTATTGATATTGAAATGATATTGAGAAATCCGGATGGGATTGGTGCCCACGGTTTGGCTTTTGTGGCATAGGATGAAGTGTTATTTTTCGGGTGCAGGTAATGGCAATTCCGCGTTAGTAGCGTTACTTTGCCGAAATTTTGAATGATTTCTGTTGGTTCACGTTTTCAGAAAGGGTTCGATTCCGGTTTAGGTAACTAAATCGGGATTGGGTGAAAGGCCCCAATCCCGATTCAGTTACCTAAACCGGAATCAAACCCTTTCGAAAATACGAACCAACAAAAAATTTTCAAAATTTCAGCAGAGTTTCGTTACTAACGTAGAATTGCTTAAACCTGCACCCTGAAAATAACACTTCATCCTATGCCACAAAAGCCAAACCGTGGGCACCAATCCCATCCGGATTTCTCTACATCAATATAATCAACAACAGTAAATAAACTGTATTATGTATATAAGTATATCCATGAAAATCCGCACAACATGTATCAAAATGTATCAGAGCGACCTCTAAAGTAAAACATATACAATATGTACATCAGTAGGCGAAACAAGAACCTACTGGAAATCACAGGTGACTCTGATCACTAGCCTCCAAACCGCGACGTGAAACACCAAACCTGAACTGCAAACTGGGCACGGAAACCGAAAAGCCCAGGGGAAAGACAATAAACACGTTAGAGTGAGTGGACAAAAATAAATGTCTTTCACCAATTATTATGTATGTTATAAAAACATATGCGAGTCCAGGTAAATAGAAATAATAAAGTACACGAGGTAAAACCGTAATCCTCCAGCGTACTGAGCATGCAAGTATAAATCCCACGGGGTCACTCATGGACACACACCGTGCTAGTACAGTCCGAATCACGAGGTCCTTAGTCCCCGTGACTCTAAGCCAGAAATGGCCTCGGTTCCGGGGAAACCACTACACCAAAAGGGTCGATAGACAACAGAACAGTTATGTTGTCTAACATGTAAATTTCTGTTGTCTATTGAGTTTTCGTTGGATACCTCCTCACACAACAGATTTTTTCTGTTGTTAGAAGCTAGTTGCAACAACGTCGAATTATAATGTTTGTTGTCTGTCAGTAGCCAAAAAATTAAGCATTTTTGGGCCATATATGTTGGTTCAAGTCTATTCCAACAACAGATATTTATAATGTCTGAAGTTAGAGTTGATCAATGAGCAACATGAATAACAACATATATTTTAAATACTGTTGTTGTAGTTATCTTCAACTAGCATATTCATTTTATTTTCTGAAGTTGGATATGTATTGCAATAACAGTTATTTATACTGTCTGTTGTTGGAAAGCTATTTAAACAACAGAAAATGTGGAATTTCTGTTGTTGTAAAGGTATTGAAACAACAGAAAATTTGTAATTTCTGTTGTTGTAATGTTATTGAAACTACAGAAAATATGGAATTTCTGTTGTTGTAAAGTTGTTGAAACAACAGAAAATGTGGAATTTCTGTTGTTGTAAAGTTGTTGAAACTACAGAAAATGTGAAATTTCTGTTGTGAGAGAGATGGTTGAACTGCTGTTTTTGTGAACATTTTGTTATCTGAAAATTGGAACAATAGACTAGAAATTCAGGTCATTCCTAATGTGCATGAGCATTTGTTCCAAAATAAACATATATACATGCAATAGTTATCTAGCACCAACAGTACATGATCACTGTTGGTGCCAAAATGTACAGCTGCAACAGTACATGATCACCTGCATTGCACTAGCAACATACATATACAGCTAGCTAGCTTCATAGTGAAGTGTGCGAGTTAGTGCTCTACATACACATTCACATGATCTACAAAAGCAAAATGCGCGCTACACAAACTTATAGATCAAGCATAATTGTTCACAAAAGAGGTGCATGATCTTAGTATTACCACCTAATTCGATAGGGGCGCGCCAACTACTTTACAAACTGAATGCTGCTGACATAATTTGCCCATTCATTCCGGACAGCATCAATTTCACTTGCTGTGTACTTAGTGAAGAGGAAAGCATGCTTATATCAAACTAAGTGGTTCTTCTTGCTGTTACAGGAAACATGAGTTGGTACGGACAAAGGAAAAGGATACAAAGTCCCTTCAGTATCAATGGTGGCAACCTTCCCATTCCCTCCATACATGCTAGTAGGAAGCTGAAAAGTAACAATTAACCTCAGTAAGCAAGGCTTGATGTATATGTGTTGCAATAAATTGAACGAAAACTCTTCTTTCAATATGGCAATCTTTAGCCTAAATACTAGTTTATTATGTGTGAAACACAAGAGATTGGATAAACTACTAAAACGTATAAGCATTCAATGCACCAATCCGAATCTACAGATATCTCTTATTCAGTATCCAAATTCTCTTCTAACAATAGCCATGATTCTTAAAGCACTCTATAAAATTACACTACATAAAGGAACACTATGACATTCAAACCAAACTGCAAATTTGGAGAGGTACATCATAGCTACCCATTCAGATTGACATGGTATACTAGCAGCCAATCAGCCACAGCTATTAATTATTCACACAGCACATCTTAGTTCTCAGTTTCCAAGTTAAATGAGAAAATCCAATGGACCACATATGATTTCTACAGTATATCAAAGAGCTAGTATATGCAAGGGAAACTGACAAATAGAGCTAGTATAAGGTTATAAACAAGCATTGACAAAACTTGAGAGAGATCAACCTGTGTAGTAACACAAAGAGTATGTGCTAGCTGTGTTTTCCCAGACCTGAAATTGATGTTTACACCATCATTAAAGAAGAGTTGCAAATGAAAGCTTAGTAGTTTAATACAAGCATTGCCAACATCAATGGGCCAAGGGAAGTGAGAAACTGTGATGTCTGGTTACCGAAACTCTCCAAAAACTTTAGTGACTGCCATAGTCTCAACTCCGCCTCCCAATAGTTCATCAAGCGCTTGGCTTCCATTTGTAATCTTAATTATGGACTTTCTCTACACAAACCAAATTTTAATTCTCAGGTTCACAAACAATTCAGATCTTAATTGATATACACAAATCAACTGAAAACAAAAACAACAACTATGAAACTTACCCTGGTCAAGGCATCACTTCTAGTAATATATCCAAAATTCTGAGAAACAAAACCAATAATGAGCGTTAACCACTTCACACAAAATCTAAGATCATCAACGCTCCTTTCATATTATATTCAATTCGAGCACTCACCACTATCTTCTCAGCAGCCTCACATATCTTATTCACTTTAGCCTCAGATAGACCTTTGATTCCAGTTAAGTTCTACCAAACATAATTCAAAATAAGCAAATCAAACTTCAATTCCTAAACACAGGGTGTAAAAATTTCAACCGAAATCATTGTACCTTCTTAGTGTGCTTGATTCAAGCCATTGCAGGTGTAGATCCCTGCGTCCTGGAGCTTCTTAACATCATCGGCGTTGATTCCCTGAGCAATCACTACACCAAATGCAAAATCCGATCATAAATTCCATTTTCTCAATATTAAACTACTCGCACAACTTAGATCTGGTTGAATATCAACGAGCAAACATATTAAATATTCAATAATAATTGAAAACCTAGAGTGATTGAGAGCTTGAAACCATGAATACGTGTATAGATCTATAAAATCGCAGTGAGCAAAATCAAGAATTGAAAAACGTGAACGGAAATTGAAAACGACGGAAGGTCGAGTAGCTTACGATTGTCGATGACTTCTAAAACCTCTTCTTCATCTTCGATCTCTTCGCGTTCGACGAGCTGGGGCTGGCCTTGTTCTTCGGTTCTTAGGACAATCGCAGCAGAGAAACGTTTAGGTTAATTTTTTAAAAGTGAAAGACGATTCGAATTGAAGCAAATAGAGAGAGAGAGAGATCTGTGACTTACTTCATCTTCGCACTATGTTCATTAGCACCTGAAGTATTATAAAGGAAGACCTCGATATACTTTATATTATTTGAATGAAATGGATTTATTTTATTTTTTATTTAATTAGTATATTTTTATTAGTAAATTATATCGATATCACGTATATACCTTATCAAAATTCATAGATCTTAAATTTATGAATTTAGAAAGAAAGAAAAAAAGAGAAAAAAATCATGTTGATTATATCAAAATTTGGGGGCAACAATAATATTAGTTTATCATGAGTAAAGACATTATTGCTGATATAATAACCTCTATACAAAATGTTGACATGAATGAAAAAAGAACAGTTAGAATAACGTCTACTGACATCACTAAAAATATTGTTAAAATCCTTTTACAAGAAGGTTTTATTGAAAACGTGAGAAAACATCAAGAAAGCAATAAATATATTTTGGTTTCATAGAAAAAATAGAACTCTTTTAAATAAAATTGGTATGAAATTGGGAGCAGGCTAGGGTTCGTGAGAGAGAGCTCGATACACTTAGTTTGGGCTAGGTAGCTGTTTTGGGTTACTTTTTTACACTTATGTTGTTTTTGGGTTGAGAATGGTACGTATATGGGTCAGAAGAGCCACTTTTTTCAGTCAATTCCTTTTTCTTTGCAAAGTCAATTTTTTTTCCTTCATAATCCACAAACCTAGCTCACTTCATTTTGGAGGGAATGACATAAAACTTCCCGCTACTAACCTCACTTGTTGGAGGGAGAAAAGGAAAGTTTCCCGCCAATATCATTACTAACTGACTAACAACAGATACCATCCTTTCTGTTGTGTGATTCATGCCAACATTGGGGGGAAACTCAAATATTTTTTCAAGTGTCAAACCCTAATATAAAATCAGTCAACACACAACAGACATCTAAAAATATGTTGTTTTACTATTATGAACAAATTTGTAAACAATTTATCACACAACATTACATGGAAATCTGTTGTGTGATTATTATTAGACAATTTTATCACACAACAGTCCTATTTTACTGTTGTTTGAAGCAAAAATATCAAAATATAAACAACAGAAAAAAATAATTTCTGTTGTTGTATAATGTCCCCAGGTGGAGCTATTTTCGATATCAAAATTATGAAGTTGCATAGGTCTTTAGACAGCAGTATGCAGAACTATATGTTGTCTTTATCAAATTTTTCTCGATTTCCTATTCACACAACAGATAATAACTCATCTGTTGTTGTAATGGTGTTGTCTATCGACAGTTTTGGTGTAGTGAACGCCCATCACTGGTCAGGTAGGGATAACGACGCTCCTCCTGGATGGCCTACCATCGGGGATCAACCGAGAGGCAATGTGTATCGATACAACAACGTAACCAAGACTGTACTCTGTGAAAACCAAATCACAAACAATTTGATGCAAATGCATGAAACAATATAAAATGTATGCATATTCGTAAACGTATATCCGTATAAACATATTCGTATAATCGTAAACACATGCTTATATAATCATAAACTCGTATGAAATCTCATGCTCGTAAAACCATAATCATGCTGCATGCTCAAGATCATAAATCACATAAAAGACTCGCAATATTTCCGTGAAAAGAAATTGTCCACTCACAGACTCTCGAAACGCGCACACGCGCTACACTCGTGGTCCGGCGGAAGATCCCTCGCCTGAAGCACGATCACGATCCAGATCTCGATCACGATCTCCTGAATATTCACAAAACACAACTGATCAAAATCGTAGTCCACAACACTGTACTGATGCACGGAAACCAACCGTTCCCGGAAATACGAAATGCAGTACAAAATGTATAACGGTAATCCCGAAATCCCCACTCGAAATCTCGACTGACAATCGGCTAACCAAATCAACCCGAAAACCTCCATACAATAATCGGGGCGTGATTACGAGAAAAATGACACTAATTACATCGAAATCTGAAAAGTTGACTTTTTCCTCGCCGTTGACCACTGTTGACCGCCGCCGCCGCCGCGCCGTCAACGGCAAGATTTTCCGGCGGAAAACTTCCAGAACTATAGGCCATCACTAGGCGAACAACTTCCATAACTAACACGACCCCTAATTCGAACCAAAACCTCACCAATTTCCCCTCGAAACAGCTCGGGTCCAGTTTTCCGGTGACCTAACCGGTGACCCCCAAAACTCAACCACAACCACCATAAAGCATACCAGGAGGTTCAGAGGAACAAGGGGAGTCGAATCCCCCCATCCACCACCACCAACACTCGCCGGAATACGGCCAACCGATAACGGCGATGAAGCCCGGTTCGGCCCGATTCGGGCATCAAGAAAACCTCATCAAATCTCACAATTTTTAACATCAATCGACTCGAAAATACCCAAGGATTCTAACCGTACCTTCCTCGAAGCCAACGGTGGCCGGAAAACCGGTCGACGGACGGCAAGACAGAAACGGAAACTCCTCCCCCTCGGGTCAACCAATCAAACTTTCCAAAATGGGAAAGTCAACGCAAGTCAATGCAAATTCGTGTTTTTGCGACTATTTCTCGACTATTTTTCGACCTTTCGATATTTATACTCGTCCCTCGGGTCGATCAACGGTCCGGAATGAATATACGATGTGATTCAGATAAGCTCGAAACAATCGGATAAACTCGTCGGAACCCGAAACTTCAAATAATCATAAAATATTCCTCAGTTATCGGAAAAATCTTCCGGAACCGCCCACGAGCTCGAAATCACGTACTCTACAATTTCCGTGAAAACAGCCAACTCAAATTCTCGACTGAAAACATAGTCGCGAATCGAATCGACAAACCCCACAATATCGTAAAACTGCGACTATAACCAAATCTCGAGAATCATGCCAAACACACATCTGATTTTGGTTCGGGTCGTCACATTGGGTGTTTTCACTTGAGGAGTACTTGTGATCTTGAATGTTTGGCCAGAATTCGTCACTGTTGACGCCGCGCCGCCGCCCGCGGCGGCAATCAACGGCGGAACTCCGGCGGAGGCGTTGACTTTTTGAATTTTGACAAGTTTTTTGCCGTTTTGCTCGTAATCGCGCCCTGATCGTAGCCTTGAGGTTTCTGAGTTGATTTGAGTAGCCGATTTTAAGTCGAGGGTTTATGTAGAGTATTTGGGGTTTTCATCGATGATTTTGTATCCGAGTTTTATGTTTCCGAAAATGGTTGGTTTCCGAGCTATGGTACATAGTAATGAATTGTGATTTTGATCATTTATACTTTGTGATTATTCAGGGGATCGAGATCGTACGTTGGGCGAGGGATCTTCCGCCGGATCTCGGGATTAGCGCGTTTGAGCGCTGTGCTTGTCTGTGAGTGGACATTTCTTTCACTGATTGATTGCGATTTTTTATTATACATATTACGAGCATGAGCATATGCATGTGATTATAATTTGAACGAGCATGTGTTTTACGATTATGCATTTATATTATACTTTATACGTATGCATGAAACTATTTATGATTTGATTTACACAGAGTACAGTCTTAGTATATGTGGTTGTATCGATACACTTGCATCCCGGCTGATCCCTGAAGATGTTTACCAGGGGTGATCTACCTTGTGCCGATGTATTTTCGGGTGGGAACAGACACCCTGACCTGAGGCCTTTCTGGCTAGAATCACGTGTGGGTCTAGGATCCCGTGATTCGGACTGTACTAGCACAGATGTGTCCATGAGTGACCCTGTGGGATTTTCTATGCATGCTCTGTACGCTGGAGGAGTTTGAGTTCACCTCGTGTACTATATCATATTCATTCATTTTGACTCGCATATGTTTTTATAACATATATTATTCGGTGAAAGACATTTATTTTTGTCCACTTACTCTAACGGTTTATATGTCTTTCCCCTGGGCTCTTTGTTTTCAATGCCCAGTTTGCAGTTCAGATTCTAGTGTTGCATGTCGCATTCGGAGGCTTAGTGTTTGAGCTACCTTTCTTTTCCAGTAGGTTTCTTGTTTAGCCTACTGTTGTATATTTATGTATATATACACTAGAGGTCGCTCTGATTACCCTACTGTTATACTTTCATATGATTTTCCCCGGATTTCTGTAAAGTACAGTTTTGCTTATTACTTTACATTATTGTTATGATATTGAGAAATTCGGATGGGATTGGTGCCCACGGTTTGGCTTTTGTGGCATAGGAGGAAGTGTGTTTTCAGGTGCAAGTTCATGGTAATTCCACGATATAGTGAAACTCTGCCGAAATTTCTATGGTTTTTGCATGTTCGTGTTTTCAGAAGGGGTTCGATTCCGGTTTAGGAAACTAAATCGAGGTTGGGTCCTTTCAAAATTGAACTCGAATTATCCATAAATATAACAAAATAGTTAGGGTATTACATATGGCTTCTCTCCTCAGCTCAATAGACAAAAACCCAGACCTATATCAAATAATGGGCAAAAATCATTGTGCGAAGTGACAGGATCCACTCAAGATACCTAAGTAATCCAGAGTAAGACCTGTGGGACCTACATTAGACTAGCTCACACTATAAACACAACAGCCAACCTAACATGAGTTACCCAAACTTGAACTATAAGAAATCGACTTTATTCTATTAAAAAGTCTCGAGATTGAGTACTTGACTGTTAAATTTAGAAACACAAAAGGTCTACTGTAGAGTTTACAACTTAATGACAAAATTTACACAAAGTCCATAACCAGAGTGTCTAGACAAATCGACTGAAAATGTATAACATAAGTAGGTCATAAGAAAACTTAGTATGAGCAAAATAGAAGCAGTTGTGATACTAAGCCTCGTCAACTGGATAGACACACCTTCAGTCATCTAATCTGCAATGTAGGCAACGTAAACCAAAAAGCCTAGGAATTGTAGTTTAAAAATGTTAGAGTGAGTGGACAAAACAAATCACTGAAAAACAGTAGATTTGACTATTCTGCATCTGTGACAATACTTAAATTTCATAAAAACTAGCATTTTATATATTAAATAGACTTATACTCAAGTCTATAAGGACGTTAATGACCGGCAATTGCTCGTTGTATCAATCATCACAAAATAATAATAGCTGACAAAAATATCTATATACCTACGGAGGCGATGACTGGTAGGCGCTGGCTGAACTAGTCATCTTTGGATCACTAGCAGGTGCTGGCTGGACTAGATGATCATTATTGGCAAGTGTTAGCTGAACCGGAGTTGTCAATTGGAGACCAGGCCAAGTTATTAATATATGTATGCATACATATAATAATAATATAATAGTAATAACCTTCAAATAAAATGTATAATTGTTGACACTTAGTGAGCTATTGGCTAACTCATAAGTGCAAGAATAGTCTTCGCCGCAAGTGTACGAGGACAAGTAATAATATAGAAAGGAAATCGAGTGTCGAACCCACAAGGATTGAGCACTTAGATTCCTTAGCTCCAAAATGAAAGTACAAAGATTACGACTCACTAGACATTACACTACTTGACACTAAAGGAAATAAAATGTGAAAGTGTATCTCACACTACCAAATCCTTTGGAGATTTGACATTGCAAGGGATGATGCAATTACAGTGAGTGATTAACGAGTTGGTTGATGGTTGATTGATTACACTAAATGCGAAGTAAATGACACAAATTCAATATAAGGGGAAGTAGGTCAACTAGGGAAATCTCCACTAACCATATGATGCATCAAACAATGTCCCCGTTCATGTATAGATTAAGTCCGTTCACACAAAGTATTGTCCAAGTTTTGACCTTGTGAGTCACGGTTGGTTTAGAACTCAAATTCCTAGGTCACTTCGAACACTAGAAGACTTAAGCCCTATATTGAAGTGTTTCGTGAATCGAGATCAAGACATAAGTCATTATGGGTTTATACCTCAACCGTATGTCACGTTGTGAAGCTAACAAGTAAATCATGTGATAGATGTGGAAAGGCTCCCCTCTCGAATATCGATTGGAAAATCTGAGAGGATGTCCGACTGAATCCCTCAACTTGTACCTATTAAGTTACGAGTTAAGAGATTCTACGAGGTGCCATAATAACCTTTTAAATCATTGTGTGCTTGACTAAAGTCCCTTAAGTCCAAGGAGATTCAAGGGGCTCTAATCCATGCTAAGTGCTAGGGAACCGAATCTTAAGATAAATCTCATAGATAAAACCCTAATCATGTTCACATCCTCATCTATCCTTAAGTGAGTAGCTAATTCATTCAAGGGTCATTTTTAAGTCCTTTAACACATGCTTCAACCTAGCTGGATTTAACATATTTATATAAGACTTTATACAAAAATCTCAAGCATATAAATATACCAAAATCACACAATAAACTCATTCACAACACAAATCTTCATAACATACACTAAAACCATGAAATATATATAATCCAAGACATGTTCATAACATCACATGGCTAAGGTTCTAGCCCTAGCCTCTAAAAATCTACTACTCACTACCCATAACAAGTATAGAGCTTAGATACATGATTGAAAGATAAAATAGGATGAGAAATAACCGAGAGTCCCAAAAGCTTCAAGGTCTTCTAACTATTTTTTCCTCCTTGTTCCAACTTTGCTCCAAAGCTCCTTGATGTTGAGTCACCCACCTAAGGCTAGAGAGATGGTTGTGATAGGTGTTTCTAGGCCTTAGATGGTGATTATGGGTGTGTTTTTGGTGGACGAGATGGCTATATAATAAGTATGGATGGAGAGAGTTTCTAGAAAGCAAAAACATGAGAAATCTGAAAAATAAAGTAAGTTGTGTGTGGGTGCCAAGAGAAGCTCGAATTTGGGCTGAATAGGGAAGAAAATATGGACCCTTAGATAATAGGAAGTGGTGAGATGGAAGATCCAAAGGTCAACTTTGAATGAGGGAGACCATAATCCACTATTTTAGGCTATGGAAGGCTAAGCCCCAAAAATGGTGACATCATGCGGTCTAACTTCTTCTCTTTCTCTCCAAATCAGATTGGTAAGCATAGATGGGATCAATGGGCCTCCATTGGGCTGGACTCCATGTGATTGGGCTGACCAAGATGGGCCGGCCGGCTATGGCAAATTCTAGCGGGTTCCAGCCAACTTCCGGCGACCTCCGGTGAAGTTATTTCGTCATTTTCCCAAAGTTGCTCCAAATACTCCCTTGTCCTCGGAAATGTATACGTATTCTCCAATAAGTATCTAATTCTTCATATTTAATACATTTCCGAGTCAACTCCACATTTCCTAGAAAGAATAGGAAATGTCATAAGAACAATGTTTTACTCATAGGCACATAATTATGGTCTTAACAATAACTGAATGATATAGAAAAAAAATACTAAATTCCAAAATTTAAAATTCATAATTGCATGCATATAATGTAATGACTTGAACCCAAATTTGGGTGTTATTCATCGTTATCACGCTAATTATAGAACGTGGCAGCTCGTGACACGTTTCATGAGATTGACCGCGATTTAAATATCGACTTTTTAGAAAATCTGATGCTGGACTCGTTTCCTTATCATTGCGAGCTCGTACATATTTTATTTGAATTTTTCCGAGACTCGAGCTATTTTATGTGAATTTTTGAAGTATTCCGGAAAAGCTATAAATTGGGGGTATTTTTCTTCCCTTTTTCCTATTTTTCCCCCTACTCTTTCTCTCTCCTCCTCCAAGACTCTCTCCCCTCTGTTATGCCACCGGCATCCAACCGCCTCAAGGTTTGAGGGCTTTTGAGGCCCACCTCCCCAATAGTCGAATGCCACTCATGGCATGGCGCAATTTGGCAGGAGGACGGCGTATGAACATCGCCGGATTTCAGCCAGGGTTTGGAACTTTGAGGTGAGATTTAGACCTTTTTCGGCTAGAATTTAGCTTAGGGTTGAACTATAATGTTGTTGGCCTAGTCAAACTGAGTCTTTTGATATGCAGGTTGTGGTGGTGGCGCGTGGGCCTATGCGCTGCCGTGGACGTCGGAGCTTTGGCGACCCCTAAAAATCCAAACTTTCATGGGTAGTTCCTAAACCCGTTCCTAATTAAATTATGCGCAGTTTTTTGCAATTCAACAATTTTAGTGGTGTTATCGGTTATTTTTAGGATTTGGGCCGACTCGACAGTTTCATGCTATTGTGCGACGAGTGTCGAGTCAAGGCTCACCTTTGGCGGAGTTCTGTTGTAAGGCATGACGACTTAGAGAAATTTGGGATTCGTTGATATGACTAACTTGGGTGTCGGCATGCAATTATCATAATATATATGTGAGGTACTGTTAGACGTTTTATCTTGATTTTCACTCTCACTTTAGTTGTACGCTCGTAACATATGTCATTAATTAATTTTAGGCTCTCGTTTTGCCTTAGGAACGTCGACTAGGATCTTGAGTTTGAAATTGATAAATTACGTTTCAGCTGGCAATCAAGCCTTAACAACTGACCCTAACCTACGGATTTCCGTGAAAATTTTGACATAACTTCCTTTATAAAAGAGGCACCCAAAAACCTACAAGGAAAACTAACACTCCGCAGGTAAACCCACAAAAAATACCGTGGACCACCGATGTCCATCCAGATTTCTCAACATAAAATGGAAATCAAACCTGATACATTATTTAGAATTCGAAAACATAACTCCAGTAAATACACTGATTCATAAACAAAGAAACTCAACTTGACAACTATACGAGTGACAACCTATGCACAAGAGTCTCACAAAGAAGATACTACAGGACTAGTATCCAAGGTGACTTCAATAACACAAGAGACATACTGACAGTGAGCTGGAACCTACTGCTGAAGGAATTAATTGGTGGACTAGTGAACTCGACGCCCTCGACGACTTTCAGCACCGACATGTTATACACTGCAATATGGGCAAAGAAAACCAAAAAGCCAAGGAAAAAGGCACATAAAATCATAAAAACTATTAGAGTAAGTGGACGAAAATAATATTTCACTTTTTAACTGAAACTATAAATAATATGACTTTCATATATAATGTGCATAAAAATAATGCAAGTCTAAAAATAAACATGATGCGAGTTTAAAATCGCGGGGTCCCTCTCGGACACATCCGCCACAGTACCGTCTAAATCACGGGATCCCAGACCCACACGTGATTATATAGTCAGAAAGACCTCAGGTCAGGATATCTGTCCCCCCCCCTCCCCCCTCGGAGCATCTCGGGGATCAGCCAAGCATGTTAATGCATTGATGCCATTAGTATCACTGAGACTGTACTCTGTGTAAAATAAATCATATTTTTTTCTGAAAGGACCCAACCCCGATTCAGTTACCTAAATCGGAATCGAACCCCTTCTGAAAATACGAACCAACAAAAACTTTTCGAAATTTCGGCAGAGTTTCGCTACTAACGTAGAATTGCATAAACCTGCACCCTGAAAATAACACTTCATCCTATGCCACAAAAGCCAAACCGTGGGCACCAATCCTATCCGGATTTCTCAAAATCAATATATGAATCATAAACAGTAAACAGTACTGTAGTATATATATATATATCCGAGAAAATCCGTATAACAAGTATCAGAATGTATCAGAGCGACCTCTAGAGTAGAATATATACAATATACACATTAGTAAGCGAAACAAGAACCTACTGGAAAGCACAGGTAGCTCAGATCACTAGCCTCCAAACTGCGACGTGAAACACAATAATCCGAACTGCAAACTGGGCACGGAAACCAAAAATCTCAGGGGAAAGGCAAATAAAACGTTAGAGTGAGTGGACGAAAATAAACATATGCCTTTCACCAGTTTATATACATTCTCAATATAAAACAGTGCGAGTTCGGAAAACAACACACATATACATATACGGAGGTTGTCGGACGACCTCTCAAGCCCGACGTCAGGTGAATCGCTCAAACCTGACAGTGATAAGCCAGGGGACCACTCAACCCTGGCGGCACGCAGGGGACCACTAATCCCCGCCTAGAGGAATCTCTCAACTCTGGTCCAGAGGAATCTCTCAACTCTGGTACATCGATGTAATAAATGCCATCACACACAATCATATAACAATACCTCCGAAAATAACATATAACTCAACATCGTATAATTAAATACGGAAAAGCATAAAATCCACGAACTCGCAAATCAACTGTGAAAATATAAACTTAGCCACTCACAGATCTGCTAGCGCGAACTCGCGCTAAACTCGTGGTCCGATGGAAGTTCCCTCGCCTGAAGCACGATCACGATCCAGATCCCGATCTCGATCCCCTGAATATATTCATAAAACACAACTGATCAAAATCATAGTTCACAACCCTGTACTGAATCACGGAAACCAACCGTTCCCGGAAATATGCAATGCAGTACAAAATGAATAACGGAAATTCCGAAATCCCCACTCGAAACCTCGACTGAAAATCGGTTAACCAAATCAAACCGAAAACCTCTAGACGATAATCAGGGCGTGATTTCGAGAAAAACGACATTAAAAATGTCGAAATCTGAAAAAGTCAACCCTCGCCGGAGCTCTGCCGTTGACCGCCGCCGCGCCGTCAACAGTGGAGTTTCACGGCGAGACTTTCCAGATTTCAAGGTCTCATCCATCCGAGTCA
Organism: Geum urbanum; assembly: GCA_946800695.1. Lineage (NCBI taxonomy): Eukaryota > Viridiplantae > Streptophyta > Magnoliopsida > Rosales > Rosaceae > Geum > Geum urbanum. The sequence goes on along the minus strand of OX327003.1, from coordinate 22,804,376 downwards.
CTTTCTCTACTACCACGAAGGCCAAATCAGAACGGAACACGATCAAATCACCATGAACAGATCGGAAACCCAGTTTTCCGGTGACCTAATCGGGTTGCCATCAAACGTCCACCAATCCCCAAATAAACCATACAGGAAGACTCACAAGATCAAGGGGAGTCGAACCCCCCTAACCTCCACCACCAAACCTCGCCGGAAAACGACCAACCGTTACTGGCGAAGTAACCCAGCTCGGCCCGATTCGGGCTCCAAGAAATCCTCATCAATTTTGACGAATTCATATACCTTTCAACTCAAAATCACAAGAGGAAGCTAATTATACCTTTCACTCGACCGGAGGTGGCCGGAAAATGGGTCGTCGGACGGCAACACCCAATCGGGAAACTTCCCTCTTCGGTCAACAGGTCAACTTACTATTTTTGGAAAGTCAACGGTCTGGTCAAACATCAACAGTGTTTTTACGACTAATTCTCGACTATTCCGATATTTATACTCCCGCCTCGGGTCGATCGACGATTTGAAATGGATAATCATCACGATTCGGATAAACTTGAAACAATCGGATAAACTCGTCGAAAACTGAAACTTCAAATAATCATAAAATATTCCTGGGTTATCGGAAAAATCTTCCGGAACCGCTCACGAGCTCGAAATCACGTACTCTACAACTTCCGTGAAGACACTCAACTCAAATTCTCGACCGAAAATATAGTCGCGAATAGAATCGGCAAACTACATATACGACGTAAAACCGCGACTAAACTCAATCTCGAGAATCGTGCCGAATACGCAACAGATTCTAGTTCGGGTCGTCACAAATCTACCCCCCTTAAAGAAATTTCGACCTCGAAATTTACGTACCTGTCAAGTGAACAGATGAGGATACTGCTCCCGCATACGCTGCTCGGTCTCCTAGGTGGCCTCCTCAACTGAGTGGTTCTGCCACAAGACCTTCACCAGCGGGAATCACACGGTGCTTCAACTCCTGCTCACGACGATCGAGAATCTGCACTGGCTCCTCTACATACGATAAATCCTCTCTGATCGGCAACTGCTGTGGGGCTAACACATGTGAAGGATCTGAGATGTACTTCCACAACATCGAAACATGGAAGACATCATGAACACGAGCCATCTCAGCTGGTAACTCAAGTCTGTAAGCAACAGCTCCAACCCTCTCCGTAATCTCATACGGACCAATGTACCGCGGTCGAAGCTTGCCATGCTTCCCGAAACGCACAACTCCCCTCCACGGAGATAGTTTCAGGAAGACCCAATCACCAACCTCGAACTCTAAACTCTTCCTCCTCACATTCGCGTAACTCTTCTGCCGATCCTGGGCGATCTTCAATCGATCCCGGATAACCTGTATGTCCTCCATCGTGGTTTTCACCAAATCAGGACCAATGAGCCAACGCTCGCCCACCTCACTCCAACACAATGGAGTGCGACACTGCTTCCCGTACAGAGCCTCGTACGGTGTCATCTCAATACTGGCCTGGTAGCTGTTGTTGTAGGCGAACTCGATCAAATGTAACTGCTGATCCCAGTTTCCACGAAACTGCAACACACATGATCTCAGCATATCCTCAAGAGTCTGAATGGTCCGCTCGGACAGCCCGTCAGTCTGAGGATGGAAAGCTGTACTAAATCGCAACCTCGTGCCCAACGCTCGCTGCAACGCCTGCCAAAACTCAGAAGTGAACTGACTATCTCGGTCAGAAACAATAGACACAGGCACACCATGCAAGCGAACAATCTCGGACAAGTACAACTTGGCCAATCTACCCACGAATATCTTCCCTGGAAGTGCAAGAAAGTGTGCGGATTTCGTCAGTCGGTCAACAATAACCCAAATGCCAGTGTTGCCCGCCGAAGTACGCTGCAACTGATAGACGAAATCCATCATAATGTGCTCCCACTTCCAAACTGGAATCTCAAGTGGCTGTAGTTTCCCTGCAGGTTTCTGCCTCTCCGCCTTAACCTGCTGACAGATCAAACATCGACTCACGTACGCGGCAATCTCCCGCTTCATATTGCGCCACCAATAGTACGCTCGAAGTGTACGAAACATCTTCGTACCTCCGGGATGCATCGCATACGCTGAACTGTGGGCCTCATCCAGAATCTCCTTCTTCAAGTCCTCGTCTCTGGGTACACATAACCTGCCTCTGAACAACAACGTACCGTTGTCGCTCAATTGGAACTCTCTAGGCACACCATTCCGTACCATGGTCTTCTTGCCCAACAGGTAAGAATCCGAATCCTGAGCCTCACGTACCTGATCAACCAATACGGGTCGAACCTGAAAGCTGGCCAACAAAGTTCCATCATCATCATACCCAAACACAGCACCTGTAGTTCGAAGCTCGGCTAACATCGATACTCTTGCCACACACATGTGAAACAACGAGGCTCCGGATTTCCGGCTAAGTGCATCTGCTACAACATTGGCCTTCCCCGGATGGTACTCGGAAGTGTAATCGTAATCATTGATCAACTCCATCCATCGACGCTGCCTCATATACAGATCCGTCTGTAAACTCGAAGTAGGTGAGACTCTTGTGATCAGTGTAAATCTTACACTGAGCACATACAGGTAATGCCTCGAACTCTTCAACGCTAACATGATAGCGGCTAACTCCAAATCATGCGTCGGATAGTTGACCTCATGCGGTTTCAGCTGCCTGGAACCATATGCCACAACTCTACCATGCTGCATCAACACACAGCCAAGGCCCAACTGCGACGCATCACTGTACATAACAAACTCACCACTGTCGTCTGGCAACGTCAGAACCGGTGCGGTAGTCAATCTCTCCTTCAGGAGTAAATAAATCTCCTCGCACGCATCAGACCACTCAAACTTGACGCCTTTCTTCGTCAATCTGGTCAGTGGTGCAGCAATCCGGGAGAAATCCTGTACAAACCGACAGTAATAGCCTGCTAAACCCAAGAAACTCCGAATCTCTGGCACAGTAGTGGGTCTACTCCAGTTCAGCACGGCCTCGATCTTGTCAGGATCAACACTAACTCCCTCAGCCGAAATCAAATGGCCCAGAAACTTCACGCTATCCAACCAGAACTCGCACTTGCTAAACTTCGCGAACAATTGATGGTCCCGCAAAGTCCGCAACACTGCTCGCAAATGCTTCTTGTGTTGGCCCACACTCCTGGAATAAATCAAGATATCGTCAATGAATACAATCACGAACTTGTCCAGGAACCGTCTAAACACCCGATTCATCAAGTCCTTGAAAGCTGTGGGGGCGTTGGTCAACCCAAACGGTATAACCAAAAACTCATAGTGCCCATACCGCGTCCTGAATGCTGTCCTGGCTACATCAGAGTCACGGATCCTCAACTGGTGATATCCGGATCGAAGGTCAATCTTCGAAAATACTGATGCTCCCTTGAGCTGATCGAACAAGTCGTCAATCCGCGACAACGGATACTTGTTCCTCACTGTAATCTGATTCAGCTTCCGATAGTCGATGCACAAATGCATGGACCCATCCTTCTTCCGCACAAACAACACCGGTGTACCCCACGGAGAAACACTCGGTCGAATGAATCCCTTCTCTAACAACTCCTGAAGCTGAATCTGCAACTCCTTCAACTCCGCAGGCGCCATCTGGTACGGTGTCTGGGAAATCGGTCCTGTACCCGGCAACAACTCAATAGTAAAATCAATCTCCCGCACAGGGGGTATACCAAGTAACTCTACTGGAAACACATCCGGAAACTTAGACACAACCTCAATAATACCAAGATCCGGCACTGCCGCTGTAGTGTCCACAACATGGGCTAAATATACAACACAAACCTTCTTCATCAACCGATCCGCCCTCATTGAGGAGATCAAACACGGTAGTGAAGTGTTCTTCTCGCCACGGAACAGTATCTCGGGTAACCCGGGTCGTCGAAACGCGACCTCCTTCCTGTGGCAATCAAACATGGCCCAGTGCGACTCCAAAAAGTCCATACCCAAGATCAGATCAAAATCCACAATATCAAGCAGTAACAGATCTGCAGCTAGTCCATGACCATCAATAAACACCTCACAATCTCGGTAAACCCAACCGACGCTCACAACCTCACCTGACGGATACAACACTCTCCACAACCCCGGAAGTGGAGATGCAGGTACCGTAGCCAATGATGACAGTCTAAATGATATAAATGAATGTGTGGCACCCGGATCTAACCATACAAGTACAGGAATACCAAAAACATGTAACGTACCAATAACGACCTCCGGTGATGCTCTGCCCTCACGTAGAGTCATAGCATGAACCCTCGCCTGTCCGGCTGGTCGTCCTCGCTGGGGTTGTCTCTGCTGCCTGCCCTGGTCTATAAACTGTACTGGTCGCGCTCCCGAAGTGGCACCTCGCTCTCCTCCGGAACTCTGAGCTGCCTGACCACCAGTATCAAACAACTGAGGACACTCCCTCAAGTAGTGACCCACCTGGCCACAATGATAACAAGTAACAGGACCTCGCCGACATGGACCCACATGATGTCGGCCGCAGAGACTACACAACGGGTATTCCCTCGGTACAGCAAAAGTGCCACCAGTACGCCGAGGAAAACTAGAACCGCTAGAACTCCCACTAGCCTGTGGTCGCTGCAGTCGATCTCTCCTCCATCTCGATCTCTGCCTCGGTACACCAACTTGTGGGCGATAAAATCCACCGCCTGAGGATGAAGCTGAACTGAAAGTATCAGAACTCAGCCTCTTTGAAGGCCCCTAACTCGGTCCACCTTCCTCAAATCGCCTCGGCTGGTACCTCTGCTGTCTCTCTTGCTCAATGTCCTCGCCTCGAAGTGCAGCACTAACAAACTCATCAAAGTTATTCCGAGGCATCGTAGTCAAAGTAGCCTTGATGTTCAGATTCAATCCCAGCTCAAATCTACGACACTTGGCTTCCTCTGTAGCCACCATATCCCGCGCAAAACGTGACAAACGGGTAAACCGATCCCGATACTCAAGTACAGACAAACTGCCATGCCTCAAGTTTGTAAACTCCTCGTACTTGCGCTGCTGAGTAGCCTAATTAAAGTACCTCCGCATAAACAGATCACGGAACAATGTCCACGGAGTGTCAGCTGGAACCCTGTCGGTGCTAACCCACCAAAAGTATGCATCACCCTCAAGTAAACCAACTGCGGCTACTGTCATCTGCTCAGGAGTAAATTGCAGACGCTCACAAACACGTTCAATCTGAACCAACCATGCCTCGCATATCTCTGGATCAACTGAACCCGAAAACATAGTAGCACCCGCAGTGCGAGCCTTGACTACAGGGTCAAAATGCTCTTCCAAACGCAGCACTCGCATCAGCAAGTCGCGCGTTCGGCGATCCTCATCAGGATCCTCGTCCCGATCAACGCGGGGACCACGTCGAGGAGGCATCCTACTGATACAAGACAAGCATTAGGTACAAGCAGAAAGAACGTAATCATGAAACCGCAGATATGAGGACACACAACACCTGAAGTATTGATGAGTACCGCTGGCCAGTCGGGTCATCACTCCAGTCATGCTGTATCAACTCAAATACCCTAAGCGTCACAACTACAAGAGTCTACAGAATCTGACAACCTAATGCTCTGATACCAAGCTGAAAGGACCCAACCCCGATTCAGTTACCTAAATCGGAATCGAACCCCTTCTGAAAATACGAACCAACAAAAACTTTACGAAATTTCGGCAGAGTTTCGCTACTAACGTAGAATTGCATAAACCTGCACCCTGAAAATAACACATCATCTTATGCCACAAAAGCCAAACCGTGGGCACCAATCCTATCCGGATTTCTCAACATCAATATATGAATCATAAACAGTAAACAGTACTGTAGTATATATATATCCGAGAAAATCCGTATAACAAGTATCAAAATGTATCAGAGCGACCTCTAGAGTAGAATATATACAATATACACATCAGTATGCGAAACAAGAACCTACTGGAAAGCACAGGTAGCTCAGATCACTAGCCTCCAAACTGCGACGTGAAACACAATAATCCGAACTGCAAACTGGGCACGGAAACCGAAAAGCCCAGGGGAAAGGCAAATAAAACGTTATAGTGAGTGGATGAAAATAAACATATGCCTTTCACCGGTTTATATACATTCTCAATATAAAACAGTGCGAGTTCGGAAAACAACACACATATACATATACGGAGGTTGTCGGGCGACCTCTCAAGCCCGACGTCAGGTGAATCGCTCAAACCCGACAGTGATAAGCCATGGGACCACTCAACCCTGGCAGCACGCAGGGGACCACTCAACCCCGCCCAGAGGAATCTCTCAACTCTGGTCCAGAGGAATCTCTCAACTCTAGTACATCGATGTAATAAATGCCATCACACACAATCATATAACAATACCTCCGAAAACAACATATAACTCAACATCGTATAATTAAATAGGAAAAAACATAAAATCCACGAACTCGCAAATCAACTGTGAAAATATAAACTTGTCCACTCATAGATCTGCTAGCGCGAACTCGCCCTAAACTTGTGGTCCGGCGAAAGTTCCCTCGCCTAAGCACGATCACGATCCAGATCCCAATCTCGATCCCCTGAATATATTCATAAAACACAACTGATCAAAATCATAGTTCACAACCCTGTACTGAATCACGGAAACCAACCGTTCCCAGAAATATACAATGCAGTACAAAATGAATAACGGAAATTCCGAAATCCCCACTCGAAACCTCGATTGAAAATCGGTTAACCAAATCAAACTGAAAACCTCTGGACGATAATCAGGGCGCGATTTTGATCTACGTATTTTATGCGTGATTATTAATGTCTTTTTCTCTATATTTAACTTTGTTTTATATTTAGTAAATATGTTTCTAACTTACTTTATGTTTTTAGGTAGAAATAAATGAGGAAATAATAAAGGAGGCGTTTCGGAGCTAAAGGTTGGCTAAGGAGAAAAGTTCCTAATTCCAGAGAAGAAATGGTCCGAGAAATGGTCTTCAAAATGGTTACTAAAATGCTTTCCCACATGGTGTCAAGAATTGAAGACCAAAAGCATTTCCAAAGAAGCCCAAAGAAAGAAGAGGGATTAAAATGAGTTATCAGAAATCAGCCTTTGTACATCAGCCCACTTCGAAAGACCACTGTGAACAGATCCGGATGAATCTAGACTCGATTAGCATATGGTTGGAAAGATCTAGAAGTCTAGTTTCCAACGCAATTGGAATCAAGCGATTTGGAGTCCTAGAACGAGAGAAATTCCTATTTTAGTGGAGAAGGATCAGGTTACCCGGGTGGAATAGTTAGAGTTCTAAAAGGAGTCGAACTAGGCTTTGCTTGGCCTATATAAAAGAGAGCTCGACTAGGGTTTCATCATCACTTATCAAAGAGCCGAACCCCTGTCCTAGAGTCCTCTCAAGCCTCTCCAAAACGTCATAGTCTCCAAGGAAGCCGCACATCTTCACAAACCGCCTCCACCATCCTTCAAGGGCCGAATACATAGCTTGGCAATCCCAAGGTGTCTTCATCCTCCATCCATCGAAGGAGCATCAGGCACGAATTAGTATAGGGCAATTCCCTTACTCAAAAAGTGTAACCATGTCTTCTTCTCTTTATTCTTCTTCCTTGTGTAAACTTACGATTACTATGGATTGGTTTCTTGAAGTCTTTTGGTTAAATACTTTTAATTAGTTTTGTATGACTTGTTTGGTGTTCTTAGAAATTGGTTACTCATGCTTATTTGTTCCTAACGCTTAATTTGAATGCAGGGCAATTCCCGGTTTAGATTATGATGTGTTGAATATCGGGCAATTCCCGAGTTTGGCACTTAATCATGAGATATGCATGTAAAACGTAGCTAATGACTTAGAGACCAAATAGGTTGCATGAAATTGGTTAGGTTATTAAAGGATAGGTAATTTGATGAGTTGATCATGTAAATATTAGATATAGATTGATTTTCGACAACTATGCATGTTTAGGGTTTTTAGGGTTCTTGATTGTTTGCTTGTCTATAAGTGAAGCATGTTAGAATTCTAAGGTTCCTATTTGTGTATGGTTGCCACGTTTTGTTCTTATATTTTGTAGGAAATTAGTTAAACAAACCAACTTTGCACCCCCATTTAAACCTAGCATAGTTATGCATGCACTCTCAATCCCCGGTTAAGAACGATCCCTACTTATCAATGCTACATCAACAAAGAAGGGTTTTAATTGTTTTCGTGTTTGATTGAGTGTTTAATTAAGTGCTTAAAAAGATGTGAATCAATTTTGGCGCCATTTCCGAGGATTGAAAAGAATTGTGTGATTATGCTTGTACATTATGTTTATAACTTTCTGTTTTGGAGGGCTGCACACTGCCCAGTTTTGGGTAAATTTTTTGACGTAGCTACAGAGCTCCTAAAACTCTTAAAATGTGCAGGATTGTGTGGTTATGTGTCTAGATTTTGACTGTAAAATTTCAGCCCCATCGGATTAACCAATAATTCTGAAAAAAATCGACAAGCAGCTGCGCGCAATTTGCGCGAATCTGGAATTTGTATATGTCCTTTGTGAATATGTGAAATTTTGTGCATATATACTTGTAAATTTTCGAGATTTATACTAACACTTGTTCATAATGTTGTTTTTGCAACCATTTAAACGTTAAAGAAAGCTTGGATTTACATTGAGTACATGAGCTTGGTTGATTAAGTCGCACTCATTGTTGAATAGATGGCGCCTATTTTCCGTGTTTATCTCCTTAACCCCTCGTGATGTATGGATTTCATCACCATACACCATAACCTAAGTGAAGTTATGGACATGAGGTTGAGGGCGGAGTTTACATTGGACTATGAGGGAGTTGTACATTTTCGAAAGATTGGTTGAATGTCGGATATGGTGTCTAGAAACGGGTTATGACTGGTGACAGGTTTTGGATCTAAGAAAGACTTACACCATTGGAGTATATACCATTGGCCCGGTTAGCCTCGGGGTGTATTGTCAAAATTAGTCCTACCTCTCGCGTTATCTCTATCCCTAACTGGCCATGTTTTCCGATTGAACCAAGACCATTCGATTGAAAGTGTACACTTTATTGCGCGGGTCGCACGTCCTTTGAACGACCTAAAGATCAAGCGAATGTACTCTCTTCAAATCTAAAGCGCAACACAATGAACCCTAAGTGTACATAACCAACGAAAATTTTGTGTATATTGTCAACATGTAAAGGCCTTAACCACTTGCATTTGTAGATTGCATAACCCTCTGGCGGCTTTGTGATGTGTGGATTTCATCACCACACACCCTAACCTAAGTGAAGTTAGGGGCATGAGGCCAAGAGAGTGGTCACATTTGCATCATGTATTTAGCACGTAACTCTTGTGTTTTCTGCAGGTTCTAACGTTTTCTCTTATGCATTCACTCCATCCTTCACTTAGGTTCTTGCTTGATGCACTTTGAATGAAAGTTTGAATGAATTCTTGCATGAATTTCGTGGACTATGGTGTGTGCTTGCATCTTTTGAGTAACAACTTGTATATAACGTTTACCTTAGTATTTATACAACTAACCCCTGCAGGGTACATGTACAAATATACATAACTTGTTCTTAGTAACTTGCATTCATTTTAGGATGACCTATAGACTTTGCATTTCATCTAGTGTACAAAACGCAGCTTATGTATATATAATACCTAATCTAAACGTCACTTGTATGTATGTATGTGAATAAGATGTGTTTTGAATTTTGTGTGATTTTTTTTTGTGTGTTTTTGTGAAGTCCTTGTGATTTCCAACGTTTTGGATCAAGTATCATGTATTCTTTGTGTATTCTTTTTGATACTAACACTTGATCTTGGTTGAATCTCAGGTTATGAATGACCAAACCTTCTCCACGTGAAATTCAACTCCGTAACCGCACAGTGATCATTCCTCCTAACGCAGTGGAAGACCTTGACCGACCTCTTGTTGAGGACGAGGCTGACTCACCAAGATCTGATCACTCCGAGCACAGTTTTGAGCAAGATCAAGAAGAGGAATCAAGAATGTTGGGACTCAATGGAAACAATGGAAACAAAAACAATGTTCCCAACAACAATGTGGTTCCGAACGTCAACAACAACAATGATTCGCGTATTTTCAAGTACTTAATTTAAACACTCAATCAAACACGAAAACAATTAAAACCCTTCTTTGTAGATGTAGCATTGGTAAGTAGGGATCGTTCTTAACCGGGGATTGAGGGTGAATGCATAACTATGCTAGGTTTTGTTTAATGGGGGTGCAAAGTTTGGTTTTCTAATTTCCTAAGGGATAAAACGTTGGCAACCAGAGTTGTTGCCGAAAATACCTACTACTACTATGTACATGTGATCATCACATCATGTCATCCTCCACCAGTTTCATACTTCAACCACTTACCATCAACGAAATTCTCACATTTCAACCTGCAAGTTATACACATGCTTTTAAAGTGGACGAAGCGCGCCAACACCTTAATTATTCTAAGATTCATACAAAATATGCTAGGGAGGAACGAAGCGCGTATCACCCAACACATTAAGAAGCTTTAAGCATTCAAGCATGCATACAAATCAAGATTAAAAACTAAGAACACATGGAAGATAAATAAGTTAGTAAAAATATATATCCTTTATTAAACAAAGAAAGAATCCTTACAAAACCGAAGATGGGATAGAGAGTTTATGGTTACACTTTTAATTCCGTGAAGCGCACTGCGAATGCCAAGTGGTGATTCTCAAGAACAAGACGAAGCGCGCCGATTATTCTTGATTCGAGGAAGATGGAAGCTTCGGCTTTGAGAGGGATTCGAAGTGTGAGTAAGGAGGAGTGTTTATGACAGCGTTTGGCCTCTATGATGTGTGATCCCCTTCTCTTCCCCCAAAGTTCTCTTTATATAGTAGTTGATTTTAGCACTCCGTTATAAGCCTTTAAGCCTCATTCAAAAACTGTTTCAGCAATTAAGCCTCCGTTATTTGCCTATATAAATAATCCGTTTCAGCTTTGCTCACCACTTGCTCCATGCCGTTTCAGCAATTAAGCCTCCTCTCAAAAACTGTTTCAGCAATTAAGCTCCCGTTTCAGCTTTGCTCACCTCCGTTTCCATGCAATTATACATCCGTTACTCTCCATGCAATATAATCCGTTTCAGCTTTTTATCACCACTTGCTCCATGCTTTAATTAAGCTCCATTTATGCCATGCAATTATCATGCATCACCACTTCATGTCAAAACCATGCAAGCCATGCAATCACTAATTTAGCTCATCTTCATGCAATTAACTCCATGCAAAGCTCCATGTAATTCTACGTGACCATTTATTCTTCGGAATTTAGGAACGTCTTCCTTAGCACGCATTTTGCTCCAAATCGCTTCCTTTATTATTTCTCCTTTATTTTCTACCTAAAAACATAAAACAAGTTAGAAACATATTTACTAAGCTCGTAACAAAGTAAAATGTAGAGAGAAAGACATTAATAATCAAGCATAAAATGCGTAGATCAAACAATAACAACATTGTGAGGAGAACTCTTCGCCAACAAACCTGCTCAACAGATTGGAGTGCTGGCCCTTCCTGCATTCGATTTCCTGAACCTCAAGATGGCAAGAAGGATATTGAGCTCAAGAGTGGATTTCTCCATCGCCTTCCAATCTTTCAAGGGATGGCGCATAAAGATCCTAACATGCATTTGAGGCAGTTTCAATTTGTGTGCTCGAGTATGAAGCCCACTGATGCAGATGATGAGCTTATGAAGTTGAAAGCATTTCCATTTACTCTGAAGGAGAGAGCTCAGACTTGGCTCATGGAACTTCCACCAAATCACATCAGTACATGGAAGCAACTTGCGGATGCTTTCTTGAGCAAGTACTTTCCAGCCTCAAAGATCACTGTTTTGAGGAAAAAGATCACTGGAATCACGCAAGCATCAGATGAGACATTTGGGCAGTATTATGATCGTTTCAAAGTCCTCTGCGCCACATGTCCCTCCCATGGTTTCTCTGAGACGAATCTTATGAACTACTTCTATGATGGACTCAAACCGATTGATCGAGAGCTTCTAGATGCTGCTGCAAATGGAGCCTTCATGGATTTAGATGAAGAACGTGCCCGTGCACTCTTGGAGAACCGAGCTAACAATGATGCTCAATATGGGATGGCTCCAAGGAAGACTGTTGCCGAAGTGAGCTCAGCAAAAGTCACTGCAGATGACAATTATGACAAACTTTCTGACTTGATGGAGCAGATGATGGAGCTTGAAGTGAAACGTCAGAAAGTCTCTCTTGGACAATTATGTGGCGTTTGCCATTCTCAAGGGCACTTAGGTGATCAATGTCCTACCTTGGCCGAGCAACCACATGAAGAACACGTCAATGCCATAGGTGGATATCAAGGAGGCCAACGCTACAACAATTACAACAACTTTGGCAACCGTGATCATCCTGGTTTCAAGTGGAGCAGCAATGAAGGATGTCTTAACCCTCCAGCACCTCAGCAGCAGCAATACCAACGTCCCCAACAATATCAAGCAAGGCCACCAATGGTCCCAACGTCACAAGTTCCCTTGCCCCCTCCGGTTCAGACTTTCACAAATCCGGATTATGACAAGATGATTGCTCAACTGTCTGCCTCAACTCAAGTACTTTTGGATGGACAAAAAGAAACAAAGGCCACGTTGGATGCACATGGTCAAGACATCAATGAAATCAAGAAGCAAATGGGCAAACTTGTGGACTTTATGGGACATATTCGAACAACTAGACAACTTCCATCTCAACCAACGCCACCTACTAGGAATGTGAGTGCGGTTACTACAAGGAGTTGGAAGGTTTTAGAGCTGCCAAAGCAGAAGGCAACGTCATCACCAGATGAAGTTGTTGTGGAGGAAATTTTTGAAGAAGATCCAGCTAATGAAGAGCTCAAAAGGAAGAAGAAAGTGGCACCACTTTTGCCACTACCAACACCAACATCGACGCACCCTACCCCAATGAAAGGTATTGACTCTACCCCTTCAAGTTTAGTTAATACTAATGCATCGTTTGCTCGTGCACCATTTCCACACAGGTTATCCAAATCAAAGAAAGATGATCAATACGAGGAAATTCTGGACATCTTTCGGAAGGTGCAAGTGAATCTGCCCTTGATCGAGTGCATAAAGCAAGTACCTATCTATGCCAAGTTTTTGAAAGAGCTATGCACCCAAAGGAGGCAAACGAGAGCGAAGGAGGTTGTGAAGGTGAATGCAACAGTTTCTGCAGTGTTGCAACGACGGCTACCCCCTAAATTGAAGGACCCTGGGAGTTTTTCTGTTCCCTGCGTGATTGGTGACAAGAGATTTGAAGATGTCATGCTCGACTTGGGTGCATCCATCAACGTGATGCCCTACTATCTTTATACATCCATGGAGCTTGGCGAGCTTAAGCAAGACAATGTCATCATTCAACTAGCCGATCGTTCTCACAAGTATCCAAGAGGGTACGTTGAAGATGTTCTTGTGCAAGTCAACAATTTGATATTCCCTGCAGACTTTTACATTGTTGACATGGAGGAGAGTCCGTTGAATACTACGCCACTTTTGCTTGGACGTCCCTTCATGAGAACCGCAAGACCAAAGATAGATGTGTTTGAAGGCAAGTTCTCCATGGAGATTGATGGGGAGAAGATCGAGTTCAACATCCTTGATGCTATGAAGGTTCCCATTGCTACTGTCAACTCATGCATTTCGTTGGATTTAGTTGAAGATATGGCACAGCAGCATTTGGATGTACTTAGAGAGGATGAGCTTGACACTGTCCTTCAAGATGGAATTGGGCTGACTTACACTAGGGATGATGCCCTAGTTGACGTTTTGATTGAAGTCTTGGAGCCCAGACTTAGAGAAATGGCGTTGGCACTTAATGAAGTAGCCCTTGTGACGTCTAGACCTCCACCAATTCCCTTGGTCTACGGCGAAAACAAGCTGGTTTCTTCCATCATTCGAGCACCAGAATTAGAACTCAAGGTATTACCGGATCATTTGAAGTATGCTTACTTGGGTGACAATGAGACATTACCGGTTATCATCTCATCAACATTGGAGGAAGAACAAGAGGACAAGCTAGTTCGAATGCTTCAACAGTACAAGCCCGCCATTGGTTGGACACTCGCGGATATCAAAGGTATCAATCCTGCTACTTGTGTTCATCGTATTCTGCTTGAAGACGGCGCCAAGCCAACACGTGAAGCTCAAAGGAGACTCCATCCACCAATGATGGAGGTTGTGAAGAAGGAAGTCATCAAACTCTTGGATTGTGGGGTCATTTATCCGATTTCAGACAGCCGATGGGTCTCACCTGTGCAAGTTGTTCCTAAGAAGTCTGGAATCACTGTTGTAAAGAATGCGGAGAATGAGTTAGTGCCTCAACGCATTTTCACTGGACACAGAGTTTGCATTGACTATAGCAAGCTCAACGCCAGCACTCGAAAGGATCACTTTTCTTTGCCATTCATTGATCAGATGCTTGAGAGATTGGCTGGTCATTCATACTACTGCTTCCTTGATGGATATTCAGGTTACAACCAAATTAGCATTGCTGAGGAGGATCAAGAGAAAACAACGTTCACATGCCCTTTTGGAACGTTTGCTTATCGACGCATGCCATTTGGACTTTGTAACGCCCCAGGTACGTTTCAACGTTGCATGCTTTCTATCTTTTCTGATTACATTGAGAAAATAATTGAAGTATTCATGGATGACTTTAGTGTTTTTGGGAAAGATTTCGATAGCTGCTTGGGAAATTTAGAACTAATCTTGCAGAGATGCGTTGAAACGAACTTGGTACTCAATTGGGAGAAATGCCATTTCATGGTAACTCAAGGGATTGTTCTTGGACATATTGTGTCGAAAAAAGGGTTAGAGGTTGATAAATCAAAAGTAGATCTTGTGAAACACTTACCCTCTCCAACTTCGGTTAGAGAGATTCGTTCTTTTCTTGGACATGCAGGATTCTACAGGAGGTTCATCAAGGACTTTTCCCACATCTCACGTCCCTTGTGCAAGCTGCTTCAGAAAGACACACCCTTTGTGTTTGATGATGAGTGTGACGTTGCATTCAAAAATCTCAAGGCGTTGCTCACATGTGCTCCTATTCTTCAAGCACCAGATTGGTCCTTACCTTTTGAGCTTATGTGTGATGCCTCAGATTATGCCGTTGGAGCTGTTTTGGGACAAAGGAAGGACAAGAAGCCATATGCCATCTACTATGCTTCTAAGACACTTGATGAGGCTCAAGCAAACTACACAACAACCGAGAAAGAGATGTTGGCAGTAGTGTTTGCATTGGACAAGTTGCGGTCCTATTTACTTCAGAGTAAGGTTATAATTTACACTGATCATGCTGCTTTGAAGTATTTGATGCAGAAAAAGGATGCAAAGCCAAGGCTCATACGTTGGATACTACTTCTACAAGAGTTTGATGTGGAAATCAAGGACAAGAAAGGAGTAGAGAATGTGGTAGCCGACCACCTCTCTCGGATTGAGAGAGAGAGATCCAACGTTGCAATTGAGGAGCATTTTCCGGATGAACAACTTTTCGGACTTCAGGTAAGTACCTCTGAAACTCCATGGTATGCAGATATTGTTAACTACTTAGTTACTGGAGAGTTTCCACCATCAATGCATAAGGCCCAACGTGACAAGCTTAGGAGTAATGCTAGGACTTTTATTTGGGATGAACCTTACTCATGGAAACAATGTGCTGATTTAGTGATTAGAAGGTGTGTTCCGGATTGTGAGTTTGCATCTATTCTTGAGTTTTGTCATAGTGGTGCCTGTGGAGGTCACTTTGGTTCGAAAAAGACTGCCCTAAAAGTGTTAGATTGTGGTTTCTTTTGGCCTAACCTATTTCGTGATTCTAATGATTTTTGTGCTAAGTGTGATAGGTGCCAACGATCCGGCAATCTTAGATCTCGAGATCAGATGCCACAAGTGTTCATACTAAATGTCGACATTTTTGATGTTTGGGGCATTGATTTTATGGGACATTTTCCTCCATCTAACGGTTTTACTTACATCTTACTCGCTGTTGATTATGTTTCAAAATGGGTGGAAGCAAAAGCCACCCGTACTAATGATTCGCGAGTTGTTGCAGATTTCCTCAAGACGAACATATTTTCTAGGTTTGGAATGCCACGCGTTCTAATCAGCGATGGAGGAAGTCACTTTTGCAACAAGACAGTGGAAGCGTTGATGAGAAAGAATGGGGTCAAGCACAAAGTTTCTACACCTTATCATCCACAAACCAATGGCATGGCGGAGGTATCAAATAGAGAAATCAAGAAGATCTTGGAGCGAACTATCAAACCAAACCGCAAAGACTAGAGCCAGTGTTTGGATGATGCTTTGTGGGCATATAGAACAGCGTACAAGTCCCCTATAGGCATGTCGCCTTATAGACTTGTTTATGGGAAGTCTTGTCATCTTCCGGTGGAGCTAGAACACAAAGCTTGGTGGGCGGTGAAGAAGTTCAACATGGACAAGGATGAAGCTGGATTACATCGAAAGTTGCAGCTATGTGAGTTAGAAGAAATCCGGAATGATGCGTTTGACAATGCTTGGATCTACAAGGAGAAGACAAAGGTGTTTCATGACAAGATGATCCGAAGGAAGGAGTTTGAGATTGGTCAACAAGTTCTCTTATTCAACTCTCGACTCAAGCTTTTTTCGGGCAAGCTACGCTCAAGATGGATCAGACCTTTCATTGTTATTGAAGTATTCTCACATGGAGCAGTTTTGATCAAAAGTCCAATAACCGGCAATGAGTTCAAAGTCAATGGCCATCGTTTGAAGCCATATTATGCAAATTTCAAGGAGGAACTCGTTGAAGATGTGAAGCTTAAGGAGCCGCCAACTTCAACCACATGAAGGATGCATCACGTCTAGGCTGGAAGACGTTAAAAAATAAGCGCTTGTTGGGAGGCAACCCAATGGAGGAGTCTACAACAGATTTGCATTCTCTCCCCTTATCTTTTTAATTTTCGTAGCTTTTGTTTAATTAGTTAAAATTTTCGTGAGTTCCTTCTTCCATGCTTGAATTCTATGACTTTACTTTGGTACATTGAGGACAATGTAGAGTTTAAGTGTGGGGGAGGGGTTTACACTTTGTTGAGTCATAAAAAAAATAAAAAATAAAAAAAATCGGGCGGACAATGGAACTTTCCGACGGTTGATGCCCTAAAATTTTTTTTGTTTTGAGTCATAATTAGTGTATTTTTGAGTCTTTTTGTTGAACTTAGTGTTTTTAAAGAGTCTTAGGATGCCCTTAGTTAGTCGATGATGAAAATGGACCGAAAGAACAGACCTATGGCGTTGGAAATCATTAAGAAGGAATTCATTTGCTAATGGAGACATCTTTGAGTGTTATGACATGTAGTAGATATGGTTTGTAAAACTTGGTACAGAAATTCGCATGTTAGAATAAGTTTTGAATCATATGAGCCTTACAAGTGAGATTTTGAGCCTAAACACTACTTCTTTGAGAGTGAATTTCATGCATTACATATGATAGGTCTCAAAATCATGCATACACTCACTTGCCATAGATCTTAATGAACTAGAGAATACTAGAACTTACTCGTGTCGACTTGCAAAGCTTATAATTGTTACATATTCTGATTTTGGATATGATTAAAGGCACTTAGGTTTTCCACCACTTTGCCAAAATGCCATGTATCCCATATGTGCGCACGAGTTGCGACACCCCTAGACAACCCATTGGAGCCTACATTAAGCCTTTCTTTCATTGCCATGTGCATCTAAACACTTAAACTTAGTGTAGATTGTCCTTACCTTTGTTCTAAAGACTTGGTGGGATTTTTGAAGCTTAGTACGTGAGATTGGCGTGAGAAATACAAGGAGAATGTATGTATGGGGATAGACTTGTTCAAACAGCTTTTAAAGTAGTAATTACCGAAAATAAGAAAGAAAAAGAGAAAAATTTCGAGAGCAAGAAGGAAGAAAAGAAAAGAAAAATCAAAAGCTCTTCGGCAATAGGTTTTAAATGTACATTGTTTGAATTAATGTCCCCCATATTTGTGAGTTTGGAGTTTGTTTCGAAATGAAGGCCCAACAATGTAAGATTTGGCCTTTGTCCTGTTCACAAAGCTCAAGGGAAGTTTAGAATGAAGATAGGGCCCAACATGATGAAATCTGGCCCTTGTACTTTAAAGACATGCATGGTGATGTTTTGGTGATATGAGAGCTTAAAATTGATCAAGTTTTGGTGCTTTGGCTAAGTCTTTAGAATGTTCTTAACCACCACATATCTAAATTTCGAATGCCTTAACCTTAGCCCCATTACAAACCCTTGAAAGTCCTTTTTGATCCTTAAGATGAGTAGCCTTCAATCTGTGGAGTAAGCTGCATGAGTAAGCATATGGTTTTGGTTCATTTGAGCAAGTAATTCATTCCATTCATTGATTTAAACACTTTGAGTGAAACCTTTGCATGAGTGGAAATATGATGAGAGCATCCATGAGAGTTGATTTGAACTTCATTCGAAACATGCACAGCTTTAACATCACCATTGTTTTCTCTATGTCTTACTTGTTCATAGCATGATCATGTCTCTATTATCTATTGAATTCATTGAACATTCATGTGAAAACATTATGATTCCATCGCCATAGACTTGAAGAATTTTCTGAGACAAATTTGAGTAAGGGCTTAGTTTTGTTCAACTTAGTATTCTATCGTTTTCAAACATGATTACATGAGAATTTGCGGCTTTGAAACGTTGAAATATCTAAGTATGTTTGTATATAAGTGTCACGTTTACCTTTGTGGTTTTCCCTCTATTATTTTTCTTTTATCGAGTCCATTGCTTTGTTGTGTATTTGCTAGGGACTAGCAAAGTCTAAGTGTAGGGGAATTTGATCTACGTATTTTATGCGTGATTATTAATGTCTTTTTCTCTATATTTAACTTTGTTTTATATTTAGTAAATATGTTTCTAACTTACTTTATGTTTTTAGGTAGAAATAAATGAGGAAATAATAAAGGAGGAGTTTCGGAGCTAAAGGTTGGCTAAAGAGAAAAGTTCCTAATTCCAGAGAAGAAATGGTCCGAGAAATGGTCTTCAAAATGGTTACTAAAATGCTTTCCCACATGGTGTCAAGAATTGAAGACCAAAAGCATGTCCAAAGAAGCCCAAAGAAAGAAGGATTAAAATGAGTTATCAGAAATCAACCTTTGTACATCAGCCCACTTCGAAAGACCACTGTGAACAGATCCGGATGAATCTAGACGCGATTAGCATATGGTTGGAAAGATCTAGAAGTCTAGTTTCCAATGCAATTGGAATCAAGCGATTTGGAGTCCTAGAACGAGAGAAATTCCTATTTTAGTGGAGAAGGGTCAGGTTACCCGGGTGGAATAGTTAGAGTTCTAAAAGGAGTCGAACTAGGCTTTGCTTGGCCTATATAAAAGAGAGCTCGACTAGGGTTTCATCATCACTTATCAAAGAGCCGAACCCCTGTCCTAGAGTCCTCTCAAGCCTCTCCAAAACGTCATAGTCTCCAAGGAAGCCGCACATCTTCACAAACCGCCTCCACCATCCTTCAAGGGCCGAATACATAGCTTGGCAATCCCAAGGTGTCTTCATCCTCCATCCATCGAAGGAGCATCAAGCACGAATTAGTATAGGGCAATTCCCTTACTCAAAAAGTGTAACCATGTCTTCTTCTCTTTATTCTTCTTCCTTGTGTAAACTTACGATTACTATGGATTGGTTTCTTGAAGTCTTTTGGTTAAATACTTTTAATTAGTTTTGTATGACTTGTTTGGTGTTCTTAGAAATTGGTTACTCATGCTTATTTGTTCCTAACGCTTAATTTGAATGCAGGGCAATTCCCGGTTTAGATTATGATGTGTTGAATATCAGGCAATTCCCGAGTTTGGCACTTAATCATGAGATATGCATGTAAAACGTAGCTAATGACTTAGAGACCAAATAGGTTGCATGAAATTGGTTAGGTTATTAAAGGATAGGTAATTTGATGAGTTGATCATGTAAATATTAGATATAGATTGATTTTCGACAACTATGCATGTTTAGGGTTTTTAGGGTTCTTGATTGTTTGCTTGTCTATAAGTGAAGCATGTTAGAATTCTAAGGTTCCTATTTGTGTATGGTTGCCACGTTTTGTTCTTATATTTTGTAGGAAATTAGTTAAACAAACCAACTTTGCACCCCCATTTAAACCTAGCATAGTTATGCATGCACCATCAATCCCCGGTTAAGAACGATCCCTACTTATCAATGCTACATCAACAAAGAAGGGTTTTAATTGTTTTCCTGTTTGATTGAGTGTTTAATTAAGTGCTTAAAAAGATGTGAATCAGATTTCGAGAAAAACGACATTAAAAACGTCGAAATCTGAAATAGTCAACCCTTGCCGGAGCTCCGCCGTTGACCGCCGCCGCCGCCGGCGCGCCATCAACAGTGGAGTTTCACGTCGAGACTTTCCAGATTTCAAGGTCTCATCCATCCGAGTCACATTCTCTACCACCACGAAGGTCAAATCACAATGGAACACGATCAAATCACCATGAACAGATCGGAAACCCAGTTTTCCGGTGACCTAATCGGGTTGCCATCAAACGTCCACCAATCCCCAAATAAACCATACAGGAAGACTCACAAGGTCAAGGGGAGTCGAACCCCCCTAACCTCCACCACCAAACCTCGCCGGAAAACGGCCAACCGTCTCCGGCGAAGTAACCCAGCTCGGCCCGATTTGGGCTCCACGAAATCCTCATCAATTTTCACGAATTCATATACCATTCAACTCGAAATCACAAGAGGAAGCTAATTATACCTTTCACTCGATCAGAGGTGGCTGGAAAATGGGTCGTCGGACGGCAACACCCAATCGGGAAACTTCCCTCTTCGGTCAACAGGTCAACTTACTATTTTTGGAAAGTCAACGGTCCGGTCAAACATCAACAGTGTTTTTACGACTAATTCTCGACTATTCCGATATTTATACTCGCGCCTCGGGTCGATCGACGATTCGAAATGGATAACCATCACGATTCGGATAAACTCGAAACAATCGGATAAACTCGTTGAAAACTGAAACTTCGAATAATCATAAAATATTCCTGGGTTATCGGAAAAATCTTTTGGAACCCCCACGAGCTCGAAATCACGTACTCTACAACTTCCGTGAAGACACTCTACTCAAATTCTCGACCGAAAACATAGTCGCGAATAGAATCGGCAAACCACATATACGACGTAAAACCACGACTAAACTCAATCTCGAGAATCGTGCCGAATACGCAACAGATTCTGGTTCGGGTCGTCACAGTTTCCATGCACATGTATAATCGTAAATGCATACTCATACGATATATAACCATAAAATGCATAATCGTAAATGCATACTCGTACGTGCATAATCATAAAATGCATAATCACAAATGCATAATCGTAAAATGTATAAATCAAGACTTGTAGGTCAATGGTGAAAATAAATGTCCACTCATAGGTTGCCGGGATAAACATAATGTTGAAACTCTGTCGATCGACACAATTATTCATTTGATACACCCGCTAACTCATGATCTTGAAACCACGATTAAAATAATATCTGATCATCGGAGTTCATACTGCATAGCTAAGATCGTAATCTGTTGAGTAATAACATCGAGAATCTCATATACTCGAACAACGTACTTTCCTGTTTAATTACTGACTCAACCAAATTCTAAATTCAATTTGCTGTAATCCCTCACTTTTAAGAATCTCAAACAAATCTAGAATATCAAATGACTCGCAAATAAACAGATAATCAAAGCGCCCTTTAATGTTGTCCTGAATTAAACAGATAGTTGTCTGATTAAATACTCGCCCAAATTTAACAAACTCAAATCCAAATATAAACCTCACTGTTGCGTTCGGCACGCGAAAACAAGTGAAACGACATAAAACTTGTCGAAAATTTCACCTCGCCGAAATTCCACCAACCCAGAAATCTTCGACCTAAACATTAATTTGAAGATCTCAACATTTCCAACATCTTTGTAGTTCAAATCTAAGCCCAATTTTAACTGAAAAATGTTCAAAACTCACCGTGAAGTTCAAAAACCTCGCCGAAATTCATTTTCTTCGATTGGCCACGGCAAGGGCCGAAACCACTTAGAATAGACTCACAATCATAAGGGCTACAAAACCCCCATAAGGACGACCCTCATCACCGCCGTCTCCACCACCTCCGTCACCGGCGAAATCCGGCCGGAATTCCCTCATCTTCCTCACGTCGGTTCTTCTTCCTCCGGCCACCAACGGAGGCGATCCACCTATCAATTTGAAGAGGAGCTCGAGCCCAACAACTTTCATCAAGGAGTCACAGCGAAAGGTGGTCGAAAAAGTGTTCGCTGCCGCCGAGAAGATTCAAAGCCAAACAGGTTCGTTTTGACCCGTGGGTCAACTTGGTCAAACCCAGAAATCCAAAAAAAGAAACTTTCCCAAAATTGTCTCGTATTTATACTGTATATACCCGTACACATACAGCCCAAATCAACGGCTATGGTTCAATCTGATCAAGATCGGACGGTCAAGATTAAATAAGCAAACCGGAATCTCGAGATGTTACATCAAGCCTAAAGGTTTCTGCCACTCCACCTTTACTTTATGACAAATGGGACACTAGCTCACATATGTCGATATTTCCCTCTTCATATTAGGCCACCAGTAATACTCCTTAAGAGTTTGATACATTTTCATACTACCAAGATGCATTGCATAAGCTAAACAATGAGCTTCATCAAGTATTTCTCGTTTCAACCCTTCATTGTTCGGAACACAAAGTCTACATTTGATCACCAGTAAGTCATCTCTCCGTAATGTAAAGTCTGGTTGTCCACCACTACGTACTGCTTCCTTTAATTTCAGCAATGAGATATCAAAATCTTGTAAGTCACGAACTCTGTTAACAAGAACAGGTCGAACCTGGAAGTTGGCAAGTAAAACTCCCGGTTCATCATCATTCTGAGTACAGGAATACGTCAGTGATTTGTAACTCAAAAAGTAGTGGCATCCGAGTCATTTGTATATGCGACAGAGCAACTCCCGGTTTCTGACTAAGAGCATCAGCTACCACGTTCACCTTTCCAGGATGGTACTCAAAAGTGCACTCATAATCACTCAATTGTTCCATCCATCTCCTTTGCCTCCAATTCAGTTTTGGTTGTGTAAAGAAATACCTAAGACTTTTATGGTCGGTACAAATCTGACACCTGACACCATATAAGTAGTGTCTCCAAACTTTCAACGTGAAAATAATTGCTGCTAACTCTAAGTCATGAGTGGGATAATTCGCTTCATGTGGGTTTAATTGTTGGGAACCATAAGCAACAACTTTGCCTTGCTGCATCAGCACACATCCGAAACCTAACTTGGTTGCATCACTGAACACTGTAAAACTCTCCACTATTATCCAGTAAAGTCAACACTGGAGCAATGGTTAGCCTAGTCTTTAAAGTCTGAAAACTTTCCTCACAAGTCTTTGACCAGTCAAACTTGATTTCTTTCCTGGTAAGTCGGGTAAGAGGTGCAGTAATACGTGAAAAATCTTGCACAAACCCACGATAGTATCTAGATAAACCCAGAAAACTCCTGATATCGGCTACACTAGTAGGTCTGCTCCAATTCAATACTGCCTCCACCTTGTCAGGGTCAATGCTAACTTCATATGCCAAAAACACATGGCCAAGGAATTTAACTCGATCCAACCAAAATTCACATTTACTAAATTTGGCATACAACTCAGATTCTCTCAAGGCCTTTAAAATAATATGCAAATCTCTTGCATGTTGCCTCTCGTCCGTAGAGTAAATCAGGATATCGACATTAAATACACTGAAGATTTTATCGAGATATGCTCGAAACACTCCATTCATCAAATCCATAAAGGCAGCAGGTGCATTCGTCATACCGAATGGCATAACTAGAAACTTATAATGCCCATAACGAGATCGGAAAGCGGTTTTTGAGACATCTGACTCTCTAATCCGCCACTGATGATATCCCAATCATAAATCAATCTTAAAGAATATCGTAGCTCCCCTAAGCTGATCGAATAAATCATCAATCTGAGGCAGTGGATACTTGTTCTTCACTGTAACCTGATTCAGCTTCTGATAGTCGATGCATAACCTCATAGATCCATCCTTCTTTTTTATAAATAAAACTGGAGCTCCCCACTATGATATGCTAAGATGGATGAAACCCTTATCAATTAGGTCCTGAAGCTGAATTTGCAATTCTCTCAACTCATCTTGAGCCATTCTATATCGAGCTTGAGCTATGGGGTCTGTACCTGGAAGTAGCTCGATCGTGAAATCTATTTCCCAAACTAGAGGAAGACCTGATAATTCCTCAGGAAAAACATTAGGATATTTCCTAACCACCTTAATTTGCTTAAGGTTAGGGGTGGAAATACTGGTATTCACCATACGTCCAAGATATGCGGTACACCCTTTCTGCAACATCTTCTCATCCTTCACAACGGACATAAGGCACGATGACAGAATATTTCTTTCCCCGCGAAATAGAATCTCAGGGAACCCCAGACTTCTAAATACTACCTCTTTCCGATGACAGACAACCAAAGCTAGATGATTGCTTAGAAAATCCATGCCCAGAATTAATATGTATTTACTATTGGAATATCCTCAATTTTAGCTTTTTTCACACTAGTGTTTACTACATGTGGTAAATAAGCCTGACACCCTTTTGACATCATCTTTTTGGCTTTAACAGTTGATACTAAACAAGATGATAACACATTCCTTTGACCTTGCAAAGACACTTCTTGTGTACCTAAGTCTTCAATTATGATCTCCTTTTTAAAACATTCAACTACTACTCGGTGGGGCTCCAAGAAATCCATTCCTAAAATATCATCCAACTCAGCGATATAGAGAAGGATCAAATCAACCCCCTAACACGTGTTCCCTAATGACAACGTCACAATTCTTATACCCTCTGGTCATTTTATATGTATCACATAAAGCAAAGGTTACTCTCGATTCTCCAATACGAAGGAACAAGGGTCTATTATTCAATGCGGCTAGTTTACTCGAGATAAAAGAGTGTGTAGCTCCAGGGTCTACTAAAATAAAAGCATGTTGACCAAAAATAGATAACTTACCCATTATAACTTTTGGAGAAGCTCTACCCTCTTTAAGGGTTATAGCATGCAATTTGTGCTACATAGTCGGCCATCCTTGTTTGCCTCCACCACTTTGTCTACCACTTGGACTCGTAACACTAATCCATGTGCCTTAAGTAAGGGTGTTCTCTGAAAAATGATTGACATTTTGAGTAGGAGATATGGTAGTAGTCCTTGAAACATACTGTGGACACTGCTTTCTGTAGTGGCCTAGTTGTCCACATTGAAAACATATAGCAACACCCACTCGACACTCTCCCAGATGATGTTTCTGACAATTTGGACATTCAGAATACTCTCTTGGAAGTCGTGCTGGACTACTAAATGATCTGATGTTCCTACTAGTGCTGCTAGTCATACTCTTACGCATGTTCATCTGGTATGACTTACTAGAACATCCCTTAAATCTAGAAGCTTGAGAGCCAGAGTTGAATGTGTCGCAATGGCTATTAAAAGATGATATGACCTCCCATGTTGAAACTCTCTTAGGAGGACCTTGATTAAGGCCACCAGATTCTAAAGGTCAAAAGTGAGCAAGAATTCTACTCTCGTATTTGATGGCCGTATCGACTAAGTCAACAAAGCTAGATGGCTTAGTTAATGCCAGCATGCCTTTAATTTTCTCAGACAAGCCCATTTCAAACATGTGGCACTTCTCCACTTTAGTAGCCACCAAAGACGATGCATACCTACACAAGCGTAAAAAAATTTCCTCATGTTGTTGTACTTTCATGGTCCCCATTTTTAGATCTTGAAACTCCCTATAATTCTGATCTTGCATAGCTGAATCAAAATATCGACTAAGAAACAAATCTGTGAACTCACTCGAAGTAACTTCCTTAGGTTCTCTCTACTTAGATTCCCACCAATCGTACACTCCTTTGTTAAGAAAGTCGACTGCTAGTGGTACTTTCTCATGTTCAGGCAGTTCATTCTTGCAAACACTTTTCCATGCTCTTTGGCCAACTATGAGCATTTGCAGGGTCATCAGCATTCGTAAAGTATATGACACCATGCTTTTGTGCACGAGCCACAGTAACACGCTCATGGTTATCGTGAAGAGGAAGGGCATTTACAATATGCTCAAGACTTTGCCATATACGATTATATGCTCTGTTTACATTCTCAGGAGCATGCTCACCCACATCCTCAACCTCAAGTGGAGGATTCTGCTGAGATGCTCATCCCTAACCACGAGCCATGATACCTAGAGGAAGACAAATTTAGTGAACTCTGGAAACATGATTGGAAGATTACCATACATCGTTAGTGACACATAATGCCCAAAAACATACCATGGTAATCTACCACAGTTGAGCCATCACAACTCTAAGTATCACAAAAAATGTAAAACAATTGATAGGATCAGACAACTTAATGCTCTAATTCCAAGTTGACAAGACCCACTTTAAATACCTGTGTAATCCAGAATAAGATCTGCAGGAGCCACATTAGACTAGCTCACACTAAAAATACAACGGCCGACCTAACATGAGTTACCTAAAATTAAACTATAAGACTGCGACTTTATTCTATTAAAAAGTCTCAAGATTGAGTACTTGACTGTTAAATTTACAAACATAAAAGGTCAACTGCAGAGTTTACAACTTAACGATATTTTTTACACAAAGTCAATAATCAGAGCATCTAGACAAACCAAAGGGAAAATATATAACATAAGTAGGTCATCACATAATCTACTCTAAGCAAGAAGGAAGCAGTGGAGATACTAAGACTCGTCAACTGGTTAGACATACCTTCAGCCGTTTAATCTGCGATCTGGGTAAAGTATACCGAAAAGCCCAGAAAATACAGTTTCAAAATATTAGAGTGAGTGGATAAAACAAATAACTGTAAATTTGACTATTCTGCATTTCTAATAAAACTTGAATTTAATAAAAAACTAGCATGCGATATACAAAACAGACTTCTACTCTAGTCTATAAGGACGTCGATGACCGGCTGGTGCAGGTTGTACCAATCATCACTAGATAATAATAGCTGAAAAAAATATCTATATAACTACGGAGGCAATGACTGGCAGGTGTTGGCTGAACTAGATGATCATTACTCGCAAGTATTGGCTAAACTGAAGTTGTCACTTGAAGGCTAGGCCAAGAGACCATTACAAGTATGCATACATAATAATAATAATAATAATAATAATAATAATAATAATAATAATAATACAATAATAATAAACTCCAAATAAAATGTATAACTTAATGATAATTGAATTCTGAAACTGAAATATATGGAAAAAAACTGAATTCAAAAATTGAAAATTTATAATCGCATGCATATAAAATTTGAAAACAAAAGTCCACTCACAGACTTAAGCCACCTATCTAGCTGAATTCTCCCCCATTTCTGGTTCGGGGTGTTGTCCTGAAACAACCAAGATTCTATAACTTCCATTCAAAGTCAACCGACTTTGACAATTCGATAAATACTCAACTTAGAAGCTCTCACTATTTATCAACGGTAAATAAACAACTACACTTCTCGATTAACGTTGTCGAAACAAGACCAACCAGATAATAAACTCAACAAACGAAGTTTAACTTACTAATCTAGTATGGATCGTTACACTTCAATTCTCACTGCACCGGTGGAATTGGAAGACAACTGGGGTACAGTTATCTTCGTGGTGACAAGGGCTACAAATCTCAGTGGGTCTCCTTGACCAATTTGGTGCTGAAATAAAAAAACCCCCAAACTCTACGGTTCTTGAATTTTTGATCGGTTTCGTCGATTTACTGGCTTAATTGATAAGCAATAAGTTTTTTGGGTGTATTGTAGATGGTAGAGGAGAGCAAGAGAAAGATTTTGAAACCTTGATTGTTCGGTTTGGTGGCCAGCGGTGTAACCTCTCTCACCAGTGGCTTCTAGGTTGAAAGGGAGAGTCAAGGAAGAAGAGAGAGAAAGTGACGAGGTGAGGGAGATAAAAATTAGCCAAAAATGGTAACTTGTGACTTGCCACAATCGGAAAGTTTCTATTTATACTTGCAGAGTTACCAAAATTAATATAACTTTTCGACAAACTTCTTTTAACCAAGACTTCTTCGTTGTAACTCTAATTTCAATGTTCCACGAGTCCACGAACTTGTCTCCACGAGCTCTACGACTTTCACTAAGAAATTTTATCAAGTTATGGAACCAATAAATAGTTGATCAAAGAATTTCTGATAACTATGAACGGTGAAAATTTATTTACTACCCTCGACTAAACCTTACTCGATGTAAAAAGATAAAGTTTAGGTACAGGTTATCACATGAAGCCCTTTATTGGCGTTGTGAATTTTTACTAAGAATGCAAAAAAAAGAAAAGAATGATAGCTTGTTAGAAAACCAATATGCTATCCAGAGACGATAAGCTTATTCTACTTAAATCTAACCTTACTGGTTTACCTCATCATAACTTATCTTAATTTAAATATACAGCTAACGTTTTCAATAAAATCAGCTATTGTTGAAGAATTTTTTTGGGGCTTCCTCTAAACAACACTTTATATTTTGGAATCAAGATTGTAAACCTTATGAAAAGGAGACCTTGGTATCAGATCATTAAATGTCTTTAACAAAGTTGACCGGAAAAATTGGACTGGAAACCAAGTCAACACTTTGGTAAGGCCGCCTTACCATAAGGCTACCCAGTTACATGATGCCAAATTGAAAAACCCAACCCCACACACCCCTCTGTAAAGCAGTGATCCGTAGGGCAGCGCTTTTGAAGAACTTCTCTGGAATCTTTTTATCAACCTGATAACTTGTGGGTCAAGACCATTTAAAATAAAGAGAAATTTTTCATTGATGACCTCTATGGTGAGAACTTGGTGAGTATTTTCTTAAAAATCATACTTCTCAATAATATTGAGAAAGATCAACCGTTGTATATTGTTAGAACCATAATTGTGTTCCAATTACGTACCTAACCTTATGCTTAAAGCTTGCCTTCTTGGAATAAAGCAACGTTTTTACTATGTTTCCTTGTCATGCTAGGAAATGGAGAGTTTGCGAGAAAAAGAGCTAAAAGATGGGAATTAACCATTTTTGGAGAATCCAAGCAAGTTTCCTAAGCATTAGGAGAAGAATGAGCAAACCCGAGAAAATGACGAAAAGTCAACCACCGGTCAAAGTCAACTCCGGCCTGTCAAAACTCAACTCCGCGCGAGTTCTTGCCTGAATGCGTTAAGGCCCAAGACTTCAAGTCCAAGTTCACAAGCCCAATTGGAGAAGATATTTTGAAGAGTCATGTGCCACTCACATGTTGGTGGTGAGTCATCTTTGGACCACCAACAAGTCCCTAAAAATGTGGTTCATGTCTTGATTAATTTTGAATTATTTGATACCAAAATATCTAGAGGTTGAGCTCCCCATTACACCCACACATATCTCACTTCAATTTTCAGATATTCATAGTTTTAGTCTCTCTCTTAGGCCTCCATCCATACCCAACCCATATAGCCATCTCCTCTACCTCTCAAACACCCATAACCACCATCTAAAGCCTAGAAATCTCCATCACCGCCATCATACTTCCATTTACATCGCCATCATACTTCCATTTTTGGAGCTTTGGAGCTAGAAGGAGAGAATAGCTAGAAGACCTTGGAGCTTTTGGGGACTCTTGGTTATTTCTCATCCTATTTTTTATTTTAATCATATATCTAGACTCTATACTTGTTATGGGTAGTGAGTAAATAATTTTGGGAGGTTAGGGTTAGAACCCTAGCCATGTGATGTGATGAACATGTCTTGGATTATGTTTTCTTCATAGTTTTAGTGTATGTTATGAAGATTTGTGTTATGAATGAGATTATTGTGTGGTTGAGGCATGTTTGTATGCTTGAGATTGTTGTCTAAGTCACTTATATGCATGTGTTGACTCTAGCTAGGTTGATGTATGTGTTAAAGAACTTAAAAATAACCCTTGAATGAATTAGCTACTCACTTAAGAATAGATGAGCATGTAAACATGAATAGGGTATTATCTATGAGATTTATCTTAAGATTTGGTTCCCTAGCACTTAGCATGAACTAGAGCTTCTTTGAGTCTCTATAGACATGAAGGACTCTAATCAAGCACACATTGATTAAAAGAGTTCTTATGGTAAATCGTAGAATCTCTTGGCTCGTAACTCATTAGGTGCGAGTTGAGGGATTCAACTAGAATTTCTCTCGGATTCTTCACTAGAGATTCGAGAAGGGGAACCTATCCATATATATCACATGATATGCTTGTTGACTTCACAACGTGACATACAATCGAGATGCAAACTGAAAGGACCCAACCCCGATTTAGTTTCCTAAACCGGAATCAAACCCTTTCTGAAAACACGAACGAACAAATATCATAAAAAATTCGGCAGAGTAACGCTACTAACGAGGAATGGCCATTAACCTGCACCCGGAAAATACACTTCATCCTATGCAACAAAAGCCAAACTGTGGGCACCAATTACATTCGGATTTCTCAATATCATAACAATAGCAATAAACAGTAAACATAACTGTAATATATAGAAAATCCGGGAAAAACCACATAAAACATATATCAGTATCGTATCAGAGCGACCTCTAGTGTATATATACAAAATATACAACAGTAGGCGGAACAAGGGACCTACTGGAAAAGATAGGTAGCTCGAACAACTAGCCTCCGACCGCGACGTGAGACACCAGAATCCGAACTGCAAACTAGGCACGGAAACCGAAAAGCCCAGGGGAAAGGCAATAAAACGTTAGAGTGAGTGGACGAAAATAAACATATGCCTTTCACCAATTTCATATACAATAAACAAGTATAGCGAGTTCGGAAAATGTATATAAGGAGGTGTCAGGCAAATCTCTCAAGCCCGACGGTGATAGGCCAGGGGAATCTCTCAACCCTGCCCAGAGGAATCTCTCAACTCTGGTCCAGAGGAATCTCTCAACTCTGGTCAGACTACCGGTGATCAGCCGAGTAGCAGAAGCATCGATCCAAGTCTGCCATCACCATAAAATATAAAATAATGCCTCCGAAAATAATAAATAATCTCAACATCGTATATAAATAAATACGTAAAATCACGAACTCGCAACGACTGTGAAAATATAAAAGTGTCCACTCATGGATGAGCAAAGCACGCACTCGCGCTAATCACGTGGTCCCGCGGAAGATCCCTCGCTCGAAGCACGATCTCGAACCCCTGAATAATCATAAAATATATCTGATCAAAATCACAATTCACAAAACTGTACCACACCTCGAAAACCAACCGTTTCCGGAAATATATAACACAGTGCAAAATAATTGACGAAATTCCCGAAATCTCCACCCAAATCCCTCGACTGAAAATCCGATACCCAAATCAACTCGAAAACCTCAAGGCGATGATCGGGGCGCGAATACGAGCGAAACAACATATAACTCGACACATTTCCAAAAAAGTCAACGGTCGCCGGAGCTCCACCGTTGACCGCCGCCGCCGCCGGCTGTGCTCCGTCAACCGGAGAGATTTTCCGGCGACCAAGCTCCCAAACTGTTCTCCTCCTCAAGCCAACCATCTTTCCCAACTATGGTAACCACCAATTCCGGCGAGGTTGGCCGGAAAATAGCTCGAAACCCACAGATTCCTCCATCGCCGGCAGCCCCTGTTTCTCCCCGATCTCCGTCCACGACGCACGGCGGCCCTCGAGGCTACTCCCAAAGACTCCACCGTTGACCCACAGAAAAAACCCCTCCATCCCCGGCCACCCCCGTGGCCAGAGCACTACCGTCACCTCAACCCGAAACCGGCCGGAATTTCCCCAAATTTCAACTCCACATTTCTCCCTCAATTCTCAACCAAATCAAGAAATTTCAAGTTCTAAACTGCTTAGAATCACAAGGAGAACATTTTACCTTCCAAAGTCGTGTCCTGAAACAGCCGGAATCGGCCAGTCCGCCGGAGATATCCAAACGATCTGAAATGCACCACGGGTCAACGGTGGTCAACGTCTCCAACTCGGTCAACGCCGGTCAAACTTCCCGAACCGTGATTTTCGACAATTTTTGACTATTTCTGATATTTATACTCGCGTCTTGGGACGATCGATGGTCCAAAACGGATAACCATTATGATTCGGATAAACTCGATACGAACGGATAAACTCTACAAAATTCTGAAACTTCAAATATTCATATTATATTCCTCGGTCGTCGAAATAATCATCCGGGACAGCCAACGAACTCAAAATCACGTGTACAACAACTCTCGAGAAGAGACTCAACACAAATTCTCGGCCGATAATTAAGTCGTGATTAAAACCGGCAATTCAATCAATTATCGGAAAACTGCGATTACGCACTAACTCGTGAATTAACCTGATTACCCTACTGATTCTGTTCCGGGCCGTCACAAATCTACCCCCCTTAAAAAATTTCGACCTCGAAATTTACGTACCTGTCAAGTGAACAGATGAGGATACTGCTCCCGCATACGCTGTTCAGTCTCCCAGGTGGCCTCCTCAACCGAGTGATTCTGCCACAAGACCTTCACCAGGGGTATAACACGGTGCCTCAATTCCTGCTCACGCCGATCGAGAATCTGTACCGGCTCCTCCACATACGTCAAATCCTCTCGGATCGGTAGCTGCTGTTGCGCTAACACATGCGATGGATCTGGAATATACTTCCGCAACATCGAAACGTGGAAAACATCATGCACCCGAGCCATCTCCGCTGGCAACTCAAGTCTGTAAGCCATGGCACCAACTCTCTCGGTGATCACATACGGACCAATGTATCGTGGTCGAAGCTTGCCACGCTTCACAAAATGCACAACTCCCCTCCATGGAGATAGTTTCACGAAGACCCAATCGCCCACATCAAACTCGAGGCTCTTTCTCCTCACGTTCGCATAACTCTTCTGGCGATCCTGGGCAATCTTCAATCTGTCTCGAATAATCTGGACGTCCTTCATGGTGCTCTTCACCAGATCAGGGCCAATAAGCCATTGCTCGCCCCCCTCACTCCAACACAACGGAGTGCGGCACTGCCTCCCGTACAGGGCCTCGTACGGTGCCATCTTGATACTGGCCTGATAACTGTTGTTGTAGGTGAACTCAATCAAATGTAGTTGCTGGTCCCAATTTTCTTGAAACTGCAAAACGCAAGACCGCAACATATCCTCAAGAGTATGTATAGTCCGCTCAGACTTCCCGTCAGTCTGAGGATGAAAAGTTGTACTGAAGCGCAGTCTCGTGCCCATAGCTCGTTGCAATGCCTACCGGAACTCAGAAGTAAACTGACTATCTCGGTCAGAAACAATACATACAGGCACGCCGTGCAGTCGAACGATCTCTGACAATTACAACTTGGCCAATCTGCCTACTGAAATCTTCCCCGGAAGTGCGAGAAAATGAGCGGATTTCGTCAGTCGATCCACAATAACCCAAATACCAATGTTGCCAGCTGAAGTACGCGGCAACTGATAAACGAAATCCATGGTAATGTGCTCCCACTTCCAAACCGGAATCTCCAATGGCTACAACTTTCCCGCAGGCTTCTGCCTCTCCTCTTTAACCTGCTGACAGATCAAACATCGGCTCATATATGCGGCAATCTCCTGCTTCATGTTGCGCGACCAGTAATACGCTCGAAGTGTCAGAAACATCTTCATACCACCTGGATGCATCGCATACGCCGAACAATGAGCCTCATCCAGAATCTCCTTCTTTAGACTCTCATCTCTGGGCACGCACAACCTGCCCCTAAACAGTAATGTACCATCATCACTCAGTCGAAACTCTGTTGGTACACCATTTCGTATCATAGTCTTTTTGTCCAACATGTAGGAATCTGAATCTTGAGCTTCCCAAACCTGATCAACCAATACGGGTCAAACCTGGAAACTGGCTAACAAAGCTCCCTCGTCATCCCACTCGAACTCGGCTCCCGTAGCCCGAAGTTCGGCTAACATAGATACTCTAGCCACACACACGTTAAACAACGAAGCTCCAGATTTCCGACTGAGTGCATCGACAACAACATTGGCCTTCCCTGGATGGTACTCGAAAGTGCAATCATAGTCGTTAATTAACTCCATCCACCTGCGTTGCCTCATGTTCAAGTCTGGCTGCGTCTGTAGGTAAGTGAGACTCTTGTGGTCGGTGTAAATTTTACACTGGGCTTCGTACAAGTAATATCTCCAACTCTTCAACGCTAACACAATAGCGGCCAACTCCAAATCATGGGTCGGATAGTTGACTTCATATGATTTCAGTTGCCTGGAACCATAGGCTACAACTCTGCCATGCTGCATCAGCACACAACCAAGTTCCATCTTCGACGCATCACTATAAACCACGAACTCACCGCTGTCGTCTGGTAAAGTCAGAACCGGTGCAGTAGTCAACTTTTCCTTCAGGAGCAAGTAACTCTCCTCACATGCATCAGACCACTCAAACTTGACGCCTTTCTTCGTCAGTCTGGTCAGTGGAGTAGCAATCCGAGAAAAATCCTGCACGAATCGCCGCTAGTAGCCTGCCAAACCCAAGAAACTCCGGATCTCCGGTACGGTGGTAGGTCTACTCCAATTCAGCACAGCCTCGATCTTATCAGGATCTACGCTGACTCCCTCAACCGATATCACGTGGCCCAGAAACTTCACGCTGTCCAGCCAAAACTCGCACTTGCTAAACTTCGCAAACAACTGATTGTCCTACAAAGTCTGCAACACCGCTCGCAAATGCTTCTTATGCTGGCCCACACTCCTGGAATAAATCAGGATGTCGTCGATGAACACAATTACGAACTTGTCCAAAAACCGTCTGAACACCCGGTTCATCAAGTCCATAAAGGCTGCGGCGGTGTTGGTCAACCCAAACGGCATAACCAAGAACTCGTAATGCCTGTACCACGATCTGAAAGCTGTCCTGGCCACATCCGACTCTCGGATCCTCAACTGATGATATCCGGACCTGAGATCAATCTTCGAAAAGACTGAAGCTCCCTTGAGTTGATCAAACAAGTCGTCAATCCGCGGCAACGGATACTTTTTCTTCACAGTGATCTGATTCAGCTTCCGATAATCGATGCACAACCGCATGGATCCATCCTTATTCTGCACAAACAAAATCGGGGCACCCCACGGCGAAACACTGGGCCGAATGAAACCCTTCTCCAGCAACTCCTGAAGTTGAATCTGTAGCTCTTTCAACTCCGCTAGCGCCATACGATACGGTGCTTGAGAAATGGGTCCAGTGCCCGACAATAGCTCAATAGTGAAATCAATCTCCCGAACTGGAGGTATACCCGGTAACTCCTCCGGAAATACATCTGGAAACTCATAAACAACCTCAATACCACCGATGTTCGGCACTGCCGTCGTGGTGTCCACACAGCAACACAGCCCTTCTTCATCATCCGATCCACCTTCATCGTAGAAATCACACATGGCAATGAAGTGTTCTTCTCACCGCGAAATAATATCTCGGGAAAGCCTGGTTGTCGAAACACAACCTCATTCTTGTGACAGTCAAACATGGCCCAATGTGTCTCCAAGAAGTCCATACCCAAGATCAAATCAAAATCGACGATATCAAGCAACAACAAATCCGCAGCTAAGCCATGGCCTCCAATAAAAATCTCACAATCCCGGTATACCCAGCCAATACTCACAATCTCACCGGACGGATACAATACTCTCCACAACCCTGGAAGTAGAGACGCAGGTATAGTAGCTATGGATGATAGTCTATACGACATAAATGAATGCATAGCACCTGGATCTAACAATGTAAGTACTGGAATACCAAAGATATGCAACGTACCGATAACAACCTCTGGTGAAGCTCTGCCCTCATGCAAAGTCATGGCATGAACCCTGGCCTGCCCGGCTGGTCGTCCACGCTGAGGCTGTCCTTGTTGTCCGCCCTGGCCCGTAAACTGTACTGGTCGAGTCTCCGAAGTGGCACCTCGCTCTCCTCCGGAACTCTGGGTCCTGTCCACCAGCACCATCAAGCTGGAAACACTCTCTCGCATAATGACCCACCTGGCTACAACGAAAACAAGTGATAGGGCCTCACTGACACGGACCAACCTGGTGCCTGCTGCAGAGCTACACAATGGGTACTCCCTCGGTACGGCAAAAGAGCCACCGGTACGCTGAGGATAACTGGAACCGCTAGAACCCCCACTAGACTGTGGTCGCTGCGGTCGATCTCTCCTCCATCTCTGCCTCTGTCTGGTGGTCGATATGGTCCACTGCCCGAGGATGAAGCCGAACTGGAAGTATCAGAACTCTACCTCTTGGAACGCCCTTGACTCGGTCCGCCCTCCTCAAACCGTCTAGGCTGGTACCTTATCTGCCTTTCCTTCTCGATATCCTCACCTCGGAGTGCCGCACTAACAAACTCATCGAAGTTGTTCCGAGGCATCATAGTTCAAACCCAGCTCAAATATGCTGCACTTGGCTTCCTCAGTAGCCATCATGTCATGCGCAAACCGAGATAAGCGGGTAAACCTGTCCCGGTACTCAAGCACAGACAAACTGCCCTGCCTCAAATTCGTGAACTCCTCATACTTCCGCTGCTGGGTAGCCTGGTTGAAATATCTCCGCATAAACAAATATCGGAACAAAGTCCATGGAGTGTCAACTGGTACCCAATCAGTGCTAACCCACCAGAAGTATGCATCTGACTCAAGTAGTTCAACTACTGCCACTGTCATCTGCTCAGGGGTAAAACGCAGACGGTCACAAACCCGTTCAACCTGAACCAACCATGCCTCACACATCTCTGGATCAACTGAACCCGAAAAGATAGTCGCACCAGCAGTACGAGTTTTGACCACAGGGTCAAAACGCTCCTCCAAACGTAATACTCGCATCAGCAAGTCGTGCGTCTGGTGATCCTCATCAGGATCCACTTCCCGATCAACACGGGGACCACGTCGAGGAGGCATCCTACTGATACAAGACAAGCATTAGGTACAAACAGAAGCAACGTAATCATGAGACCTCAGATATTTGAGAACACATAACACCCAAAGCATTGATGAGTACCGCTGGCCAGTCGGGTCATCGCTCCAGATATGCTGTAAAAACTCAAATACCCTAAGCGTCACAACTACAAGAATCTACAGAATCTGACAACCTAATGCTCTGATACCAAGCTGAAAGGACCCAACCCCGATTTAGTTTCCTAAACCGGAATCAAACCCTTTCTTAAAACACGAACCAACAAAAATCATAAAAATTTCGTCAGAGTAACGCTACTAACGCGGAATTGCCATTAACCTGCACCCGGAAAACACACTTCATCCTATGCCACAAAAGACAAACCGTGGGCACCAATCCCATCCGGATTTCTCAATATCATAACAATAGCAATCAACAGTAAACATAACTGTAATATATAGAAAATCCGGGAAAAACCACATAAAACATGTGTCAGTATCTTATCAGAGCGACCTCTAGTGTATATATACAAAATATACAATAGTAGGCGGAACAAGGGACCTACTGGAAAAGACAGGTAGCTCGAACAACTAGCCTCCGACCGCGACGTGAGATAGCAGAATCCAAACTGTAAACTGGGCACGGAAACCGAAAAGCCCAGGGGAAAGGCAATAAAACGTTAGAGTGAGTGGACGAAAATAAACATATGTCTTTCACCAATTTCATATACAATAAACAAGTATAGCGAGTTCGGAAAATGTATATATGAAGGTGCCAGGCGAATCTCTCAAGCCCAACGGTGATGGGCCAGGGGAATCTCTTAACCTCGGCGGCATAACAGGGGAATCTCTCAACCCTGCCCAGAGGAATCTCTCAACTCTGGTCCAGAGGAATCTCTCAACTCTGGTCAGACTACCGGTGATCAGCCAAGTAGCCGAAGCATCGATGCAAGTATGCCATCACCATAAAATAAAATAATGCCTCCGAAAATAATAAATAATCTCAACATCGTATATAAATATATACGGAAAATCACGAACTCGCAACGACTGTGAAAATATAAAAGTTTCCACTCGCAGATGAGCAAAGTACGCACTCGCGCTAATCATGTGGTCCTGCGGAAGATCCCTCGCCCGAAGCACGATCTTGATCCCCTGAATAATCATAAAATATATCTGATCAAAATCACAATTCACAACACTGTACCACACCTCAGAAACCAACCATTCCCGGAAATATATAACACAGTGAAAAATAATCGACGAAATTCTCGAAATCTCCACTCAAAACCCTCGACTGAAAATCCGGTACCCAAATCAACTTGAAAACCTCAAGGCGAAAATCGGGGCGCGAATACGAGCGAAACGACATATAACTCGATACATTTCCAAAAAAGTCAACGGTAGCCGGAGCTCCGCCGTTGACCGCCGCCGGCGGCGGCGGTGCGCCGTCAACCGCCGAGATTTTCCAGCGACCAAGCTCCCAAACTGTTCTCCTCCTTAAGCCAAGCATCTTTCCCAACTATGGCAACCACCAATTCCTGCGAGGTTGGCCGGAAAACAGCTTGAAACCCACGGGTTCCTCCACCGCCGGCAGCCCCTGTTTCTCCGTCGATCTCCGTCCACGGCACACGGCGGCCCTCGAGGCTACTCCCAAAGGCTCCGCCGTGGCCCCACGGACAAAACCCCTCCATCTCCGGCCACCCCCGTGGCCGGAGCACCACCGTCACCACAACCCGAAACCGGCCGGAATTTCCCCAAATTTCAACTCCACATTTCTCCCTCAATTCTCAACCAAATCAAGAAATTCCAAGTTCTAAACTGCTTAGAATCACAAGGAGAACATTTTACCTTCCAAAGTAGTGGCCTGAAATGGCCGGAATCGGCCAGTCCGCCAGAGAAATCCAAATGGTCCGAAATGCACCATGGGTTAACGGTTGTCAACGTCTCCAACTCGGTCAACGCCGGTTAAACTTCCCGAACAGTGATTTTCGACAATTTTCGACTATTTTTGATATTTATACTCGCGTCTCAGGACGATCGACGGTCAAAAATGGATAACCATTACGATTCGGATAAACTCGATACGAACGGATAAACTCGATGAAATTCCAAAACTTCAAATATTCATATTATATTCCTCAGTCGTCGAAATAATCATCCGGAACCGACCACAAACTCGAAATCACGTGTACAACAACTCTCGAGAAGAGACTCAACACAAATTCTCGGTCGATAATTAAGTCGTGATTAAAACCGGCAATTCAATCAATTATTGAAAAACTGCGATTACACGCTAACTCGTGAATTAAACTGATTACCCTACTGATTCTGTTCCAAGTCGTCACACAAACCCAAAATGGTTTGGGTCTTGGTTTCAATTCATGAAATATTTCAATGTTGGGCTCAAGTCATCTAGAGTTTAAAACGACCTAGGAACTTGGGTTCAAAATCAAACGTGACCCAAAAGGTCATGATTTGGACATTAATTTGTGTGAACGGACTTTAATCCATTACATAAACTGGGACATTGTTTGATGCATCATATGGTTAGCGGGACTTCCCTAGCCGACCTACTTTCACATTTTATTTCCTTTTAGTGTCAAGTATTGTCTAGTGAGTCATAGTCTTTGTGCTTTTCACTTCGAACTAAGGAATCTAAGTGCTTAATCCTCGTGAGTTTGACACTCGATTTTCTTTTCTATACTATTACTTGTCCCCGTATACTTGCAGATGAAGATCGTTCTTGCACTTATAAGTTAACCAATAGCTTACTAAGTGTGGGGGTATAAATCTTTCAACATATATCTAGCTATATATACATAAATCATTCCTATAAATTTTCATCCAATTTAAAAATCGTTAAGGGGTCGAACAAGATGATATAAATGGACGTTCCAAATTTATCAAACTTGAACCATTCATGTTTATAATTAATAAACTATGATTTTGAAACTCTTAACGATTTTTAATTTGGTTAAAAATTTAGAACAATTAATTATCTACTCATATATAGCTAAACATCTAACGGTTGATATGTCAAAATATGATTAAAATTAAGACCTATAAACTATTGTATAGAATATATTTACCAAGTTCTCACCATAGAAATCTTCAATAGAAAAACTTTCTTAAAATGAACATCTTCACAGCAATAGAAAACTTTCTTAAAATGAACATCTTCACAGAAGGTCCCTTTTTCAGGTTAGGAAGGTAACTACTAGTTCCATAATTTTAGGGAGTAGGCAATTATTCAAAAAAGTGTCCAATTGCAACGGATCATTGGCTATGGTAAGTCCATTACATTTTGGCTTTCTAACAAGACATATCTTTCCCTTTAACAAAATGAGACTTCTCATCAATTTAAATGAGACTAAATTTAAATGAGACTAAAGGTAAGTTTTCCTCTAATGGTGAGCTTTCTATTAAAACATCTTCGGATTTACAATACATTCTAATCACTCTACAGCCAAACATCTATCAAAATTATCCCCTCTAAAGTTAAAGTTAAAGTCTTTAGCTGGCAACTTGTTAGGATGAGACTAAATATTCGGGATAATATATTTAAGAATCAGTATATTGATAAATCTTGCACCTTTTGTCATTCTCATTTGTAAACAATATAAATTGACCATATTTTCTGGCATTGCTCTTTTAATTTGTTAAACAGATTTGGTCTATTGCTTATCCTAATATTTAGTTACATGCTTATAAGAGACCGTTTATGGAGTGGATTGATTTTATTAGCTACCAAAAAGATCTTCTTTCCACTTTTACTTTATTCTACATCTCTTATCATGTTTGGCCTCAAAGAGATAATACTAATTTTATAAACTCTACTAAATCTACAACTCATATTGTATATTAAGTTGCAACTGCGGAAAAGATTTATATCAAAGCTTATAAGTCTTCTAACGCTAGAAAGAACACAAATAATGCAATGCTGAGATGGAGATCTCTGTTAGATCTTTTGTACACGTAAACTTTGAGGATTCAGTGACTAACAATCAAAACAGAGCCGCCGGATTCATCATACGTGACGGTTCATTGTTAGCGTCTGCAAAAAGATTACCAAATAGTGGAGT
Source organism: Geum urbanum (assembly GCA_946800695.1). Lineage (NCBI taxonomy): Eukaryota > Viridiplantae > Streptophyta > Magnoliopsida > Rosales > Rosaceae > Geum > Geum urbanum. The sequence goes on along the minus strand of OX327003.1, from coordinate 22,763,144 downwards.
TCTTACCTCATAAACTCTAAAGACAGGCAAGACTTCATTGTTGTTAGGATTAATTACAAGAGACAACCCCAATTATAAAATGACTTGTTCCGTCATCACATTTGTACCTGGCTGTTAAATGCTCCCGTTAAGCGCTGACCTGGCCTTAACTGCGCGGGCATTTTCGTCGTTCCAACTATCTATTAAACATGAAAAGATCAACCCTTCATATGTGCTTTAAGCAACCAACCACTAGGCCACGAGTCAATATACATGCATATGTGCTTTAATTCTACTAAAGTAGTACTGTGCCCCGACAAGAGTCTTGATTGTTCACGTACATAGAAATATTATTGTCCATTTTATCTTATGTATGATATATTATATAACTTATTCTAACATATAGAAAATATCATATCTAAACTGAAAAATTAATACATATTCTATGAATATGTGTCGTTCTTTAATTTTCTTTTGAATAAAAAAAATACTTACACTTTCACTAAGTTATATTCTAATTATTGTTGCTTTTTCTTTACAAGAAATGAATATGTAATTAAGTACATTTGAGAAAAAATATAAATTAATTAAAATTTATATGTATTTCCAAATAATATATTAAAATACATATATATATATATATATACTAGCAATATGCACGCGCATACGCGCATACGCGCTTGAGATTTTTATGTAGAGTAGTTTTTATGCATGTGATTTGTACATAGTGCAGTTATAGTTTACTTTTTTGCCATTAAACAGATCAATTGATAATAAAATATAGATTAATTATCCAGGGGCAATTGTGGGGTTTTTAAAAATTTAACCATAAGCATTTTTTGCTTAATTAATTAAGATATATATATCAGTTTTCATCAAGTGTGAAGCCTGACACTGAAACGTTGGTGTGAAGCTGTATTTTACACAAAATCATCAACGTAATTCGATTATTGAAGTCAATTATATTTTAGATATATATACACATGCTCATTTAAAACTTAATCTCGTATGCATGCTCATGCTCGTAAAACGTGTATAAAGACTCGCGATTATCAGTGAAAAGAAATTGTCCACTCACAGGTGAGCAAAACGCGTACTCGCGCTAATCACGTGGTCCGGCGGAAGATCCCTCCCCCGAAACACAATCACGATCCCCTGAATAGTCATAAAATATATCTGATCAAAATCATAGCTTACAACACTATACTTCACCACGGAAACCAACCGTTCCCGAAAACATATAAAACTGTATAAAACAAACGACTGAATTTCCGAAATCTCCACTCGAAACCCTCGACTGGAAATCCGTTATCCAAATCAACACGAAAACCTCAAGGCGATAATCGGGGCGCGATTACGAGAAAAATAACACTAAAATCATCGAAAACTGAAAAGTCAACGTTCTCGCCGGAGCGCCGCCGTTGACTGCCGTCGGCGGCGGCGGCGGCATGCCGTCAACGGAGAGTTTCTCCAGCGAGGAAGATCCAGTTCTCAAGATCTCCTCAAGCCCAACACAATTTCCAACTACCATAAGACCCAATTCTCACCGAAACCTCTCCAAAACAGCTCGAACCCAAATCGGAGTTCAACTCCGGCAACCCATCACGGTTCAACCAAAAACCCAAATCCAACCTCAATTAATCACATAGGAAGCTTCACAGGGGCAAGGGGAATCAAAACCCTCTCACCCCCACCACCGTGGCTCGCCGGAACACCACGAACCATCACCGGCGAAATCCGAATACCAAACCCGATTTGAAACCATTCAAAACATCACCAATTTACAAAATTTCAAACACTAAACCACTTAGAAATTCAAGGGAAGAAGGATTATACCCCTCACGTGGCCGGAGGTGGTCGGAAAATCCAAGTCGGCCGGCGAAAATTCAAACGGGAAAGTTCTCCTTCACGGTCAACGGTCAACAGCCCCAAAAAGGAAAGACAACGCTGGTCAACGCCTTAAACAGTGTTTCGACAATTTTTTGACTATTTCCGATATTTATACTCGCGTCTCGAGACGATCAACAGTCCAAAAAGAATAACCATTATGATTCGGATAAATACGAAACGAATGGATAAACTCGTCGATAAACCGAAACTTCAAATAATCATATTATATTCCTTGGTTATCGAAAAAATCATCTGGAACCGCCCACGAGCTCGAAATCACATGCTCTAAAACTCTCGAGAAGAAACCCAGCTCAAATTCTTGGCCGATAATTTAGTCGTAAATGAAACCAGCAAACCACACAGTTATTAATTTATCGCGATTATGCATAATCTCATGAATCGTACTGATTACTCTACGGATTCTGGTTCGGGTCGTCACAGGAACTCATATCAAATTCATTACCGAAAATATCGTCGTGAACTATCCCGCCATATTAACCAATTACGATCAAACCGCGACTAATTGCGAAACTCGCAAATCAAGCCAGTTAACTACTATTTCCGATTCGGGTTGTCACAGCTTATTTTAATTTATTTTGGGCAAATTATTTAAAAACCCAAACCCGACTTTCTTTCCTAAAAAATCCGAAACCTTTTCCATTTAAAAAAAAAACAATAAGTTTTCATCCTAAAAAATTAACCACAATTTTAAACTTATTTACGCAAAATATCATTGAATTTTCAAATATCTCCCCCTTTCATTCCAAAACAGTTTTAATTTTATTTCTCTCTCTCTCTCTCTCTCTCTCTGCATCTGTATCCACAAACCCTACACTGAAAGCTCCGATGACCGCGCTTCACGCCGCCACTCGTTCTTAACCTCCACAGACCAAGAACACCAAAATCTTAGGTGACAATTTAAGGTAACTATCTCTTATACTCTCTCTCTCTCTCTCTCTCTCTCTCTCTCTCTCTCTGCATCCGCATCCACAGAACCCGACACTGAAAGCTCCGACGACTACGTTTCACGCCGCTGCTCTTTCTGAACCTCCACAAACCAAGAACATCAAAAGCTTAGGTGACAAATTAAGGTAACTATCTCTTATTCTTATGTATGCCTTTGCTATTGTTCTTATATTGCCGTAGTTTTTTTTTTAGATTCAATCATTTTCAGTTATTGCTATGAAATTTGGATTTCTAGGGTTTGCTTGTTGTGGTTATGGTTATCGTTGCCCTTTTGGATTTTGTGGATGGATATGTGTTATCAGTGACTAAATTTGTTTGTTGATTTATTGTTTGGAATGGATGTATGTTGATTTAATGTTAGAGTTCACTGTGGGTTTTTTGTAGTTTGATGGTATAAGTTTTTGCTGTTGTGGTTGAATATAAGTTATTAATGACTTATCTAGGTGTTTAATGCATTTGTTGATTCACTATGAATATCAAGTTTGGTTTGGTTTGTTGGCCCTTCTTAATGTCATGTTAAGGGTCACTGTGGGTGTTTCTACCGAATTACGCGCGGAGGCGTAATGGGGCAGAAGCAACAAGAATAAGCTTCCTCTTCCTTCCTCGGTCGTGCGTGCGGACCTCTCCTCCTTGGTGCGTCCGAACGGTGGGGCTGTTCGGATGGGCGGGCTCTTCTTGCTGGTTCCTCCTTCCTCGGGCGTTCGGGAGCAACTGTTAGAAGAATACAACAATGAAGCAGGCGGTCAGGGGTCAAGACGGGGTGGCCCGCCTTCAAAGCTCCGATGCCTAAGTCAGAATATGTATCGGATATAACAGTCAAGCGAACGTGCGAGTGGTGTGATGTGGATCGAGTGAGATTGAGTCCAACGTGTTGTGTTGATATTCAATGGAGTGATCTTACCTGTAATAAATACCTGATATATATAGGTGGTTGAGATTGGGACCTGGTGGTGTTCTTCGATGTGGGACTTTGTTGTTCCTGCTGGTGTGTGATCCGTGTGTTCGGGTACGCCCCCCACGGGCGCGTGCGCGCTCGGAAGGGGTGGGTCCGGTGAGTGAAGTTGGTGCTTCCTTGGTGGTCTTGCATGTGGTTGAGTAGGTGTTGCTAATCTGCTTAAGTGGATAAGTATGTTAATCGTACAACTAATTATGCAATACTAACAAGTCCCCCAATTCCCCAAGTCAAAGAGAACTTTCTTGACTGGGGAGTTGAAAAAGGGTGGGCGATTAACAAGAAATACTTATCCGGTTGAGCAGTGGTCACGATCCTGTGACCCCCCAAGTCCCCCAACTCTCCGGTCAAGAAAGGGATCGCATGACGGAGCGGGACCGGGGTGCCCGAGCGTGTACCTGTTCGTGCGATGGTGTACCTATGTGTTGCGAACGTTCGTGCTTTTATGGGCCCGGCTCGCAAACAAGAGTTGCTATGTGTTTGGAGCCTCGCGCCCGGGTGGGGTTGGTCTTTAAAACATACACAAGTGTAACAGGTACATAGGTGCAGGTATATAAGTATAGGTATATAAGTATAGGTATATAAGTATAGGTATATATGTGATGCATAAATGTATGGTATGGTGTATGAATGTGTGCGAATGTGTTTTCGTGATGCCAGCGCTGGAATGATGTGGTGCACCGCGTACGTAAACGGGGATGCCGTTCCGTACGGTATAGCGTCAACGGAGGGATCAAGACCGCGACCTATAAGTAACGCGCTACGGAGGGAGCGGACACCGTGCCCGTGCCGTTCTTCGGATTTAGCGCGCGCAAAGAGGGGACGTGCCGCATGCCTTTGCCGCCTAACCCGGTGTTGCCGTCGGCGTCCGGGGGGAAATCCAACTCCCGCGACGTCCATCGGTCATTGGTACGATCAAGGGGGGAAACAGGACACCCCCAAGCTGTCCGAGTCGGCTTGTCGTTCGGTAACGGTGCGCTCACGGAGGGGAACACTAGACCCCACACCCGCGCCGCCCATCGGTCTTAGCGGAGAGAGAGGACCACTCGACCCCATGCCTCTGCCGCCCAAGCCGGCTTGCGTATCGTTATCGTTACGCACACGGAGGGGAAGAACCCCGCGCCCGTGCCGCCCATCGAGCTTAGCCCCGCTAAGTCGGCTTTCGTTGTTGCGATCGTCGAATGAGGAGCGTACTCTCCATTCGCGTCGTTTGTGTGGCCTATAGGGGGAGGGCGGACCTCACGTCCCTACTAGGACTTCAGTTGGCACGGAGGGGAAAAACCCCACGCCCGTGTTTTGCCAATCAAATTTCGTCAGGAGAGGGGACGTATCCCATGCCTCTACTAGGAATGAGCCGTCGCACGGAGGGGAAGAACCCCACGCCCGTGGCGCCCATCAAACTGTGGAATACTCAGAGAGAGGGCGGACCTCATGCCTCTGCTTTGGAATGAAGTGGTGAACGGGGAGAAAGAACCCCACGCCCGTGTCACCATTGGCGCGCGCAAGAGAGGGGACGGGACCCCATGCCTGTTGCCGCCCATCTGTTGCCTGGGACACAGAGAGAGGGCGGACCTCATGCCTCTGTTGTTTATCCGACCTGCGATTTGTGCGAACGGAGGGGACGTGCCCCACACCCGTCGCCCGTTGGTTCCAGGGACTGCAAGGGGAGGACGGACCCCTTGCCCTTTCGTATAGGCGACCTGTATCTTTACGTACGGGGGGGACGTACCCCGCGCCCGGCGCCCGTTTACCCTCGGCGCCTGCAACCTGCCAGGGCCGAGCTGGTGTGTGTGTAGTGGCGTTTACCTTGTTTGGACGTGTGCGTTGTGATCTGTCTCTACCGGTCGTGCGGGTGGTGTGTCCTGCCTTTGGTTTTGGTGGTGTGCTGGTGATGAAACGGTTTGAGATGATATTGCGCTTTTTCCTTGGGAACCGTTGTGACGAATGCTGGCCGTCGTATTTGATGCTGGCGTGGGCCAGGCATTAAATACCGCTTTCGCTGTGATTGCCTGAAGGGCAAGCGTCGCGCGCGTGGGCGCGTGGGGTGGGGCATGGGCGCCACGTGTCGAACCGTTGGGAGTCGTGCTAGGGTTGTGTTTTTTTTTTTTTTTTTTAGGTGGGGAGATGATGGGCTGGCACGGTTACTGAGAAGGGCAAGTGAACCGGGTGGTGCCATGCGTCCCAATCCTACGGTGGGCATGATGGATCGGACGGCTGTCACAGGCTGGCTGATATCAACCGATTAGTATAAATAGGGGTATGCGTGGTCTGTTCCTAGACTTCCATGATTCACAAAAAGCTCTGCAAAAATTTTCCTGTGGTCTGCTCCCCGAGATTTCCTTCATTTGTGTCCACTGTTGCCGGAATACGTGCCCATCGGTTGTACTCTGTCGTGCCATCCCGAGCTGGTGAGTCCCCCAGTCCTGATTGCGTGTGTATCTCTCTCTAGTTTGTGTTGCTTCTGGGTTGTTTCTGGGTTTTCTTGTTGGTTTTGCTCAAGAACAGGGTTGGTTCCTGAGGTGGGGTGGGTTAGATCTGATTTGGGTGATGTTTGGTGGGCTTTGGTGTTTGTGGTGTTGTTCTTCTGTTGCTAAGTGTTAGGCTCGGTCGCCCAATGGGGCTACATGGGCGGAAGTCCCCCAGTGTACATGCGCGCGCCCAGTGTGGGTGTGGCAGTAAGTAGAATTCAAATGTTGCGAAAGTGTTATCTGGTTTGCTAACCTGTCTGCGCGTGCGTTTGCAGCGAAGAAGATGGATGGAGTGAGCAAGCGTCGAATGCTTAGGTTGCTGGGTGCCGGGAAGAAGGTCCGCGCGGTGGCAGATGATGCCAAACGTGCGCCCCCGGTGGGCGGTGTGGGTGCCCCTGTTCCATATGTTCAAGTGCCGCAAGCGGATGCTCCTCTTCTGCCGGCGGGCGATGTTACTGGAGCCGAGACGCAGGTCGAGGCAGAACGTGAGCAACAGCTGGTTGTGCGGAGTGGTGGTACGAGTAGGCGGGAGGGTGGTCCTGCGCTGGCGCCGGTGAGTCGTGCGCTTGTTGTGGGGCCGTCTCCAAGTCGGGCGATTGTCCCAGATCGGTCCCCGAGTCCTCCCCAGACTTCTTGTTTTTCCGATCCTCCTCCTCTGGCTTTGGAGGCGCCAAAGCCTCTCCCGCACGGGAAGAGTGGAAAACGTGCGCGGAAGAGGGCGCGGGCGGAGGACGCTTGTCCTGGCCCCGCTTCTGGGTCGGGCGATGATGTTGAGGGGAGAGTGCGCCAGTCCCTGGAGGATGATGCTGCTGCGCTCGCGGTCGCGTTGCCGTCGGTGGAGGAGCCTCCTGCTGATGGCCTGGATGGGGTTTTTGGTTCATGCGCCCGTCTGATGCAGCAGGTCTTCCGCTACCGCTCGCGGGAGATTGCGGAACTTGCACGCCTCAGGGAGGGCGCGCTGGAGCACCAGAGGGCGATGGACGTGGTGGTGACCGCCCGGGAGAAGGCCGTCGATCTGATGCGGCGGTACGTTGCTCGTGTGAACGAGGCGGATATCCGGGCGGGAGAAGCTGCTGCCAGTGAAACTCTAGCCAAGATTGACAGAGATAAGGCCGTGGCCGAGGCGGAGTGTCTGCGAGGTGAGCTGAAGCGTGTTCGTGCTGAAGCAGCCGCCCGGGTGGCGTTCCTGGAGTCCGAAGTCGAGAGGCTGTCGGGCGTCGAAGTTTCTTCGTACGAGAGAGTGGCGGGGCCTTCCAGGGGACGTGCCGAAGCTGAGCTGGAGCCAGTGGTCAGGCGGGTGGGGCCGGGCGAACAGGCGGGAGCTGAAGTTGCGGTGACATCGGATGAGGGTGAGGAGTTGGATGTGGAGATGGGGGCGGAGTAGTTGTTTCTTTGTTTGTAATAGAGTAGGTGTTGTAATATTTGGACTGAATGGAACTGCTTTACCTTTTGCCTGTGCGGCTCTGTTTTTTTTTTTTTTTTTGGGTGCCTCTCTAAATAACTTGTGCTAGAATGTAAAGCAGTGCCTTCATTCGGTGGCCTATCCCCAGTCCCCCAGTCCCCCGAGTTCATGGGCGGGCGGGTCAAGGGCACACGAATGCGCAAATATAGGCTAACGGAAAGAGTAACAAGTTATGACTGACCGCAACAACACTTCTCCAAATGTTGGGCGTTCCGTGGGCGGGGCGTACCCCAGTTTGGACGCGCCCGTCCGGATGATCGGGTGGTCCGTTTCCTCGCCCCTAGTAGATTACTCGTGGTGTTGCCTTGCGCCGCCCGTGTGTGGATCGTGCCTCCAGATCCGTGGGTCCTAAAGTAAGGACCTCCTACCTGCCTCGAGTCTCCGTGGTTTCCTGCTGGTTGTATCCTTGGACGTGGCCGATCCTATGCTCAGTTGGGAACCTTCCCAAGAGCAGGTGTCCTGCGATGATCAATTTTAATTTGCAGATTCCAGGCCTCCCGAGTATGGCGTTGTAGGGAGAGGGGGTGTCCATGATGATAAAGTCCGTCCAGATCTTGTCGTGCGGGGAGTTGGGCGCGCCAACCTCGACCCGCAGGTTGTCACTCCCGATAGGATATGAGGTCTCGCCCGTGAAGCTGGAGATGCATTCATGGTCCTGCGTCATCTTGCTGGCGGGTCGGCCGAGCGCCACGTATGCGTCCAGGTAGATTATGTTGACAAACGCTCCGTTGTCGACTAGTACCCTCTTCACAAGGAATTGATCGATGATCGCGTCGATCACGAACGGTAGGGTGCTGTCCCTTGGATTTTCCTCCTCGTCCCCTGCTGTGAAGCTGATGGTGGGCGCCTCCTTTCGTTGTGCCCCGGGCGCTCTCCTTGCCCCGATCGCTAGCACGTCCCTGCTCGGGCGATCGGGCGATGAGGCTCTCTCCTTGCGCTTGCCCCCGGATATCGTGTTGATGGTCCCACGGGTCCTGGCGCCTACCTGATGCTGTTGTCCTTCCGCCCTGGGAGTATTCGTCCGTTCGTCCTCCATGTCCTCGAGGGCCTTCTTCAACATGATGCAGCTGTTGGTACGGTGGATGGTGGCGTTGTGGAACTCGCACCATACGTCCGGTAACTGGCCGGGTGGTACCCCCGCCTTCGCCATGTTGTTCGGCGGCGGTATTCGGTGTCGGTTCAGGCGGAGCAGGTGCTCGGGTGACTGCCCGTCGATTGTGAAGACCTCCTGTGCCGCCGGTCGATAGCGTGGGGCTGGCGGAAAACGGGCATCCTGCGCCTGGTTGTAATTGTTGCCTTGATATCCGCGGAAGACGGGCCTTTGGTAGTTCTGCCTGTATGTATCCCGGCCCCTCTTGAAGCCCCCGGTTGGTCTCCCGCTGTCCGTCAGCTGTTGCGGTTGAGCGTCCGTTGCCTCGGGTCTGATGGAACTAGGTTCGGAGGCGGCTCCGTACACCCGCGTTTCCACCAGTGCCTTCTGCACAATCAGGTCCATGATCTCGTCGTAGTCGAGATGCTCCTTCCTCACGAGTTTCTCTACGAAGGGGGTGGCGAGCAGGTTGTCCATCAGGGCGACCTTGGCCACTCGCTTGTCAAGGTCCCTGCACGTGCTTGCGAGCGTCCTCCATCGATTAATGTAGCTCGACAAGCTCTCGTCCCTCTCCTGGCGGACCTTCAGGAGGATGCCCGTGGTGTTATACTTCCCCTGGAGCCGATAGCGCCTCTGAAAACTTTCCGCCAATTCGAGGAACGAGTGGATGGATCCTGGCGGGATTTCGTAGAACCAGCTCCGTGCCTCCTCCGCCAGTGTTTCCTGGAACAGGAAACACAAGGTTGGGTCCGAATATCGGGTCCCGTCCGTGGTGGACCGAAACTCGTCCACGTGCGCTCGTGGATCCCCGCTCCCGTCAAACCGGGCAATCTTCGTTATCTTGGCGTGGGGATCCCTTCCTCTTTCCAGTATGTGCGCCGAGAACGGGCTGACCCGGGGGGCGAACGTCCCGCCCTGACCTGCCAGCTTGTCCTTGCGTAAGCGTGAGACTTCCTCCGCCAGCTCCTCCATCCTCCGTAGGATCAGGTCGTTGTTTGTCGGGGGTGATGACTCCTCCACGGGTGAGGGCGCTCGGGCGTTGGTTCTGGCGAACAGAGGGCGCGCCTCGCTGGCGGTCTCCTGCGTTTCTTCGTGCTGCTCTACCTGCCGGCCGATGAGCGCCTCCAGCCGTTCCTCCATCCTTCGGCGGACCTGGCGCTCCTCCGCCATCTCGAGCGCTGCCTCCCGCAACTCCTGGGCCATGCCGTTGATGCGCCCGTCCCTGTCGTCCCTGTCGGTTGTCTGTGCGTTCCGCCCCATCGACCCTGGCGGAGTCCCTCCTTCAGGTGTGTTGCTGCCGTTAGTCGCCGGGTTGAGCATGTGGACCTTTGGTTTCGGTGGTGTTTATACGAGGTTTGCAATTTGTAAGTTTCCCACAGACGGCGCCAGATGTTTCTACCGAATTACGCGCGGAGGCGTAATGGGGCAGAAGCAACAAGAATAAGCTTCCTCTTCCTTCCTCGGTCGTGCGTGCGGACCTCTCCTCCTTGGTGCGTCCGAACGGTGGGGCTGTTCGGATGGGCGGGCTCTTCTTGCGGGTGCCTCCTTCCTCGGGCGTTCGGGAGCAACTGTTAGAAGAATACAACAATGAAGCAGGCGGTCAGGGGTCAAGACGGGGTGGCCCGCCTTCAACGCTCCGATGCCTAAGTCAGAATATGTATCGGATATAACAGTCAAGCGAACGTGCGAGTGGTGTGATGTGGATCGAGTGAGATTGAGTCCAACGTGTTGTGTTGAGATTCAATGGAGTGATCTTACCTGTAATAAATACCTGATATATATAGGTGGTTGAGATTGGGACCTGGTGGTGTTCTTCGATGTGGGACTTTGTTGTTCCTGCTGGTGTGTGATCCGTGTGTTCGGGTACGCCCCCCACGGGCGCGTGCGCGCTCGGAAGGGGTGGGTCCGGTGAGTGAAGTTGGTGCTTCCTTGGTGGTCTTGCATGTGGTTGAGTAGGTGTTGCTAATCTGCTTAAGTGGATAAGTATGTTAATCGTACAACTAATTATGCAATACTAACAGTGGGTAGTTGTAGTTCACTGTGGGTATCACTTTGTTCTTTCTTGGTTGTTTATTTCATTCACTGTGGCTACACCTATTTTGATTAGATTATTGTTTTTGATTTTCAGGTTTGGGTTCCTTGGTTTACTGTGTGTAACTGTAGTTCACACTACCACATTAAGTACCATTGCTGGCGATATTTCAAAAAAAAAAGGCCGGCGACCGGGCAAGTCGCCGGCAATGCTCATTATTGCCCGCGATTTGCTCCGTCGCCGGCAAAAAGTCCGGAATGTCGCCGGCAATGCTCAAAATTATTGCTGGCGACCTTCTCCGTCGTCGGCAATAATCTCTCAACCATTGCCGGCGAAATTCCGGCCGGAAAATCGCCGGCAATGGTGAAAAATTATTGCCGGCGACGGAGGAAGTCGCCAGCAATAAGTTTCAAGCATTTCCTGCGATTTTTGGCCTAAATTTCGCCCGCAATAACTCCATTTCCGACGATTTAATGAATCGCCGACAATACCTCTTACATCAGATGCAGATCGTAGCAGCTCATTCATTTGGATAGAAAAAAATGCGGTGAGATCGAAAGAAGGAAAACGCTCTGAAATCCTTGGGTATTGTCAAAAGGTGTCGGAAACCCGCTAGGGAAGCTATATACGTAGCTATATATAGGTACGTATATACGTTTGTATATATATGTGTGTTGATTTAATTAGATCGATATATATATATATGCATGTGTTGATTTAGAGTTGAGATATCGATTATTTGTTTGATACGCAAATAGAGTGGATATATTGTTGATTTCGAGTGATTGACTGTTGATTTTGAGTGGATTTGAGATTATTTCGATGAAAATATGTTAATTTGTGTATAAATATATATGTATGGATATAAAATTATTTTGTGAATATTAATTGTTAATATATATACAGGCATGTTAATTTGTAATTGTGAATTGTTGGTATATATATATATATTTTTTTAATTTATATGCATGCATGGGTCGACTTTTGTTAATTAATCGGATGAATTCGAATGTAATTTATAATGATTTATTAATTAATTAGTAGTGAATGTGTATATATATATATATTTATAGTACGTAATATTGTTATAATTTTCAGGATGGACAAGAGTTAGATGAGCCTCAAAAGATGGGATGTGAGATATCACTAGGGAATTAGGAATTTTGTGGATTTTGTGAAGGCTAATTGTGGAGACACTACACTTCATTATTGCCCGTGTAAATAATGTAAGTGTCGCAGCGATCGATTTCGTTTTCCCATTGATAAAGTCCAGAAGCACCTGAGTAAATACGGGTTTTGGGATAAGTACATTTGTTGGATTTATCACGGTGAAACATCGTTAGCGGGTCCGCATGATCATGGACAATTTGGTGAGAGGGTCAGTCCATCCTATGATCATGGACATTTTGCTGAGAGGGCCAGTCCATCCTATGATCCAACATCGATGTTAATCAATGATATGTTTCCTCATGAGAGCGGTGTATTTGCTGATCAAGCACCAAATGTCCCTCCCGTCGTGCAGGGTTTCCCCCATATTGAGCCAGTCGAGCCATTACCTGGAGCTCATGTCAACACAAGCGGTATGGACAAGTACAACAACCTAATTGCATTGCAACAGACTCCGTTGTACGACGGTTGTAGTAAGACTGTTCTTGAAAGTGTCATGGGAGTGATGCAGCTCAAAATGGAGAACAAAATGTCTGTCAAAGCTGTTGATTCTTGGCTGAAGTGGACTGCGTCGCTACTGCCACCCGGTCATCATCTTCCTACCACTCATCATAAGGTGCGACATATCCTGAAAGATCTTGGGCTTTCCTACATCAAAATCCATGCATGCAGATATGATTGTATTCTCTTCTGGGGAAAAGATCTTGAAGACCTTGAAGCCTGCCCGGTATGTTTTACAGAAAGGTATAAGTTGACTCCTGCAGGCAACAAGAAAGTTGTGAAGATACTTCAATATTTCCCGCTTATTGATAGGCTGGAGCGGTTGTTCATGTGTGCTTTCACGGCCGAAGCTATGAGATGGTGGGCTGAGAGGAATTTGCCTGATGATGACACCCTTATACACCCTTCCGACGGAGAGGCTTGGAAGCACATGGTCAGGGAGTTTGATCATTTTGCAGCAGAGGTCCGAAATGTTTGGTTAGGGCTCTCATCTGACGGATTCAGCCCTTTTGGCAACATGAGTCTTCAATACAGTATATGGCCAGTTATTTTGGTACCGTACAACCTTCCACCATGGATGTGCATGAAGAAGGAATACAATATGCTGACTCTGTTAATTCCGGGCCCGAGTTATCCAGGAAAGTGTCTAGATGTGTATTTGAGGCCTTTGATTGAGGAGCTTAAGTACCTGAGTGAGTGTGGTCACCCCACTTACGATAGGTTCAAAAATGAGATGTTCCAGATGCATGCCATGCTTGTTGGCACCATCAGTGATTTTCCTGCTCGCGGTATGTTGTCGGGCAACGTTACCAAGGGTTACAGGGCTTATTCAGAGTGCATGACGGTTGATTGTTGCAGTCCTCATTGCAGTAAAATTGTTCAGATGCGTCACCGTTGTTGGCTTCCATATGATCACCCATTTAGGCAGGATCAAGACGCTTTTGATGGGACTGTGGAAACAGGTGTGGCACCCAGGCGATGGATAGGGGATGAAATTTTGGAAGTGTTGAATTAATATGATTTTGGCCAGCTGAGCAATCATCCTGAGATAGTGGCATTAATTCCAGAGAAGCCCGAAAGGTATAAGTTTTGGACACACAAGAGCATATTCTGGGAACTCTCCTACTGGCCCAGGTTGCCTATCAGACACTACCTAGATGTCATGCACATAGAGAATAATGTGTGTGAAAGTGTGGTGGGCACAGTTCTTAATTTGGAGGGGAGAACAAAAGACATCCCTAAGGCACGCATTGATCTGAAAGCTATGGGACTGCGGAAACATTTGTGGTTAAGAGATGGTAAGAGAAAAATGCCACAAGCTCCTTACACCGTCAAGTCGAAGCATAAGCATGAAATTTTTGGGTGGCTGAGTAATGTCAGGTATATATTCTTATGGCTATGTAGAAAATTTGCCTTAAATTTTTACTTATATATGGTTATATGAGAGAAATATAATTGTTGCCTATGGCTATATATATATGTAGGTATCCTTATGGCTATGCAGGAAATATAAGCAGGTGTGTTAACTTCTGGGACAATAAGATGTACGGATTAAAGAGTCATGACTGCCATGTACGTACTGCTTCAACGCCTTTTCCCTATTTTCATTCGAGGGTACCTGCCCAAAGAGGTGGTGTAGCCGTTGGTGGCCTTGTCAAGATTCTTTCAGAAGTTATGCACCAGGGAAGTTAAAAAATCAGATCTCAGGGAGATGCAAGATGACATCATTTTTATCATGTGCAAGCTTGAGAGGATATTTCCCCACAAATTTTTTCGACATCATGCCTCACCTGATGATCCATCTTCCCGAACAATTGTTGCTCACCGGTCCCGTACACTACACTTGGATGTATCCTATGGAAAGGTACAAATGATTCATACATTTGGTTTGCCTATGTTTTTATATGTAAATTCTTATTTTTTAAGTATCATAACATGCACTTGTTAACTTGTAGACAATTGGGGGCCTACAAGGACTATGTGAAGAATAAATCTACAGCTGAAGGGTGTATTGCTGAAGCATATCTTGCGCACGAGTGTGTAACGTACACCAACATGTATTTGGGAGCGCTGGAGGACCCCCAACAATAGATGCCGATAGATGAACCCCAGTTAAACCTTTCTATCATCTCCAATGACATGGTAGTACATGGAAGCTTGCCAAAGTCATACAAGTTGGATGGAAATGAGGTAGCCATTGCCCACTGGTCGGTTCTGATTAACTGTCCAGAAGTACAATATTGGAAAAACTATCATCTTCACTGCCCTGCTATTGCCGGAAATGTTGATTACTACAACATGACGTTTGCAATGGGTAAGGGTATATGTGTATATATCTATTTTTTATATCCTTATATAGCATGTGTGTACGTGGTTTTCTTTTTCTATGTTCATAATTTATGGTGTACTTGGTTTCTTATCGTTTTCAGATGAACCATGTAGCAAATGATGGTTGCCCAGAGTGGTCAAACGAATTGAGGGTCTTGGCGATGAAACCGATAGCTTCAAAAGTTTACTCGATGTGTCAGGTCAATGACGTGAAATTTATATGTGAAAATCGAGACGACCGTCTGAAAACACAGAATTGTGGGGTGATGGTCCATAGTGGGCAGGATGGCGTTGACTATTACGGTGTCCTTCATTCAGTTGTTGAACTAATTTATAGGAACCGCATGAAAGTGCACTTGTTCAAGTGTAGATGGTTTGATACTAGCCCGGAGAACACAAGGACCGATCAGTACGGAATATTTTCGGTGAATACTGCTACAAGCTGGTATAAAGAAGACCCTTTCGTTCTTGCCACATCAGTAAAACAAGTGTTTTACCTTGATGATCTTTTCAACAAAGTCCCGTGGAAGGTGGTAAACCATGTTGCTCATAGAAACATATACAGTGCTGCCACACTTGGTGAGACCGCAGATGATGAAAAAGTTACTGCATACCAAGAGCCGAACGCTTTTGACATTCCGGAATCATCTACAATTCGCCTTAATAATGTGAGATCTTGGAGTGTGGTTCGAATTACTGGAGCAGAACTTGTCGATGTTAATCCAAATCAAGTTGACGCTGATTCAGATGACGAGGAGCGACACATATTGCCAGAGGATACCTATGAAACCGAGTCAAACTCAAGTGTTGAAGATGATTATGATTATCATCCTTAGTACGTTAATTAATGATGTATGTATTTAATTTTAGTATATATAAACGTGCATGTACGTATTTATAGTCGTAAATTATATATAGTCGGAAATTCTAGTCGAAAATTCTAGTCGTAAATTATAGTCGGAAATTATATATAGTCGTATTTATTCTAGTCGCAATCGATCGTACATTATAGTCGGAAATTATATATATATAGTCGGAAATTCTAGTCAAAAACTATAGTCGTAAATTATAGTCGGAAATTATGGTCGGAAATTGGTCGGAAATTGGTCGGGAATCACTATCATTACCAACGAGTTGATAACTCGTTGGTAATAGTATTACCCACGAGTTATCAACTCGTTGGTAATAGTATTACCAACGAGTTGCTTATCAACTCGTGGGCAATACTATTGCCAACAAGTTAACTCGTTGGTAATAGTATTGCCCACGAGTTAAATCGTAACTCGCTGGCAATGCTCTCGGTATTTCCCAGGAGGCAGCTCGAGTTGGTTCCTCATTTCTTCACCTCTCTCTCTTCCCTCTCTTCCCTCTCAAACCCTAAAACCCCATTTCTTCATCTCTTCCTCACCTAGCTCGCCTCCCTCTCCTCAAACCTCTCTTCCTCTCCTCCCCTCTCCCCTCCCCTCCTCCCCTCTCCCGTCTCCCCTCTCCACACAAAAAAACTCCAAATTGAGATTTCCTCTCCTCCCCTCCTCCTTTACCTCCTCCCCTCACCTCGGTCGCCAGAATTCGAAGCCGAGCTCGACCATGACAGGTCCTAGCTCCCTCTCTCTCTCTCTCTCTCTCTCTCAATTTTAGTTTTTTATAATTATGTATATATATGCATTTTAATTATATTTTTATGCATTTTAATTAACTTGATTAATTAAGTTTTGGGTGATGTTTTAATTTTTGATAATTTAAGGTGATGTATATATGTGATGTATGTATGTGGAAAATATTTGGAAAATTTAATTAAGGTGATGTATATATGTGATGTATATATGTGGAAAATTTAATTAAGGTGATGTATATATGTATATATGTGATGTATATAATTAAGTTTTGATAATTTAAGGTGATGTATATATGTGGAAAATATTTAGGTAATTTAAGGTGATTTGGGTGGATTAAATGATATATATAGTTCATAATTATATTGTATTTTTAAGGTGTTGCATATATGGGCAAATTAAGGTGATTTGGATTCATTGATATAAGTAGTTTAAGGTAATTTAGGGTGCTGGGCAAATTAAGGTGATTTGGATTAATTGATATAGTTGATAATTTAAGGTATATTTGTTAACTTAATTAATCGGTTAAATAAGTATTTGGATAATAATTAATTGATATCATAACTGCATTTAGAACCGTTTGGAACCGGAACCATTTGTAACCGAACCGATAACCGCTAGAATCGAAACCGGAACCGAATGGTTCCGGTTTCAAACGGTTCCGGTTCTAAATGGTTATCGATTCCAACAATTAGTCCTGGATTCGGTTATATGAAAAACAAGAACCGGAACCGTTTGGAACCGGATCCATTTGGAACCGGAACTGTTTGGAACCGGAACTTTTTGAAACCGAACGGTTCCGGTTCCAAATGGTTCTGGGTTCAAACGGTTTCGGTTCCAAACGGTTCCGGTTCCGGTTTTTCATAGAACCGAATCCAGGACTCATTGTTGGAACCGATAACTGTTTGGAACCGGAACCGTTTGTAACCGGAACCGTTTCGAATCAGAACCATTTCGAACCGGAACCGTTCGGAACCGGAACCGTTTCGATCCTATAACCGCTACAACCGGAACCAGAACCGAACGGTTCCGGTTCCAAACGGTTCCAGTTGCAAACGGTTTCGGATCCAAACGGTTCCGGTTCCAAATGGTTCCGGTTCTGGTTTTTCATAGAACCGAATCCAGGACTCATTGTTGGAACCAATAACCATTTGGAACCGGAACCGTTTGTAACCGGAACCGTTTGTAACCGGAACCGTTTGTAACCGGAACCGTTTGTAACCGGAACCGTTTGTAAACGGAACCATTTGGAACCTATAACCGCTACAACCGGAACCGGAACCAAACGGTTCCGGGTCTGAACGGTTCCGGTTCCAAATGGTTCCATCATTAATTTTCATATAACCGAATCCAGGACTAATTATTAGATGTGCAGGAGGTTTTGCGGCAAATTGGCTTGGAGGCATCAAACGGAGAGGGACTAGAAATTGTGGAGGGAGCAGCAGTCAGCAACACGCGTAGTGGGCTAATTATGAATGCTCGCAAACAAATGTTGCTAGCTGCACGAGGAGAGGAGGAAGCTGCACGATCCGGATGCGTGCAACCCCCAGTCCAGCCTCGAGCCTCAGTCATCAGACTCTCAGTCAGCAGACCCACAGACGAGTGACAGTCAACGGGGGCATCAGAAACTCCCTCCATCTGAATGCCCCCTATTGGCCCAGTGCCTACTCCCGTTTCACGGGAATCATCTGAGGCAGATGGTGATGGAGCCTCATCGTTCAGGCCTCGTCTATCTCCGTCGTCCGGTCTCTTCCTGCCCGACGAGATTCCTGTGATCCCTGAATTCGATGATAGGGGGAGGCCTATTTATATTGAAGGACGGCCGGAGTTCCTGAGCGTAGAGGAAGCGTACAACTTTATCCCGTTCGACCCCGTGTATCTTTGGAGTGCGAGGTGCACCAACCAGCAAATGGACGATGCAGGTAAATTTTATTTAACAAGATTGATTACAATAATTATTACTTAAGCCTTACGATAGGTTCAATTAATGATATCAATTTGTTGACATTGTATTATTAGGCAATTTCGTTAATGGCACTGGAAAACGAAAGACTAGAGGCACCTGCACCAGGAAGAGACTTGAGCAGGCCACCGGGGGAAGGAAAACGCTCATTAGGGCCAATGAGCATGGTGAGGTGATCGAGACATTTGACACCACGCGAAAGTATGCCAGCATGGCCAGGGCCGTCGTGCGGGACAAGGTCCCAATGCTTTGGCCAGATTGGGAATGTGTGCCTCTCTACGTGAAGATGCAAGTGCATAATGCACGGAGTGTGAGTTAAATTGTATTTTCATTACGTAAATTTTACATTTATTAATTAAGTCCGAATAAATATATAATTTTACCGTTTATATATTCATCTTGTAGGTGTGGTTTGACGTGGATGAATGCCTTATTCACACATGGGTAGAGCGTCAACTACATATCAGGTGATGTGATTCGAGTTATTTGAGTATAAATTGAGTTAGATTTTTGTTTATCAAGTGTTTTAATATCTCTAACTTTTTTTTTCTGGTGTTAATATAGATATAAAGAGTGGAAGAACGAGCTTTCAAAACATTACACACAGTATAAGGAGCTAGGCAGTGGTTCTACCCCTAGCGAATTCCGGTTTAGGGAGAACGAGTGGCTGTGGCTGGTAGCCCACTTCGAGCACCCCAAAGCGAAGGTATGCATCCTGAATATATTTTACAACCCTAATGTATCGCATCACATTGAAATAGTTAGTTACTAATTTTTTTACATATGTTTATCAAACAAGGCGATTTCCAAGACGAACATGGAGAACAGATTGAAAAACACCAAGGCCCATCATGCAGGTTCACTCAACTATTTGAGTTGGTCGAGTAAGGCGCAGCAACAACAAGAAGTCAACCCGTTGGTGTTTGTTCATCAGAAGTTCTATCTGCAGTGCCCTGAAGAAGCGGTAAGTCTTTAGCCTTATTAGTTTGTAGTTCACATATGCATGTGTTAATATGTGACGACCCGAAACAGAATCAGCAGTTAAGTCGCATAGTCGCAGAGTTACGACAGTGTTGAAACTGCCAGCTTTCTTAACGACTAAATTATTGGCCAAGAATTGGAGCTGGGTCTCTTCTCGAGAGTCGTTGTACGTGTAATTACGAGTTCGTGGGCGGTTCCTGATCGTTATTGGACGACCGAGGAATTAATTATGAATATTTGAAGTTTCGACGGAAACAGATTTAAATGGCAGGTTTGTTCGCGACTAAACAATTGGACGAGAATTTGGTTTCGGTTTCTTCACGGAAGTTGTTCAGAATTTAATTTCGAGTTCGTGGGAACTTCTGGAGCATGATTTTGAGTTACGGAGTTTAAGTTGTGATTATTTCCGTTTGTTGATTGTTTAGTCGATTAAATATGTGTTTGGTTGAATGGTTGACTTTTTATCCGTTTGGCCAATGTGTTTGACTTTGGGTGATAAATGAAGAGTATGTTGAGACGAGTTCGTGGCCGCGAGAATTATCTGGATCAGAATTACGACGCGGAAGTTACGGGAATTTAAAGTTTGTCGCGAAATGTATTTATGGGGGTTTCCTCTTTGGGAAGTCTATATATGGTAGTTTCCCCTTTGGGAAAGTCAAAGTTTGAATTAGAAGTGTTGACCCTGTTTGACTGTTTGACCGAGTGGTGGAGGTGTTGCTCGACGGTGCACGACGGCCACCGGTGGTGGCATGCCGTCCGGCCACCCCCGAGGTCGACGAGGGATCCGTTCTGCTCGGCCTTGCCTCCTTGTTCCGTTCCCGGCCACCCCTCACGGCGAGGGTGGCGGTGGAGGAGGAAATTTTCCGGTAAGAAATGATGGAATTTTGGGTGATTCAGGTTCCTAATTTTTGACCGAGTTGAACTCAATCATTGACTGGGTTTTGTAGCTCTCCTCTCAAGGATTCTAACCATGTAAGTATGAAATTCTAATTCGATTTGTGGAAGGAGAATTTTGGATTGGAAAATTTGTGTACAATTCGGTTTTACTTGAAATTGACCATGTTAGAGTGAGAATTGGCCTTCGTTGTAGTTGACAAAGTTGGTCAGTGGGTGATTTTGAGTGGAATAGGGGTTGCTCCACCGTGAAATTCTCCGGTCAGCGGTGGCGCCGCAGTGGACGGCGGTCAATGGCGGCGGTCAACGGTCAAAGTTTGACTTTTTGGACTTTCGACAAGTTGCATGTCATTTGACTCGAAATCGCGCCCCGATCGCAGTGGGGAGGTTCGTTTCTCGATTTGAGCGTCCGAAAGTATAGTGAGGTATTGTGGTGTACATATACGGATTTTCGACGATTCGTCGACTTTGAGTTGTGTGTTTCCGAGAACTGTGGTTTCTCGTGAATTGTTTTATATCGTCGAATTATGGTTATGAGAATTGGATTTTGTGAATATTCAGGGGTTCGTGATCGTTCGTTTGGCGAGGGACTTTCCGCCGGATCACGGGTTAACGCGATACGCGTTACGCCAGTCTGTGAGTGGACAATTTCTTTTCACGGAAATGATTGCGAGTCTTTTTATATGATTTTCGAACTTGAGCATGCGTATGAGATTTCGGATTACATGAGCATGTGTTTACAATTATATATATATATATACGGATACACGTATACGAATAAACAGATATGAGCATATTTACGAGATTATGATTATTATGAGCATGTGTTATATACGATTATGTTACGCATATGCATTTTTATGCTGTTTACTGTACATGCATCGAGATATTTGTGACTTGATTTTCACAGAGTACAGTCGTAGTTCATGTTGTTGTATCGATACACACGCATCCCCGGCTGATCACTGAGGGTGCCTACCAGGGGGGACGCTGTGCCTTGTGCCGATGTATTTCCGGGTAGGTACAGTTATCTGTTTCTTGTGCCGAGGCATTTCTGGGTGGAAACAGTTACCCTGACCTGAGGCCTTTCTGGCTCGAATCACGTATGGGTCTGAGATCCCGTGATTCAGACTGTACTAGCACGGAGGTGTCCATGAGTGGCCCAGTGGATTTTTACTTGCATGCTCTGTACGCTGGAGGAGTATGAGTTTACCTCGCGTATTTTATTATATTTATTTATTTGGACTCGCATATGCTTTTATAATGAATATTACTTGGTGAAAGACATTTATTTTCGTCCACTCACTCTAACGTGTTTATTGTCTTTCCCCTGGGCTTTTCGGTTTCCATGCCCAGTTTGCAGTTCAGGCTCTGAGCGTGTTTATTGGCATAGTGCTCGAGCAATATTGTTTCATCCAGTAGGTTTATTGTTCTACCTACTGTGGTATGCGTATATGATTATGTATTAGATGTCGCTCTGAGCGTTCTGTGGTATATGCTATACGATTTTTAACCCGGATTTCAGTAAAGTGCATATATATTTACTACTTTACTTTACTGTTGATATATTGAGAAATCCGGATGGGATTGGTGCCCACGGTTTGCCTTTTGTGGCATAGGATGAAGTGTATTTTCCGCGTGCAGGTAATGGTAATTACACGTTAGTAACGAAACTCTGCCCAAATTTCGAAAAGTTTTTGCTGGTTTGTGTTTTCGAAGGGGTTCGATTCCGGTTTAGGGAGCTAAATCGGGGTTGGGTCCTTTCATAATAGAACTATTTTTCTCTATTAATTTAACTCGTTTAATAATACGTTATTCATATTCGCTTTTCAATTAGGCGAGAGTGGAGGAAGCAATCGCAGAAGTCACCATGAATATAGCTCGAAACAACCATCCTGACTGCTTGGAGGAAGAAGTGACCCAGTATGCCTCTCAGATCGATCCGCTTGATCGCCCTATAGTGGCTCAGATCATGGCAAAAGCATGCGGGACTGGAAAGAATACCTACTACTGCAGGGGAATGGGCTCGGCGGGCGAAGGAGTATTGAAGAACACTTCGGAATACTCTACCGGGTCAAGAACTTCAACTTCTAGGAACTCTAACCTAGCAGAGGAGCTTAAGAGGATGCAGAGGGAGTTGGAGGAGCAAATGAGGCAGATGGAGGAGATGCGGCAATTGGCCGAGTAACAGGCAGTCAGAGATGCCGAGCACCGGGTGCTGGTCGAGCAACACCGAATGATGTTCCAGCAACAGACACAAATGTTCACATGGATGCAGACGAGGTACGCGTGCCAGACTACCAGACAACCGGTCCCCACACCTTCCCCGGTCCCTGTGTTCCACAGTGATCCATCACCGCAGCAGTCACCGCCACAGCAAGACCAGGGTAGCCACCGTAGTTCAAATGATTACATGGATTTCTTCGACCCTGACGTGGGAGTTCTTCGACCCTGACGTGTTGTTGTAGTTTATTTTCGTATTGGTTCTATTTGTACTGTGTGTTGGACAATTATGTGTGTACTGTTGAACTTGTATTTGTACGGTTTCTGTTTTTCAGTGCAGGTTCTGGAATTGGGCCCAATCTAGAACCGGATTTTTTTTGACAAATTTCTCCGGGTATTGCCGGCGACTTGGACCAAAGTCGCCGCCAATACCCCTCATTTTCCGGCCACGGCGAAGCAATCATTGTCGGTAACTTGAGTCGCCGGTGATTCCTTGAGTATTACCGGCGACTTGAGTCTCCGGTGATGCCCTTAAGCATTGCCGGCGACTTGAAAAATAAGTCGCCGATAATACTTTCACCGGCGCCAAATTTCCGGCGAGAGTATTACAGGCAACTGGGCATGGAAACCGAAAAACCCAGGGGAAAGACATGAAAATCGTTAGAGTGAGTGGACGAAAATAAATGTCTTTCACCAGTTGATATATATGCTTAAAATAACATATGCGAGTCCAGGTAAATAAAGATAATAAAGTACACGAGGTAAAATCATACTCCTCCAGCGTACTGAGCATGCAAGTAAAAATCCCACGGGGTCACTCATGGACACGTCCGTGCTAGTACAGTCCGAATCACGGGATCCCAGACCCACACGTGATTCTAAGCCAGAAAGGCCTCGGTTCGGGGGAAACGCCCCTCGCCGGTCAAGTAGGGGTAACGCCCCTCCTGGGCGCCTACCATCGGGGATCAGCTGAGAGGCAAGTGTATCGATACAACAACATAACTGAGACTGTACTCTGTGCAAATGAAATCATAAACAGTTCGATGCAAACGCATGAAACAGCATATAAGTGTATTTATATTCGTATACGTATATCCATATATGTATAATCGTATATTCGTAAAAACACATGCTCATGTAATCCGTAATCTCAATACGCATGCTCAAGTTCATAAATCATATAAAAGACTCGCAAGAATTCCGTGAAAAGAAATTGTCCACTCACAGGTGACCAAACGCGCACTCGCGCTAATCTCGTGGTCCGGCGGAAGATTCCACGCCTGAAGCACGATCTCGATCCCGATCTTGATTTCCTGAATATTCATAAAACATAACTGATCAAAATCATAGTCCACAACCCTGTACTGAACCACGGAAACCAACCGTTCCCAGAAATAAACAATGCAATGCAAAACGATTAACGGAATTCCCAAAATCTCCACTCGAAACCCTCGACTGAAAATCGGCTAACCAAATCAATCCGAAAACCTCTGGACAATAATCAGGGCGCGATTTCGACAAAAAACGACATTAAAAACGTCGAAATCTGAAAAAGTTAATCAGGGCACGCCGTCAAAGGTGGAATTCCATGGCGAGATTCTCCAGAATTAAAGACCACATCAATCCCAACCATTTCCATAACAACCATCAAGGCCAAATCCACACAGAACCCCTCCAATTTCAGCCAAAACCGAACGGTATCCAACTCTCCGGTGACCTAATTGGGTTGCCCTTAAAACCCAACCATAGCCAAAACTAATCACACCATGAGACTCAGAGGGGTAAGGGGAGTCGAATCTCCCTAACCACCACCCTCAAAGCTCACCGGAAAATGGCCAACCATCACCGGCGATGTAACCCAGCTCGGCCCGATTCGGGCTCCATAAAATCCTCATCAATTTTCATAAATTTAAACATCTTTCAACTCGAAATCACAAGGGGAAGCTGTACATACCCTCGTCGGAGTCGGGGGTGGCCGGAAAATGGGTCGTCAGACGGCAAGACCAAAACGGAAACTTCTCCACTTCGGGTCAACGGTCAGATTTCCATTTTTGGAAAGTCAAAGTTTGGTCAACGTCAGTCAATGCTTTTACGACTAATTCTCGACTATTCCGATATTTATACTCGCGCCTCGGGTCGATCGACAATTCGAAATGGATAACCATCACGTTTCGGATAAACACAAAACAATCGGATAAACTCGTCGAAAACTGAAACTTCGAATAATCACAAAATATTCCTCAGTTATCGGAAAAATCTTCCGGAACCGCCCACGAGCTCGAAATCACGTACTCTACAACTTCCGTGAAGACACTCAACTCAATTTCTCGACCAAAAACATAGTGGCGAATAGAATCGGCAAACTACATAAATAACGTAAAACTGCGACTAAACAGAATCTCGTGAATCGTGCCGAATACACAACTGATTCTGGTTCGGGTCCTCACAAATCTACCCCCCTTAAAGAAATTTCGACCTCGAAATTTACGTACCTGTCAAGTGAACAGATGAGGATACTGTTCCCGCATACGCTGCTAAGTCTCTCAGGTGGCCTCCTCAACTGAGTGGTTTTTCCACAAGACCTTCACCAGCGGGATCACACAGTGTCTCAACTCCTGCTCACGACGATCGAGAATCTGCACAGACTCCTCTACGTACGTCAAATCCTCTCTGATCGGCAACTGCTGTGGGGCTAATACATGTGAAGGATCTGAGATGTACTTCCGCAACATCGAAACATGGAAGACATCATGAACACGAGCCATCTCAGCTGGTAACTCAAGTATGTAAGCAACTGCTCCAACCCTCTCCGTAATCTTATACGGACCAATGTATCGTGGTCGAAGCTTGCCACGCTTCCCGAAACGCACTACTCCCCTCCACGGAGATAGTTTCAAGAATACCCAATCACCAACCTCGAACTCTA
The DNA here is from genome assembly GCA_946800695.1 of Geum urbanum. Lineage (NCBI taxonomy): Eukaryota > Viridiplantae > Streptophyta > Magnoliopsida > Rosales > Rosaceae > Geum > Geum urbanum. The sequence goes on along the minus strand of OX327003.1, from coordinate 22,737,709 downwards.
AACTCTTCCTCCTCACATCCGCGTAACTCTTCTGCCAATCCTGGGCGATCTTCAATTGATCCCGGATAACCTGTATGTCCTCTATCGTAGTTTTCACCAAATCTGGACAAATAAGCCAACGCTCGCCCACCTCACTCCAACACAATGGAGTGCGACACTGCTTCCCGTACAAGGCCTCGTACGGTGCCATCTCAATACTGGCCTGATAACTATTGTTATAGGCGAACTCAATCAAATGTAACTGCTGATCCCAGTTTCCGCGAAACTGCAATACACATGATCTCAGCATATCCTCAAGAGTCTGAATGGTCCGCTCGGACTGTCCGTCAGTCTCAGGACGAAAAGCTGTACTAAATCGCAACCTCGTACCCAAAGCTCGCTGCAACGCCTGCCAAAACTCAGAAGTGAACTGACTATCTCGGTCAGAAACAATGGACGTAGGCACACCATGCAAGCGAACAATCTCTGATAAGTACAACTTGGCCAATCTGCCCACTGATATCTTCCCTGGAAGTGCACGAAAGTGTGCGGATTTCGTCAGTCGGTCAACAATAACCCAAATGCCAGTGTTGCCCGCCGAAGTACGCGGCAACTGATAGACGAAATCCATCGTGATATGCTCCCACTTCCAAACCGGAATCTCAAGTGGCTGTAGTTTCTCTGTAGGCTTCTGCCTCTCCGCCTTCACCTGCTGACAGATCAAACATCGACTCACGTATGCAGCAATTTTCTGCTTCATGTTGCGCCACCAATAGTACACTCGAAGTGTACGAAACATCTTCGTACCTCCGGGATGCATCGCATACGCTGAACTATGGGCCTCGTCCAGAATCTCCTTCTTCAAGCTCTTGTCTCTGGGCACACACAACCTGCCTCTGAACAACAACGTACTGTCGTCGCTCACTCTGTAGGCACACCATTCCGTATCATAGTCTTCTTGCCCAACAGGTAAGAATCTGAATCCTGAGCCTCTCGTACCTGATCAACCAATACAAGTCGAACCTGAAAACTGGCCAACAAAGCTCCCTCGTCATCATACCCGAACACAGCACCCGTAGCTCGAAGCTCGGCTCACATCGACACCCTGGCCACACACATATGAAACAACGAGGCTCCAGATTTCCGGCTAAGTGCATCAGCTACTACGTTGGCCTACCCTAGATGGTACTCGAAAGTGCAATCATAATCGTTGATCATCTCCATCCAACAGCGCTGCCTCATATTCAGATCCGGCTGCGTCCGCAAGTAGGTGAGACTCTTACACTGAGCACCATACAAATAATGCCTCCAGCTCTTCAACGCTAACACGATAGCGGCTAACTCCAAATCATGCGTCGGATAGTTGACCTCATGCGGTTTCAGCTGCCTGGAACCATATGCTACAACTCTACCATGCTGCATCAACACACAGCCAAGCCCCAACTTCGACGCATCACTGTACACAACAAACTCACCACTGTCGTCTGGCAATGTCAAAACCGATGCGGTAGTCAATCTCTCCTTCAGGAGCAAATAACTCTCCTCGCACACATCAAACCACTCAAACTTGACGCCCTTCTTCGTCAATTTAGTCAGTGGTGTAGCAATCCGGGAGAAATCCTGCACAAACCGTCGGTAATAGCCTGCTAACCCCAAGAAACTCCGGATCTCTGGCACGGTAGTGGGTCTACTCCAGTTCAGCACGGCCTCGATCTTATCAGGATCAACACTGACTCCCTCGGCCGAAATCACGTGGCCCAGAAACTTCACACTATCCAACCAGAATTCACACTTGCTAAACTTCGGGAACAACTGATGGTCCCGCAAAGTCCGCAACACTGCTCGCAAATGTTTCTTGTGCTGGCCCACACTCCTGGAATAGATCAAAATATTGTCAATGAATACAATCACGAACTTGTCCAGGAACCGTCTGAATACCCGATTCATCAAGTCCATGAAAGCTGCGGGGGCGTTCGTCAACCCAAACGGCATAACAAAAAACTCATAGTGCCCATACCGCGTCCTGAATGCTGTCTTGGCTACATCAGAGTCACGGATCCTCAACTGGTGATATCCGGATCGAAGGTCAATCTTCGAAAAGACTGATGCTCCCTTAAGCTGATCGAACAAGTCATCAATCCGCGGCAACGGATACTTGTTCCTCAGTGTAATCTGATTCAGCTTCCGATAGTCGATGCACAAACGCATGGACCCATCCTTCTTCCGCACAAACAACACTGGGGCACCCCACGGAGAAACACTCGGTCGAATGAATCCCTTCTCTAGCAACTCCTGGAGCTGAATCTGCAACTCCTTCAACTCCGCAAGCGCCATAAAATACGGTGTCTGAGAAATTGGTCCTGTACCTGGCAATAACTCAATAGTGAAATCAATCTCCCGCACAAGGGGTATACCGGGTAACTCCGCTGGAAACACATCTGGAAACTCCGACACAACCTCAATACTACCAAGATCCGGAACTGCAGCTGTGGTGTCCACAACATGGGCTAAGTAAGCGACACAACCCTTCTTCATCAACCGATCCGCCCTCATCGCGGAAATCAAACACGGTAGTGAAGTGTTCTTCTCGCCACGGACAATATCTCGGGTAACCCTGGTCGTCGAAACACGACCTCCTTCCTGTGACAATCAAACATGGCCCAATGCGACTCCAAAAAGTCCATACCCAAGATCAGATCAAAATCCACAATATTAAGCAGTAATAGATCTGCGGCTAGTCCATAACCATCAATAAACACCTCACAATCCCTGTACACCCAACCGATGCTCACAACCTCACTTAACGGATACAACACTCTCCACAACCCCGGAAGTGGAGATGCAGGTACCGTAGCTAACGATGACAGTCTATATGATATGAATGAATGTGTGGCACCTGGATCTAACAATGCAACTACTGGAATACCAAAGACATGTAACGTATCGATAACGACCTCCGGTGATGCTCTGCCCTCACGTAGAGTCATAGCATGAACTCTCGCCTGTCCGGCCGGTCGTCCTCGCTGGGGCTGTCCCTGCTGTCTGCAAAATGTGCTGGTCGCACTCCAGAAGTGGCACCTCTCTCAACTCCGGAACTCTGGGCCGCCTGTCCATCACCACCATACAACTGAGGACACTCCCTCGCATAGTGACCGACCTGGCCACAGCGGAAACAAGTGAAAGGACCTCGCTGACATGGACCCACATGATGTCGGCTGTAGAGACTACACAACGGGTACTCCCTCGATACAGCAAAAGTGCCACCAGTACGTCGAGGATAACTAGAACCGCTGGAACCTGCACTAGCCTGTGGTCGCTGCGGTCTTTCTCTCCACCTTCTTGGTCTCTGCCTGGGTATACCAACTGGTGGGCGATATGATCCACCGCCTGAGGATGAAGCTGAACCGGAAGTATCAGAACTCTGCCTCTTCGAAGGCCCCTGACTCGGTCCACCTTCCTCAAACCGTCTCGGCGGGTACCTCTGCTATCTCTCATGCTCAATATCCTCACCTCGGAGTGCAGCACTGACGAACTCATCAAAGTTGTTCCGAGGCATCATAGTCAAAGTCGCCTTAATATTCAGATTCAATCCCAGCTCAAACCTGCGACACTTGGCTTCCTCAGTAGCCACCATATCCTGCGCAAAACGAGACAAACGGGTAAACCGATCCCGGTACTCAAGTACAGACAAACTGCCCTGCCTCAAGTTCGTAAACTCCTCGTACTTGCCTTGCTGGGTAGCCTGATTAAAGTACCTCCGCATAAACAGATCACAGAACAATGTCCACGGAGTGTCAGCTGGAACTCTGTCTGTGCTAACCCACCAAAAGTATGCTACTGTCATCTGCTCAGGAGTAAACTGCAGATGCTCACAAACACGTTCAATCTGAACCAACCATGCCTTGCATATCTCTGGATCAACTGAACCCGAAAACACAGTAGCACCAGTAGTGCGAGCCTTGACCACAGGGTCAAAACCCTCTTCCAAACGCAGCACTCGCATCAGCAAGTCGGCGTTCCTCATCAGGATCCTCATCTCGATCAACACGGGGACCACGTCGAGGAGGCATCCTACTGATACAAGACAAGCATTAGGTACAAGCAGAAATAACGTAATCAGGAAACCGCAGATATTTGAGAACACACAACACCCGAAGTATTGATGAGTACCGCTGGCCAGTCGGGTCATCATTCCAGTCATGCTGTACCAACTCAAATATCTTAAGCGTCACAACTACAAGAGTCTACAGAATCTGACAACCTAATGCTCTGATACCAAGCTGAAAGGACCCAACCCCGATTCAGTTACCTAAACCGGAATTGAACCCCTTCTGAAAATACGAACCAACAAAAACTTTTCAAAAATTTCGGCAGAGTTTCGTTACTAACGTGGAATTGCATAAACCTGCACCCAGAAAATAACACTTCGTCCTATGCCATAAAAACCAAACCGTGGGCACCAATCCCATCCGGATTTCTCAACATCATAATATATACAATAAACAGTAAACATACTGTACTATATATAATATATTCGAGAAAATCCGTATAAACATGTATCAGAACGTATCAGAGCGACCTCTAGTGAAAATATAAACAATATACACATCAGTAGGCGAAACAAGAACCTACTGGAAAACACAGGTAGCTCAGATCACTAGCCTCCAAACCGCGACGTGAAACACCAAACCTGAACTGCAACTGGGCACGAAAACCGAAAAGCCCAGAGGAAAGAAATGAAAATCGTTAGAGTGAGTGGACGAAAATAAATGTCTTTCACCAGTTGATATATATGCTTAAAATAACATATGCGAGTCCAAGTAAATAAAGATAATAAAGTACAAGAGGTAAAATCATACTCCTCCAGCATACTGAGCATGCAAGTAAAAATCCCACGTGGTCACTCATGGACACGTCCATGCTAGTACAGTCCGAATCACGGGATCCTAGACCCACACGTGATTCTATGCCAGAAAGGCCTCGGTTCCGGGGAAACGCCCCTCGCCGGTCAGGTAGGGGTAACGCCCCTCCTGGGAGCCTACCATCGGGGATCAGCAGAGAGGCAAGTGTATGGATACAACAACCTAACTGAGACTGTACTCTGTGTAAATCAAATCATAAACAGTTCGATGCAAACGCATGAAACAGCATATTAGTGTATGTATATTCGTATACGTATATCCGTATATGTATAATCGTATATTCATAAAAACACATGCTAATGTAATCCGTAATCTCAATACGCATGCTCAAGTTCATAAATCATATAAAAGACTCGCAAGAATTTCGTGAAAAGAAATTGCCCACTCACAGGTGAGCAAAACGCGCACTCGCACTAATCTCGTGGTCCAGCGGAAGATCCCTCGCCTGAAGCACGATCTCTATCCCGATCTCGATCTCCTAAATATTCATAAAACATAAGTTATCAAAATCATAGTCCACAACCCTGTACTGAACCACGGAAACCAACCGTTCCCGGAAATAAACAATGCAATGCAAAACGCTTAACGAAATTCCCAAAATCTCCACTCGAAACCCTCGACTGAAAATCAGCTAACCAAATCAATCCGAAAACCTCTAGATGATAATTAGGGCGCGATTTAGACAAAAATGACATTAAAAACGTCGAAATCTGAAAAAGTCAACCCTCGCCGGAGCTCCGCCGTTGACCGCCGGCGGTGCCGGCGGCGCGCCGTCAACGGTAGAATTCCACGGCGCGATTCTCCAGAATTAAAGACCACATCAATCCCAACCATTTCCATAACTACCATCAAGGCCAAATCCAAACAGAACCCCTCCAATTTCAGCCAAAACCGAACATGATCCAACTCTCCGGTGACCTAATCGGGTTGCCCTTAAAACCCAACCATAACCAAAACTAATCACACCATGAGACTCAGAGGGATAAGGGGAGTCAAATCCCCCTAACCACCACCCTCAAAGCTCGCCGGAAAACGGCCAACCATCACCGGCGATGTAACCAGCTCGGCCCGATTCGGGCTCCATAAAATCCTCATCAATTTTCATAAATTTAAACATCATTCAACTCGAAATCACAAGGGGAAGCTGTACATACCCTCGTCGGAGTCGGGGGTGGCCGGAAAATGGGTCTTCGGATGGCTAGACCAAAACGGAAACTTCTCCACTTCGGGTTAACGGTCAGATTTCCATTTTTGGAAAGTCAAAGTTTGGTCAACGTCAGTCAATGCTTTTACGACTAATTCTTGACTATTCCGATATTTATACTCGCGCCTCGGGTCGATCGACGATTCGAAATGGATAACCATCACGTTTCGGATATACACGAAAAAATCGGATAACCTCGTTGAAAACTGAAACTTCGAATAATCACAAAATATTCCTCGGTTATCGAAAAAATCTTCTGGAACTGCCCACGAGCTCGAAATCACGTACTCTACAACTTCCGTGAAGACACTCAACTCAAATTCTCGACCGAAAACATAGTCGCGAATAGAATCGGCAAACGACATAAATAACGTAAAACTGTGACTAAACAGAATCTCGTGAATGTGCCGAATACACAACTAATTCTGGTTCGGTTCGTCACAAATACATCATCAAATCTCACAATTTCAAACACAAATCAACTTAGAAACTCAAGAGGAAGATATTTATACCCGTCACGTGGCCGGAGGTGGCCGGAAAATCCAAGTCGGCCGGCGAAAACCAAACGGGAAAGTTTTCCTCCACGGTCAACGATCAAACTGCCTAAAATGGAAAGTCAACGCCTGGTCAAACCTTAAACAGTGTTTTCAACAATTTCTGATATTTATACTCGCGTCTCCGAATGATCAACGGTTCAAAATGGATAACCATTACGATTCAGATAAATTCGAAACGAACGGATAAACTCGTAAATAAACCAAAACTTCAAATAATCATATTATATTCCTCGGTTATCGGAAAATGCATCCGTAACTGCCCACGAGCTCGAAATCACGTGCTCTACGACTTCCGTGAAGAAACTCAATTCAAATTCTCGGCCGAAAATTAAGTCGCGAACTAAATCGGCAAATCACACAATTAACGACTAATCGCGATTAAGCATAATCTCGTGAGTCGTACTAATTACTCTACTGATTCTGGTTCAGGTCGTCACAAATCTACCCCCGTTAAAAAAAAATTCGACCTCGAAATTTACGTACTTGTCAAGTGAACAGATGAGGATACTGTTCCCGCATATGCTACTAAGTCTCCCAGGTGGCCTCCTCAACCGAGTGATTCTGCCACAAGACTTTCACTAGCGGGATCACACAATCTCTCAACTCCTGCTCACGATGATCGAGAATCTGCACAGGCTCCTCCACGTACGCCAAATTTTCTCGGATCGGTAACTACTATGGGGCTAACACATGTGAAGGATCTGAGATGTACTTTCGCAACATCGAAATGTGGAAAACATCATGAACACGAGCCATCTCAGCTGGCAACTCAAGTCTGTAAGCAATAGCTCCAATCCTCTCTGTGATCAGCTGTATACGTGAGTTACTGCGTAGTCGCAGATTGCCGACTGATATTTGAACCGCCAGATTTGTTAACGACTTAATCATTGGCCAAGAATTGGAGCTGGGTCTCTTCTCGAGAGTCGTTATATGTGTGATTTCTATTTCGTGGGCGGTTCCGGATCGTTATTTGGACGACCGAGGAATAAGTTATGAATATTTGAAGTTTCGACGAAATTGGGTTTAAATGGTGATCTTCTTAACAACTTAATTACCGGTCGAGAATTTGGTTTCGGCTTCTTCACGGAAGTTGTTCAGAATTTAATTTCGAGCTCGTGGGAACTTCCGGAGCATTATTCTGAGTTACGGAGATTAAATTGTGATTATTTCTGATTGTTGGTTATTTTGCCGATTTAATATGTGTTGGTGTGAACCGTTGACTTTTTATCTGATGGGCCGATGTGTTTGACTTCGGGTGATTATTGAAGAATATGTCGAGACGAGTTTGTGGCCGCGAGAATTATTGGAATCGGAATTTCGACGAGGAAGTTACGGGTATTCGAAGTTTGTCGCAAACTAATTGGGAAAGTTTCCTTATTTGGTATGTCTATAAATAGCAGTTGCCATATTGGGCAAGTCAAACTTGCCATAAAGGGGAGTTGACCGAGTCAAACATAGCTGAAAATGGAGCTTGACGGTGGGCACGGTGGGTTGTCGGCGACGAGCTTGTCCGGCCGTCTCCGGCCACGGGGGAGGACCCGTTGGGTGCGCCTCGGCCTCACGGTCTCACTTCCGGTCGCCTTTCACGGCGAGGTGGCCGATATTAGGAGAAATTTCCGGCCAAATTCAAGAAGAAACTTGGTGATTCGGGTTCAACGATTTAGATCGAATTGAGCTGAAATTTTGGGTGGGCTTTGATGCTCTCATCCCCTTGATGCTACCCTGTAAGTTTGGTAATCCAATTCATCTTGTACATGGAGAATTTTGGGATGGAAATTTGTGTGAACATTCAAATTTTCATGAAATTGGACTAGTTAGAGTGAGAATTGGCCTTTGTTGCAGTTATGAAAGTTGCTCAGTGGGTGATTTGGAGTGGAATAGGGGTTGCTCCGCCGAGAAATTCTCTGTTTGGTGGCGGTGCCGCCGTGGGCGGTGGTCAACGGCGGTCAAAATTTGACTTTTTGGATTTTCGACAAGTTGCATGTCATTTCACTCGAAATCGCGCCCCGATCGCAGTGGGGAGGTTCGTTTTTCGAGTTGAGCGTCCGAAAGTATAGCGAGGTATTGAGCTGTACATATCGGATTTTCGACGATTCGTCGTATTCGGATTACGTGTTTCCAAGAACGGTGGTTTCTCATGATTTGATTTGAATTGTCAAATTATGATTTTGAGAATTGGACATTGTGAATATTCAGGTGTTTGTTTGGCGAGGAAATTTTCCGCCGGATCACGGGTTAACGCGAACTGCGTTACGCAAGCGTATGAGTGGACAATTTATTTTCACGGATTGATTGCGAGTCTTTTATATACGTTTTACGAACTTGAGCATGCAGCATGATTATGGTTTTACGAGCATAAGATTTCATACGAGATTATGTTTATTATGAGCATGTGTTTTACGATTATACGGTTATACTTATACGAATATACGTATACGAGTATACATACACTTATATGTTGTTTCATGCATTTGCATCGAAATGTTTATGATTTGATTTTCACAGAGTTACAGTTTCAGTTACGTTGTTGTATCGATACACTGCATCCCAGCTGATCCCCGAGGATGTTACCGGCTGGAATCACATGTGGGCTAGGGACCCCGTGGTTCTGAATCACGTGTGGGCTAAGGACCCCGTGGTTCTGACTGTACTACCTCAGTTAGGATCACATGTGGGCTAGGGACCCCGTGGTTCTGACTGTGAGATTTTTACTTGCATGCTCAGTACACTGGAGGAGTGTGAGTTTTACCTCGTGTACTATGTTGTTTTTATTTACCTGGACTCGCATATGTTATTTTAAACATATATATTAACTGGTGAAAGACATTTATTTTCGTCCACTCACTCTAACGTGTTTCATGTCTTTCCCCTGGGCTTTTCGGTTTCCTTGCCCAGTTTGCAATTCAGGCTCTGGTGTCGCACGTCGTGGTCGGAGGCATAGTGCTCGAGCTACCTTTTTTCTTCCAGTAGGTTTATTGTCCTACCTACTGTGGTATACTTATACGTTTATACATTAGAGGTCAATCTGAGAAATCTGTTGTTTACGTTGTACGATTTTACTCCGGATTTCAGTAAAGTGCATATATATTTACTATTTTACTATACTGTTGATATATTGAGAAATCCGGATGGGATTGGTACCCACGGTTTGCGTTTTGTGGCATAGGATGAAGTGTATTTTCTGCGTGCAGGTAATGGTAATTCCACGTTAGTAACGAAACTCTGCCAAAATTTCTACAGTTTTTGTTGGTTTGTGTTTTCGAAGGGGTTCGATTCCGGTTTGGGGAGCTAAATCGGGGTTAGGTCCTTTCATGTACGGACCAATGTACCGTGGTCGAAGCTTGCCACGTTTCCCGAAATGCACAACCCCCGTCCACGGAGATAGTTTCAGGAAAACCCAATCACCCACATCAAACTCGAGGCTCTTCCTCCTCACATCCGCATAACTCTTCTGCCGATCCTGGGCGATCTTCAATCTATCCCGGATAATCTGGACGTCCTCCATAGTGCTCTTCACCAAATCAGGGCCAATAAGCCATCGCTCGCCTACCTCACTCCAACACAACGGAGTGTGGCACTGCCTCCCGTACAGGGCCTCGTACGGTGCCATCTCAATACTGGCTTAATAGCTGTTGTTGTAGGCGAACTCTATCAAATGTAGCTGCTGGTCCCAATTCCCGCGAAACTGTAACACGCATAACTGTAACATATCCTCGAGCGTCTGGATAGTCCGTTCAGATTGCCCGTTAGTCTGAGGGTGAAAAGCTGTACTGAATCGCAACCTCGTGCCCATGGCTCGTTGCAATGCCTGCCAAAACTCAGAGGTGAACTGACTGTCTCGATCAGAAATAATAGACACAGGCACACCGTGCAGGCGAACAATCTCTGATAAGTACAACTTGGCCAATCTGCCCACTGATATCTTCCCCGGAAGTGCGAGAAAATGAGCGGATTTCGTCAATCGATCCACAATAACCCAAATACCAGTGTTGCCAGCCGAAGTACGCGGCAACTGATAAACGAAATCCATCGTAATGTGCTCCCATTTCCAAACCGGAATCTCCAGTGGCTGTAACTTCCCTGCAGGTTTCTGCCTCTCCGCTTTAACCTGCTGACAAATTAAACATCGGCTCACGTACGCGGCAATCTCCCGCTTCATATTGCACCACCAGTAATACGCTTGAAGTGTACGAAACATCTTCGTACCTTCGGGATGCATCGCATATGCTGAACTATGGGCCTCATCCAGAATCTCCTTCTTCAGACTCTCATCTTTGGGCACACACAGTCTGCCTTTAAACAATAATGTACCGTAGTCGCTCAATCAGAACTCTGTAGGTACCCCATTCCGTATCATGGTCTTCTTGCCCAACAAGTAGGAATCTGAATCCTGAGCCTCTCGTACCTGATCAACCAATACCGGTCGAACCTGAAAACTGGCCAACAAAGCTCCCTCATCATCCCACTCAAACTCGGCACCCGTAGCCCGAAGCTCGTCTAACATTGACACTCTGGCTACACACATATGGAACAACGAAGCTCCGGATTTCCGGCTAAGTGCATCAGCCACAACATTGGCCTTCCCCGGATGGTACTCGAAAGTGCAGTCGTAGTCGTTGATCAACTCCATCCACCGGCGTTGCCTCATGTTCAGATCTGGATGCGTCCGCAAGTAGGTAAGACTTTTGTGGTCGGTGTAGATCTTACACTGGCCTCCATACAGGTAATGTCTCCAACTCTTTAATGCTAACACAATCACGGCTAACTCCAAATCATGCGTCGGATAGTTGACCTCATGTGGTTTCAGCTGCCTGGAACCGTAGGCCATAACTCTACCATGCTGCATCAACACACAGCCAAGCCCCAATTTCGACGCATCACTGTACACTACAAACTCACCGCTGTCGTCTGGCAATGTCAGAACCAGTGCAGTAGTCAACCTCTCATTCAGGAGCAAATAACTCTCCTCACATGCATCAGACCACTCAAACTTGACGCCATTCTTCGTCAACCTGGTCAATGGAGTAGCGATCCGAGAGAAATCCTGTACGAACCGCCGATAATAACCTGCTAAACCAAAGAAACTACGGATCTCCAGTACAGTGGTAGGTTTACTCCAGTTCAGCACGGCCTCGATTTTGTCAGGATCAACATTGACTCCCTCAGCCGATATCACGTGGCCCAGAAACTTCACACTATCCAACCAAAACTCGCACTTGCTGAACTTCGCAAACAACTGATGGTCCCGCAAAGTCCGCAACACCACTCGCAAATGCTTCTTATGCTGGCCCACACTCCTGGAATAGATCAAAATATCATCAATGAACACAATCACGAACTTGTCTAGAAACCATCTCAATACCCGATTCATCAAGTCCATGAAAGCTGTGGGGGCGTTAGTCAACCCAAACGGCATAACCAGAAACTCGTAATGCCCATACCGCGATCTGAAAGCTGTCTTGGCCACATCCAAGTCCCGAATTCTCAACTGATGATATCCGGATCGAAGGTCAATCTTCGAAATGACTGATGCTCCCTTAAGCTGATCAAACAAATCGTCAATCCGCGGTAACAGATACTTGTTCTTTATTGTAACTTTATTCAGCTTCTAGTAGTTGATGCACAAACGCATAGATCCATACTTCTTTCGCACAAATAACACCGGAGCACCCCATGGAGAAACACTAGGTCGAATAAAACCCTTCTCTAGCAACTCCTCGAGCTGAATCTGCAACTTTTTCAACTCCGCTGGCCCCATACGATACGGTGTCTGGGAGATAGGTCCAGTGTCTGGTAACAGCTCAATAGTAAAATCAATCTCTCGAACAGGGGGTATACCAGGTAACTCTGCTGGAAACACATCCGGAAACTCAGAAACAACCTCAATACTACCAAGATCTGGCACAACTGCCGTAGTGTCCACAACATGGGCTAAATAAGCAACACAGCCTTTTTTCATCAACCGATCCGCACTCATTGCGGAAATCAAACATGGTAGTGAAGTGTTCTTCTCGCCGCGAAACAGGATCTCGGAAAAGCCTGGTCGTCGAAACGCGACCTCCTTCTTGTGACAGTCAAATATGGCCCAGTGCGTCTCCAAGAAGTCCATACCCAAGGTCAGATCAAAATCAACGATATCAAGCAACAACAAATCTGCGGCTAATCCATGACCTCTAATAAACACCTCACAGTCTTTGTATACCCAACCAATGCTCACAATCTCACCTGACGGATATAACACTCTCCACAACCCCGGAAGTGGATATGCAGGTACCGAAGCTAACGATGATAGTCTATAAAACATGAATGAATGCGTGGCACCTGGATCTAACAATGTATGGACTGGAATACCAAAGACATGTAACGTACCGCTAACGACCTCTGGTGAAGCTCTACCCTCTCGTAGAGTCATGGCATAAACCCTCACCTGCCCGGCTGGTCGTCTACGCTGAGGCTGTCCCTGCTGCCTACCCTGGCCCGTAAACTATGTTGGTCGAGCTCCCGAAGTGGCACCTCGCTCAGCTCCGGAACTCTAGGCCGCCTGTCCATCAACACCAAACAACTGAGGACACTCCCTCGAATAGTGACCCACCTGGCCACAACGATAACAAGTAACAGGGCCCCGCTGACATGGACCAAGGCGATTTCTGTTGCAGAAACTGCACAATGGGTACTCCCTCGGTACAGCAAATGAGCCACCAGTACGCCGAGGATAACTGGAACCGCTGGAACCCCCACTAGCCTATGATCGCTGCGGTCGATCTCTCCTCCATCTCGATCTCTGTCTCGGTACACTAACTGGTGGGCGATAAGATCCACCACCTGAGGATGAAGCTGAACCGGAAGTATCAGAACTCTGCCTCTTTCAAGGCCCCTGACTCGATCCACCCTCCTCAAACCGTCTAGGCTGGTACCACTGCTGTCTCTTCTTCTCGATATCCTCACCTCGGAGTGTTGCACTGACAAACTCATCAAAGTTGTTCCGAGGCATCGTAGTCAGAGTCCCCTTGATATTTAAGTTCAAACCCAGCTCAAATCTGCGACACTTGGCTTCCTCAGTAGCCACCATATCACGCGCAAAAAGAGATAAACGGGTAAACCTGTCCCGCTACTCAAGCACAGACATACTGCCCTATCTCAAGTTCGTAAACTTCTCATACTTGCGCTGCTGGGTAGCCTGGTTGAAATACCTCCGCATAAACAAATCTCGGAACAAAGTCCACGGAGTATCAACTGGAACTCTATCGGTGCTAACCCACCAAAAGTATGCATCAGACTCAAGTAATCCAATTGCTGCCACTGTCATCTGCTCAGGGGTAAACCGCAGACACTCACATACACGTTCAACCTGAACCACCCATGCCTCACATATCTCTGGACGCATATCTCTGGACTCACATACACGTTCAACTGGAACACGAAAACGCAGTCGCACCAGCAGTACGAGCTTTGACCACGGGGTCAAAATGCTCTTCCAAACGCATCACTCGCATCAGCAAGTCGTGCGTCTAGCAATCCTCATCAGGATCCGCTTCCCGATCAACACGGGGACCACGTCGAGGAGGCATCCTACTGATACAAGACAAGCATTAGGTACAAGCAGAAAGAACGTAATCATGAGACCGCAGATATTTGAGAACACACAACACCCGAAGTATTGATGAGTACCACTGGCCAGTCGGATCATCACTCCAGTCATGCTGTATAAACTGAAATACCCTAAGCGTCACAACAACAAGAGTCTACAGAATCTGACAACATAATGCTCTAATACCAAGCTGAAAGGACCCAACCCCGATTTAGTTGCCTAAACCGGAATCGAACCCCTTCTGAACACGTGAACCAACAAAAACCATTCAAAATTTTGGCAGAGTAACGCTACTAACGCGGAATTGCATTAACCTGCACCCGAAAAATAACACATCATCCTATGCCACAAAAGCCAAACCGTGGGCACCAATCCCATCCGGATTTCTCAATATCATATCATAAACAATAAACAGTAAACAAGACTGTAATATTTAGTATATCCGGGACAAACCGTATAAAACATGTATCAGGATGTATCAGAGCGACCTCTAGTGTAAATATATACAATATATACATCAGTAGGCGAAATAAAAACCTACTGGAAAACACAGGTAGCTTGGATCACTAGCCTCTAACTGCGACGTGAAACACCAGAACCTGGACTGCAAACTGGGCACGAAAACCGAAAAGCCCAGGGGAAAGACATGAAAACTGTTAGAGTGAGTGGACGAAAAAATAATTGTCTTTCGCCGAATAATATATATGTTATAAAAATATATGCGAGTCAGGATGCATAAATAATCAAATGGTACACGAGGGAGGCTCTAACTCCTCACGCGTACAGAGGATGCATAGAAAATCCCACAGGATCGCTCGTGAACACATCCGTGCTAGTACAGTCCGAATCACGGGATCCCAGACCCACACGTGATTCTAGCCAGAAAGGCCTCAGGTCAGAGGTCTGGCTCCTCCCAATAAAGGCCTCGGGTTAGGAGTCACAGCCTCCCCCGGTAAACATCCTCGGGGATCAGCCGGGATGCAAGTATATCAATACAACAACATATACTGAGACTGTACTCTGTGTAAACCAAATCATAAATAGTTCGATGCAAATGCAATAAACAATATATAATTGCATATACGTTATATATACTGGTATAGGCATAATCGTATAACACATGCTCATGTAAAACATAATCTCATATGCATGCTCAAATTCGTAAAACGTGTATAAAGACTCGCATTCAATCCGTGAAAAGAAATTGTCCACTCACAGGTGAGCAAAAAGGCGCACTCGCGCTAATCTCGTGGCCCGGCGGAAGATCCCTCGCCGGAAGCATGATCTCGATCTCGATCCCCTGAATAATCACAAAATACATCTGATCAAAATCATAGCCCACAACTCTGTACTTAACCACGGAAACCAACCATTCCCGGAAACATATTAAACTGTATAAAACAATCGACTGAATTTCCGAAATCTCCACTCGAAACCCTCGACTGAAAATCCGATACCCAAATCAATTCAAAAACCTCAAGGCGATGATCGGGGCGCAATTACGAGAAAAATGACACTAAAATCATCGAAAACTGAAAAGTTGACTTTCTCGCCGGAGCACCGCCAGCGGCGGCCCGCCGTTAACGGAGAGTTTCTCAGGCGAGGAAGCTCCAGTTCTCAAGATCACCTCAAGCCCAACCTTTTCCTCAACTATCATAAAGCCCAATTCAAACTCTAACACCTCCAAATCAGCTCGAAACCGAAACGGTTCCAAACTCCGGCAACCACCACGGGTTCACCGGAATCCACCATTTCAACCCAATTAAACCTTATGGGGAGTATCCCTGAGACAAAAAAAATCTTTGTGAGACCCTTAACTAAAAAAGAGGCCAATGTTACAGCAAACATAGGTTTAGGTTAAAACTATGTTTAGATTTTCTACTTGCATTGTGGGTAGATGTATTGGGTTAACTGTATTTAGTTGTACTTGGCTATCCTTCATTGTATTCAATTGGGTTCATTGAATTTTTTTTGCTATGGAGGGAATCCTTCTGGATTGGGCATGATCCAGCAATATTCTTCGAGTCTGAGAACATACCAGCACTTCTGAATGGTTACCAGTGACAAATGGCCTCATAGACTGTTATGGGAAGATCATCATGGACAAATAAAGAACCAACACACCGAGGGCATTGGGAAATCTGTTGTTTTAAACAATCAAGTTTTTGTAAGCCCCTTTATGTGTCATGATCATTTTTTTCTGCTTTCACTGTGTGTAGCTGCATTGGATTAACTGTGTTTAGCTGAACCTATCTGTCCTTGACTA
Source organism: Geum urbanum (assembly GCA_946800695.1). Classification (NCBI taxonomy): domain Eukaryota; kingdom Viridiplantae; phylum Streptophyta; class Magnoliopsida; order Rosales; family Rosaceae; genus Geum; species Geum urbanum. The sequence continues at coordinate 22,721,193 of OX327003.1, read as the reverse complement.
TCTTCAATGTGGGTTAACTGTGTTTAGCTTTTCTGCTTTCACTGTGGGTAGCTATATTGGGTTAACTGTGTTTAGCTGTATTTGGCTATCCATCACTGTATTCAACTGGGTTCATTAAAATTGTTTTTGGTTATGTTTCTTTTTGAATTTTCAGTTTGTTATTATTAAATATTGGTTATGTTTCTCATAAAACAGTGGGGAGTGGATAATTTGGCAATAAAAATAGTGCATGAGCTTCTTTACAAGAAGCTGTTCAAGGATCTTGTTTCTTATGCCAAGATTTTCATCCTCATCACTTATGGCAACCATCACCACCTACTCTGCCTAGAGACATGCTCCCCGCATTGGACTCACTTTGACTCATTAAGACCACTGAACCTCAATGATCTAAGGAATGATACAAACTTCAAGGAAGCCCTGAAGATTGCCTACATGGTCAACCTGTGGTTGGACGCAATGTACGAGCTATCAGAAGGCATGTTGAAAAATAGTAAGAGATTCTTGGTGGATGATAGAGAGAGTTCGTACAAAGAACTGAAGATAAGGGAAATCACATGTGTCCACGAGAGAGGAAAATTCATGAGTGGATTAGGAAGCAGAGATGTCCGTTTGAGACCATGATTGTGATGACATGCAATAATTGTTCACGCCAAACTTGAGGATCGTAAGTATTCTTCACTTAATTTCTGGGTAGTTGTGGGTAGCTGTGGGTAGTTTTGAGTAACTGCCCACCTGCTTGTCTTAGCTGTGAGTAATAGTTCACTTATTTTCTGTCCACACCATTATTTTTGTTTTCTATTTACATATGAATGATTGTGGCACTTTTGTGTGTTACTGTATGACTTAGTTTGCTTAGGACGAGCCGTTCAGTGAACATATGGATGACAAAGACATCTCTTTGATTAAGGCTCAACTCATAGAGTCTTCCATTGACCATGAGCTCAGATGGTGCAAGAAGAACCCTTCAAAGGCCTCTATCCCACTTAAACAAACACACACAACCCATATAGAACTTGGGCCTAATACTTATTGGGCTCGAGATGCATAGTTTACCAAGTGTAATCGAGGGTATATCATAAAGGCCGACACCAGAGCTACTCATCGGCGGCAAGATCCGGCCAAGCCATCGTCGCCACTACCGAAAAGCATCCATCCATTACCGGGAAGGAACAAGGCTAGCATTTGTATATTTATTTGGTGGTTTGAGAGGCTTGCACCCCTCTCCCACATCGCTAATATTGTAAAAGGAGAGGCACTCCCTACCTATAAAGGGAGGCCTCTATCCCACTTAAACAAACACACACAACCCATATAGCACTTGGGCCTAATACTTATTGGGCTCGAGATGCATAGTTGAGGCCCAACGAGGCACAAGTGGAGTAGCCAATTGGTGAACCACTATAATTATTGTGTCGTTTAATTATCGTCTTTACATATCGGTAAACACTTAGTTTAGTTATATTTGGTCATATCCTGAATACTCATTATTCTTGGTATGAACACCTGACATTGGTGATGTTGAGGTGGTTTCCGAGTTTCCAGGTGGTTCCGGAGGAGTTACCAGGTGTTTCTCCAGTTCAGGAGACTAACTACACCATTGAGTTTGTACCGGGCGCTGGACTCATTTTACCGGCATCTTGTCGTTCGGAGCCAGCGGAGCTGATGGAGCTACAGTTCCGACTCCAGGAGTTGCTGGAGGAGGTTTCAAAAGATTTCATGAGATTCCGCGTGTTTGCGTGGTGTGCTCTGGCATTGTTTGTGAGGACGTAGGATGATTCGACGAGGTGGTGCAGCGACTACCGAAGCCTGATTCGCTTCTGAGGAGAGTGAGTATCCTTCGATTCAGATTGATGATTGGCTTGATTAACTCGCGAGAGCTTCAGTCTTTTCGAAGATTGATTTCAGGTCTGGATACCATCAGTTGGGGACCGATGAGTCAGATGTGGCTAGGTTGGCTTTCAGATCATGGTGCAGGCATTACGAGTTTTTGGTCACGCTGTTTGGTTGACCAATGCCCCGTAGATCGTGTGGATTTGATGGACCATGTGTTCAAACGGTTTCTGGACGAGTTTGCGGTCATGTTCGTTGGCAATATCCTGATTTACTCCAGGAGTGTGGACCAGCACCTGAAGTAATTGTGAGCGGTTTCGCGGACTTTGCGAGACAACCAGATGTTTATGAAGTTCAGCCAGTGTGAGTTTTGATCGATTAGCGTGAAGATTTTCGTCACGTGATGTTAACTGAAGGAGTCAGTGTGGATTCCGATCAGTTAGAAGCCGTGTTGATTTGGGGATTGCCCTACTATTGTAGCAGAGATCGGGAGTCTCTTGGGTTTGGCAGGCTATTACCGACGACTTGTGCAGGATTTTCCTGGATTTCCACTCTACTGTCCGGATTGTCGAGGAAGATGTCAAGTTCGAGTGGTTCGATGCACGCGAGGAGAGTTACTTACTCCTGCAGGATGGTTGACCGTTGCTTCGGTTTGACCTTACCTGACGATCGCGATGAGTTCGTGGGTTATGGCGATGCATCGAGAATTAGATTTGGTTATGCGTGATGCAGCTTTGCAGAGCGATGGCTCATGGTTCCAGGCAGTGGAACTTGGTGTAGTTGCGTATCCTGTGTATGATTTGAGTGTAGCTGTCCTTATGTTAGCATCAGAGAATTGGAGATACTACCGCTATGGCGTGCAGCATAGTGTAGGACGTATACTGATCATTTGAGTTTCATCCACTTGCATTTTCGGCCAGATTTGGGCTTGAGGCAGTGTAGATGGATGGGGTCGATTCGCGACTATGGCTGCACCTTTGAGTTTGTTCGGGAAAGGCTAGAGGTTGTATTTAGATTATCCATCTGGGATGTTGTTGCTGATGCATTCAGTTGAGAGTCAGGAGCTTCAGTGTTTCATGTGTGTGTGTGGCTCGAGTTTCCGTATTAGTTGAGTTGCGAGCTATGGGAGCTGTGTTCGAGTGTGATGATGTTGAAGCTCATTGTTTCACGCGCATTTGGCATTAGTGATGCGGAGATGTATCAGATACCTCGAGTTTATTACTCGTGACGTAACATGATAAGCAATGTAGCAGTATGTACGTGCAGGTGCCACATTTGTCGGCAGGCGATGGTAACGAGGCAGAGACTTGCCGGAGAGTTACAGCCATTGAAGATTTCCGATTAGACGTGCCGTTTGTCGCGGTGATCTTGTGTTTTTTTGTACGCACTTTGGTTTGTGGTGCCAGTTGTATGGCCATTGTGGACCATTTGATGAATTTAGTACGTTTCCTTGTACTTTTCAGAAAGATTTCAGTGGCAGGTTGGCATAGCTGTGTTTGACGGAGGTTGGCTATTCACGTGGTGTGCCTATGTCCCAGTTTGCTGAACGAGGTAATTAGCTACGACTATGTGTTGGTAAGCCTTACAACGAGCATTGGGGACCAGATTACGAGTTAGTACCGGTTCTTGTCCTCAGATTGGCGGGCGATCTTTGAGGACTATTCAGACTTTGGAGGGCATGTTGTGGACTTCGGTATTGCAGTTCCGGAGGGTTTGGGACCAGCAGTTTCACTTGTTTGAGATTGCTTGTGGTACCGGTTTGTTGACCACTGTGATATTGACATTGCTTGATGTTGTTTTGTGGACGATGTTGTACTCCATTGTGCTAGAGTTTGGTTTGGTTTAAGTTTGAGTTGATGTTTGATTCTGATTTTGTGGAATGTGCTACCATAGACTGACAGATTAGCGGAATGGGGTTGATAATTGCCCGAATCTGATGTTTGAGCTGTGTTGATATGAGTGTGTGAGTTGTGTTGATGTAAGCAGACTGAGTTATGATTTGCCACGTTGTTTTGATCTATATGTGGTCATAGGCGAGTATGAGTTGTGCCGTATAGTTCGGCATCGCCTATATCGTTGGTTTTTATGTGTGTTGTGTTTCGTGTGGCGGAACTGTGTTTCAGGTTAGCTATATGTTGTGTACCCTATCTGTTTCGTATGCAGGAACACTTGGCTATTGTGTGGAGCCATTTTAGATTCGAAATTTGAGGGTACAGAGATTTCAGCACAGCTATCTCCTATTGTGGAGTCTGTTGTCAGAGTTGTTCAGTTGATGTTATCACTAGAGAGTTGAGCAGTATGCAGAGACAGTGCTCCTATGTTTAGCCGACAGACTCAGAAATTTCGAGGTCGAATTTTTTTTAAGGGGGGTGGATTTGTGACGACCCGGACCAGAATCAGAAGTATAATCAGCTTGATTCGGGAGTTACTGCATAGTCACGGATTTACGACAGATGTTTGAGTTGCCAGCTTTGTTAACGACTAAATCATTGGCCGAGAATTGGAGCTGGGTCTCTTCTTGAGAGTCGTTCTACGAGTGATTTCTAGTTCGTGGGCGGTTCCGGATCGTTATTTGGAAGACCGAGGAATTAATTATGAATATTTGAAGTTCGGATTCAAATGGTGGGTTACTTAACGACTAAATTACCGGTCGAGAATTTGGTTTCAATTTCTTCACGGAAGTTGTTCAGAATTTAATTTCGAGCTCGTGGGAACTTCCGGAGCCTTATTTTGAGTTACGGAGTTTAAGTTGCGAATATTTCCGATTGTTGTTTGTTTAGTCGATTAAATATATGTTGGTTGGAATGGTTGACTTTTTATCCGATTGGTTGATGTGTTTGACTTTGGGTGATAATTGAAGAGTACGTCGAGACGAGTTTGTGGCTGCGAGAATTATCGGAATCGGAATTATGACGAGAAAGTTACGGATATTCGAAGTTTTTCGCAAATTAATTGGGAAAGTTTCCTTATTTGGTAAGTCTATAGATAGTAGGTTGCCATTTGTGGAAAGTCAAGCTGGGAATTAAATGGTTTGACAGATGGTTGACTTGGTCAAACGGTGGTGGAGAGAAGCTCGACGGTCGTGCGACGGCCTAGGGCGGTGGCTCGCCATCCGGCCACCCTAGGCCATGGGACTTAGCCCTTCAGCCTCGCCTCGGCCTCCCGAGTACGTCTCAGACTTCCCTCCACGGCGTGGCTCGCCGGAGGAGCTCGTTTTTCCGGCAAGAAATTGATATACGCATTTTATGCCCGTTTCTTAACGCATTTCCCTTTTCGTTTAGCTATGTTATTATCTTAGTTTTTATGTTTTCCTTACTTAAATTGTTATTTTGAAGATATTTACGGTGGAGATTAATAACGGCGCAATTCGGAGGAATTTCGGCGATTTTGCGATTTTTGCGATTTCGGACCACGAAAAATGGGCCGGCCCAAAAAGCAAATTATGGGCCGATTTCTCAACTCTTGTTTCGGCCCATTAACAAGCCCAAACCCATGTAATTCGGCCTAGATGCCTTTTGGTGAAGAGGAAAAGTCTTGTTTTGAAAGGGCAAGTCAACATTATCAAGCTAATGATCACAAATGGTGACTACACATGGTGATTCATGCTTAGGGTTCCCAAATGGTGACTACACTAGGTGACTCTTGCTTTGCATTGAATGAAAAGATGACTTGCCATGGTGACTTGCCTTAATGATCATTGCATGCATTAAATGGAGGAGGCAAGGTGGAAGAGAGAAGGCATGAATCCCTTGCCTATATAAGGGAGGAGGCAGCCATAAAACAGATCCATCACTCATTTTGCTAAGCAAAGCTCTACACAAATACTCCTCCACCATTAAACACTTGAAGGTTCACACAAAGCCGAAGCATCCATCTCCTCCTCCAAGCCGAAGCTATCATCCTCCATCCCTCACAATACGCTAAGTCCCTTGTGAAGGAAAGCCATCTCCACCGTAGTTCATCAAGCACTCAAGACAAAAAGTGTAACCATGATCTTCACTTTCATTTCTTTAGCTTTGTATTTGAATCTTTTGATGTATTGGAATAACAAGTTTAGATTTGTGTATCAAATGAAGAACAAGTTTAGATTTGTGTTTTATGTGTTTAAACAGATTTGTAATATGCATGTGTTTATGATTTCTAGCCTTTTATGCATGTTTGATACAATCTTAAAGCTTCGAATGCATGTGTTAGAAAATACGCTAAGTCCCTCTCTTTCGCATGTTTCGATGATCGTATGTTGTTTAGGATGTTTATACGCTAAGTTGCATTCCTACTCAATTATTAAGCATGTGTATTTAGTTAGAAGTTATGAATTTCGTAACTTACAAAAAGGTTTAATGCATGAAAAGGGTAGGCTAATAAGATGAGATGATCACATGTAATTAGTAGTGTAACTTCTTATTTTTAGCAAGCATAATTAGACTTTAAGTTTCTTGATTGTTGAAACTTGTCTATGAGTAAAACATGTTAGATGCCTAAGAGTTTTAGTTGTGTTTGCATGTTATGTACTTTAATTTCGTAGATTAAACAACCAACTTCCAATCCCCCCAAACATTTACATTTCCGCTTATTAACGAAACCATGCATGCGCCCTTAATTCCCCGGATAAAGAACGATCCCTACTCGCCAATATTATAAATGACAAAAGAAGGGTTTAAATTGCAATGCGCGTAATCGATGTTTTTAGGGTCGACTTTGTGTTATCGTGAAAGCATGTTTTGCACGTATCAATTTTTGGCGCCGTTGCCGGGGAATTAGAATGTTTTTGTATGTTTCGTTGTACATTTGTGATTAAAAGCATGTCTAAATTTTCGAAGTACATACTTGTTCATTTTTTTATACTTAGAGAAATTTTCATACATGTTTACAATGCCTACTTTTACTTAGCCGAATTTATTCATACTTAGTTTATTTTACACTTGCATAATTTATTTCCATGTTAAAGGATAGTCTTTGATTTAATTTGAGTACTAGTACTTAGTTATTAAATAAATCTCTATGGAATAGGTGGTGCCTCTTTTGTTTGTCTATCTCCTTAACCCTTCGTGATGTGTGGATTTTATCACCACACGCCATAACCTAAGTGAAGTTATGGGCACGAGGTTGTGGGCGGAGTTTACAAACACTTGAGATTGTATACTATCTTGTGAATTCGAGTAAGAGTTGGTTTTGATGTCTAGAAGGGTTATGAATGGTGACGGGTTTTGAACTAAGAAAACAGAACACCATTGGAGTATATACTCTTACGAGTAAGCCTCGGGGTGTTTCTAAGAACAACAATGGAGTATATACTCTTACGAGTTAGCCTCAGGTTGTTCCCAGAAATTAGTTCTCACCTCTCGCGTTACATCTATCCCAACTGGTCATTTCCAACAATTACGAGAATTAACGATAGTTGGTATACATTTTCGCGCGGGCCGCACGGACAAGAGATTTATTCAATAACTAAGTCGTGTATTCCTTTTAAATCTTAGGTGCAATCAAAACGTAGACGTACTTAAATTGATTTACATTGAGTACGAGTATTGGTTATAAAGTTTCGTTCTTTGGAATAGGTGGTGCCTCTTTTTCTGGTTTATCTCCTAAACCCTTCGTGAAGTGTGGATTTCATCACCACACGCCATAACCTAAGTGAAGTTATGGACACGAGGTTGTGGGCAGAGTTTACTAAGGACTTGAGATTATATACTATCTCACAAATTTGGCTGATTGTTGGATATGGTGAGTGGGTTTATGATTGGTGCCGGGTTTCGGATCTAAGCAATAGAACACCATTGGAGTATATACCGTAACTGGTTAGCCTCGGGGTGTCTCTAGGAACAACATTGGAGTATATACTCTTACGAGTAAGCCTCGGGTTGTTCTAAATATTAGTCCTTACCTCTCGCGTTATCTCTATCCCTACTTCCATTTCTAAACGTAACTAAGCTGAATTGTAGTCGGTATACATTTTCGCGCGGGCCGCACGTCCAGGAACTTTACTTAATGCTCAATTCGCGTTCTCTCTGTAAATCATAAGTGCATACGAATACGGATAAATACATGAACTTAATACGACATAATCCTTTAAATAGATGGTATATCGGATTAAGCATGCTTAGACCTCCTGGAATCAGACTTCATCTTCGGATGAACGAGACCCATTGCACAGTCGAGAGCCTCTGCACCACGTACCATCGGGGCCAAAGGAAATAAATAAAACTTAGTCAAATTTTTGTGTTTATATGTGCATTAAAAACTGTAAAGGACTAACAACCGTTACTTAGCTTGCATAACCTCTCTAAGGTTTTATGATACTCGGATTTCACTACCGAGTACCCTAACCTAAGTGAAGTTAGGGGCATAAGCTCGAAGAAGAGGTCATTCTTTTCATTCATATTTTAAACACGTAACTCGTTTGTTTTCTGCAGGTTCTAACGTTTTCTCTTATGCATTCACTCCATCTTTCACGTAGGATTATTGTTTAATGCATTTTATTGCAAGAAAATGTGTGGTGCATAAATTCAATGTGAATTATGGTTTGCTTGTATTTCAACCTTGTTTATATATGTTCTAACTAAATTTTTAGTTTTAGCATTATATAGTGTTAATTTGCAGAAAACATGTGTCTTAGTTTATTCATGTGCATAGCCCCTAAAATTGATTAAATCAATTGCATTACTTAGTAAAATACATATAGTGTCTTAACTATTATAAATTTTGTATAAATCTTGTGTGTATTAGTAGTTTTTAAGTATTTGTGTGTATTTATAGTATGCTTTGATAGTTTTACTATTTTATTTGTTATCACCTTGTTTTCTAAATATGCATTACAATTTTGGTTAGTATTCCTATATACATCTAAAAATCATTTGTTGATACTAACACTTGGTCTTTGGTGGATGCTCAGGCTAATGAATGTCCGATCGGAATCCTGGACCATCTAGAACAAAGTTTGAGGAACTCACAGAAAGACTAGCGAGACTTAGAGCTGACATCCTGGATCATCCCATCATCGAGGAAGGTTCCGAGTCTTCACATTCATCAACCGACCATACTTTAGCCTCATCAACCGACCACAATTCAGAAGCAGAAGCACAAGAAATCAACATGGCCAATGCAGGACAGTCTCTTCGTCAGCGCACCTGCTCAACCGAATGGAGCAGCGGACCTTCGAGCATTGCTTTTCCACAACCGGAGGAAAACATGAAGGATATCGAGCTAAAGAGTGGCTTCCTCCATCGACTACCCATTTTCCACGGACTTTCCAATGAAGATCCGAACAAGCATCTCAAACAATTCCAATTTGTTTGCAACAGCATGAAGCCATCTGATGCTGATACGGAACTCTTCAAACTGAAGGCATTCCCATTCACCCTAGTCGACAGGGCCGAGTCTTGGCTTATGGAACTACCGCCAAACCATATTACCTCTTGGAAGCAACTTGCGGATATGTTCCTAGCGAAGTACTTCCCGGCCTCAAAGATCACCGTCTTGAGAAAGCAAATCACTGGCATCACACAGAAACCGGACGAGACCTTCGGCCAATACTACGACCGATTCAAAGTTTTGTGTGCCACTTGCCCATCGCATGGATTCTCCGAGACCAATCTGATGAATTACTTTTACGATGGTCTCAAGCCGATCGATAGGGAATTGCTGGATGCAGCAGCCACCGGTGCATTCATGGACTTAACCGAAACCGAAGCTAGAACTCTTCTAGAGAATCGGGCGAATAATGATGCACAATACGGAATGTCCAACAGACGAGCAGTCGGTGAGGCGAGTTCAACAACCGACGCGGACGAGAAGTACGACAAACTAGCTCATATGCTAGAGAAGGTGTTAGAACTCGAGACGACAAGAGCGAAGGCAACTCAACGGCCTGTTTGCGGCATATGTCAAACACACGGTCACCACAATGACCAATGCCCTCAAGCGCAGGAGCAGGCAAGCGAGCCGGAGCACGCTAACGCCATCGGCGGATATCAGGGAGGACAAAGGTATAACAACTACAACAACTATGTCAACCGTGATCATCCAGGTTTTAGATGGAGCAGCAACGAGGGAACTTTGAACCCTCCAGCATCTCAACCTCAACAAAGCTACCAACGCCCTCCATTTCAACCACGACCACCGATGCAGCATGGTTCGTCATCACAACCCTTCACCAATCCGGATTACGACAAGATGTTGTCGCAACTTTCGGCCTCAACTCAAGTTCTCCTCGACGGACAATCGAAGACAAAGGAGACACTTGACTCACATGGCCGCGACATCACCGAAGTGAAGAAGCAGCTTGGCCAGCTTGTTGATTTCATGGGCCAAATCAAGGAAACCGGTCGGCTTCCACCTCAAACCACTCCTAATCAAAGAAACGTGAATGCTATAGTCACAAGGAGTGGGAAGATACTTGAGGAACCAAAGACCAAGCGATCTCATCTTGATGAAGTCACCATCGAGGACATCACCAACGAAGAAGAAGATGAGATCGATCCGGCTACTCAAGAGGCCGAGAAACAGAAGGTGACGCCTAATGTCATCAAGGCACAATCACCTCCACAACCTACCCCAATCAAAGGTAAGAACCATATTCCTTCAAATACGGTTATTACTAATTCTCCGTTTGCTGTTGCACCTTTCCCTAGCAGATTATCAAAATCGAAGAAGAAGGATGCCCAATATGAAGATATCCTGGACATCTTCCGAAAGGTGCAAGTGAATTTGCCCTTGATCGAGTGCATAAAACAAGTGCCGATATACGCGAAGTTTCTGAAAGAATTATGCACACAGAGGAGGCAAACTCGAGAGAAGGAAGTTGTGAAGGTGAACGCAACCGTTTCGGCGGTTTTGCAGCGTCGGCTACCCCCAAAACTGAAGGACCCAGGGAGCTTTGCAGTTCCCTGTGTAATCGGTGACAACCGCTTCGAAGATGTAATGCTTGATCTCGGAGCCTCCATCAACGTCATGCCTTACTATCTTTTCGAATCTATGGAGCTTGGAGATCTCAAGCAAGATGGTGTTGTCATCCAGTTAGCCGATCGCACTCACAAGTATCCGAGGGGATACGTAGAAGACGTTCTCGTACAAGTCAACAACTTGATATTCCCAGCCGATTTCTACATAGTTGACATGGAAGAGAGTCCACTGAACACCACGCCACTACTGCTTGGGCGACCTTTCATGCGGACTGCGAGAACGAAGATTGATGTATTTCAAGGCACTTTCTCCATGGAGATTGATGGAGAAAGAATCGAGTTCAACATCCTGGACGGGATGAAGTTTCCAATGTCGAGCGTAGCTGCCATTTCGACATACGATCCTGTGGATACCTTAGCACAAGGTTACCTCGACACCATCAACGAGGATGAACTCGACATGGCCATTCAACTTGGACATGACGGCCTTCTCGAGGCCTTACTAGAGCTTGAACCTCGAATCCAAGACATGGCCATGGCCCTAAATGCCGCACCACGGAAAGTAAGCTTTTCTCCTCCTATACCAATTACTTTTGGTACTAATAAAATGGTTCCTTCCATTGTAGAAGCTCCCGTTTTAGAACTCAAGCTACTACCGGACCATCTGAAGTATGCGTACTTGGGCGAGAATGAAACTTTACCGGTCATTATTTCGTCCGCACTAGAAGAGGAACAGGAGGAGAAGCTCGTGAGTGTACTAAAGAGGTACAAACCCGCAATAGGCTGGACACTTGCGGACATCAAGGGAATCAATCCAGCAACTTGTGTGCATAGGATTTTCCTTGAAGAAGGCACCAAGCCTACGCGGGAAGCGCAACGTCGGCTCCACCCTCCGATGATGGAAGTGGTAAAAAAGGAGGTAATTAAACTCATGGACTGTGGAGTTATTTACCCTATATCTGATAGCCGTTGGGTTTCCCCAGTGCAGGTAGTACCAAAGAAATCGGGAATTACCGTCGTCGAGAATCTGGAAAATGAACTTGTGCCACAACGGACGATCACTGGACACCGAGTGTGCATTGATTACCGGAAGCTCAACGCCGCAACCCGCAAGGATCATTTTCCCTTACCATTCATCGACCAAATGCTGGAAAGATTAGCCGGCCATGCATTTTATTGTTTTCTCGACGGATACTCCGGCTACAACCAAATTAGCATTGCGGAGGAGGATCAAGAAAAGACAACGTTCACGTGCCCTTTCGGAACATTTGCCTATCGCCGCATGCCATTTGGACTGTGTAACGCACCAGGTACATTTCAACGTTGCATGCTCTCAATTTTCTCCGAGTACATTGAAAAAATTATTGAAGTATTCATGGACGACTTTAGTGTATTTGGGAGTGATTTTGATGCATGCTTAAACAATTTAGAAACAATTTTACAAAGATGCGTTGAAACGAACTTGGTGCTTAATTGGGAGAAGTGCCATTTCATGGTTACGCAAGGGATAGTGTTAGGACATATAATTTCTGAAAAAGGGTTAGAAGTAGATAAAGCTAAAGTAGATCTTGTGCGTCACTTACCCTCTCCAACTTCGGTTAGAGAGATTCGTTCATTTCTTGGACACGCAGGATTTTATCGTAGGTTTATCAAAGACTTTTCCCACATCTCGCGCCCTTTGTGTAAACTGCTGCAAAAGGAGACCCCGTTTGTCTTTGACGAGGAATGCAATGCTGCCTTCAACAAGTTGAAGGAACTTCTTACGAGCGCTCCTATTTTATGCAGCCCTGATTGGTCTCTGCCATTTGAACTCATGTGCGACGCCTCAGATTATGCCGTAGGAGCCGTCTTGGGTCAGCGGAAGGACAAGAAGCCTTGCGTAATCTATTACGCCTCTCGGACACTTGATGAAGCGCAAAGAAATTATACTACTACCGAGAAGGAGTTTCTTGCTGTGGTTTTTGCATTAGATAAATTTCGATCTTATTTACTTCAAAGTAAAGTAACTGTGTTTACCGATCATGCAGCTTTGAAGTATCTAATGCTCAAAAAGGACGCAAAACCACGGCTTATCAGATGGATACTTCTACTCCAAGAATTCAACATAGAAATCAAAGATAAGAAGGGAGTAGAAAACGTCGTCGCTGACCACCTATCACGTTTGATAGGTGACCATGAGCCTATCGAGATCGAAGAAACTTTTCCGGATGAAAAACTCTTCGGAATTGAGGTAACTACTTCGGAAACTCCTTGGTATGCCGATATTGTAAATTACTTAGTTACCGGTGAGTTTCCGTCTACCATGCATAAATTTCAACGTGACAAACTTAAGCATAATGCTAGAACCTTTATCTGGGATGAGCCTTATTTATGGAAACAATGCTCCGATTTAGTAATTAGGAGATGTATCCCGGATAGTGAGTTTAAGCCCATTCTAGACTTTTGTCACAATGAAGCATGTGGGGGACACTTTGGTTCTAGGAGGACAGCCCTTAAAATTTTAGATTGCGGTTTCTTTTGGCCTAGTTTATTTCGCGATGCTCATGCATATTGCGCTACATGTGATAAGTGCCAAAGATTCGGTAATTTAGGGCCTAAAGATCAAATGCCACAACACTACATATTTAATGTTGAAATTTTTGATGTGTGGGGTATTGATTTTATGGGACCATTTCCTCCCTCCAATGGTTTTACTTACATCTTACTCGCAGTAGATTATGTTTCTAAATGGGTGGAGGCAAAGGCCACCCGGACTAATGATTCGCGAGTTGTTGCAGATTTTCTACGAACTAACATTTTCAGTAGATTTGGAATGCCACGCGTTCTAATCAGCGATGGTGGAAGTCACTTTTGCAACCGCACGGTGGAAGCACTAATGAGGAAGTATGGCGTCAAACACAAGGTTTCCACACCATACCACCCTCAAACCAATGGAATGGCTGAAGTTTCCAACCGTGAGATAAAGAAGATTCTGGAGCGAACCGTCCGCCCCAACCGGAAAGATTGGAGTCAATGCTTAGACGATGCATTGTGGGCTTACAGGACTGCCTACAAGACCCCCATCGGTATGTCCCCTTTCCGATTAATCTATGGGAAGGCGTGCCATCTTCCGGTTGAACTAGAGCACAAGGCATGGTGGGCCGTGAAGAAATTCAACATTGATCGAGATGCCGCAGGCTTACATCGGAAGCTTCAACTTTGTGAACTTGAAGAAATCAGAAATGATGCTTTCGACAATGCGTGGATTTACAAAGAGAAGACGAAAAAGATCCACGATCAGATGATTCGCGGGAAGAGTTTTGAACCAGGGCAGAAAGTATTGCTTTTCAATTCAAGACTTAAGCTCTTTCCGGGAAAGCTTCGCTCTCGATGGATGGGGCCATTCGTAGTTTCTCAAGTTCTACCTCATGGAGCAGTTCTCATTCGATCTATCGACAAAGGTAGTGAGTTCAAAGTAAATGGCCATCGCTTGAAGCCCTATTTTGAGGCATTTGCGGAGCACACCGTGGAGGAGATGCAACTCCAAGAACCGGCCATTTCAAAACCAAACTGATGCATCACGTCCAAAGCTAACGACGTAAAACAAGCGCTCGTTGGGAGGCAACCCAATAGGGAGACACCAGATTTGTTTTCTTCTCCCCATTTAATTAATTTAATGGTTTTTGCGTATTAGATTAAAATTTTCGTAGATCATATACTCCATGTTTAATTCTATACTGTTACTTTAGTACATTGAGGGCAATGTAGAGTTTAAGTGTGGGGGAAGGGTTTACAATTTAATTGTGTCTAAATTAGTGTTTTTCAGAGTCTTTAGGATGCCCTTAACTAGTCAATGATGAAATTAGACCGATACGAACACATTTGGCGTATGAATCACATGCATCGAATTCTTGTGCTAATTGAGATATTCTATATGTTTTTAACATGTAGTAGATATGAATTGCAAAACATGGTACAGAAATCGCATGCTTGAATAAGTTTTTAATCATATGAACCCTATGTGAGCTTTTGAGCTATCTGTTCTTTATTCGAGTGAATATGCATCCATTTCGTAGCTACTAGCTTATATATGCCTCATTTGATTGCTTGCCATAGATTTTAATGAACTAGAGAATGCTAGAACTTACTCATGTCAATTTGCAAAGCTTTTAAGTTGATACATACTTTGATTTCGGAAATGATTAAAGGCATTTAGGATTTTCCACCACATTGCCAAATATCCATGTATCCCATTTGTACGCACAAGTTGCGACACCCCTAGATAAACCAATTGAGCCCACGTTAAGCTTTTCTTTCATCACCATATATACCTAAACACTTATCCTAGTATAGAATATCCTTACCTTTGTTCCGGAAACTTGGTGAGAATTTTTCGAAACTAGCACATAAGATTATGGTTCGGTAGGAAAGATTAAAAGAGTTAATGTGAGTAAGGGGAAAGACTTGTCCAATAGCTAAAAAAGTATGAGATTGCCAAAAAGAAAAGAAAAAAATATATATTTGAGAGAATGAAAAGAGAAAAATTATTATCTCTCATGGCAATATATTGTGTTCTAAAGTAGAAACCAATTGGATTAACGTCCCCCTTATTTGCGGATTTGGAGTTTACGATAAATTGAAGGCCTAAAAATAGAAAAAAATATGGCTTTTGTCCTGTCCGAAAAGCTCAAAGCGTAGATTAGCTTGAAGTATACATGGTAACATACAAATGGAGATGGAGGACTAATATGGTGCTAGACTAAGTCGTTGGAACATTTTTATCACCACATATCTAAATTTCGAATGCCTTAGCCTTAACCCCATTACAACCTCACTAAAAGTCCTTTATGATCCTTAAAATGAGTAGCTTTCAATTAGTAGAGTAAGTTGCATGAGTAAGCTTATGGTTTTGGTTCATTTGTGCAAGTAATCAAACTTTATTCATGTGGTTTTCATTTCAATTCATATACACTTTAAGTGAACCATTTTCATGAGTGAAAAATATGATGAGTGCATCCTTGTGAGTTGATTAAACCTTTATTCAAAGCATGCACAGCTATAAGATAACCATTGTTTTCTCTATGTCTTACTTGTTCATTACATAATTATATCGCAATTATCTCTTGAATTCATTGAGCATACAAATTGAAATTCATGTGAGCCATCGCCATATACTTATGAAAAATTCTGAGACAAATTTTAGCTAAGGGCTTAGTTATGTTCTTTCTTTTAAATTTTTAGAGAGTCTTAGTTTAACTTAGTGTTTGCTAAGGGACTAGCAAAGTCTAAGTGTGGGGGAATTTGATATACGCATTTTATGCCCGTTTCTTAACGCATTTCCCTTTTCGTTTAGCTATGTTATTATCTTAGTTTTTATGTTTTCCTTACTTAAATTGTTATTTTGAAGATATTTACGGTGGAGATTAATAACGGCGCAATTCGGAGGAATTTCGGCGATTTTGCGATTTTTGCGATTTCGGACCACGAAAAATGGGCCGGCCCAAAAAGCAAATTATGGGCCGATTTCTCAACTCTTGTTTCGGCCCATTAACAAGCCCAAACCCATGTAATTCGGCCTAGATGCCTTTTGGTGAAGAGGAAAAGTCTTGTTTTGAAAGGGCAAGTCAACATTATCAAGCTAATGATCACAAATGGTGACTACACATGGTGATTCATGCTTAGGGTTCCCAAATGGTGACTACACTAGGTGACTCTTGCTTTGCATTGAATGAAAAGATGACTTGCCATGGTGACTTGCCTTAATGATCATTGCATGCATTAAATGGAGGAGGCAAGGTGGAAGAGAGAAGGCATGAATCCCTTGCCTATATAAGGGAGGAGGCAGCCATAAAACAGATCCATCACTCATTTTGCTAAGCAAAGCTCTACACAAATACTCCTCCACCATTAAACACTTGAAGGTTCACACAAAGCCGAAGCATCCATCTCCTCCTCCAAGCCGAAGCTATCATCCTCCATCCCTCACAATACGCTAAGTCCCTTGTGAAGGAAAGCCATCTCCACCGTAGTTCATCAAGCACTCAAGACAAAAAGTGTAACCATGATCTTCACTTTCATTTCTTTAGCTTTGTATTTGAATCTTTTGATGTATTGGAATAACAAGTTTAGATTTGTGTATCAAATGAAGAACAAGTTTAGATTTGTGTTTTATGTGTTTAAACAGATTTGTAATATGCATGTGTTTATGATTTCTAGCCTTTTATGCATGTTTGATACAATCTTAAAGCTTCGAATGCATGTGTTAGAAAATACGCTAAGTCCCTCTCTTTCGCATGTTTCGATGATCGTATGTTGTTTAGGATGTTTATACGCTAAGTTGCATTCCTACTCAATTATTAAGCATGTGTATTTAGTTAGAAGTTATGAATTTCGTAACTTACAAAAAGGTTTAATGCATGAAAAGGGTAGGCTAATAAGATGAGATGATCACATGTAATTAGTAGTGTAACTTCTTATTTTTAGCAAGCATAATTAGACTTTAAGTTTCTTGATTGTTGAAACTTGTCTATGAGTAAAACATGTTAGATGCCTAAGAGTTTTAGTTGTGTTTGCATGTTATGTACTTTAATTTCGTAGATTAAACAACCAACTTCCAATCCCCCCAAACATTTACATTTCCGCTTATTAACGAAACCATGCATGCGCCCTTAATTCCCCGGATAAAGAACGATCCCTACTCGCCAATATTATAAATGACAAAAGAAGGGTTTAAATTGCAATGCGCGTAATCGATGTTTTTAGGGTCGACTTTGTGTTATCGTGAAAGCATGTTTTGCACGTATCAGAAATGTGTGAGAAACTTGGTGATTCGGGTTCCATGTTTTAGACCGATTCGAGCTGAAATTTGGAGTGGGCTTTGAAGCTCTCGTCCCCTAGAAGCTACCATGTAAGTTTGGTGTTTCAATTCGATGTGTACATGGAGAATTTTGGATTGGAAAATTTGGTAACAATTCGGTTTTGCTTGAAATTGGATGAGTTAGAGTGAGAATTGGCCTTTGTTGTAGTTGACAAAGTTGCTCAGTGGGTGATTTTGCATGGAATGGAGGTGGCTCCGCCGTGAAATTTTCCTGTAAGTGGCGGCGCCGCCATGGGCGGCGTTCAACGGTCAACGGCGGTCAATGTTTGACTTTTTGGAGTTTTCGACAAGTTGCATGTCATTTCACTCGAAATCACGCCCCGATCGCAGTGGGGAGGTTCGTTTCTCGATTTGAGCATCCGAAAATACAGCGAGATATTGAGGTGTACATATACGGATTTTCGACAATTCGTTGACTTTGAATTACGTGTTTCCGAGAACGGTGGTTTCTCATGATTTGATTTGTATTGTCGAGTTATGACTTGGAAAAATGGATTTTGTGAATATTCAGGTGTTCGTGATCGTTCGTTTGGCGAGGGATTTTCCGCCGGATCACGGGTTAACGCGTATCGCGTTACCTCAGTCTGTGAGTGGACAATTTCTTTTCACGGATTGATTGCGAGTCTTTTATTTATGATTTACGAACTTGAGCATGCAGTTTGATTATGATTTTATGAGCATGTGTTTTACGATTATACATATACGGATATGCGTATACGAGTATACATACATATATATTATGTTTTATGCATGTGCATGAAAAGGATTTATGATTTGGTTTACACAGAATACAGTCTCAGTTACGTTGTTGTATCGATACACACTTTCTTCTCGGCTGATCCCCGAGTACGCTCCGGGGGGGGGGATAGATATCCTGACCCGAGGCCTTTCTGGCTGGGAATCACGTGTAGGTCTGGGATCCCGTGGTTTAGACTGTGCTATCGCGTGGTAGTCCATGAGTGATTCCGCGATGTATTTACGATCCATGCTCTGTATACGTGAGGAGTTAGAGTCTCCCTCGTGTACTTGGACACGTGAGGAGTTAGAGTCTCCGTCGTGTACCATTTCCATTATTTATGCATTTGCATTTAGACTCGCATATGTTTTATAACGTATATATTATTTGGCGAAAGACATTTATTTTCGTCCACTCACTCTAACGTGTTTCATGTCTTTCCCCTCGGCTTTTCGGTTTCCGTGCCCAGTTTGCAGTTCAAGCTCTGGTGTCGCACGTCGTGGTCGGAGGCATAGTGCTCGAGCTACCTTGTTTCTTCCAATAGGTTTATTGTTCATTGTGGTATACTTATGTTTATACATTAGAGGTCGCTCTGAGAAATCTGTTGTTTACGTTGTATGATTTTACACCGGATTTCAGTAAAGTATAGATATATTTATTGTTTTACTTTACTGTTGATATATTGAGAAATCCGGATGGGATTGGTGCCCACGGTTTACTTTTTGTGGCATAGGATGAAGTGTATGTTCCGCGTGCAGGTAATGGTAATTCTACGTTAGTAACGAAACTCTGCCAAAATTTCTACGATTTTTGTTGGTTCGTGTTTTCGAAGGGGTTCGATTCCGGTTTAGGGAGCTAAATCGGGTTTGGGTCCTTTTAACTTCCAATTGAATGCATCAGCAACAACAATAGCCTCTCTCGAATAAACTCAAATGTGCAGCCATAGTCGTTAATCGAGCCCATCCATCTACGTCGCCTCAAGCTCAAATCTGGCCGAAAATGCAAGTAGATGAAACTCAAGTGATCAGTGTACATCCTACACTGCGTTGCACGCCGTAGCAGTAGTGTCTCGAACTCTTCAATGCTAACATAAGGACAGCAACTCCCAAATCATACACAGGATATGCAACTACATAAGGTTTCCACTACCTGAAACCATGAGCCACCGCTCTGCATTGCTGCATCCAGCATAACCAAATCAAAAACTCGATGCATTTCCATAACCTATGAACTCATCACGATCGTCAGGTAAGGTAAAAACCAAAGCAACGGTCAACCTTCCTTCAGGAGTAAGTAACTCTCCTCACGTGCATCGGACCACTCGAACTTAACGCCTCATCGTCAATCCTGAAAGTGAAGTGGCAATCCGAGAAAATCTTGCTCAAAGCACCAATAATAGCCTGCTAAACCCAAGAGACTCCCGATCTCTGGTACAATGGTAAGTCAACCCCAAATCAACACGGCTTCTATCTGGTCAGGATCCACGCCGACTCCCTCGGCTGACATCGCGAGGCCCAAAATCTTCACGTTCACCAACCCAAAATTTACACTGGCTAAACTTCACAAACAACTGATCATCTCACAAAGTCCGCAAAACTGCTCGCAATTACTTCAGGTGCTGGCCCACACTCCTGGAGTAAATCAGGATGATGCCAACGAACACGACAGCAAACTCGTCCAGAAACCGTCTGAACATCCGGTCCATCAAGTCCATAAGATTTACGGGGCATTGGTCAACCAAACAACGTGACCAAGAACTCCTGGTGCCCACACCGTGACCCGAAAGTCGTCCTAACCACATCTGAATCATCGATCCTCATCTGATGGTACCCGGACCCGAAATCAATCTTCGAAAAGATTGAAGCTCTCGTGAGCTGATCAAACCAACCGTCAATCCGAAGCAGAGAATACTTGCTCTCCCCTGAAGCCTGATTCAGCTTCCGGTAGTCGATGTACAACCTTATCGAACCAACCATCTTCCGCAAAAATAATGCAAGAGTACACCACGATGATACACTGGGTCGTACAAAATCTCCTCCAGCAACTCCTGAAGTTGAACCTGTAGCTCCATCAGCTCCGCTGGCACCGAACGACAAGATGCCGGTGATATGAGTCCGGCGCCCAGTAAAAGCTCAATGGTGTAGTCGGTCTCCTGAACTGGAGGAATACCTGGTAACTCCTCCAGGACACACCTGGAAACTCGGGAACCACCTCAATGTCGCTAATGTCGGGCATAGCAACCGTAGTATCCACAACATGAGCTAAGCAAACAACACAACCCGTTTCCACCATCCGCTCAACCATCACCGCGAAATAGTATCTCGGGAAAAGTCTGGTCGTCGAAACACAACCACCTTCTCGTGACCATCGAACATAGCCCAATGCGTCGTCAAGAAGTCCATACTCATAATCACACCAAAATCGACGATATCCAGCTATAACAGATCCGCGGCTAAGCCATATCCTCCAACAAGGATCTCGCAACCTCCGGATGGATACAACACTTTCCATAACCTCGGAAGTGGAGATGCAGGTACATAGCCATGGATATCAAGCAACGGTAACCCCAATGAAATTCTGTCCTCATACAAGGTCATGGCACGGACTCCAACATGCCCAACTAGCCGCCCACATCAATTGCGACTTGCTGATTAACTCATCAAAAAGGCTGCGTTGGTCACTCCAGAAACAACATCATGACCTCCTCGTGAACTCTGAGCTGCCGAACCGCTAAAACAGCTAACTGAGGGCGCTCCCTCGTAACGTGACCCTCCTGGCCACCACAATAGCAACCGAAAGTGCTCCACGAACACAAGTCACATCGACGCCTGCTGCGAGAAAGGATCACCAACGATCACCCAAACTCATGCCACAGGAGCAAGTCTGCTACTCTGTGATCTCCACCACCACCAAATGAATCCTCTGCTTGATCTGATGACCCCCAACATAATCGAAAATGCCACAGCCTGATAAAGTCACTGATTCCGAGGTGTCTGAACTCAACCTCATCAAAATATCTCTACTAAGTCCACTTTCCTCAAACCAACACATCGAAAACCGCGTACGCCTTTCCTTCTCAATAGCCTCGCCTCTGAGTGCAGCTCATCAAGCTCCTCACGGTTATCTCGAAGCATAATAATCAAAATCTCTCTGATGCTCAGGCTCAAACTCATCTCGAACCTCATGCACCGCTTCCTCTGAAGCCCCATAACTCGTGCAAACAAGGATAAACATGTGAAAAATACATCTCTGCCTCAGGTGGGTAAACACTCCTCATTCAAATGCTGGGTAGCCTGATTAAACCATTATCGTATAAAAAATACCCTAGAAGTAGGCCATAGAGTCACAACAGGAACTCACACAATACCAGCCCGCCAAATGCAATGATCTGACTCAGGCAAAAACATCAACTGCCACGATTCTCTGCTCTGAGGCAACATGTAGACGCTCATACACGCACAACCAGGCAAACCGTGCCACACAATTCTCTGAACTCAGAATACTCATCCAAACCCACAATTCACTCGCAAATCGCGCGTCGATTGATCCTCAATAGGATCCACAACCGTACCGACACGGAAAGCACGTCAAGGAGGCATCCTAATGAATAAAACATCGTTCGCAACAAGTAGAACGTAATCATGGAACTTTAAATATTTGAAAGCATACAACACCCAGAGTATTGATGAGTATTCGCCGGCCGGTCGGGTCACCATTCCAGACATGCTGTACATTCTCAAAAATCCTTAGTAAACACGACTACAGAAGTCTACAGAACCTATAACCTAATGCTCTGATACCAAGCTGAAAGGACCCAACCCCGATTTAGTTTCCTAAAACGAAATCAAACCCCTTCTGAAAACACGAACCAATAAAAAACCATCAAAATTTCGACAGAGTAACGCTATTAACGCGGAATTACCATTCCCTGCACCCGGAAAATACACTTCATCATATGCCACAAAAATCAAACCGTGGGCACCAATCCCATCCGGATTTCTCAATATATCAACAGTAATGTAAAGTAATAAATATAATTATACTTTACCGAAATCCGGGGAAAATCGTATAAAAATATACATCAGATTACTCAGAGCGACTTCTACTATAGATATACAAATAGTAGGCCAAACTAAGAACCTACCATAAAAGAAACATCGCTCGAATACTATGCCTCCGACCACGACGTGCGACACCAGAATCTGAACTGCAAACTGGGCACGGAAACCGAAAAGCCCAGGGGAAAGACATGAAAACTGTTAGAGTGAGTGGACGAAAATAAATGTCTTTCGCCGAATAATATATGTTATAAAAACATATGCGAGTCAGAATGCATAAAGATCATATGGTACACGAGGGAGACTCTAACTCCTCACGCGTACAGAGCATGCTTGGAAAATCCCACGGAGTCGCTCGTGGACACATCCGTGCTAGTACAGTCCGAATCACGAGATCCCAGACCCACACGTGATTTTAGCCAGAAAGGCCTCAGGTCAGAGGTCTGCCTCCCCCTGGTAAAGGCCTCGGGTCAGGAGTCACAGCCTCTCCCGGTAAACATCATCGGGGATCAGCCGGGATGCAAGTGTATCGATACAACAACATATACTGAGACTGTACTCTGTGTAAACCAAATCATAAATCCTTTCTATGCACATGCATAAAACATAATATATATATATATGTATGTATATCCGTATACGCATATTCGTACATATATAATCATAAAACACATGCTCGTAAAAATCACGATCATACTGCATGCTCAAGTTCGTAAAATATATATAAAAGACTCGCAATCAATCCGTGAAAAGAAATGTCCACTCACAGACTAGCGTAACGCAGTTCGCGTTAATCCCGTGATTCGGCGGAAAAATCCCTCTCCAAACGAACGATCACGAACCCCTGAATAATCATAAAATCCATTTCTCAAAATCATAACTCGAATCCCCAAATCAAATCACGAGAAACAACCGTTCTCGGAAACATATAATCCAATAACGACGAATTGTCGAAAATCCAATAATCACATCACAAAACCTCGCAATAATTTTGGACGCTCAATTCGAAAAACAAACCTCACCACTACGATCGGGGCGCGATTTCGAATGAAATGACATATAACTCGTCGAAAACCACGTCGGGCGAAAAGTCGCCGTTACCCCGCCACCGAAAAATCCATACCTGCCCAAAAAAATACATGGCACACGTGGTTTTGATTATCTCGACGATTCCAATAACTTTCCAATTATAAGTTAAGGCTAATTTTGACCGGAAAACCTCCAAAAATCAACCCAAAGTTCCAAACCCTTACCGAAATTTCAATTCGACGGATCTCTCTCCTCCGGCCACGGCAACTGTACCTGAGGCTGTCCCTGTTGTCCGCCCTGGCCGCAAACTGTATTGGTCTAGCTCCCAAAGTGGCACCTCGCTCTCCTCAGGAACTCTGAGCCGCCTGTCCACCAATAGGCTGAAGACAGTCCCTCGCAAAGTGACCCTCCTGGCCACAACGATAACAAAGGGTAGGGCCTCGCTGACAAGGACCATAGTGATGCCTATTGCAGAAGTTGCAAAGTGGATACTCCCTCGGTACGGGAAACGTGCCTTCAAGACGCCGAGGATAACTAGAGCTGCTAGAACCCCCACTAGACTGTGGTCGCTGGGGTCGATCTCTCCTCCATCTCTGCCTCTGCCTCGATGCACTAGCTGGTGGTCGATAAGGCCCACTACCCGAGGATGAAGCCGAACCGGAAGTATCAGAACTCTGCCTCTTGGAAGGTCCCTGACTCGGTCCACCCTCCTCAAACCGTCTTGGTTGGTACCTGATCTGCCTCTCTTTCTCGATATCCTCACCTCGGAGTGCTGCACTGACAAACTCATCGAAGTTGTTCCGAGGCATCGTAGTCAAAGTCCCCTTGATGTACAAATTCAAACCCAACTCAAATCTGTGGCACTTGGCTTCCTCAGTAGCCACCATGTCACGCGCAAAATGATATAAGCGGGTAAACCTGTCCCGGTACTCAAGCACAGATATACTGCCCTGTCTCAAGTTCGTGAACTCCTCATACTTCCGCTGCTAGGTAGCCTGGTTGAAGTATCACCACATAAACAGAACTCGGAACAAGGTCCACGGAGTATCAATTGGAACTCTATCGGTGCTAACCCACCAGAAGTATGCATCTGACTCAAGTAATCCAACTGCTGCCACTGTCATCTGCTCAGGGGTAAATCGCAGACGCTCACATACACGTTCAACCTGAACCAACCATGCCTCACAAATTACTGGATCAGCTGAACCCGAAAAGACAGTCGCACCAGCAGTACGAGCTTTGACCTTAGGGTCAAAACGCCCCTCCAAGTGCGTCTGGCGATCCATATCAGGATCCGCTTCCCAACCAACACGGGGACCACGTTGAGGAGGCATCCTACTGATACAAGACAAGCATTAGGTACAAGCAGACGGAACGTAATCATGAGACCTTAGATATTTGAGAATACACAACACCCGAAGTATTGATGAGTACCGCTGGCCAGTCGGGTCATCACTCCAGTCATGCTGTATAAACTCAAATACCCTAAGCGTCACAACTACAAGAGTCTACATAATCTGACAACCTAATGCTCTGATACTAAGCTGAAAGGACCCAACCCCAATTTAGTGTCCTAAACCGGAATCAAACCCCTTCTGAAAACACGAACCAACAAAAACCATTAAAATTTCGGCAGAGTAACGCTACTAACGCGAAATTACCATTACCTACACCTAAAAAATAACACTTCATCCTATGCCACAAAAGCCAAATAGTGGGCACCAATCCTATCTGGATTTCTCAATATCATATCAATAGCAGTAAACAGTAAACACAACTGTAATATATTGTGACGACCCAGAACAGAATCAGTATGAGGAATCCGCTTGATCTACGAGCTTGCGCGTAGTCGCAGATTGCCGACAGTAATTCGAATTGGCAGACTTGTTAACGACTAAATCATTGGCCGAGAATTGGAGCTGAGACTCTTCTCGAGAGTCGTTGTACGTGTTATTTAGAGTTCGTGGGTGGTTCCGGATCGTTATTTGGACGACCGAGGAATAAATTATAAATATTTGAAGTTTCGACGGAATCGGATTTAAATTGGGGGATCTCTTAACGACTAAATTACCCGAGAACTTGGTTTCGGGTTCTGCACGGAAGTTGTTGAGAATTTAATTTTGAGCTCGTGGGAACTTCCGGAGCATTATTCCGAGTTACGAAGATTAAGTTGTGAATATTTCCGATTGTTGATTATTTAGTCGGTTTAAATGTGTGTTGGTTTGAACAGTTGACTTTTTATCCGATTGGTCGATGTGTTTAAATTTGGGTGATAATTGAAGAGTACGTCGAGTAGAGTTTGTTGCCGCAAGAATTATCGGAATCAGAATTACGACGAGTAAGTTACGGATATTCGAAGTTTGTCGGAAATTAATTGGGGAAGTTTCCATATTTGGTAAGTATATAAATAGAGGGTTTCCATATCAGGTAAGTCAACTATTGGTCATTTATTGGTTGACTTGGTCAACACGTGCTGATGGAGGGTGGCGCGACGGTGGTTCGGCCTCGCCGGCGGCGAGCTTAATCCGGCCACCTCCGGCCTCGGGCTTAAGCCCGTTCTCATCGCCTCGACTTCCTCTTCCTCTTTCCGGCCTCCTTTCACGGCGAGGTTGCCGGAGAAGAGAGGTTTTTCGGTTCAAAGTTTGCAAAATTTGGGGTTAATGGTGGAATTCATTTCCGGCCGATTCGAGCTAAACCAAGGACTGGGTTTTAAAGCCCTCATCTCCATGATTCTAACCATATAGGTATGGTGGTCCAATTTGATTTGTGGATGGAGAATTTTGGATTTGAAATTTGTGTATCTATTCGGTTTTGCTTGAAATTGGACTAGTTAGAGTGAGAATTGGTCTTCGATGCAGTTGACAAAGTTGCTCAGCGGATGATTTGGAGTGGAATAGGGGTTGCTCCGCCGAGGAATTTTCAGGTTGGTGGCGGCGCCACCGTTGACGGCGGTCAACGGTCAAAGTTTGACTTTTTGGGGTTTTCGACAAGTTGCATGTCATTTCACTCGAAATCGCGCCCCAATCGCAGTGGGGAGGTTCGTTTCTCGATTTGAGTATCCGAAAGTACAGCGAGGTATTGAGGTGTGATTTCCGGATTTTCAACAGTTTGTCGTAATCGGATTACGTGTTTCCGAGAACGGTGGTTTCTCGTGATTTGTTTTGAATTGTGGAGTTATGACTTTGAGATATAGACTTTGTGATTATTCAGGGGTTCGTTATCGTTCTTTTGGCGAGGGTCGACTTTCCGCCAGATCACGGGTTAACGTATACGAGTATATATACACTTAGCAAGCGTATGAGATTTCAGATTACATGAGCATGCGTATGAGATTTCGTATTACATGAGCATGTGTTTTATGATTATACATATACGGATATACGTATATGAAAGGACCCAACCCCGATTTAGTTACCTAAATCGGAATCGAACCCCTTCTGAAAATACGAACCAACAAAAAAATTTCGAAATTTCGGCAGAGTTTCGTTACTAGCGTGGAATTGCATAAACCTGCACCATGAAATAACACTTCATCCTATGCCACAAAAGACAAACTGTGGGCACCAATCCCATCCGGATTTCTCAACATCAATATATGAATCATAAACAGTAAACAGTACTGTAGTATATATATATATATCCGAGAAAATCCGTATAAACAAGTATCAGAATGTATCAGAGCGACCTCTAAAGTAAAATATATACACTATACACATGAGTAGGCGAAATAAGAACCTACTGGAAAGCACAGGTAACTCTGATCACTAGCCTCCAAACCGCGACGTGAAAACACCAAAACCTGAATTACAACTGGGCACGAAAACCGAAAAGCCCAGGGGAAAGACAATAAACACGTTAGAGTGAGTGGACGAAAAATAAATATCTTTCACCAGTTGATATATATGTTTAAAATAACATATGCGAGTCCAGGTAAATAAAAACAATAAGTACACGAGGTAAAACTATAATCCTCCAGCGTACTGAGCATGCAAGTAAAAATCCCACGGGGTCACTCATGGACACACACCGTGCTAGTACAGTCAGAACCACGGAGTCCCTGACTTCCACGTGACTCTAGCCAGAAATGGCCTCGGATCCGGGGAAACGCCTCTCACCGGTCAGTCGGGGATACGCCCCTCTTGGTATGGCCTACCATCAGGGATTAGCCGAGAGGCAAGTGTATCGATACAACAACGTAACCAAGACTGTACTCTGTGTAAACCAAATCATAAACAGTTTGATGCAAATGCGTGAAACAGCATATAAGTGTATGTATACTCGTATACGTATATTCGTATAAGTATAATCATATAATCGTAAAACATATGCTTATGAAATCCGTAATCTCTATACGCATGCTCGAGTTCGTAAATCATATAAAAGACTCGCAAGAATTCCGTGAAAAGAAATTGTCCACTTACAGTTGAGCAAAACGCGCACTAGCGCTAATCTCGTGGCCCGACGGAAGATCCCTCGCCTGAAGCACGATCACGATCCCGATCTCGATCTCGATCTCTTGAATATTCACAAAACATAACTGATCAAAATCATAGTCCACAAACCTGTACTGAATCACGGAAACAAACCGTTCCCGGAAATATGCAATGCAGTACAAAACGAATAATGGAAATTCTTAAATCCCCACTTGAAACCTCGACTGAAAATCGACTAACCAAATCAACCCGAAAACCTCTGGACGTTAATCAGGGCGCGATTTCGAGAAAAACGACATTAAAAACGTCGAGATTTCAGATTACATGAGCATGCGTATGAGATTTCGTATTACATGAGCATGTGTTTTATGATTATACATATACGGATATACGTATATGAAAGGACCCAACCCCGATTTAGTTACCTAAATCGGAATCGAACCCCTTCTGATAATACGAAATAACAAAAAAATTTCGAAATTTCGGCAGAGTTTCGTTACTAGCGTGGAATTGCATAAACCTGCACCCTGAAATAACACTTCATCCTATGCCACAAAAGCCAAACTGTGGGCACCAATCCCATCCGGATTTCTCAACATCAATATATGAATCATACACAGTAAACAGTACTGTAGTATATATATATCCGAGAAAATCAGTATAAAAAAGTATCAGAATGTATCAGAGCGACCTCTAAAGTAAAATATATACACTATACACATCAGTAGGCGAAATAAGAACCTACTGGAAAGCACAGGTAACTCTGATCACTAGCCTCCAAACCGCGACGTGAAAACACCAAAACCTGAACTGCAACTGGGCACGGAAACCGAAAAGCCCAGGGGAAAGACAATAAACATGTTAGAGTGAGTGGACGAAAAATAAATGTATTTCACCAGTTGATATATATGTTTAAAATAACATATGCGAGTCCAGGTAAATAAAAACAATAAGCACACGAGGTAAAACCATAATCCTCCAGCGTACTGAGCATGCAAGTAAAAATCCCACGGGGTCACTCATGGACACACACCGTGCTAGTACAGTCAGAACCACGGAGTCCCTGACTTCCACGTGATTCTAGCCAGAAATGGCCTCGGATCCGGGGAAACGCCCCTCACCGGTCAGTCGGGGATACGCCCCTCTTGGTATGGCCTACCATCAGGGATTAGCCGAGAGGCAAGTGTATCGATACAACAACGTAACCAAGACTGTACTCTGTGTAAACCAAATCATAAACAGTTTGATGCAAATGCGTGAAACATCATATAAGTGTATGTATACTCGTATACGTATATTCGTATAAGTATAATCGTATAATCGTAAAACATATGCTTATGAAATCCGTAATCTCAATACGAATGCTTGAGTTCGTAAATCATATAAAAGACTCGCAAGAATTCCGTGAAAAGAAAATGTCCACTCACAGTTGAGCAAAACGCGCACTCGCGCTAATCTCGTGGCCCGGCGGAAGATCCCTCGCCTGAAGCACGATCACGATCTCGATCTCTTGAATATTCACAAAACATAACAGATCAAAATCATAGTCCACAAACCGGTACTGAATCACGGAAACCAACTGTTCCCGAAAATATGCAATGCAGTACAAAACGAATAACGGAAATTCTGAAATCCCCACTTGAAACCTCGACTAAAAATCGACTAACCAAATCAACCCGAAAACCTCTGGACGATAATCAGGGCGCGATTTCGAGAAAAACGACATTAAAAACGTCGAGATTTCAGATTACATGAGCATGCGTATGAGAATTCCTATTACATGAGCATGTGTTTTATGATTATACATATACGGATATACGTATATGAAAGGACCCAACCCCGATTTAGTTACCTAAATCGGAATCGAACCCCTTCTGAAAATACGAACCAACAAAATTTTTTCGAAATTTCGGCAGAGTTTCGTTACTAGCGTGGAATTGCATAAACCTGCACCCTGAAATAACACTTCATCCTATGCCACAAAAGCCAAACTGTGGGCACCAATCCCATCCGGATTTCTCAACATCAATATATGAATCATAAACAGTAAACAGTACTGTAGTATATATATATCTGAGAAAATCCGTATAAACAAGTATCAGAATGTATCAGAGCGACCTCTAAAGTAAAATATATACACTAAACACATCAGTAGGCGAAATAAGAACCTACTGGAAAGCACGGGTAACTCTGATCACTAGCCTCCAAACCGCGACGTGAAAACACCAAAACCTGAACTGCAACTGGGCACGGAAACCGAAAAGCCCAGGGGAAAGACAATAAACACGTTAGTGTGAGTGGACGAAAAATAAATGTCTTTCACCAGTTGATATATATGTTTAAAATAACATATGCGAGTCCAGGTAAATAAAAACAATAAGTACACGAGGTAAAACCATAATCCTCCAGCGTACTGAGCATGCAAGTAAAAATCCCACGGGGTCACTCATGGACACACACCGTGCTAGTACAGTCAGAACCACGGAGTCCCTGACTTCCACGTGATTCTAGCCAGAAATGGCCTCGGATCCGGGGAAACGCCCCTCACCGGTCAGTCGGGGATACGCCCCTCCTAGTATGGCCTACCATCACGGATTAGCCGAGAGGCAAGTGTATCGATACAACAACGTAACCAAGACTGTACTCTGTGTAAACCAAATCATAAACAGTTTGATGCAAATGCGTGAAACAGCATATAAGTGTATGTATACTCGTATACGTATATTCGTATAAGTATAATCGGATAATCGTATAATCGTAAAACATATGCTTATGAAATCCGTAATCTCAATACGAATGCTCGAGTTCGTAAATCATATAAAAGACTCGCAAGAATTCCGTGAAAAGAAATTGTCCACTCATAGTTGAGCAAAACGCGCACTCGCGATAATCAGGGCGCGATTTCGAGAAAAACGACATTAAAAACGTCGAAATCTGAAAAGTCAACGTTTGGCCGGAGCTCCGCCGTTTACCGCCGGCGCGCCGTCAACCGTGGAGTTTCACGGCGAAACTTTCCAGATTTCAAGGTCTCCTCGAGCTAAGACTTTTTCTCTTCTACCTCAATGTCCAATTCGAATCACAACCCCTCCAATTCCGGCAAAAACCGAACGGAAAAATTTTCTTCGGTGACCTAATCGGACCCATCTTAAAACTCAACCATAACTCAAACCAAGTACACCAATAGACTCAGAGGAGCAAGGGGAGTCGAACCCCCCTAACCACCACCGCCGTGGCTCGCCGGAAACTGGCCAACGAACCTCGACGGAAAGCTTGAAACCAACCCGATTCGGGTCCAACTAAAAACTCATCAATTCCCAACAAAACACACATCACTCAATTCGAAATCTCATGGAGAAGCTATACATACCCTCGTCGAAGTCGTTGGTGGCCGGAAAATAGGTCGTCGGACGGCCAAGCTCAAAGAGGAAACTTTCCTCTTCGGTCAACTGGTCAGCTTTCCAAAAATAGTAAGTAAACGGTGGTCAACCCAAAAACAGTGATTTTACGACTATTCTCGACTATTCCGATATTTATACTCGCGCCTCGGGTTAATCGACGGTCCAAAATGAATATACGAAATGATTCGGATAAACTCGAAACAATCGGATAAACTCGTCGAATACCGAAACTTCAAATAATCATAAAATATTCCTCGGTAATCGAAAAAATCTTCCGGAACCGCCCAAGAGCTCGAAATCACGTACTCTACAACTTCCTTGAAGACACTCAACTCAAATTCTCAACCAAAAATATAGTCGCGAATAAAGTCGACGAATCACATATACGACGCAAAACAGCGACTAAACTCAATCTCGAGAATCGTGCCGAATACGCAAAAGATTCTGGTTCGGGTCGTCACAGTAAACGAGTATATATACACTTATATGTTGTTTCATGCATTTTCATTGAACTATTTATGATTTGATTTTCACAGAGTACAGTTTCAGTTACGTGGTTGTATCGATACACCACATCCCGGCTGATCCCCGAGGATGTTTACCGGCTGGAATCACGTGTGGGCTAGGGACCCCGTGGTTATGAATCACGTGTGGGCTAGGGACCCCGTGGTTCTGACTGTGAGATTTTCCATGCATGCTTTGTTTACGAGTTGGAGTCAGCGTCTCCTCGTATACTATTTGATTTGATTTACTTATATTTCGACTCGCATATGTTTTATAACATATATTACTCGGTGAAAGACAATTATTTTCGTCCACTCACTCTAACAGTTTTCATGTCTTTCCGCTGGGCTTTTCGGTTTCCGTGCCCAGTTTGCAGTTCGGACTCTGGTGTCGCACGTCGTGGTCGGAGGCATAGTGCTCGAGCTACCTTGTTTCTTCCAGTAGGTTCATTGTTCTACCTACTGTGGTATACGTATATGATTATACATTAGAGGTCGCTCTGAGTATTCTGTTGTATATATTATACGATTTTACTCCGGATTTTAGTAAAGTATAGATATATTTATTGTTTTACTTTACTGTTGATATATTGAGAAATCCGGATGGGATTGGTGTCCACGATTTGATTTTTGTGGCATAGGATGAAGTATATTTTCCGCGTGCATGTAATGGTAATTTCACGTTAGTAGCGAAACTCTGCCAAAATTTCTACGGTTTTTGTTGGTTCGTGTTTTCAAAAGGGTTTGATTCTGGTTTAGGGAGCTAAATCGGGGTTGGGTCCTTTCAGCTTGGTACCAGAGCATTAGCTTATAGGTTCTGTAGACTTCTGTAGTCGTGTTTACTAAGGATATTTGAGAATGTACAGCATGTCTGGAATGGTGACCCGACCAGTCGGCGGATACTTATCAATATTCCGGGTGTTGTATGCTTTCAAATATTTAAGGTCCCATGATTACGTTCCACTTGTTGTGAACGATATTTTATTCATTAGGATGCCTCCTGATGTGCTTTCCGTGTCGTTTCGGTTGAGGATCCTATTGAGGATCATTCGACGCGTGAGTTTCCAGAGAACTGTGGATTTGGATGAGTATTCTGAATTCAGAGAATTGTGCGGCACGGTTTGCCTGGTTATCTGTGTATGAGCGTCTACATGTTGCTTCAGAGTTGAGAATTGTGGCAGTTGATGTTTTGCCTGAGTCAGATCATTGCATTTGGTGGGCTGGTATTGTGTGAGTTCCTATTGCGACTCCACGGCCTATATTCAGGGTGTTGTTTATATGGTAATGGTTTTATCAGGCTACCTAGCAATCGAATGTGGAGTGTTTACCCACCTGAGGCAGAGATGTATTGTCCACATGATTGTCCCTATTTGCACGAGTTATGTGGCTTCAGAGGGAGCTATGCACGAGGTTCGAGATGAGTTTGAACCTGAGTATCAGAGAGAGTCTGATTGATGTGCTTCGAGATAACCGTGAGGAGCTTAGTGTGCTGCACTCAGTGGCGAGGCTATTGAGAAGGAAAGGTGTGCGTGGTTTCGATGTGATGGTTTGAGGAAAGTGGACTTAGTTGAGATTTTGATGAGGTTGAGTTTCGACACTTCGGGATCAGTGACTTCATCAGGCTGTGGTCTTTTTGAATATGTTAAGAGTCATCAGATCAACGCAGAGGATCCGTTTGATGATGATGGAGATCACAGTGTAGCAACTTGCTCCTATGGAATGAGTTCGAGTGATCGTTGGTGATCCTTTCACGCAGCAGGTGTTGCGGTGACTTGTGTTCATGGAGCACCCTTAGTTGCTGTTTCGGTGGCCAAGAGGGTCACGTTACGAGGGAGCGCCCTCAGCCAGCTGTGTTAGCGGTTCAGCAGCTCAGAGTTCAGGAGGAGGTCATGATGTTGTTCCTGAAGTTTGACCAATGTAGCCTTTTGATGAGTTATTCAGCAAGTCGCAGTTGACATGGGCGGCTAGTTGAGCATGTTGGAGTTCGTGCCATAACCTTGTTTGAGGATAGACTTTTCTCCGAGGTTACGGTTGTTTGATATCCATGGCTATTGTACCTGCATCTTCACTTCCGAGGTTTTGGAGAACGTTGCATCCATCCGGAGGTTGCGAGATCCTTGTTGGAGGATATGGCTTAGCCGTTGAGCTGTATTGCTAGATACCATTGACTTTAGTGTGTTTGTGAGTATGGGCTTACTGACGACGCATTTGGCTGTGTTCGAGTGCCTCGAGAAGGTGGTTGTGTTTCGGCGACCAGGTTTCCTCGAGATACTGTTTCGCGGTGATGGTCGAGTGGATGGTGGAAACAGGTTATGTTGTTTGCTTAGCTCATGTTGTGGATACTATGTTTGTTGTGCCCGACATTGGTTATGTTTAGGTGGTTCCCGAGTTTCCAGGTGTGTTTCGGAGGAGTTACCATGTGTTCCTCCAGTTCGAGAGACTAACTACACCATTGAGCTTGTACCGGGCGCTGGACTCATTTTACCGACATCTTGTCGTTCGGAGCCAGCGGAGCTGATGGAGCTACAGTTTCGACTCCAGGTGTTACTGGAGGAGGTTTCAGGAGATTTCATGCGATCCCATGTGTTTGCGTGGTGTGCTCTTGCATTGTTTGTACGGATGATGGATGGTTCGACGTGGTGGTGCGTTGACTACCGGAAGCTTGATTCCCTTCAGAGGAGAGTGAGTATCCTCCGCTTCGGATTGACGAGTGGTTTGATCAGCTTGCGAGTGCTTCAGTCCTTTTGAAGATTGATTTTGGTTTCGGATACCATCAGCTGAGGTTTGATGAGGCAGTTGTGGCTAGGACAGCTTTCGGATCTCGGTGCGGGCGTCAGGAGTTCTTCGTCACGCTATTTGGGTTGACCAATGCCCCCGTAGATCTTGTGGACTTGATGGACCAGGTGTTCAGACGGATTCTAGACGAGTTGCAGTCATGTTCGTTGGCAACGTCCTAATGTATTCCAGGAGTGTGGACCAGCACCTGAAGCAATTGTGAGCGGTTTTGCGGCCCTTACGAGATGATCAGTTGTTGGTAAAGTTCAATAAGTGTGAGTGATGGTTGATTTGCCTGAAGATTTTAGGTCACGTGATGTTAGCTGAAGGAGTCAGTGTGGATTCCGATTAGTTGAAGTCATGTTGATTTGGGGATTGCTCTACCATTATGCCAGAGATCAGGGGTCTCTTGGGTTCGGCAGGCTATTACCGACGGCCTGTACAGGATTTTCCTGGATTGCCACTCTACTTTCCTGATTGACGAAGAAGGCGTCAAGTTCGAGCGGTTCGATGCACGCGAGGAAAGTTACTTACTCCTGCAGGATTATTGACCGATGTTTCGGTTTTAACCTTACCTGACGACTGCGACGAGTTCGTGGGTTATGGCGATGCATCGAGGTCTGGATTTGGTTATGTTTTGATGTTGTGTAGCAGAGCGGTGGCTCATGGGTTCAGGCAATGAAAGTTTTATATAGTTGTATATCCTGTGTATGATTTGGGTGTAGCTGTCCTTATATTAGCATCGAAGAGTTCGAGACACTACAGCTATGGCGTGCAGTGCGGTGTAGGACGTGCACTGATCACTTGAGTTTCATCCACTTGCATTTTCGGCCAGATTTGGGCTTGAGGCAGTGTAGATGGATGGGGTCGACTAACGACTATGGCTGCACCTTTGAGCTTGTTCGGGAAAGGTTATAGATTGAACTTTGACTATCCATTTGGGATGTTGTTGTTGATGCATTCAGTCGAGAGTCAGGATTTCAGTGTTTCGTGTGTGTGTGTGGCTTGAGTTTCTATGTTACCCGAGTTGCGAGCTATGGGAGCTGAATTCGAGTATGATGATGTTTAAGCTCATTGTTTCGCGCGTATTTGGCGCTAGTGATGCGGAGATGTATCAGGTACTCCAAGTTTTCTACTCGTAACGCAACATGAAGAGGAATGTAACAACTTGTGTGTGCAGATGCCACATTTATCGACAGGCGATGGCTAGGAGGCAGAGATTTGCCGAGAAGTGTCAGCCATTTGAGATTTCCGATTAGAAGTTGGAGATTGTCGCTGTGGTTTTGTGTGCCAGTATGCACTTTGGTTTGTGATACCAGTTGTTAGGCCTTTGTAGACCATTTGACGGACTTGGTACATTTCCTTGTACTTTCGGGAAAGGATTTCAGTAGCAGACCGGCATAGCGGTGTTTGACGGAGATTGGTCATTTACGTGGTGTACCTGTGTCCCAGTTTGCTGGTAGAGATAATCAGCTACAACAAAGTGTTGGCGAGCTTTGCAGCGAGCATTGGGGACCAGATTACGAGTTAGTACCGGTTCTTATCCTCAGATTGGTTGGCGATCTTTGAGGACTATTCAGACCTTGGAGGGCATATTGTGGACCTCGGTATTGCAGTTCCGAAGGATTTGGGACCAACAGTTTCAACTGTTCGAGATTGCATGTAGTACCAGTTCGTGGACAACTATGATTTTGATGTTGCATGATGTCGTTTGAGGATAATGTTGTACTCCATTGTGTTGGAGTGAGTTTGGTGTGAGCTGATGTTTGATTCGGATTTTGTGGAATGTACTACCACAGACTGTCAGATTAGCGGAAATGGGTTGATAATTTCCCGAGTCCGATGTTTGAGCTATGTTGATATGAGTGTGTGAGTTATGTTAATGTGTGCAGGTTGAATTGTGATTTGCCACGTTGTTTTGATCCGTATGTGGTCATGGGTGAGTCTGTATTGTGCCGTATAGTTCGGCGTCGCCTATATTGTTGGCTTTTGTGTGAGTTGTGTTGTGTTCCGTGTGGCGAAACTATGTTTCAAGTTTTTTACGTGTTGTGTACCCTATCTGTTCCTTATGCAGGAACACTTGGCGATTGTGTGGAGCCGGTTCAGATTCGAGATTTGAAGGTACAGAGATTTCAGCACGGAGCTATCTCCTATTGTGGAGTCTATTATTAGAGTTGTTCCGTTAACGTAGCCACTGAAGAGTCGTTTAGTTGAGGTTGCCACTTGTGAGTTGAGCTGCATGCAGAGGCAGTGCTTCTACTTTCAGTTGGCAGACTTGGAAATTTTGAGGTCGATATTTTTTTAAGGCGGGTGGATTTGTGACGACCCAAAACAGAATCAGTATGAGGAATCCGCTTGATCTACGAGCTTGCGCGTAGTCGCAGATTGCCGACAGTTATTCGAATTGCCAGATTTGTTAACGACTAAATCATTGGCCGAGAATTGGAGCTGAGTCTCTTCTCGAGAGTCGTTGTACATGTGATTTCGAGTTCGTGGGTGGTTCCGGATCGTTATTTGGATGACCGAGGAATAAATTATAAATATTTGAAGTTTCGACGGAATCAGATTTAAATTGGTGGATCTCTTAACGACTAAATTACCGGACGAGAATTTGGTTTCGGGTTCTTCACAGAAGTTGTTGAGAATTTAATTTCAAGCTCGTGGGAACTTCCGGAGCATTATTCCGAGTTACGAAGATTAAGTTGTGAATATTTCCGATTGTTGATTATTTAGTCGGTTTAAATGTGTGTTGGTTTGAACAGTTGACTTTTTATCCGATTGGTCGATGTGTTTGACTTTGGGTGATAATTCAAGAGTACGTCGAGTCGAGTTTGTTGCCGCGAGAATTATCGGAATTGGAATTACGACGAGTAAGTTACGGATATTCGAAGTTTGTTGCAAATTAATTGGGGAAGTTTCCATATTTGGTAAGTATATAAATAGAGGGTTTCCATATCGGGTAAGTCAACTGTTGGTCATTTATTGGTTGACTTGGTCAACACGTGCTGATGGAGGGTGGCGCGACGGTGAGCTTAATCTGGCAACCTCCGGCCTCGGGCTTAGGCCCGTTCTCATCGCCTCGACTTCCTCTTCCTCTTTCTGGCCTCCTTTCACGGCGAGGTTGCCGGAGAAGAGATGTTTTCTGGTTCAAAGTTTGCAAAATTTGGGGTTAATGGTGGAATTCATTTCCGGCCGATTCGAGCTAAACCAAGGACTGGGTTTTGAAGCCCTCATCTCCATGATTCTAATCATATAGGTATGGTGTTCCAATTTGATTTGTGGATGGAGAATTTTGGATTTGAAATTTGTGTATCTATTCGGTTTTGCTTGAAATTGGACTAGTTAGAGTGAGAATTGGCCTTCGATGCAGTTGACAAAGTTGCTCAGTGGATGATTTAGAGTTGAATAGGGGTTGCTCCACCTAGGAATTTTCTAGTTTGTGGCGGCGCCACCGTTGACGGCGGTCAACGGCGGCGGTCAACGGTCAAAGTTTGACTTTTTGGGGTTTTCGACAAGTTGCATGTCATTTCCCTCGAAATCGCGCCCCGATCGCAGTGGGGAGGTTCGTTTCTCGATTTGAGCATCCGAAAGTACAACGAGGTATTGAGGTGTGATTTCCGGATTTTCGACAGTTTGTCGTAATCGGATTACGTGTTTCCGAGAACGGTGGTTTCTCGTGATTTGTTTTGAATTGTCGAGTTATGACTTTGAGATATGGACTTT
The DNA here is from genome assembly GCA_946800695.1 of Geum urbanum. Classification (NCBI taxonomy): domain Eukaryota; kingdom Viridiplantae; phylum Streptophyta; class Magnoliopsida; order Rosales; family Rosaceae; genus Geum; species Geum urbanum. Next base: position 22,682,952 of record OX327003.1, on the reverse strand, counting down.
GTGATTATTCAGGGGTTCGTGATCGTTCTTTTGGCGAGGGACTTTCCTCCGGATCACGGGTTAATGCGAACTGCGTTACGCTAGTCTGTGAGTGGACAATTTCTTTTCACGGAATTTTTGCGAGTCTTTATATACGTTTTATGAACTTGAGCATGCGTATGAGATTTCGGATTACATGAGCATGTGTTTTATGATTATACATATACGGATATACGTATGCGAGTATATATACACCTATATGTTGTTTCATGCATTTGCATTGAACTATTTATGATTTGATTTTCACAGAGTACAGTTTCAGTTACGTTGTTGTATCGATACACCGCATCCCGGCTGATCCCCGAGGATGTTTACCGGCTGGAATCACGTGTGGGCTAGGGACCCCGTGGTTCTGAATCACGTGTGGGCTAGGGACCCCGTGGTTCTGAATCACGTGTGGGCTAGGGACCCCGTGGTTCTGACTGTGAGATTTTTCATGCATGCTCTGTTTAAGAGTTGGAGTCAGCATCTCCTCGTATACTATTTGATTTGATTTACTTATATTTCGACTCGCATATGTTTTATAACATATATTACTCGGCGAAAGACATTTATTTTCGTCCACTCACTCTAACAGTTTTCATGTCTTTCCCCTAGGCTTTTCGGTTTCCGTGCCCAGTTTGCAGTTCGGACTCTGGTTTCGCACGTCGTGGTCGGAGGCATAGTGCTCGAGCTACCTTGTTTCTTCCAGTAGGTTTATTGTTCTACCTACTGTGGTATACATATATGATTATACATTAGAGGTCGCTCTGAGTATTCTGTTGTATATATTATACAATTTTACTCCGGATTTCAGTAAAGTATAGATATATTTATTGTTTTACTTTACTGTTGATATATTGAGAAATCCGGATGGGATTGGTGCCCACGGTTTGATTTTTGTGGCATAGGATGAAGTGTATTTTCCGCGTGCAGGTAATGGCAATTTCACGTTAGTAGCGAAACTCTGCCAAAATTTCTACGGTTTTTGTTGGTTTGTGTTTTCGAAAGGGTTTGATTCCGGTTTAGGGAGATAAATCGGGGTTGGGTCCTTTCATATATAGTAAATTTGGAAAAATTCGTATAAAACATGTATCAGTAACGTATTACAGCGACCTCTAGTGTATATATATAATAAATATGCAACAGTAGGTGAAACAAGAAACCTACTGGAAAACACAGGTAGCTCGGACAACTAGCCTCCAACCACGACGTGAGACACCAGAATCCAAACTGCAAACTGGGCACGGAAACCGAAAAGCCCAGGGGAAAGACATGAAAATCGTTAGAGTGAGTGGACGAAAATAAATGTCTTTCGTCGAATATAATATGTTATAATAACATATGCGAGTCAAAATGAATAAATATAACGTAGTACACGAGGCAAACTCAAACTTCTCTAGCGTACAGAGCATGCATAGAAAAGTCCCACGGGATCACTCATGGACACATCCGTGCTAGTACAGTCCGAATCACGGGATCCCAGACCACACGTGATTCTAGCCAGAAAGGCCTCAGGTCAGGGTATCTGTTCCCACCTAGAATACATCAGCACAAGGAACAGAAATCTGTACCCACCCGGAAATGCATCGGCACAAGTGTGACGACTCAGACCAGAATCAGCAGTATGATCAGCTTGATTGATGAGTTACTGCATAGTCGCAGTTTGTCGGCAGTTATTTGAATCGCCAGCCTCGTTAACGACTTAATTATTGGCCAAGAATTGGAGCTGGGTCTCTTCTCGAGAGTCGTAGTACATGTGATTTCGAGTTCGTGGGCGGTTCTGGATCGTTATTTGGACGACCGAGGAATTAATTATGAATATTTGAAGTTCAGATTTAAATGGTGGTGTTGTTAACGACTAAATTACCGGTCGAGAATTTGGTTTCGGCTTCTTCACGAAAGTTGTTCAGAATTTAATTTTGAGTTCGTGGGAACTTCCGAAGCATGATTTTGAATTACGGAGTTTAAGTTGTGAATATTTCCGTTTGTTGTTGGTTTAGTCGATTTATTATGTGTTTGGGCTGAACAGTTGACTTTTTATCCGTTTGGCCGATGTGTTTGACTTTGAGTGATTATTGAAGAGTACGTCGAGACGAGTTTGTGGCCGCGAGAATTATCGGGATCGGAATTACGACGAGAAAGTTACGCGCGTTTGAAGTTCGTTTAAACGGATAATTACAAGTTTCCTAATCGGGAAAGGCTATAAATAGCAACTTGCCATAAAGGGAAAGTCAAAACAGGAAATAATATGTTTGACCGAGTTGACTCGGTCAACTCGGTGGAGAGAGGGAGAGAAGCGACGGTAGCCGACATGCTCACTTCCGGCGAGGGACTTCCGGCCACCTCTTGGCTCGAGAAGAGTCTCTTTGGCTTCGTCTCGGCCCTCTCGTGGTGGCTCCGGCCTTGTTTTTCAGCGTGGCTCACCGGAGGGAGTAGAATTCCGGCAAGAAAAATGGATGAAACTTGGTGAATTCGAACTATACTTTTTCGGCAGAATTCGAGCTACAACAAGGACTGGGTTTTATAGCCCTCATCATTGTGAAGCTACCATGTAAGTTTGGTGATCCAATTCAACTTGTGTTTGGAGAATTTTAGAATTGAAATTTGTGTGAACATTCGGTTTTTCATGAAATTGACATGGTTAGAGTGAGAATTGGACTTCGATGCAGTTATGAAAGTTGCTCAGTGGGTGATTTTGAGTGGAATAGGAGTTGCTCCGCCGTGAAATTCTCCGGTCGGCAGCGGCGCCGCCGTGGACGGCGGTCAACGGTCAAACTTTGACTTTTTGGATTTTCGGCAAGTCGCATGTCATTTGACTCGAAATCGCTCTCCGATCGCAGTGGGGAGGTTCGTTTTTCGAGTTGAGCGTCCGAACGTAAAGCGAGGTATTGAGGTGGTATATATAGATTTTCGACGATTCGTCGTATTCGAATTGTGTATTTCCGAGAATGGTGGTTTCTCGTGATTTGTATTGTATAGTCGGATTATGACTTTGAATAATGGACTTTGTGAATATTCAGGGGTTTCGTGATCGTTCGTTTGGCGAGGGACATTCCGCCGGATCATTGGGTTAACGCGATACGCGTTACGCCAGTCTGTGAGTGGACAATTTCTTTTCACGGAATTATTGCGAGTCTTTTATATTATTTACGAATTTGAGCATGTGTATGAGATTTCGGATTACATGAGCATGTGTTTACGATTATACGATTATATTTATACGAATATACGTATACGAATATGCATACACTTGTCTATTGTTTCATGCATTTGCATCGAGATATTTGTGATTTGGTTTTCACAGAGTACAGTCTTGGTTACGTTGTTGTATCGATACACCTTGCCTCTCGGTTGATCCCCGATGGTAGGCCATCCAGGAGGGGCGTCGTCATCCCTACCTGACCGGTGAGGGGCGTTTTCCCCGGAACCGAGGCCATTTCTGGCTTAGAATCACGGGGACCAAGGACCTCGTGATTCGGACTGTACTAGCACGGTGTGTGTCCATGAGTGACCCCGTGGGATTTATACTTGCATGCTCAGTACACTGGAGGAGTATGATTTTTACCTCGTGTACTATGTTGTTTTTATTTACCTGGACTCGCATATGTTGTTTTAAACATATATATTAACTGGTGAAAGACATTTATTTTCGTCCACTCACTCTAACGTGTTTAATGTCTTTCCCCTGGGCTTTTCGGTTTCCGTGCCCAGTTTGCAGTTCAAGCTCTGGTGTCGCACGTCGTGGTCGGAGGCATAGTGCTCGAGCAATCTTGTTTCATCCAGTAGGTTTATTGTTCTACCTACTGTGGTATACGTATATGATTATGCATTAGATGTCGCTCTGAGCTTCCTGTTGAATATGTTATACGATTTTACGCTGGATTTCAGTAAAGTATAGATATATTTATTGATTTACTTTACTGTTGATATATTGAGAAATCCGGATGGGATTGGTGCCCACGGTTTACTTTTTGTGGCATAGGATGAAGTGTATTTTCCGCGTGCAGGTTATAGTAATTCCACGCTAGTAACGAAACTCTGCCCAAATTTCGAAAAGTTTTTGTTGGTTTGTGTTTTGGAAGGGGTTTAACTCCGGTTTAGGGAGCTAAATCGGGGTTGGGTCCTTTCAACAAGGTACAGTTCCCCCCTGGTAGACATCCTCGGGGATCAGCCGGGATGCAAGTGTATCGATACAACCACATATACTAAGACTGTACTCTGTGTAAATCAAATCATAAATAGTTCCGTGCATACGTATAAAGCATAATCGTAAAACACATGCTCGTATAAGTCATAATCATAAACGTATGCTCATGCTCGTAAAATATAATGTAAAGACTCGCAATCGATCAGTGAAAAGAAAGGTCCACTCACAGACGAGCAAAGCGCGCACTCGCGCTAATCACATGGTCCGGCGGAAGATCCCTCGCCCGAAGCACGATCTCGATCCCCTGAATAATCACAAAATATATCTGATCAAAATCATAGCTCATACACTGAACCACACCTCGTAAATCAACCGTTCCCGAAAACATATAACACAGTGTGAAATAATTGACGAAATTCCTGAAATCTCCACTCAAAACCCTCGACTGAAAATCCAATATCCAAATCAATTCGAAAACCTCAAGACGACGATCGGGGCGCGAACAGGAGAAAAATGACATTAAAATCTTCGAAAACCAAAAAGTCAACGCCCTCGCAGGAAAGCCCAGTTCTCAAGCTTACCTCAAGCCCAACATAATTTTCAAGTACCACGAGTCCCAATTTTAAGCAATTCAACTCGAAATCAGCTCGGAAACAGTTCGGAATACAACTCTAGCAACCACCACGGGTTCCACCGGAAACACACCCTCGTTCAAAATCAATTACCCAGAAAGCTTCAACGGAGCAAGGGGAGTCGAAACCCCCTCACCCCCGCCACCGTAGACCTCCCCCCGTCACTGGCGAAAATCAAGAACTTAGCCTGATTCGAAACCTCCCAAAACTTAATCAATTCTCACAAATTCAAATACCAATCGATAAAGGAACTCAAGAGGAGTCTAAGCATACCCAAAGCGTAGTCGAAGATGGCCGGAAAGTCCGGGTCGGCCGGCGAAATGCAACAGGGTCACGCTTCTCCACGGTCAACGGGTCAAACAGTGAAAGTCAACGCCGGTCAAACTTCCAACAATGTTTTCGACAATTTTTGACTATTCCTGATATTTATACTCGCACCTCAGGATGATCGACGGTTCAAAACGGATAACCATTACGATTCGGATAAACTCGATACGAACAGATAAACTCGTCGATATTCTGAAACTTCAAATAATCATATTGTATTCCTTAATCATCGGAAAAATCATTCGGAACTGCCCACGAACTCGAAATCACGTGTACCACAACTCTCGAGAAGAGACTCAACTCAAGTTCTCGGCCGATAATTAAGTCGCAAACAAAACCGGCAAACCACACAATTATCGATAAACCGCGATTACGTGATAACTCGAGAATTATGCTGTTTACTCTATTGATTCTGGTTCGGGTCGTCACAGCTACATCTACAAAGAAAAGTTTTTGATTGTGACGTTATGATTGAGTGTTAATTTGTTAATTTGATGCTTAGTTTTAGCGTTATTAATTTTTGACATCGTTGTCGGGGATTGAAAAATCTTTGTGTGATTTTGTTTTTGTGAATATGTAAATTTTGTGCATAATACATTATACTTGTTCATAAATTTTTTGAGATTTACTGACTGTAAATTGTTCTGTTTTGTGATATATTTTTTTGACATAGCTACATGTCTCGGAAAAATCTGAAAAATTATGGAGTTTTGTATATGTGTCTAGTTTTTGCTCGTAAAATTTTGTTGCATTCTGACATGTCATTAATTCTTTATAAATTTTTCTTGTAGTTGTGCTCATTTTCTGTGATTTCTAACTTGTGATTACATGTTTAATGATTTCTAACTTGTGCACATTCTTCTTAAGAAAGGTTCAGCCACATCTTTGGCTGAAAAAGTGGTGCTTCAGGCCACAATGGCACATGCATTTGAACAACTTGCCCCCGCTTAAGGTAATGACCCTATTCCTTGAAATTTAGTTGTTGCTTATTCTACGTTTGCTTGTGAACTATTTTCAGGTAGGTCTAACAAGTCCAGCTTGGAGAAATATCTTATACCCTTGAGTGCATCAAACAAGTGCCAAAATATGCGAAGTGTGAAAAAGTTCTGCACAGCAAGGAGGCAAACGCAAGAGAAGGAAGCTGTTAAGATGAATAGAACCGTATGTGATAATTATGAATAGTTATCCCTAAATTGAAGGACCAAAATATGGAGAAGATGCCCTCAAAATTCAGGCCATTCATAGAGCATAAATGAAGCATCAAGTCTAGCATGTAAGACTTTAAAAAATAGGCGCTTGTTGTGAGGCAACCCAATGGAGGAGACTACAACATATTTTCTTTCTCTTCCCTTTTTCTTTATTTTGAAGTTTTTAGTGTTTTTAGGTAGTTTCTTTTCATAAATCTTATACTTTATTCTTGATTCTATGTTTTACTTTAGTACATTAAAGACAATGTAGAACTTAAGTGTGGGGGAGAAGTTTGCAGTGTATTTGAGTCATAAATTGTAAAAACTGGGCAGATAAAGAATTTCCAACGGATGATGCCCTAAAAAAATTGTGGTTAAGTAGTGTATTTTCAGAGTCTAATTAGTGTAAGTGGATGAACACTTGTCTTTTAGTAAGAATATCCTAAGTGAGTTGGTGTCTACAAGGGGACGGTTGCTAGGACAAGTTTTGGATATGAGAAAAGACAAACTCGAAAATCACTCCTACCTCTCTTGGTCTTTCTTGCCGACTGGCCATTTCAGTAAGGTTGCTCAAAGAAGACAAAGACTAAGTCTACGCTTATTTGAGTGTCTTGAATCTTTTTATTTAACTTAGTGTTTTAATGATTCTTTAGGATGTCCTTAGTTAGTCAATAATGAAATTGGACTGAAAAAGAACAACATATGGCGTTGCATATCACTTACATGAATTCTTTTGCTAATTGTGTTCTTTTGAGTGTCATGACATATAGTAGATATGGTTTGCAAAACTTGGTATAGATTTTGCATAATAGAATAAGTTCTTGAATCATATGAACCTTAGAGTTTTTTAGCCTATACATTTCATTTGAGTGAATTTCGTGCGTATTAGTTTCAAAACTATGCATATGCCTCATTTGATTACTTGCCATAAATTTCAATGAACTAGAGATTACTATAACTTACTCATTTCAAATTTGCAAAGCTTTTAAGTCAATATATACTGTGATTTTGGATATGATTAAAGGCACTTAGGATTTTCCACCACTTTGCCAAATAGCCATGTGTCCCTTTTGTGCGCACGAGTTGCGACACCCTAGATAAACCATTTGAGCCCACGTTAGGCTTTCTTTCATCACGCATTATACCTAAATGCCTTGCCTAGTGTAGGACTTCTTTACCCTATGTTATGTAGACTTAGTGTGAAGTAATGTCGACAAGAGGAAAAGATGATGATTTTGGTGATGTTCTTTGATTGTTATGATATGTCTATGGGGATAGACTTATCCAAATAGCTTTAAAAGTGTGTTATTTCCAAAAGAACAAAAAATTGAGAGAATGAAAAGAAAAGGAAAAAATGTGTGATCTCTCAAGGCAATGTCTTCTGTTTTGTAAATGTTTGGATTAATGTCCCCCATACTTGTGAATTTGAAAACGCTAAGAATTGAAGGCCCAAAAATGAAGAAATATGGCATTTGTCCTATTCACAAAGCTCAATGGAAGTTTAGAATGAAGTCCGGCCCAAAATGATGCAATTCGGCCTCCGAAATGGAAATCTAACCATGGTGACATTTTGGAAAAGATGGAGCTAGAATTGATGAAGTTTTTGGTGCTATGAATAAGTCTTTGAAACGTTTCTAACCACCACATATCCAAATTTTTGAATTCGTTAGCCACAACCCTATTACAAGCCTTAAAAGTCCTTTATGATCCTTAAAATGAGTAGCTTTCGATCTGTGGAGTAACTTGTATGAGTAGGCATATGGTTTAAGTTCATTTCTGAAAGTAATTCAATCCATTCACGAGGTTTTTGATTAAATTCATAAATACTTTGTGTGAAACCTTTTCATGACTGAAAATATGATGAGTGCATCCTTGTGAGATTGACGTGAACCTCATTTGTAACATGCATAGTTTTACATTCACCATTATTTTTTGCAAGTCTTACCTTTCATGACATGACCATATGTATATTATCTTTTGAATTTATTGATCATACAAGTTGAAAATCATGTGAGCCATCGCCATACACTTACAAAAATTCTGAGACATTTTAGCTGAGGCCTTAGTTGTATTTTCGTTCCTGCCTTTGAGAAGAGTTACTATTTGATGATAAGGCGTGTTCTTTCATTCATTTTTAATTCTTAGAGATTTTTAGTTTACTTTAGTGTTTGCTAAGGGACTAGCAAAGTCTAAGTGTGGGGGAATTTGATATATGTATTTTATGTTCGATTCTTAATGCATTTCTCTCTACGTTTAGCTATGTTATAATCTTAGTATTTGTTTTTTTAACTTGGTTTGTTATTTTTAGGTCAAAAACCAAGAACAAGAAGAAAGGAATCGAAAAGAGGTAAAAAAAACACACTGAAGGAGAATTTTGGGTTATGGACCGTTGGAGATGGGCTGGCCCATTAAGCACTTCGTGAGGCCCATTTAAAAAGACCAAGGCCAGCCTAAATAAAGCCCAATAATAAAGCCCAAATGCATTAATTCGGCCAGAAGATATGACTTAAAGACCAAGAAAACAAAATAAATCAGAAAAGTCAAGTGACTTGGTGGGCAAGTCACGTGACTTGGTGGACAAGAAAGAAAATTAAGATTTGAACTTGAACTTCATTGCATCACCCAGAACGACTCCAAGCTCAGAAAAATATGAATGATAGCTCATTAAAAAGATCTTGATGTCTTCTTCAATATGAGATCAAACATCACCTTATTTGGAGCTTTAGAAGTCTCGGAATATCTATTTTGGTGAAACTGTGCAAGAAGTGATCAAGAACCGGGTCAGAAATCTTTTTCCTCTCCAAAAAGTCATCAAAACTCTATATAACCAAGGGCTAAGCCCCATATTTGGAGATCATCACTCATCATAAAACCAAACCTCTGCCCAAAAACACTTCCATTCCTCCAAGACTCCAAAATCCTTCAAGAAGCCGTCCCTCCTCCACAATTTATCAAGGCTGCCTCCATCAAGAACACCTTAGGCAATCCGAAGGATATTCTCTCCATCCATTGAATTTCATCTACACTAATTACTACAGAAATCTTAAATGAAAAGTTTAACATGATTCTTTCTACCTTTTTCTTCTTCTTGTATGAATATTTGGTTTTTATGAAAGAGTTTAGAGATGTCTTTTGGTATATGATTCTAACAAGTTTTTGTGATTTATTTTAAGACTTAGTTCTTTGCTATGGATGTGTCTTCTATGCTTAATGCTTAATCTAAATTCAAGCAATCTTGGTTTAGGTTATTGATGTGTTTAAATTCGAGCAATCTTGGTTTAAATGCTTAATTTTGAGAGATGCATGAAAAACGTAGTAAAGACTTAGATTTTAAATAGGTTGCATATAATTTGTTAGGTTATGAAGAGATGAAGTGAGATGACGAGTTGATCATGTAATATGTTAGATTTAGGTTTTATTTTCGGCAAAGAAGCATGTTTATTTAGAGATTTTAGGATACTTGATTATTTTCTTGTCTATGAGTTAAGCATGTTAGAATTCAAAGGTTTCTTTATGTGTTTTACTGTCATGTGTTGTCTTTAATTTTGCAGATTAATAACAACCTTTCCAACCCCCCCCCCCCATACCTTACATTTTCTATTTATAAACGTTTTCATTTTCATGCTTAGCTCCCTCAATCTCCGGTTAGAACGATCCCTATTTATCAATGTTATATCTTTAAATAAGGGTTTTTGATTGTGACGTTATGATTGAGTGTTAAGTTGTTAATTTGATTCTTAGCTAGCGTTATCAGTAACAGTGAATGATAGTGAGCCCTAAAACCCTTGGAAGCAACAGCTAACCCGCCTAAAATTTGCACCATTTCCTTTAATGAGACCTCAATAAAACCTCGTAAATATCTAACTCTATCAATTGCATCCTCACATCAAAAACCCAAAAAACTGATAACCCCAAAAACCAGGGCACCAACTACTCACTGATCAGCCAGGCTCAACGAAGGCACTTTATGTGACGACCCGAATCAGAATCTGATGCATGTTCGGCACGATTCTCGAGATTGGGTTTAGTCGCGGTTTTTCGTCGTATTTGTGATTTGCCGATTTGATTCGCGACTTTGTTTTCGGTCGAGAATTTGAGTTGGGTGTCTTCATGGATATTGTAGAGTACGTGATTTCGAGTTTGTGGGCGGTTCCGGAAGATTTTTCCGATAAACAAGGAATATTTTATGATTATTTGAAGTTTTGGGTTCCGACGAGTTTATCCGATTGTTTCGAGCTTATCCGAATCATTTCGTATATTCGTTTTGGACCGTCGATCGACCCGTGGGACGAGTATAAATATCGGAATAGTCGTGAATTGTCGTAAAAACACTGTTTTTCGTTGACCAGACGTTGACTTACTATTTTTGGAAGTTGACCAGTTTGACCGATATGGAAAAGTTTCCCGTTTCGGCTTTGAAGTCCGGCGACCAAATTCCGGCCACCTCCGGCCAAGTGAAAGGTAGGAATCACTTCCTTGAATGATTTCGAGTACGTTGGTATTTGGTTTGGATAAAATTGATGTCGTTTTGGATGGGTTCGATTAAGGCCGACTTGGATGGTTTCGCCGGTGACGGTGGAGGTGGTTCCGGCGAGTGTTGAGGGTCGTGAGGTTGGGGGTTTTGTTCCCCACACCTCGGTGGTGCTTCCTAGTGGCTTGGTTTTGGACAAGGAGGAGTTTGGGGAGGAACCTGATTTGGGATTTCGGTTTGTGTTTCATTCGGGTTTGTTGAATTTTGGAAGGGTTAGATTGTGAATTGGCTTAAGAGGTAGAAGAGGAATGTGTTCGCCTAGACGAGACCATGGATTCTGGAGCTTCCCGCCGTGTGATTTCACGGTTGACGGTGCGCCGCCGTCGGCGGCGGTCAACGGTGGTCAGCGGCGAGGAAAAAGTCAACTTTTCAGATTTCGACAATTTTAATGTCATTTTTCTCATAATCGTGCACTGGTTATCGTCCAGAGGTTTTGGGTCGATTTGGTTAACCGATTTTCAGTCGAGGTTTCGAGTGGGGATTTCGGGATTTCCGTAATTCGTTTTGTATTGCATTTCACATTTCCGGGAACGGTTGGTTTCCGTGCATCAGTACAGAGTTGTGGATTATGATATTGATCAGTATGTTTTGTGAACATTCAGGAGATCGAGATCGGGACCGTGATCGTGTTTCTGGCGAGGGATCTTCCGCAGGTCCTCGAGATTAGCGCGAGTGCGCGTTTCGCTCATCTGTGAGTGGACAGTTTATTTTCACGGAATTATTGCGAGTCCTTTATATACGTTTTATGAAGTTGAGCATGCAGCATGATTATGGTTTTACGAGCATGAGATTTCATACGAGATTATGTTTATTATAAGCATGTGTTTTACAATTATACGATTATACTTATACGGATATACGTATACGAATATGCATACACGTATATGTTATTTCATGCATTTGCATCGAATTGTTTATGATTTGGTTTTCACAGAGTATAGTCTCAGTTATGTTGTTGTATCGATACACCTTGCCTCGTCGGCTGATCCCCGACGGAGGGCCGCCTGGAGGGGCGTTTCCCCAACAAGACCGGTGAGGGGCGTATTCCCCAGAACCGAGGCCCTTTCTGGTTTAGAATCACGTGGTAGTCAGGGACTCTGTGATTCAGACTGTACTAGCACGGAGGAGTCCATGAGTGACCCTGTGGGATTTTTACTTGCATGCTCAGTACACTGGAGAAGTATGAGTTTTACCTCGTGTACTTATTATTTTATATTCCTGGACTCGCATATGTATTTTAAACATATATATTAACTGGTGAAAGACATTTATTTTCGTCCACTCACTATAACGTGTTTCATGTCTTTCCCCAGGGCTTTTCGGTTTCCGTGCCCAGTTGCAGTTCAGGTTTTGGTGTTTTCACGTCGCGGTTTCGAGGCTAGTTATCAGAGCTATCTGTGCGTTCCAGTAGGTTCTTGTTTCGCCTACTGATGTATATATTGTATATGTTTTACTTTAGAGGTCGCTCTGATACATTCTGATACTTGTTATACGGATTTTCTCGGATATACATATATACATAGTACAATTAGTTTACTGTTGTTGATTATATTGATGTTGAGAAATCCGGATGGGATTGGTGCCCACGGTTTGGCTTTTGTGGCATAGGATGAAGTGTTATCTTCTGGGTGCAGGTTATGGTAATTCCACGCTAGTAACGAAACTCTGCCGAAATTTTTAAAAAAAATTTGTTGGTTCGTATTTTCGATGAGGATCGACGTGGTCCCCGTGTTGATCGGGATGATGATCCTAATGAGGATCGCCGAACGCGCGACTTGCTGATGCGAGTGCTGCGTTTGGAAGAGCGTTTTGACCCTGTGGTCAAGGCTCGCACTGCGGGTGCTACTGTGTTTTCGGGTTCAGTTGATCCAGAGATATGCGAGGCATGGTTGGTTCAGATTGAGCGTGTTTGTGAGCGTCTGCAGTTTACTCCTGAGCAGATGACAGTAGCCGCAGTTGGTTTACTTGAGGGTGATGCATACTTTTGGTGGGTTAGCACTGACAGAGTTCCGGCTGAGATACTCCGTGGACATTGTTTCGTGATCTGTTTATGCGGAGGTATTTTAATCAGGCTACCCAGCAGCGCAAGTACGAGGAGTTTACGAACTTGAGGCAGGGCAGTTTGTCTGTACTTGAGTATCGGGATCGGTTTACCCGTTTGTCTCGTTTTGCGCGGGATATGGTGGCTACAGAGGAAGCCAAGTGTCGTAGGTTTGAGCTAGGATTGAATCTGCATATCAAGGCGACATTGACTACGATGCCGAGGAATAACTTTGATGAGTTTGTCAGTGCTGCACTCCGAGGCGAGGACATTGAGCAGGAGAGACAGCAGAGGTACCAGCCGAGGCGATTTGAGGAGGGTGGACCAAGTCAGGGGCCTTCGAAGAGGCAGAGTTCTGATACTTCTGGTTCAGCTTCATCCTCAGGCGGTGGATCTTACCGCCCACCAGTTAGTACATCGAGGCGGAGACCGTTTTGGAGGAGAGATCGACCACAGTGGCCACAGGCTAGTGCGGGTTCCAGTGGTTCTAGTTATCCTTGGCGTACTGGTGGCACATTTGTTGTACCGAGGGAGTACCCGTTGTGTAGTCTCTGCAGTCGACATCATGTGGGTCCATGTCAGCGAGGTCCTGTCACTTGTTTCCGCTGTGGCCATGTGGGTCACTACGCGAAGGAGTGTCCTCAGTTATATGGTGGTGATGGACAGGCGGCCCAGAGTTCCGGAGTTGAGCGAGGTGCCACTACGGGAGCTCGACCAGCACAGTTTGCAGGTCAGGGCAGACAGCAGGGACAGCCCCAGCGAGGACGACCAGCCGGACAGACGAGGGTTCTTGCTATGACTCTACGTGAGGGCAGAACATCACCGGAGGTCGTTATTGGTACGTTACATGTCTTTGGTATTCCTGTTCTTGCATTGTTAGATCCGGGCGCTACACATTCATTCATATCATTTAGACTGTCATCATTGGCTACGGTACCTGCATCTCCACTTCCGGGGTTGTGGAGAGTGTTGTATCCGTCAGGTGAGGTTGTGAGCATCGGTTGGGTTTACCAAGATTATGAGGTATTTATTGATGGCTATGGTTTAGCCGCAGATCTGTTACTGCTTGATATTGTGGATTTTGATTTGATATTGGGTATGGACTTTTTGGAGTCGCACTGGGCCATGTTTGATTGCCACAGGAAGGAGGTCGCATTTCGACGACCAAGATTGCCCGAGATACTGTTTCGTGGTGAGAAGAACACTTCCCTACCGTGTTTGATTTCTGCGATGAGGGCGGACCGGTTGATGAAGAAGGGTTGTGTTGCTTACCTAGCCCATGTTGTGGACACTACAGCTGTAGTGTCAGGTCTTGGTAGTATTGAGGTTGTGTCTGAGTTTCCGGATGTGTTTCCAGCGGAGTTAACTGGTATACCCCCTGTGCGGGAGACTGATTTTACTATTGAGTTATTGCCGGGTACTGGACCGATTTCCCAGACACCATACCGGATGGCGCCTGCAGAGTTGAAGGAGTTGCAGATTCAGCTCCAGGAGTTGTTAGAGAAGGGATTCATTCGATCGAGTGTTTCTCCGTGGGGTGCTCCAGTGTTGTTTGTGCGGAAGAAGGACAGGTCTATGCGTTTGTGCATCGACTATCGGAAGTTGAATCAGATTACAGTAAGGAGCAAGTATCCATTGCCGCGGATTGATGACTTGTTCGATCAGCTGAAGGGAGCAGCAATCTTTTCGAAGATTGACCTTCGATCCGGATATTACCAGTTGAGGATCCGAGATTCAGATGTAGCCTGGACAGCGTTCAGGACGCGGTATGGCCACTATGAGTTTTTGGTTATGCCGTTTGGGTTGACCAACGCCCCCCAGCTTTCATGGACTTAATGAATCGGGTGTTTCGACGATTCCTTGACAAGTTCGTGATTGTATTCATAGACGATATCTTGATTTATTCGAGGAGTGTGGGCCAGCACAAGAAGCACTTGCGAGCAGTGTTGCGCACTTTGCGGGACCATCAGTTGTTCGCGAAGTTCAGCAAGTGTGAGTTCTGGTTAGATAGTGAGGCTCTGTACGGAAAGCAGTGTCGCACTCCATTGTGTTGGAGTGAGGTAGGCGAGCGTTGGCTCATTGGTCCTGATTTGGTGAAAACCACGATGGAGGACATACAGGTTATCCGGGATCGACTGAAGGTCGCCCAGGATCCGCAGAAGAGTTACGCGGATGTGAGGAGGCAGAGTTTAGAGTTCGAGGTTGGTGATTGGGTCTTCCTGAAACTATCTCCGTGGAGGGGAGTTATGCGTTTCGGGAAGCGTGGCAAGCTTCGACAGCGGTACATTGGTCCGTATGAGATTACGGAGAGGGTTGGAGCTGTTGCTTATAGACTTGAGTTACCGACTGAGATGGCTCGTGTTCAAGATGTCTTCCATGTTTCGATGTTGCGGAAGTACATCTCAGATCCTTCACATGTGTTAGCCCCACAGTAGTTGCCGATCAGAGAGGATTTGTCGTATGTTGAGGAGCCTGTGTAGATTCTCGATCGTCGTGAGCAGGAGCTGAGGCACCGTGTGATTCCGCTGGTGAAGGTCTTGTGGCAGAACCACTCAGTTGAGGAGGCCACTCGGGAGACCGAGCAGCGTATGCGGGAGCAGTATCCTCATCTGTTCACATCACAGGTACGTAAATTTCAAGGTCGAAATTTCTTTAAAGGGGGTAGATTTGTGACGACCCGAATCAGAATCTGATGCATGTTCGGCACGATTCTCGATATTGAGTTTAGTCGCGGTTTTTCGTCATATTTGTGATTTGCCGATTCGATTCGCAACTTTGTTTTCGGTCGAGAATTTGAGTTGGGTGTCTTCACGGATATTGTAGAGTACGTGATTTCGAGTTTGTGGGCTGTTCCGGAAGATTTTTCCGATAACCAAGGAATATTTTATGATTATTTGAAGTTTCGGGTTCCGACAAGTTTATCCGATTGTTTCGAGCTTATCCGAATCATTTCGTATATTCGTTTTGGACCGTCGATCGACCCGTGGGACGAGTATAAATATCGGAATAGTCGTGAATTGTCGTAAAAACACTGTTTTTCGTTGACCAGACGTTGACTTACTATTTTTGGAAGTTGACCAGTTTGACCGATAAGGAAAAGTTTCCCGTTTCGGCTTTGAAGTCCGGCGACCAAATTCCGGCCACCTCCGGCCAAGTGAAAGGTAGGAATCGCTTCCTTGAATGATTTCGAGTACGTTGGTATTTGGTTTGGATAAAATTGATGTCGTTTTGGATGGGTTCGATTAAGGCCGAGTTGGATGGTTTCGCCGGTGACGGTGGAGGTAGTTCCGGCGAGTGTTGAGGGTCGTGAGGTTGGGGGTTTTGTTCCCCACACCTCGGTGGTGCTTCCTAGTGGCTTGGTTTTGGACAAGGAGGCGTTTGGGGAGGAACCCGATTTGGGATTTCGGTTTGTGTTTCATTCGGGTTTGTTGAATTTTGGAAGGGTTAGAGTGTGAATTGGCTTAAGAGGTAGAAGAGGAATGTGTTCGCCTGGACGAGACCATGGATTCTGGAGCTTCCCACAGTGTGATTTCACGGTTGACGGTGCGCCGCCGTCGGCGGCGGCGGTCAACGGTGGTCAGCGGCGAGGAAAAAGTCAACTTTTCAGATTTCGACAATTTTAATGTCATTTTTCTCATAATCGTGCACTGGTTATCGTCCAGAGGTTTTGGGTCGATTTGGTTAACCGATTTTCAGTAGAGGTTTCGAGTGGGGATTTCGGGATTTCCGTAATTCGTTTTGTATTGCATTTCACATTTCTGGGAACGGTTGGTTTCCGTGCATCAGTACAGTGTTGTGGATTATGATATTGATCAGTATGTTTTGTGAACATTCAGGAGATCGAGATCGGGACCGTGATCGTGTTTCTGGCGAGGGATCTTCTGCAGGTCCTCGAGATTAGCGCGAGTGCGCGTTTCGCTCATCTGTGAGTGGACAGTTTATTTTCACGGAATTATTACGAGTCCTTTATATACGTTTTATGAAGTTGAGCATGCAGCATGATTATGGTTTTACGAGCATGAGATTTCATACGAGATTATGTTTATTATAAGCATGTGTTTTACAATTATACGATTATACTTATACGGATATACGTATACGAATATGCATAAACTTATATGCTATTTCATGCATTTGCATCGAATTGTTTATGATTTGGTTTTCACAGAGTACAGTCTCAGTTATGTTGTTGTATCGATACACCTTGCCTCGTCGGCTGATCCCCGACGGAGGGCCGCCTGGAGGGGCGTTTCCCCAACCAGACCGGTGAGGGGCGTATTCCCCGGAACCGAGGCCATTTCTGGCTTAGAATCACGTGGTAGTCAGGGACTCCGTGATTCAGACTGTACTAGCACGGAGGAGTCCATGAGTGACCCCGTGGGATTTTTACTTGCATGCTCAGTACATTGGAGGAGTATGAGTTTTACCTCGTGTACTTATTATTTTATATTCCTGGACTCGCATATGTATTTTAAACATATATATTAACTGGTGAAAGACAGTTATTTTCGTCCACTCACTCTAACGTGTTTCATGTCTTTCCCCTGGGCTTTTCGGTTTCCGTGCCCAGTTGCAGTTCAGGTTTTGGTGTTTTCACGTCGCGGTTTGGAGGCTAGTGATCAGAGCTATCTGTGCTTTCCAGTAGGTTCTTGTTTCGCCTACTGATGTATATATTGTATATGTTTTACTTTAGAGGTCGCTCTGATACATTCTGATACTTGTTATACGGATTTTCTCGGATATACATATATACATAGTACAATTAGTTTACTGTTGTTGATTATATTGATGTTGGGAAATCCGGATGGGATTGGTGCCCACGGTTTGGCTTTTGTGGCATAGGATGAAGTGTTATCTTCTGGGTGCAGGTTATGGTAATTCCACGCTAGTAACGAAACTCTGCCGAAATTTTAAAAAAAATTTTGTTGGTTCGTATTTTCGAAAGGGTTTGATTCCGGTTTAGGTAACTGAATCGGGATTGGGTCCTTTCAGCTTGGTATCAGAGCATTAGGTTGTCAGATTCTGTAGACTCTTGTAGTTGTGACGCTTAGGGTATTTGAGTTGATACAGCATGACTGGAGTGATGACCCGACTGGCCAGCGATACTCATCAATACTTCGGGTGTTGTGTGTCCTCAAATATCTGCGGTTTCATGATTACGTTCTTTCTGCTTGTACCTAATGCTTGTCTTGTATCAGTAGGATGCCTCCTCGACGTGGTACCCGTGTTGATCGGGATGATGATCCTGATGAGTATCGCCGAACGCGCGACTTGCTGATGCGAGTGCTGCGTTTGGAAGAGCGTTTTGACCCTGTGGTCAAGGCTCGCACTGCGGGTGCTACTGTGTTTTCGGGTTCAGTTGATCCAGAGATATGTGAGGCATGGTTGGTTCAGATTGAGCGTGTTTGTGAGCGTCTACAGTTTACTCCTGAGCAGATGACAGTAGCCGCAGTTGGTTTACTTGAGGGTGATGCATACTTTTGGTGGGTTAGCACTGATAGAGTTCTGGCTGATACTCCGTGGGCATTGTTTCGTGATCTGTTTATGCGGAGGTATTTTAATCAGGCTACCCAGCAGCGCAAGTACGAGGAGTTTACGAACTTGAGGCAGGGCAGTTTGTCTGTACTTGAGTATCGGGATCGGTTTACCCGTTTGTCTCGTTTTACGCGGGATATGGTGGCTACAGAGGAAGCCAAGTGTCGTAGGTTTGAGCTGGGATTGAATCTGAATATCAAGGCGACATTGACTACGATGCCGAGGAACAACTTTGATGAGTTTGTCAGTGCTGCACTCCGAGGCGAAGACATTGAGCAGGAGAGACAGCAGAGGTGCCAGCCGAGGCGATTTGAGGAGGGTGGACCAAGTCAGGGGCCTTCGAAGAGGCAGAGTTCTGATACTTCTGGTTCAGCTTCATCACACGAACTCGTAATCACACGTACAACGACTCTCGAGAAGAGACCCAGCTCCAATTCTCGGCCAATAATTAAGTCGTTAAGAAGCTTGGCGATTCAACACTGTCGTAACTCTGTGACTATGCGACTTAACTGCTGATTCTGTTTCGGGTCGTCACAAATCCACCCCCCTTAAAAAAAATTTCGACCTCGAAATTTCTGAGTCTGCTAGCTAAACATAGGAGCACTGCCTCTGCATACTGCTCAACTGTCCAGTGATAATGTCGACTGAACAACTCTGATAACTGACTCCACAATCGGAGATAGCCCCGTGCTGAAATCTCTGTACCCACAAATCACAAATCTAAACTGGTTCCACACAATAGCCAAGTGTTCCTACATGAGGAACAGATAGGGTACACAACATATAGCAAACCTGAAACATAGTTCCGCCACACGGAACACAACACACACACAAAAGCCAACACTATAGGCGGTGCCGAACCATACGGCATAACACAAACTCGCCTATGACCACATACAGATCAAAATAGCATAGCAAATCACAACTCAGCACACTCATAACAACACAACTCAAACATCGAACTCAATAACTATTAACCTGTTTCCGCTAATCTGACATTCTGTGGTAACACACTCCACAAGATCAGAATCAAATGTCAACTCAACTCAAACCAAACCTGCTCCAGCACAATGGAATACAACATCGTACCTCAAATCGACATCAAACAACGTCAACTCATAGTGGTCAACAAACTGGTACTGCATGCAATCTCAAACAACTGAAACTGCTGGTCCTGAATCCTCCGGAACTGCAATACCGAGGTCCACAATATGCCCTCCATGGCCTGAATAATCCTCGAAGATCGCTCGCCAATCTGAGGATAAGAACCGATAGTAACTCGTAATCTGGTCCCAAAAGCTTGCTGCAAAGCTTGCCAACACACAGTCGTAGCTAGTTACCTCGTTCAGTAATCAAGTTCATCAAACGGTCCACAATGGCCTGACAACTGGTACCACAAACCAAAGTTCATACAAACACACATAATCACAGCGACAACTCCAACTACTAATCGAAAATCTCCAATGGATGACACTTCTCGGCAAGTCTCTGCCTCCTAGCCATCGCCAGTCGACAAATGTGGCATCTGCACACACAAACCGCTACATTGCTCTTCATGTTGCGTCACGAGTAATAAACTCGAAGTATCTGTTACATCACCGTACCACTAGCGCTAAACGCGCGCAAAATCACGAGCCTCAACATCAACACACTCAAACTCAGCTCCCGTAGCCCACACTCGACCAACACGGAAACTCGAGCCACACACACACATGAAACACTGAAATCCAGACTCTCGACTGAATGCATCAGCAACAACATTCCAGACGGATGGTCAAAGTACAAACTCTAACCTTTCTTGAACAAGCTCAAAAGTGCAGCCATAGTCGTTAGTCCACCACTTCCATCTACACTGCCTCAAGCCTAAATCTGGCCGAAATTGCAAGTGGATGAAACTCAAATGATCAGTGTACGTCCTACACTGCGCTGCACACCATAGCAGTAGCGTCTCGAACTCTTTGATGCTAACATAAAGACAGCTACACCCAAATCATACATAGGATACGTAGCTACATAAAGTTTCCCACTGTCTGAAATTATGAGCCACCGCTCTGCTACACAGCATCAACACATAACCAAATCCAAATCTCGATGCATCGCCATAACCCACGACCACGAACTCATCACGATCGTCAGGTAAGGTCAAAACCGGAACAACTGTCAACCATCCTGCAGGAGTAAGTAACTCTCCTCGCGTGCATCGAACCACACGAACTTGCCGCCTTCTTCGTCAATCCGGAAAGTAGAGTGGCAATCCGGAAAAATCCTGCACAAGCCGTCGGTAATAGCCTGCTAAACCCAAGAGACCTCTGATCTCTGGTACAATGGTAGGGCAATCCCCAAATCAACACGGCTTCTAACTGGTCAGGATCCACGTCAACTCCCTCGGATAACATCACACAGCCCAAAATCTTCACACTAATCAACCAAAGCTCATACTGGCTGAACTTCGCAAACAACTTATCGTCTTGCGAAGTCCGCAAAACCACTCACAATTACCTCAGGTGCTGGTCCACACTCCTGGAGTGAATCAGGATACTGCCAACGAACATGACCACAAACTCGTCCAAAAACCGTCTGAACACCTAGTCCATCAAGTCCACACGATCTACAGAGCATTGGTCAACCCAACAGCGTGACCAAGAACTCATGATGTCCACACCGAGATCCGAAAGCCAACATAGCCACATCTGACTCATCAAACCTCCACTGATGGTATCCGGATCTGAAATCAATCTCCGAAAAGACTGAAGCTCTCACAAGCTGACCAAACCACTCGTCAATCCGAAGCGGAGGATACTCACTCTCCTCTGAAGCAAATCGAGCTTCTGGTAGTCAATGCACCACCTCGTCAAATCGTCCAACATCCGTGTAAACAGTGCAAGAGCACACCACACAAATACGTGGGGTCGCACGAAGTCTCCTGAAACCTCCTCCAGCATCTCCTGGAGTCAAAACTGTAGCTCCATCAGCTCCGCTGGCTCAGAACGACAAGGTGTCGGTAAAATGAGTCCAACACCTGGTACAAACTCAATGGTGTAGTCAGTCTCCCGAACTGGAGGAGCACCTGGTAACTCCTCCGGAATACACCTGGAACCTCTGGAACCAACACAATATCACCAATGTCAAACACAGCAACCACAGTATCCACAACATGAGCTAGGCAATAACACAACTCGTCTCCATCATCCACTCGACCATCACCGCGAAATAGTATCTCGGGGAAATCTGGTCGTCGAAACACAACCTCCTTCTCGAGGTACTCGAACACAGCCAAATGCATCGTCATTAAGTCCGTACTCACAAACACACCAAAACCACGATGTCCAGCTACAACAGATCCACGGCTAACACATAACCTCCAACAAGGATCTCGCGACCTCCAGATGGATGCAACACTCTCCAAGACCTCGGAAGTGGAGATACAGGTACAATAGCCATAGATATCAAGCAACAGTAACCTCGGAGAAAAATCTGTCCTCAAACAAGGTCATGGCATGAACTCTAACATGCCCAACTAGTCGCCCACGTCAATTGCGACTTTCTGAATGGCTCGTCTAAAAATCTGGGTATATTGATCAGACTGTAGGAACAACATGAGGATCTCCTCGTAAACTCTGAGCTACCGAACCGCTAGAACAGCTGGCTAAGGCGCCCCCCTCGTAATGTGACCCTCCTGGTCACCGAAACAGCAACTGAAAGTGCTCCACGAACACAAGTCACCGCAACACCTGCTGCGTGAAAAGATCACCAACGATTACCCAAACTCATACCACAGGAGCAAATCCGCTACACTGTGATCTCCTCCACCGTCAAACGGATCCTCTGCCTGATTTGATGGCCCTCAACAATATCGGAAGGACCACAGCCGGATGAAGTCACTGATCCTGAAGTATCGGAACTCAACCTCATCAAAATCTCAACTAAGTCCATTTTCCTCAAACCAACACATCGAAAACCACGTACGTCTTTCCTTCTCGATAACCTCGCCACTGAGTGCAGCACACCAAGCTCCTCTCAGCTATCTCGAGGCACATCAATCAGACTCTCTCTAATACTCAGGTTCAAACTCGTCTCGAACCTCGTGCACCGCTTCCTCTGAAGCCACATAACACGTGCAAACGGAAACAAACATCTAAACAATGCATCTCTGCCTCAGGTGGGTAAACACTCCACATCAATTGCTGGGTAGCCTAACAAACCTTTACTGTATAAACAACACCCTGAATGTAGGCCATGGAGTCACAACCGGAATTCACACAATATCAGCCCACTAAATACAACGATCTGACTCAGGCAAATATCAACTGCCACAAATCTCAGCTCTGAGGCAACATGTAGACGCTCATACACACATCCCCAGGCAAACCGTGCCACACAATTCTCTGAACTCTGAATACTCATCCAAATCCACAGTTCTCTGGCAAATCGCGTGTCGATTGATCCTCAACAGGATCCACAACCGAAACGACACGGAAAGCACGTCAGGAGGCATCATAATGAATACAAGTTCACAACAAGTGGAACATAATCATGGAACTTCAAATATTTGAAAGCATACAACACCCGGAATTTGATGATTATCCGCCGGCCGGTCGGGTCACCATTCCAGACATGCTGTACATTCTCAAATATCCTTAGTAAACACGACTACAGAAGTCTACAGAACCTATAACCTAATGCTCTGATACCAAGCTGAAAGGACCCAACCCCGATTCCCTAAATCGGAGTTAAACCCCTTCGAAAACACCAACCAACAAAAAAATTTCGAAATTCCGGCAGAGTTTCGTTACTAGCGTTGAATTACCAATACCTGCACGCGGAAAATACACTTCATCCTATGCCACAAAAAGCAAACCGTGGGCACCAATCCCATCCGGATTTCTCAATATATCAACAGTAAAGTAAATCAATAAATATATCTATACTTTACTGAAATCCGGTGTAAAATCGTATAACATAATCAACTGATTTCTCAGAGCGACTTCTAATGTATAAACATATCAGTATACCACAGTAGGTAGAACAATAAACCTACTGGAAGAAACAAGGTAGCTCGAGCACTATGCCTCCGACCACGACGTGCGACACCAGAGCCTGAACTGCAAACTGGGCACGGAAACCGAAAAGCCCAGGGGAAAGACATAAAACACGTTAGAGTGAGTGGACGAAAATAAATGTCTTTCACCAAGTAATATATATAATAAAAACATATGTGAGTCAAAAGTATAAATAATCAAATGGTACACGAGGGAGACTCTAACTCCTCACGCGTCCGAGTACACGAGGGAGACTCTAACTCCTCACGTATACGGAGCATGTAATAAAATCTCACGGGGCCACTCGTGGACACATCCGTGCTAGTACAGTCAGAACCACGGAGTCCCTGACTTCCACGTGATTCTAGCCGGAAATGGCATCAGGTCAAAGGTCTGCCTCCCCCTGGTAAAGGCCTCGGGTAAGGAGTCACAGCCTCCCCTGGCAAATAAAGCCTACCATCGGGGATCAGCCGAGAGGCAAGTGTATCGATACAACAACGTAACCACGACTGTACTCTGTATAAACCAAATCATAAACATTTCGATGCAAATGCATGAAACAGCATATAAGTATATGTATACTCGTATACGTATATCCGTATAAATATAATCGTATATTCGTAAAACACATGCTCATGTAATCCGAAATCTCATATGCATGCTCAAGTTCATAAAACGTATATCAAGACTCGCAAATAATCTGTGAAAAGAAATGTCCACTCACAGACTGGCGTAACGCGTATCGCGTTAACCCGTGATCCGACGGAAAGTCCCTCGCCAAATGAACGATCACGAACTCCTGAATAATCACAAAATCCATTTCTCAAAGTCATAACTCGACAATACAAATCAAATCACGAGAAACCACCGTTCTCGGAAACACGTAATTCGAACACGACGAATCGTCGAAAATCCATATATAACACCTCGATACCTCGCTCTACGTTCAGACGCTCAACTCGAAAAACGAACCTCCCCACTGCGATCGGAGCGCGATTTTGAGTCAAATGACATGCAATTTGTCGAAAGTCCGAAAAAGTCAAACTTTGACCGTTGACCGCCGTCCACGGCGGCGGCGCCGCCAACCGGAGAATTTCACGGTGGAGCTGCACCTATTCCACTCAAAATCATGCACTGAGCAACTTTGTCAACTGCACCGAAGTCCAATTCTCACTCTAACACATCCAATTTCAAGTAAAACCGAATTGAAACACAAATTTCAATCCCAAAATTCTCCAAGCTCAAGCAAAATTAGAGCACCAAACTTACAGGGTAGCATGTAGGTGAGGAGAGCTTCAAAGCCCACTAAAAATTGCAGCTCGAATCGGCTTTAAACATGGAACCCGAATTCACAAAGTTTCCTCCAAAGTTTGGCCGGAAATAACTCCTCCTCCGGCGAGCCTCGCCGTCGATGGTGGCCGGAAACAAGGTGAAGGAGCCAAGGCGCATTGAATGGGACCAACCCCGTCCCACGGGGTGGCCGGAATCGATCGCCACCGTGGATGCCGTCGGTCTCCTCCTCCTCCCACCGAGTTGACCGAGTCAACTCGGTCAACACCCAAAAAGGAAAGGTCTGACTTGCCCAAAATAGCAACTTCTATTTATAGACTTTCCGTTTTTGGAAACTTCATAAATATCCTTTTCGACAAACTTTAAACACGCGTAACTTCTTCGTCGTAATTCCGATTCTGATAATTCTCGCGGCCACAAACTCGTCTCGACGTACTTTTCAATTATCACCTAAAGTCAACCATATCGGCCAATCGGATAAAAAGTCAACTGTTCAACCAAGCACACATTTAAATCGACTAAACAGTTCACAATCGGAAATAATCACAACTAAATCTTCGTAACTCAAAATCATGCTCCGGAAGT
This sequence comes from Geum urbanum, assembly GCA_946800695.1. NCBI lineage: Eukaryota > Viridiplantae > Streptophyta > Magnoliopsida > Rosales > Rosaceae > Geum > Geum urbanum. The sequence continues at coordinate 22,657,617 of OX327003.1, read as the reverse complement.
TTCACAAACTCGAAATTAAATTCTGAACAACTTCTGTGAAGAAGCCGAAACCAAATTCTCATCCGATAATTTAGTCGCTAAGTAGCTCGCCATATTAATCCATTTCCGTCGAAACTTCAAATATTCATAACTAATTCCTCGGTCGTCCAAAGAATGATCCGGAACCGCCCACGAACTCGTAATCACACGTACAACGACTCTCAAGAAGAGACCCAGCTCCAATTCTCGGCCAATAATTAAGTCGTTAAGAAGCTTGGCGATTCAACACTGTCGTAACTCTGTGACTATGCGACTTAACTGCTGATTCTGTTTCGGGTCGTCACATCCTCGCCGGAGGAAGTCATGGTTGACAGCGTGCCGCTGGCGGCGGCGGCGGTCAACGGTGGTGCTCCGGCGAGGAGATGACTTTTTTGGATTTCGGTGTTTTTAAAGTCGTTTTTCTCGTAATCGCGCCCTGATTATCGTCTAGAGGTTTCCAGATCGATTTGGGTAGTGGATTTTCAGTCGAGGTTTCGAGTGGAGATTTCGGGAATTTCGTTAATCATTTTGTACTGTTTTGCATATTTCTGGGAACGGTTGGTTTCCGTGGTTCAATACAGAGTTGTGGACCATGATTTTGATCAGTTATGTTTATGAATGTTCAGGAGATCGAGATCGTGCTTCAGACGAGGGATCTTCCGCCGGTCTTCGAGATTAGCGCGAGTGCGCATTTTGCTCACCTGTGAGTGGACAATTTCTTTTCACGGAATTCTTGCGAGTCTTTTATTTGATTTACGAACTTGAGCATGTTTACGAGATTATGGTTATTATGAGCATGTGTTATACGTTTATGTTACGCATATGCATTCTTATGCTATTTATTGCATTTGCATCGAGAAATTTGTGATTTGGTTTTCACAGAGTACAGTCGTAGTTCATGTTGTTGTATTGATACACACTCATCCCGGCTGATCCCCGAGGGTGCCTACCAGGGGGGTACCGTACCTTATGTCGATGTAGTTCTGGGTGGGTACTGGTTTCTATACCTTGTGCCGATGTATTTTCGGGTAGGTACAGATGTCTGTTTCTTATGCCGATGCAGTTCCGGGTGGAAACAGATACCTTGACCTGAGGCCTTTCTGGCTCGAATCACGTGTGGGTCTGGGATCCCGTGATTCGGACTGTACTAGCACGAACGTGTCCATGAGTGGCCCCGTGGGATTTTTACTTGTATGCTCTGTACGCTGGAGGAGTATGAGTTTACCTCGCGTATTTTATTATATTTATTCATTTGGACTCCCATATGTTTTTATAACGTATATTACTTGGTGAAAGACATTTATTTTCGTCCATTTACTCTAACGATTTTCATGTCTTTCCCCTGGGCTTTTCGGTTTCCGTGCCCAGTTGCAGTTCATGTTTGGTGTTTCACGTCGCGGTTGGAGGCTAGTCATCTGAGCTACCTGTGTTTTCCAGTAGGTTCTTGTTTCACCTACTGATGTGTATATTGTATATATTTACACTAGAGGTTGCTCTCATACACTCTGATACATGTTTACACGAATTTTCTCGGATATATTATATTTAGTACAGTATGTTTACTGTTTATTGTTTATATTATGATGTTGAGAAATCCGGATGGGATTGGTGCCCACGGTTTGGCTTTTGTGGCATAGGACGAAGTGTTATTTTCAGGGTGCAGGTTTATGCAATTCCACGTTAGTAACGAAACTCTGCCGAAATTTTGAAAAGTTTTTGTTGGTTCGTATTTTCAGAAGGGGTTCGATACCGGTTTAGGTAACTAAATCAGGGTTGGGTCCTTTCAGCTTGGTATCAGAGCATTAGGTTGTCAGATTCTGTAGACTCTTGTAGTTGTGACGCTTAGGGTATTTGAGTTGATACAGCATGACTGGAGTGATGACCCGACAGGCCAGCGGTACTCATCAATACTTCGGGTGTTGTGTGTTCTCAAATATCTGCGGTTTCATGATTACGTTCTTTCTGCTTGTGTCTAATGCTTGTCTTGTATTAGTAGGATGCCTCCTCGACGTGGTCCCCGTGTTGATCGGGATGAGGATCGCCGAACGCGCGACTTGCTGATGCGAGTGCTGCGTTTGGAAGAGCGTTTTGACCCTGTGGTCAAGGCTCGTACTGCTGGTGCTACTATGTTTTCGGGTTCAGTTGATCCAGAGATTTGTGAGGCATGGTTGGTTCAGATTGAACGTGTTTGTGAGCGTCTGCAGTATACTCCTGAGCAGATGACAGTGGCCGCAGTTGGGTTACTTGAGGGTGATGCATACTTTTGGTGGGTTAGTACCGACAGAGTTCCAGCTGATACTCCGTGGACATTGTTCCGTGATCTGTTTATGCGGAGGTACTTTAATCAGGCTACCCAGCAGCGCAAGTATAAGGAGTTTACGAACTTGAGGCAGGGCAGTTTGTCTGTACTTGAGTATCGGGACCGGTTTACCTGTTTGTCTCGTTTTCCGCGGGATATGGTGGCTACTGAGGAAGCCAAGTGTCGCAGGTTTGAGCTGGGATTGAATCTGAATATCAAGGGGACTCTGACTACGATGCCTCGGAATAACTTTGATGAGTTTGTTAGTGCAGCACTCCTCGCGTATTTTATTATATTTATTCATTTGGACTCGCATATGTTTTTATAACGTATATTACTTGGTGAAAGACATTTATTTTCGTCCACTCACTCTAACGATTTTCATGTCTTTCCCCTGGGCTTTTCGGTTTTCGTGCCCAGTTGCAGTTCAGGTTTGGTGTTTCACGTCGCGGTTGGAGGCTAGTCATCTGAGCTACCTGTGTTTTCCAGTAGGTTCTTGTTTCGCCTACTGATGTGTATATTGTATATATTTACACTAGAGATCGCTCTTATACACTCTGATACATGTTTACACGGATTTTCTCGGATATGTTATATTTAGTACAGTATGTTTACTGTTTATTGTTTATATTATGATGTTGAGAAATCCGGATGGGATTGGTGCCCACGGTTTGGCTTTTGTGGCATAGGACGAAGTGTTAGTTTCAGGGTGCAGGTTTATGCAATTCCACGTTAGTAACGAAACTCTGCCGAAATTTTGTAAAGTTTTTGTTGGTTCGTATTTTCAGAAGGGTTCGATTCCGGTTTAGGTAACTGAATCGGGGTTGGGTCCTTTCAGAAGATTAATAAATTGGAAGAGAAGGTTGAAGGTTTGACCAAGATTGTTCTGGAAAAGGACAATTCTAACTGATCAAGGTTTATGTTGGCATGGTTTGATGTAGGTTTTATGTTTGTTTTGTTAATGTTTTTTCTATGCCAAGCCATTATCAAAACTGATTTACTTTCCTTCAAACTTTTGCAATGATGTAGTTCTGTTGTTCTAGTTTAGAGTCCATTCTGAAACTTTTGTAATGATGTGGTAATTTTAATGAAGAAACTATTTTCTTGGCCATGTTTATTTGTTTTTAAGATTTCATTATGTGGTAACAACAACTAATCATCACTAGAAAATAATGAACTTTGTTTTACAAACCATCAGCTACCCATAGCTAGCCACAGTGAACAACAGCTATCCACTAAACGACATACCTTTTCAAAAAACTCTAGTATAGTTAGCCAGGGCTAAGGACACCGATGTACAGTTAGTTGAACCTTCATTGATATATCAAATTCTTAGTATGTAAAGTTCATTACCTATATGCAGTATATCATTTCATTACACAACGTCTTAAAATGAGATCAGTAAAGTAGAGTTAACCATCAGTGAAGTACAGTTAGCCGTCAGTGAAATAGCGGTGAACTATATTTTCCCTATAACAACACACTAAGATATGCAAAATTTAGTTGAATGAAATTGCTTTCATGGATGAATTATTTCATGGATCATAATGAATGAAATTGATGCATCTTTATAATGTTTTCATCCATTGATTCTACGTCAATTGGTGTTAGTCTTCTCTTGCATACACACTGAAACAAACTAAAGTACATTGCGAAAGTACAACAACAAAATCTGATTGAATCTGCTGGCGAAAATACAACTAAAGCATATAAGTTCATCACATAAAATACATAGATGACATAAAAAAGAAGCAACAAAACTACATCATCTGATTCAAGCCATTGGCGCAGCTGCTCCCAAAGGCTCTTCATCCTCAAGTGCCATAAAATCCTCATCCTCCTACGACTGGAGAAAGACAACAATTTCTTCGAGTCATTCTCCAAGATCCACAAGTTCATTCCGCATACTATTCTTCAGCAAAGAAATCTGATTAACCAACTCTGCTCCAAAATGCTACTCTAATACCTCACCAAAGTTCCAAAACTCTAGCGTAGAACAGATGCAGAAGCAATGCCAGAACTAGAAGCACCGCGGCGGGGAACAAAAGCACGACGACAAGGAGCAAAAGCAATCTGCTTAGCAGAAGTATTCTGGTTGAGATGGATTGATCGCCTAACAGGTGTCATTTCTACTACATTGGCGGCGATTGGATTCGAACAAGCAGATCTTCTTAGAGCCATGGAGAGGAAAGACAGAGCAAAAAAGAGAGAAGGAGATATGAAAAATCAGTAACAATCAGGTGAAAACAAAGCAGTGAAGGTAATTGGGAGGATATGGGGTGAATTTTTGGGAATCTTGATTAAATAGAAGAATATGTGCCAATTCTGAAAGGTCACGTCACTAAAAAAATGTGAATTTGAATTTGAAATTCAAACTATAGCTCACGACAGTGAACTTATCGAAACGACATAACCTTTCATATAATTGTCCTAAGGTTACACCATAGCCAGGGACAGTGATGTACAATTAACCAAAGGGGTGTGTTGTCATTAGCTGTGACATGCTGTGGTTCACTAAGTGTTCAAATTCATAGAAAATTCTGGGAAACAGAAGAGTCGTCTCTGTTAATAGTTTACTTTTTCGTTTCTTCTTCTAACAGACATATTTGTTTACCCCATGAGACATCATTTATAGCCTTCTCGTTAACCAAGCCAGACAACATTATATTTTTCTTGACTCAAAACACAATTCGTGACTCCTTTTCATCACCTTTCAATTCATGCTCTATAAATAAAAAGGATGTCCCTCAACTATCTTCATCTTCTCCTTCAAATCACAAACCTTTATGCAAAAACTAAGCCTTTTCTGCAAAAAACAATGGCACCAAAGCTTGTTCGAGGTTCTCAAACAACCTCACACAGACACTGGCTCCGACGGTCGGAGTCAGATTCATTTCCCTCCTAGCCCTTATCCTTCTCCTTCCCCTTCCAACTCAAACTTAAACCCACCCATCCTGAAAACCGAATCATCTGATTCTGACCCTATTATAAGCATGGTCGAAATTGCAAAAATAGCCAATCAGAGGCCTCCCAAATTGTTGACAACTGCCAAGAATCTCAAATGTCGGGAAAGGCAAGTTAAGGACCTCAAGGAGTCAGTAGAGCTCAGCATCAAACATAATGATATCCTCCTGAAAAGGATAGATATGATCTTGTCTTGTGTGACGACCCGGAACAGAATCGGTAGTGTAATCAGGTTTATTCACGAGTTAGCGCGAAATCACTGTTTTCCGATAATTGATTGATTTGCCGGTTTTGATCGCGACTTAATTATTGGCCGAGAATTTGAGTTGAGTCTCTTCTCGAGAGTTGTTGTTCACATGATTTCAAGTTCGTGGGCGGTTCGGGATGATTATTTCGACGACCGAGGAATAAAATATGAATATTTGAAGTTTCAAAATTTTGTCGAGTTTATCCGTTCGTGTCGAGTTTATCCGAATCGTAATGGTTATCCGTTTTCGACCGTCGATCATCCCGAGACGCGAATATAAATATCAGAAATAGTCAAAAAATTGTCGAAAACATTGTTGGAAGTTTGACCGATGTTGACTTTTGCGTTGACCGTTGACTTTCGAGCTGACCGGAGAACCACCGCGGGCACCGATCTGTTTGCCGTCAGATTTCGTGATTCCGGCCACCTCTGGCCAAGATATTGGTATATTTCGATTTCTCTCTTCATTTGCTGTTGATTAGAACTTGGAATTTTGAAATTTGATGCTAGAATGAGTGAGAACGGAGGAGATGAAATTGTTGGAATTTCGCCGGAATCGGCCTTGCTTGGGGGCGGAGCTCCGGCGACTTTCCGGCATGGATTCTTGGAGGGTTTTGTTGGGTTTTGAATGGTGGTCATTTCCCCTTCGGTTTGGAGGGTCGACGTGGCGCGACGGCGCTGGAATCGAGCCGGGAAGTTTTCCAGCTGGTTATGCCTTTTGAGGTTTCGAGCTGATTTCCGGCCAACCTCGCCGGAATTGGTGGTTGCCACAGTTAGTAAAGTTGTTGGGCTTGTTGAGGAGAACCTTGTGGGAGATTGGCCACCGGAAAATCTCTCCGGAAAATCTCTCCGGAGATTGGCCGCTGGAAAATCTCTCCGCCAACCCGATCGTCGCCTTGAGGTTTTCGAGTTGATTTGGGTATCGGATTTTCAGTCGAGGGTTTTGACTGGAGATTTCCGAAATTTCGTTAATTATTTTTGTATTAGTTATACGTTTCCTGGAACTGGTGGTTTCCGAGGTGTGGTACAGTATTTTGAATTGTGATTTTGATCAGATATATTTTGTGATTATTCAGGGGATCGAGATCGTGCTTCGGGCGAGGGATCTTCCGCCGGACCACGTGATTAGCACGAGTGCGCACTTTGTTCACCTGTGAGTGGACAATTTTATATTTTCACAGTCGTTGCGAGTTCGTGATTTTCCGTATTTGTTTATATACGATGTTGAACTTATTTATTATTTTTCCGAGGTATTATTTTATATTTTTATGGTGATGACATACTTGGATCGATGCTTCGGCTACTTGGCTGATCACCGGTAGTCTGACCAGAATTAAGAGATTCCTCTGGACCAGAATTGAGAGATTCTTCTGGGCAGGGTTGAGAGATTCCCCTATTATGCCGCCGGGGTTGAGAGATTCCCCTGACCTATCACCGTCGGGCTTGACCGATTTGCCTGACTGTCGGGCTTGAAAGAATCGCCTGGCACCTCCATATATACATTTTCCGAACTCGCTATACTTGTTTATTGTATATGAAATTGGTGAAAGGCATATTTTTATTTTCATCCACTCACTCTAACGTTTTATTGCCTTTCCCCTGGGCTTTTCAGTTTCTGTGCCCAGTTTGCAGTTCGGATTCTGGTGTCTCACGTCGCGGTCGGAGGCTAGTTGTTGAGCTACCTGTCTTTTCCAGTAGGTCCTTTGTTTCTCCTACTGTTGTATATTTTGTATATATACAGTAGAGGTCGCTCTGATACGATACAGATACATATTTTATTTGGTTTTTCCCGAATTTTTTATATTATACAGTTATGTTTACTGTTTAATATTATTGTTATGATATTGAGAAATCCGGATGGGATTGGTGCCCACGGTTTGGCTTTTGTGGCATAGGATGAAGTGTTATTTTCCGGGTGCAGGTAAGGTAATTCCGCGTTAGTAGCGTTACTCTACCGAAATTTTTATGGTTTTTGTTGGTTCGTGTTTTCAGAAGGGGTTTGATTCCGGTTTAGGAAACTAAGTCGGGGTTGGGTCTTTTCAGCTTGGTATCAGAGCATTAGGTTGTCAGATTCTGTAGACTCTTGAAGTTGTGACGCTTAGGATATTTGAGTTTGTACAGCATGTCTGGAGTGATGACCCGACTGGCCAGCGGTACTCATAAATACTTCGGGTGTTGTGTGTTCTCAAATATCTGAGGTCTCATGATTACGTTCCTTCTGCTTGTACCTAATGCTTGTCTTGTATCAGTAGGATGCCTCCTCAACGTGGTCCCCGTGTTGATCGGGAAATGGATCCTGATGAGGATCGCCAGACGCACGACTTGCTGATGCAAGTGTTGCGTTTGGAGGAGTGTTTAGACCCTGTGGTCAAGGCTCATACGGCTGGTGCGACTATCTTTTCAAGATCAGCTGATCCAGAGATGTGTGAGGCATGGTTGGTTCGGGTTGAACGCGTATGTGAGCGTCTGCGTTTTACCCCTGAGCAAATGATAGTAGCAACAGTCAGTTTACTTGAGTCAGATGCATACTTTTGGTGGGTTAGCACCGATAGAGTTCCGGTTGACACTCCGTGGACTTTATTCCGAGATCTGTTTATGCGGAGATACTTCAATCAGGCTAACCAGCAGCGCAAGTATGAGGAGTTAACGAATTTGAGGCATGGCGGTTTGTCTGTGCTTCAGTACCGGGACAGGTTTTCCCGTTTATCTCGGTTTACGCGTGACATGGTGGCTACTGAGGAAGCCAAGTGCCACAGATTTAAGCTGGGTTTGAACTTGAACATTAAGGGGACTTTGACTACGATGTCTCGGAACAACTTCGATGAGTTTGTCATTGCAGCACTCAGAGGTGAGGATATCGAGAAGGAAAGGTAGATGAGATACCAGCCTAGACGGTTTGAGGAGGGCGGACCGAGTCAGGGGCCTTCCAAGAGGCTAAGTTCTGATACTTCCGGTTCGGCTTCATCCTCGGGCAGTGGACCATATCGACCACCAACTAGTGCACCGAGGCAGAGGCAGAGATGGAGGAGAGATCGACCGCAACGACCACAGTCTAGTGGGGGTTCTAGCAGTTCCAATTATCCTCGACGTACCGGTGGCTCTTTTGCCGAACCGAGGGAGTACCCGTTGTGTAGTCTCTGCAGCAGACACCATGTTAGTCCGTGTCAGCGAGGCCCTGTCACTTGTTTTCGTTGTGGCCAAGTGGGTCACTATGCGAGAGAGTGTTTCAAGCTTGATGGTGCTGGTGGATAGGCGGCCCAGAGTTCCGGAGGAGAGTGAGGTGCCACTCCGGGGGCTCAACCAGTACAGTTTGCGGGCCAGGGAGGACAACAGGGATAGCCTCAGCGTGGACGACCAGCCGGGTAGGCCAGGGTTCATGCCATGACTTTGCGTGAAGGAAGAGCTTCACCAGAGGTTGTTATCGGTACGTTGCATGTCTTTGGTATTCCAGTACCTACATTGCTAGATCTAGGTGCTACGCATTCATTTATGTCATATAAACTATCATCTTTAGCGACTGTACCTGCGTCTCCAGTTCCGGGGTTGTGGAGAGTGTTGTATCAGTCAGGTGAGATTGTGAGTATTGGCTGGGTGTACAGAGACTGTGAGATTTTTATTGGAGGCCATGGCTTAGCCACGGATTTGTTGTTGCTTGATATCGTCGACTTTGATTTGATTTTGGGTATGGACTTCTTGGAGACACATTGGGCCATGTTCGATTGTCACAAGATTGAGGTTGCGTTTCGACGACCAGGCTTTCCCGAGATATTGTTTCGCGGTGAGAAGAACACTTCATTGCCATGTGTGATTTCCGCGATAAAGGCGGATCGGATGATGAAGAAAGGTTGTGTTGCTTATTTAGCTCATGTTGTGGACATTACGGCTGCTGTGCCAGACATTGGTGATATCGAGGTCGTTTCCGAGTTTCCGGAGGAATTACCGGGTATACCTCCAGTTTGGGAGATTGATTTCACTATTGAGCTATTACTGGGTACATGACCCATATCTCAGGCATCGTATCGTATGGCGCCACCAGAGTTGAAAGAGCTGCAGGTTCAACTCCCAGAGTTGCTGGAGAAGGGTTTCATACGACCTAGTGTTTCGCCGTGGGGTGCCCCAGTTTTGTTTGTGCGGAAGAAGGATGGATCCATGCGGTTGTGCATCGATTATCGGAATCTGAATCAGGTCACTGTGAAGACAAGTATCTGTTGCCGTGGATTGACAATTTGTTTGATCAGCTCAAGGGAGCTTCAGTCTTTTCGAAGATTGATCTCTCGTCCGGATATCATTAGTTGAGGATCCGAGAGTCAGATGTGGCCAGGACAGCTTTCAGATCGCGGTATGGGCATTACGAGTTTTTGGTTATGCCGTTTGGGTTGACCAACGCCCCCGCAGCTTTTATGGACTTGATGAACCGGGTGTTCAGACGGTTTCTGGACAAGTTTGTGATCGTGTTCATCAATGACATCCTGATTTATTCCAGGAGTGTGGGCCAGCACAAGAAGTAATTGCGAGCAGTGTTGCGGACTTTGCGAGACAATCAGTTATTTGCGAAGTTCAGCAAGTGCGAGTTTTGGTTGGATAGTGTGAAGTTTCTGGGCCACGTGATATCAGCTGAGGGAGTCAGCGTTGATCCTGACAAAATCGAAGTCGTGCTGAATTGGAGTAGACCTACCACCGTACCAGAGATCAGGAGTTTCTTAGGTTTGGCAGGCCACTACCGGCACTTTGTGCAGGATTTTTCTCGGATTGTTACTCCACTAACCAGACTGACGAAGAAAGGCGTCAAGTTTGAGTGGTCCGATGCATGTGAGGAGAGTTACTTGCTCCTAAAGGAAAAATTGACTACTGCACCGATTCTGACTTTACCAGACAACAGCGGTGAGTTCGTGGTTTAAAGTGATGAATCGAAGTTGGGACTTGGTTGTGCGCTGATGCAGCATGGCAGAGTGGTAGCCTACGGTTCCAGGCAGCTGAAACCACACGAAGTCAACTATCTGACCCATGATTTGGAGTTGGCCGCTATTGTGTTAGCGTTGAAAAGTTGGAGACATTACTTGTACGGAGCTCAGTGCAAGATATATACCGATCACAAAAGTCTCACCTACTTGCGGACGCAGCCAGATTTGAACATGAGGCAGCGCAGGTGGATGGAGTTGATCAACGACTATGATTGCACTTTCGAGTACCATCCAGGAAAGGCCAATGTTGTTGCTGATCCACTCAGTAGGAAATCCAAAGCTTCGTTGTTTCATATGTATGTGGCCAGAGTTTCTATGTTAGCCGAGCTTCGGGCTACGGGTGCCGAGTTCGAGTGGGACAATAAGGGAGCTTTGTTGGCCAGTTTTCAGGTTCGACCCGTGTTGGTTGATCAGGTTCGGGAAGCTCAGGATTCTGATTCCTACATGTTGGATAAGAAGACTATGATACGGAATGGTGTGCCAACAGAGTTTCGGTTGAGTGACGACGGTACATTGTTATTCAGAGGCAGATTGTGCGTGCCCAGAGACGAGAGTCTGAAGAAGGAGATTCTGGACGAGGCCCATTATTCGGCGTATGCGATGCATCTCGGTGGTACAAAAATGTTTCGTACACTTCAAGTGTATTACTGGTGGCATAACATGAAGCGGGAGATTGCCGCATATGTGAGCCGATGTTTGATTTGTCAGCAGGTTAAAGTGGAGAGGCAGAAACCTGCGGGAAAGTTGCAGCCACTGGAGATTCCAGTTTGGAAGTGGGAGCACATTACCATGGATTTCATGTATCAGTTTCCGAGTACTTCGGCTGGCAACACTAGTATTTAGGTTATCGTGGATCGACTGACGAAATCCGCTCATTTTCTTGCACTTCCGGGGAAAATTTCAGTAGGCAGATTGGCAAAGTTGTATTTGTCGGAGATCGTTTGACTGCACGGGGTGCCTGTATCAATTGTTTCTGACCGAGACAGTCAGTTTATTTCAGAGTTCTGGCATGCATTGCAGCGAGCCATGGGTACCAGGTTGCATTTCAATACAGCTTTTCATCCTCAGACTGACGGGCAGTCCGAGCGGACTATACAGACTCTCGAGGATATGTTGCGGTCTTATGTTTTACAGTTTCGAGGAAATTGGGACCAGCAACTGCATTTGATAAAGTTCGTCTACAACAACAGCTATCAGGCCAGTATCGAGATGGCACCGTACGAGGCCCTGTACGGGAGGCAGTGCCGCACTCCGTTGTGTTGGAGTGAGGTGGGCGAGCGATAGCTTATTGGCCCTGATCTGGTGAAGAGCACCATGGAGGACATCGAGGTTATTCGGGATGGATTGAAGATTGCCCAGGATCGCCAAAAGAGTTATGTGGACGTGAGAAGAAAGAGTCTCGAGTTCGATGTGGGCGATTGGGTCTTCCTGAAACTATCTCCGTGGAGGGGAGTTGTACGTTTCGGGAAGCGTGGTAAGCTTCGACCACGGTACATTTGTCCGTACGAGATCACCGAGAGAGTTGGTTCCGTGGCTTACAGACTTGAGTTGCCGGCTGAGATGGCTCTTGTTCATGATGTTTTCCACGTTTCGATGTTGCGGAAGTATATTCCAGATCCATCGCATGTGTTAGCGCCACAACAGCTACCGATCCGAGAGGATTTGACATATGTGGAGGAGCCGGTACAGATTCTCGATTGGCATGAGCAGGAGTTGAGGCACCGTGTTATACCGCTGGTGAAGGTCTTATGGCAGAATCACTCGGTTGAGGAGGCCACCTGGGAGACTGAGCAGCGTATGCGGAAGCAGTATCCTCATCTGTTCACTTAACAGGTACGTAAATTTCGAGGTCGAAATTTTTTTTAAGGGGGGTATATTTGTGATGACCCGGAACATAATCGGTAGTGTAATCAGGTTTATTCACGAGTTAGCGCGAAATCACTGTTTTCCGATAATTGATTGTTTTGCCGGTTTTGATCGCGACTTAATTATTGGCCGAGAATTTAAGTTGAGTCTCTTCTCGAGAGTTGTTTTTCACGTAATTTCGAGTTCGTGGGTCGTTCCGGATGATTATTTCGACGACCGAGGAATATAATATGAATATTTAAAGTTTCTAAATTTTGTCGAGTTTATCCGTTCGTGTCGAGTTTATCCGAATCGTAATGGTTATCAATTTTGGACCGTCTATCGTCTCGAGACGCGAGTATAAATATCAGAAATAGTCAAAATATTGTCGAAAACATTGTTGGAAGTTTGACCAGCGTTGACTTTTACGTTGACCGTTGACTTTCGAGCTGACCGGAGAACCACCGCGGGCACCGATCTGTTTGCCGTCGAATTTCATGATTCTGGCCACCTCCGGCCAAGATATTGGTATATTTCGATTCCTCTCTTCATTTGCTGTTGATTAGAACTTGGAATTTTGAAATTTGATGTCGGAATGAGTGAGAACGGAGGAGATGAAATTCTTGAAATTTTGCCGGAATCGGCCTTGCTTTGGGGCGGAGCTCCGGCGACTTTCCGGCATGGATTCTTGGAGGTTTTTGTTGGGTTTTGGATGGTGGTCATTTACCCTTTGGTTTGGAGGGTCGAGGTGGCGCGACGGCGCCGGAATCAAGCCGGGAAGTTTTCCAGCCGGTTATGCCTTTTGAGGTTTCGAGCTGATTTTCGGCCAACCTCGCCGGAATTGGTGGTTGCCACAGTTAGTAAAGTTGTTGGGCTTGTTGAGGAGAACCTTGTGGGAGATTGGCCGCCGGAAAATCTCTCCGGAAAATCTCTCCGGAGATTGGTAACCGGAAAATCTCTCCGCCAACCCGATCGTCGCCTTGTGGTTTTTGAGTTGATTTGGGTATCGGATTTTCAGTCGAGGATTTTGAGTGGAGATTTCGGAAATTTCGTTAATTATTTTTGTATCAGTTATACGTTTCCTAGAACGGTTGGTTTCCGAGGTGTGGTACAGTATTTTGAATTGTGATTTTGATCAGATATATTTTGTGATTATTCAGGGGATCGAGATCGTGCTTCGGGCGAGGGATCTTTCGCCGGACCACGTGATTAGCGCGAGTGCGCTCTTTGTTCACCTGTGAGTGGACACTTTTATATTTTCACAGTCGTTACGAGTTCGTGATTTTTCGTATTTGTTTATATACGATGTTGAACTTATTTATTATTTTTCGGAGGTATTATTTTATATTTTTATGGTGATGGCATACTTGCATCGATGCTTCGGCTACTTGGCTGATCACCGGTAGTCTGACCAGAATTGAGAGAGTCCTCTGGACCAAAGTTGAGAGATTCCTCTGGGCAGGGTTGAGAGATTCCCCTATTATGCCGCTGGGGTTGAGAGATTCCCCTGGTCTATCACCGTCGGGCTTAACCGATTTGCCTGACCGTCGGGCTTGAGAGATTCGCCTGGCACCTCCATATATACATTTTCCGAATTCGCTATACTTGTTTATTGTATATGAAATTGGTGAAAGGCATATGTTTATTTTCATCCACTCACTCTAACGTTTTATTGCCTTTCCCCTGGGCTTTTCGGTTCCGTGCCCAGTTTACAGTTCGGATTCTGGTCTCTCACGTCGTGGTCGGAGGCTAGTTGTTGAGCTACCTGTCTTTTCCAGTAGGTCCTTTGTTTCGCCTACTGTTGTATATTTTGTATATATACACTAGAGGTCGCTCTGATACGATACAGATACATGTTTTATGTGGTTTTTGTCGGATTTTCTATATTATACAGTTATGTTTACTGTTTAATATTATTGTTATGATATTGAGAAATCCTGATGGGATTGGTGCCCACGGTTTGGCTTTTGTGGCATAGGATGAAGTGTTATTTTCCGGGTGCAGGTAAGGCAATTCCGCGTTAGTAGCGTTACTCTGCCGAAATTTTTATGGTTTTTGTTGGTTAGTGTTTTCAGAAGGGGTTTGATTCCGGTTTAGGAAACTAAATCAGGGTTAGGTCCTTTCATCTTGTTTGCCTCCTCCACCTTGAGGGTTTGAGACAGCAAGCACCAACAGTAGCAAACGGAAGCAGAGGAAGATTTGAGCAGTAGCATCTATCTAATTCTATTTCTATCTCTATATATTTTTTTGTTTATTTCTATTCAGTTGTTTTTTTTCTTGTTTTTTTTCATTATTATATGTAATCGGATCTATCTATTATTAATGAATTTATCTTGCTAGTTTATGATGAGTTTTGTGAGTTTGCTTCCCATCTACATGTGTTGTGAATGAATGAAAAAATATAATGACAGTGAAATGACAATGAGCGAATCCTGTTGTTGTCGAAAATGATGCTACAGTTAATGACACTTGGACACAGTGAACTGCAGTTATCCATGTGTGATCTTTATCTGTTTTGTTAATAAACATGTAACGAAGTCATGCAACATAAAACAACAAAATAAAACAAAGGGAACTATGATTAAAAAGGAATCGAGATTATAAAACAGAAAAGAAAATTTTGTTCAAGTCAATTATAGACAAATAACCACAGCTGGCAACAACTTATAACCTCAGTGACCCAATACCTATAAGTGTTAATTTTCCAAAAAAATTGATAAGAAAAAGTAAAGAAAGTAGAAAATGAAAGCTAGATAACTGTAATGCAAGTCCTTTTGTTATGATGAGCATACTTGTGGCACCTTGAGCACCTTGTAAGAATAGTTTCCTTTTCATCCCTTGACCATAACCTCTTTGTCATGGGTCTTCCAACTGGCTTCCTTGTCAATGGAGGCAACAAATCCGAACCATATTCTGACATGTTTTGCAACGATTTATCAATTGATGACATTGGTTTTAGAGTGAAAGAGTATGCATCTCTAAAAGATGTAAGATAATAAAATTTGTTCAAGTAGTCATAAGGAGAATGGCCGAGCCTCTAGATGAATGCAAGAACGTCCGAGCACAAAAACCTTAATAACTGTCACTGTCCACAAAAGCAGAACCTTGTGTCCATATTGACAGCAGAAGAATACTTGTTGCATTGTACTTCATAGAGATGACCATTGGCAGGCATCAACCTCCAATGCCTTCCAGTATTTACTAGCTCCCTTAACTTCTTGTTCATTTTGGATCCCATCACAGTGTGCCAATTTTTGCCCAATTCATTCTTGGTTGCAAGCATTTCAATCAACTACATAAAATAGCTAACCACAACACAATGATAGCAACCTACAATGCTACTACACATCTCTGCTTTCTTAAATGACCAAAAGAAACCAAGATAAATAAGGTTGTCATTTGTTATCCAAAGAAATAAATTAGAAAAAAGAGAACTGACATAATTTCATTGGTAAGATAGTACACGGGAAGTGTGCGAAGATCAACTATCTAACTATTGAAGTATTCATAAATGTTATTTCTCATTTCAACGTATCATTCTCCTTCAAAGAATGCAACACACAATTTCTCCTTTGGTAGATCTTTCAAGAAATCATTAATTGTATCAGCACCGCCTTCGACCTTTAATTGTGGAAGCATCAACTCATATTGTCTTTCACTTCTGGCATAAGCACATTGCATAAAGACTATACATATCCTAGCCTTCGTGAATGCACATGTATACAAACATTTGATGTTTGCCAGTAAGTGCCTAAAACAGAATTTGTGTGCATCATTCCGGAAAATCTCCGGAAGTGAACTCATTATTTCCATGTAGTGATTAGATAGGAATGTGATTTTCCTACGAATATTAGTGTCAGGATTGATTGTATGCTTATCTATCTCTTCTCTCAACCTCTCCAGAAACTACCAATAGTTATTGTCATTTTCCAAATCCACAATACCAAAAGCCAATGGATAAAATCATGGAAACAAAAATAAAGACAAATAGAAAATGATGCAAGGTTAGACTGTGAAACACAGTGATGTACAACAAAGAGACAGTTAACCCAACGCTTCTGTTACCTTGATTCACATCTTTTCTAGTGGCCCCCTCATGATAGTTCTTTTGTATCTATTTTTCAACAATCCCGCATCAACAAAAGTTATCGGCCTACAAAATTGAAAGCCCTTCATACAAGCACCAAAGCACACAAATAGGCACTGAAACTTATGTGTTTCAGGATCACTATCTACAATAACTTTTGAGTCTGGATTTGTCTTCATGAGATTATCAACAAACCACAGAAGAATAAAGTAGGATTCACCTTCATTTCCATGAAGTGAAACCATTGCCTTCTCCTTTCCATACCATACCATCTTGTAAGGCACTTCCAAACTATGAGATTCCTTTATTTTCGATTGCAGAGCCTTTGCACCCTCGTTAGGATCCGCTTGCAACTTTTTGTTTAGCAATAGAGGCGACAAAAGTAAAAAAATTACACTTTGGTGACTTAGTCATCAAAATTAGCCACAGTAAACCACAGATCTATAAGACAACCTCATAAAAAGGCTACACAACTTTAGTAACCATAGCTAACCAAAGGTAACCACAGTTAGTTCAATTAGAGTGATCAAATTTAGCCACATATAACCACAGTAAACCACATATCTATAAGACTACATCCATAACATAACCACAACTATCCACATATAACAACAATACACCTAAAGCTTACATGGTTCATTTCCCAAAAAAATATAGGATAAGAAAAAGTACCAGACTATAGAAGATCTCATCGTCTCACTCTTGTTAAGAATGATCATCTCTCTACGTGTGTTGTTTCTAGAATTTCGTAATGTAGAAACAACAATTAGCACGTCGTAAGTGCACCTACACACCCTATTCACATGAATCCGCCTCTTTCTTAGAGCATTATGCATGGATGCCCGTTGGCTCGTTTTTTTCGAATAAGTACTTGAATCCCGTCTCTATTGAATACTCCCTGAGTTTGCCTCTGAGTTCTTCCCCACCACCCAAAAAACACTTCCCCTTTTCTTGTAGAACATTCAACCATGATCTTGTCATATATTCCTTCACCTCCTCTTGACGGAAACAACAAATAGCAATATTAGCAACATTTCCCATTCCATCATCATCTTCCATCTCATCATCATTTTCACTAGTCAAACAAGACCATTCTTATTCACAGTGACATGATGAGAAAAAAAGAGGGAAATTAAAAATAGTAAATAATAACTACAGCTAACAGCAGTGAAGTACAGCTATGCGACAGCTGCCAACAGTGAAGTGATGTACTTACATCAACTTGTCCACTCAATTGGATCTCAACATAATTGGAGTTGAACATTTGCAAATAAGTCATCATCATCAACACATGCATCTTCATCACTTTCAAGAATAATATAATCTTCATGTGGTTGAATACGGTACCTCAGTGAGAAAAATGAATACTTAAGGGCCATAATGCGGTTATGAACCGTATTACATATGTCACCAAAGGTTGAATCTGGAATTAAAGGCGTCATCACTCCCTCCCCAGAGTAAACATACTTCACTAACGTGCAGGAACAACTTCTCGCCATATCACTGCAAAACAAAACCAAAAGGACCCATAACAGAAAATTAAAAAAAATACTTACAGCTAATGACATTGAACTCCAACATCCTACTAACAGAAAATAAAACAATTTCAAAACATGGATTACACATACCTACAACTAATGACAGTTAACTACACCATCCTACTAACAGAAAACAAAATACCAAACATGAATTAGACATACCTACAACTAACGACAGTGAACTACACCATCCTACTAACAGAAAACAAAATAAATTCCAACATGAATTACACGTAACTATAGCTAACTATAGTGAACTACACCAACGTATAACAGTTACCATAGATTCATCAAATGCGTACATAAAAACTCAAAATCACATGATTCACCAAAGCAGAGACAAAGAAAAGGTAACCTTATATTGAAAATGAAAGCAACCAGTTCACATAATCAAGCACACTCTACTCCATCGCCTGAATCAAACTCGAAATCTAACACGAACAAACCACCGTTGTCACACTGAAAGTGAAGCTATAAATGAGGTTCAGGCGACGTGAGGTTGGCAGCGTCGTCATCCTCACTCTCGTCGGAAGCGATCTCACACCAGAGAGAGAGAGAGAGAGAGGATGACGACGCTGAATTTGAAAAGGAAAGAAACGAAGGAAAAAATGGGAAAAAAAATATATATTTTTGAAAAGATTGGGCTTTTTTAGAATTGGTTAATGGATTTAGGTTTTTTTAGAAAAAAAGGCCAAGATTTTTTTGACGAGGGAAAATATTTTGGGTTTTTTTTAAAAGGGGACCTTAAAAGTGGGCTTTTTTTTTCCTTTTTTTTTCTTGAACTGTGTTTTTGAAAAGTTGAATATTTTTAACTCAATCTCAAACTAGGAGCATGCTGAAATGCACCCCAGGGTTAATTTTCCAATAGAGACACGTGGCACATTTTGATTCGTTTAGATTTCTAACTTTTTTGAAGCTTGACTGAGCCTATGGTAAGCTCAATGTACATGATCCTCCTCTTTGCCGAAAAATTAGCCATGAAACCTCCTCATGGCCTCCTTCTTCGTCGGACTCGAGCTAATCTTGGAGACGTTGAGCTTCGAGGCGGTGGTCTTTTATCCGTCAATATAGCTCTCGGAGGTGAAGCCGTGGGTAGGGAACTCGGAGGCGTCAAAGCGATCGATGGGGCCGACGTCACTCTCGCCGATGAGGAGCTTGTTGTAATAGGAGTTAACTTCATTGCTAAAGACTGAGACGAGGCCGGGGTAGGTGATGACCACATGCTTCGGGGAGGCGGAGGAGGAGATGAAGGAGGCTCGTCGAGTGGAGTAGCTGAATTTATGAGTGAGGTTGTGGAACTGGGTTTCAGAGCAGGACTGGTCGGGTCGGAGCGTCGAGGATTTAATGCATGGTTTGTTACTTGGTTAGAGAGAGAGAGAGAGAGAACGTTGAGGCACTGTATCGCCAGCGAAAGTATGACGTTGTTTGGCGATGGCGGTTGGTTTGGGCAGAGAATAGGATCACATAGGTCGAGCTTATCATAAGTTCAGTCAACTTGGGTCAACTTTTACAAAAGCAACCAACCAAAAGATGACACGTGTCCTATGGTTAAAAAGTCTATAGGTTGCATATCTTTCGGGTGCATTCCAGCATTTTTCCTCAAACTAAGCCTAACACTAATTTATAAATTAAATGAATAGTAGATCTATATGGATCAAAAACTGAAAAACTGGCCTGTATCTCCTCTAGGCCTAAAAGTACCGAGGCCCAAGACTAAACAATGAAGCTGGGCCAATTTATGAATACGTGTACGCTCCGATCACCGTGCACGTACTATTTGACAGTCGAGGGACAAAGCAGCTACAACGAAAAACTGAACTTTTGAAGAGGCGATCGGCTTTATCAAGGGTTTTCCGATTCATTTCAGACTTCTTAAACTTCCAAAGCTCAGGTGCATATTTCTTTCTTACTTTCTCTATTGGGTTTCTCAGACTCGACATGTAATTTTGGTTTCTGTTATTTTCTGTTTCGCTTATTAATCTGTTCATCATCTGATAGCATGAATCACAGAAGACGAATTCTTCTCGGTCTTTGTTGTTTAATTTTTTCTCAGTACCCAAATCGATTAAAGAGTTTTGACTGTTGTTTTTGTTGATTTTCTCAATTGGGTATTCCTTCTATGTCTCCAATAGATCCCCAGACACTATTCTTTATACTCAGGCTTATCTTTTGAGTTTACTTGAATCTGTTCTGTTTTTTTTTTCGATTTAGTTGCAAGTTGCAACCATGAAATATAGCTCAGTTAGGTACATTTGTGTGATAAAAAAAAAAACCCCTTTGTGAAGACTCAATAATGCTTATTGTGTAATGTTTGCTCAGTCTCAAAGCTAAGACACTATGTGTAGCCTTGAAACAAAAAAATTCAACTATCACTACTGTTAGATAATTCCCGTTTTGTTAATATGGGAATCTGTGATATGCAATTATTGTCCTCCTAAATTTCGTGTGTATATATTCTCTACAGCCACAAGTCCACAGCAAATAGTGTGCTGGAGTCTTTTTCGTCATTCTGTGTGATAAATGAAATTACGTACTGCATGGTATTTCAGTAGTGTATGTTTAACTTGAGTTGTTTGTTTCATTTGAAAGCACAAAAAGAATTGCTGCGGCATTTAGTGATGAATGGCCGGGATTTCGGGATTTGGGAGCCTTGCACCAAAAACAAAGAATGGTATAGTCGCTGGGGGGTTGACCTCGTTCGTCTTTGGTGTGTACTTCTACACCATGAGAGCTGTTGGAGGTACAGATGAACTGCAAGTTGCGATAGACAAGTTCGAGGGAGACAATATGCAGAAAAAGTCTGATGGAAGCTTGCCATCAAAGGTTTGATCTTATTTATGGCTTTGTATTTTCTAATAAAGTAGCGCAGGAGAAGTATCTGAGGCCATGAAAAGACAACATGACAGCTTTCCTTTTACTTTCCTAGTGGAATTTGAAAAACTGTACTTCATGATATTAATTACATTCTAGTTTGTTGCTACCAAACATGTAGTTCATAACTCGTCTATCACTCTGGGATGTTTAAGAAATCAGAAAGACCATTGTGTATGTTGATGAAGGATCAAATTTGTAGTACTGAGTGGGACTGTGGGGGAGATTGTTGGGACTTTCTTTGGATTTACAGCAGGATCTTTTCTTTTGGATTTCATAAAATAAGATAAGGAGGAATCGGTCATATAATGTAGGGGCAAATTACCAATCATGTCATTTTCATACTTTCTATAGCAAATTGAGCCACCCAACAAATTTAACCCAAATTAGAGCACTTTGAGAAAGACACAACTAATTCAAACAATTAGTACGAAGTTACTTGGTTTCTCTATCTTTCTTCACCTTGTAGACAGAACTAGCCTTTGTTATGTTATGAATTCACCTATCTGCTTTGGTCTAACTGGTTATTGATGTTAGGTCTAACTGGTTATTGATGTTAGTGGACTCACTAGAGAGGTATTATCTACATCGGAGTACCGATATGATTAGCCGTGGCTGGTTCGAAGCATGTTCACTAGTGCTGTTAGTCTGCTCTGGTTTTTGTTTTCTTAGGCCATTTTTGGCCTCCTCCGTAACAACAAGAGCACCGATATCTGGTGTAATTCATTACCGATAGCAGGAGAACAGATATCGGGTCTAATTCATTAGCATTTTATGGAAACGAACATTTTTGGACATGTGTCCATAAAAATATGAATGTTTTTTACCAGAGTTTACTAACATTTGTTCGCCCTATTCCGAAACTACTAATTGATTAATGGCCTAAATCAATTCCCTCTAAAGATATAGTTCTTTCAAAAAGATAAATTTAGTAGTAACGAATCACGCCACCCTAACTTCCATTTCTATGCAGTCATACACATTCATTTCATCTCATCTGGACAGCTAACTTAATTACCAACGCAATGGTGTCCAAGTGGCTAGAGAAGCATTTAGCGGAGACTATTCACCTTTAGGATAATCCTGTACTGCTCCATTTCACAAAAACAAACCGTGGGCAACAAATCTAATTCGGATTTTTCAGATCAGTCAAACACTGAATCTACTAGAAATATAAATTGTTTACAGAAGGTGATAAGAAATTCGAAAACTAAATAGAAAAAATTCAACACAACAGAAGTAAACCCTATACAATATTCAGAGCGACTTTTAATTTACATAATACACAGGACTAGCAGGTTAAACTAGGAACCTACTAGATAAGTACAGTGACACGAACTCTATGTCTCTGTCACTGACGTGTAATCTTAGGATAGAAACTGTAAATTGGGGAGCGAAAACCGAAAAGTCCAGGGAAAAACATATAAAATAATAAAACTGTTAAAGTAAATGGACGAAAATAATATTTCACTTTAAACTGAAAACTATAAATGATATGCCTTTCACTATCAATGAACACAAAAATGATGCGAGTCTAAAAATAAACAAGCCCAGGTCAGGTGTTTGGCATAACCCTCTTAGGCACTGTGTAATGTGTGGAGGCAATAACTTGAGTACATTTTCCTCAAAGTTACAAGAATGCCCAGGTCAGGTGTTTTTCCTAACCCTCTTGGGTGCTGTGTAAATCACTGGTCAGGTGTTTTTCCTATCCCTTTCGAGAGTCTTGGGGATCAGCCGAGAAGCCATGGGTGCATCGATGAATCAACTGTGTTTATGCTCTGTGTGAAAGAAATCATATGTGCTTCCATGCAAATACATAATTTTAAATGCATAACTGTAAACTATATAACTGAAAACTCGCAAAACAACAGTAAAAATAAAGTGTCCATTCACAGTACATAGCTAACTTCGTGATCCAGCTGAAGTCCCCTCGCCAAAATTTTGATCACGGTCTCTTGAATAAATAATATATTTATTTAATACTGAAATTTGATAAAACGTGTGAAAATCAACTCAGAAACTAACCCGGAAACCCCTAGGTCAATTTTGAGTTTGTGCCTCGCCGTGGACAGCGGCGCGTGGCCCTCACGCGCCTCACAGGCGGTGGCGTGTGAGTCACACGCGTCTCTGATGTAACCTTCTCTGATGAGAGCATTTGACCCCTCGTTGGAAAGATCTCAATGAGGCCAACAACTTTTCTAACTATCCTAAGACCCAACTCGCCGCCATTTGGCCAAAAATTGGCCTGCAAGTCCACAGCCCAAAAATCGCCGAAAAATGATTCCGGTCGATTTCGACGCCATCGTCGCTCCTCGATCCCTAAACCCATAGGAGTTCAACTCTTGGGATGAAACCCCATGATTCCACCCCACCCTATCACCGAAAAACAGCTGGAGCTCCGCTGTCGGTTAAACCCAAGAACCGACGGGTTAATTGACTTGATTCGTGACCTAAAACCACCCAAAAACCAACAACACATATATAAATCGAAAGAGGGAGTGGAGAGCTTCAAAAGCATACCAATATTTTCGGCAACGGTGCCATTTTTCAGCATGTTCAAATTCGGGTCAGGTCGGGTCACGTCACCTGCATAACGGGTCTCCTGGTTTCTGTATTTTTCTGACTTTTCTGCCATATTTTCACCATAAATACCGTATTTATACCCTCAAGTACCTGACCAAATCAACGGCTGAGGTTTGATCTGATCAAGATCCAACGGTTCAGATTAAACCAACCTAAAATAAATACTCTTAAATATTTTCTCTATGCAGACTTCCAAAAATCAAAAAAAAAATAGCTCGTTTAACCGAAAAAGTTCCCAAAATATTCCTATGAGATCAAAACAAAATACTCTACGACTTCCGTAAAGAAAATAAAGTCTAATTCTCGCTCTGTGAAAAAGTCGATAACAAGCCACACGATACGATTAATTAGCGATAATCCTAGTTCGTGCTGATTTGTGCGTAATTTTTGGTTTGGGTTGTTACAATATACCTCCGTAATAAAAATTTCATCCTCAAAATTTACATACCTGCTAATTGAAGAGATAGGGGTACAACTCTTGCGTCTACTGCTCTGGTTCCCAAGTGGCCTCCTCAACTGCATGGTTCCTCCACAAGACCTTCATAAGTGGAATGGTCTTGTAACGTAGTTCCTGAACTCTCCGATCAAGAATCTGAACTGGCTCTTCCACATAAGTCAAATCCTCCCGTATAAGGAGCTGATAAGATGTCTGAACATGAGATGGATCAGAAATGTATTTCCACAACAAAGACACATGGAATACATTATGTACTCTGTCCATCTCAGAAGGTAGTGCCAACCTATTCGCCACTGCACCCACTCATCCAATAACCTCAGACGGACCGATATCACGTGGGCAGAGTTTGTCATGTTTCTCGAAATGCACAACACCTTTCCAAAGGAGATAATTTCAAAAATATCAAATCACCAACCTCAAACTCGAGATCTTTCCTCCTTAAATCAATATAACTCTTTTGTCGGTCTTGTGCAGCTTTCAACCTATCTCGAATAATTTGAATGTTCTCTGCGGTGTCTTTTACTATGTCAGGACCAATAAGCCACATTTCCCATACTTTAGTCCAACACAACGGAGTTCGACATTGTTTTCCATATAAAGCTGCATATGGAGCCATCTCGATGCTAGCCTGATAATTGTTGTTGTAAGTAAATTCAATCCGATGAAGTTGTTGATTCCAATTTCCTTTGAACTGCAGAACACAAGATCACAACATATCCTCCAAAGTCTATATGGTTCTCACCGATTGGCCATCAGTCTGAGGGTGGAAGGCTGTACTAAAATGTAATATAGTCCCAACGCCTTTTGCAAAGCTCGCCAAAAATCTGATGTGAATTGAGTATATCCCGATCAGAAACTACAGACATAGGCACATAGTGCAACCTTACAATCTTCGCCATATATAACTTTGCTAATTTACCCACAGAGAGTTTTCCTGTAAGAGCTAGGAAATGAGATAATTTCGTAAGGCGGTCCACAATTACCCAAATGCCAGTATTACCATTGGATGTACGAGGTAGCTGATATACAAAGTCCACGGTAATATGCTCCCACTTCCAAACCGGAACCTCTAATGGTTGCAACTTACTAGTAGGTTTCTGCCGCTCTGCCTTCACCTGTTGACAAATAAGACAGTTCCTCACATACATTGTTATTTCTCTTTTCATGTTACTCTACCAGTAGTAAGCTTTAGCGCACTATGCCAACGAATATCTTAACGAATGTCCTAAGAAGGATAAGAGAACTTCGAAAGCTCTTATGAGAGAATATGAAGAGGTCATAAAGATGACCAAGAAGAAAATATTTCTTCTTATAAAGTCAATTCGGATCATTTGTCTGTGACTACTGTCATTGCTATGAGAAAGATGATCTTCCTATTTTTTGTGAAGGTAAGAAAAACAAAGAGTAGTTTAATAAATCAGATCATTGAACAGGAATATGAAGACTACTTCTATAAGATAGAAGAAACAAATGAAATTCTAGAAAGAGATCTAGAAAGAATGAATTCAATACTACTACTGAAATGGAAGTAGTATCTGCAGAAAGCCCAGCTTGTGAAGCAGAATAATGCAATCCTTTCACAAAAATAGTAGAAATTTTTTTTGTGCAAGGTAGCAACTGTTTCTACGAGTAAGTTCAACAACTACATGAAAATTGGATTGCAATTTATAGGATACAAGAATTATCATATACATGCCTATGTAGATAATGGTTCTGGCTTCAGCCTAGTAAATAACGTATGTTATAGGGAAAACTGTAGAAGGAAGAAAAATCTTCATGAATACAGTTGCCAAAAATGTTCAAAACTCGATTGAAGGAGGAACTTTTGTAATTGAAGAGATTTGGCAATCAGAAAGCCAAGACTCAGATATATTGATTGATAATGATTTTCTCCTACAACAAGCATTCATTTCTGAAGCCAGAAGTGAACTTACTAGGGTTCGAAAAGAATGACAAGATGTTCTTGACAGAGTGACTGAAACAAGTAAACAGTGTTGTTGGTCTAGTTTTTATAGAAGAACATCAGAGGTCGCTGCAGAATAGTGGTGGATATACACCAAAATACAAAACGATGTTGCAATACAAGCAACAAGAAGAGTTGCTTATAGAAGAATCGTCAGTGGATGAAGAAGAAGATGAAGTGATAGCCGTGTACTAGATGAGTACAATGACACGAACTTTATACCTCCATCACTGACGTGTAATCTCTGGATACAAACTGCAAACTGGGCGGAGGAAAATAAAAAGCCCCGGGAAAGACATATAAAATAATAAAACTATTAAAATGAGTGGGCGAAAATATTATTTCACTTTAAACTGAAAACTATAAATGATATGCCTTTCGCTATCAATGTACATAAAAATGATACGAGTCTAAAAATAAACAAGCCCATGTTAATTGTTTATCCTAACCCTCCTGGGTACTATGTAATGTGTGGAGACAGTATCTTGAGTACATTTTCCTCAAAGTTACAAGAATTCCCAAGTCAGGTGTTTGTCCTAACCCTCCTAGGTACTGTGTAAATCAAGTGTCAAGTGTTTGTCTTATCCCTCCCAGAGTGTTTCGGGGATCAGTCGAGAAGCTAGTGTATCGATACATCAACTATGACTATGCTCTGTGTAAAAAAAATCATATGTGCCTCCATGGAAATGCATAATCGTAAATGTATAACTGTAAACTGTATAACTAAAAACTCGCAAAACAAGAGTGAAAATAAAGTGTCTACTAACAGTACACAGCTAGCTCCGTGGTCCGGCGGAAGTCCTTTTGCCAAAATCTCGATCATGGTCTCATGAATAAATAACAAATTTATTTAATACTAGAATTCGATCAAATGTGCGAAAATCAACTAAAAAAATATCATGGAAACCCCCCTATCAATTTTTTTATTTTTGCCTCGCTGGAGCCCCGCCATGGACTGCAACGCGTGGCTCCCACGTGCCTCCACATGTGGCAGCGCATGAGTCACACGCGCCTCCAATGTAACCTACTCCGTTGGGAGCGTTTGACCCTTCGTTCGAAAGATCTCAACGAGGCCAAAAACTTTTCTAACTATCCCAATACCGAACTCGTCGTCATTTTGCCAAAAATCACCGAAAAATGTTTCTGGTCGATTTTGACGCCGTCTACCCTCCTCGGTCCCCAATCCCATAGGGTTTCGACTCCTGGAATGAAACCCCATCGATTCCACCCCACCCCATCACCGGAAAACGGTCGGAGCTCCGTCGTCGGTTAAACCGGAGACTCGACGGGTTAATCGACTCAATTTGTGACCTAAAACTACCCAAAAATCAACAACACATATATAAATCGAAAAAGGGAGAGGAGAGCTTTAAAACCATACCAAGAACGTCGGAAACGGTGGCGTTTTTTGGCCGGTTCGAATTCGGGTCATGTCGCTTGCAAAACGGATAGCCCAGTTTCTGTATTTTTCTGATTTTTCTCCCGTATTTTTACCGTAAATACCATATTTATATCCCCTAGAACCTTATCAGATCATTGACTGAGGTTTGATCTGATCAAGATCCAATGGTTCAAACTAAACCGACCATGGAAATTCCTTAAAAACTCCTACGAGCTCGAAACAAAATACTCTACGACTTCTGTGAAGAAAATGAAGTCTAATTCTTACTCGGTGAAAAAGTCGTTAACAAGTCATGCGATACGATTAATTAGCGATAATCCTAATTCGTGCCGATTTGTGCGTAATTTTTTGTTCCGGTTGTTACAGTCAGTCTTTTATTTGACTCTTCCTATTAAACCCTCATTTGTTAAAAGCATCTTCATGTGTGTTTTGCACTAGTATATTCATGCTTAATAACTATTATCTTTATGTCATTACAATAGTATGATCTTTGAAAATGTAGTGGGCCCATAATTTTATTTGTTCCAATACTTTTTTTTTGAAAGTGGGATTGTGTCTTAGCCCCCAAGCCCTGGTATATTATTAAAGAGGTTTGAGGAATACATCGAGGGGGACATTGTGCCTAAACCTCACATAATCATACACTCATCTTCAAAAAGAACGTCACCGATAATCTTCGGCGCCTCCTCTAACTAGTAACCATCCACATTACATACTCTAACAAGGTGTGCTAGTCTATTTGCAACACCATTTGCTTCACGATATATATGGTTTACGTGCAATATATCAAAATCACGCATATAATGATAACAATCACTGAGAATATTACCAACCTCCATGATAATCTGTTTTTTGTTGGAGAGCATCGTAACCAGTATAGCACAATCACTCTCCAACGATACCTCCTTCCATCTTTGATGAACAGCAATCAGAAGCCCAGTACGCGTCACTTCATCTTCTACATGCAAAGCTAAACATGCAAAAGGAACAGGCCTCGCAAACTCCGCAAGGACAGAACCCTTATCATCTCTGACAACAACTCTAACCCCTCATGTTCTTGTCACCACATCAAACCCGCCATCCATGTTCATATTCAGCCTCCCTGACGAAGGGAACTTCCACTTAGTCATAGGACTATCAACTAAAGATCTATCCTTAGTACTCGAAGGTAAACAGTTATTTCTTACTATCCAAATTTCTCATTTTTCAGCTTCTCAAGAGTTAAGTAAAAAACTGAAGTGGAGTAAAAAACAAAGAATTAAACTTCTGGAGAGACTAAAAAGATTTACTTATTCTCAAGATCAGGCAAAGGTTGGTATTGGGATTGCCAAACAACAAAGAATTTTAGTTGTCACTTTACAAGATAAAGAAAAAGTTGAATTTCGTTTGCATAAATTATCTATCTAAGTTTGTTGGTTAAATTCGCAGAATTTACTAGTATCAGAGCTTATTATCGCTCAACAAATTCCTAAATATTGGAACAACTTTTGAGAAAATAATAGAGAAACTAGATTCTCTATTAACTTACTGATGCAACGCATAAAGAATCTCTAATAGAAATCTCTAGAAACAAGAAGTATATGGAGTTACTTCCAATGGTTAGTAACCAATTACAGAAATTGGAAACTAAAATAGATTATATCCAAAATCACCCGAAAAATAATAAAGAACTAAATCTTCAACATATGAAGATCCTTGACTATGTTCAAACGATTACCCGAGAACATAAGCAATTAAGAGACAGTCCACCTCGAACAGTCATAAGGAAAACCTATGACTTCAAACCATTAGAGGTTCCAAGAGGGAACCCTTATCCAAAACCTTATTCCTAAAGACGGGAACAACTTCTGAGAAAATAATAGAGAAACTAGATTCTCTATTAATTGACTGATGCAAAGCATCAAGAGTCTCTAACAGAAATCTCTAGAAACAAAAAGTATCTGGAGATACTTCCGATGATTAGTAACCATTTATAGAAATTGGAAACTAAAATGGATTATATCCAAAATCACCCGGAAAACAATAAAGAACTAAATATTCAACAGATGAAGATCCTTGACTATGTTCAAAGGATTACTCGAGAACATAAGCAGTTAAGAGACAGTCCACCTCGAACAGTCATAAGGAAAACCAATGACTTTAAACCATTAGAGGTTCCAAGAGGGAACCCTTCTCCAAAACTTTATTCCTAAAGATGGGAACAACTTCTAAGGAAATAATAGAGAAACTAGGTTCTCTATTAATTGACTAATGCAAAGCATCAAAAGTCTCTAACGGAAATCTCTAGAAACAAAAAGTATCTGGAGATACTTCCAGTGATTAGTAACCATTTACAGAAATTGAAAACTTAAATAGATTATATCCAAAATCAACTGGAAAACAAGAAAGAACTATTAACAAATGTTAATAGAAAAATCGAGGAACTAAATCTTCAACAAATGAATATCCTTAATTATGTTCAAATGATTTCCCGAGAACTTAAGCAGTCAAGAGACAGTCCACCTCAAACAATCATAAGGAAAACCAATAACTTTAAACCATTAGAGGTTCTAAGATGGAACCCTTCTCCAAAATCTTTTCTTTTGGATTTAACAACAAATCTGTCAAGCATCAGATTTTAGGAATCCAAGACTAAAGATGCTCGTAACATAAATATGTTAAGCATCTTTGGAAAGAAAAAAGTAGTACAATTGCACAATTATGAAGAAATCAAATTTAATGAAATTGAAGGAAATGTTTAAAATTGTTACAATTTCAAAATTTGAATTCAATCAAATTTACAAAATAGAAAATTTTGACATGTTGGATAGCCATCAATTCAAAATCTTTGAATTGACGAGTCCATCAACAACACGAGAAACATATCTTCTTTTAATAACACCTGAGGAAGTTACTAAAGCCAGAAAAAGAAACTACAAATTTATGCATATTAGAGTAATCCAAGTCGGCATAAAGTTATTGCTAGAGAAGACATAAATTGTTCAGTCTTATGTGTCTTACAAGACAATAGACTGATTGATTTCCAGAAAAGTTTATTGGGAACCCTTGACGACCAAGTTGCATATTTCAACTCCTTCCTAAATGTTTTGACTGATGCAGCCCATTGTTTACGAGTGAGAGTCAAAACAGATGACATTTCAATAAAAGACAGCATGCAAGAGCTTATTGTGGTTTATAGGATTTACTATAAACTAGTGAGCACAATAGTAAAACCAAAGAGTAAAATAACAAATATTCTTAATCTTACTACTGGATTCCTTACAAATTCAAAAAATAATTCGGAGCAGATTCATAAGATTACATGGGATGAGGTAACCTTTCTATTAGAATGGAACTTGTCTGGCCCCAATGAAAAGCCAGAAAGTGTAAGAGCAACAGTTTATGAGAATAGAAGAACTGGAGACATTATCCTAAAATTGGAAAGACATAGAAACAGTGATGTATCCCTCGAAAACTTGAGAAGTGAAAACTCTAGAAGTACCAGAATTTCAATGAGGGAAGAAATCAACCCAGTAATGGAAGAAGAAGAGATATTAGAATGTTGAAAAATGAAAAGCCAAAGGAAGCGAAGCTCTTTGCACTTTATGAAGAAGCGGAAAAGTGCCAAGATTCATCTCGTCTGGAACAACTTATCAAAGAGATCGAAAGTTTCACATTTAAAATGGAAAGAAAAGTATTTTCTTATTAAGAATTAAAAAGGGGAGAAGCAGAGTCTTCAGAAGCTACAGAAATCACCATCATCAAGATCAGTGGAAATACAAAACTCCTAAAAGTTCGTTCCACAGAAAAATACACCAAAAGTGCCAATTACACAATTTGGTGTATGGCTTGATCTAGACAAACATCTAGACAAAAAGAAAACCATAGATGATTGGGCTGCTAACTTATTCATGGCAGCATTTACTACTTATGGAAAGTTTGAAGTGTCTGACATACAGATAATTTATGAGTCGACCCTCACAGGAATGGTAAAAAAAATTATATTCCGCATTCAAGCAAACTTCCAGAGAACAAGAATGGTTCAAGAAAATTAAAACTGACAAGTCTCGATACACTTCTGTGACTCAGATCTATGACCAATTCTGTGGAGATATCTCGTATGTTGGGAACAAAGCTAAAAAATTAGCAAAAATAAATATATATGCTTTCAAGATATGCAACATGAAGTATTTCAAAGAATATCTTAATGAATTCCAAGAATATTACTATACAATAAGAGAGTTGGAAAACAACGATCTAATACATCTCTTGCATAGAAAGTTTTCTAAACCCTAAAGGACAACCATGAGGGAGAGCATACAAGAAAAACTCTCTAGGAGTTTTTCAATAGGAGGCGTTGCAGAAAGAATCAAACAATTGATGCGTGAACAATGCAAAGCCAACACAAAAACAAAATCTGTAGAGGGGCAACTTAAATGATCTGACAATTTCTGCACCAGAATCACCGATATTCCAACCAACTGGGGATGCAACGAAAATAAGCAGAAAAATAGAGGGAAGCACTTCCATAAACGTTTCAAAGGAAACAAAAGGAAGAGTTAGAGATTCAAGAAACTCCAATTATAGAAGAGAGAAAAACCCAAGAAAGAGATTCTTTAAGAGGAAAAGATTCTCTCAAGAAACAAAAAATAAGAAAACATGCAAATGTTGGTTTTGCAAGGCCGGAGGGCACTATGCTAACGAATCTCTTAACGAATGTCCTAAGAAGGATAAGAGAACTTCGAAAGCTCTTCAGAGAGAATATGAAAAGGTCATAAAGATGACCAAGAAGAAAAGATTTCTTCTTATAAAGTCAATCCGGATCATTTGTTTGTGACTACTGTCATTGCTATGAGAAAGATGGTCTTCCCATTTTTTGTGAAGCGTAAGAAAAGACATATCACAAAGAATGCTTCATAGCTGAAGCGAGAAGAAAAACAAAGAGTAGTTCAACAAATCAAATTATTGAACAGGAATATGAAGACTACTTTTATAAAATAGAAGAAACAAATGAAATTCTAGAAAGAATGAAATTCGATACTACTATTGAAAAAAGGAAGTAGTATCTGTAGAAAGCCCAGCTTGTGAAGCAGAATAATGCAATCCTTTCACAAAAATAGTAGAAATTTTTTTTGTGCAAGGTAGCAACTGTTTCTACGAGTAAGTTCAACAACTACATGAAAATTGGATTGCAATTTATAGGATACAAAATTATTATATACATGCCTATGTAGATAATGGTTCTGGCTTCAGCCTAGCAAAAAACGTATGTTATACCTGAAGAACTCTACATAACTAATCCAAAAAGAGGTGCAATAAGGAAAACTGTAGAAAGAAGAAAAATCTTCATGAATACAGTTACTAAAAATTTGCAAATCTCGATTGAAGGAGGAACTTTTGTAATTGAAGAGATTTGGCAATCAGAAAGCCAAGACTCAGATATATTGATTGATAATAATTTTCTCCTACAATAAGCATTCATCCAGAAGCCAGAAGTGAACTTACTAGGCTTCGAAAAGAATGACAAGATCTTCTTGACAGAGTGACTGAAACAAGCAAACAATGTTGTTGGTCTAGTTTTTATAGAAGAACATCAGAGGTCGCCACATAATAGTGGTGGATATACACCAAAATATAAAAAGATATTGCAATACAAGCAACAAGAAGAGTTGTTTATAGAAGAATTGTCAGTGGATGAAGAAGAAGATGAAGTGATAGCCGAAACTACCTTCATAAAGAAAAATCAAGGAGCTTTGCAAAAATTTGCCTCGTCCATCAACCTGAAGAAAATGATGAGATCATTCTTCAGATAGATACTAGTGACAATTTTTGGGCAGTTATGGTGCTAGCAAGAACGCCAGACATTAATATAGAAAAATTTAAAGTTTTGCAGTGGAAAGTTCAACTCTGCAGAACAGAACTATCCGACAGAAGAAAAGAAAATTCTGACAATAAAAAAACAATTGAAAATCCTCCCGTGTTTTTAGGACAACCATTTATTGTAAGAACAGATTGCGCCAGAGTAAAAAAATTCAAGCTTGATAAAACCTATGATAGAGGTAGATTAGCAAAATTGGTAATTATTTATCAACTAATATGATTATGATGTAGAATTAATTGCAAGAAACGGAAACTATCTCCAAGACGCTTTAACAAGAGAAATGACGATGTTCAGAAGGAGCAAAAGGAACGACGAAGGTCGGATATCTAGGAACAGGAGGCTAGGAAAAGAACCTAAACAATCGGAGGAGTCCATTGAGAAAGTTCTTAAAAATTTCTTGCTGTGTCCTAAAAGACCAGTTTTAACCGACCAATTTCAGGGTAAAGGATTGGCTTGTCCGTCTTTAACGACAGACGATAAAGGCTTATTAAAACCATTGAAGGCTCCTGCTTTGCCAAAAAGCATAATTTTTCTTACAGGGTTCGTAAATATCTTCAAATATCAGTTGAACACCTTGTCCAAGGTAATCTTCCAAACTGACCCAGGTCTACCTTTACATCAGAAGATTTTGCTAGACAATTTGATGTTCGCTTTCTAGATGCAAGAGAAAAGGCTTATGGTATAGGCCAAGAATGCCTTAGCAGAAGAACTGAACCAAAAAGGAAAACAACAAAGTGTTATTAATAAACCAGCGGTGCAGTATATTAGAACCCCTGAAAGTGCAAAAGTGCAAATTCAGGTGCTAAAAGAGCTAGAGTGGTTCAAATTTTACAACACCATTGGAAGAAACTCAATCAAGGCAGTTCTCCCTGATACACTTTTTACTGTTACATGACTATTCCCAGGAAGATACGTGGTGAATGTTCAAAGTGAGCATCAACAAGAGCACAAGTTGTGGTTAGTTGAAAATGACTTTGTTCATAATCTATGGACAAAGACTAATGAAGATCTCACGGAATTGCCTGCTATCATCTGCAATACTGTTAAGAATATAAGAAAGTCCAACTGCATTCTTAGACTCATGTTCAGATCTACACCTCCAAAATGAGTACAGAAAACCAATAGAGAAACTGAGTATATTTCTCCATACCATTATGGCAGAATCATCCAAGGCCAGTATCTAGAACCAGCCTGTAATGGATACAATGGAACTCCAAATTGTAACATTCTATATATGAAAGCCATGACATTGGAATACATAAGGAAAATAATCGAAAATGATCAAAAGATTACTTTTCTTAGGAGAAAAGATACTTGTAACTGCTTATGACCACCCAGAGACTGTTACTAGTGACTTATTTGTTTCTCTCAAAAGAAAATAGATTGATTTCATCCTTGCATGTGCTAAGTGACTCGAAAAGATAGAAAATGACATGCACTATTAGATGTATGAAGATATAAACGTGGAAGAAAATGGAACTAGAGGAATGCTTGAATTTGAAGAATCTTATCTAGGAGAAACTTTATAAATATACAATGAAGGAGGGAACATCTCTTATCAATAAAAAAATATGTTTTTCGAAAGAAGACAATAAAGGAAAACTGGAACCTTATCACCATGGGATCACCATTCTTAGTGGAGCTATTGTTAATTATGCACATTTCATTTCCAATTTGAGTTCCGCTCCCTATATAAGGAGCCTTGAGTCTTAGTTCTAGACATCGAAAATCAGAATAAAATAAATTTATCTAAGTAGAAAACCTAAGAGTCAAATTTGTGAGTCGAGAGATAGAGTCAAAGAAAACCGTTCAGCTTCTTTATTTCCAAATATCTCTGTTAGTATGAGTAGCTAAATATCTTATAGTTGCTTACCAAAAAGTGAAGCTCTGGATATTTGATACCTAATTATGTTAAAATAAATAAATTATGACTTCCCACTACAAGGTTTTCAATTTATTAAATATTCATAAAACTCATTAAAACTCTCCTGAGACGGAGTACCACCCAAAAAATGAAAAAATATGAGTTCCTTGTTAGAATACGTAATATCTTCTTTTCATGTTCTTAGTATGTTTACATAACATAGATACGAAAATCACGAACTCGTTACGACAGTGAAAATAGAAAAGTCCACTCACAGGTGAGTACAGCGCGCACTCGCGCTAATCACGAGATCCAGCGGAAGATCCCTCGCCTAACGTACGATCTCGATCCCCTGAATAATCACAAAATATAACTGATCAAAATCATAGTTCATCACACTGAACCACACCTCGGAAACCAACCGTTCCCGAAAACATATAACTCGGTACAAAATAATCGACAAAATTCCCAAAACTCTCCGCATAAACCCTCGACTAAAAATCCAGTACCCAAATCATCTCGAAAACCTCATGACTGCGTTCGGAGTGCGAAAACGAGTCGGAAATACATAAAAATCTTTAAAAAAATCCGGACCTCGCCGGAGCACCGCCAGCGGCGGCGGCGCGGTGGCGACGATGACCAAATCCATCCAAAATTTCCAGAAATGTTCCTCCCAACAAGCCCTACAACTTCTCTCAAAGGACCAACATCAACCCACCACCACAGTGGCCGGAAAAAGCCTCGAAAGTCACGGAATTCATTGATTCCGGTGACTTTTCGGCGAGCTCCAAAACGACATCCATCCAAAATTTCCTTCCACCCAAAGCAACTAGAGGTTGAGGGGAACCTTTCCCCCCAAACACCCGACCCCAAAAGTGGCCGGAGCCGGCCACCCGAATCTGGTAAAAATCCCGCTTTTCCTCGAGTTCGTTCTCCCTCCAAACATAATCAATTCAAGCAAATTCAAGTTCTAACCTGTTGCAAATCAAGAGAGGAAGCTATTCATACCAGTTTCAAGGCCAGAAGTGGCCGGAATCGCGAAACCCGACGGCGGCAGCACCTTACCCGCGGTGGAGCTCTGGTCAACCCAAAAATCAACGGTCAACACACGGTCAAACTTCCCTATTAGTGTTTTCGACAATTTTTCGACTATTTCCGATATTTATACTCGCAGCTCAGAACGATCGACGGTCCAAAATGAATCACATCCACGTTTCGGATAACTCAAATACGAATGGATAAATACGACGAAATTCCGCGATTTCAAATATTCATGATATATTCCTCCATCGTCAAAATAATTATCCGGAACCGCCCACGAATTCGAAATCACGCGTACAACAACTCTCGAGAAGAGACTCAACTCAAATTCTCGCTCGATAATTAAGTCGTGATCAAAACCGGCAATTTAATCAATTTACGAAAAACTGCGATTACACGTAAACTCGTGGATTAAACCGATTATCGTGCTAATTCTGATTCGGGTCGTCACAAATCTACCCCCTTAAAAAAATTTCGACCTCGAAATTTACGTACCTGTCAGGTGAACAGATGAGGATACTGCTCCCGCATACGCTGCTCAGTCTCCCAGGTGCCCTCCTCAACCGAGTGATTCTGCCACAAGACCTTCACCAGCGGTATAACACAGTGCTTCAACTCCTGCTCACGCCGATCGAGAATCTGTACCGACTCCTCCACATATGTCAAATCCTCTCGGATAGGTAGCTGGTGTGGCGCTAACACATGTGATGGATCTGGAATATACTTCCGCAACATCGAAACGTGGAAAATATCGTGTACACGAGCCATCTCGGATGGTAACTCAAGTCTGTAAGCCACGGCACCAACCTTCTCGGTAATCTCGTACGGACCAATGTACCATGGTCGAAGCTTGCCACGCTTCCTGAAACGCACAACTCCCCTCCACGGAGATAGTTTCAGGAAGACCCAATCGCCCACATCGAACTCGAGACTCTTTCTTCTCACGTTCACATAACTCTTTTGGCGATCCTGGGAAATCTTCAATCTGTCCCGGATAATCTGAATGTCCTCCATGGTGCTCTTCACCAGATCAGGGCCAATAAGCCATCGCTCGCCCACCTCACTCCAACAAAATGGAATGATAGCAGTGCCAATAAGTCATGGCACTGCCTCCCGTATAGGGCCTCATATGGTGCCATCTCAATACTGGCCTGATAGCTGTTGCTATAAGCAAACTCAATCAAATGCAGTTGCTGGTCCCAATTTCCTCGAAATTGCAAAAGATAAGACCACAACATATCCTCGAGAGTCTGTATAGTCCGCTCAGACTGCCCGTCAGTCTGTGGATGAAAAGCTGTACTGAAACGCAATCTAGTACCCATGGCTCGCTACAATGCCTGCCAGAACTCTGAAGTAAACTGACTGCCTCGATCAGAAACAGCAGACACAGGCACACCATGCAGTCGAACGATCTCCGACAAATACAGCTTTGCCAATCTGCCCACTGAAATCTTTCCCGGAAGTGCAAGAAAATGAGCAGATTTCGTCAATCGATCCACGATAACCCAAATACCAGTATTACCGGCCGAAGTACGCGGTAACTGATACACGAAATCCATGGTAATGTGCTCCCACTTCCAAACTGGAATCTCCAGGGGCTGCAACTTTCCGGCAGGCTTCTGCCTCTCCGGTTTAACCTGCTGACAAATCAAACATCTGCTCACATATGCAGCAATCTCCCGCTTCATATTGCGCCACCAGTAATACGCTCGAAGTGTACGAAGCATCTTCATACCGTCGGGATGCATCGCATACGCAGAACTATGGGCCTCATCCAGAGTCTCCTTCTTCAGGCTCTTGTCTCTGGGCACACACAACCTGCCTCTGAACAACAACGTACCGTCGTCGCTCAATCGAAACTCTATAGGCACACCATTCCGTATCATGGTCTTCTTGCCCAACAGGTAGGAATCTGAATCCTGAGCCTCCCGTACATGATCAACCAATACGGGTCAAAAATCTCTTTCTTCAAACTCTCGTCCCTGGGTACACATAATCTGCCTCTGAATAGCAACGTACCATCATCACTCAACCGAAACTCTATTGGCATACCATTCCGAATCATGGTCTTCTTGTCCAACAGGTAGGAATCTGCATCCTGAGCTTCCCGAACTTGATCAACCAATACCGGTTGAACCTGCAAACTGGCCAACAAAGCTCCATCATCGTCCCACTCGAATTCAGCTCCCGTAGCCCGAAGCTCGGCTAACATGGAAACTCTAGCCACACACACATGAAACAACGAAGCTCCGGATTTCTGACTGAGCGCATCAGCAACAACATTAGCCTTCCCTGGATGGTACTCGAAAGTGCAATCATAGTCTTTGATCAACTCCATCCATCTGCACTGCCTCATGTTCAAGTCTGGTTGCATGCGCAAATAAGTGAGACTCTTGTGATCGGTGTATATCTTGCACTGAGCTCGATACAGGTAGTGTCTCCAACTCTTCAACGCTAAT
This sequence comes from Geum urbanum, assembly GCA_946800695.1. NCBI lineage: Eukaryota > Viridiplantae > Streptophyta > Magnoliopsida > Rosales > Rosaceae > Geum > Geum urbanum. Next base: position 22,619,158 of record OX327003.1, on the reverse strand, counting down.
ACAATAGCAGCCAACTCCAAATCATGGGTAGGATAGTTGACTTCATGTGGTTTTAGTTGCCTAGAACCGTAGGCCACAACTCTACCATACTGCATCAGAACACAACCAAGTCCCAACTTCAATGCATCGCTGTAAACCACGAACTCACCGCTATCGTCAGGTAGGGTCAAAACTGGTGCAGTAGTCAACTTTTCCTTCAGGAGTAAGTAACTCTCCTCACATGCATCAGACCAGTCGAACTTGATGCCTTTCTTCGTCAACCTGGTAAGTGGCGTGGCAATCCGTGAAAAATCCTGCACAAAACGCCAATAGTAACCTGCCAAATCCAAGAAACTCCTGATTTCTAGTACGGTGGTAGGTTTACTCCAATTCAACACGGCTTCAATCTTGTCAGGATCCACGCTTACTCCCTCAGCTGATATCACGTGACCCAAAAACTTCACGCTGTCCAACCAAAACTTACACTTGCTGAACTTCACAAACAACTGATTATCTCGCAAAGTTCGCAAAACCGCTCGCAAATGCTTCTTGTGCTGGCCCACACTCCTGGAGTAAATCAGGATGTCGTCGATGAGCACGATCACAAACTTGTCCAGAAACCGCCTGAACACTCGGTTCATCAAGTCCATAAAAGCTGCGGGGGCGTTGGTCAACCCAAACGGCATAACCAAGAACTCGTAATGCCCATACCGCGATCTGAAAGCTGTCCTGGCTACATCTTACTATCTTATCCTCAACTGATGATATCCGAACCTGAGATAAATCTTCGAAAAGGCTGAAGCTCCCTTGAGCTGATCAAAAAAGTCCTTAATCCGCGGCAACAGATGCTTGTTCTTCACAGTGACCTGATTCAGCTTCCGGTAATCGATGCACAACCGCATGGAACCATCATTCTTCTGCACAAACAGTACCCCACGGTGATTGATCTACTCATTTTATGCTTGATTCTTAACGTCTTTCTATTTACAGTTAGCTTTGTTTATAATTTAGTATCATTGTATCTTACTTACTATATGATTTATAGAAAAAAATAAGGAGGAATCCATAAAGGAGGCAGAAATGAGCTTAAAACGCAATAAGGAGGAAGTTCTTAATTCTGGAGAAGAAATGGTCCGAGAAATGGTCTTTAAATGGTTACTAAAATGCATGCCCACATGGTGTCAAGAATTCAAAACCATTTGATAAATGAAATGGATACCAAAATGGTGCAAATGAGGAAGAAGACATTTCTCTTGCGCGAACCAGGAAAGAGCAATATTGCCGAAATTATGGAGATCATTGGAGCCGAAGTCATGGAAGATATTTGAAGATTATTTGTACCTGATTTGAAGCCCAAAATATGTGCAGTAAAATGGTATTTTCGGACAAGAAGAATTGGAGAGCAAGAAATCCAAGATTTGATGAGATTGAGATTCGTAATACTTAAAAAAGAAGGAAATCTGAAGTTACAGGATAGCCGACTTCGACAGGCTATATAAATCGCATATCAACTCCGATTGAGGTGATTAATGAAGATATTTTATAGCCCTCGGAAATATCTTTCCAATGCCATAAGAATCATGTAATTTGGATAGGTATAACTCAAGAAAATCGCGTTTTACCACAGGAGGTTAGATTTCTCCGAAATTAATGTGGACTTCTTGTTATGGTAGAAAACAACCTACCCTTCTCCTATATAAAGGGGATGAAAGGACCCAACTCCGATTTAGTTTCCTAAACCGGAATCAAACCCCTTCTGAAAACGTGAACCAACAAAAACCATTAAAATTTCGGCAGAGTAAATTGCCATTACCTGCACCTGGAAAATAACACTTCATCCTATGCCACAAAAGCCAAACCGTGGGCATCAATCCTATCCGGATTTCTCAATATCATATCAATGACATCAAACAGTAAATATAACTGTAATATATAGTATATCCGAGAAAATCCGTATAAAACACGTATCAGTAACGTATCAGAGCGACCTCTAGTGTATATATATATATAAAATATACAACAGTAGGTAAACCAAGAAACATACTGGAAAACACAGGTAGCTCGAACAACTAGCCTCTAACCACGACGTGAGACACCAGAATCTGAACTGCAAACTAGGCATGGAAACCGAAAAGCCCAGGGGAAAGACATGAAAACCGTTAGAGTAAGTGGACGAAAATAAATGTCTTTCGCCGAATAATATATGTTATAAAAACATATGCGAGTCTAAATGCATAAAATCAAATGGTACAAGAGGGAGACTCTAACTCCTCACACGTACAGAGCATGCATCATAAATACCGCGGGGTCACACATGGACTCCCTCGCGCTAGTACAGTCTAAATCACGGGATCCTAGACCCACACGTGATTCCAAGCCAGAAAGGCCTCGGGTCAGGATATCTGTCCCCCTCGGAGAGTACTCGGGGATCAGCCGAGAAGCCATGTGTATCGATACAACCCTGTTCACTGAGACTGTACTCTATGTAAACCAAATCAGAAATACTTTCCATGCACATGCATAAAACATAGTATATATGTATGTATAATAATAGATGCATATTCGTAAGTGCATGCTCATAAAAATCATGATCATAACTGCATGCTCATGCTCGTAAAACGTATACAAAAGACTCGCAGTCAATCCGTGAAAAGAAATGTCCACTCACAGATGAGCAAAACGTGCACTCGTGCTAATCACGTGGTCCGGCGGAAGATCCCTCGCCCGAAGCACGATCTCGATCCCCTGAATAGTCATAAAATATATCTGATCAAATTCATAATCCACAACACTGTACCACACCTCGGAAACCAACCGTTCCGGGAAACATATAATACTGTGCAAAATAATCGACGAAATTCCCGAAATCTCCACTCGAAACCCTCGACTGAAAATCTGATACCCAAATCAATTCGAAAACATCAAGGTGACAATCGGGGCGCGAATACGAGAAAAACGACATTAAAATCACTAAATTCAAAAAAGTTAACGGGTCGCTGGAGCTCCGGCGTTGACCGTCGCTGCCGGCGGCGGCGCGCCGTCAACCGGAGAGTTTTCCCGGCACCGAGCTGCCAAACTGATCTCCTCATCAAGGTGAGCAATTTTTCCAAAGGGACCACCACCATCAAACCACCACCGTGGCCGGAAATCAGCTCGAAAGCCACGGTGGTCCAAAACCTCCGGCGAAGCTGTTCGCCGTCGAACCGTCGCCTACGGCGCACGGTAGCCCACGAGGCCACTCCCAATGGACTTGCCGTGGCCCCACGGTCCAAACCCCTCACATCTCCGGCCACCCCCGTGGCCGGAGCGCCACCGTCCACAAAACCCAAACCGGCCGGAAAAACCAAGGATTTCAACTCCACATTTCTCCCTCAATTCTCAACCAAATCAAGAAATTCCAAGTTCTAAACTGTTTAGAATCACAAAGAGAACACTTTACCTTCCAAATTTGTGGCATGAAACAGCCGGAATCACCAGGTCCAGCGATGGAATCCAAACGGTCCGTTTTCCTCCTCGGTCAACTCGGGCAACGCCCCAAATTTCAGTCAACGCCGGTCAAACTTCCCAAACAGTGTTTTTCAACAATTTTTGACTATTTCTGATATTTATACTCGCGCCTCGGGATGATCGACGGTCCAAAACGGATAACGATTATGATTCGGATAAACACGATACGAACGGATAAACTCGTCTATATTCTAAAACTTCAAATAATCATATTATATTCCTCGGTTATCAGAAAAATCATCCGAAACCGCCCACGAACTCGAAATCACATGTACTACAACTCTTGAGAAGAGACTCAACTCAAATTCTCGACCGATAATTAAGTCGTAAACAAAACTGGCAAACCACACAATTATCGAAAAGCTGCGATTACGCGCTAACACGTGAATCATGCTGATCACTCTACTGATCCTGGTTCGGGTCGTCACAGGGAGCTCGGCCTCAAAGAAGATCATCACCCATCTTAGAAGCCAAAGCTCTGCAAAATACTTCTCCTCCACAAAGAAGCCGTCCAGCCTCTCCAAAGCTAAAGTGTTCAGCCTTAACGAGCCTCGGATTACTCACAATACGCTAAGTCCCTTGTGAGTGAGAACCATCCTCCCTAGAAGTCATTAAGCACCTAGAGTTGCAGTGCGATTCACGGATTCAAAGTGTAACCATGACCTTCTATTTTCATTCTTTGGTTTTGTATTGGATTTGTTTCGGTTATTTGATGAAGAATCAGTTTGGTTTTTAGATATATGTTTTGATTTCTTTTGTAGCTTCCATGTGTTTATAATTCTAAGTCTTTTACATATGTTTGTTTTGAGTCTAATGCTTTGATGCCATGTTCTAGATGATACGCTAAGTCCCTCTCTTTTGCAGGTTTCGATGAACTTATTTAAGATGAAATTGTTTAGGGTGTTTAGACGCTAGTTGTAGTATAATGGTAAGTATTCCTGCTGGTCACGTGGGCGGCCCGGGTTCGATCCTCGGCAACAACGTCAAGACGCTGAGTCGCACTTCTATACAATAAACAAGCATGAGTAGTTAGATTTAGAGTTATGAATTTCGTTGTCTACTAAAGTCTTCTAGCATGAAATTGGCTAGGTTAATTAGACGGGATGATCACCTGTAAATATGTTAGTCTTAGATTTTATTTTCCGTTTAGAAAGCATGTTTAGGATTCTATGTTCTTGTTTGTTTTAGCTTGTCTATGAGTTGAAGCATGATAGAACTTAAGGTTTCTCTATGTATTTTCTTCCATGTTTTTTCTTTATATTTCGTAGATTAATAACCAAACTTTCAAACCCCCCATACCTTTTATTTTATGTTTACAAACGTTGTCATGCATTAGTACCCTCAATCCCCGGTTAAGAACAATCTCTACTTATCAATGCTACATCTACAAAGAAGGGTTTTAAATTGCATACGTGTGAGATATGTATTGAGTGTCTACTTTGTGTTAATATTTGGTGCATGTTTTACGTGTTATCAGCGATACACTGGGTCGTATGAAACCCTTCTCCAACAATTCTTGAAGTTGAATCTGTAGCTTTTTCACTCTGCTGGCGCCATATGATAAGGTGCCTGTGATATGGGTCCAGTGCCCGGTATGCCTGGGGAAGCCTGGTCGTCGAAACACAACCTCCTTCTTGTGAAAATCGAACATAGCCCAATGTGTCTCCAAGAAGTCCATACCCAAAATCACATCAAAGTCGACGATATCCAGCAATAACAAATCCGCGGCTAAGCCATGACCTCCAATAAAAATCTCATAGTCTCTGTACACCCAGCCAATACTCACAACCTCACCGGACAGATACAACACTCTCTACAACCCCTGAAGTGGAGACGCAGGTACAGTAGCTAAAGATTATAGTCTATATGACATGAATGAATGCGTAGCACTTGGATCTAGCAAAGTAAGTACTGGATAACCAAAGACATGCAACGTACCGATAACAATCTCCGGTGAAGCTCTGCCCTCACGCAACGTCATGGCATGAACCCTGGCCTGCCCGGCTGGTCGTCCACGCTGAGGGTGACCCTACTGTCCGCCCTGGCCAGAAAACTGTACTGGTCGAGCCCCAGAAGTGGTACCTCGCTCTCCTCCGAAACTCTGGTCCGCCTATCCATCAGCACTAGCAAGCTGGAAACATTCTCTCGCATAGTGACCCTCCTGGCCACAACGATAACAAACGACAGGGCCTCGCTGACATGGACCAACATGATGCTTGCTGCAGAGACTACACAATGGGTACTCCCTCGGTATGGTAAAAATGCCACCGGTATGCCGAGGATAACTGGAACTGCTAGAACCCCCACTAGACTGTGGTCTCTATGGCTGATCCCTCCTCCATCTCTGCCTCTGTCTAGCTGAACCACCTGGTGGTCTATATGGTCCACTGCTCGAGGATGATGCCAATCCGGAAGTATCAGAACTCAGCCTCTTGGAAGGTCCCTGACTCGGTCCACCCTCCTCAAATCGTCGAGACTGGTATCTCATCTGTCTTTCCTTCTCGACATCCTCACCTCGGAGTGCTGCACTTACGAACTCATCAAAGTTGTTCCGAGGCATCGTAGTCAGAGTCCCCTTGATGTTCAAGTTCAAACCCAGCTCAAATCTAAGGCATTTGGCTTCCTCAGTAGCCACCATGTCACGAGCAAACCGAGATAAGCGGGTAAATCTATCCCGGTACTCAAGCACAGACAAACTGCCCTGCCGCAAATTAGTGAACTCCTCATACTTCCACTGTTGTGTAGCTTAGTTGAAGTATCTCCGCATAAACAAATCTCGAAACAAAGTTCACGGAGTATCAACTGGAACTCTATCGATGCTAACCCACCAGAAGTATGCATCTGACTCAAGTAAGCCAACTGCTGCCACTGTCATCTGCTCAGGGGTAAAACGCAGACGCTCACATACGCGTTCAACCTGAACCACCATGCCTCACAAATCTCTAGATCAGGTGAACCCGAAAAGACAGTCGCTCCAGCAGTACGAGCTTTGACCACAGGGTCAAAACGCTCCTCCAAACGCAACACTCGCATCAGCAAGTTGTGCGTTTGGCGATCTTCATCAGGATCCACATCCCGATTAATACGGGGACCACGTCGAGGAGGCATCCTACTGATACACACTACCACATTTTGACCCATTGCCGGCGATTTTTGCCGGAAAAATCGCCGGTAATGTCTTTTTTTTTTTAACATTACCGGCGACTTACATTTAAGTCGCCGGCAATGTCCCGTTGGTAATGCAAAAAAAAAAAAAAAGACATTACCGGCGACATAAATTTCCGTCGCCGGTAATGTTAAAAAAAAAAAAAAAAAGACATTGCCGGCGACATAATGTATGTCGCCGGCAATGTCTTTTTTTTTTTTTGCATTACCAACGGGACATTGCCGGCGACTTAAATGTAAGTCGCCGGTAATGTTAAAAAAAAAAAGAAGACATTACCGACCGGCAATGGGTCAAAATGTGGTAGTGACAAGACAAGCATTAGGTACAAGCACAAAGAACGTAATCATGAGACCTCAGATATTTGAGAATACACAACACCCGAAGCATTGATGAGTAACCGCTGGCCAGTCGGGTCATCGCTCCAGACATGCTGTACATACTCAAATACCCTAAGTGTCACAACTACAAGAGTCTACAGAACCTGACAACCTAATGTTTTGATACCAAGCTGAAAGGACCCAACCCCGATTTAGTTTCCTAAACCAGAATCAAACCCCTTCTGAAAACACGAACTAGTAAAAACCACAAAAAATTCCGCAGAGTTTCGTTACTAACGCGGAATTTCCATTAACCTGCACCCGGAAAACACACTTCATCCTATGCCACAAAAGCCAAACCGTGGGCACCAATCCCATCTGGATTTCTCAATATCATAACAATAAAGTAAAGCAGTAATCAAAACTATTTTTGGGTGCTATTAGATTTTCCAACTGCACAAAGACCCTTCGACGATCAAGTCAGTAAAGATAACTGAATAATAGTGTGTATTCGTGTAGAAAGTGAAACCTTAATGTTTTCCCTAGCTCCCTTTATGTAGAGAAAGGATGAAGAGATGTCTTTGCCCCTATTAATTAAGGAGATTGAGGTATATCAGGGTAATGATTCATTTCCTTATTCATGACCAATTGAGTTTTCCTAATTACTACAGGCCCTTTCGCTAGTATTTAGGCCAAGTTCATGATCATATCTCGATAAGATTCTAGAATCCTCAATGTCCTAGGATTCCTCCTTCATAAAAGATAGAGTGTCCTGCTGCTGTGGAACTCAAAGGAACATCCTGCTGTCGCAGGCCTCGAGGGATTGTCTTGCTGTCACGGACCTCGAGGAATTACTCTACTGTCGTGGAAACCTTGAAAAATTACATTGCTGAGAATCCCACATCAGTGGATTCACTCGAAATATTCTAACTTTTAAGGATGGTCAAATTCAATGCTCACAATGTCTTCATTATTTAACTTAGGCACTCAGGTAGGAGAGTTCCCAACGTTGAGGAGTCTTACATCTTATGGACTCATAGCACATAGCACAAGATGATGTGATGGACACTGAATACTACCGAATTAGCAATTATGAACTGTATTAAAAGTTTAAAACATACTAGAGCTACTTCCTACAGTCCACAGCGCACGAATTTTAGCATCTTGTGAAGGAGGTACTCAGATGAGCTAAGATGATGGATTACAGGCAGACTTCTCAACGCAGGTAATAACAACCTCTCAATTCATTAGGAAAATATATCATCCTACAAAAGATGTGAAAATACAGGTTTACATATCAGACATGCCTTGCATCACCTCTATTCTGCCTTCCTATTTACTTTCAGATAAGGCAGTGCTCCAATCACATTGTCATAGTCGCTTCGACTTACTGCATGCTGCACAGCAAAAGACCAAAGTAACATAAGATATGCAGAAACTATATTAATATCCGTAACATAAGGTGTGTCTGGGTAAATAGACGGATGTGATGTGTTGAAAGGGTAATGAAAGATTCATTTATTTATGTTGCATGTTAAACTGTTAACTTTTCTATTATGTGAGCATAGTAGTTCTGCCACTATAAGCATACCTGAGATAGTTGAAACCCATAAATTAAAGAACTTTATGTTGCAATAGAGAAAAGGCCCCAACAAAGGTGCAGTGGTTGCATATAAATAGAAGAGAACAATTAACACTCCTTGACACCCAATGCATAACAAGTTATCAGACATTTTAAATAAAGTCCATATTATAACATTCACCCATTCACAGAAGTTTAACAATCTATTTCCAAATACCAGGTTTATTCAGAAACATCAGAAAGGAAAAACCAATTCTCTTCCTAAAATAAGTTATCTGAGGACCATTGAAAGATACCCTTCTCTTTTGAGTCTTTTCTCAAACGTATTTGAGGAATTCATCTTGTTGATGGCTAAAATATAGTTTCCATGAAAACACAGTACAAATATTATTATCCCCACAGGCTTCAAAGTCAACCTCAAAAACGAGTTATTGAACTGGGTATGATATTTAAGCTATCCTACTTATTTAAGAACACCAAAGGAATAATCGTCTTCCATGACGCAATTTTACATTATCCAACTCAAGTATACTGACCTCCCTAAGAGTAAGTCCTACTCCTTAGACAACCACAGCCAGACTGAGAGCAAGTCCTACATTAGGCAGCTCTCATAATCTACATAACTTTACGAAGAAACATGTTACCAATCTCTAAATAATGTTCAAGGAAACTTACCATTTTGGACAGTCGGTTTCTCCTCTTGGCATTCTTCTTCACAAGTAAATGCTGCTTTCGAGCTCTCCTCCGAACTATTTTTCCCCTACCTGTCACCCTGAACCGCTTTGCTGAAGCCTAATAGTAACACAATAGACCACAATGGTATGCTAGTAAAATATAACAAGAAATTTCAAACCTTTCCAGTTTCCACATTTCTTAAAACAAGTGAATTCATGGCAGAAACATGACTTTTATGACCGACCAAGATAAAAATACCTTGTGGGTCTTCATTTTGTAACCCTTATGAGATTCAATGGTGAGAGAGCGAAGCCTAAGAGGGGTGGAAGTGATGGTGCAGAGCCTGAGGGGAAGAAGAGAGGCGAACCCAGAAGAAATGGAGTGTGTGGAACTCAGGCTCAGGGAGTTGGCCTTGTTGAATTGAGACACTTGAACTGGGCGGAGAGAGCATAATGGGGAGTAGTATCTCGCACCAAACGAGACCGTGGCCATGGCCATGGTCGCCGAAGCCATTTGCAGCTTTGCTTTCTCTTTCGAGTTTTGCCGATAACGCGATACAGTTGTGGATAGAGTTTTTGGGCCTCTGTGTAGAATTCTGAGTCCCTCGAATCTTTTTTGCTTTTTATTCTATTTTACAGGCGGGCACGCGGGTCCATTAGAGCTCATGCGCACTCTCTTTATTTGTCAAATAGGAAAAATTTCCTATATAACGTTATTCAGTTCTACTCTTAGTTAGTAAAAAATAGTAGATAAATTATAAGTCAAAAATACATTCGTATATAATTTAATAGTTTTGTATAAATAAAATTTTCGTAAAAAAATGGCCTTAATTTTTTTAAAATGTTTTTTAAAGAAAGAGTTCCAGACAACTCCAATAAAACTAATAATTTTTTTTTGCCATTTTAATTAACATTTTTTATTGGAAAATGTAAAATTCGACAGTAAAAAAAAATATTTTTGTTCCAAATTTTTGCCAATAATTTAAGAAACTAACTATTTTTTTTTCAAAAATTCGTTAATTTGCGAATTCACTAATAGAAGTTTTATTATTCATTCCTGTTCATTGGTGAATAATAGGGGTGAAATTCGGGCCAAATGCTTCAGTTTTTGATAAAAATTAAACCAAACTGTAATATTTTTCTCGGTTCGGTTTTTCATTTATTACCAGAAAAACTGCGACTATTCGGTTCGGTTTGGTTCGGATTTTTTTTCGGATTATTTCGGTTTCTTTCAACTTTTTACATGATGTATAAAAATCATTTTATAAAAAATAACTAAACAATTATCTCTAAAATACCTTATATTGTATCGCCAAACATTTTGATTCATCCTATGACAGAATTTGATAAGAATTATGCATAAATAAATTAGGATTTTAGGAGTTTAAGATTTTTAGTTTGAATATAATTATATAATATATTACAAAATACACAAAATGATGTCATTTTTTTTGCATACTTGAGTTTTCGGTTCGGTTCAGTTTTTGTAAATCAAAAACAAATATCGAACCAAATATTTCTGTTTTTTTCGGTTTCGGTTTTTTTTCGTTTTTTTATTTCAATGTCCCAACCCTAGTAAATAGTGCATAGGCATGTAGCTTGGCTTCTTGTGAAGCGTGCGGTTGGTTTAAATCCTTATCTTATCTGCTCTCTCCCCTATTTCTCTATCCGCAGTCGCCACTTTTTCTCCAGTTTTCCATTTTCCTCTCTCGCAATTTCTTTCCGGTTCCGATCTGCTCCATCATCCTTGTCGCTCTTGGATTGCATCTGATCTGGCTTACCCATTTCTCCCTTGGTTTCTGATCGGTATGCATTGTTTATTTATGGAGTTTTTTCTTTATATACATTGATTTAGTATTCACTATTGTCTATTGCTCATCTCCTCTCACACACAAATTGCCAGTTTCTCTATTATCTTCCCTCTTTCAATCGATCATTTTACTCTCGATCGCAATCAGAGCATCCAAGTAAGAATCGGCTAAATCTCTCTATCTCTCGTCTAATCAATTTGTTTTGTTTTCGTTGAGGACCTTGCAACCAACTGATATGATATTACTGGAATTTTATTGATGATAATCGGGTTTCTCTTTAAACATGGCTATGATTTGTTTGGATTTCATCGTTTTCGTCTTTGTTTTCGTTCGGGTTTCCTCTATAATTGCATGGATTCTATCAATTTTTTATTGTTTATTTCATCAATCTGTTGATGATCAATTTTGTGTATGTTTCAATTGATTTGGTGGTGGCTTCTATTCTTGATCTTTTCTTTTCTATTGATTTCGTTGTTTCTATTCTGGGTCTTTTCCTTTCGTCTCGATCATTCTCAGTTGACCATTCCATGGGACTACACTATGACATATAATTAACAAACGGTTGATATAAAGAAAACGGAATCATAATCTTTCATGCTTTTACAGTTTGATATCGAATTGAGGTTTAAAGTTTAAACGAATGGTTATAGGAGAGGATCAAGCTGGTGTGCACTCCAGGGCTAAGCACCCCTGGGCTATTTTTTAGAATTTGACACGTGTCGCAATCAAAGAGGCTATTTTTTTCAACTTTTTTTTTATAATTGACAGAGCTTATGGTAAGCTCAACATGTGTGATCATCTACATAGATTGATCTGGGCATCTAAATAGTTTGCTCACGCACTGTTTGGTTGGTTCTCACGCCAGAATCTAACCCACCAGCAGCCAGCCCCTCTGTCCAATAGCTTACATGCCAGTTTCCTAACTACTTCAGTGTAATTACTAGTTGCAGAGCTGCATGCAACCGAAAAAAGCCATAATACATATAACACAAGGGCCAAACGGATCAGGTAGAGGGGCTCACGCCGCAGTGGACTCGAGGGCCGAAACTAATGAGGTTCACGAGCCTTGGTCTCGATCTGGTTCTCCGCCGCGACGAACATGTTGCGGTTCCCAATGAAAGACAATGTCATTTGCGTTTGCCCTTCGGGTACTTCAATCTCTTGACGGCGACGACGAGCTTATCGCCATTGATGTAGATGCTGCCATGCATGGCTGCCTTTGCCTAAGAATCTCTCGGCGGAGAAGGTGTCGGTGATGGCGGCGAGGTCGGCGTAAGGAACTCCCTAATTTCAATGGGCTTTTCGTGTTTAACCCGACGATGAGGTTTGAAGGTCATTTTTGTTCTCCGAGTTTAGATGCGAAGGCGGCATAGTCGAGAACCGATGACGAGTTGGGGTCAACAACGACGTAGGTGAAGGATGAGCAGCGGAGCACTACGGTGGCGAAAAACTGAACTTGAATTTGACGGCTTTTGGGACAACAGCTCGGGGAAGGAGAGAGAGTGAAGAGAGAGAAAATGATCACAAAGACTGAGTTTATGAGAAGCTTGGTCAACATGGGTAAAAATTGACTAATACAACCAATCAGAAGGTGACATGTGTCACAAGGCTGAAGACTAAATGGAGTGCTTAGCCATGGGGTGGAGAGCAAAAATTTTCTACAGGAGAACCATAATCTTTCATTCATTTAGACCATCTCCCATGGTAGGCTAAAAAGCCAAATTTAACTTATGGTTACTCCCATCATAAGCTAAATTTCTATTTTCAAGGCAAAAAATTTAGCCTAAGCAATTTTGTAAGCCAAATTTGGCCTTCCCATTCTATAGACTAAAGCCAAATAATATTTTATTCAGTTTTTTTTCCAGAATTGCATTTCTACCTACCATCTTATTTTATTTTATATACTTTTTAAATTTGAACTAAATTTTTTTAATCTTTCACAACTACATAACTAAAAACTCGTTTCTATTTTTTTTTTACCATTGCGAAGATCTTGACAAGACCTTTCATGTAACCCCCCATTTCTAATATATTTAGATAAAATCATATACTTGGTTAATTATTAAATTAAAAAAAGATCAAAACTTATTCATGAAAAGAGTTACATTACTTATTAAAACATAAACAACACAAAATGTTAAACTTAACAAAATTACAACATAACGAAATAACTAACATAAAATGCTAGACTTATTATAAATACATTATTTTTTAATAAAAAAACTCATATTATAAGAACCATCAATAGTAATTCGGTACTCTACCACTTTCATTACGGGGCTCCTCCATGTCCTTCGCTTGTTCCGGTACCTCCGCTTCCTCTATAATCTTTACCTTTTTCATATCCAAAAGGTCCTTCATAAAGACTAATTCCTCCATAGTCATTAATTCCTCCATAATTTGGCGTTTCTCCGTGTTCACTGCTTGATCCATATTGATTTGAAACTTGAAGTGCATTTACCAAAGCTTCCAGAGTTGAATGTAGCTTGTGTGTCATCTTGGAACGGATTCATGATAGCAAATTGTTATAGCCAAACATCATGGGCGATTGTTGTTGTTGGGATTCACGAGCTCTTCTTTTCCTAATTTCATTTTTTCTCATCTCAAAATACTCACGATCTTTCGGATCTGAAATGGAATCTAAACTCATGAGCCTAATTTTGTTATCCTCACGCTGACGTTGAATCTCTAATTTCGTAGTTGCATCTTGCTCATGTTTGGCAGAAAATGTACATCTATCAGACATATTTTTTTCTACCAACTCCTTTAGTGGCCAGTTTTCTTCGAGAATTTGCTCAGTAAGTTTTTTCTTTGAATTCTCCTCTCTCTCTCTCTTTTTTTTTATTTTTTATGTTTTGCTTTCTTTGTTCCAATCGGTCTATAGGATGATGATAACTCTTCATTGATAAATTCTTGTTCATCTGCATCAACATCGACATTCAAATCGACATTAAATGATGTGTACCTGATGACTTAGATGTGTGAGAAGTTGATTGACCTCGTTCCAATGAATTTTTTCTTCTGTAGATCTTGTGGAAGGTAAATCTCCTCTGGTTAGTTATACAATTATGGGAAAGGATTATAGTGTTGGTTATTATCTAGCCGACAGTATATATCCTAAATGGTCCACACTTGTCCAAACTATACATGATCCACAAGGTGAGAAGAAAACTTTGTTCGCTACAAAGCAAGAATCATATAGGAAGGACATGGAGAGTGCATTTGAAATTCTTCAATCACGTTGGGCAATTATTAAATGACCAACACGATTTTGGGATAAACATATCTTACATGACATAATGACTACATGCATCATAATGCACAACATGATTATCTAGGATGAGCGAGATTTATCGGCTTCGATTAAGGAATTTAATGAAGCACCCGCCCCTACTGTTGAGATGGTGGCCAATGAAACAGCAAGATTTAACCAATTTCTTGATCGCCATAGAAAAATTAAAGATAAGAAAGCTCATTATGAACTTCGAGATGCTTTGATGGAACATATTTGGCAGCGACATGGAGGAACATATATAAGTTTGAAATCGTGATTGTTAAATGATTATTTTTGTTTTCAAATAAATTTAGTGTTGTATTTTTTTAAAAATTTTCGTTGGTTGTATCTTTTAATTATCATATATTGAAGGAATAAGATATATATATGTCCTTCTCAATAGTTGTTGTTTTAATTTATTTTTAATATTATATATATGAGAAAAGAAAAAAATATGCATAGAAATATAACATTACATTTATATGACAAAAGAATTAGAAATGCATTTACCTTGAAATTTAGCTTATGATGGGAGTGTCTTTTAGAGTCAAAAGGTTATAAATTTGGTTAAGGATTTAGCTTACGGTGGGAGACTTTTATAGTTTGATAATTAATAGAGGCTTAAAGTTCTGAGCATTACAATTTTTTAAGTTAGTGGTATGAGTTTTAAGTTATTGGGTTTTGGGGATTTTGAATTTGTTTAAAAGTAAGTTTTGACTCATCTCTTGAAAGGACTCGACTCCGATTTAGTTGCCTAAACCGAAATCATACCCATTCGAAAACATGACCTTTAAATTTTTTTTGCCAGAGTTTACATTGAAATACATGAGCCAAAATTAGAACCTGCAAAGAAAATCACATTTCGAATATTCCACAAAAGCCAAACCATGAGGCTTCGTTCCCCATCTGGATTTCTCAACATCATATATAACAATAAACCACAAGGTTTAAAAGAAATTCAGAAAACATTTAGGAGTAAACTCAACTGAAAACATAACATAAGTATTTAGAGTGATGCCTATACACATCATATACAATCAGTAGGTCGAACTGAGAACCTACATGAATTGAAGTGTGACTTGAACTCTACGCCTCCACCGTCGACGTGCAACCCCGGAATTCAAACTGCAAACTGGGCAAAAGAAATCGAAAAGCCCAGGGAACGCAAATGAAATCGTTAGAGTGAGTGGACAAAAATAATGAAAGGACCCGACCCCAGTTTAGTTGCCTAAACCGGAATCAAATCCATTCTGAAAACATGAACTTTCAAAAATCATAGAAATTTCGGCAGAGTTTCACTATGTTACGTAGTTACCATTAACCTGCACCAGAAAATACACTTCATCCTATGCCGTAAAAGCTAAACCGTTGGCACCAATCCCATCCGGATTTCTCAAAAACATAACATAACGTAAGGCAATAAACAAAATTGTAGATTTACAGAAATCCGGAAAAATCATGTTGAAAATATAAACATCAGAGTATTCAGAGTGACATCTAGTATTTACATATATACACAACAGTAGGCCAAACTAGAAACCTACTGAGAAGGAAAACTAGCTCGAATACTAGGCCATCAACCTTGACGTGTGACACCTGAATCCAAACTGCAAACTGGGCATTGAAAACAAAGAGCTCAGGGAAAGACATATAAACCGTTAAAGTCTTTCGCCGAATAATATATATGTTATAAAACATATGCGAGTCTAGATGCATAAAATCAAATGGCACACGAGGGAGACTCTAACTCCTCACGCGTACAAAGCATGCATCGGAAATCCCGCGGGGTCACTCATGGACACATCCGTGCTAGTACAGTCTGAATCACGTGATCCCTAATCCTCACGTGATTCCAGCCAGAAAGAGCCTCGGGTCTGGGTATCTGCTCCCCCCGGTAAAGACCTCGGGTCAGGGTAGCAATCCCCCCCGGTAAACATCCTCGGGGATCAGCCGGGATGCTAAGTGTATCGATACAACTATACATACTGGGACTGTACTCTATGTAAACCAAATCATAAATGGTTTCCATGCAAATGTATAAAAGCGTAATGTAAATGCATATTCGTAATGCATAATTATAAAAGCATATTCGTAAATGCATAAACGTAAAACACATGCTTGTATAAATCATAATCGTATATGCATGCTCATGCTCATAAAACGTATAATAAGGACTCGCAACCAATCAGTGAAAAGAAATGTGTCCACTCACAGACAAGCACAACGAGAAAACGCGCTAATCCCGAGATCCGGCGGAAGATCCCTCGCCAAGCATACGATCCCGATCTCCTGAATAATCACAAATACCACTGATCAAAATCATAATTCAAAACTCTGAACCACACCTCGGAAACCAACCATTTCTGGAAACATATAACTCGGATATCAACGAAATCGTCGAAAATCCCATAAATACTCTACTTAACCCTCGACACAAAATCCATCACCCAAATCAACTCAATAACCTCAAGACTACGATCAGGGCGCGATTACGAGTAAAACAGTATAAAATTTGAAAGGACCCAACCCCGATTTAGTTTCCTAAACCGGAATCAAACCCCTTCTGAAAACACGAACCAACAAAAACCATCAACATTTCAGCAGAGTAACGCTACTAACGCGGAATTACCATTACCTGCACCCGGAAAATACACTTCATCCTATGCCAAAAAAATCAAACTGTGGGCACCAATCCCATCCGGATTTCTCAATATATCAACAGTAATGTAAAGTAATAAATATAATAATACTTTACCGAAATCGGGGGAAAATCGTATAACAATATACATCAGAACACTCAGAGCAACTTCTAATATAGATATACAAATAGTAGGCCAAACTAAGAACCTACCATAAATGCAACATCGCTCGAATACTATGCCTCCGACCACGACATGCGACACCAGAATCTGAACTGCAAACTGGACACGGAAACCGAAAAAGCCCAGGGGAAAGACAGGAAAGTCGTTAGAGTGAGTGGGAGAAAATAATTGTCTTTCGCCGAATAATATATGTTATAAAGACATATGCGAGTCAAATCTATATAAATCAAATGGTACACGAGGGAGACTCTAACTCCTCACGCATATAGAGCATGCATGGAAAATCTCACGGGGTCGCTCGTAGACACATTCGTGCTAGTACAGTCCGAGTCACGAGATCCCATACCCACACGTGATTCTAGCCAGAAAGGCCTCAGGTCAGAGGTCTGCCTCCCCCCGGTAAAGGCCTCGGGTCAAGAGTCACAGCCTCCCCCGGTAAACATCCTCGGGGATCAGCCGGGATGCAAGTGTATCGATACAACAACCTATACTGAGACTGTACTCTGTGTAAACCAAATCATAAATAGTTCGATGCAAATGCATAAAGCAATATATAAATGCATATACGTAATATATACTGGTATAGGCATAATCGTATAACACATGCTCATATAAAACATAATCTCGTATGCATGCTCAAGTTCGTAAAACGTATATAAAAGACTCGCAATCAATCCGTGAAAAGAAATTGTCCACTCACAGGTGAGCGTAACGCAGTTCGCGTAAATCCCGTGATCCGGCGGAAAATCCCTCGCCAAACGAACGATCACGAATCCCTGAATAATCATAAAATCCATTTCTCAAAATCATAACACAGTACCTCAAATCATATCATGAGAACCAACCGTTCTCGGAAATACATAATTCAATTACGACGAATTGTCGAAAATCCGATAATCACATTACAAAACCTCGCTATAATTTCCGATGCTCAAATCGAAAAATAAACCTCACCACATGCAACTTGTCGAAAACGATTCCGTGCGAAACGACATGCAACTTGTCGAAAACCCCGAAAAGTCAACCTTGACCGCCGCCGACGGCGGCGGCGCCACCCAAACATGACATTTCCCGACGGACCAAAGCCTATTCCACTCAAAATCATCCAACAAGCAACTTCCATAACTACACCGAAGTCCAATTCTCACTCTATCTAGTTCAATTTCAAGCAAAACCGAAATTACACAAACTTTTCAATCCATGAATTCTCCATGTACAAATCAATTTGGAACTCCATACCTATATGGTTAGATTCATGGTGATGAGAGCTTCAAAACCCAATACTTCTTGTAGCTCAACTTGGCCGGAATAATACAACCCGAAATCCCCAAAATTCCTCCAACATTTGGGCGGAAAATCTTCTTCCTCCGGTGACCCACGTCGTGAGAGGTGGCCGGAAACACCATGAGGAGATCAAGGCGCATCGAATGGGACCTAGGCCGAGCCCTAGGGTGGCCAGATGGCGAGCCGCCGCCGGCAAGCCGTGGTGCTCCGTCGCACCCTCTCCTCCACCGAGTTGACTCGGTCAACCTCATTAATGCCCAGTTTTGACTTTCCCAATATAGTAACCAGTTTAAATACCTTCCCTTTTAGGAAACTTCCATAATTAATTTTATGACAAACTTCAAACACTCGCAACTTTCGTATCGTAATTCCGATTTCAATAATTCTCGCGGCAATAAATTCATCTTGACATGTTCTTTAATTTCCACCCGAAGTCAAACACTTCGACAAATCCGATAAAAAGTCAACGGTTCAAACCAACACAAGCTTACCCAATTAAATAATCAACGGTCAAAAATATTCGCAACATAATCCTCGTAACTCGAAAAAATCCTCCGGAAGTACCAACAAGCTCGAAATTAAATTCTCTACAACTTTCACGAAGAATCTGAAATCAAATTCTCGTCCAGTAATTTAGTCGCTAACAAGACCGTCATATTAGCAGATTATGTCGAAATCACGACAAACCACGAAACTCGCAAATCAACTCAATAATAATTCCACCTACGGTTCGGGTCGATCAAAGGTCCAAAACGAATCACAATCACGATTCGCATAGACTCGAACACGAACGGATAAACTCGACAATATTCTGAAATTTCAAATATTCATATTATATTCCTCGGTCGCCCAAATAATGATCCGGAACTGCCCACGAACTCGAAATCACGCGTACAACGACTCTCGAGAAGGGACTCAACTCAAATTCTCGCCCAATAATTTAGTCGTGATCAAAGCTGGCGATAATATGCTAACTCACGAATTAAGCTGATTACGCCTCTGATTCTGTTCCGGGTCGTCACAAATCCACCCCCCTTAAAAAAATTTCGACCTCGAAATTTTCATGTCTGCCAACTAAAAGTAGGAGCACTGCCTCTGCATACAGCTCAACTCCCCGATGGCTACGTCAACTGAATAACTATGTACCCTCAAATCTCGAATCTGAACGGGCTCCCCACAAATGCCAAGTCCTCCTGTACAAGGAACCAATAGGGTACACAACACGCAACAAATCTAAAATGTAGTTCCACCATACGGAATACCACACATACAAAGGCCAACGCTATAGCCAACACCGAACTATACGGCACAACACAAATTCGGCTATGATCATGTACGGATCAAAATAATGTGGCAATTCACAGCTCAGCCTGCTCACATCAACATAACTTAAACGTCGAACTCTGGCAAGTATCAACACGTTTCCGCTAATCCGAAGGTCTGTGGTAGCACATTCCACTAAATCAAGACCAAATGTCAGCTCAAACCAAACTCGTTTCAGCACGATGAAGTACAACATCGTTCCTCAAAACGACATCATGCAACGTCATAATCATAATGGTCTACAAACTGGTACTGCAAGCAATCTCGAACAATTGATGTCGGTCCCAAATCCCTCGGAACTGCAATACACAAGACCACAACATGCCCTCCAAGGTCTGAATAGTCCTCAAAGATCGCTCACCAATCTGAGGATAAGAACCGGTACTAACTTGTAATCTGGTCCCCAGTGCTCACTGCAATACCTGCCCACACTTCGTTGTAACTGATTATCTCGATCAACAAACTAGGACACAGGTGCATCATGAAAATGGACAACCTCCGCCAAACACAGCTATATTAGCCTGCCACCAAAATCATTTCTGGAAAGTACAAGGAAACGTACTAAGTTCATCAAATGGTCCACAATAGCTTGACAACTGGTACCAGAAACCGAAGTGCGTACTGGCACACAAAATCCACAGCGACAAACTCCAACTTCTAATCGGAAATCTCCAATAGCTGTAACTTTCCGGCAAGTCTCTGCCTCGCTGCCATCGTCTGCCGACAAATGTGGCATCTGCACACACAAGCTGCTACATTCTTCTTCATGTTGCGTCACGAGTATCTGATACATCTTCGTACCACTAGTGCACAACGCATGCAAAACAATGAGCTTCAACATCATTACACTCAAACTCAGCTCCCGTAGCTCGCAACTTGGCTAACACGGAAATTCGAGCCACACACACATGAAACACCGAAGCTCCCGACTTCCGACTGAATGCATCAGTAACAACAATAGCCTCTCTCGAATAAACTCAAATGTGCAGCTATAGTCGTTAATCGAGCCCATCCATCTACGTCGCCTCAAGCTCAAACCTGGCCGAAAATGCAAGTAGATGAAACTCAAATGATCAGTGTACATCCTACACTGCACTGCACACCGTAGCAATAGTGTCTTTAACTCTTCGATGCTAACATAAGGACAACAACTCCCAAATCATACACAGGATATGCAACTACATAAGGTTCCCACTGTCTGAAACCATGATCCACTGCTCTGCTAAGCTGCATCAAAGCATAATCAAATCCAAATCTCGATGCATCGCCATAACCCACGAACTCACCACGATCGTCAGGTAGAGTCAAAACCAAAGCAATGGTCAACCTTCCTCCAGGAGTAAATAACTCTCCTCGCGTGCATCGGACCACTCAAACTTAACGCCTTTCTCCATCAATCCGGAAAGTGGAGTGACAATCCGAGAATATCCTGTACAAAGCACCGATAGTAGCCTGCTAAACCCAAGAGACTCCTGATCTCTGGTACAATGGTACGTCAACCCCAAATCAACACGGCTTCTATCTGGTCAGAATCCACGCCAACTCCCTCGGCTGACATCACGTGGTCCAAAATCTTCACGCTAACCAACCAAAATTCACACTGGCTGAACTTCACAAACAACTGATCATCTCGCAAAGTCCGCAAAACCGCTCGTAATTGCTTCAGGTGCTGGCCCACACTCCTGGAGTAAATCAGGATGTTGCTGACGAACACGACCGCAAACTTGTCTAGAATCGTCTGAACAC
This sequence comes from Geum urbanum, assembly GCA_946800695.1. NCBI lineage: Eukaryota > Viridiplantae > Streptophyta > Magnoliopsida > Rosales > Rosaceae > Geum > Geum urbanum. The sequence continues at coordinate 22,597,673 of OX327003.1, read as the reverse complement.
CTGGTCCATCAAGTCTGTAAAAGATGCGGGGGCATTGGTCAACCCAAAAGGCATGACCAAGAACTCCTAATGTTCACAACATGATCTGAAAAGTCGCCCTAGCCACATCTGACTCCTCGATCCTCAAATGATGGTATCCGAACCCGAAATCGATCTTCGAAAAGACTGAAGCTCTCATGAGCTGATCAAACCAATCGTCAATCCAAAGCGGAGGATACTTACTCTCCTCTGAAGCCTAATTCAGCTTTCGGTAGTCAATGCACCACCTCGTCAAACCATCCAACATTCACACAAATAATGCAAAAGCACCCCACAGTGATACACTGGGTCGTACGAAATCTTCTCCAGCAACTCCTGAAGTTGAACCTGTAGCTCCATCAGCTCCGCTAGTACCGAACGACAAATTGTCGGTGATATGAGTCCAGCGCTCGGTAAAAGCTCAATGGTGTAGTCGGTCTCCCGAATTGGAGGAATACCTGGTAACTCCTCCGGAACACACCTGGAAACTCGGAAACCACCTCAACATCGCCAATGTCGGGCACAGCAACCATAGTAACCCGTTTCCACCATTCGCTCGACCATCACCGCGAAACAGTAACTCGGGGAAATCTGGTCTTCGAAACACAACCACCTTCTCGTGACCACCGAACATAGCCCAAGGCGTCGTCAAAAGTCCATACTCATAATCACACCAAAATCGACGGTATCCAGCAATAACAGCTCAGCGGCTAACCCATATGCACCAACAAAATTCCGCAACCTCCGGATGGATGCAACACTTTCCAAAACCTCGGAAGTGGAGATGTAGGTACAATAGCCATGGATATCAAGCGACAGTAATCTCAAAGAAACTCCGTCCTCATACAAGGTCGTGTCACAAACTCCAACATGCCCAACTAGCCATCCACGTCGATTGCGACTTGTTGATTAACTCGTCAAAAAGGCTATATTGGTCAAATTCCAGAAATAGCATCATGACCTCCTCCTGAACTCTGAGCTGTCGAACCGCTAAAACAGCTGGCTGAGGGCGCTCCCTCGCAATGTGACCCTCCTGGCCATCACAATAGCAACTGAGAGTGCTCCACGAACACAAGTCACAGTGACACCTGCTGCGAGAAAGGATTACCAACAATCACCAAAACTCATGCCACAGGAACAAGTCCACTAGTCTGTGATCTACACCACCACCAAACGGATCTTTTGCTTTATTAGGATGACACTCATCAAAATCGAAAAGGCCACAGCCTGATGAAGTCACTGATTCCGAGGTGCCTGAACTCAACCTCAACAAATATCTCGACTAAGTCCACTTTCCTCAAACCAACATTTCGGAAACCGTGTATGCCTTTCCTTCTCAATAGCCTCGCCTCTGAGTGCAGCACATCAAGCTCCTCACGGTTATCTCGAGGCATAACAGTCAAAATCTCTCTGATGCTCAGGTTCAAACTCATCTCGAACCTCGGCAACTCCTTCCAAGTAGGGGCAGTCATACGAACCCTGCTGCAAATGATTGACCCTATGCTGTGCGCTGAGAGACTAGCTAGCTGAGATGTGGGAGGGCCACCGGTGAATTTGTCGTACGGCAACTCGATCTTTTTCCTGGTTGCCGTGAAAATTTTCTCGGATTTTCCGCCTTTGACGAGACCGCGAGTCCTTTTGGGTTCCGGGTCAGTCGGGGCGCTCCTGACCTTGCGTAGGGCACTATAAAGGATAGATTCAAAGGAGGCTGACGACGCCTGAGTACTTTCTGCCATGGACGTCGGACCAGAATGGGCGTCGTCATCACCGGTCGGGATAACTGGGGCAGCGAAAATTTCCCCAGTGGGCGTTGTCGAAAGACCAGCTGAAGGGTCCGGAGAAGGGGCATCGTTGTCCTCCTCTAAATCCCAACCGACTTGCTCTGCCAAGCGTCGGAGCATAGCATCTTCGGCCTTCTTTTGGGTTTTTTTCTTTCCCGACGGGGCCATTTGAACCTAGGAGTTCTTAAAATATTATTACCATAACAATTATATAAAAAAATTTACGATAATTACATACAAGTATTGAGTGTGCCTAAGATTTAAATAGAGTACACTAGCTTGGTGTTTGGGTCGTTCAATAGACGTGCGACCCGCGTGATAAAGTGTAAACTTTCAATCAATCAGCTTTGGTTCAATCGAAAAACATGGCCAGTTAGGGATAGAGATAACGCGAGAGGCAGAACTAATTTCGACAAAACACCCCGAGACTAATCAAATCAATGGTATATACTCTATTGGTGTTAGTCTTTCTTTGATCCAAAACCTGTCACTAGTCATAACCCGTTGCTAGACACCATGTCCGACATTCAGCCAATATTTCAAAAATTTACACTCCCTCAAGTCTTTTGCAAACTCCGCCCTCAACTTCGTGTCCATAACTTCACTTAGGTTATGGTGTGCAGTGATGAAATCCACACATCACGAGGGGTTAAGGAGATAAGCTAGGAAATGAGGCGCCATCTATTCCAAAGAGTGCGACTTAATAAACCAAACTTATGTACTAAATTTAAATCAAAGACTACCGATTTACTACAAAATTGCCATAATTACCAATTTATTATTTTTAGTAATTCACTAATTAATTTATCATATTTACTACAAATTTACAATATTAATTACAACAATATTTACAAATTTAAATTACATTCAATAATAATCACCAATTATACTATTAATTAAAAAAATATTTAATTAAAATAATTAATTATTATTTACCATGCCTTTACAATAATAATTATTCATTTACTAATATAATTAATTATTATTACCAATTATATATTACCAATATATTATTTTTACTAATTAATTTACCAATTTAATAATTTATTAGTTAAATGATAATGATGTTAAAAAATTTAAATATTACCTAAAAGATGAGTCGCCGGAGAAATTCGTCGGAAAATCGCCGGAGAGAGGGAAACGTCGTAATTTTGGTCGCTGGAGGAGGGAGGCCGGATTTTTGAGAGAGAGAGGAGAGGACAGGAGAATGTATGGGATGAGGAAAAGAGGATGAGCCACTGCCTATATATAGTTTCACTTAGACGACGGAGCACCTTTTTCCGTCGTCCACTGCCTATATATAGGCTGATATCTCATCTGCCTCTCCTTCTCGATATCCTCACCTCGGAGTGCTGCACTGACAAACTCATCGAAGTTGTTTCGAGGCATCGTAGTCAAAGTCCCCTTGATGTTCAAGTTCAAACCCAGCTCAAATCTGCGGCACTTGGCTTCCTCAGTAGCCACCATGTCACCCGCAAACTGAGATAAGCAGGTAAATCTGTCCCGGTACTCAAGCACAGACAAACTGCCCTGCCTCAAATTCGTGAACTGCTCATACTTTCGCTGCTAGGTAGCCTGATTAAAGTATCTCCGCATGAACAATTCCCGAAACAAAGTCCACGGAGTATCAACTGGTACCCGATCGGTGCTAACCCACCAGAAGTATGCATCTGACTCAAGTAATCCAACTACTGCCACTATCATCTATTTTGGGGTAAAACACAGACGCTCACATACGCGTTCAACCTGAACTAACCATGCCTCACAAATCTCTAGATCAGCTGAACCCGAAAAGACAGTCGCACCAGCAGTACGAGCTTTGACCACAGGGTCAAAACGCTCATCCAAACGCAACACTCGCATCAGCAAGTCGTGCATCTTGCGATCCTCATCAGGATCCACTTCCCGGTCAACACGGGGACCACGTCGAGGAGGCATCCTACTGATATAGGACAAGCATTAGGTACAAGCAGAAGGAACGTAATCATGAGACCTCAGATATTTAAGAATACACAAAACCCGAAGCATTGATGAGTACCGCTGGCCAGTTGGGTCATTGCTCCAGTCATGCTGTAAAAACTCAAATACCCTAAGCGTCACAACTACAAGAGTCTACAGAATCTGACAACCTACTGCTCTGATACCAAGCTGAAAGGACCCAACCCCGATTTAGATTCCTAAACCGGAATCCAACCCCTTCTGAAAACACGGACCAACAAAAAGCATTAAAATTTCTGCAGAGTAACGCTACTAAAGAAGAATTGCCTTTACCTGCACCCAGAAAATAACACTTCATCCTATGCCACAAAAGCCAAACCGTGGGCACCAATCCCATCCGGATTTCTCAATATCATAACAATAACAATAAACAATAAATATAACTGTAATTTATAGAAAATCCGAGGAAAACCACATAAAAACATGTATCAGTAACGTATCAGAGCGACCTATAGTGTTTATATACAAAATATACAACAGTAGGCAAAACAAGAAACCTACAGGAAAAGAAACGTAGCTCGAACAACTAGCCTCCGACCGCGACGTGAGACACCAGAATCCGAACTGCAAACTGGGCACGAAAACCAAAAATCTCAGGAGAAAGGCAATAAAACGTTAGAGTGAGTGGACGAAAATAAACATATGCCTTTCACCAATTTCATATACAATAAACAAGTATAGCGAGTTTGGAAAATATATATATGGAGGTGCCAGGCGAATCTCTCAAGCCCGACGGTGATAGGCTAGGGGAATCTCTCAACCCTGGCGGCATAACAGGGGAATCTCTCAACCCTGCCCAGAGGAATCTCTCAACTTTGGTCAGACTACCGGTGATCAGCCGAGTAGCCGAAGCATCGATGCAAGTACGCCATCACCATAAAAACATAAAATAATACCTCCGAAAATAATAAATAATCTCAACATCGTATATAAATAAATACGGATAATCACGAACTCGCAACGACTGTGAAAATATAAAAGTCCACTCACAGGTGAGCAAAGCGCGCACTCGCGCTAATCACGTGGTCCGACAGAAGATCCCTCGCCCGAAGCACAATCACAATCCCCTAAATAATCATAAAATATAACTGATCAAAATCATACCTCACAACACTGTACCACACCTCTGAAAGCAACCGTTCCCGGAAACGTATAACGGATACAAAAATAATTAACGAAATTCTCAAAATCTCCACGCAAACCCTCGACTGAAAATCCGGTACCCAAATCAACTCGAAAACCTCAAGGTGACGATCGGGGCGCGAATACGAGCAAACCGACATATAACTCGACACATTTCCAAAAAAGTCAACGGTCGTCGGAGCTCCGCCGTTGACCGCCGTCGCCGCCAATGGCGACGCGCCTTCAACCGGAGAGATTTTCCGGCGGCCAAGCTCACCGAAGCTTCATCTCAACGAGCCCAACACATCTCCCAACTGAGGCTAAGCCCAATTCCGGCAACACACGCCGGAAAACAGCTCTAAAAGTCCAAATCCTTCACCGGCTAGAAAATGCTCCTCTGCCAAAATTCGTCACCGTGAGGCCATCCCGGCCTCCCAACATCAAGGGTCCATCTACCTACGTCAAGCCCAAGAATTTCCAACACAAACCCCCCTCGGAAAGTCGCCGGAACACCCACCTCCGTCGAACCCGATTCCGGCCAATTTTCCCAAAATTTCAAATCGACATTTCTCCCTCAATTCATCACTAAATCAAGCAATTCCAAGTTCCAAACAATAGCAAATCAAGCAAGGATTCGAAATATACCAACAACAAGGCTGGAGGTGGCCGGAAATGGAGAGTTGCCGGCGAGTCAGCGGCGGTGGAGTTTTCTCTCTTTGGTCAACGCGGGTCAACTCAGTCAAAATGGGTCAACGCCGGTCAAACTTCCAACAGTGCTTTTTCGACAATTTTTTGACTATTCCGATATTTATACTCGGGTCTCGGGATGATCGACGGTCCAAAACGGATAACCATTACGATTCGGATAAACTCGATACGAACGGATATACTCGACGGAATTTTGTATCTTCAAATATTTATATTATATTGCTCGGTCGTCGAAATAATCATCCAAAACTGCCCACAAACTCGAAATTCCATGTACAACAACTCTCGAGAAGAGACTCAGTTCAAATTCTCGGCCGATAATTAAGTCGTGATTAAAACCGGCAAATCAATCAATTTACGTAAAACTACGATTACGTGCTAACTCGTGAATTAAGCCGATTACTCCACGGATTCTGTTCCGGGTCGACACACAATGCCATGCAAAAGGAGTTGAATCAGTTCGAAAGAAATGATGTGTGGACTCTGGTTGCCAGACGAAATGATTGCAACATAATAGGAACAAAGTGGATATTCAGAAACAAACTTGATGAGTTTGGCAACATCATCAAGAACAAAGCAAGGTTAGTAGCATAGGTATACTCTCATATTGAAGATATTGACTTTGATGAACTTTTGCTCATGTTGCTAGATTAGAATCTATTCGACTTTTGATAGCCATTGCATGTCATCTCTAGTTTAAATTGTTTCAAATGGATGTCAAAACAACCTTTTTACATGGTGACTTAAAAGAAATTGTGTATGTTGAACAACCTAAAGGTTTTGTAGACTCTGTCTATCCTAATCATGTTTGCAGGCTTAAGGAGGCACTTTAAGGTCTCAAACAAGCTTCTCGAGCTTGGTATGAGAAATTATCTATCTATCTAGTCAATCAACGATACACCAGAGGATCAGTTGATAAGACACTATTTGTTAAGAGAAAAGGTAAGGATATCCTGGTAGCACATGTATATGTTGATGATATAGTATTTGGATCCACAAGCTCTACCCTCAAAGAAGAATTTTCCTCTATCCTTCAAGGTAAGTTTGAAATGAGTGCTTATGGTGAATTATCGTATTTTCTTGGTCTTTAGGTCAAGCAATCTACCTCAGGTATGTTTCTGTATCAATCAAAATATGCTGAGAATTTGGTTAAGAAGTTTAGTCTTTCTTCATCTAAATCTGTGTCTAACCCTATGAGCACTACTACAAAGTTATGGGAAGATACTTCAAGGAAACCTGTTGATCCAACTGTTTACAAAAGCATGATAGGCAGTCTACTGTATATCACTACTAGCAGACCAGATATTTGTTACAGTGTGGGAGTTTGTGCCAGATATCAAGCTTCACCAAAGGAATCTCATCTGGAAGTAGTCAAACGAATCAACCAACAGATATGTGCAAGGAGTCATTAGCTGCGGCATTTTCAATACCAATGAGACAATTGCAAAGGTTGCTGGATACAGTGATGCTGACTAGGGTGGAAATATGAAAGATAGACGAAGCACATCTAGAGGAACCTTCTTTGTAGGGAACAACCTTATTTCCTGGCACAACAGGAAACATAATTGCATCTCACTATCCACAGCTGAAGCAGAATACATTGTTGTAGGCAGTTGCTGTACTCAGACAATATGGATGAAAAACATGCTTCAAAACTATGGCATACCCCAAAGGAAGTTGGATATCTTCTGTTATAACACCAGTGCCGTCATCATTTTTAAGAATCCTATGCAGCATTCTAGGATAAAACATATTGATCTCAGATATCATTTCATCAGAGAATTGGTGGAACAACACATCTCGGAGTTACAATTTGTTCTTACAGAATGTCATACTGATCTCTTCACTAAGCCTTTGGATACTGCTAGATTTGAATATCTGTGAAATACCATAGGTGTTTGCTCAATGTACTAAAATGTTGTATAGACCTCAGACTCTGGATCATGTTCACACATCACTACCCTTCCAGGTCTGCAGTCTCAAGGTATGCATGTTTCATAAGTCTGATCAACATCTACTTCCTTTTTTGATTGGTTAGCATTTGAGCTTGTGCATTTCGATTTTAAGTCTTCTCTTGACTTAACATATTCTTTTCTGAGGGAATCATGAAATCTGTTAATTACTTGAACTTGCATTAAATCATTGTGCTATATGGATTTTATAACTATTAAGTGAACATGATAGAGGCACTCTTAGTATTAGTTCACACCAATCGCCAAAGGTTGTCCTTCCTTGAAGCTGTTTATGGTTCTTTAAGATTGCCCATTTGAACCTATAGAATAATCCTTTTGTTGTTATCACCACAAATCTCAGCTCTCTTAGTCTAGTTTTCCCTCTCCTTCTTGACTTATGTGTGTGAGCGCCATTTATACATTCTACAAAGCAAGCAGTGAAGATTCACTTCTCACGGTTGCTTGCTTCACTACTACAGAATGTACAAAGGAAAAAAAATAATTTATCAAGGTTACAGATTCAAAATCATTGTCAGAGGATCTCTACTACTTCTATTCATCATGGAGCTCACCTGCTTAGTTGATCACTTTCATCTACAACTGTCTACTGTAGAAACTTCATGGCCTCGCACACCTGGTTAGTTCCATTGTTGACACTGTACCCTGAGCTCCCTCTTAGGATTATCTGTGATGACCCGGAACAGAATCAGTAGTATAATCAGCTTAATTCGTGAGTTAGCGTGTAATCGCTATTCTCCGATAATTGATTGAATCGTTGGTCTTGATCACGACTTAATTTTTGGCCGAGAATTTGAGTTGAGTCTCTTCTCGAGAGTTGTTGTACGCGTGATTTAGAGTTCGTGGGCGGTTCCGGATTATTATTTCGATGACCGAGGAATATAATATGAATATTTGAAATTTCAGAATATTGTCGAGTTTATCCGTTCGTGTTCGAGTCCATCCGAATTGTGATTGTGATCCGTTTTGGACCGTTGATCGACCCAAATCGTAAAAGTAATGGTTATCGACTTGATTCGCGAGTTTCGCGATTAGTCGTGATTTCGACGTAATCTGTTAATATGGTGGCTTCGTTAGCGACTAAATTACCGGACGAAAATTTGAATTCGGATCCTTCTTGAAAGTTGTAGAGAATTTAATTTTGAGCTTGTGGGAACTTCCGGAGAATTTTTCTGAGTTACGAGGAATAAGTTGTGAATATTTTCGTCCGTCGAATATTGTCGTATTTATCCGTTTGGGGTTCGATACGCGTACGGTATAAATACGGAAACGTTACATGACATTTTTGGAAACTTTCCAAAAAGAGAAACTTGGGTTGACTGGGTGGACCGGGTGGGTCGACCTGTTTTGGGCGATTTGGCACCGTGAGTTTTGCCCCGCCGTGGAGGCCGATTCCGGCTTTGGATGGCCAGGGTCCCTTCACGGAATTTGATGGGCTTAAGCTGTTCGTCAGATTGGTAGTTGGATCCCCTCCTATGGTGGCCGGAGGAGGAAGAAAAGTGGCGGTGAAAAACGGTGATTTCCGGCAAGATTTTGGGTTAATCGGAGGTGGCTATCCCGGCGGTGTTGGAGCTCGGGGTTTGAGGACTTTTGTTAGCCTCAAGCTAAGGACGCTATTGCAAGTGGTCTTGAAGGTTGCCGTGGCCGGAGGAAGGAGATCCGTTGATTTGAAATTCCGGTAAGGGTTTGGAACTTTGAGTTGATTTTTGGAGGTTTTACGATCAAAATTGGCCTTAACTTTGAACTGGAAAGTTGTTGGAATCGTCGAGATCTACAGGTTGGATTTTTCGGTAGCGGCTCTATTCGTGGCGGCGACTTTTCGTCTGACGTGTTTTTCGGCGAGTTATTTGTCGTTTCACTCGGAATCGCACTCCGATCGCAATGGTGATGTTTGTTTTTCGAATTGAGCATCGGAAATTATAGCGAGATTTTTTGGTGTGATTATCGGATTTTCACGATTTCGTCGTTATTGGATTATATGTTTCCGGGAACGGTTGTTTCTCGTGATATGATTTGAGATTTCAAGTTATGATTTTGAGCAGTGGATTTTATGATTATCCAGGGGTTCGTGATCGTTTGTTTGGCGAGGGATTTTCCACCGGATCACGGAATTAACGCGTATTGCGTTACGCTTACCTGTGAGTGGACCTTTCTTTTCACTGATCGATTGCGAGTCTTTATATTACATTTTACGAGCATGAGCATACGTTTGTGATTATGACTTATACGAGCATGAGCATTTACATTATGCTTTATACGTATGCATGAAACTATTTATGATTTGATTTACACAGAGTACAGTCTTAGTATATGTGGTTGTATCGTTACACTTGCATCCCGGCTGATCCCCGAGGATGTCTACCAGGGGGGAACTGTACCTTGTGCCGATGTATTTCCGGGTGGGTATAGATTTCTGTTCCTTTTGCCGATGTATTTCCGGGTGGGAACAAATACCCTGACCTGAGGCCTTTCTGGCTAGAATCAGGTGTGGGTCTGGGATCCCGTGATTTGGACTGTACTAGCACGGATGTGTCCATGAGCGACCCCGTGGGATTTTTCCATGCATGCTCTGTATGCTGGAGGAGTTTGGGTTCACCTCGTGTACTATATCATATTCTTTTATTTTGACTCGCATATGTTTTTATAACATATATTATTTGGCGAAAGACATTTATTTTCGTCCACTCACTCTAACGGTTTATATGTCTTTCCCCTGGGCTTTTTGGTTTCCGTGCCCAGTTTGCAGGTCGGACTCTGGTGTCGCACGTCGCAGTCGGAGGCATAGTGTTCGAGCTACCTTGTTTCTTCCAATAGATTTCTTGTTCTACCTATTGTGGTATATTTATATAATTATACACTAGAGGTCGCTCTGAGCATTCTGATGTATACTTTTAAACGATGTTTCCCCGGATTTCTGTAAAGTATAGTTATATTTATTACTTTACATTACTGTTATGATATTGAGAAATCCGGATGGGATTGGTGCCCATGGTTTGATTTTTGTGGCATAGGATGAAGTGTTATTTTCCGGGTGCAGGTAATGGCAATTCCGAGTTAGTAGCGTTACTCTGCCAAAATTTTAATGGTTTTTGTTGGTTTGTGTTTTTAGAAGGGGTTTGATTCCAGTTTAGGAAAGTAAATCGGGGTTGGGTCCTTTCAGCTTGGTATAAGAGCATTATGTTTTAGGTTCTGTAGACTTCTGTAGTCGTGTTTACTAAGGATATTTGAGAATGTATAGCATGTCTGGAGTGATGACCAGACCGGCCGACGGATACTCATCAATACTCCGGATGTTGTTTGCTTTCAAATATTTGAAGTTCCATGATTGAGTTCTAATTGTTGCGAACGATGTTTTATTCATTAGGATGCCTCCTTGACGTGCTTTTCGTGTCGGTACGGTTGTGGATCCTATTGAGGATCAATCAACGCGCGATTTGACAGTGAGTTGTGGGTTCGGATGAGCATTCTGGAGTCAGAGATATGTGTGACATGGTTTGCCTGGTTGTGCGTGTATGGGCATTTACATGTTGCCTCAGAGCAGAGAATCGTGGCAGTTGATGTTTTTGCCTGAGTTAGATCATTGCATTTGGTGGGCTGGTATTGTTTGAGTTCCTGTTGCGACCCTATGGCCTATATTCGGGGTGTTGATTATACGGTAATGGTTCAATCAGGCTACCCAACAACGAAAATATGGACTGTTTACCAACCTGAGGCAGGGATGTATCGTTCACATGTTGTTCCAGTTTGCACCTGTTATGTGGGTTCAAAGGAAGCAGTGCACGAGGTTCGAGATGAGTTTGAACCTGAGCATCAGAGAGATTTTGACTGTTATGCCTTAAGATAACCATGATGAGTTTGATGTGCTGCACTCAGAGGCGAGGACATCGAGAAGGAAAGGCTTACGCGGTTTCCGACGTGTTGGTTTGAAGAAAGTGGATTTAGTCGAGATATTTGATGAGGTTGAATTCCGGCACCTCAGGATCAATGACTTCATCAGGCTGTGGCCTTTTCGATTTTGTTGGGGGTCATCAGATCAAGCAGTGGATCCGTTTGGTGGTGGTGGAGATCACAGAGTAGTAGGCTTGTACCTGTGGTGTGAGTCAGGGTGGTCATTGGCGATTCTTACACACAGCAGGCGTCGCTGTGATTTGTGTCCGAGGAGCACTCTCAGTTGCTATTGTGGTGGCCAGGAGGGTCACGTTGCGAGGGAGCGTCCTCAGCCAGCTGTTTTGGTGGTTAGACAGCTCAGAGTTCAGGAGGAGGTAAAGATTCTATTTCTGGAGTTTGACCAACGCAGACTTCTAGATGAGTCATTCAGTAAGTCATAATTGACGTAGACGGTTAGTTGGGCATGCCGGAGTTCGTGCTACGACCCTGTGTGAGGACGGAGTTTCATTGAGGTTACCGTTGCTGGGCATCCATGGCTATTGTACCTGCATTTCCACTTCCGAGGTTTTGGAGAGTGTTGTATCCATGCGGAGGTTACGGGATCTTTGTTGGTGGATATGGGTTAGCCGCGGTTCTGTTATAGCTGGATATTGTTGATTTTGATGTGATTATGAGTATGGACTTTTGACGACACATTGGGCTATGTTCGATGGTCACAAGAAGGAGGTTATGTTTCGACGACCAGCTTTCCCCGAGATATTATTTCACGGTGAGAAGAATACCTCATTACCATGTGTGATTTCAGCAATAAAGGTCGAGCGGATGATAAAAAGGGCTGTGTTACTTTTTAGCTCATGTTGTGGACACTACGGCTGCTGTGCCGGACCTTGGTGGTATTGAGGTTGTTTCTGAGTTTTCGGATGTGTTTCCGGAGGAGTTGCCAGGTATACCTCCAGTTTGGGAGATTGATTTCACTATTGAGCTATTGTCGGGCACTTGACCCATTTCACAGGCACCAGATCATATGGCACCAGCGGAGTTGAAAGAGTTATAGGTTCAGCTCCAAGAGTAGCTAGAGAATGGTTTTATTCAACCCAGTGTTTCGCCATGGGGTGCCTCGGTTTTGTTTGTACGGAAAACGGATGGATCCATGCGGTTGTGTATCGACTACCAGAAGCTGAATCAGGTTACAGTGAAGAATAAGTATCCATTCCCGCGGATTGATGATTTGTTTGATCAGCTCAAGGGAGCTTCAGTCTTTTCGAAGATTGATGTCGGGTCCGGATACCATCAGTTGTGGATCGGAGAGTCAGATGTGGCCAGGATAGCTTTCGGATCTCGGTGCGGGCATCACGAGTTCTTGGTCATGCCGTTTGGGATGACCAATACCCCCATAGTTTTTACGAACTTGACGGACCTGGTGTTCAGACGGTTCTGGACAAGTTTGCGGTCGTATTCATCGACAACATCCTGTTTTACTCCAAGAGTGTGGGCCAGCACAAGAAGCATTTGCGAGTGGTTTTGCAGACTTTGCGAGATGATCAATTGTTTGCGAAGTTTAGCAAGTGTGAGTTTTGGTTGATTAGCGTGAAGATTTTGGGCCACGTGATGTTAGCCGAGGGAGTCGGCATGGATCCTGACCAGATAGAAGCTGTGTTGATTTGGAGTAGACCTACCATTGTACCAGAAATCAGGAGTTTCTTGGACATGGTAGGTTACTATCGACGCTCTGTGCACGATTTTCTCGGATTGCCACTCTACTTTCCGGATTGACGAAGAAAGGCGTCAAGTTCGAGTGGTCTGATGCGTATGAGATGAATTACTTACTTCTGAAGGAAGGTTGACTGTTGCTTCTATTTTGACTACACCTGACGATCGTGGTGAGTTCGTGGTTTATGGCGATGCATCGAGATTTGAATTTGGTTATGATTTGATGTAGCATAGTAAAGCGATGGCTCATGGGTTCAGGCAGTGGAACTTTATGAAGCTACGTATCCTATGTATGATTTAAGAGTAGCTGTCCTTATGTTGCACCGAAGAGTTTGAGATACTACTACTGTGACGTGCAGCGCAGTGTAGGATGTACACTGATTACTTGAGTTTCATCTACTTGCATTTTCGACCAGATTTAAGCTTGAGGCGATGTAGATGGAGGAGGTCCATTAACGACTATGGCTGCACATTTGAGTTTATTCGAGAAAGGCTAGTGGTTGTACTTTAACTATCATTTGGGGATGTTGTTGCTGATGTAGTCAATCAGAAATCGGGAGCTTCATTGTTTCATATGTGTGTGGCTCGAGTTGCCGTGTTAACCGAGTTGCGAGATACGAGAGTTGAGTTCGAGTATGATGATGTTGAAGCTCATTTGTTTTGCGTGCGTTATGCATTAGTGGTACGGAGATGTATCAGATACTTCGAGTTTACTACTCGTGACGCAACATGAAGAGGAATATAGCAGCTTGTGTGTGCAGATGCCACATTTGTCGGCAGGCGAGGGCAGAGAGGCAGAAACTTGCTGGGAAGTTTTAGCCATTGGATATTTCCGATTAGAAGTTGGAGCTTGTCACTGTGGATTTTGTGTGTTAATACGCACTTCAGTTTGTGGTACTAGTTGTCGAGCCTTTGTGGACCATTCGATAAAGTCAGTTCTTTTCCTTGTATTTCCGGAAAAGATTTCGGTGGCAGGCTGGTATAGCTATATTTGGCGGAGGTTATCTATTTACGTGGTGCGCCTGTGTCCCAGTTTGCTGATCGAGATAATCAGTGTCGACAGAATGTTGGCAAGCATTGCACTGAGCATTGGGGACTAGATTACAGTCAGTACCATTTCTTATCCTCAGATCGGTGGGCGATCTTTAAGGACTATTCAGACTTTGGAGGGCCTGTTGTTCCGAGGGATTTGGGACCAGCAATTTCAACTGTTCGAGATTGCATGCAGTACTAGTTTGTAGACCACTATAATTATGACGTTGCATGATGTCGTTTTGAGGAACGATGTTGTACTCCATTGTGCTGGAGCGAGTTTGGTTTGAGCTGACGTTTGATCCTGATTTAGTGGAATGTACTACTACAAATCTTCGGATTAGCGGAAACAGGTTGATAATTGCTCGAGTTCGACAATGAAGTTGTGTTGATGTGAGCAGGTTGACTTGTGAATTGCCACGTTATTTTGGTCCGTATATGATCATGGGGCGAATGTGTGTTGTGCCGTATAGTTTGGCATTGCCTATAACGTTGGCCTTTGTGTGTGTTGTGTTCCATGTGGTGGAATTATGTTTCAGATTTGTTGCGTGTTTTGTGCAGGAAGACTTGGCATTTGTGAGGAGCCAGTTCTGATCCGGGATTTGAGGGTACAGAGATATCTCCTATTATGGAGTCTGTTGACAGAGTCGTTCAGTTGAGGTTGCCACTTGAGAGTTGAACTGTATGCAGAGACAGTATTCCTACTTTCCAGTTGGCATGCTTGGAAATTTTGAGGTCGAAATTTTTTTTAAGCGGGGTAGATTTTTGACGACCCGGAACAGAATCAGTAGTATAATCAGCTTAATTCGTGAGTTAGCGTGTAATCGCAGTTCTTCGATAATTGATTGAATCGCTGGTCTTGATCACGACTTAATTATTGGCCGAGAATTTGAGTTGAGTCTCTTCTCTAGAGTTGTTGTACGCGTGATTTCGAGTTCGTGGGTGGTTCCGGATTATTATTTCGACGACCGAGGAATATAATATGAATATTTGAAATTTTGGAATATTGTCGAGTTTATCCATTCGTGTTCGAGTCCGTCCGAATTGTGATTATGATCCATTTTGGACCGTTGATCGACCCGAACCGTAAAAGTAATGGTTATCGACTTGATTCGCGAGTTTTGCGATTAGTCGTGATTTCGACGTAATCTGTTAATATGGCGGCTTCGTTAGCGACTAAATTATCGGGCGATAATTTGATTTCGGATCCTTTGTGAAAGTTGTAGAGAATTTAATTTCGAGCTTGTGGGAACTTCCGGAGAATTTTTCCGAGTTACGAGGAATAAGTTGTGAATATTTTCGTCCGTCGAATATTATCGTATTTATCCGTTTGGGGTTCGATACGCGTACGGTATAAATACGGAAACGTTACATGCCGTTTTTGGAAACTTTCCAAAAACAGAAACTTGGGTTGACTAGGTTGACCGGGTGGGTCGACCCGTTTTCGGCGATTTGGCACCGTGATTTTTGCTTCGCCGTGGAGGCCGATTCCGGCCATGGATGGCCGGGGTCCCTTCACGGAATTTGATGGGCTTGAGCTGTTCTTCGGATTGGTAGTTGGATCCCCTCCTATGGGTGCCGGAGGAGGAAGAAAAGTGGCGGTGAAAAACGGTGATTTCCGGCGAGATTTTGGGTTAATCGGAGGTGGCTTTTCCGGCGGTGTTGGAGCTCGGGGTTTGAGGGCTTTTGTTAGCCTCGAGCTAAGGAAGCTATTGCAAGTGTTTTTGAAGGTTGCCGTGGCCGGAGGAAGGAGATCCGTCGATTTGAAATTCCGGTAAGGGTTTGGAACTTTGAGTTGATTTTTGGAGGTTCTCCGATCAAAATTGGCCTTAACTTTGAACTGGAATGTTGTTGGAATCGTTGAGATCTTCAAAACCATGTCGGCGCCGTCCGCGGCGGCGACTTTTCGTCCGACGTGTTTTTCGGCGAGTTATGTGTCGTTTCACTCGGAATCGCGCTCCGATCGCAGTGGTGATGTTTGTTTTTCGAATTGAGCATCGGAAATTATAGAGAGGTTTTGTGGTGTGATTATCGGATTTTCATGATTTCGTCGTTATTGGATTATATGTTTCTGGGAACGGTTTTTTCTCGTGATATGATTTGAGATTTCGAGTTATGATTTTGAGCAGTGGATTTTATGATTATCCAGGAGTTCATGATTGTTTGTTTGGCGAGGGATTTTCCGCCAGATCACGGGATTAACGCGTATTGCGTTACGCTCACCTGTGAGTGGACCTTTCTTTTCACTGATCGATTGCGAGTCTTTATATTACATTTTACGAGCATGAGCATACGTTTGTGATTATGACTTATACGAGCATTTGTTTTACGATTATGCATTTACATTATGCTTTATACGTATGCATGAAACTATTTATGATTTGATTTACACAGACAGTTTTAGTATATATGGTTGTATCGATACACTTGCATCCCGGCTGATCCCCGAGGATGTCTACTAGGGGGAACTGTACCTTGTGCCGATGTATTTCCGCGTATGTACAGATTTCGGTTCCTTGTGCCGATGTATTTTCAGGTGGAAACAGATACCCTGACCTGAGCCCTTTCTGGCTAGAATCACGTGTGGGTCTGGGATCCCGTGCTGGGATCTCGTGATTCAGACTGTACTAGCACGGATGTGTCCATGAGCGACCCCGTGGGATTTTTCCATGCATGCTCTGTACGTTGGAGGAGTTTGGGTTCACCTCGTGTACTATATCATATTCTTTTATTTTGACTCGCATATGTTTTTATAACATATATTATTCGGCGAAAGACATTTATTTTCGTCCACTCACTCTAACGGTTTATATGTCTTTCCCCTGGGTTTTTCGGTTTCCGTGCCCAGTTTGCAATTTGGACTCTAGTGTCGCACGTCGCAGTCGGAGGCATAGTGTTCGAGCTACCTTGTTTCTTCCAGTATTTTTCTTGTTCTACCTGCTGTGGTATATTTATATAATTATACACTAGAGATCGCTCTGAGCATTCTGATGTATACTTTTATACGATTTTTCCCCGGATTTCTGTAAAATATAGTTATATTTATTACTTTACATTACTGTTATGATATTGAGAAATCCGGATGGCATTGGTGCCCACGGTTTGATTTTTGTGGCATAGGATGAAGTGTTATTTTCCGGGTGCAGGTAATGATAATTCTGCGTTAGTAGCGTTACTCTGCCGAAATTTTAATGGTTTTTGTTGGTTCTTGTTTTCAAAAGGGGTTTGATTCTGGTTTAGGAAACTAAATCGGGGTTGGGTTCTTTCATTATCATACCTATTTATACATCCCTGGCTCCTCTACACCCTCAATTAAGACCTCTTGATTTACCTTGATGTTGTGATAATCTACTCACCTTAATTGACTTTCAAGCATATGGTTACTTACTGATTTTCTTTGATAATGAGTGTTCTCTAGTCTCCTCCACCTCAATGCTAGTTCGAGTGAATCACTTGATATTGATGTTTATTGGTCTTATGAGATCATGTCTGCCTTGATATCATGACTTGGTATTACCATATTTCACATTCTTGTTTCATGAGTTTTGGTCTATGCAGTGTTTTCTTGCAGTAGGCACAACTATTTCATTTTCGGGTGTTCACTTGTTTTGGGCCAAGGTTGGTTTATGCTACATTTTGGCTTTATGTTGTTCTAAGTCTCTTTTTGTTTTAGCCCCATGTCTGTGAGACGTGTTTTAAAGGGAAAACTCTTCACACTTCCCATCACTACTGACTGTGCTTCTTAGAATTTGGAAAGTGATCATCACTCCCAACACTTTTCGGATTCTCCAGTAGTCTTTATAACATCATGGTGCGATGTATTTGTACTCATCAGTGACTCACCGATTCAGAGCTTTACCATAATCAAAAACTGCTTTGCCGCCGTCTTGCTTCCATGGCTCAAGGTCCTGCTTTCTCTGAATCCGCATCAAACGAGCCTCTTTCTCCATTATCGGTCCTCCCTTGTCCACTGTCTCTGCCTCCTCCTGCTACCAATAGTCAACACCTTACTTATCTGGAAGTGGCTCATCTTCACTCTACAATTGATGAGATGACCCTCGACATGCGTGATATTTGAGAGGATGTGGGGAGTCTTCTGGGAATTGTTGCTGATATGTTATCAATGTCTGGTCTTCTCTCGTGTCCTGGCTAAAATCAACACATGGATAGGGTCTTAGATCGTAACTGCTGTCGTGGGGATTAGGCCTTGCAATCTAACCACAAAGGGGGGGGGGAGATCGAGACCTGCCCTGCATGAGTGTGTTGAGGGGGAGTACTACTCCTAATTTTGCTTGTTTTTTGATTTTGTCTTTTTGCACAGCTAACCCCTTTTCTTAACAATTATTTTGATTTAGCATCTGTTAGGCATCTATGTTAATGTTAGATGAACTTTGTAGGTTAACATAGAAAATTCATGGTTGTAGGTTAAGTTTACAAGAGTTATGTTCTGTTGGTGTGATATTGGTTGCTTGCAGGTATTGTTACTTTAGTCCTCAGTTGTGGTTGATTTGCCAAGGGGGAGTTTGCAAGTAATTGGCAAATCATTCACAGCTATGGCATTGATACTAGAGAATAACATCTACGAACACATGACTCATGGAAGGTATGGTCTCCTAATTGTTAGGATAGGTACTTACCTTATCTAGTTAAGATTAGCATTGATTGGTTTTATATCAATTAATGAAATGGATCCGCTGCTTATATGATAAGGTCTGAGTATCATAGTTAAACCAAAAAGAAATCGCATCCGAGAGATTCTGCAATCAAAGTGATTGATGTGCAGCTAAACTCTAGGAGGATGTGGACATTAGGTTATTGGATCCTAACCATATATATAGGAAAGATGCGAAAGGGTTGCTGTGGCTTTTGGGAGAGACTGTGATATCAAAATTATTTGGTGAACTTTGTGGAGATTTCTATTTCTATGCTTGTCTACCTTTGCTGTTTGTGCAGGTGTGTTTTCTGCAAAGGTTAGAGAAAAGCTTGTTGGGATCAGAAGCTAGCAGCCTTGAAGAAGGAAACAGAGAGGTTTCCTAGCTTGAAAAGGAGAAGTAGCTTCAAACTGTGTTTATGTTAATACTCATATTACTACTTAGCTTTGAGTTCTTAGGTTTTGTAATTTGATTATTAAAAGTGTGTAAACTGTTTGGTATTAGTGATTATTAGTTCAGTGCTTTTCCAGAAAGCCCCGCAGGGTTTTAACCTCTGTAGAGGTTTTCCCTGCGTGAACACTTCCTGTGTTGGTTGTTTGTGTTTCTATTCTAGCCTTAGCACTTTCAATTCGACCTCTTTCCATATTTTAAAAGCTTTTTGCACTCCTTCTGTTCTTAACCCTCGAGCTTGAAGTACGTACAATTATGCTTGGATTTGGAAAAAGGAAAAATAAAAAATTAACATCTAAGACGATGAACACATATCTTTCGTCAGCCATGGTTCACTTAGCTGACGAAATAACATATGTTTATCGTCTAAAGTGCCACTGCTTAGATGAAAAACATATATTCGTCATAATAAAACTACTTAGATTACGAAGATAGAGTGATTTCCTTGTCTAGGTAAACCCTAAACCTATCCCTAATCCCTTTACCCTAAACCCTAAAACTCTTAGACAATGAGCGTGTTTCGTCATCTTAGCCACACTTGGACGACGAACAACGTACAATTTCGTGGAATAAGTGTAACTTAAACGATGAAAATTATTGGTTTCGTCGTTAAGTCGGTTACATGCATGATTGACTACTCTGATCAAACCCTTAACGAACTTCATATTGAATGAAAATTCATAACTTACATATTAAATGGTGATGAATATATCTAATGGTTGTTTTGTCCAAATTCGATCTCGTTAATATAGATGTAGAATATAGACTGACATATGAACACATACGTTATTCAACATTAATAGATGTCATAGATAACGAGTATTAACTCATCAATATTTATGATCATTATAAATTTTCTACGTATTACAAAATGTCCATCACGTTGGATCGAAATTGTTTTACGATTATTGATATTTATGATCGTTTTTGTCTTTTAGATTTTTGTCGATTTTCACAAAACTGTATCAATGGAATTCCAAACTCTTGCGAATTGGCGTCATTTTTTTTAATTATTACATCTGACGGCTAATTGCTTCCTATTTTTAAGCCGGTAGCCAAAATTTAGTTTTACTTTATCTCAAAAAAAAATTAAATAAAAATATCACTTAGACGATGAAACGAATTGGCGGTTCAGTTTTAAGCGCCAAATTTTTTGGAGCATTTTTAAACACGACTCAGGCGATGAAACCATCTCATTTTGTCACCTAAGTCAATCGATGTATTCCCAAATTGGGAACAGACCGATCGACCTTCATTATTTCGATCCTCTCTCTCTTTTTCTTCGCTCTCTCTCTCACTCTCTCTCTCTCTCTCAAATCTCTCTATCCCCCCCTATAAACACTAAAACCCTCGCCGCCACTCCTCATCGTCAGCAGCCACTCCTCATCACCGCTCACTACCAGGCTCCCTCCTCACCGACCTCTCCCTCCTCTCTCGCTTGACACTGCCCCCGTGGGATCTCCTCCCTCTCTCACCGGTCGTCCTCTCCTCTGTCTGGATTCACCCACGGCTTGTCTTTCCCCGTGGCCTCTCTCTCTCCCTCCCCCGTCGCCTCCACCTGTAACAACCTGAACCAGAAATTGTATGTTAATTGGCTTGATTTGCGCATTTCACGATTAGTCGTAGTTTTGTCATAATTGATCGATATGGCGGGTTAGTTCATGACTAAATTATCAGGTAAGAATTTGATTTCGAGTCCGTAGGAAGTTTCAGAAGATTTTTCAGAAAATCTGAGAATATAAAATGGATATTTGAAATTATCGTCGAGTTAGTCGTACATATCCATTTGGGTTTAAGTTATCCGAATCATGAATTTGGTCGGTTCGCAACGTATAAATATCGAATAGTCGTAAAATTGTCAAAAAGTCGCATTTGGACCGAGTTTGACCGAGTTGGACTGAGTTGACTCAAGGTGACTCGTTTTGCCCACCAACCCGTTTTCTTTCCGTTTTCGAACCTGGAGTTTTTGGCCACCTCCGGCTACAATCTTGGTATGGCTGGAAAGCTCTTGACTTGTACTATTGATTTGTGTACATAATTGTGTGATTTGGTTGAGATTTGAGGGAGTTCGAGCTCGTTGAAATCCTTGAATTTCGCAGAAATCGGGTGGCATTTTTCGGCAAATTTTGTTGTCGAGTTGGTGGCGGGTTAGCTTCCCCTCAACCCCATGATGAATTCTGGTTGTTTAATTTTGGAATTGGTTAAGATTTTAAGGTGGTCCGTGGTGGTGACACCGGAGAGGAATCTCAGCCGATGTGGGTTGAGTTGGCCTTGGTGGTAGAAGAGAAATGTGTTGGGCTTGAGGAGAGGAAGAGTTTGAGGTAAGGGTTGCCGGAGTTGGTCACCGTTGGCGCTGCGCCAGCGGCGGCGGCGGCGGAGCTCCGGCGAGGGTTGACTTTTTGGGATTTTTGGAGATTTTTATATCGTTTTGCTCGTAATCGCGTCCCGGTCATAGTCATGAGGTTTTTGAGTTGGTTTGAGTATTCTATTTTCGGACGAGGGTTGTTTGGGTGTATTTTAGGAATTTTGCTATCCTCGTCGATATTTCGAGCGATACGTCTTTCGAGAACGCACGGTTCTTGACGTATTAGCTCCTTATGTTGTGATTCTATATTTATTGATCGTATCCCTATTTTTCAGGTGATCATGATTGAGTATTTGGCTAGGGATTTTCCGCCGGACCTCAGAGTTAGCTTCGTACTGTGAGTGGACACTTTGATTTTCACTGTCAATTTACGAGTCTTGATTATGCATTTTATGTTATACAATTTATGAGTATGCAATTATGATTATGTATTTATGATTATGTATTTTTACATGGACGCACATATATGATTTGTTTTACATGGATTATGGATATATGGATGCATCAATGCATGACTTCTCGGCTGATCCCTGAGATGCTCCGGGAAGGTTATGACAAACGTCTGACCCGTGATTATATGGCTCCCAAGAAGTTTATGACAAACCCCTTACCTGGTTGAGTAGGATTGTAACTTTGAGGAAAATGTACTCAAGTTACGGCCTCCACATTTTATTCGGTATCCAGGAAGGTTACGACCTACTGGTTGTATATGATGCATATAGGAGTCGCTTTGAATACTTATGTTTGTTTTCAGTTGAGTTTACTCCTGAATGTTTTCTGGATTTCTTATAAACCTTGTGGTTATTATATATATGACGTTGTGAAATCCGGATGGGGAATTGATCCCCACGGTTTGGCTTTTGTGAAATATTCGAAGTGTGATTCTCTTTGCAGGTTCTAATTTTGGCTCACGCATTTCAAAGTAGACTCTGGAAAAAATGTTTTTTTAAGGTCATGTTTTTGAAAAGGGTTTGATTTCGGTTTAGGCAACTAAATCGGAGTCGGGTCCTTTCACCACCCCCCCTTGGGTCCACCACGTCGTCGCCTCCCTGTCCCCTCCACCACCCCTTCAGTATCTTTCTCTCCGACCCGTGTCTATATATATAAATATAAATGGATTAATTTGTATATATTAAATTGTATATATATGGGTATGTGGAAATTGTATGTATATTGGATAAATTTTTATATAAATTTGGTGAATATTGAATATTGGATATGGATATATATATATATAATTTATATATATTGGTGAAATTAGATATGAAAATTTGTGAAATTGTATATATATATATATTGATGTGGTTTTATATATGTATATATGAAACTGGAAAAATTTAGTGATCATATATGTAAATTAGATATGAAATTTGGTGATGATATATGTATAATGATAAAATTGGATAAATATGGTGATATGTATGAATTTGCGAAATGACGTAATTTGGATGAATTTGTAAATTATGATATCGATGGATATTATATTGTTAATCTTCTATTTTTTCAACTTAATCAACATGCCTGGCAGTAGGAAGAGGTGCACACAAGCAGAGAAGGGGGCCGAGTGCCAATCCATTGCACGAAAAACGGGTTAAGGGTAACCCTTGGAGGAGACCGTTTTAGCTTCTCCGAATCCTTCGGCTCCGACGACTGGCCCAATATCTCATCCTCCACATGCCGCAGCCACATCCTATAGAGACAAATTAGACATCACCGAATCATCGGCGACGTCATAAGGTCCGGAAGAGTCGGCCGACGATTCCATTCACTACAACGCCCATCACAAGACCAGGAGGCTATAATCAGACCCTGTCCTAAACCATACTTGGAAACATGGGAAGGACGCCAAAAGCGAGCGCATCGTCAAGTCGATGGGAAATTTCGACAATTCGGCAGTTTGTGATCACATAACATAGGCTCTATCATACGGAACAACATCCGTATGGTTGCCCCTGCGTGGGACAAGCTGCCCGAATCCAAAATGTTCAAAGTCTACCGCGAACTCTCGGTAATACTATATAATTTTTTAATTAATTACATGGCATAAAGGCATAATGTCTAGGATTTTAATTTTTTATTTATTTTCCTAGGTACATTTTGATGTCGAAGGCAGACTGGAGATGTTGGCACACATCTGCAATTTTAAGGACTGGAAGTACGACCTCCACAAGTAGAAGGTCCCTGGATGGACTTCCTCTGTGATCTGATATGAACCTTCCTAGCTTGGGCAGAGAGATTTGACAGGTGTTTGGATGACTTTCATTACCCAAACCCCAATGCAGAGTGGGTGGGCCTTCTCGCGCTGATTGTACAAGCGGGGCTTTGCTTATTGGCTGTGTTGCGAAGGTGAGTTGTGTGTTGTTGCTCTTCGAGCAAATCATTATCTATGTGTAGTCCTTCATCATTTTTGGCTGGGTCAAAGGAAGTAACACTAATGCTTTGATGAGTGATCTCAAGCGGGAATAATGCTTCGGACTCGAAGGTTAATGCAAAAGGTGTGACGACCCGGAACAGAATCAGAAGTGTAATCAGCTTAATTCGTGAGTTAGCGCGTAATCACAGTTCTCCAATAATTGATTGAATCGCCAGACTTGATAACGACTTAATTATTGGCCGCGAATTTGAGCTGAGTCTCTTCTCGAGAGTAGTTGTACGCGTGATTTCGAGTTCGTGGGTAGTTCCGGATAATTATTTGGACGACCGAGGAATATAATATGAATATTCAAAATTTTAGAATATTGTCGAGTTTATCCGTTCGTGTTCGAGTCTATCCGAATCGTGATTGTGATCCGTTTGGACCGTTGATCGACCCGAACCGTAGATGGAATGATTATTGACTTGATTTGCAAGTTTCGCAATTTGTCGTGATTTCGACGTAATCTGCTAATGTGGCGGCTTCGTTAACGACTAAATTATCAAACGACAATTTGATTTCGGACCCTTCGTGAAAGTTGTAGAGAATTTAATTTCGAGCTTGCGGGAACTTCCGGAGGATTATTCCGAGTTACGAGGAATAAGTGGTGAATATTTTTGTCCGTTGAATATTGTCGTATTTATCCGTTTAAGATTTGATACGCGTACGGTATAATACAGGAGAATACTTGCCGATTTTGGAAACTTTCCATTTTGGGAAAACTGGCCCGTTGACCAGTTTAACCCGTGGGTCAAAACTGACCCATTCCAGGCTGAATTTTGTTTGCTTTCGTTGAGCTCGATTACGGCCTCTTTTGGCCGTGGTGTCTTCATGAAAGTTGTTGGGCTTGAGGTCCTCTTTCTTTTGATAGGTCATTCGTTCAATTTGGTTGTCGAATGAAGAAGTTATGGCTTGTCAAAGTTTGGGAATTTTGGGTAGATTCCGGCGAGTTTTCACAGCTTCGGATGACGGCGTGGAGGCCGAGATGGTGGCTCCTCTTTGAGGGGTTTTGTTAGCCTCGAGGTAAGGAAGCTATTGCAAGTAGTCTTGAAGGTTGCTGTGGCCGGAGGAAGGTGATCCGTCGATTTGAAATTCTGGTAAGGGTTTGGAACTTTGATTTGATTTTTGGAGGTTTTTCGATCAAAATTGTGTGATGACCCGAACCAGAATCAGTAGAGTAATCAGCGTAATCCACGAGTTAGTGTGTAATCGCGTTTTATCGATTATTGTGTGGTTTGCCGGTTTCGTATACGACTTAATTATCGGCCGAGAATTTGAGTTGAGTCTCTTCTCGAGAGTTGTAGTGCACATGATTTCGAACTCGTGGGCGGTTCCGGATAATTTTTCTGATAACCGAGGAATATAATATGATTCTTTGAAGTTTTGGTTTATCGACGAGTTTATCCGAATCGTAATGGTTATCTGTTTTGGACCGTCGATCGTCCCGAGGTGCGAGTATAAATATCGGAAATAGTAGAAAAATTGTCGAAAACACTGTTTGAAGTTTGACCAGCGTTGACTTTTACTGTTTTGGGCCGTTGACCGTTGACCTGTGGAGGAATAACGACTCGTTTGAGCTCGTCGGCCGACCCGGATTTTCCGGCCACCTCCGGCCACGTTTTGGGTATAGTTTGACTCCCCTTGAGCTCCTCTATTGATTTGTGTTTGAAATTATGTGAATTGGTTAAGAATTGGGTGGTTTCGAATCGGGTTTTGTATCCGGATTTCACCGGTGACGGGGGGAGTTTCTCCGGTGAGCTACGGTGGTGGGGGTGATGGGGTTTCAACTCCCCTAGCCTCGTTGTTGCTGCCTAGGTGGTTGATTTTGGACGAGGAAGGTTTTCCGGTGGAACCCGTGGTGGTTGCCGGAGTTGGATCCAATTCGGTTTCGAGCTGTTTTCTAGTTAATTGAGTGAGAATTAAGGCTTGTGGTAGTTAAACGTATGTAATGACTCACCATCAACGGGGAAATTTCATGGCGAGTCATTACATACGTTTTACGAGCATGAGCATGCATACGAGATTATGATTTATATGAGCATGTGTTATACGATTATGTTGATACCATTATATATTACGTATATGCATCTTTATATTGCTTTATGCACTTGCATCGAAATATTTATGATTTGATTTACACAGAGTACAGTCTTAGTAGTTATGGTTGTATCGATACACTTGCATCTCGGCTGATCCCCGATGAATGCCTACTAGGAGGGGCAGTACCCCGGAACCGAGGTCTTTCGGGCTAGAATTACGTGTGGGTCTGGGATCCCGTGATTCGGACTGTACTAGCACGGATGCGTCCATGAGCGACCATGCATGCTCAGTACACTGGAGGAAAGTTCACCTCGTGTACTATATTATGTTTATTCATTTTGACTCGCATATGTTATTATAACATATATCACTTGGCGAAAGACATTTATTTTCGTCCACTCAATCTAACGGTTTTCATGTCTTTCCCCTGGGCTTTTCGGTTTTCGTGCCCAGTTTGCAGTTCAGGTTCTGGTGTTTCACGTCGTGGTTGGAGGCTAGTTGTTCGAGCTACTTATGTTTTCCAGTAGGTTTCTTGTTTCGCATACTGTTGTATATTTTGTATATAGTTACACTAGAGGTCGCTCTGATACATTTTGATACATGTATTATACGGTTTTTCCAAGATATACTATATATTACAGTTATGTTTACTGTTTTTTAATGTTATGATATTGAGAAATCCGGATGGGATTGGTGCCCACGGTTTGGCTTTTGTGGCATAGGATGAAGTGTTATTTTTCGGGTGCAGGTAATGGCAATTCCGCGTTAGTAGCGTTACTCTGCCCAAATTTTAATGGTTTTTGTTGGTTCACGTTTTCAGAAGGGGTTTGATTCCGGTTTAGGAAACTAAATCGGGGTTGGGTCCTTTCAGCTTGGTATCAGAGCATTAGGTTGTTAGATTCTGTAGACTCTTGTATTTGTGATGCTTTGGGTATTTGAGTTTCTACAGCGGTACTCATTAATACTTCGGGTGTTGTGTGTTCTCAAATATCTGAGGTCTCATGATTACATTCCTTTTGCTTGTACCTAATGCTTGTCTTGTATCAGTAGGATGCCTCCTCGACGTGGTCCCCGTGTTGATTGGGAAGAGGATCCTGATATGGATCACCAGATGCACGACTTGCTGATGCGAGTGTTGCGTTTGGAGGAGCGTTTTGACCCTGTGGTCAAAGCTCGTACTGCTGGTACGACTGTCTTTTCGGGTTCAGCTGATCCAGAGATATGTGAGGCAATGTTGGTTCAGGTTGAACGTGTATGTGAGCGTCTTCATTTTACTCCTGAGCAGATGACAGTGGCATCAGTTGGATTACTTGAGTCTAATGCATGTTTCTGGTGGGTTAGCACCGACAGAGTTCCTGTTGATACTCCGTGGACTTTGTTCCGTGATCTGTTTATGCGGAGATACTTCAATCAGGCTACCTAGCAGCGCAAGTATGAGGAGTTCATGAACTTGAGACAGGCAATATGTCTGTGCTTGAGTATCGGGACATGTTTACTCTCTTATCTCGTTTTGCGCGTGACATGGTGGCTACTGAGGAAGCCAAGAGCCGCAGGTTTGAGTTGGGTTTGAACTTGAACATCAAGGGGACTCTGACTACGATGCCTCAGAACAACTTTGATGAGTTTGTCAGTGTAGCACTCCGAGGTGAGGATATCGAGAAGAAGAGGCAGATAAGGTACCAGCCTAGACGGTTTGAGGAGGGTGGACCGAGTCAGGGGCCTTCAAAGAGGCAGAGTTCTGATACTTCCGGTTCGGCTTCATCCTCGGGTAGTGGACCATATAGACCAGCAGTTGGTGCACCGAGACAGAGACCGAGATGGAGGAGAGATCGACCACAGCGACCACAGGCTAGTGGGGGTTCCAGCGGTTCAAGTTATCCTCGGCGTACCGGTGGCACGTTAGCTGTACCGAGGGAGTATCCTTTGTGCAGTTCGTGCAATAGGTATCATGTTGGTCCATGTCAGCAGGGTACCCTCAACTGTTATCATTGTGGCCAGGTGGGTCACTTTGCGAGGGTGTGTCCCCAGTTGCTTGGTGTTGGTGGACAGGCAGCCCAGAGTTCTGGAGGAGAGCGAGGTGCCACTTCGGGAGCTCGACCAGTACAGTTTGCGGGCCAGGGAGGACAGCAGGGACAACCTCAGCGTGGACGACCAGCGGACAGGCGAGGGTTCATGCCATAACTTTACGAGAGGGCAGAGCTTCACCAGAGGTCGTTATCAGTACGTTGCATATCTTTGGTATTCCAGTACTTACATTGTTAGATCCAGGTGCAACACATTCATTCATGTCGTATAGACTATCATCATTAGCTACGGTACCTGCGTCTCCACTTCCGGGGTTGTGGAGAGTGATGTATCCGTCTGGTGAGATTGTGAGTATTGGCTGGATGTACCAAGACTGTGAGATTTTTATTGGTGGCCATGGTTTAGCTGCAGATTTGTTGTTGCTTGATATCGTTGACTTTGATCTGATCATGGGTATGGACTTCTTGGAGACGCATTGGGCCATGTTTGACTTTCACAAGAAGGAGGTCGCATTTCGACGACCAAGCTTTTCCGAGATACTGTTTCGTGGCGAGAAGAATACATCCTTGCCATGTTTGATTTCCGCGATGAGGGCGGATCGGTTAATGAAGAAGGGCTGAGTTGCTTACTTAGCTCATGTGGTAGACACTCCGGCTGTTGTGCCGGACCTTGGTGGTATTGAGGTTGTTTCTGAGTTCCTGGATGTGTTTCCGGAGGAGTTACCGGGTATACCTCCAGTTCGAGAGATTGATTTTACTATTGAGCTATTGCCGAGTACATGACCCATTTCTCAAGCACCGTATCATATGGCGCCAGCGGAGTTGAAAGAGTTACAGGTTCAGCTCCAGGAGTTGCTAGAGAAGGGTTTTATTCGACCCAGTGTTTCACCATGGGGTGCCCCAGTTTTGTTTGTACTGAAGAAGGATGGATCTATGCGGTTATGCATCAACTACCGGAAGCTGAATCAGGTTACGGTGAAGAACAAGTATCCGTTGCTGCGGATTGATGATTTGTTCGATCAGCTCAAGGGAGCTTCAGTCTTTTCGAAGATTGATCTTCGATCCGGATATCACCAGTTGAGGATCCGAGAATCTGATGTGGCTAGGACAACTTTTAGGTCACGGTATGGGCATTACGAGTTTTTGGTTATGCCATTTGGGTTGACCAACGCCCCCGCAGCTTTCATGAACTTGATGAATCGGATATTCAGACGGTTTCTGAACAAGTTCTTGATTGTGTTCTTCGATGATATTTTGATCTATTCCAGGAGTGTGACCAGCATAAAAAGCATTAGCGAGCGGTGTTGCGGACTTTGCGGGACCATCAGTTGTTTGCGAAGTTCAGCAAGTGCGAGTTTTGGCTGGACAATGTGAAGTTTCTGGGCCACGTGATATCGACTGAGGGAGTCAGTGTTGATCCTGACAAGATCGAGGCCGTGCTGAATTGGAGTAGACCTACCACTGTACCGGAGATCCGGAGTTTCTTGGGCTTGGTAGGCTACCATCGGCGGTTTGTACAGGATTTTTCTCGGATTGCTACTCCATTGACTAGATTGACGAAGAAGGGCGTCAAGTTTGAGTGGAGAGTTATTTGCTCTTGAAAGAGAAATTGACTACTGCACCGGTTCTGACATTGCCAGACGACAGCGGTGAGTTTGTGGTTTATAGTGATGCGTCGAAGTTGGGACTAGGTTGTGTGCTAATGCAGCATGGTAGAGTTGTAGCCTACGGTTCCATGCAGCTGAAACCACACGAAGTCAACTATCCGACCCATGATTTGGAGTTGGCCGATATTGTGCTAGCGTTGAAGAGTTGGAGACATTACTTGCATGGAGCCCAGTGTAAGATCTACACCGACCATAAGAGTCTCACCTACTTGCGGACGTAGCCAGATTTGAACATGAGGCAACGCCGATGGATGGAGTTGGTCAACGACTACGATTGCACTTTTGAGTACCATCCAGGGAAGGCCAATGTTGTGGCTGATGCACTTAGCCGGAAATCTAGAGCTTCGTTGTTCCATGTGTGTACGGCTAGAGTGTCTATGTTAGCCGCGCTTCGGGCTACAGGTGCCGAGTTTGAGTGGGATGACGAGGGAGCCTTGTTAGCCAGTTTCCAGGTTCGAGACGTATTGGTTGATCAGGTGCGGGAGGCTCAGGATTCAGATTCCTATCTGTTGGGCAAGAAGACCATGATACGGAATGGTGTGTGACGACCCGGAACAAAATCAGTAGTGTTAATCAGCTTAAGCCATGTGGTTATGCGTAATCACAGATTTTCGATAGTTGATTGAATCGCCAGACTTGATCACGACTAAATTATTGGCCGAGAATTTGAGCTGAGTCTCTTCTCGAGAGTTGTTGTACGCGTGATTTTGAGTTCGTTGGCGGTTCGGGATCATTATTTGGGCAAACGAGGAATATAATATGAATATTTAAAATTTCGGTATATTATCGAGTTTATCCGTTCATGTTCGAGTCTATCCGAATCGTGATTGTGATCCGTTTTGGACCGTTGATCGACCCAAACCGTAGATGGAATGATTATCGATTTGATTTGCAACTTCGCGATTTGTGGTGATTTCGACATAATTTGCTATTATGGCGGCCTTGTTAGCGAATAAATTATCGGGCGAGAATTTGGTTTGGGATCCTTCGCGAAAGTTGTTGAGAATTTAATTTCGAGCTCGTGGGAACTTCCGGATAATTTTTCCGAGTTACGAGGAATAAGATATGAATATTTTCGTCCGCCGAATATTGTCGTATTTATCCGATCGGGGTTCGATACGCGTACGGTATAAATACGGAAATGATACTTGCCGTTTTTGGAAACCTTCCATATTGGGAAAGTGGGTGTTGACTGGGTTGACCACGGGTCATGGGCGACCCGTTTTGCCCGTTTGGATGCCGTTCGGTTTTCTTGATTTTTGAGCTTGATTCCGGCCACGATTGGCCGGGGTCTCTTCATGAGAAATGTTGGGCTCGTGCTCCTCTTCGGATTGGTAGGTGGATCGTTCCGTGGGGTGGCCGGAGGAGGGAGAATCGAATCGGCAAAGTTTGTTAAAATTCCGGCGAAATTGGTGGTGTTTGGGTGGCGGCGTGGAGGCCGAGATGGTAGCTCCTCTTTCAGGGGTTTTGTTAGCCTCGAGCTAAGGAAGCTTTTCCAAGTGGTCTTGAGGGTTGCCGTGGCCGGAGGAGAGAGATCCGTCGATTTGAAATTCCGGTAAGGGTTTGGAACTTTGAAGTGAGTTTTGGACCTTTTCCGGTCCTAATTGGCCTTAACTTATAACTGGAAAGTTGTTGGAATCGTCGAGATCTTTGAAACCATGTGTAGCACGAAATTTTCTGGGCAGGTTGGATTTTCCGGTGGCCGGAGGCAGCGGCGACGGCGGCGGCGACTTTTCGCCCGACGTGGTTTTCGATGAGTTATATGTCATTTCAATCGAAATCGCGCCCCGATCACAGTGGTGAGGTTTGTTTTTTGAATTGAGCATCCGAAATTATAGCTAGGTATTGTGGTGTGATTATCGGTTTATCGACAATTCGTCATTATTGGATTATACGTTTCCGAGAACGGTTGTTTCTCGTGATATGATTCGAGGTACTGAGTTATGATTTTGAGAAATGGATTTTATAATTATTCAGGGGTTCGTGATCGTTCGTTTTGCGAGGGATTTTCCGCCGGATCATGGGATTAACGCGTATCGCATTACCCTCACCTGTGAGTGGACATTTTTATATTTTCAAAGTTGTTTGCGAGTTCGTGATTTATCGTGATTTTCCGTATTTACTTTATACGATGTTGAGATATATGTTATTTTCAGAGGTATTATTTTATATTTATTGGTGATGGCATTACTGCATCGATGCTTCGGCTACTCGGCTGATCACCGGTAGTCCGCCAGAGTTGAGAGATTCCTCTGGACCAGAGTTGAGAGATTCCTCTGGACCAGAGTTGAGAGATTCCTCTGGGCAGGGTTAAGAGATTCCCCTGTATGCCACCGGGGATGAGAGATTCCCTTGGCCTATCACCGTCGGGTTTGAGCGATTCACCTGACGTCGGGGTTGAGAGATTCGCCTGACAACCTCCATATATATACTTTCCGAACTCGCACTGTTTTACATTGATTATGTATATAACTGGTGAAAGGCATATGTTTATTTTCGTCCACTCACTCTAACGTTTTTATTTGCCTTTCCCCGGGGTTTTTTGGTTTCCGTGCCCAGTTTGCAGTTCGGATTCTGGTGTCGCACGTCGTGGTCGGAGGCATAGTTTTTGAGTGATGTTTCTTTTATGCTAGGTTCTTAGTTTGGCCTACTATTTGTATGTCTATATTAGAAGTCGCTCTGAGTATTCTTATGTATACTCTTATATGATTTTCCCCGGATTTCTGTAAAGTATAGTTATATTTATTACTTTTCATTACTGTTGATATATTGAGAAATCCGGATGGGATTGGTGCCCACGGTTTGGCTTTTGTGGCATAGGATGAAGTGTATTTTCCAGGTGCAGGTAATGGCAATTCCGCGTTAGTAACGAAACTCTGCCAAAATTTTGATGGTTTTTGTTTGTTCGTGTTTTCAGTAGGGGTTTGATCCCGGTTTAGGAAACTAAATTGGGGTTGGGTCCTTTCAGCTTGGTATCAGAGCATTAGGTTATAGGTTCTGTAGACTTCTGTAGTCTTGTTTACTAAGGATATTTGAGAATGTACAACATGTCTGGAGTGGTGACCCGACTGGCCGACGGATACTCATCAATACTCCGGGTGTTGTATGTTTTCAAATATTTGAAGTTCCATGATTACGTTCTACTTGTTATGAACGATGTTTTATTCATTAGGATGCCTCATTGACGTGCTTTCCGTGTCGGTACGGTTGTGGATCCTATTGAGGATCAATCGACGCGCGATTTTCCAGTGAATTGTGGGTATAGATGAGCATTCTGGGTTCAGAAATTTGTGTGGCGTGGTTTGCTTGGTTGTGCGTGTATGAGCGTCTACATGTTGCCTCAGAGCAGAGAATTGTGGTAGTTAATGTTTTGCCTGAGTCAAATCATTGCATTTGGTGGGCTGGTATTGTGTGAGTTCCTGTTGCGACTCCATGACCTACATCCAGTGTGTTGTTTATACGGTAATGGTTCAATCTGACTACCCAGCAATCGAATGAGGAGTTTACCCACCTGAGGTAGAGATGTATTATTCATATGTTTGTCTCCGTTTACATGTGTTATATGGCTTCAGAGGAAGCAATGCACGAGGTTCGAGGTGAGTTTGAACCTGAGCATCAGAGGGACTTTGACTGATATGCCTCGAGATAACCATGAGGAGCTTGATGTGCTGCACTCAGAGGCGTGGATATTGAGCAGGAAAGGTTTACTCGGTTTCCGACATGTCAATTTGAGGAAAGTGGACTTAGTCGAGATATTTGATGAGGTTGAGTTCAGGCACCTCGGAATCAGTGACTTCATTAGGCTGTGGCCTTTTCGATTATGTTGAGGGTCATCAGATCAAAGTAGAGGATCCGTTTGGTGGTGATGGAGATCACAGAGTAGCGGACTTGCTCCTGTGGTATGAGTTTGGGTGATCGTTGGTGATCCTTTCACGCAGCAGGTGTCGCTGTGACTTGTGTTCGTGGAGTACTTTCAGTTGCCATTGTGGTTGCCAGGAGGGTCACGTTGCGAGGAAGCGGCCTCAGTCAGCTATTTTAGTGGTTCGACAGCTCCGAGATCACGAGGAGGTCATGATGCTATTTCTGGAGTTTGACCAATGTAGCCTTTTGACGAGTCAATAAGTAAGTCGCAATTGACGTGGGCGGCTAGTTGGGCAAGTTGGAGTTCATGCCACGACCCTGTGTGAAGACGGAGTTTCTTTGAGGTTACCGTCGCTTGATATCCATGGCTATTGTACCTGCATCTCCACTTCCGAGGTTTTGGAAAGTGTTGTACCCATCCGTAGGTTGTGGGATCTTTGTTGGAGGATATGGCTTAGCCGCGAATCAATTATGGCGGGATATCGTTGATTTTGTTATGATGTTGGGTATGGAGTTTTTGACGACGCATTGGGCTATGTTCGATGGTCAAGAGAAGGTGGTTGTATTTCGACGACCAGACTTTTCCCGAGATACTGTTTCAGCGGTGATGGTCGAGCGGATGGTGGAAACGGGTTGTGTTGTTTGCTTAGCTCATGTTGTGGATACTACGGTTACTGTGCACGACATTGGCGACATTGAGGTGGTTCCCGAGTTTTCAGGTGTATTACGAAGGAGTTACCAGGTAATCCTTCAGTCCGGGAGACCGACTACACCATTGAGCTTTTACCGGGTGCCGGACTTATATCACCGATATCTTGTTGTTTGGAGCCAGCGGAACTGATGGAGCTACAGATTCAACTCCAGGAATTGCTAGAGGAGATTTCATGCGACCCAGTGTATCTGCGTGGTGTGTTCTTGCATTATTTGTGCGGATGTTGGATGGTTCGACGAGGTGGTGCATTGACTACTGGAAGCTGAATCAGGCTTCAGAGGAGAGCAAGTATTTTCCGCTTCGGATTGACGACTTGTTTGATCAGCTCACGAAAGCTTCAGTCTTTTCAAAGATGGATTTCGAGTCTGGACACCATCAATTGAGGATCGATGAGTCAGATATGGCTAGGACAACTTTCGGACCACGGTGCGGGCATCACGAGTTCTTAGTCACGCCGTTTGGTTGACCAATGCCCCACAACTTTTACGTTCTTGATGGACCAGGTGTTCAGACAATTCTGGACAAGGTTGCAGTCGTGTTCGTCGGCAACATCCTGATTTACTCTACGAGTGTGGGCCAGCACCTGAAGCAATTGCGAGCGATTTTGCGGACTTCGCAAGATGACCAGCTGTTTGCGAAGTTCAGCAAGTGCAAGTTTTAGTTGATTAGCATGAAGATTTTGGGGTCACGTGATGTTAGCTGAGGGAGTTGGTGTGGATTCTGACCAGATAGAAGCCGTGTTGATTTGGGGTTGACCTACCATTATACCAGAGATCGGGAGTCTCTTGAGTTTAGCAGGCTACTATCGGTACTTTGTACAGGATTTTCTCGGATTGCCACTTCACTTTCCGGATTGACGAAGAAGGCGTCAAGCTTGAGTAGTCCGAAACATGTGAAATGAATAACTTAGTCCTGGAAGGATGGTTGACCGTTGCTTCGGCTTTGACCTTACCTTACGATCGTGGTGAGTTCGTGGGTTATGGCGATGCATTAAGGTTTAGATTTGGTTATGCTTGAAGCAGCAATGCAGAGCGGTGGCTCATGAGTTCACGCAGTAGAACTTTATGAAGCTACGTACCCTATGTATGATTTGGGAGTAGCTGTTCTTATGTTAGCATCAGAGAGTTCGAGACAGTACTGCTACGGCGTGCAGCACAGTGTAGGAGGTACACTGATCACTTGAGTTTCATCCACTTGTATATTCAGCCGAATTTGAGCTTGAGGCAGTATAGATGTATGGGGTCGATTAACGACTATGGCTGGGCCTTTGAGCTTGTTCGAGAAAGACTAGACGTTGTACCTTGACTATCCATCTGGGATGTTGTTGCTGATGCATTCAATCGAAAGTCGGGAGCTTCAGTGTTTCATGTGTGTGTGGCTCGAGTTTCCGTGTTAGCCGAGTTATGCGCTACGGGAGCTAAGTTCGAGTGTGATGGTGTTGAAGCTTATTGTTTTGTGTGCGTTATGCCCTAGCGGTACAGAGATGTGTCTGATATCTCGAGTTTACTACTCGTGACGCAATCCGTAGAAGAACGTAACAGCTTGTGTGAGCAGACGCCACATTTGTCGACAGGTGATGGCAGCGAGGCAGAGACTTGCCGGAAAGTTATAGCTATTGGAGATTTCCGATTAGAAGTTAGAGTTTGTCGCTGTGGTTTTATGTGCCAGTATGCACTTCGGTTTGTGGTATCAGTTGTTGGATCTTTGTGGACCATTCGATGAACTCAATAAAATTCCTTGTACTTACGGAAAAGATTTTAGTGGCAGGCAGACATAGCTGTGTTTGACGGAGGTTGTTCATGTACGTGATGCGTCTGTGTCCCAGATTATTGATCGAGATAATCAGCTCCAACAGAGTGTTGGCAAGCTTTGCAGCGAGCATTGGGGACCAGATTACAAGTTAGTACCGGTTCTTATCCTCAGATTGGTGAGCGATCTTTGAGGACTATTCAGACCTTGGAGGGCATGTTGTGGCCTTGTGTATTGCAGTTCCGAGGGATTTGGGACCAGCAGTTTCGACTATTCGAGATTGCATGCTGTACCTGTTTGTGGACCACCATGATTCTGACGTTGCGTGATGTCGTTTTGAGGAACGATGTTGTACTCCATTGTGTTGGAGCGAGTTTGGTGTGAGCTGACGTTGGATCCTGATTTAGTGGGATGTACTACCACAGACTTTCGGATTAGCGGAAATAGCTTGATAATCGCCAGAGTTCGATATTAGAGTTATGTTGGTGTGAGTAGGCTGAGTTGTGATTTGCCACGTTATTTTGATCCATATGTGATCATAGGCAAGTTTATGTTGTGCCGTATAGTTCGGCGTTGCCTATAGTGTTGGCTTTTGTGTGTGTTGTGTTCCATGTGGTAGAATTATGTTCAAATTTGTTACGTGTTTTGTACCCTATCAGTTCCTTATGCAGGAACACTTGGCAATTGTGTAGAGCCAGTTAAGATTCGGGATTTGAGGGTACAGGGATTACAGTACGGAGATATCTCCTATTGTGGAGACTGTTGTCAGAGTTGTTCAGTTGATGTAGCCACTGGAGAGTTGAGCTGTATGCAGAGGCAGTGCTCCTACTTTTAGTCGGCAGACTTGGAAATTTTGAGGTCGAAATTTTTTTTAAGGGGGGTGGATTTGTGACGACCCGGAACAAAATCAGTAGTGTTAATCAGCTTAAGCCATGAGGTTATGCGTAATCGCAGATCTCCGATAGTTGATTGAATCGCCAGACTTGATCACGACTAAATTATTGGCCGAGAATTTGAGCTGAGTCTCTTCTCGAGAGTTGTTGTACGCGTGATTTTGAGTTCGTGGGCAGTTCCGGATCATTATTTGGACGAACGAGGAATATAATATGAATATTTGAAATTTCGGTATATTGTCGAGTTTATCCGATCGTGTTCGAGTCTATCCGAATCGTGATTGTGATCCGTTTTGGACCGTTGATCGACCTAAACCGTAGATGGAATGATTATCGATTTGATTTGCAAGTTTCGCGATTTGTGGTGATTTCGACATAATCTGCTATTAAGGCGGCCTTGTTAGCGAATAAATTATCGGGCAAGAATTTGATTTGGGATCCTTCGCGGAAGTTGTTGAGAATTTAATTTCGAGCTCGTGGGAACTTCCGGATAATTTTTCCGAGTTACGAGGAATAAGATATGAATATTTTCGTCCGCCGAATATTGTCGTATTTATCCGATTGGGGTTCGATACGCGTACGGTATAAATACGGAAACGATACTTGCCGTTTTTGGAAACCTGCCATATTGGGAAAACGGGTGTTGACTGGGTTGACCACGGGTCATGGGCGACCCGTTTTGCCCGTTTGGATGCCGTTCGGTTTTCTTGATTTTTGAGCTTGATTCCGGCCACGATTGGCCGGGGTCTCTTCATGATAAATGTTGGGGTTGTGCTCCTCTTCGGATTGGTAGGTGGATCGTCCCGTGGGGTGGCCGGAGGAGGGAGAATCGAATCGGCAAAGTTTGTGAAAATTCCGGCAAAATTGGTGGTGTTTGGGTGGCGGCGTGGAGGCCGAGATGGTGGCTCCTCTTTGAGGGGTTTTGTTAGCCTCGAGCTAAGGAAGCTTTTCCAAGTGGTCTTGAGGGTTGCCGTGGCCGGAGGAGAGAGATCCGTCGATTTGAAATTCCGGTAAGGGTTTGGAACTTTCAGGTGACTTTTGGACCTTTTCCGGTCAAAATTGGCCTTAACTTATAACTGGAAAGTTGTTGGAATCGTCGAGATCTTTGAAACCATGTGTAGCACGAAATTTTCTGGGCAGGTTGGATTTTCCGGTGACCGGAGGCAGCGGCGGCGACTTTTCGCCCGACGTGGTTTTTGACGAGTTATATGTCATTTCACTCGAAATCGCGCCCTGATCGCAGTGGTGAGGTTTGTTTTTCGAATTGAGCATCCGAAATTATAGCGAGGTATTGTGATGTGATTATCGGTTTATCGACAATTCGTCGTTATTGGATTATACGTTTCTGAGAACTGTTGTTTCTCGTGATATGATTCGAGGTACTGAGTTATGATTTTGAGAAATTGATTTTATGATTATTCAGGGGTTCGTGATCGTTCGTTTGGCGAGGGATTTTCCGCCGGATCACGGGATCAACGCGTATCGCGTTACGCTCACCTGTGAGTAGACATTTTTATATTTTCAGAGTTGTTTGCGAGTTCGTGATTTATCGTTATTTTCCGTATTTACTTTATACGATATTGAGATATATGTTATTTTCGGAGGTATTATTTTATATTTATTGGTGATGGCATTACTGCATCGATGCTTCGGCTACTCGGCTGATCACCGATAGTCCGCCAGAGTTGAGAGATTCCTCTGGGCAGGCTTGAGAGATTCCCCTGTATTCCGGCGGGGTTGAGAGATTCCCCTGGCCTATCACCGTCGGGTTTGTGCGATTCACTTGACGTCGAGCTTGAGAGATTCGTCTGACAACCTCCATATATATACTTTCCGAACTCGCACTGTTTTACATTGATTATGTATATAACTAGTGAAAGGCATATGTTTATTTTCGTCGCACTTTTTTATTTGCCTTTCCCTGGGCTTTTCAGTTTCCGTGCCCAGTTTGCAGTTCGGATTCTGATGTCGCACGTCGTGGTCAGAGGCATAGTTTTCGAGCGATGTTTCTATTATGGTAGGTTCTTAGTGTGGCCTACTATTTGTATGTCTGTATTAGAAGTCGCTCTGAGTATTCTTATGTATACTCTTATACGATTTTCCCCGGATTTCTGTAAAGTATAGTTATATTTATTACTTTTAATTACTGTTGATATATTGAGAAATCCGGATGGGATTGGTGCCCACGGTTTGGCTTTTATGGCATAGGATGAAGTGTATTTTCCAGGTGCAGGTAATGGCAATTCCGCATTAGTAACGAAACTCTGCCGAAATTTTGATGGTTTTTGTTGGTTCGTGTTTTCAGTAACGAGACCCATAGTTCAGCGTATGCGATGCATCCCGGAGGTACGAAGATGTTTCGTACACTTCGAGCGTATTATTGGTGGCGCAACATGAAGCGAGAGATTTCCGCATATGTGAGCCGATGTTTGATCTGTCAGCAGGTTGAAGCGGAGAGGCAGAAGCCTGCACGGAAATTACAGCCACTGGAGATTCCGGTTTGGATGTGGGAGGACATTACCATGGATTTCGTTTATCAATTGCCGCGTACTTCGGCTGGCAACACTGGTATTTGGGTTATTGTGGATCGACTGACGAAATCCACTCATTTTCTCGCACTTCCGGGGAAGATATCAGTGGGAAGATTGGCCAAGCTGTATTTATCAGAGATTGTTCGTCTGCACGGTGTGCCTGTGTCTATTGTTTCTGACCGAGATAGTCAGTTTACTTCTGAGTTCTGGCAGGCATTGCAGCGAGCCATGGGCACGAGGTTGCGTTTCAGTACAGCTTTTCATCCTTAGACTAACGGGCAGTCTAAGCAGACCATACAGACACTGGAGGATATGTTGCGGTCATGTGTGTTGCAATTTCGTGGGAATTGGGACCAGCAACTACATTTGATAGAGTTCGCCTACAACAACAGCTATCAGGCCAGTATCGAGATGGCACCGTACAACGCCCTGTACGGGAGGAAGTGCCGCACTCCATTGTGTTAGAGTGAGGTGGGCGAGCGATGGCTTATTGGACCTGATCTGGTGAAGTGCACCATGGAGGATGTCCAGATTATCCGGGACAGATTGAAGATCGCCCAGGATCGTCAGAAGAGTTATGCGGACGTGAGGAGGAAGAGTCTCGAGTTTGAGGTTGGCGATTGGGTCTTCCTGAAACTATCTCCGTGGAAGGGTGTTGTGCGTTTCGGGAAGCGTGGCAAGTTTCGACTACGATACATTGGTCCGTACGAGATCACCGAGAGGGTTGGAGCTGTTGCTTACAGACTTGAGTTACCGGCTGAGATGGCTCGTGTACATCTCAGATCCTTCACATGTGTTAGCCCCACAGCAGTTACCGATCCGAGAGGATTTGACGTACGTGGAGGAGCCAGTACAGATTCTCGATTGTCGTGAGCAGGAGTTGAGGCACCGTGTGATCCCGCTAGTAAAGGTCTTGTGGCAGAATCACTCGGTTGAGGAGGCCACCTGGGAGACTGAGAAACGTATGCCGGAGCAGTATCCTCATCTGTTCACTTGACAGGTACGTAAATTTCGAGGTCGAAATTTTTTTTAAGGGGGGTAGATTTGTGACGACCCGAATCAGAATCAGTAGAGTAATCAGCGTAATCCACGAGTTAGCGTGTAAACGCGTTTTATCGATTATTGTGTGGTTTGCCGGTTTCGTATACGACTTAATTATCGGCCTAGAATTTGAGTTGAGTCTCTTCTCGAGAGTTGTAGTGCACGTGATTTCGAACTCGTGGGCGGTTTCGGATAATTTTTTCGATAACCGAGGAATATAATATGATTATTTGAAGTTTCAGTTTATCGACGAGTTTATCCGTTCGTATCGAGTTTATCCAAATCGTAATGGTTATCCGTTTTGGACCGTCGATCGTCCCGAGGCGCGAGTATCGGAAATAGTCGAAAAATTGTCGAAAACACTGTTTGAAGTTTGACCAGCGTTGACTTTTATTGTTTTGGGCCTTTGACCGTTGACCCGTGGAGGAATAACGACCCGTTTGAGTTTGCTGGCCGAGCCGGATTTTCCGTCCACCTCCGGCCACGTTTTGGGTATAGTTCGACTCCCCTTGAGCTCCTCTATTGATTTGTGTTTGAAACTATGTGAATTGGTTGAGAATTGGGTGGTTTCGAATCGGGTTTTGTATCCGGATTTCGCCGGTGACGGGGGGAGGTGCTCCTGCGAGCTACGGTGGCGGGGATGATGGGGTTTCAACTCCCCTAGCCTCGTTGATGATTCCTAGGTGGTTGATTTTGGACGAGGAACGTTTTCCGGTGGAACCCGTGGTGGTTGCCGGAGTTGGATCTAATTCGGTTTCGAGCTATTTTCTAGTTAATTGAGTGAGAATTGAGGCTTGTGGTAGTTATAGATTGTGTTGGGCTTGAGGAGAGCTTGAGAACTGGGTTTTCCTCGCCGTGAAATTTCTCTGTTGACGGCGCGCCGCCGTCGGCGGCGCTCCAGCGAGGGCGTTGACTTTTTGGATTTCGATGTTTTTAATGTCGTTTTTCTCGTAATCGCGCCCCGATCGTCGTCTTGAGGTGTTCGAGTTGATTTGGGTATCGAATTTTCAGTCGAGGGTTTCGAGTGGAGATTTCGGGAATTTCGTCGATTATTTTGTACAGTATTGTATATTTCCGGGAACGGTTGGTTTCCGTGGTGTGGTTCAGTGTTGTGAGCTATGAATTTGATGAGATATATTTTTATGATTATTCAGGGGATCGAGATCGCGCTTCGGGCGAGGGATATTCAGCCGGGCCACGTGATTAGCACGAGTTCGCGTTTTGCTCACCTGTGAGTGGACAACTTCTTTTCACTGTTAATCGCGAGTCATTATATACGTTTTACGAGCGTGAGCATGCATACGAGATTATGATTTATATGAGCATGTGTTATACGATTATGTTGATACCATTATATATTACGTATATGCATCTTTATATTGCTTTATGCACTAGCATCGAACTATTTATGATTTGATTTACACAGAGTACATGCTTAGTAGTTATGGTTGTATCGATACACTTGCAGCTCGGCTGATCCCCGATGGATGCCTACTAGGAGGGCAGTACCCCGACCTGACTGGTGAGGGGCAGTACCCCGGAACCGAGGCCTTTCTGGCTAGAATCACGTGTGGGTCTGGGATCCCGTGATTCGGACTGTACTAGCACGGATGCGTCCATGAGCGACCCCGTGTACTATATTATGTTTATTTATTTTGACTCGCATATGTTATTATAACATATATCACTTGACGAAAGACATTTATTTTCGTCCACTCACTCTAACGGTTTTCATGTCTTTCCCCTGGGCTTTTCAGTTTTCGTGCCCAGTTTGCAGTTCAGGTTCTGGTGTTTCACATCGTGGTTGGAGGCTAGTTGTTCGAGCTACCTGTGTTTTCCAGTAGGTTTCTTGTTTCGCCTACTTTTGTATATTTTGTATATATTTACACTAGAGGTCGCTCTGATACATTATGATACATGCATGTTTTATACGGTTTTTCCCGGATATACTATATATTACAGTTATGTTTACTATTTTCTGTTAATGTTATGATATTGAGAAATCCGGATGGGATTGGTGCCCATGGTTTGGCTTTTGTGGCATAGGATGAAGTGTTATTTTCCGGGTGCAAGTAATGGCAATTCCGTGTTAGTAGCATTACTCTGCCCAAATTTTAATGGTTTTTGTTGGTTCACGTTTTCAAAAGAGGTTTGATTCCGGTTTAGGAAACTAAATCGGGGTTGGGTCCTTTCAAATTGGCCTTAACTTTAAACTGGAAAGTTGTTGGAAATGTCGAGATCTTCAAAACCATGTATAGCATGAAATTTTCTGGGCAGGTTGGAATTTCCAGCGGCAGCGGCTACGTGTTTTTCGACGAGTTATATGTCATTTCACTCGGAATCGCGCCCCGATCGCAGTGGTGAGGTTTGTTTTTCGAATTGAGCATTGGAAATTATAGCGAGGTTTTGTGGTGTGATTATTGGATTTTGACAATTTCGTCGATATTGAATTATATGTTTCCGGGAACGGTTGCTTCTCGTGATATGATTTGAGGTGTCGAGTTATGATTTTGAGCAGTGGATTTTATGATTATTCAGGGGTTCGTGATCATTCCTTTGGCTATGGATTTTCCGCCGGATCACGGGATTAACGCGTATCGCGTTACGCTCGTCTGTTAGTGGACCTTTCTTTTCACTGATCGATTGTGAGTCTTTATATTACATTTTACGAGCATGAGCATACGTTTGTGATTATGACTTATACAAGCATGTGCTTTATGATTATGCATTTACATTATGCTTTATACGTATGCATGAAACTATTTATGATTTGATTTACAAAAAGTACAGTCACAGTTTATGTTGTTGTATCGATACACTTGCATCCCGGCTGATCCCCGAGGATGTCTACCAGGGGGGAACTGTACCTTGTGTCGATGTATTTCCGGGTGGGAACAGATACCCTGATCTGAGGCCTTTCTGGCTAGAATCACGTGTGGGTCTGGGATCCCGTGATTCGGACTGTACTAGCACGGATGTGTCCATGAGCGACCCCGTGGGATTTTTACATGCATGCTCTGTACGGTGGACGAGTTTGAGTTCACCTCGTGTACTTTATCATATTTATTCATTTTGACTCGCATATGTTTTTATAACATATATTATTCGGCGAAAGACATTTATTTTCGTTCACTCACTCTAACGGTTTATATGTCTTTCCCTTGGATTTTTTGGTTTCCGTGCCCAGTTTTCAGTTCGGACTCTGGTGTCGCACGTCGTGATCAGAGGCATAGTGTTCGAGCTACCTTGTTTCTTCCAGTAGGTTTCTTGTTCTACCTGTTGTGGTATATTTATATAATTATACACTAGAGGTCGCTCTGAGTATTCTGATGTATACTTTTATACGATTTTTCCCCGGATTTCTGTA
This sequence comes from Geum urbanum, assembly GCA_946800695.1. Taxonomy (NCBI): domain Eukaryota; kingdom Viridiplantae; phylum Streptophyta; class Magnoliopsida; order Rosales; family Rosaceae; genus Geum; species Geum urbanum. The sequence goes on along the minus strand of OX327003.1, from coordinate 22,553,681 downwards.
AAGTATAGTTTTATTGATTACTTTACATTACTGTTATGATATTGAAAAATCGAGATGGGATTGGTGCCCACAGTTTGATTTTTGTGGCATAGGATGAAGTATTATTTTCCGGGTGCAGGTAATGGCAATTCCGCGTTAGTAGCGTTACTCTGCCGAAATTTTTATGTTTTTTGTTGGTTCGTGTTTTCAGAAAGAGTTTGATTCCTGTTTAGGAAACTAAATCGGGGTTGGGTCCTTTCAAAAGGTGTTTCATCTTTTGCCTTAGTAACAATTGTACGGATGGACCTTAGGATATCGGATAGATCATATACTTATCTATCAAAACTTGGGTCACCCTTTCTGATGTCACATATATTGTGACGACCCGGAACAGAATCAGAAGCGTAATTAGTTTAATTCATGAGGTTAGCGTATAATCGCAGATTTTCGATAATTGATTGAATCGCCAGACTTGATCACGACTTAATTATTAGCCGAGAATTCGTGTTGATTCTCTTCTCGAGAGTTGTTGTACTCATGATTTCGAGTTCGTGGGCGGTTCCGGATCATTATTTGGACGACCGAGGAATATAATATGAATATTTGAAATTTTGGAATACTGTCGAGTTTATCCGTTCGTGTTCGAGTCTATCAGAATCGTGATTGTGATCTATTTTGGACCGTTGATCGACCCGAACCGTAGATGGAATGATTATTGACTTGATTTGCGAGTTTCGTGATTTGTCGTGATTTCGGCATAATCTGCTAATATGGCGGCCTTGTTAGCGACTAAATTACTGGGTGAGAATTTGATTTGGGATCCTTTGTGGAAGTTGTGAAGAATTTAATTTCGAGCTTGTGGGAACTTCCGGAGGATTATTCCGAGTTACGAGGATTAAGTTACGAATATTTTTGACCGTCGATTATTTAATCGGATAAGTTGTGATGGATTGAACCGTTGGATTTTTATCGGATTTGTCGAAGTGTTTAACTTCGGGTGGAAATTGAAGAACATGTCGAGATGAGTTTGTTGACGCGAGAATTGTTGGAAACGGATTTACGACGCGAAAGTTACGTGTGTTTGAAGTTTGTTGAAAAGTTAATTATGGGAGTTTCCTAAAATAGCAAGTATTTAATGAGGGTTTCTATTTTGGGCAAGTCAAGGTTGGCATTGATGGCTGTTGACCGAGTCAACTCGGTGGAGGGAGGAGGTGCGACGTGCACCAGGGCTTGCAGGCGGTGAGCAGCCGTCTGGCCACCTCCGGCCTCGGCCTAGAGTCCAATCAACTCGCCTTGACCTCCCCAAGGTGATTCCGGCCACCTCTCACGGCGTGGGTCGCCGGAGGAAGAAGGATTTCCGGCCAATTTTTCCGGCCGTATTGAGCTACATGAAACACTGGGCTTTGAAGCTCTCATCACCACGAATCTAACCATATAGGTATGGAGTTCCAATTCGTTTTGTACATGGAGAATTGTTGGATTGAAATTTGTGTGATAATTCGGTTTTGCTTGAAATTGAGCTAGTTAGAGTCAAAATTGATCTTTGGTGTAGTTATAGAAGTTGCTTGTCGGATGATTTTGAGTGGAATAGGCTTTGGTCCGCCGGAAAAATTCAAGTTTGGGTGGCGGCGGCGGCGGCGGTTTCCGGTCAAAGTTGACATTTTGGGGTTTTCGTCAAGTTGTATGTCGTTTCGCTTGGAATCGCGTCCCGATCGCAGTGGTGAGGTTTGTTTTTCAATTTGAGCATCAGAAATTATAGCGAGGTTTTGTGGTGTGATTATTGGATTTTCGACAATTCGTCGTTATTGAATTATGTGTTTCCAAGAACGGTTGTCTCTTGTGATATGATTCGAGATTCTGAGTTATGATTTTGAGAAATAGATTTTATGATTATTCAGGGATTTGTGATCGTTCGTTTGGCGAGAGATTTTCCGCCGGATCACGGGATTAACCCGAATCGCGTTACGCTCACCTGTGAGTGGACATTTTTATATTTTCACAGTTGTTTGCGAGTTCGTGATTTTTCCTTATTTTCCGTATTTACTTTATGTGATGTTGAGATATATGTTGTTTTCGGAGGTATTATTTTATGTTTATTGGTGATGGCATTACTGCATCGATGCTTCGGCTACTCGGCTGATCACCGGTAGTCCGCCAGAGTTGAGAGATTCCTCTGAGCAGGGTTGAGAGATTCCCATGTATGCCGCCGGGGTTGAGAGATTCCCCTGGCCTATCACCGTCGGGTTTGAGCGATTCACCTGACCGTCGGGCTTGAGAGATTCGCCTGGCAACCCCCATATATACTTTCCGAACTCGTATTGTTTTATATTGATTATGTATATAACTGGTCAAAGGCATATGTTTATTTTCGTCCACTCACTCTAACATTTTTATTTTCCTTTCCCCTGGGCTTTTCGGTTTCCGTGCCCAGTTTGCAGTTCGGACTCTGGTGTCGCACGTCGTGGTCGGAGGCATAGTATTCGAGCGATGTTTCTTTTATGGTAGGTTCTTAGTTTGGTCTACTATTTGTTTATCTATATTAGAAGTCGCTCTGAGTATTCTTAGGTCATGTTTTTATGCGATTTTCCCCGGATTTCTGTAAAGTATGGTTATATTTATTACTTTACATTACTGTTATGATATTGAGAAATCCGTTTGGGATTGGTGCCCACGGTTTGATTTTTGTGGCATAGGATGAAGTGTATTTTTCGGGTGCAGGTTATGGCAATTCCGCGTTAGTAGCGTTACTCTGCCGAAATTTTTATGGTTTTTGTTGGTTCGTGTTTTCAGAAGGGGTTTGATTCCGGTTTAGGAAACTAAATCGGGGTTGGATCCTTTCAGCTTGGTATCAGAGCATTAGGTTTTAGGTTCTGTAGACTACTGTAGTCATGTTTACTAAGGATATTTGAGAATGTACAACATGTCTGGAGTGGTGACCCGACCGGTCGGCGGATAATCATCAATACTCCGGGTGTTGTATGCTTTAAAATATTTAAAGTTCCATTATTACGTTCTACTTGTTGCGAACGATGTTTTATTCAATAGGATGCCTCCTTGACGTGCTTTCCGTGTCGGTAAGGTTGTGGATCCTATTGAGGATCAGTCGACGCGCGACTTGACAGTGAGTTTTGGGTTTGGATGAGCATTCTGGATTCAGAGATTTGTGTGGCATGGTTTGCCTGGTTGTGCGTGTATGGGCGTCTACATGTTTCCTTAGAGCAGAGAATCGTGGCAGTTGATGTCTTGCCTGAGTCAGATCATTGCATTTGGTGGGCTAGTATTGTGTGAGTTCCTGTTGTGACTCCATGGCCTACATTTAGAGATGTATCGTTCATATGTTTGTTTCCGTTTGAAAGTGTTATGTGGCTTCAGAGGAAGTAGTTCACGAGGTTCGAGATGAGTTTGAACCTGAGCATCAGAGATATTTTGACTATTATGCCTCGAGATAACCGTGTGGAGCTTAGTGTGCTGCACTTAGAGGCGAGGACATCGAGAAGGAAAGGTATACGCGGTTCCCGACATGTCAGTTTGAGGAAGGTGAATTTAGTCGAGATTTTGATGAGGTTGAATTCAAGCACCTTGGAATCAGTGACTTCATCAGGCTGTGGCCTTTTCGATTATGTTGTGGGTCATCTGAATAAGGCAGAAGATCCGTTTGGTGGTGATGGAGATCACAGAGTAGCGGACTTGCTACTGTGGCATGAGTTTGGGTGATCGTTGGTGATCCTTTCTCGCAGCAGGTGTCGCTGTGATTTGTAATCGTGGAGTACTCTCAGTTGCTATTGTGATGGCCAGGAGGGTCACGTTGCGAGGGAGCGCCCTCAGCCAGCTGTTTTAGCGGTTCGGCAGCTCAGAGTTCACGAGGAGGTTATGATGCTATTTCTGGAATTTGACCAATGTAACCTTTTTGACGAGTTAATCAGCAAGTCGCAATTGACGTGGGCGGCTAGTTGGGCATGTTGGAGTCTGTACCACGACCTTGTATGAGGACGGTGTTTCTTTGAGGTTACCGTCGCTTGATATCCATGGCTATTGTACCTACATCTCCACTTCCGAGGTTTTGGAAAGTGTTGTACCCATCCGGAGGTTGTGGGATCTTTGTTGGAGAATATGAGTTAGTCGCAGATCTGTTATAGTTTGATACCGTTGATTTTGTTATGATGTTGAGTATAGACTTTTGGCGACACATTTTGCTGTGTTCGAGTGTCTCGAGAAGGAGGTTGTGTTTCGACGACCAGGTTTCCCCGAGATACTGTTTCGCGGATGGTGGAAACGGGTTGTATTGTTTCTTAGCTTATGTTGTGGATACTTTGGTTGATGTGCCCGACATTGGCGACATTGAGGTGGTTCCCGAGTTTCCAGGTGTGTTTCGGAGGAGTTACAAGGTATTCCCCCAGTTCGGGAGACCGACTACACCATTGAGCTTTTACCGGGCGCTGGACTCATATCACCGGCATTATGTCGTTTGGTACTAGCGGAGCTGATGGAGCTACAGGTTCAACTTTAGGAGTTGCTGGAGGAGAATTCGTACGACCCAGTGTATCACTGTGGGGTGCTTTTGCATTATTTGTGCGAATGTTGGATGGTTCGACGAGGTGGTGCATTGACTACCGGAAGTTGAATCAGGCTTCAGAGGAGAGCAAGTATCCTCTGCTTCGGATTAACGATTGGTTTGATCAGCTCACGAGAGCTTCTGTCTTTTCGAAGATCGATTTCGGGTTCGGATACCATCAATTGAGGATCGAGGATTCAGATGTGGCTAGGGCGACTTTCAGATCATGGTGTGAACATTAGGAGTTCTTGGTCATGCCTTTTGGGTTGACCAATGCCCCCGCATCTTTTACGGACTTGATGGACCAGGTGTTCAGACGATTCTGGACAAGTTTGCGGTCGTGTTCGTCGGCAACATCCTGATGTACTTCAAGAGTGTGGGCCAGCACTTGAAGCATTTGTGAGCAGTTTTGCGGACTCTGCGAGATGATCAGTTGTTTGTGAAGTTCAGCCAGTGTGAATTTTGGTTGGTTAGCGTGAAGATTTTGGACCACGTGATGTCAGCCGATGGAGTTGGCGTGGATTCTGACCAGATAGAAGCCGTGTTGATTTGGGGTTAACCTACCATTGTACCAGAGATCAGGAGTCTCTTGGATTTAGCAGACTACTATCGGTGCTCTGTGCAGGATTTTCCCGGATTACCACTCCACTTTCCAGATTGACGAAGAAGGCGCCAAGTTCGAGTGGTCCGATGCACGCGAAGAGAGTTACTTACTCCTGAAGGACGGTTGACCGTTGCTTCGGTTTTGACTCTACCTGACGATCGTGGTGAATTCGTGGGTTATGGCGGTGCATCGAGTTTTGGATTTGGTTGTAATTTGATGCAGTGTAGCAGAGCGATGCCTCTTGGTTTCAGGCAATGGAAACTTTATGAAGCTACGTACCCTATGTATGATTTGGGAGTAGCTGTCTTTATGTGAGCATCAGAGAGTTCAAGACACTAGTACTACGGCGTGCAGCGTATTGTAGGATGTACACTGATCACATGAGTTTCATCTACTTGCATTTTTGGCCAGATTTGAGCTTGAGGCGATGTAGATGGATGAGGTTGATTAACGAGTATGGATGCACCTTTGAGTTTATCCGAGAAAGGTTAGTGGTTGTACTTTGACTATCCATCTGGGATATTGTTGCTGATACATTCAATCAGAAGTCGGGAGCTTCAGTGTTTCATGTGTGTGTGGCTCGAGTTTCCATGTTAGCTGAGTTGCGTGCTACGGGAGCTGAGTTCGAGTGTGATGATGTTGAAGCTCATTATTTTGCATGCGTTATGCACTAGCGGTACGGAGATGTGTCTGATACTTCGAGTTTACTACTCGTGATGCAACCCGTAGAAGAATGTAGCAGCTTGTGTGTGCAGATGCCACATTTGTCGGCAGACGATGGCTAGGAGGCAGAGATTTGCCGGGAAATTACAATCATTGGAGATTTCCGATTAGAAGTTGGAGCTTGTCACTGTGGATTTTGTGTGCTAGTACGCACTTCGGTTTGCGGTACCAGTTGTCAGGCCATCGTAGATCATTTGATGAACTTAGTTCTTTTCCTTGTCCTTTCGGAAAAGATTTTGATGGCAGGCTGACATAGCTGTACTTGACGGAGGTTGTCCATTTTCATGATGTGCCTGTGTCCCAGTTCGCTGATCGAGATATTCAATTACAACCAAGTGTTCGCAAGCTTTGCAGCGAGCATTGGGGATCAGATTACAGTTTAGTACAGTTTCTTATCCTTAGATTGGTGGGTGATCTTTGAGGACTATTCAGACCTTGCAGGGCATGTTGTGGTCTTGTGTATTGCAGTTCCGAGGGATTTGGGACCAGCAGTTGCAATTGTTCGAGATTGCTTTCAATACCAGTTTGTAGACCACTATGATTTTAACGTTGCATGATGTCGTTTTGAGGAACGATGTTGTACTCCATTGTGCTGAAGCGAGTTTGGATTTGAGCTGACGTTGGATCCTGATTTAGTAGAATGTGCTACCATAGACCTAAGGATTAGCGGAAACAGGTTGATAATTGCCCGAGTTCGATGTTGAGTTATGTTGAGGTGAGTAGGCTGAGTTGTGAATTGCCACGTTATTTTGATCCATTTGTGATCATAGGGCGAATTTGTGTTGTGCCGTATAGTTCGGCATTGCCTATAGCTGATCTACGCATTTTATGCTTGATTCTTAACGTCTTTCTCTTTACATTTAGCTTTGTTTTGACCTTAGTACTATCATTTCTTACTTACTTTATGCTTTTAGGTAGAAATAAAGGAGAAAATAATAAAGGAGGCGTTTTGGAGCTAAAAGCGGGCTAAGGAGAAAAGTTCTCAATTCCGGAGAAGAAATGGTCCGAGGAATGGTCTTCAAATGGTTACTAAAATGCTTTCCCACATGGTGTCAAGAATTGAAGAACAAATGCCAAAAGAAATGGATACCAAAATGGTGGACAAAAAGATGAAGACATTTCTCCTGCGCGACCCAGGAAAGAGCAAATATGGCGGAATATATGGAGCATATAATGGACGAATTTTGGAGGATATTCCATGATGATAAATACCTGATTTGAGGGCCAAAATATGTTAAAATTTATGGTATATTCGGCCAAGGAAGCTTAGAGGAAAAGGAATGCAAAATTTGAAGATATCAAGATTTCCTACTCCTTGTAGAAGAAGAAAATCTGGGCTGCCAGGTCACCCAACTTCAAAGGATCACCGAATATTCAAATCAACTCCGAATTTAATGATCAGATATGATATTTTATAGCCCTTGAAGTCTTCTTTCCAACGAATGAATAATCGTAATTTTCTGATCTCTACAGCTCCGGGAAAACGCGTTTGAAGTTATACTGTCAGATTTGCCCGGGTACATAAGGAAAGTCTTGTTTTGGTAGGAAAAACCCTACTCTTCTCCTATATAAAGGGGAGCTCGACTCTTTCATTCTCATCACTCATTCTAGACGCCTAAGCTCAGCCTAAACACTACTCCCTCTCCAAAGACTCAAGACGCCATACAAGAAGAAGGTTACACCATCCTACCGCCTCCAAACTGCCTCCATCGGCATATAGGGCAATCCCGAGTGTCTCCTCCACCAAAGTAGAGTCGGCTACACCTCAAGCTCTATAAGGCAATCCCGAGGAGTCAAAAAGTGTAACTCGATTTCTCTTTACATTGTAACCCCTTTTTGTATGAACTCTTGTGTTTAAGGAATGGTTTTATTATTTCAGTTTTCTACACTTGTCTTGATTTCAATTGTCTTCCATGTGTTCTAGTTTCTTTAAGTTCTATGATGCATGTTTATCTAATCGTAATGCTTTGGCTTAGATATAGGGCAATCCCGAGTCTAAATCAATGGTATGTGTATAGGGCAATCCCGAGCACGAGAATTAAGTGTAAACATGTGTTATGTGAAATTAAAAAGTTAGGATTTCGATTGACATTGTTTGATTGCAGGTTACGAAGGAGCAAGGGTAAGTTTAGATGAGTTGATCACATGTAAATAATAGCTTAGGTTTATTTTCGGTCTAGTAAGCATGTTTAGGATTCTTTGTTCTTATTTGTTTTCTACTTGTCTATGAGTGAAGCATGTTAGAACCTAGGATTTCTCGATATGTTTGCTATGCCATGTTTTAGTGTTTATTTTCGTAGAATACAAAACAACCTTTTTCAAACCCCCCTTTTTAACCATAGCGTAAATATGCATGCACCATCAATCCCCGGTTAAGAACGATTCCTATTTATCAATGCTACATCTACAAACAACGGTTTTAATTGCATGCACGTTTTGAGTAATTTCTAAGTATTTATTTAGGAGTTAGTTTTAGCGTGTATCAATTTTGGCGCCGTTGCCGGGGATTGAAAAGAATTGTGTGATTATGCTTGTACATTATGTTAATAACTTTCTGTTTTGCAGGGCTGCACACTGCCCAGTTTTGGGTAAATTGTTTGACGTAGCTACAGAGCTCCTAAAACTCTGAAAATTTGCAGGATTGTTTGGTTATGTGTCTAGTTTGTGCCTGTAAAAATTCAGCCCCATCGGAGTAACCAAAAATTTGCAGAAAATCTACGAGAAGCTGCGCGCAATTTGCGCGAATCTGGAATTTGTATATGTCCTTTGTGAATATGTGAAATTTTGTGCATATATACTTGAAAATTTTCGAGATTTATACTAACACTTGTTCATAATGTTGTTTTTGCAGCCATTTAAACGTTAAAGGTAGTCTTTGATTTACATTTAGTACATAAGTTTGGTTGACTAAGTCGCACTCTTTGGAATAGATGGCGCCTCTTTTTCTTGTTTATCTCCTTAACCCCTCATGATGTGTGGATTTCATCACCGTACACCATAACCTAAGTGAAGTTATGGGCATGAGGTTGAGGGCGGAGTTTACAAAGGATTTGAGGGAGTGTGAATTTTCGAGATTTTGGCTGAATGTCGGACATGGTGTCTAGAATGGGTTATGACTGGTGACAGGTTCTGGATCTAAGAAAGACTTACACCAATAGAGTATATACCATTGGCCCGGTTAGCCTCGGGGTGTATTTTCGAAATTAGTACTGCCTCTCGCGTTATCTCTATCCCTAACTGGCCATGTTTTTCGATTGAACCAAGGCCATTTGATTGAAATTTCATACTTTATCGCGCGGGTCGCACGTCCATTGAACGACCTAAAGATTAAGCTATTGTACTCTCTTTAAATCATTGGCGCACTCAATTTAGACAATACTTGTGCATACATGTCGAAATTGAACTTTGTAAAGAAAACTAACCATACTTTAACCATTTCATATTTTGTATAATGTTAATTTTTATTTTTAGTTTTAGAGAGTCAAATCGGAGCTGGGTAATAGGCTATTTTGTGAGATTTATCTGACTTGGTTGTTGGTCTTGGAAAATTATGAAAATTTACAGAGTTATGTATATATGTGTCTAGTATCCTCTCATAAAATTTCGTGAAATTCCAACATGTGATTAATTCTACATAAATTCTTCAAATAGCTGTATTCAGTTTCTCCGATTTTGTAAAATGTTAAATAAATAGTCTTAGCTATGTTTTTATCACTTGTTATTTAGTTTTTAAGTTGGATTTTGATTGAAAGAGTTGATGTAATATCGTATTGAAATTTTGCTCTTAGTAAGAAATTTTCGGTTATGGTGACTAGAAGGGTTATGACTCGTGACGGGACTTGGATCTAAGAAAGAGAATATTCTCGAAATTAGTCCTACCTCTCGCGTTACATCTATCCCAACTGGCCATTTCCGAACTTGCCCAAAGGAGTAGAACGGATTTCGAGCCATTACAAAATTTAATCATCTAAGCCTTAATTTAAATTCTAGATGCATGTGATAATCATATCTTTGGCGATCAATTGGGACATTGTTTTGTAAATTGTATTTGTCTACCATGTTGTCATGAATCTGTAACGAAAGATAAACCTACTTGTTGTAAATGCTCCATGAGCTACGTTTATGATTAATTAGTTAATTGATCACTAACTAATGTATCTTTTCGTGGATCATGAATTCTAACAAGCTCGTAAAGAGAAGAAGAAGGCCGAGCTAAAGGAGTTAGAGGAGATGACACCAACATATACATGCAAGTGCACATGCAAAGAAAACGTTAAGAATGTTGGAAGTCAAAAGTGAAGAAGGAGAAAAGCAACACGTCTAGGCTGTAAGACGTTAAAAAACAAGCGCTTGTTGGGAGGCAACCCAATGGAGGAGTCTACAAACAAGATTTGCTTTCTCTTCCCTTATTTTTTTTTTTCATAGCTTTTATTTTTCCTAGTTAGATTTTTTGTAAATCATTATCTTCATGCTTGATTCTATGTTTTACTTTAGTACATTGAGGACAATGTAGAGTTTAAGTGTGGGGGAGGGGTTTACAACTTTGTTGAGTCATAAAATAAAAAAAATCGGGCGGACAATGGAACTTTCCGACGGATGATGCCCTAAAAATTTTTTGTTTTGAGTCATAATTAGTGTATTTTTGAGTCTTTTTGTTTAACTTAGTGTTTTTAAAGAGTCTTAGGATGCCCTTAGTTAGTCTATGATGAAAATGGACTGAATTTGAACATACATATGGCACTGCATTCATGATTTCTTGTGTTAATTGAGTTATTTTGAGTGTCATGACATGTAGTAGATATGGATAGTTAAACATGGTACAGATTTCGCATGTGAGAATAAGTTTAAGTCATATGAACCCTAAACGTGAGTTTTGAGCCTATACATTTCTTTTGAGTGAATTTTATGCATATTAGTCTCAAAACTATGCATGTGCATCATTTGGTTACTTGCCATAGATTTTAATGAACTAGAGAATACTAGAACTTACTCATGTAGATTTGCAAAGCTTTTGAGTTGACATATACTCTGATTTTGGATATGATAAGAGGCACTTAGGTTTTCCACCACTTTGCCAAATAGCCATGTGTCCCATATGTGCGCACGAGTTGCGACACCCCTAGATGAGCCCATTTGAGCCTACATTAAGCCTCTCTTTCATTGCCATATACATCTAAACACTTAAACTTAGTGTAGATTGTCCATACACCCTTGTTATAAAGACTTGGTGGGATTTTTGAAGCTAAGCACATAAGATTGGCGTGTGAAACACAAAGGAGAATGTATGTATGGGGATAGACTTGTTCAAATAGCTTGTTAAAGTAGAAATTGCCGAAAATAAAGAAAAGAAAAGAAAGATCAAAAGCTCTCCGGCAATAGGTTTTAAATGTACATTGTTTGAATTAATGTCCTCCATACTTGTGAATTTGGAGTATGCTACGAAATGAAGGCCCAAAAAAAATAAAGAAATATGGCATTTGTCCTGTTCACAAAGCTCAATGGGAGTTTAGAATGAAGTTAGGGTCCAACAAAATGAAATTTGGCCCTTGTTTATAGAAGATTGACCATGGAGGCGTTGCAAAGATGAAGGAGTCTGGTTTTACAAAGTTTGTGATATTTCGACTAAGTCTTTGGAACGTTTTTAACCACCACTTATCTAAATTTTCGAATGCCTTAGCCTTGCCCCATTACAACCCTTCGAAAGTCCTTTTTGATCCTTAAGATGAGTAGCAGTTAATCTGTTGAGTAAGTTGCATGAGTAAGCATATGGTTTGGTTCATTTGTGCAAGTATTTCATTCATGAGGTTTTCAATTATTTCTATCCATTTTTGAGTGAAAATATGATGAGTGCATCCATGTGAGTTGATTTGAACTTTATTCGAAACATGCACAGCTTTAACATCACCATTGTTTACACCATGTCTTACTTGTTCATTGCATGAATCATATCTTGGTTATCATTTGAAGTTATGTAATTCCATTGCCATATACATTAAGAAATTTCTGAGACAAATTGTGCTAAGGGCTTAGAAGTTGTTTTTATTTATTTGAGTCCATGGAATTTGTTCAACGTGGAGGCTAGCTCTAACATTGGTTTTATATTTTTAGTCTTTCTTTTATTTAGTTTTTGCTAGGGACTAGCAAAGTCTAAGTGTGGGGGAATTTGATCTACGCATTTTATGCTTGATTCTTAACGTCTTTCTCTTTACATTTAGCTTTGTTTTGACCTTAGTACTATCATTTCTTACTTATTTTATGCTTTTAGGTAGAAATAAAGGAGAAAATAATAAAGGAGGCGTTTTGGAGCTAAAAGCGGGCTAAGGAGAAAAGTTCTCAATTCCGGAGAAGAAATGGTCCGAGGAATGGTCTTCAAATGGTTACTAAAATGCTTTCCCACATGGTGTCAAGAATTGAAGACCAAATGCCAAAAGAAATGGATACCAAAATGGTGGACAAAAAGATGAAGACATTTCTCCTGCGCGACCCAGGAAAGAGCAAATATGGCGGAATATATGGAGCATATAATGGACGAATTTTGGAGGATATTCCATGAAGATAAATACCTGATTTGAGGGCCAAAATATGTTAAAATATATGGTATATTCGGCCAAGGAAGCTTAGAGGAAAAGGAATGCAAAATTTGAAGATATCAAGATTTCCTGCTCCTTGTAGAATAAGAAAATCTGGGCTGCCAGGTCACCCAACTTCAAAGGATCACCGAATATTCAAATCAACTCCGAATTTAATGATCAGATATGATATTTTATAGCCCTTGAAGTCTTCTTTCCAACGAATCAAGAATCGTAATTTTCTGATCTCTACAGCTCCGGGAAAACGCGTTTGAAGTTATACTGTCAGATTTGCCCGGGTACATAAGGAAAGTCTTGTTTTGGTAGGAAAAACCCTACTCTTCTCCTATATAAAGGGGAGCTCGACTCTTTCATTCTCATCACTCATTCTAGACGCCTAAGCTTAGCCTAAACACTACTCCCTCTCCAAAGACTCAAGACGCCATACAAGAAGAAGGTTACACCATCCTACCGCCTCCAAACTGCCTCCATCGGCATATAGGGCAATCCCGAGTGTCTCCTCCACCAAAGTAGAGTTGGCTACACCTCAAGCTCTATAAGGCAATCCCGAGGAGTCAAAAAGTGTAACTCGATTTCTCTTTACATTGTAACCCCTTTTTGTATGAACTCTTGTGTTTAAGGAATGGTTTTATTATTTCAGTTTTCTACACTTGTCTTGATTTCAATTGTCTTCCATGTGTTCTAGTTTCTTTAAGTTCTATGATGCATGTTTATCTAATCGTAATGCTTTGGCTTAGATATAGGGCAATCCCGAGTCTAAATCAATGGTATGTGTATAGGGCAATCCCGAGCACGAGAATTAAGTGTAAACATGTGTTATGTGAAATTAAAAAGTTAGGATTTCGATTGACATTGTTTGATTGCAGGTTACGAAGGAGCAAGGGTAAGTTTAGATGAGTTGATCACATGTAAATAATAGCTTAGGTTTATTTTCGGTCTAGTAAGCATGTTTAGGATTCTTTGTTCTTATTTGTTTTCTACTTGTCTATGAGTGAAGCATGTTAGAACCTAGGATTTCTCGATATGTTTGCTATGCCATGTTTTAGTGTTTATTTTCGTAGAATACAAAACAACCTTTTTCAAACCCCCCTTTTTAACCATAGCGTAAATATGCATGCACCCTCAATCATCGGTTAAGAACGATCCCTATTTATCAATGCTACATCTACACCAAGGGTTTTAAATTGTTTATGCGTTTTTGTTGATTGTTAAGTGTTAATTTAATGGTTGCAAAGTCGTGTATCAATAGCGTTGGCTTTTGTGTGTGTTGTGTTCCATGTGGTGGAATTATGTTTCAGATTTGTTGCGTGTTTTGTACCATATCAGTTCCTTATGCAAGAACACTTGACAATTGTGTGGAGCCAGTTCAGATTCGAGATTGAGGGTACAGGGATTACAGCACGGAGCTATCTCCTATTGTGGAGTCTATTGTCAGAGTTGTTCAGTTGAGGTTGCCACTTGGGAGTTGAACTGTATGCGGAGGCAGTGTCCCTACTTTTCAGTTGGCAGACTTGGAAATTTCGAGGTCAAAAGTTTTTTAAGGGGGGTGGATTTGTGACGACCCGGAATAGAATCAGAAGCGTAATCAGTTTAATTCATGAGGTTAGCGTATAATCACAGATTTCCGATAATTGATTGAATCGCCAGACTTGATCACGACTTAATTATTGGCCGAGAATTCGAGTTGAGTCTCTTCTCGAGAGTTGTTGTACGCGTGATTTGGAGTTCGTGGGCGGTTCCGGATCATTATTTGGACGACCGAGGAATATAATATGAATATTCGAAATTTTGGAATACTGTCAAGTTTATCCGTTTGTGTTCGAGTCTATCCGAATCGTGATTGTGATCCATTTTGGACCGTTGATCGACCCGAACTGTAGATGGAATGATTATTAACTTGATTTGCGAGTTCCGTGATTTGTCGTGATTTCGGCATAATCTGCTAATATGGCGGCCTTGTTAGCGACTAAATTACCGGGCGAGAATTTGATTTGGGATCCTTCATGAAAGTTGTGAAGAACTTAATTTCGAGTTTGTGGGAACTTCCGGAGGATTATTCCGAGTTACGAGGATTAAGTTACAAATATTTTTGACCGTCGATTATTTAATCGGATAAGTTGTGATGGATTGAACCGTTGACTTTTTATCGGATTTGTTGAAGTGTTTAACTTCGGGTGGAAATTGAAAAACATGTCGAGATGAGTTTGTTGACGCGAGAATTGTTGGAAACGGATTTACGACGTGAAAGTTACGTGTGTTTGAAGTTTGTCGAAAAGTTGGCATTGATGGCTGTTGACCGAGTCAACTCGGTGGAGGGAGGAGGTGCGACGTGCACCACGGCTTGCCGGCGGTGAGCAGCCGTCCGGCCACCTCCGGCCTTGGCCTAGGGTCCAATCAACTCGCATTGGCCTCCCCAAGGTTATTCCGGTCACCTCTCACGGAGGAAGAAGGATTTCCGGCCAAAGTTTGTAAAAATTGGGGGTTTTGGTTGACAATTTTTCCGGCCGTATTGAGCTACATGAAGCAGTGGGTTTTGAAGCTCTCATCACCAAGAATCTAACCATATAGGTATGGAGTTCCAATTCGTTTTGTATATGGAGAATTGTTGGATTGAAATTTGTGTGATAATTCGATTTTGCTTGAAATTGAGCTAGTTAGAGTCAAAATTGATCTTTGGTGTAGTTATGAAAGTTGCTTGTTGGATGATTTTGAGTGGAATAGGCTTTGTTCTGCTGGAAAAATTCAAGTTTGGGTGGCACCGCCGCCGGCGGCGGCGGTCAACGGCGGTTTCCGATCAAAGTTGACTTTTTGGGGTTTTCGTCGAGTTGTATGTCGTTTCGCTCGGAATCACGTCCCGATCGCAGTGGTGAGGTTTGTTTTTTCGATTTGAGCATCGAAAATTATAGCGAGGTTTTGTGGTGTGATTATTGGATTTTCGACAATTCGTCGTTATTGAATTATGTGTTTCTGAGAACGGTTGTTTCTCGTGATATGATTTGAGATACTGAGTTATGATTTTGAGAAATGGATTTTATGATTATTCAGGGATTCGTGATCATTCGTTTGGCGAGGGATTTTCCGCCGGATCACGGGATTAACGCGATTCGCGTTACGCTCACCTGTGAGTGGACATTTTTATATTTTCACAGTTGTTTGCGAGTTCGTGATTTTTCCTGATGTTCCGTATTTACTTTATACGATGTTGAGATATATGTTATTTTTGGAGGTATTATTTTATGTTTATTGGTGATGGCATTACTGCATCGATGCTTCGGCTACTCGGCGGATCACCGGTAGTCCGCCAGAGTTGAGAGATTCCTCTGGGCAGGGTTGAGAGATTCCCCTGTATGTCGCCGGGGTTGAGAGATTCCCATGGCCTATCACCGTCGGGTTTGAGCGATTCAGCTGACCATCGGGCTTGAGAGATTCGCCTGGCAACCTTCATATATACTTTCCGAACTCGCATTGTTTTACATTGATTATGTATAGAACTGGTGAAAGGCATATGTTTATTTTCGTCCACTCACTTTAACGTTTTTATTTGCCTTTCCCCTGGGCTTTTCGGTTTCCGTGCCCAGTTTGCAGTTCAGACTCTGGTGTCGCATGTCGTGGTCGGAGGCATAGTATTCGAGCGATGTTTCTTTTATGGTAGGTTCTTAGTTTGGCCTACTATTTGTATATCTATATTAGAAGTCACTCTGAGTATTCTTATGTCATGTTTTTATGCGGTTTTCCCCGGATTTCTGTAAAGTATGGTTATATTTATTACTTTACATTACTGTTATGATATTGAGAAATCCGGTTGGGATTGGTGCCCACGGTTTGATTTTTGTGGCATAGGATGAAGTGTATTTTCCGGGTGCAGGTTATAGCAATTCCGCGTTAGTAGCGTTACTCTGCTGGAATTTTTATGGTTTTTGTTGGTTCGTGTTTTCAGAAGGGCTTTGATTCCGGTTTAGGAAACTAAATCGGGGTTGGATCCTTTCATATATTTTCTCTTTCAACCCATCCTTCGTTATTTTTTTTTTCTACTTCTACTTAGTTGTTACACTAAGGGGGAGCATGAAATGAGAACAAGACTGTAGTCCCTAATTTCCTACATAATTGAATGAACTCATTTTTGTTAAACTGAGGTCCATTATCAATGTTGATATTGATTAGGGGACCAGAGCGACAGTAAAGCGTGCACCATAAGAATTTAAGGATCCTCTCAGTCGTGACTTTCACTAATGGCCAAACTTCAATAAACTTGGTGTGGTAGTCAATGATGACCACAATGTACTTGTACTTGCCCCTTGTCTTGGGCAACTCACCGATGAGGTCTAGTTCCCACTGGGTGAAAGGTATAGGTAAAATAATGATAGAGAGCGGGACAGCTGCTAGATGGTGTTTGTGGACGTGTAATTGACATTCGTGGCACTTCTCTATCCAGTACGTGGATGTTGTGCACCAGAAAATATGAGCCCAGCCTTCTGGTGGCTGTTACGAGCGCTAGAGTGACCTTCTCAAGAGTGGGGTACCGAGCCTTGGCATCAGTCATACCTTTGCCCGTATAGAATACCAAAAGTTTTGTATCACTCTCTCTTCTGAGAAGGGCGAAGCTGATGGCAGTTGCAGAAGCAGCTAGATAAAAGAACAATATTTTCCCTTTTACTAGGCAGGACAATGTAGGGATTGATGCCAAGTAATGCTTGAGGTTAGTGAAAGTGGCTTCGCATTCAGGCATCCATTGTAACTCGCTCTTGTGGATTAAATGAAGCGCTTTGAAGAATGACTCACACTTATCTGAATAGCGTGATATGAAGCAGTTCAATGATGTTAGTTTTCCGGTTAGGCTTCGCAGCTCTTTTTTATTGGATGGTGCGGTCATTTCCATAATTGCCTTTATTTTGGTCGGATTCGCATCGATCCCTCTTTGGCTTACCACATAGCATAAAAATTTATTGGCTGTTACGCCAAATGTGCATTTGGTTGGATTTAAGCGGACGCCTCGAGCCAATAAGGCTTGAAACACTATACAAAGGTTGGCAAAGTATCCTTGAGAAATTATACTCTTGACCAGTATGTTGTTCACATACTCGACGATGTCCATATTCACTTTTTCCATAATAAAGTTTATGAACCGTTGGTACGTGGAGCCAACATTTTTTAATCCAAACGACATGACATTGTAACAATATAACCCCTTATCAGTGGTGAATGTGGTGGCCTCCTTGTCATCCGAGTGCATTTTAATCTGGTTATACCTCGAGTAGGCGTCCATCATCGACAGTAGCCCATAACCAATTATAGCATCTACCAACTAATTGATGTGGGGTACTGGGGAACTATCTTGGGGGCACGTCCACAACCAGAAAATTACACTTAAATGACAAAGCGATTTCGTCTCCTAAGTGCTTTTTTTTGTTACCTATGGTTCGTCGTGTAATAATCGTAGCCTAAGTACTTAGAAGACGAAATTTTTATTTTTTGTCGCCTAGGTTTTTGGACGATAAATATTTTCATCACCTAAGTGTCGAATTTTCGTCGCCTAAGTGTCGAATTTAAAAAAAAAAAAAAGTAAATAATCCATTGAGACGATGAAGGTTTTTTGTCGCCCAAGTGGATTATTTATTTTTTTAAAAAAAAATATTTAAAAAAATTAAATTAAATTAAAAAATAAAAAAAATTAATTCACTTAGGCGACAAAAACTATTGATTTCGTTGTCTAAATTTTTTTTTTAAAATAAAAAATAATTAAATTGTAATAAAATTTGAATTCTTAATTAATGCAAAAATTGTAATTATGAGATAATTTATTGATGGTGGTGGTGGTGGCGGCGGCGGCGATGTTTGTGTATGTGTTGGTGGTGGTGGTAGTGATGGTGCCGAGGTAGTGGTGCCATGGTGGTTCGAAGGTGGTGGTGGTGGCGGCATGTGGTGGTGGTGGTGCCGAGGTGGTGGTAGTGGCATGATGGTGGTGGCGGCGCGTGGTGGTGGTGGTGGTAGTGGGGTGTATGGTGTGAGAGAGAGAGATTTGGAGAGATCGAGAGATTGTGAAAAGTAGGAGATGAATTTTTTTTTATAGGTGATCACTTAGGAGACGAAACTAACAAGTTTTCATCGCCTAAGTGACTTAAATTTTTGGTAAAAAAAAACTTGACGGTAAAAAATTATCGCCAAAAATTTGAACTTAGGCGACGAAACCAAAATATGTCGTTGCGTAAGTGATTTTGAATTTTAATTCAAAAAATTTCTCAGAAAAAAAATTGCCAAATTTTTGAAAAAAATCAATTAAAATGAAAAAAATAAATTACACTTAGGCGACGAAAACTACTAATTTTCTAGCCTAAGTGACTTTAAAAATAATTCATTAATGAATTATTCAAAAAAATTAATTACGCTAAGGCGACAAAAACTAATAGTTTTGTAGCCTAAGTGAATTTTTTTTAAATAAAAACAAAAGTAAATAAAATTATAATTAAAAAAATTATAATTTCGTCACCTAAGTGAATTTTTTTTATAATTTATTTTGATTTTACTTTATAAAAATATATGCAAGTTAATTTTGGTTAGTTGCTTAAAAATCATCAAAAATTAACATTAACTTAAGTGTTGTTAATTAAGTTTGCAGTTGACATACAAAAATTTATTTAAGACTAAAAAGTTGATATATGTCTATTAGTGTTGTATAACTTAAGTGTTCGTATGTCTATATTCACTCCACATAAACATTAACGAAATTGAAGTTGGACAAAAGAACCGTTGAATATATTCATCATAACATAATATGTAAGTGGGTGAATTTTCATTCTAAACGAAGTTCGTTAAGGGTTTGATCGGCGTAGTCAACCATAAAACCGAAATTTCAACGAAATGGAAATATTGATATATGAATCTTCGTAACTCCGATTTTTGAACAATTGACACTCCCAGCCCAAGAATTATTTACTCTATGCCCTTAACGAAAAAAAAAATATGTATTTTAAGATGGTATACATAGTTGTGCTCTTAGAGGTCAGATTGTGAAATTTGTACTTAGATGACAAAAATGGTTGATTTTCGTCGTCTAAGTACTACTTACATGACTAAGCATGAGTTTCGTCTCCTAAGACTTTCCAGATTTAGGGGAAATGATTTAAGGTTTCCCCTAAATCTAAGTACTACTTAGATGACTAAACATCTTTTTTTAGGGTTTAGAAGTTGTTCGTAGACGACGAAATGACAATTTTCGTCGTCTAAGTGCAAAATTAGACGACGAATTTTGTCGTCATTGTCTAAGTCATATCTTATACGACAAAACATTAATGTTCATTGTGCAAGACATTTCTTAGACGACAAAAATCAATTTCATCGTCTAAGTCATTTCTTAGACGACGAATTTTCGCTCTCTTAGGTGACACTTTATGTTTCATCGTCTAAGTACACTTGGACGACAAAATTTTGTACTTAGGCGACGAAACCTTAATGGTTTCGTCGCCTAAGTGGCTTTTTCTGGTAGCGGCCTTATTTAGGTTAGTGTAGTCTACGCACATGTGCCACGTCCCGTTACTCTTTTTAACCATTACTGTGTTTGAAATCCACTTAGGATAATTCACCGGGCGGATAAAGCAGATTTTGAGTAGGCATTCTAATTCTACCTACATTTCGATATATCGCTTCTCGTCGTAAACGCATCTCTTCTATTTGACCGGGCGGGCCCTTGGATTTATGCTTAGCTTATGAGAGATGACATGAACATAAATGCCTGGCATATCAGCATAAGTCCAAACAAAAACTACCTTAAATTCTTGGAGTAGGGTGGTAAGGTCCCTTGCAATATCTTGGTTTAACTGGGCACCAATCTTAACAGTCTGCTCAGGATGATCAGGATCGACCTGGACATCTACCAGGATGCTCTTATCGCCAGCTCGGCATACAGAATTTCCACCATCTTTTGGGTCTTCTAGAGTTGTAGTAGCCGGGTCGTTATCTTTGAGTTCTAGAATTTCTTGTCAAACGACTTCACCTCTACGGGGGTTCACTGGGCGCCTCGCACAGAGCCGATACCAAAATCGGTGGAAAATTGAAGATAGAGCATGTGCAGTACTAAATTGACTTTGAGCTTCATCAGAGCGGGCGTCCGAGTATAATTTTTTTATGAGGATAGCAGGTCACAGATTATAAAGTCAGTTGTGACTTTCCTTTGGGGTGTTCCTAGTTCGCCCAGACATAGGCATAGAGAGTCACAGCTTAGCGGATACACAGTGTCGCCTAAAAAGCCCATCAAATTTTCACTATCTTGTATCAGTTCGCCTTTTGGGAGGCACAGTTGCTCGTAAGCGGGTAAGAACATGATGTACGCCGCAGCTCCTGAATTAATTAAAAAATGCTAAATTCTGAAATTATCAACCACGGCATCAATGACGAAAGGGGCATCCGTTGGGCGTGCACCACACTCGTCTACCTCCGAAAAGGTGATAGGATCCCATGAGCATTTCTAAGCCTTGATACCACTTTTCGTAAGTAATCTGAATACCTCTTGGGTCCCACAAGATTTCCATTTTCCCCCAAATATTGTGTTGATCATTCTTCGTGGCTCGATGAGTGAGATCTGTCAAGGTGGTGGGCCGCCTCTTTTGTACTGGTCTAGCATGCCCTCGTCGAATAGTTCTGGATGATCTTCTTTAATGTAAAACACTCTTCTATGTTTTGTGATCCATTGGATTGATATTCACATCACTTGTAGTGTTGCGTAGGTCTGACGTTCATCTTTAGGAGAGGGTGGAACATCAATGAGTGCCTGCTATTGGCGAGGATTTTAGTGTACATAGAATTTGCGACAATGAAAATGGTCTGGACTAGGGGTGGTTGTTGCACCTGCCTATTGTGAGCAATAGTAGTGTTGTGTCTGTGATGAGGATTTTCATACGGAACGGGCGGGGCGTCCCGTTAGTCATCATGAGCAAACTTCTGTCTTTTGAATTGATTTGGATGTGAGCTTTTTCCATGCGGGGCGGGTGTAGGGTTGCTGTTTAGTGGGCAAGATTGGCCACTGTATACAAATTTGCTGATATGTGCCTCCTCTACCACCATGTCGAAGGGCTCATCATAGTCCAAAGAGCGCTAGCGTTTGACAATTTTTTCCTTGAACAGGGAATGTGTTAGGCCTAAGATGAGAGCAGAAACAACTATATTTTTTTCCAAATGGTGGCATGACTGAGAGGCCATCCGAAATCGACCAATGAAGGATTCATGCTCCACTTGTTTGATTGAAAATAAAGCATCTATATCACTTAAGAAAAGCATCTCCAAAATCTATGAACGAGTCGATGGAGTCCTCAGGTAGCTCAAACAACCATTTCAAAGACTCACCCATTAGAGTTTCCAGGAAGAGATAACATAGTGTGATGTCGCCCAACAGTGGCTGAGAGAAACTAGTCTAAATGAACGCTTGGGCCATCCCGCCCGGAATATCATGGACCCTTGGGTGCCTTGGAATGCATGTCACGCCTGACTCTTGTAATCTGTTATGACCCGAAACAATATTGTAAAATAATCAGAACTTATGCGGTTAGTTGCTAATTAATAACGTTAATCGTTGATGGTAATTAGTTTTTATCCTCAGCAATTTTTCGCTAATGTTTTATCGAGAAATTATTGATTATATTTTTTGAGAAATTTTCTTTTGATCAGGTTGTAGGGTTTGTCGATACGTGTTCGCGGCCACGTCAAGTGTTGAATTCGGAATTACGATGAAAAAGTTTTGGTCAGTGAAAGTTTTGTTTGATTTTACGATTCGGTTAGTCGTGAATATAAATGCAATATACCAAAAATAGAAAGTCAGAATTTACCATTCGAGGCGTTGACTTGCCTCACCCTTTCATTCTCCTCTCTCTCATTCTCTCTCGACGTCGGACGGCTGCCGGGGACAGAGCACGCTTGGCCGGCCACCAAATCGAAGAATTTTGGTGTCAAAATCTTCCCCTTAATCCTCTCTATCTTCCCCAATACACTCACAAACCTGTTTTTCCAAAATCAAGCCGGAAAATTGAAGAACCCGAGTAGAAATCCAAGAACCCTAAGGGTCTGTTCGTTAAAGTTTTCAAAACCTGTTTTCTGTATTCCAAATCCAAAAACAGGGCCAATATACATTTGATGGATAGTTTCTGAAATTTGCAGAGAACTATATTTGGAATATGGAATCAATTTGCTCTATTTTTACAAAACGGCGTTTCATCTGTTTTTAAAGAACACAATGTGAAATGAATGTAAATGTGACACGAAAAAAATAGGATCGCAGGATTCTCCTTTACTGAAGAAAAAAAAAGGAAGCCCGAGATTAGAGCACCATGAACAGAAAAATTTCTTCAACAAAGACATGTCTAAATGTTATCTTTCATTCTAGACTATGACGCAGGAGATCTGTTTCATCTTCTTCGTCAACGAGGACCTTTCTGGACAATTTCATAGAGTGAGTTATGGCTCTGATCGGACTGATCCTCCATCGATCAATTTCTCTTCTATCTAGATTTCAGGCATGAGTGCGATCTCAATCATCTCATGATCTTAATGTCTTCAAGTGACGAATTTGATATGTTGTGGTGTATATATATATATGTAACCGACTGATGTATGTGCTACTTTTTTATTACACCCCCGTTATCGCCATTAGATGTTGTTTGTGATTGCAATGATCTCTGTTTGTATCTTCAAATAAAGAAGACAAGAGAGTCGACCACCGCTTCACCAGGTTATGAACAAACTCTTCATACATGCATGTTCTATATAACTTGGTTTCTTCAATTTAAAATCTTCTACCAGATGTGTTTTTGAAGTTTTTTATTTTTTGAAAAAAAAAGTTGAAGTTCGACTACCAAATACATTTTCAAATTTATAAAATACAAAATTCAATTGTCCGTTTTCATTTTATAAAATAATTTTTGAAAAATTATTTTGTAAAACATTACCGAACATGTCCTAAGTTTTGAGGTTTTTTGATTTTTGAGCTTGAATGGATCAGTGTAACCCATTGGGCTTTGTAGGCCTCATCAACACAAAACTATTGACACCAAAGTCACGTCCTAATTCATCACGAGCAAGGAGAATCGACTATTTGAAGTTTTTTAGAAAAAAATTGTGTTCTTGAGTTCTAAACAAAATTCAGTGAGTTTTAGTTGGATTTAGAATTTGTGGTACAAGAGAAAGTTGTTGTTGGGTGGATTTTGAACATTTTGGTATGCAAGTTATTCATTTTTGTGTCGATCGGGGTTCTAGCCGCCGCAGACGGTGGTGCGTGACCCCACTCGCCGCCGTGCGCTGCGAAGCTCCGGCGAGGATAAATTTTCGGCAAAATTTTATGTCATTCTGCTCGGAATTTTGTGCCAAACGCGATTGTGATGTTCTTGAATAGATATGAACGTGATAAATTTCGACTGGCATTTAATCGGACAATAATTAATAAATTTCACAATAATATTAACGGACGATTTGATTATTGATTTACGTGCGAGTCGCTCGATGTTGAGATATATATTTTGATTCTAAAATTAGTTTTAAAGTGAAGGAATGCAAGGAATTAAATCCAAAATTTGGTTAAGTCTATAATTAGTCGGAAAATACATTATTCGAGAACGAGGGATTCTCGACAATATTGCTAGTCAGATTACGATCTTAGTTACTCATTATTAACCCCAACAATTAGATATTAATTGTAATAATTGTTTAAGTTAGCGGGCATATCAGATGAATAATTGTGCTGTTTGGCAGGTTTCAGCTTTATAATTATCCCGGCATAGTACGGAGAGTAGACCTTTATTTTCACAGTTGATTGCGAGTTCATTATTTTTACCTAGTATGCTTTACGATATATTTTTAAAGCATTTATTCGAAGGCATGCTTTGTGATTGTTTATTTAGTTGCATCGATGCTCTAGCTATTCGTCTGATCACCGGATAATTGGTTAGGGGAGCTTAGGTCGCCTCGTCTAACCCAGATCGGCTAAGGTTAGGGGGTGTGGGGACAATCTCGTAACATATTTGCAGATTTTTCCTTTTTAGTTTGACGCCTCAGGTTAGGTGGTCTGGGAGAGCACCTCCATTTACATTTCAATTATTCAGTTTAGAACTCGCATTATTTCACGGAAATCAGCAGAAATGCATAATATTTTAGTTTTATTGTTACATAGATGTTATTATTTTTTTCCACTCACACTAACGTTTTACGTTTTATCTGCCTTTTCCTAGACCTTTCGTTTTCTGTTGCCTCGACTGTAGGGATTTCTGAGCTGGTCGAGTGTCATCGAAGGCTTGAGTCCATGAGTCATCTGTCATTTCAGTAGGTTCCAGCCTATCATGAATTTGCATTATATGCTTTTCTTTGTATCTACAGGTCACTCTAAAAACCACTATTATATGTGAATTTTAGTAGCAATATGTTGTAATCAGTGATTACGTGTTCCTGAATCAGAATTTCAATTCAAACAGTTATACAATTTATTTTTAGTAAATTGTTGAGAAATCTAGATGGACATTGGTTATCAACGGTATTGTTTGTGGGATTTGGTATTCGAAATGTGATTTTCTTGCAGGTTTCTAGTAATCCACTTTGTCAGGGAAGTTATGTCAAAAAATTTATGGAAGTTCACTATTTATGGTCAGTCGTTAGGGCGTAATCCTAGATTACTAGTTAATCTAGGGTTGAGACTTTTCAGTTTGGTATTAGAGCATTAGGTTACACATTCTGTAGACTCGATGCTTTTGTCAGCTCGAGCATTTGATGGCATACAACACTCCTGGGAGAGGTGGGCCAACTGGCCGGTGGATCCCCATCACCTCAAAGTTTTGTGCATTGTTAAGTGTTCAGAGTCTTCTAATCGAGTCAGTTTCTTTGGTCTCCTTGTGTGGGCTGATCTTTTGTCGACTCGTCGATCATTATGCCTCGACAACCAGCTCAATATGATATGGTGCAGTTTTTGGCCCAGTAGATGCATGAGTTATTCGCACATAAGATGCCAATGCCTTGTGTGGATTATATGGATCGGCCTGGGAAAGTAGATGATGTTCCTTTCTTAGGTTTCCACGATCCTAATGTTTAGGAGAATTGACTTATCTTGATCGGTTAAGTTGCGCTCATTTATGTCCTCCACTGATGTCTGCATAGAGGAAAGAGTTAGTTATTGACCTGCTGCCAGATTGTGCGTATGATTGGTGGATGAGCACTAAGTTGTAGGGGGTTGCATCGTTTTTCTGTAAAGCAGCCGATCAAAGGAAGCATGTAGAGTTCGTGACCCTGCGGCGATGGAGTTGCCAGCTATAGTGTATCAGAACTATTTTTATTTTCCGTTCTGATTTGCATTCAGTTTTGTCAGTTGAATGTTGGAGAAATGGAGGAGGTTGTGCAGGGTTGTGACTTGTAATTTCTCCAATTATGGCAAGTGTGCCATAAGCGGACATTGATGAGTGAGGATGTGTTGCTTTTTGGATTGGAAGTAACCTCGTTTTGGGCGGGGTGTGACTTGAGGATGCGAGGAAGGTGGACGTACCCCGCCATATATATTTAATGGATGGAGGTAAATACACTTTGGCTTCCATATCATCCTCTGGTAAGGGATTTCTTACCTCAGCTCCTAGTGCCCATTGTTCAAGTATTGTTGGTGGGATTTGGTATTCGAAGTGTGATTTTCTTGCAGGTTTCTTGTAATCTACTTCGTAAGGGAAGTTATGTCAAAAAACTTATGGAAGTTCACTGGTTATGGTTAGTCGTTAGGGCGTAATCCTAGATTACTAGTTAATCTAGGGTTGGGTCCTTTCATAATGGATACTGAAAAGGAAGTCGTGCGAGGTGTGTAAATTGCATTCATGCCTTGGTTATGTCTTAAGCGTCCCTGACGAACCTCAGCTTCTAACTCTGCGAAAGGAGCCAAGATATGTGTGGTTGCATCAGGTGTAGTTATCTCCGGGGGAGGGGGCGGACCAGGGAAAAAATGGTGGTAGAGCAGAGTCGAAATCTGGATGACCGGGGGATTTGGACTAGTGGCTGCGAAATTTTGAGTTGAATCCTACTCTGAGCAGCCCTGCCGTAGGGCATTCACAGTGTTATGGAGTTCCTGTCTGGCTGAGCGCTCAGTGCCATGCTTATATCTGAGGAGTTCCAACTCTCAGATGAGCCGGATAGATATGTCCTTGCCCGCCTTCTAAGGGGCACGCAATGTAGGGATGGACGAACTAGATGGGACTCACTACCAGGGTTGTCCGGAGGCTGGGGGGTTGGTGTTATGATGCCGAGGGCAATAATCTTCTCCATAGCTAGAAGAGATTAAGCGGGCTTTTTGTTAATTAAGGCAAGAAAGAGCCCGTAGACGACGCTAAATGTTTGTACCGAGATCTGAACGAATACAAGCAAAACACCTTGATGATGGATGATGAGCAGGATGAAGAACTGACTTGCACTCCCTACGCTGAACTGTTAAGTTGAAAGACAGGTGCCATAAGTGAAGGCAGGGTGGCCCGCCTAACGTGCTCTGATGCCCAAGTAAGTATGGGTAAATAGAAGATGAATGAGTATAAATTGAAGAAATTATTTTAGTCAATGATCCAGATTATCCTTAATTAATGACAATTAATGCATATGTACTTATCTAGGAACATCTTGTTTCCTCTTTCTTCGATGTGGGACTTGACATGCTTTTCCTTGTTTTGGCTTCGCTTCTTTTTGGATATTGCCTTTAGCAAGCCTTTACGAAACGGGCAAGATGCTTACGCTTATGCCGACAAAGTGCCTCCATGCATAAACGTAAAGATAATAATGAAATCATAAATAGTAAAGTTTTATGAAAATAAATGCATAGTCATGTTTCTAGACTCGCTACAATAAGTAAAAAGCTTTATGCATTTATCAGCCTTCCCTAAAGTCAAACTTTAGATATTTCGTCACATTGTGATTTAAAACATAATCATCGTGTTGACTCCAAGTTCCATAGAAAGAGGAACATGGACTCGACACATAAGGGAACATCACGTCGAAGTGTCGTGTCACATCTGTATCCTATACACAAATCGAAGTGTTACGCCAGTTCCCAAATTCTATGAAACTACGTAAAAACACCAAAACTAGTTAAGGAAACTTCCCCCGACAAAATGGTATTCTGGTCGTCGAAGCTTCGCGGCGTAAGGCGGCGCATGGACAGCGACAAGAATTCAACCCACTCTAATGCCTGCAACTTATATACCAAATTCAAGAGCACAACTAGCTAAATAACTTCTATCAAAGCAACATAGTCCAATTCTTAAGTAATAAGCAAAAAGTTACCTTGGTAATAATCCGAAATTACCTAGGATTTCGGCGAAGCCTGCATTCCAACCATCACCTGAGATAGGTCACGCGAGTGCTGCCGTTCGACTCAAATGGCGAGTGGTGGTGCTTAAAAATCCCTAAATCTGGCAAAAAACCTAACTTTTCTCTCTCAAATTTCTTCCCTCACAGTTCAAAATTAGGTGAAACGGAATGGAGAGATGAGAAGATGAGAGTGAGGCAGTCGATATCGCACAAATTTGGTAGCCGGAGATTCAAGAATGGTGATGGGTCATCGACCACAGACTCAGTACGACTTCGACGAGGAGAAAGAGAGAGAGAAAGAGTGACGAACCGACCCTTTTCGAAAATCGTCAAAATGAAAAAAATTATAAAATTATCGGATAAATCGAGGAAGTACTCGATAGGAAACAATTTCGACTAATTCAGTTGAAGATCATATTCAACAAAAAATTTACGACGAAACAATCGTAATGACATACAAAAAAAACTACATTCTTCATCGGCTGCTCCACTAGTGGCAATACCGTACCACCGCCCACCCACTGGGTCGACGAAGCGTAAACACAAATTAAAACTCATGACTATGTTCATATCGTCAATATGAACCTAACGAAAATTTTCGGCCATGCACCACAACAGACGACAGCGCCTGCTGCCCATGCGCCACCCTTGACGACCATCGTCGGCGGTGGAGTTTAACCCAACAAAAGAAAGCTCTTGAAGAGCACACCAACTTTACTCAAAAAACCATAGGTATATTCATGCGAGTTTTGCCGGAATCGGCCCCGAAAGCCCACGGCCCAAATTTTGATTCCGGTTCTGATGTTTGCCTTTGAGCCACAACGAAGCTTGAGACATTTACCAATCGACTCACAGCAGTGAGGGGAGAAAAACCCCTCTCCCCTCATCGGCCAAAATCGCCAGCAACTCCAGGCACGGAAGAGGCCGAGAATAACTTATCGGAATCGGTTTGATTCCGTCGATTAGCACCTACAACCAAAATATACCATACAATGTCACAAAAAGCATACAAATAGCTTTCTAACCATACCAAAAACTCGATCGGAATATCCCGACCCAAAATGGGTCGAACGGAGACGAGGGGAGAGGTTAACTTCCAGTCAACCAGAATAACTTCCCAAAGAGGAAACCTCCTCTTTAAATACAATTTCCAAATATGGTAAGTTGTTAAATGATTTATGACAAACTTCGTCAATTATAACTTCTTCTCCGTAACTCCGTTTTCGACGATTCTCCCGTCCACGAACTCGTATTGATAAATACAAAAAATTTACCCAAAGTCAACCGACTTCGACAATTCAAGAAAAGGTCAAACCGTGACACCTCTGTACATATCGACGATAAAATTTTTTTTTACCGCAATCACTAAATCAAACTTAAATTATTCATAAATAATATAAAAAGATCACGATATCACCGAGAGAGAGATAGAGAGAGAATCGCATTTGGGCTTTTACCCATCCAAGTGAAGTTCTCAAACCAATTAAATCAAATAGACGGCCCAGATCGAATTTAATCAAGATCGGATGGACCACAAAATTTACTCAATGGCAGATTAGCAATTTAATTGCCATTGACAATAAACTTTTAAAATTCATAGAAATTAGCTCAGACCACAGAAAAATTCAATTAAAGTATCCACGGGCTCGAAATAATTTTCTCTACAACTTCCGTCAAGAAAGCGAGTCCAAATTCATAATTTAAAAAAAGTAAATTTTTAATTGCGATGAACCTCAATAAGAGTGACTGAAAGGACCCAACACCGATTTAGTTGCCTAAAACGGAATCAAACCCCTTCTGAAAACGTGAACCAACAAAAACCATTAAAATTTCGGCAGAGTAACGCTACTGACGCGGAATTGCCATAACCTGAACCCGGAAAATAACACTTCATCCTATGTCACAAAAGCCAAACCGTGGGCACCAATTCCAACCGGATTTCTCAATATCATAACAAAATCAATAAACAATAAACATACTTTAATATAAAGTATATCCGGGAAAAACCGTATAAAACACGTATCAGAATGTATCAGAGCGACCTCTAGTGTAAATATATACAATATATACATCAGTAGGCGAAACAAGAACCTACTGGAAAACACAGGTAGCTCGAATCACTAGCCTCCTACCGCTACGTGAAACACTAGAATCCGAACTACAAACTGGGCACGGAAACCGAAAAGCCCAGGGGAAAGGTAAATAAAACGTTAGAGTGAGTAGACGAAAATAAACATATGCCTTTCACCAGTTATATACATAATCAATGTAAAAACAGTGCGAGTTCGGAAAGTATATATATGGAGGTTGTCAGGCGAATCTCTCAAGCCCGACGGTCAGGTGAATCGCTCAAACCCGATGGTGATAGGCCAGGGGAATCTCTCAACCCCGACGGCATACAGGGGAATCTCTCAACCCTGCCCAGAGGAATCTCTCAACTCTGGTCAAGAGGAATCTCTCAACTCTTGCGGACTACCGGTGATCAGCCGAGTAGCCGAAGAATCGATGCAGTAATGCCATCACCAATACATATAAAATAATACCTCCGAAAATAACACATATCTCAACATTATATAAAGTAAATACAGAAAATCACGATAAATCACGAACTCGCAAACAACTATGAAAATATAAAAATGTCCACTCACAGATCAGCAGAGCGCGCACTCGCGCTAATCTCGTGGCCCGGCAGAAGATCCCTCGCCCGAAGCACAATCTCGATCCCCTGAATAATCATAAAACACATCTGATAAAAACCATAGCCCACAACTCTGTACTTAACCACGGAAAGCAACCGTTCCCGGAAACCTATAAAACTGTATAAAATAATCGACTGAATTCCCGAAATCTCCACTCGAAACCCTCGACTGAAAATCTGATACCCAAATCAATTCAAAAACCACAAGGTGACAATCGGGGCGCGATTACGAGAAAAATGACATTAAAATCATCGAAAACTGAAAAGTTAACTTTCTCGCCAGAGCGCCGCCATTGACCGCCGCCGGCGGCGGCGGCGCGCCGTCAAAGGAGAGTTTCTCTGGCGAGGAAGCTTCAGTTCTCAAGATCTCCTCAAGCCCAACATAATTTCCATCTACCATAAGACTCAATTCTCACCGGAACCTCTCCAAAACAGCTCGAAATCAGATCGGAGCACAACTCTGGCAACCCATCATGGTGCAACCAAAAACTCATCCTCAACCCAAATTAAACCCATGGGGAGCATCACAGGGGCAAGGGTAGTCGAAACGCTCGCTCCCCCGCCACCGTAGCTCGCCGGAAGTCCACCGCCCGTCACCGGCGAACTCCGGCAAACCAACCCGATTCGAAACCATTCAAAACATCACCAATTTACATGATTCCAACTACAAAACAACTTAGAAACTCAAGGGAAGAAGAATTATACCCCTCACGTGGCCGGAGGTGGCCGGAAAATCCAAGTCGGCCGACGAAAATTCAAATGGGAAAGTTCTCCCTCACGGTCAACGGTCAAACTGCCCAAAATGGAAAGTCAACGCTGGTCAACGCTTCAAACAGTGTTTTCGACAATTTTTCGACTATTTTCGATATTTATACTCGCGTCTCAAGACGATCAACGGTCCAAAACGGATAACCATTACGATTCGGATAAATACAAAATGAACGGATAAACTCGTCGATAAACCGAAACTTCAAATAATCATATTATATTCCTCGGTTATCGGAAAAATCATCTGGAACCATCCACGAGCTCGAAATCACATGTTCTACAACTTCTGTGAAGAACTCAATTCAAATTCTCGACTGAAAATAAAGTCGTGAACTAATCCGACAAACCACACAATTAACGATTAATTGCGAATATGCATAATCTCATGAATCGTACTGATTACACTACTGATTCGGGTTCTAGTCGTCACAAATCTACCCCCCTTAAAAAAAATTTTGATCTCGAAATTTACGTACCTGTCATGTGAATAAATGAGGATACTGCTCCCGCATACGCTGCTCAGTCTCCCAGGTGGCCTCCTCAACCGAGTGATTCCGCCACAAGACCTTCACTAGCAGGATCACACGGTGTCTCAGCTCCTGCTCACGATGATCGAGAATCTACACAGGCTCCTCCACGTACGTCAAATCCTCTCGAATCGGTAACTTCTGTGGGGCTAATACATGAGAAGGATCTGAGATGTACTTCTGCAACATCGAAACATGGAAGACATCATGAACACGAGCCATCTCAGCTGGCAACTCAAGTCTGTAAGCAACAGCTCCAATCCTCTCGGTGATCTCATACGGACCAATGTATCATGGTCGAAGCTTGCCACGCTTCCCGAAACGCACAACTCCCCTCCACAGAGATAGTTTCAGGAAAACCCAATCACCTACATCAAACTCGAGACTCTTCCTCCTCACATCCGCATAACTCTTCTGCCGATCCTGGGCGATCTTCAATCTATCCTGGATAATCTGGACGTCCTCCATGGTGCTCTTCACCAGATCAAGGCCAATAAGCCATCGCTCGCCCACCTCACTCCAACACAACGGAGTGCGGCACTGTTTCCCGTACAGGGCCTCGTACGGTGCCATCTCAATACTGGCCTGATAGTTGTTGTTGTAGGCGAACTCTATCAAATGCAGTTGCTGGTCCCAATTCCCGCGAAACTGCAACACACAAGATCACAACATATCCTCAAGTGTCTGGATAGTCCGCTCAGACTGCCCGTCAGTCTCAGGGTGAAAAGCTGTACTGAATCGCAACCTCGTGCCCATGGCTCGCTGCAATGCCTGCCAAAACTCAGAGGTGAACTGACTGTCTCGGTCAGAAACAATAGACACAGGCACACCGTGCAGGCGAACAATCTCTGATAAGTATAACTTGGCCAATTTGCTCACTGATATCTTCCCCGGAAGTGCGAGAAAATGAGCAGATTTCGTCAGTCGATCCACAATAACCCAAATACCAGTGTTGCCAGCCGAAGTACGCGGTAACTGATAAACGAAATCCATGGTAATGTGCTCCCACTTCCTAACCGGAATCTCCAATGGCTGTAACTTCCCTGCAGGTTTCTACCTCTCCGCTTTAACCTGCTGACAGATTAAACATCGACTCATATACGCAGCAATCTCCCGCTTCATGTTGCGCCACCAGTAATATGCTCGAAGTATACGAAACATCTTCGTACCTTCGGGATGAATCGCATACGCTGAACTGTGAGCCTCATCCAGAATTTCCTTCTTCAGGCTCTCGTCTCTGGGCACACATAACCTGCCTCTGAACAACAACGTACCGTCGTCACTCAATTGAAACTCTGTAGGCACACCATTCCGTATCATGGTCTTCTTGCCCAACAAGTAGGAATCTGAATCCTGAGCCTCTCGTACCTAATCAACCAATACGGGTCGAACCTGAAAACTGGCCAACAAAGCTCCCTCATCATCCCACTCGAACTCGGCACCTGTAGCCCGAAGTTCGGCTAACATCGACACTTTAGCCACACCCACATGGAACAACGAAGCTTCGGATTTTAGGCTAAGTGCATCAGCTACAACATTGGCCTTCCCTGGATGGTACTCGAAAGTGCAGTCGTAGTCGTTGATCAACTCCATCCACCGGCATTGCCTCATGTTCGGATCTGGCTATGTCCGCAAGTAGGTAAGACTTTTATGGTCGGTGTAGATCTTACACTGGGCTTCATACAGGTAATGTCTCAAACTCTTCAACTCTAATACAATATCGGCTAACTCCAAATCATGCGTCGGATAATTGACCTCATGTGGTTTCAACTGCCTGGAACTGTAGGCTACAACTCTGCCATGCTGCATCAGCACACAACCCAGTCCCAGCTTTGACGCATCACTATAAACCATAAACTCACCACTATCGTCTGGCAATGTCAGAACCGGTGCAGTAGTCAACCTCTCCTTCAGGAGCAAATAACTCTCCTCACATGCATCGGACCACTCAAACTTGACGCCCTTCTTCGTCAATCTGGTCAGTGGTGTAGCAATCCGAGAGAAATCCTGTACAAATCGCCGGTAATAGCTTGCTAAACCCAAGAAACTCCGGATCTCCGGTATAGTGGTAGGCCTACTCCAGTTCAGCACGGCCTCGATCTTGTCAGGATCAACACTGACTCCCTTAGCGGATATCACGTGGCCCAGAAACTTCACACTATCCAGCCAAAACTCGCACTTGCTAAACTTCGCAAACAACTGATGGTCCTGCAAAGTCCGCAACACCGCTCACAAATGCTTCTTATGCTGACCCACACTCCTTGAATAGATCAAAATATCATCGATAAACACAATCACGAACTTGTCCAGGAACAGTCTGAACACCCGATTCATCAAGTCCATGAAAGCTGCGGGAGCGTTGGTCAACCCAAACGGCATAACCAAAAAATCATAATGCCCATAACGTGACCTGAAGGCTGTCTTAGCCACATCAGAGTCTTGGATCCTCAACTGGTGATATCCGGATCGAAGGTCAATCTTCGAAAGGACTGATGCTCCATTAAGCTGATCGATCAAATCATCAATCCGTGGCAACGGATACTTGTTCTTCACTGTAACCTGATTCAGCTTCCGGTAGTCGATGCACAACCGCATAGATCCATCCTTCTTCCGTACAAACAAGACCTGGGCACCCCATGGCGAAACACTGGGTCGAATAAAACCCTTCTCCAGCAACTCCTGGAGCTGAACCTGCAACTCTTTCAACTCCGCTAGCGCCATACGATACGGTGTCTGTGAAATCGGTCCTGTACCCGGTAACAGCTCAATAGTAAAGTCAATCTCCCGCACAGGAGGTATACTAGGTAACTCTGCTGGAAACAAATCCGGAAACTCAGAAACAACCTCAATACTACCAAGGTCCGGCACAGCAGCCGTATTGTCTACAACATGAGCTAGGTAAGCAACACAGCCCTTCTTCATCAACCGATCCACCCTCATTGCGAAAATCAAACACGGTAGTGAAGTGTTCTTCTCGCCGCGAAACAATATCTCGGGAAAACCTGGTCGTCGAAACGCGACCTCCTTCTTGTGACAGTCAAACATGGCCCAGTGCGTCTCCAAGAAGTCCATACCCAAGATCAGATCAAAATCAACGATATCGAGCAACAGCAAATCTGCGGCTAATTCATGGCCTCCAATAAAAATCTCACAGTCTCTGTATACCTAGCCAATACTCGCAATCTCACTTGACGGATATAACACTCTCCACAACCCCGGAAGTGGAGATGCAGGTACCGTAGCTAATGATGATAGTCTATATGACATGAATGAATGCGTGGCACCTGGATCTAACAATGTAAGTACTGGAATACCCAATACATGCAACGTACCGATAACGACCTCTAGTGAAGCTCTGCCCTCACGTAGTGTCATGGCATGAACCCTCGCCTGTCCGGCTGGTCGTCCACGCTGAGGCTGTCCCTGCTGTCTGCCCTGGCCCACGAACTGTGCTGGTCGAGCTTCCGAAGTAGCACCTCGCTCAGCTCCGGAACTCCGGGCCGCCTGTCCATCAACACCATCAAACTGGTAACACTCCCTCGCATAGTGACCCACCTGGCCACAGCGAAAACAAGTGACAGGACCTCGCTGACATGGACCAACATGATGCCTGCTGCAGAGGCTACATAACGGGTACTCCCTCGGTACAGCAAATGAGCCACCGGTACGCCGAGGATAACTGGAACCCCCACTAGCCTGCGGTCGCTGTGGTCGATCTCTCCTCCATCTCGATCTCTGTCTCGGTATACTAGCTGGTGGTCGATAAGATCCACCGCCCGAGGATGAAGTCGAACCGAAAGTATCAGAACTCTGCCTCTTTGAAGGCCCCTGACTCGATCCACTCGCTTCAAACCGTCTAGGCTGGTACCTCAGCTGCCTCTCCTTCTCGATATCCTCACCTCGGAGTGCTGCACTGACAAACTCATCAATGTTGTTCCGAGGCATCGTAGTCAGAGTCCCCTTGATGTTCAGATTCAAACCCAGCTCAAACCTGCGGCACTTAGCTTCCTCAGCAGCCACCATATCACGCGTAAAACAAGATAAGCGGGTAAACCTGTCCCGATACTCAAGCACAGACATACTGCCCCGTCTCAAGTTCGTAAACTCCTCATACTTACGCTGCTGGGTAGCTTGGTTGAAATACTTCCGCATAAACAAATCTCGGAACAAAGTCTACGGAGTATCAACTGGAACTCTATCGGTACTAACCCACCAAAAGTATGCATCAGACTCAAGTAATCTGACTGCTGCCACTGTCATCTGCTCAGGAGTAAACCCCAGACGCTCACATACACGTTCAACCTGAACCACCCATGCCTCACATATCTCTGGATCAGCTGAACCCGAAAACACAGTCGCACCAGTAGTATGAAGTGTTCTTCTCACCGCGAAACAATATCTCGGGAAAACCTAGTCGTCGAAACGCGACCTCCTTCTTGTGACAGTCAAACATGGCCCGGTGCGTCTCCAAGAAGTCCATACCCAAGATCAGATCAAAATCAACGATATCGAGCAACAACAAATCTGCGGCTAATTCATGACCTCCAATAAAAATCTCACAGTCTCTGTATACCCAGCCAATACTCGCAATCTCACTTGACGGATATAACACTCTCCACAACCCCGGAAGTGGAGATGCAGGTACCGTAGCTAATGATGATAGTCTATATGACATGAAAGAATGCGTGGCACCTGGATCTAACAATGTAAGTACTGGAATACCCAATACATGCAACGTACCGATAACGACCTCTAGTGAAGCTCTGCCCTCACGTAGTGTCATGGCATGAACCCTCGCCTGTCCGGCTGGTCGTCCACGCTGAGGCTGTCCCCCTGCTGTCTGCCCTGGCCCACGAACTGTGCTGGTCGAGCTTCCGAAGTAGCACCTCGCTCAGCTCCGGAACTCCGGGCCGCCTGTCCATCAACACCATCAAACTGGTAACACTCCCTCGCATAGTGACCCACCTGGCCACAGCGAAAACAAGTGACAGGACCTCGCTGACATGGACCAACATGATGCCTGCTGCAGAGGCTACATAACGGGTACTCCCTCGGTACAACAAATGAGCCACCACTACAAGAAAAGGAGACATTACCGGCGACGGGAGGTCGCCGGCCTTGTCTTTTTTTTTCGCCGGAAATGTCATTCCCGGCGACGAGTCGCCGGCAATGACGTCGCCGGAAATCTCCCGCCGGTGTTAACATTGCCGGCGACGGGAAACGGCGTCGCCGGCAATGGTTCTGCCGCCGTGGCCGGAATTTGTGACATTGCCGGCGACTGAGGTCCATGTCGCCGGCAATGTCAGAAAAAATTTTGAAAAAAAAACGCGGTTCTGGATTGGGCCCAATTCCAGAACCTGCATTGAAAGACATAAACCGTACAATCATACAAGTTCAACAGTACACATAAATGTCCAACGTACAGTACAAATAGCAACGACGATACGAAAATTAACTACAACTACAGGTCAGGGTCGAGGAACTTGCGGGTCAGGGTCGAAGTAATCAAAGTACTCATTTGAATTCCGGTGGCTACCTTGGTCTTGCTCTGGCGTTGACTGGTGCAGTGGTGGTGGTGGATAGCTAGGGAACGGAGGGACCGGGGCCGGGGGAGGTGTGGGGAACGGTTGTCCGGTAGTCTGAGCCTCGTACATCGTCCGCATCCATGTGTACATCTGAGCCTGCACCTGTGTCTGCTGCATTTGGTACTCGGCCATCTGCCTCTTTTGCTCCTCTAACTCCCTCTGCGTCCTATGAAGCTCCGCTGCGAGGTTACGACTAGAAGTTGAACTTCTTGACCCGGTAGAGTATTGTGAAGTGGTTTTCAATACTCCTTCGCCCGCCGAGCCCATTCCCCTACAGTAGTAGGTATTCTTTCCAGTCCCGCACGCTTTTGCCATGATCTGAGCCGCTATCGGGGGATCAAGCGGATCGATCTGAGAGGCATACTGGGTGACTTCTTCCTCGGAGCAGTCAGGATGGTTAGTCCGAGCTATACTCATGGTCACTTCTGTCGTCGCCTCCTCCACTCTCGCCTAATTGAAAAGCGAAAATGAACAACGTATTAACTAACAACATCTATTAATATCGAAAAATAGTTTTATTAACACATGGAGAGGCGAAAGACTTACCGCTTCATCAGGGCATTGCGGATAGAACTTCTGATGAATATACACCAAGGGGTTCACTTCTTGTTGTTGCTGCGCCTTAGTCGACCAACCCATGTAGTTGAGTGAACCTGCATGATGGGCCCTGGTGTTTTTCAATCTATTCGCCCAGTTCGTCTTCGAAATCGCCTTGTTTGATAAACATATGGAAAAAAATTAGTAACTAACTATTTCAATCTGATACGATACATTAGGCTTGTAAGATATATTAAGGATGCATACCTGAGCTTTGGGGTGCTCGAAGTGGGCTATCAGCCACAGCCACTCGTACTCCCTAAACCGGAATTCGCTAGGAGTAGAACCTCGGCCTAGCTCCTTGTATACAGTGTAATGGGAAGAAAGCTCGTTCTTCCACTCTTTATACCTATATTAAAACAAGGAAAAAAAGTTAGAGATATTAAAACAGTTGATAAACAAAAATCTAACTCGATATATATTCAAATAAGTGGAAGCACATCACCGATTATGTAGTTGACGCTCTACCCACGTGTGAATAAGAACTTCATCCACGTCAAACCACACCTGCAATATGAATATATAAAAGGTAAAATTATATATTTAAGTGAACTTAATTAATAAATGTAAAATTTACGTAATGAAAATACGATTTTACTCACACTGAGTGCATTATGCACTTGCATCTTCACGTAGATAGGCACAGATTCCCAATCTGGCCAAAGCATTGGGACCTTGTCCCGCACGATCGCACCGGCCATGCTGACATATTTGCGCGTGGTGTCGAATGCCTCGATCACCTCGCCATCCTCATTGGCCCTTATGGGCGTTTTCCTTCCGCCGGTGGCCTGCTCAAGTCTCTTCCCGGTGCAGGTGCCTCTAGCCCCTTTCCGTTTTCCAGTCCCATTAACGAAATTGCCTAATAAAACAATGTCAACAAATTGATATCATTAATTGAACCAATCGCAAGTCTTAAGTAATAATTAAGTAATCAATCTGATGTTAAATAAAATTTACCTGCATCGTCCGTTTGTTGGTTGGTGCACCTCACACTCCAAAGATACACGGGGTCGAACGGGAGGAAGTTATACGCTTCCTCCACGGTCAGGAAATCCGGCCGTCCTTCAATATAAACAGGCATCCCCCTATCATCGAATTCAGGGATGACAGGAATCTCGTCGGGTAGGAAGAGACCGGACGGCGGAGATAGACGAGGCCTGGACGATGAGGCGCCAGCACCACCATGTGCCTCAGATGATTCCCGTGAAAC
Organism: Geum urbanum; assembly: GCA_946800695.1. Taxonomy (NCBI): domain Eukaryota; kingdom Viridiplantae; phylum Streptophyta; class Magnoliopsida; order Rosales; family Rosaceae; genus Geum; species Geum urbanum. The sequence continues at coordinate 22,514,554 of OX327003.1, read as the reverse complement.
GGGAGTAGGCACCATCCGAATATGGGGCATTCGGATTGAGGGAGTTTCTGATGCCCCCGTTGACTGTCGCTCGTCTGAGGCTCTGCCACCGGAGGGACGTCTGCTGATTGAGCGTCTAGAGACTGAGGCTCGAGCCTCGAATTCCGGTTCCACGGCTCTTGATCGTGCATCTTCCTCCTCAGCTCGCGCCTCTAGCAAGGCTCTCGTGCGAGCAGTCATCATTGGCCCACTGGGCGTGTTGCTAACTGCGGCCGAGGAGGAAGCTTGACTACTGTTCCCTCCACTATTTCGGGAACCTCTCCGAAGCCAATTAGCCGCAAAACCTCCTGGACATCGTAATAGTCATGGATTCGGTTCAATAACAAATCGGAACCGGAACGGTGTGGAACCGGAACCGTTTGAAACCGAAACTGTTTGTAACCGGAACCGTTTGTAACATAACGGTTCCGGTTACAAACAGTTCCGGTTCCAAACCGTTCCGGTTCTATAACAAATCGGAACCGGAACGGTGTGGAACCGGAACCGTTTGAAACCGGAACTGTTTGTAACCGGAACCGTTTGTAACATAACGGTTCCGGTTACAAACAGTTCCGGTTCCACACCGTTCCGGTTCTATAACAAATCGGAACCGGAACGGTGTGGAACCGGAACCGTTTGAAACCGGAACTGTTTGTAACCGGAACCGTTTGTAACATAACGGTTCCAGTTAGAATAAGTTCCGGTTCCAAACCGTTCCGGTTCCAAACCGTTCCGGTTCCAAACGACCCCGATCCCGATTTCCACCTTCATTTATACGATTAATTAACAACTATATCACCTAAATTAACGACTATACATATTCGATGTGTATATATATACATCATGCATCTTAATTAAATTTATCCATCACATATTCATCCAAATCACAAACCCTAATTAATTTTCCACATTTTTCACACATATATATATAATGCATCTTAATTAGGTTTAATTTCCGTATATATATACATCACATATTCATCAAAACCACATTTATACATAATTTTCACATATATATATACATCACTTCATATTCACATACCTAAATATATATATACATCACATATATACATACATGCTAATTTAGAACTTATCACCCTAATTTCCAACTTAGCACCCTAATTAATTTACACATACACATACACATACACATACACATACACATGCAAAAAAATAATTAAAAATTGAGAGAGAGAGAGAGAGGGAGAGAGAGAGGATCGGACCTGCCATTTTCTTCCACCTACAATGGTGAGGGGAGGAGAGGAGGGGAGGAGGGGAGGAGGGGAGGAGGAGATTTTCGGAGGAGGAGAGGAGAGGGGATCGGTGGAGAGGAGGAGAGGGAGAGGAGGAGTAGAGGATAAGGAGGAGGAGTGGGAGAGGAGGAGGAGGACACTCACCGGACCGATTTGGGAGGAGGAGAGGGAGAGGAGAGGGAGAGGAGGAGAAATGAAAGGCTCGGGCTGGATAAAATCACAAACCAGAAGACATTACCGGCGAGTTGCTTATAACTCGTTGGTAATGTCATTACCAACGACTTCAACTCGTTGGTAATGACATTACCAACGAGTTATAAGCAACTCGTTGGTAATGACATTACCAATGACGAGTTAACTCGTGGGTAATGTCATTACCAACGAGTTGCTTATAACTCGTTGGTAATGTCATTACCAACGACTTCAACTCGTTGGTAATGTCATTATTTCCCGAAGAATATCCGACAACATTTTCCGTCTACGATTTCCGGCTACATTTTCCGACTACATTTTCGATTATCAATTTCCGTATCCGTACGATTAATGACTACATTTTCCGTCTACATTTTCGATTAATGATTTCCGTATACGTACGATTAACGTCGACTACATTTTCCGTATACGTCCGATTAACGACTACATTTTCCGTATACGTCCGATTAACGACTACATTTTCCGTATACGTACGATTAACGACTACGATTAACGACTACGATTTCCGTATACGTACGATTAACGACTACGATTTCCGTATACGTACGATTAACGACTACATTTTCCGTCTACGATATCCGGCTACATTTTCCGACTACAATTTCGATTATCAATTTCCGTATACGTACGATTAACGACTACATTTTCCGACTACATTTTCGATTATCAATTTTCGTATACGTACGATTAACGACTACATTTTCCGTATACGTACGTACCATTTCCAGCTATGCACATTTTCCGACTACAATTTCCAACGTACTAAGGATGATAATCGTAATCATCTTCATCACTTGAGTCTGACTCGGTTTCATAGGTAACCTCTGGCAATATGTGCCGCTCCTCGTCATCTGAATCAGCGTCAACTTCATATGGATTAACATCGAGAAGTTCTGCTCCAGTAATTCGAACCACACTCCCAGATCTCACATTATTAAGGCGAATCGTAGATGATTCCGGAATGTCAAAAGCGTTCGGCTCTTGGTATGCAGTAACTTCCTCATCATCTGCGGTATCACCAAGTGTGGCAGCACTGTATATGTTTCTATGAGCAACATGGTTAACCACCTTCCACGGGACTTTGTTAAGAAGATCGTGCAGGTAAAACACTTGTTTTACTGATGAGGCAAGAACGAAAGGGTCATCTTCATACCAGGTAGTAGCAGTATTCACCGAAAATGTTCCGTACTGATCGGTCCTTGTGTTCTCCGGGCTAGTATCAAACCATCTACACTTGAACAAGTGCACTTTCATGCGGTTCCCATAAATTAGTTCAACAACTGAATGAAGGACACCGTAATAGTCAACGCCATCCTGCCCACCATGGACCATCACCCCACAATTCTGTGTTTTCAGTCGGTCGTCTCGATTTTCACATATAAATTTCACGCCATTGACCTGACACATCGAGTACACTTTTGAAGCAATCGGTTTCATCGCCAGGACCCTCAATTCGTTTGACCACTTTGGGCAACCATCATCTGCTACATGGTTCATCTGAAAACGTCCATATATTAATACGTACAGAAGAAATTATGTCATCTTGAAACCACAAAAGCACGTACATACATACATGCTATGTAAGGATATATATATATAAAAATAGACATATACACATATACTTACCCATTGACCAAAGTAGTTTGCAAACGTCTTGTTGTGGTAATCAACATTTCCGGCAATAGCAGGGCAGTGAAGATGATAGTTTTTCCAATATTGTACTTCTTGACAGTTAATCAGTACCGACCAGTGGGCAATGGCTACCTCATTTCCATCCAACTTGTACGACTTTGGCAAGCTTCCCTGTACTACCACGTCACTGGAGATGATAGAAAGGTTGAACTGGGGTTCATCTATCGGCATATGTTGTTGGGGGTCCTCTACATTTTCGAGGTACACTTTGGTGTACGTTACACACTCGTGCGCAAGATATGCTTCAGCGATACACCCTTCAGGTGCATATTTATTCTTCACATAGTCCTTGTAGGCTCCCAATTGTCTACAAGTTAACAAGTACATGTTAACTTACTTAACCAGAAGTCATTACATATAAAAACCATAGGCAAACCAAATTTATGAATCATTTGTACCTTTCCATGGGATACATCCAAGTGTAGTGTACGGGACCGGTAAGCAACAATTGTTCGGGAAGATGGATCATCAGGTGCGGCATTATGTCGAAAAAATTTGGGGGAAATATCCTCTCAAGCTTGCACATGATAAAAATGATGTCATCTTGCATCTCCCTCAGGTCTGCTTTTTTAACTTCCCTGGTGCATAACTTCTGAAAGAATCTTGACAAGGCCACCAACGGCTCCACCACCTCTTTGGGCATGTACCCTCGAATGAAAATAGGGAAAAGGCGTTGAAGCAGTACATGGCAGTCATGACTCTTTAATCCGTACATCTTATTGTCCCGGAAGTTAACACACCTGCTTATATTTCCTGCATAGCCATAAGGATACATGCATATATATATATAGATGAAGCCATATATATGGACCAATTATATTTCTCGCATATAACCATATATACTCCGCTAAAAATTTAAGGACAAATTCATACATAGCCATAAGATCGAATATATACCTGACATTACTCAGCCACCGAAAAATTTCATGCTTATGCTTCGGCTTTACGGTGTACGGAGCTTGCGGCATTTTTCTCTTACCATCTCTTAACCACAAATGTTTCCGCACACCCATTGCTTTAAGATCAATGCGTGCCTTAGGGATGTCTTTTGTTTTCCCCTCCAAGTTAAGAACTGTGCCCACCACACTTTCACACACATTCTTCTCTATGTGCATGACATCTAGGTAATGTCTGATAGGCAACCTGGGCCAGTAGGAGAGTTCCCAGAATATGCTCTTGTGTGTCCAAAACTTATACCTTTCGGGCTTTTCTGGAATTGACGCCACTATGTCAGGATGATTGCTCAGCTGGCCAAAATCGTATTCATTCAACACTTCCAAAATTTCGTCCCCTGTCCATCGCCTGGGTGCCACACCAGTTTCAACAGTCCCATCAAACGCGTCTGGATCCTGCCTAAATGGGTGATCATATGGAAGCCAACAACGGTGACGCATCGAGACAATTTTACTGCAATGAGGACTGCAACAATCAACCGTCATGCACTCTGAACAAGCCCTGTAACCCCTGGTAACGTTGCCCGACAACATACCGCGGGCAGGAAAATCACTGATGGTGCCAACAAGCATGGCATGCATCTGGAACATCTCCTTTTTAAACCTATCGTAAGTGGGGTGGCCACACTCACTCAGGTACTTAAGCTCCTCAATCAAAGGCCTCAAATACACATCGAGACACTTTCCTGGATAACCCGGGCCCGGAATTAACAGAGTGAGCATATTGTATTCCTTCTTCATGCACATCCATGGTGGAAGGTTGTACGGTACCAAAATAACTGGCCATATACTGTATTGAAGACTCATGTTGCCAAAAGGGTTGAATCCGTCAGATGAGAGCCCTAGACAAACATTTCGGACCTCTGCTGCAAAATGATCAAACTCCCTGACCATGTGCTTCCAAGCCTCTCCGTCGGAAGGGTGTATAAGGGTGTCATCGTCAGGCAAGTTCCTCTCAGCCCACCATCTCATTGCCTCGGCCGTGAAAGCACACATGAACAACCGCTCCAGCCTATCAATAAGCGGGAAATATCGAAGTATCTTCACAGCTTTCTTGTTGCCTGCAGGAGTCAACTTATACCTTTCTGTAAAACATACCGGGCAGGCTTCAAGGTCTTCGAGATCTTTTCCCCAGAAGAGAATACAATCATATCTGCATGCATGGATTTTGATGTAGGAAAGCCCAAGATCTTTCAGGATATGTCGCACCTTATGATGAGTGGTAGGAATACGATGACCGGGTGGCAGTAGCGAAGCAGTCCACTTCAACCAAGAATCAACAGCTTTGACAGACATTTTGTTCTCCATTTTTAGCTGCATCACTCCCATCACACTTTCAAGAACAGTCTTACTACAACCGTCGTACAACGGAGTCTGTTGCAATGCAATCAGGTTGTTGTACTTGTCCATACCGCTTGTGTTGGCATGACCTCCAGGTAATGGTTCGACTGGCTCGATATGGGGGAAACCCTCAACGACGGGAGGGACATTTGGTGCTTCATCAGCAAATACACCGCTCTCATGAGGAAACATATCATTGATTAACATCGATGTTGGATCATAGGATGAACTGCCCCTCTTAGCAAAATGTCCATAATCATAGCGTGGACTGGCCCTCTCACCAAATTGTCCATGATCATGCGGACCCGCTACCGATGTTTCACCGTGATAAATCCAACAAGTGTACTTATCCCAAAACCCGTATTTACTCAGGTGCCTCTGCACTTTATCAATGGGAAATCGAAATCGATCGCTGAAACACTTACATTCTTTACACGGGCAATAATGAAGTGTAGTGTCTCCACAATTAGCCTTCACAAAATCCACAAAACTCCTAATTCCCTCGTGATATCTGACATCCCATCTTTCGAGGCTCATCCAACTCTTGTCCATCCTGAAAATTCTAACAATTTTACGTATTAATTATATATATATACACACATTCACTACTAATAATCGACGTGATCTCTCAATTCAACTCTAATTAAATCAACACATGCATGCATATGTATATATATCGATCTAATCTCTGAATTCGATTCAGTACTCGATGATAGTACGTATTCAGTACTCGATGATAGTACTCAATGATATATCGATCTAATCTCTGTTAAGCCTGGCTCCGATAACAATACGATAATACCAGTCATTGATTCAGACACAAGATTAACTACAAGCTGTTTTCTCGTTTCGGTGACCGTACATCAACAACATTTCATATATATATATATATATATCTCACGAATTGGATTTGATCAACACACACACACACACATATATATATACCACATATACGTATATATACACCTACGTACCTATATAAATAGCTTCCCGACTGATCGAGTTTTCGACGCCCGCCTTAATTTTGACAATATACCGAATAATGATCGATTTCAGAGCGTACGTTTTCCTTCTTTCGATTTCTCTGGATTTTTTTCGCTCAAAATGATTGAATGATCGAGCTGCCCGATCCGGCATCTAATATAAGACACATTGCCGGCGACGGAGTAAGTCGCCGGAAATGAAGACATTACCGGCGACTTTAAGCCGGAATCTCGCCGGTAATGTTGCAAAACATTATCGGCGACTCCAACCGTCGCCGGCAATGTCTAGGAGACATTTCCGGCGAAATTCCCGCCGGAAAATCGCCGGTAATGTCTCCCTAGACATTGCCGGCGACGGTTGGAGTCGCCGGTAATGTTTTGCAACATTACCGGCGAGATTCCGGCGACATTGCCGGCGACGGGCTAAGTCGCCGGTAATGTTGAACATTACCGGCGACTTTTCCGGTCGCCGGCCTTGTCTCCGGTGATCTCGCCGGTAATGGGCAAAAATGTTGTAATGCACCGGTACGCCGAGGATAACTGGAACCCCCACTAGCCTGCAGTCGCTGTGGTCGATCTCTCCTCCATCTTGATCTCTGTCTCGGTATACTAGCTGGTGGTCGATAAGATCCACCGCCCGAGGATGAAGTCGAACCGAAAGTATCAGAACTCTACCTCTTTGAAGGCCCCTGACTCGATCCACCCTCTTCAAACCGTCTAGGCTGGTACCTCAGCTGCCTCTCCTTCTCGATATCCTCACCTCGGAGTGCTGCACTGACAAACTCATCAATGTTGTTCCGAGGCATCGTAGTCAGAGTCCCCTTGATGTTCAGATTCAAACCCAGCTCAAACCTGCGGCACATAGCTTCCTCAGCAGCCACCATATCACGCGTAAAACAAGATAAGCGGGTAAACCTGTCCCGATACTCAAGCACAGACATACTGCCCCGTCTCAAGTTCGTGAACTCCTCATACTTACGCTGCTGGGTAGCTTGGTTGAAATACTTCCGCATAAACAAATCTCGGAACAAAGTCCACGGAGTATCAACTGGAACTCTGTCGGTGCTAACCCACCAAAAGTATGCATCAGACTCAAGTAATCCGACTGCTGCCACTGTCATCTGCTCAGGAGTAAACCCCAGACGCTCACATACACGTTCAACCTGAACCACCCATGCCTCACATATCTCTGGATCAGCTGAACCCGAAAACACAGTCGCACCAGCAGTATGAGCTTTGACCACAGGGTCAAAACGCTCTTCCAAACGCAGCACTCGCATCAGCAAGTTGTGCGTCTGGCGATCCTCATCAGGATCCGCTTCCCAATCAACACGGGGACCACGTCGAGGAGGCATCCTACTGATACAAGACAAACATTAGGTACAAGCAGAAGGAACGTAATCATGAGACCGCAGATATTTGAGAACATACAACACCCGAAGTATGGATGAGTACCGCTGGCCAGTCGGGTTATCACTCTAGTCATGCTGTACAAACTCAAATATCCTAAGCGTCACAACTACAAGAGTCTACAGAATCTGACAACCTAATGCTCTGATACCAAGCTGAAAGGACCCAACCCCGATTTAGTTGCCTAAACCGGAATCAAACCCCTTCTGAAAACGTGAACCAACAAAAACCATTAAAATTTCGGCAGAGTAACGCTACTAACGCGGAATTGCCATAACCTGCACCCGGAAAATAACACTTCATCCTATGCCACAAAAGCCAAACCGTGGGCACCAATCCCAACCGGATTTCTCAATATCATAACAAAATCAATAAACAGTAAACATACTGTAATATAAAGTATATCCGGGAAAAACCGTATAAAGCACGTATCAGAATGTATCAGAGCGACCTCTAGTGTAAATATATACAATATATACATCAGTAGGCGAAACAAGAACCTACTGGAAAACACAGGTAGCTCGAATCACAAGCCTCCTACCGCGACGTGAAACACCAGAATCCGAACTGCAAACTGGGCACGGAAACCGAAAAGCCCAGGGGAAAGGCAAATAAAACGTTAGAGTGAGTGGACGAAAATAAGCATATGCCTTTCACCACTTATATACATAATCAATGTAAAAACAGTGCGAGTTCGGAAAGTATATATATGGAGGTTGTCAGGCGAATCTCTCAAGCCCGACGGTCAAGTGAATCGCTCAAACCCGACTGTGATAAGCCAGGGGAATCTCTCAACCCCGGCGGCATATAGGGGAATCTCTCAACCCTGCCCAGAGGAATCTCTCCACTTTGGTCCAGAGGAATCTCTCAACTCTGGCGGACTACCGGTGATCAGACGAGTAGCCGAAGCATCGATGCAGTAATGCCATCACGAATGCATATAAAATAATACATCCGAAAATAACACATATATCGACATCATATAAAGTAAATACGGAAAATCACGATAAATCACGAACTCGCAAACAACTGTGAAAATATAAAAATGTCCACTCACAGATAAGCAGAGCGCGCACTCGCGCTAATCTCATGGCCCGGCGGAAGATCCCTCGCCCGAAGCATGATCTTGATCCCCTAAATAATCATAAAACACATCTGATCAAAACCATAGCCCACAACTCTGTACTTAACCACGGAAACCAACCATTCCCGGAAACATATAAACTGTATAAAATAATCGACTAAATTCCCAAAATCTCCACTCGAAACCCTCGACTGAAAATCTGATACCCAAATCAAATCGAAAACCTCAAGGTGACAATCGGGGCGCGATTACGAGAAAAATGACATTAAAATTTAGATGTGAGAACACAACACCGATTTCTCATCATAAACAATGCATACCACATCAATTACAAAATGACGGGGCAATCATGTAGATTCAATTTGATATGGATTCCGATCATTTGCTAATTATGTAAACTCCAGAGATACATATTGAAGTGATACCGAAGTTGCTTAAATGATACGCTCATACACTAAAAAAAACAAGAAAACAAATATTTTAGGCTTCATGACACTTGCCATTCCCGCCTATGACTGAAAACGTTGAACCGCGATGAAAGGACCCAACCCCGATTTAGCTCCCTAAACCGGAGTCAAACCCCTTCGAAAACACGAACCAACAAAAACTGTAGAAATTTTGGCAGAGTTTCGTTACTAACGTGGAATTACCATTACCTGCACGCGGAAAACACACTTCATCCTATACCACAAAAAGCAAACCGTGGGCACTAATCCCATCCGGATTTCTCAATATATCAACAGTAAAGTAGAACAATAAATATAATAGTACTTTACTGAAATCCGGTGTAAAATTGTATAACGTAAACAACAGATTTCTCAGAGCGACCTCTATTATATAAACATATAAGTATACCACAGTAGGTAGAACAATAACCCTACTGGAAGAAACAAGGTAGCTCGAGCACTATGCCTCCGACCACGACGTGCGACACCAGAGCCTGAACTGCAAACTGGGCACAGAAACCGAAAAGCCCAGGGGAAAGACATGAAACACGTTAGAGTGAGTGGACGAAAATAAATGTCTTTCACCAGTTGTTATATATGTTTAAAATAACATATGCGAATCCAGGTAAATAAAAATAACAAGTACACGAGGTAAAACCATAATCCTCCAGCGTACTGAGCATGCAAGTAAAAATCCCATGGGGTCACTCATGGACACCTCCGTGCTAGTACAGTCAGAATCACAGGATCCCAGACCCACACGTGATTCTAGCCAGAAATGGCCTCAGGTCAAAGGTCTGCCTCCCCCCGGTAAAGACCTCGGGTCAGGAGTCACAGCCTCCCCTGGCAAATGCCTACCATCGGGGATCAGCCGAGAGGCGAGTGTATCGATACAACAACGTAACCAAGACTGTACTCTGTGTAAACCAAATCATAAACATTTCGATGCAAATGCATGAAACAATATAAAAGTGTATGCATATTCGTATACGTATATCCGTATAAGTATGATCGTATAATTGTAAACATATGCTCATGTAATCCGAAATCTCATACGCATGCTCAAGTTCGTAAATCATATAAAAGACTCGCAAGAATTCCGTGAAAAGAAATTGTCCACTCACAGACTGGCGTAACGCGTATCGCGTTAACCCGTGATCCGGCGGAAAGTCCCTCTCTAAAACAACGATCACGAACCCCTGAATAATCACAAAATCCATTTCTCAAAATCATAACTCGACAATACAAGACAAATCACGAGAAACCACCGTTCTCGGAAACACATAATCTGATCACGACAAACTGTCGGAAATCCGGAAATCACACCTCAATACCTCGTTATACTTTCGGACGCTCTACTCGAAAAACGAACCTCCCCACAGCGATCGGGGCGCGATTTCGAGTGAAATGACATGCAACTTGTCGAAAGTCCCAAAAAGTCAAACTTTGACTGTTGACCGCCGCCCACGGCGGCGCCGCCACTGACCGGAAAATTTCACGGCGGAGCTACCTCCAGTTCATGCAAATCACCCACTGAGCAACTTTGTCAACTGCAACGAAGGCCAATTCTCACTCTAGCTAGATCAAATTCACGATAAACCGAATGAACACACAAATTTCAATTCCAAAATTCTCCATCCACAAATCGAATTAGAACACCATACCTATATGGTTAGAATCATGGTGAAGAGGGCTACAAAACCCAGTACTTGTTTGAGCTCAACTCGGTCTGAATCGATATCCACCATTAAACCCAAAAATCTCCATTTTTGGCCAGATTTTTCTCCTTCCACAAGCGGCCTCGCCGCGAACGGTGACCAAAAAAAGGATGGGGAGGTCGAGCCGAGCAAAACCATCCCTAGGCCGAGCCCTAGGGTGGCCGGAAACCATCGCCGCCGTGAAGCCACCGCCACCGTTGTGAGTTCTGTCTCCACCACGGTCAACCCGTGTTGACCAGGTCAACCCTCATGAATGTATGTTTGACTTGCCATAAATGGAAACCCCACTATTTAAACCTTCCCAAAAAGGAAACTTGTAATTATCTATTTCGACGAACTTTGAATATCCGTAACTCTCGCGTCGTAACTCAGATTCCGATAATTCTCATGGCCACAAACTCATCTCGACATGTTCTTCCAATATCACCCAAAGTCAAACACATCGGCCAATCGGATAAAAAGTCAACCATTCAACCAAACACACATTTAAATCGACTAAACAATTGACAATCAGAAATAATCACAACTAAATCTTCGTAACTCAAAATCATGCTCTGGAAGTTCTCACGAACTCGAAATTAAATTCTGAACAACTTCCGTGAAGGATCCGAAGCCAAATTCTCGTCCGATAATTTAGTCATTAAGTAACTCGCCATTATAATCCAATTCCGTTGAAACTTCAAATATACATAATTAATTCCTCGGTCGTCCAAATAACAATCGGGAACCACCCACGAACTCGAAATCACACATACAACGACTCTCGAGAAGAGACCCAGCTCCAATTCTCGGCCAATTATAAAGTCGTTAACAAGTTTGGCGATTCGTATAACTATCGAAAATCTGCGACTACGCAGTAACTCACATATATAACTAATCATACTGCTGATTCTGGTCCGGGTCGTCACATGCGAAACCACTGACACTAGACAAATCTTTCATATGCATAATTGCGTCGCTAATCATTGTGATCGCAACAATTAATTAAATTGACACTACAAGAAAACTGCACCTAGACCACGGACAATTTCCGTCGTCTAAGTGCAGTTTTCCGTCGTCTAAGTACTTGGACGACGGAATCTTTGCCGTCCAAGGTCCGTGCTCCAAGTGCTGTCGTCGAAGGACCTAGACGACAGAGAATTAGTTCTCCGTCGTCCAAGTTAACTTGGACCGCGGACATTATCCGTGGCCCATGTATGCACCTGGACGACGGAAACGCTAATTCTCCGTCGTCCAGGTGACTACATGGGCTACGGACATTGCTCGTTTCTCCGTGGCCCACGTGTTCACCTGGACGACGGAGAATTAGCGTTTCCGTCGTCCAGCTGCATACATGGGCCATAGAGAATGCTAGCTTCTCCGTGGCCCAGGTGTTCACCTGGACGACGGAAACTCTAATTCTCCGTCGTCCAGGTGAACACGTGGGCCACGGAGAATGGCAGGGTTTAGGGTTTAGGGGTTAGGGGTTATGGGTTAGGTTTAGGGTTTGTGCACCTGGACGACGGAGAACATAATCTCTGTTGTCCAAGTGACTTTTTAATTTTTTTAAAAAAATAAATTGAATTTAAATATTATTAATTTAATTTATTATTAATTTAATTTAAATAATGAAAAATAGTCGAAATTAATTAATTAAACTAAATTTTTAATATTAATTAATGTATTAATTAAATAATTAATTAATTTGTACATACACATCCAAATTAAAAACCCATAAAAATTATAAAATATTGTTCGAAACTCGGAAATAAAGAATCGCGATAATTAACTAGCTAGCTAATACACTGGAGGAGCAGATGCGTCGCCGGGTCCTCCGCCTCCAGCCGGGTCGTTGTCGTCGGGGTGTGGGTTCGGAGGAGGTTGACATACTTCTCGATTTTGGTTCATGAGCGCGATGAGTTGGGCTATTTGTGCTTGTTGTTCGTCAAGTCTTTGCCGCATTGCCTCATTCTGCTCTTGTGTCAGTCAATTCTCCTCTCGTGCCAGTCGAGCCTCTTGAATGGCTGCTTCGACGACCGCTGCCTGACTCCTTCTCCGCTGCCCCGAACCTCCCGTAGATGATGAGCCGGAGGTCGTCGACTAATCTCGTACCACCCTAGGCCCAAAGTGCCTAACCTCCTTGCCAGCTCTACGACCGTAGACCTCATCCGCGATTGCAATTTGGCTCTCTAAGGATAGAGGAGGCAGGTCTTCCGGCGGCACATCTGGGAACGCAAGCTGAGTGTTAGCCAACTCTTCATGCGCACGCTCTATAACCCTTGCCTACAAAATAATAATTAATTTATTATAATGAAATCATATTTAAATAATAATTACTATAATTAAAAGCACATAATAAATATATCACTTACGCTGCATTGACTCGCTTCATTATCGAGCCCAGGCGTCACGTACGCGCTTACGCTTGCATCAAGATAAGGGTGTTTGGAGCCCTTATCCTTGTGCTCCTTGGCTATTTGAATGAACTTCTTGGCGCCGGTAGTATGATGTTTCTCCTTCTTCCCCCGGTTGGCTTTGTTGACACCGGAGAATTTCTGTTACACAACATAATTAAATCATTAAAAAATTAATAACTACAATTTAAATAATTCAATTATCTTAATTGAAATAAAATAAATAAATTAACACCTTAAAGGAGTCATCGGCAAAGTGGTTACACAACCACTCCCACTCATCTTCTCTATCCCCTTGCAACTCTACCGGGGGAGGCACGGGACCGACATCTTGGAAGTACTTATGGAGCTTGTACTTCCAATCTTTGTAGATGGAGTTGACGGTTTGGTTGATATGCCTCAACATGGCCGATGTCGGATCCACCGCAAATTGTTCCTATAAAAAATAAATAGAAAATTATAATCGTATATATTATGAAATTTTAACTAATATTAACAATATTATATAATAACTAAATTGGACGTATTACGTACAGAAAGATCTTTAAAGACTTTCGCCTTCTCATGATCCGGCACCTCCTTCCAAGTAGGGGCAGTGATACGAACCCGGTTACGGATGATTGACCCTATCCCATGCGCCGAGAGACTTGCTAGCTGAGCTGTGGGAGGGCCACCGGTGAATTCGTCGTAGGGCAAGTCGATCTTTTTCCCGGTCGCCTTGCAAATACGCTCCGCTTTGCCCCCTTTAACGAGACCCGGTGTCCTTTTCGTTTCCAGGTCAGTGGGGGCCCTCCTTTGCCTACGGCGGGCGCTATACATGATTGATTCGGCGGTCGAGGACGCCTGAGTACTTCCCGTTGAACCGGTACCGGGCGTCGGAGATTGGAAGGGGTCGACGTCATCACCGCTCGAGATGAATGGGGGAGCGGAAATTTCCCCAGAGGGCGCTACGGACGGACCAGATGATCCATCCGGATTGAGAGCGTCGTTGCCCTCCTGTTGAACCCAACCGACTTGGGCCGCCAACATTCGGAGCATGGCATCTTCTGCCTCCTGTTCCGCTTTCTTCTTGCCGGATGGAGCCATTTCAACCTAGGAGTACATTGTTAAAATACCTACTTACCATAATAATTACGAGTGCAAAATTTACGCTAATTAAGTACGGTTAAGATTTAAATAGAGTACACTAGCTTAGCTTTTTCGGTCGTTCAATGGACGTGCGACCCGCGCGATAAAGTGTAAATTTTCAATTAATCAGCCTTGGTTAAATCGAAAAACATGGCCAGTTAGGGATAGAGATAACGCGAGAGGCAGAACTAATTTCGACAAAAGTCTTTCTTAGTCCAAATCCTGTCACCAGTCATAACCCATTTCTAGACACCATGTCCGACATTCGGCCAATTTTTCGAAAATTTACACTCCCTCAAGTCCTTTGCAAACTCCGCCCTCAACCTCGTGTCAATAACTTCACTTAGATTATGGTGTGCGGTGATGAAATCCACACATCACGAGGGGTTGAGGAGATAAACTAGGAAAATAGGCGTCATCTATTCCAAAGAGTGCGACTTAATAAACGAAGCCTATGTATTAAATTTAAATCGAACACGTACTACTAATTAATTTACTAGAAAATACACGTAAATATTAATTAATAATTTTTAATTACATGCAATAATTTATTTTTATTTATCATGCATTTAATAAAAAATTGATTCATTTAATAAATTATGAATAATAATTTATTCATTTAATAAATTTAATAATAAATTCATTTAATCATGCAACTAATAATAAATAATTACAATAATAAATTTATTCATTTAATAAATTATCAAGTAAATACAATTATTCATTTAATTAATTAATAACAATAATTAACCATTTAATTAATTAACAACAATAATTAATCATTTATTTAATTAATAGCAATAATTAATCCAAATATTTAATTAATAACAATAAATTTACAATTAATTATATTTAGAATTTAATTAATTAATTAAATGAAAATTATTTTAATAAGGGAAAAATAGAAATTTACCGAATCGGAGTTTTCGGGAATATCGCCGGAGTTGAGTCGTCGGAGAGGAGGAACCACGCCGGAAAAAATGTCGTCGGAGCGTCGCCGGAGGAGGATCGCCGGAGTGAGAGAAAGAGAGAGAGGAGAGGAGAATGTTGTATGGGATGAGGAAAAGAAGATGAGCCGCGGGCTATTTATAGAGTTTCACTTAGACGACGGAGCACTATTCTCCGTCGTCTAAGTGCACTTGGACGACGGAAACGGTGTTTTCCGTCGTCTAAGTGAAGGGTTAAATATTTTCGAAGCGGGGCGTAATTAATGGGCGGGACGTTTCACCCGCCATAAATTTGGACTTAGACGACGGAGAATGGATTCTCCGTCGTCTAAGTGGAAATTCAAGCGGCGCCGAAAATTGAGGCGGTATATTGAACCGCCATGTTTTTGACTTGGACGACGGAGAATGACGTTCTCCGTCGTCTGGGTGAACACCTGAACGACGGAGAACGGCATTCTCCGTCGTCCAAGTCAAAAATTCATTGAAAAAAAAAATAAAAAAAAATCAAACCGCCATGGTAAATTGAACCTGGACGACGGATATGGTCATTCTCCGTCGTCCGGGTGTTCACCTGGACTACGGAGAACGTCATTCTCCGTCGTCCAGGTGAAATTTACGTTAAAAAAAAGTTTAAAATTAATTCGCTAGGAATTTAGCGATCTGTCATTGGAGTGAAATAGTCGTCCAATATCGATGAACGCATCATATATAAGAACAGTTAAATTTGAACCGACGAATAGATTTTCATTTTGAAAGTTGTTAAGTATCGACTAATCCTTACGACTTAAGTGTTCATGAGTAGATGCTCATTTGCAACAGAGTATTAACGAAATTGAATTTGGACAAAACAACCGTTGGATATGTTCGTCGTAACATAATATATAATTTTCTTCAAAGGACCATAAAATAATAAGTTCGGGAAGGGTTTGATCGGCACAGTCAACCGCAAAACCGATAATTTCACAAACCGGAAACGTGGATACAAGGCATTTCGCAACTCCGATTTTCGAACCGTCGAAGCTCACACACCAAGAATTGTTTACTCTAAAGTCTTGACGAAAAGAATATGCATTGGAAGAAGGTCTAGATGGTCGTTGTCTTAGAAAAAATTACAATATCTGCACCTGGACGACGGATTATGAAGTTATCCGTCGTCCAGGTTAGCACCTGGACGACGGACTATCTCATCTCCGTCGTCCAGGTGTATAGACCCTGAATTCAGGGGTTAGGGCCTTACTATTTAGGGTTTAGGGTTTGTGAACTTGGACGACGGAGAATGACTATATCCGTCGTCCTAGTGTGTACCTGGACGACGGATAATGACGATTGTCCGTCGTCCAGGTGTATAGACCCTGAATTCAGGGGTTAGGGCCTTACTGTTTAGGGTTTTGGGTTTGTGAACTTGGACGACGGAGAATTACCATATCCGTCGTCCTAGTGTCTACCTGGACGACGGATAATGACCATTCTCCGTCGTCCAAGTTCTAAACCCCGAATTCAGGGGTTAGGGCCTTAGGGTTTACAATTTAGGTCGTCCCCGGTCATTTATGTGTCCGTTCAATTATTCTGATTCAAAAATATAATTAAAAAATTGATCGATCGATCCGATCTGCTAGATTTAGGGTCCAGGATTTAGGGTTTTATATGAGATTGAGATTTGGCGCCAAAGGTGAAAATGGCGGGGGACCTAATATAAACATGGACGAAATATCTCATCTCCGTCGTCCAGGTGTATAGACCCTGAATTCAGGTGTCCGTTCAATTATTTTGAATGACTATAAAAAAATTAAATAAATGATCGATCCGATTTGCTAGATTTAGGGTCGAGGATTTAGGGAGAACGCCAAAATACCCAAAGGCGACAACCTGCAATTAATTTCTCCGTTGTCCAGGATATATAATTCGGATTAATTAATTACCATAAATTAACCTGCATCGATCATATATATATTACAATAATTACAATAATTAATTACCAATTAATCTCCCTCGTCGTATGACCGTACTCTTCGTCATAATCATCATCGTCCTCATCCCCGTTAGACGACGTCTCATCCTCGTCATCGTACTCAACATCGTCCGACGGATAACCTAAGTCCTCGTCCTCGTCCGCGTCCTCTTCCTGCTCATCTTCTTCATCTACCTCATCGATAATCTCATCTTCAATTAGATCTGTACAACCATCAGGCATGGGTAACCGTTCACCATCTTGAACCAGGTCCATTATATCGGACCGGATGACAGAAATATTAGGCTCTTGATAGGCAGGAATGTCTCTTTCTGGTTCAGCAGCATCTTCAGTCGTCGCCGGTGTCCCTTCAATTGTCTCTGTATTCCATATTCCTCGGTGAGAGATATGGTTCACTATTTTCCACTCTTCACCGGCTTTCGGATCGTCGAGATAGAACACCTGCCGAACTAAGGTGGCGAGAGCGAAAGGCTCATCCTCATACCAGCTAGAGTTTGTATCGACTGATAATAGTCCCGGGTCTTCCTTTGTACGCTTGAACCATCTGCACTTGAATAGGAAAACGTTGACATCATTCCCGTAACATAGCTGAACCACATATACAATAGCCCTGTAATATAGATCATTGTCCCAACCGCCACCTTACTGTTTTGTGTTCTTCTTCCTTCGTCTCGGGCCAATGAATGGAACTTTACACCGTTCACAAAACATCCGGGATAAATATAGTGTTTAACCGGCTTCCCTGCTAGCAAGTGCTTTGGCCATGACCACCACCCTCCGTGGTTTTCAGATTTTTGCAGATCAATCATCTGCGAAAAAGGGCAAATTAATATAAGGGTTTACTTTCTACAAACATGATCGATATGTATTTAAATAATTAATACCGAGACGTACGTACGTACCCATTGGAAGAAATAATCGGGAAACTTCTTCTTAACCATTTTTCTCAATCCACGCCAAACTCTTGTTTTGATTTAACACCTAAAGCCTCTCCCTGTATGACATCATGTACGGCTCAACTTCGTCACAGTCTCGCAACACTACCCAATGTGCCTCAATAAGTTCTTCCCGTGTTAATGATTCCTTTAATACTCCTCTAAACGGTCGGACGACATTGGTGACGACAGAAAGATTGATGCGGGCACTGCGATCAGATGCAATGGGAGGTGGTGGATCTTTGAGGTACATGTTGCAGTAAGTAACACACTCATGCATTAGGTATGTCTCTGCTATGGAGCCATCCGGGGCCGACCTGTTGTTGACAAATGACTTATACTGTCCAAGCTGTCTACAAAATCAAACGTACAATGGCTATAAGTACATATAGCTAGCTAGTATATATATAATCTCCAGTGGAACAAATAAATTATTTAGTTGTACGTACCTTTCTTGAGGATACATCCAAGTGTACTGGACCGGACCAGAAATGAGCACCTGCTCGGGCAGGTGGATCATTAGGTGAATCATGATGTCAAAGAAAGCAGGGGGAAAAATCCTCTCTAGTTTGCAAATGATGTGCACAATTTGTTGTTGCAATTCCACCACATCTGACTTCTTTAATTCTCTGGCGCATAACCTCTGCCACCACCTGCACAATGCCACTATTGGTTCTACGACGTCCCGAGGCAAGTATGGTCGAATTACCACTAGAATCAGACGTTGCAGCATAACGTGATAGTCATGTGTCTTTAGACCAACAAACTTGTGTTGCACCTCGTCCACTACTCCAGTTATAGTAGCTGCATACGTAGCCGGATAACGAACGCCCTTAAACCAGTGAAATACAGAACGTCTAAGCGTTGGCTTCACTGTGTAAGGTGCATCTGGCATCTTGTTGTACACTCATTTCCTATCCCTCCTCAACCACAAGGGACGACGTAGATTCATTGATTCCAAATCTTTGCGCGCTTTGGGAGTATCTTTAGTCTTGAACTTAATACCGAGAATTGTTCCCACCACGCTGTCGCACACATTCTTTTCGATGTGCATCGCGTCCAAGTTGTTCCTCAGCTTCAACTTCGACCAGTAAGGGAGTTCAAAGAATATACTCTTGTGATCCAAATAGCTCAGATCATGTGGAGGAATTGGATTGCATTTCTTTACATCCGCGTCATTGCTCAACACACCAAAGTCGAAATAGCTCAACCTCTCTAAAATCTCTTCGCCCGATCAACGACGGGGTTTAGGATTGTTCTCTACCGTACCGTCGAAATGAGCTTCATCTTGTCGCCAGGGGTGGTCGTGAGGAAGCCATCTACGGTGACCCAAGTAACACACCTTCCCCGCGTGCCAACTAGAGTTCACGTCGTCCAAACATATAGGACATCCATTATATCCTTTTGTCCTGCAGGCTGCCAACATCCCATAAGCTGGAAAATCTCTGATCGTCCACATTACGACAGCCCTCATCATGAACATCGTGTCAGTGAATTTGTCATAAGTTGGGACTCCATTTTCCCACAACAGTTTCAGCTCGTCGATCAAAGGTCTGAGGTAGACATCTAAGCACTTCGATGGAGATTTAGGACCTGGAATTAGTACGGTAAGGAAATTAAATTCCTTGTTCATGCACATCCACGGAGGCAAGTTGTACGGCATCAGAATAACTGGCCAAGTGCTGACGGCGGAGCTATTACTTCCCCAAGGATTGAATCCGTCTGTAGATAGGCCGAGTCTAACATTTCTAACCTCTGAAGAAAAGTCTCCAAATTCTCTGTCGAAATGTTTGAAACCCTCCCCATCCGCGGCGTGTCGCAGGATATCATCATCTATTCGCTTTTCTGCGTACCATCGCATCGCCTCTGCTGTGTGTAGAGACATGTACAGGCGCTGCAATCTGGGAATCAAGGGAAAATATCGAACAACTTTCATAGGAATTCTCTTTTTCGAACTCTTCCTATTCACCTGGAATCTGCACTGGCCACATACGGGACAATAGTCCAAATCTTTATACTCTTTGTAAAATAGCACACAATCATTCGGACATGCGTCAATTATCCTGTACTTTAGGCCGAGGCTGCTCAGGATATTTCTAACCTTATAATGAGATTTAGGAAGATTGTGATCATCAGGAAGCAACTTACATATTTGCTCCTGAATTTCGTCAAAAGCACTCACTGACATTTTTGCTTCACTTTTATCTTCATTTGCTCCATCACATATTGCAACACATTCTCTCGACATCCAGGGAACACCGGGGTCTGCGCTTCAAGTAGCATCCGGTTGTACTTTTCCATCTCACTGGTGTCAGTGGTCAAGCTAGCTGCGGGGAATGTGTCATCATGCTCATTAGTGGTACTGTAACCTCCGTCTTGGTGTTGGTGTCCACCATGACTACATCCCGGAAATGCATCATGGACCAAATCTGCAGTTGGGTTCCAAGCTGGGGGTCCGGCACCACTGCCGCTGGATGAGGCACCATGGTAACTGTACCCTGACCTGAAGTCTGCTGCGCTGAACTCTACTGCTTCACCATGCTCGCTCCATGTAGTGTAACTCCACATCATACCATTTTCGTACAGGTGTTGCACCATAACATTAACCTCCGCATACTGACAATTAAGACATTTCTGACACGGACACCTGAAACGTTTCTTTCCCTGACCATGTTCTATTGCAAAATTGACAAATTCGCTAATTCCATCCATATACCGGACATCACATCACATCTATTCTTCAACTTCATCCAACTCTTGTCCATACTGCTACAAAATATTATAATTAATTAATTATATAGTACATATATATATATTAGTCCATTAATTTACGCTTAATTATACGTACTCGATCTACATCGATCCATCAATTACGTACGTACGTAATTTAATCTTTATATATAGTTAACATCCATGCATGTATGTACGTACATACGTTTTCACTAAATATATATATATTAATTAAGCACATTTTAACTGCGTACGTACCTGCTGGCCTTCTCGATATCTGTTAATTAAGCTAGCTAGCTAGTCAGCGGAGATCCCTTATCCTGATCGATCCTTCTCGGCCCTTCGAATTCGATCGATCTCCGATCCCTTCTCCTTCTCCTTCTCCCTTCTCCTTCAATTCTTCTTCGAATGGAAAATGAAGAGATCGATGGAATGAATCGAAAAGAGTTTGGCATCGGGCTTATATAATGCTTCACTTAGACGACGGAGGTGTCGGTACGTCGTCTAAGTGAAGTTACTCGGACCACGGCGTGTCGGTCCGTTGTCCAGGTGATCACCTTGACCTCGGACTCTTCTCCGTCCTCCAGGTTATAACCTGGACGACGGAGATGTTATTCTCCGTCGTCCAGGTGATCACCTGGAGGACGGAGAAGACTCCGAGGTTCAGGTGATAACCTGGAGGACGGAGAATAACATCTCCGTCGTCCAGGTGGACACCTGGACCTCGGAGACTTCTCCGTCCTCCAGGTTATCACCTGGACGACGTAGAAGGTATTATCCGTCGTCCAGGTGGTTCTTAGACGACGAAGACTTCTCCGTCGTCCAAGTGTAACTTGGACCACGGAACAATTACGTTTCCGTGGTCTAAGTGCTGTTTTCTTGTAGTGTGAGCACTTCTGTAAACATTTTTGCACATTGAAGCATTTCCTGCAAGTTCTACCATAACACATCCTACATGATAACTTAACCATCTACCTGGCCAATCGTGAAGTTAAATAAAGTTGGCATTTAGAAGAGAATCATAATCATAAAATAGTCTTTAACTAGTATAACGTCCATACACCTATTGTTGAGCTTTCAAAGATAAATCTACCAAAAACACTAAGATCTCTAAGTAGGGCATCAACCTGTATCCTCTTTTATCCATAAAACTAGTGCAATACGAACCTTTATACATCATGACTCCTATCTCATAGGCCGAATTTTTCCTCATCTAGTAAATTTGCATAAATACTGCATGAAATCTTGCCAAATTTATCATAATTCATACCACTATACATATCACTCATCGTTCAAGCTTTCAACTTCTCATACCTTGAACCTTACATAGCCACGTGAGGTATAGACTACTGAATAACTCGACGGGCTTATCTTAATTCGTATCTCTGACATCATCTAAGAAGTACTTAGTCGTAGCTAGATTTGCATCCATATAATGAAATCACAATATAGCTAGACATCGAACCACCAAGATCAGAGTACTCATTCAAAAGAAGCCTACTCATCTCATCCAAAAGCTGACGTAAAAGGAAGCTCTGAGCCGCTCGTACACGCATACAAAATATCATCTACGACATCTTCTCCAGGTTATAGTGTTTAAAGTGTTTCTCGCCTCGTCGAACACAACAAAATACCGACACATAATTCTTTTGAACATAGCTACACTACGCATCTCGTAGAAAATTGTTTTGCTAACTAGAATTAAGTGATCGACCCCCAACAATATTCCATATTATATCGTACATCATAAAATGAGCGTTTTCAATGACCTTAAATCACAAGAATTTTTAAAAAAATTTTGGCATGACCTATTCGTTTATAGTCAAACCCAACACCTATAAATTTGTAATGTTTACCAACATACTATTAACCGCATCACAACAATATTTCTAACAAAACTCACATACTTATACAACACATGTCCAGATTTAAGTAGCACAACTTCTACATCTAACACAACACACAACTGACCATGATATTCTCGATAACCCCCACGTACAACAAGTCTGACAAATTACATGGATCTGATGATCAATCTATATTGCTTATACTTTCAATATATAATGATGAATAGATCCTAAACTCAAGAATTCCACTGCCAAACAACCCTCAAACTAAATGATTGAATTGCTGCCCAACAATAGAATTAACTAAAAGATAAAAGTATGACAAGGCAAGGAACCTTTGGTGATGAGATGCAGAATGGTTGCAACTAGGGACAACAATCTCGACCAAAGAAGCATATACAAGAGTGACTTTACTGTCTCATATACAACCTGGTTCGAGAGACTCTACATGCATTAAACTAAGTGAAAACAAACGTATGAGAATGACACATAATTCAAACATCCACTGTATTAAGGTGGCCGAACAATCTTCTTGACAAGAAAAATTGAGAAATGTAATGTGACAAAACAAACTCTAAGAAGTTTGTAGAACAAGCAAAGCATCACTAAACGAGATGAAGGAAATTGGATGAAGCAATACGTGACAAGTTCACCCAAAGAGGGTTATGTGTGATATTTCTGATGCATTGCAAGATCCCAATGTAACTGAATTGGTACGACTATAGACCTTGACATTTAGACCGAGAATGATATACTAAATCTGAAAGGTTGACGACCACACTCCTCGTCACACTTGATGTGCATGCTAGATAATAAAATTGAACGATATGAAGCAAATAGAAATTGCACGGATTAGTTTTGAAATATAACACCCTCACCAGAAGAGTACGCACCATGCATCCCAAGTTACCTTAATCTCTTTTAATCGTAAAATCAACCATAACGCTCATCATACAACTTCTCGGTAGACCCTAACTATCGCCAGAGTACTTTAGATAGTTCCTCGACCTCTAACCTTTCAATAAATTACAATAAAAAAATGTACCATAAGGAACTCGGGAGTTGAACCCGACATAGGAAATTTATAAACTAGACGTGATAGACGAAGATTTACAGTTGAACGTAACTAAAGAGACTGCAAAACTAAGCATGATGCAATGAAGGAATTTGCGCACATGACACGTTGACACAACTAATAAATTACTAGATAGACACTACACCATGGTTCATGAGGCTTACTGATGTAGTTGCTAACAGTCTTGCCGTGATGCCTCGAAATATGCAACTTGACATAGCTCATATAGTTTACCAAAAATTTGGCATAACCTCCCCGTAATTTCAAGATCCACTCAAACCTGTAAGACAATCCACACTTCAAATATGACAAGTTCATATACAAACAAAGAGTCACCACTGCTCAATCGGATTTCTCATTACTTAAATCACATAATCCACTTTGACTCACACGTCAAACCAAGAAATCTACATCTATAATTGGCATAAATTTCAACTATCGTATTAAGAATGTACATAGAAATCTTTAACCGTGATGGTAATAACTTTTGACACAGGGAGAGTGGATACACATCTAAATCTTATATATCACAAAGGCGGAAACCACAAACTCGCCTCATATTGATCAAAAGGCTCAAAAACCAAAACATGCTCGAATAGATGAAAGAAAACTTATTGTGGATAACATAGCATTGAGGGACAATCGTAGGAATTCCAAGTATTTCCATTACTTGGAACTTAAAGGCACTACTAACCTTCATGAAAAACTTTTACCTTGAGATATGGATTGAGGTCGGTGCACACGAGGTATAGCGACTAGGGGGCACAGACTCACATGATGGCTTTGGTACTCGGTCACATTTGCCACGTATTCGACGATGTTCAACACCTTGAGTATTCGATGGGGATCCGCCGACTGGTCAGGCCATCACTCGGGAGATGGGAGCATAATCGAATACGAAAACAAAAGTGACCTAGTATGATCTACAAAACCTATAACCCTAAACCTCTGATACCAACTGAAAGGACCCGACCCCTATTTAGTTGTCTGAATTGAGATTTGAGCCTAATGACACTACTAACAAAAGTTCAATATGTAATAATCCAAAATATTTAACTGAATCTCCAGGTCTCAAAACCATAAATCGATGGAAATTATTTACTACCTAAGAATTCATATTTGTAAGTTGAACCGGAACATGATATGACATCAGAGCCTCAAGACTCTCAAAACTACCTAAGTTGACTAAATGTTAATCCGTAGGATGAACTTCGAATCCTACGACGGATAATACTATACCACGATCTTCGTGCGCGTCCGACCTCAGCCAAAACTTTGTAACCTGAGCAGTTAAAACTGAAAGGACCCGACTCCGATTTAGTTGCATAAACCGAAATCAAACCCCTTCTAAAACATGACCATAATTTTTTTTTGCAAGAGTTTACTTTGAAATACGTGAGCCAAAATTAGAACCTGTAAAGAGAATCACACTTCAAATATTCCACAAAAGCAAAACCGTGGGGATCCGTTCCCCATCCGGATTTCTCAACGTCATATATATAATAACCACAAGGTTTACAAGAAATCAAGAAAACATTCAGGAGTAAACTCAACCGAAAACAAACATAAGTATTCAAAGCGACTCCTATATACATCATATACAACCAGTAAGTCGAACAAGGAACTTACTTGAACTAAAGTGTGACCTGAACTCTACGCCTCCACCATCGACGTGCAACCCTGGAATTCAAATTGCAAACTGGGCAAAAGAAACCGAAAAGCCCAGGGAAAGGCAAATAAAATCTTTAGAGTGAGTGGACGAAAATAATAATATGCCTTTTACCAATATAAACATGAAATCATGATACGAGTCTAAAATCATCAATCACAGACAAGGTGGTTGTTATAACCTTCCTGGATATCGAATAATATGTGGAGGCCGTAACTTGAGTACATTTTCCTCAAATAACTAGATCAATAACTTCCATCAAAGCAACACAGTCCAATTCTAAAGTAAGAAGCCGGAAATTACCTTGAAAAATTTGAAATCTTCTCAGATTCTGGCGACGCCCGCACGCCGTCCATCAGTCGAGATGGGCCATGCGAGTGGTGGCGTTCAACTACAAGGGAAGTGCGGTTCAAAAGCCCCAAGGGATTGCCTCCCAATTTCGTCAGAATTCTGTCACTCATGAGGACTAATTTTCGGTGGAAAACCCAACTTTTCTCTCTCAAATTTCTTCCCTCAAGGTTCAAAATTAGGTGAAACATAATGGAGAGATGAGAAGAGGAGAGTGAAGTGGTCAGAATCGCACCAATTTGGTGGCTGGAGATGCACGAACGACGACAGGTCACTGGCCACAGACTCGGTACAACTTTGATAAGCAGAGAGAGAGAGAGAGAGAGAGAAAGAAGTTAGTATTGGATACACCTCCTCTCTCCACACCTTTTTTAAAAAAAAAAGTACCACATATTGGGTATTAAAGTCATGATTCAACGAGCTTACGATGAGCTTAGACTACTAGATCCCAATCTGGTGACCACAATCCACCGCCGAAAACCTCCATCGGAAAACCTATGCCGCTTTCTCTCTCTTTCTCTCTCTCTCTCTCTCTCTCTCTCTCTCTCTCTCTCTCTCTCTCTCTCTCTCTCTCTCTCGTCCTAAACCAAGAGCTACCTAAAAATAAGAGAGACAACAAAATCCAAATCTGCAACGAACAATCGGAACTGGATCTTCTTCTTCTTCGTTGCTGATCGACGATCAAATTTCATTTTCGATTTTGACGATTTCAGTTTTTTTATTAACCAAATCTATATGAGAACCCATTGGACTGGATTAGGACACAGTTGGCTCCCAAGGCACATGCATAGTTCAAGACCGTCTACAGAGTTTGGCTGCTTGCGTTTCTTCTTGCTACGCAGTCAGACTCAACAACGATAGCGACAACACCATTGACGTAGAACTACTTGACTGAGCTACAACCATTTTTTTATGTACAGAATAGGACCTAAAACCGAGTTCCAGAAACACCAGAGCTCAGGCCACAAATGAATCAAAGAAGATGAGAAAATTTCAGAGTACCAGTAATGGCTACTTGTAGTGAAGCAAAGTAGAAGTAGCAGAGAGAGAGAGAGACAACAACACCGTGAAACCCATATAGTATTGATTAAAATGATTTCCTCTGACCTGTGGGCCTGAACTTATCGTAAGATCGGATTTAGTTTTTAGATTAACGGTTGAGATTTGAAAAAATTAGGGGGTGTGGAGAGATGGGGTATATCCAAGCCTAATTCCTCAGAGAGAGAGAGAGAGAGAGAGAGAGAGAGAGAGAGAGGGTCGGCCAAGATTGGATTTAATTAAGATCGAACGGGCCACAAAATTTACTCAATGGCAGATCAATAATTTATTTACCATTGACAACAAAATTCGTAGAAATTAGTTCAAGATTCAGAAAAATTCAATTAAAGTATCCATGGGCTTGAAATAATTTGCTCTACAACTTTCGTGAAGAAAGCGAGTCCAAATTTATAATTTATAAAAAGTTAATTTTTAATTGTGATGAACCTCGATAAGCGTGATGTATGATGCTTAGTTCATAAATTAGTGCGACTAATTATGATTAACTCACTGATCAAGGTTTGGGTCATTACACTTGAATCTTCGAATCAAGGTCTTATGACTTGATGCATCGATCAAGGGTTTGTTTTGTGCAACAATTCACCACATCTTGATAGAAATCTCAGTGCACAACTCCATTCAATGTCTGAATTGATCAGTTCCTTAACTCTTGTTATAAGTTTGATGTTACGTAAATCTTCTTTCTGACGAAACAAAAGAAAAAGGGTTTGAGCTTTAAGTTACCCAAAAATATTTCAGCTTGAATCCAGAGGCTGTGATCTTTCCATTATATAGAGCTTTACAGTGTACACGATAAGTGTCTGTTACTAAGAGATAATGATATAACTACTATGTTTTTTTATCACAACAGAATCTAGAAGTCTATTTTGTATAAGGAGTCCTAACTACACTAGGAATTTTCATATGACATGCCTTTACCTTATCATTCCTCCCCCGCCTACAAATTGATGGGGCAAGGAAGCACAGGAATTTTAGACACTAGGAAGTGAAAACCAGATGCGGACAGCCCTTTAGTAAATATGTCAATCACTTGATATGTTATGGAGATGAATTGAACATCAAGTTCCTTTGTAACCACTTTCTGTTGAACATAATGATAATCAACTTCAACATGTTTTGTTCGTGCATGAAACATTGGATTAGATGCAATAGTAATAGGACTCAGATTGTCACATCAAATGTGAGGACAATGCAAAAATATCTTGAGATCACAGAATATGCTTCTAAGGTATTAAATTTTAGAAGTTGTAAATGCTAATTGCCTGTACTCAGCCTCTGCACTAGAGCGTGAGACAGTACGGTGCATTTTTAGGCTCTAAGAGATAAGGTTTTTCCCAAGGTAAACATAGTAGCCTTCTATGGAACATCGAGTATCCAGATCCCCAGCATAATCTGTATCGAAATAGGCACTAATGAATAAGGAACCTCGTTTATATTGAAGTTGACCATGGTTAATTGTAAACTTGAGATACTGTAGAATACGTTTCACAAGGACCCAGTGAGCAGAAGAGGGACTATACATAAATTTAGATACTTGATTTATAGAATAGGAGATGTCATGCCGGGTAAGTGTTAAGTATTGGAGAGCTCCCACAACATTGTGAAACTAAGTAGGATCAGCAAGTTTGTCACCAGAATGAAGGATGAGTTTCTGACCAGAAGGTGCTGGAGTTGTGCATGGCTTAGCCTCATGCATGTTGGTCTTGCAAAGAAGATCCACGATATACTTCTTTCGTGTCAGATAGAGTGTCTCCCCGTCATAAGTAGCTTACATGCCAAGAAAGTAATAAAGGCAGCTAAGATCCTTCATAGAAAACTCAGTTCCAAGTTGAGCTGGTACACCATGCAATCTCACAACCTCTTTCAAGTACAGCTTCGCCAATCTTCTCACGGGAAGCTTTCCTGGAAGTGCAAGGAAATGAGCTGACTTCGTAAGGCGATCCACAATCACCCAAATACCCGTACTACCACCAGAAGTACGAGGTAACTGATACATAAAATCCATGGTGATATGCTCCCATTTCCACACTGGAATCTCCAAAGGTTGTAGTTTGCCTGCCGGTTTCTAACGTTCCGCCTTCACTTGCTGACAAATCAGGCATGCTCACGTACATTGTTATTTTCCTTTTCATATTTTGCCACCAGTAATGAGCTTTAAGTGTCCGGAACATCTGTATACTACCCGGATGCATAGCATATGAGGAACAATGAGTTTCATTGAGTATTTTCTTCTTCAAATCATCATCTCTGGGCATACATAATCTCCCCCTGAACATCAAAGTGCCATCACTCCTCATCCAAAACTATGCTGGTACATTATTCTGAATCAAATTCTTCTTGCTCAACAGATAGGCATCTAAATCTTGAGCTTCACGAACTTGGTCAAGTAACACCGGAAAAACTTGGAAGCTGGCTAACAATGCTCCATCATCTTTCCACTCCAACTCTGCTCTCGTTGCTCGCAACTCTGGCAAAAGTAACACTCTAGCAACATGTACATGGAAGAGAGAAGCTCCATGCTTCCGACTAAGAGCATCAGCAACCACGTTAGCCTTTCCTGGATGATACTCGAAAGTGTAGTCATAATCATCAATCAGCTCCATCCATCTTCGCTGCCTTATATTCAAATCTGGCTGTGTACGCAAGTAGGTAAGACTTTTATGATCGGTGTAAATCTTGCACTGCGCTCCGTACAAGTAGTGTCTCCAACTCTTCAATGCTAATATAATGGCAACTAACTCCAGATCATGAGTAGGATAGTTAACTTTATGAGGTTTCAACTGTCTAGAACCATATGCCACCACATTTCCATGCTGCATCAAGACACAACCTAGACCTAACTTCAAAGCATCAATATACACAACATACTCACCATTATCGTCAGGTAAAGACAACACTGGTGCAGTAGTCAACCTCTCCTTCAAAGTCAAGTAGCTTTCCTCACAAGCATCAGGCCATTCAAACTTGAGTCATTTCTTCGTAAGACGGGTAAGCGGTGCCGCTATCCATGAAAAGTCTTGTACGAATCAGCGATAGTAGCCTGCTAAGCCCAAGAAACTCCATATCTCAGCCACGTTGGTAGGTTTGCTCCAATTCAGCACTGCATCAATTTTATCAGGATCCACGCTGACTCCCTCAGCTGATATCACGTTACCCAAAAACTTTACACTGTCTACCACAAACTCACACTTGATAAACTTTGCGTACAACTAAGCGTCTCGCAAAGTCTGCAAAACTGCATGCAAATGCTTTTTGTGTTGCCCCACACTCCTGGAATAAATTATGATGTCGTCGATGAACACAATGACGAACATATCCAGATAACGTCTGAAAATCCGATTCATCAAGTCCATGAAAGCAGCTGGCGCATTGGTCAACCCAAACGGCATAACAAGGAACTCATAGTGCCTATAACGTGACTGAAACGCCATCTTATCCACATCAAACTCCCAGATCCGTAGATGATGGTATCCATACCTGAGATCAATCTTTGAGAAGACTAAAGCTCCTTTCAGCTGATCGAACAAATCATCAATCCGTGGAAGTGGATACTTGTTCTTCACCGTAACCTGATTCAACTTCTGATAGTCAATGCATGGCCTCATCGAACCATCATTTTCCTCACAAACAACACTGGAGCACCTTAAGGTGAAACACTAGGTCGAATGAAGACTTTCTCAATCAATTCCTAAAGTTGAATCTGTAACTCCCTCAACTCTGCTGGTCCCATACGATAGGGTGTTTGCGATATAGGTCTAGTACTTGGAAGTAACTCATTGGTGAAGTCAATCTCCCTGACTGGAGGGACACCGAGTAAGTCCTCGAGAAACACATCTGGATACTCACAAACCACTGCAATATCACCAATGTCCGGTACACGAACAATCGTATCGATCACATGTGCTAGGTAAGCCATACAACCTTTCCTCAACATCTGCTCAGCCTTCATTGCTGAAATCAGACAAGGCAAAGTAGTAGTCTTTTCACCACGGAACAAGATTTCAGGCATGCCTGGACTCTTAAAAACAACCTCCTTCTTGTGTCAGTCAAGAACAGCCCAATGGTTCTCCAAGAAATCCATGCCCAAAATCACGTCAAAATCCACAATATCTAGCAGCATCAAATCCGTGGCTAACCCATAATCGCCAATAAAAATCTCACAATCTCTATATACCCACCCGACACACACTACCTCGCGAGATGGATACAACACTCGCCACAAAAATCTCACAATCCGCAGGTACAGTAGACAATGATGCTAATCTATATGACATGAATGAATGTGTAGCTGAAAAGACCCAATCCCGATTTAGTTACCTAAACCAGAATCAAACCCTTCCGAAAATACGAACCAACAAAATTTTTTCAAAATTTCGGCAGAGTTTCGTTACTAACGTGGAATTGCATAAACCTGCACCCTGAAAATAACACTTCATCCTATGCCACAAAAGCCAAACCGTGGGCACTAATCCCATCCGGATTTCTCAACATCAATAATAATCAATAACAGTAATCAAACTGTACTATGTAAATATGTATATCCGAGAAAATCCGTATAAACATGTATCAGAATGTATCAGAGCGACCTCTAGTATAACATATATACAATATATACACATCAGTAGGCGAAACAAGAACCTACTGGAAAGCACAAGTAACTCTGATCACTAGCCTCCAAACCGCGACGTGAAAACACCAAACCTGAACTGCAACTGGGCACGGAAACCGAAAAGCCCAGGGGAAAGACATGAAACACGTTAGAGTGAGTGGACGAAAATAAATGTCTTTCACCAATTAATATATATGTTTAAAATAACATATGCGAGTCCAGGTAAGTAGAAATAATAAAGTACACGAGGTAAAACTCACAGTCCTCCAGTGTACTGAGCATGCAAGTAAAAATCTCACGGGGTCACTCATGGACACACACCGTGCTAGTACAGTCTGAATCACGGGATCCCGGACCCACACGTGACTCTAGCCAGAAAGGCCTCAGGTCAGAGGTATGCCTCCCCCCGGTAAAGACCTCGGGTCAGGAGTCAGAGCCTCCCCTGGCAATAAGCCTACCATCGGGGATCAGCCGAGAGGCAAGTGTATCGATACAACAACATAATCAAGACTGTACTCTGTGTAAACCAAATCATAAACATCTCGATGCAAATGCAATATACAGCATATAAATGCATATACGTAATATATAATGATATAAACATAATCAGCTAACACATGCTCGTATAACTCGTAATCTCGTACGCATGCTCAAATTCGAAAATCATATAAAAAACTCGCAATCATTTCCGTGAAAAGAATTTGTCCACTCACAGGTGAGCAAAACGCGCACCCGCGCTAATCTCGAGGACCGGCGGAAGATCCCTCGCCAGAAGCTCGGTCACGATCCCGATCTCGATCTCCTGAATATCCACAAAACATAACTGATTAATATCGTAATCCACAACACTGTACTGATGCACGGAAACCAACCGTTCCCGGAAATACGAAATACAGTGCAAAATGAATTACGGAAATCCCGAAATCCCCACTCGAAACCTCGACTAAAAATCGGCTAACCAAATCAACCCGAAAACCTCCGTACGATAACCAGGACGCGATTTCGAGAAAAACGACACTAATTACATCGAAATCTGAAAAAGTCAACTTTCCAGCCGTTGACCGCCGCTGCCGGCGGCGACGCGCCGTCAACGGTGGAATCACATGGCCAAAATCTCCAGATCACAAGTTCCCATCCAACCGAGTCACTTTCTCAACTACCTCGAAACCCAAATCTTCCCGGAACCCAGTCAATTCCAGCCCGAAACCCGATCGGAAAACCTTACCGGTGACCTAATCGGACCTCCATGAATCCTCCACCAAATCCAAAAATAAACACATGGAAAGGATCACCAGACCAAGGGAAGACGAACCCCTAACCTTTTAGCCACCGAGGCTCGCTGGAGAACCACCTCCCATCACCGACGATTCAACCCAGTTCGGCCCGACTCGAAACCTACCAAACCTTAATCAATTTTCATCAAACTACAGCCAAACCCACTCGAAATCAAGAGGGAAAGAAAACCTTACCCTTGCCGGAAGCAGAGGTGGCCGGAAAATGGGTCGTCGGACGATGAAGACCAAAACGGAAAGTTTCCACTTCGGGTCAACGGTCAACTTACCAAAAATAGAAAGTCAACGACTGGTCAAACTGAAACAGTGTTTTACGACAAATTCTCGACTATTCCGCTATTTATACTCGAGCCTCGGGTCGATCGACGGTCCAAAATGAAAATACGAAATGATTCGGATAAGCTCGAAATAATTGGATAAACTCGTCGGAACCCGAAACTTCAAATAATCATAAAATATTCCTCAGTTATCGGAAAAATCTTCCGGAACCGCCCACGAGCTCGAAATCATGTACCCTACAATTTCTGTGAAGACACCCAACTCAAAGTCTCGACTAAAAACATAGTCGCGAATCGAATCGACAAACCACACAATATCGTAAAACTGTGATTATAACCAAATCTCAAGAATCGTGCCAAACACACATCTGATTCTGGTTCGGGTCGTCACAAATCTACCCCCCTTAAAGAAATTTCGACCTCGAAATTTACGTACCTGTCATGTGAACAAATGAGGATACTGCTCCCGCATACGCTGCTCGGTCTCCCAGGTGGCCTCCTCAACTGAATGGTTCTGCCACAAGACCTTCACCAGCGGAATCACACGGTGCCTCAACTCCTGCTCACGACGATCAAGAATCTGCACTGGCTCCTCTACATACGATAAATCCTCTCTGATCGGCAACTGCTGTGGGGCTAACACATGTGAAGGATCTGAAATGTACTTCCGCAACATCGAAACATGGAAGACATCATGAACATGATCGGTGTTTAACCACCCTCAAAATTACCCTATAATGAACTTAATTTGCTTGTCAATGCAGTACAATAGTATAGGGGTCAATCCACAGGGAAAGATGAGACTCAATACTCTAAACTACAAACAGACGCGAAAGTCAGAAATCTGACAGACTCGACCACGGGACACTAACGTAATTAATTAAAATATCTAGACTCAACCTAAAATTACGAAATTAACACTGAACACTAAAGACACCCTAGCGAACTACCACGCGAAATTTCAATGCAATCGGAGTTCACTTGGTTGGCGAACAAAATTATGCAAAACAGACTACTAAACTGAAACAGAAAACAGAGTATAAGTAAAACTGACAATCAATGATTAAATAGGTTAAGGTAAGTGTTATCCACCACCGTCAATCCATCTAGACGACAAATGCTTAACTAAATAATGCAAATATTATGAATGAAAGACTCTCAGGAAGGTCCCGAGCTGTGAACACAACCTATTACCTGATCCTTATGTTTACAACATTGAAGGTCTGCTTATCAATATTGTCTATCCCTCAAAGAACCCGAAGTCACAGACTCGAATTAACTAAGAGAAAAGCATTAAGATTTAGAAAGGGTTTGAGAATCTACAAGGCTTCATAAGTACACTACGGTCGTGTCTTACTAGACCTAGGGTTTCTTATACCAAGCATGTATGTGTTCTACTATTGAAACTTGAGGAGGGTAATAATCACCAACAGCCATCAATTTTCTTAGAATTAGATTCCTAAACATGCATACTAAGCGTGCACTCAAAGCATACATAATCAAGAATCATCACTGTATAAATAACAAAGAAACCTCATTCAAATAACAAAAACAAAACTTAATTAACGTGCATAAGCAATCTAGACATCATGAACGGGGCTTCAAAACAGCCCCTTAACAATGGAGTTTAGCTCCTCATGGAATCAGAAAATTCTAATCTAAAAAGAAAAGAGAAAATTATCGAATCGTCTCCCTCCGTCCCCTTGCGTACGTTCTCTTCTTCGCTATTTATATGTTCCAGACTTAGCTAGGTTAATTAACCTAGCTAGCAAATCACGTGCAAGACTCCAAAATCCAGCCCAATATTCATAATCTCATTATTATATTAGGACTCCTCCTTTTCTTCTCCTCGCTAGCAACTTCGCCAAGCCATATATATATAAGTCTAAGTTAATTCACTGGCAAGAATGCATCACGTGCACTCCCCACTTTTCAATCCACTTGATATATATAAATAAGCATGCAGCCATCTTGATACAAAAAAACTCCCTCCATGTACGTCCTTGCTAGCAACTTGCCAGCCCATCGAACTTCACTAGCTATATAAACCAATATATAATTAGCAAAAGCTGATTATCCTCATGTTGTTCACGTGCACACACCAACAAGTCTATATGCAAATGGACTCCCAAAGTCCAAGTCCAACTCTTCTTCTCTCCTTGCTCGCCAAAGACAAAACCTCCTCGCCAAGGTTTCCTCGCCAAGATATATTATTTATTTAATCTCTTTTTCTTCATTTATCTCCAAAATACCTAAGAACAAATAATAATGTTAAATTACTTAAAAACATAACAAAAGAGCTAAATATAAGGTTCGGTTAAGCACATAAACGTTGCATAAATATGCAACTATCAGAATACCCCACACTTAGCTTTTGCTAGTCCTCGAGCAATACACTAAACTAAGACTCTGAAAAGACTCAACAAAACTCTAACTACATGACTCTAACGCCCTCAACAAATTGTCTCAGCAATCTTCCACAATTGTAACACCAAGATAAGTGACTCCAAATTAACATTCCACAAAGTTTCGAAAATTAATTTCAATGCATGACACACATGTAATATGTAGGACGAAGTCATAATCATGGTGAAAGTAAAGCTGTAGCATGCGAAAAAACAAGTCAAGATTCAACCTCACAGGTATATGCTCTCAAAAGTGTTTCTCTCAAAATATGTCTAAGGTTTTCACTCAGCTCAATTACTTGTCAAATGGACCACACCATATGCTTACACTTGTGACAAATCTCCACAGATCAAAGGCTGCCATCTTGAGGATCAAAAGGACTTTCATGGGTCGTAATGGGGCTTGGCTCATAGGTTAAAGAATAAATGGATAAGGAATTCAAATATAATTCTAGAAGCCAGTAGAGCACCAAATAAGAGACTTCTTCAAACTTTACAACCATGAATTTTCTCACTTTTGTGGCCGAATTTCATCTTGTTGGGCCTTCACGTCATTGTTTTTGTCAACAGTTAACTCGGGTATCAAGCTAGACATCACATTTTTTTTCTTCTTTTTTTCCTTTTTTTTTTCAAACACTAGCTTGATACCCCACACTTATTTCTTTGCATCACTTTCCGACATTGTCGTCGTCTTCACATATCTGCCTCATGTATAGCTCTACCAAGTCCTAGAACAAGGGTAAAGATATAACTATTCTAAGGTTTAAGGTCAGAGATATGTGGTGATGACATAAAGTTTAAACATGTAGGCTCAAAGTGGTTAACTAAGGAGTGCACATCTTGTGTACACAAAATTAGGACACAGGCTTATATGGCAATGGTGGTGTCCCCTAAATGCCTTTATCACTTCCTCAATCAAAACAAGTATTGACTATAAGCTTTGAAAAGCACAAGAGCAAGTTCTAGTAAATTCTAGAGTCCATTAACTTAATCTGTGGCAAGCAATTGACACTCAATAAAGAAAGCATGTGTAATCACATAGAGGCTCAATCGCTCACAGGTTAAATGAATCTCAACAAAGTTTAAGCATGCCAAAAATCTGTACCATGTTAACTTTTTCTACATCCACTACACATTCGCATATGCATCATATATCAAGATTAACCAAAGAAACTTGAATAACAAGAACATCTTTTAGTCA
Organism: Geum urbanum; assembly: GCA_946800695.1. Lineage (NCBI taxonomy): Eukaryota > Viridiplantae > Streptophyta > Magnoliopsida > Rosales > Rosaceae > Geum > Geum urbanum. The sequence continues at coordinate 22,477,558 of OX327003.1, read as the reverse complement.
CAATTACGGAAGATAGAATCACATCATGGACTAGTTAAGGGCACCTAAGACACAAAACAAAAGACTTTTTTTATGTTTTTCTTGACACTTTTTACTTTTGTATTTGGTTTTTCAAATAAGTCACTAAAATACCCAAGGAAAACAAAGAAAAACTCAAAAATTCCAACCTCTGGCGAGCAGCTCGCCAGACTCTGTGTACTGTACAACACATCTCGCCAGAATTGTACAAAATTAATCACTCATTGTAATTGGCTGAAATTTTGCGAACACTACCTAGACACATGTACAAAACTGCCCTCAAAATTTCAGAAAATTACGAGACCTATAACTATGTCAAATAAATTATACAAAACAGCAGACTGCTTGCTCGCCAGCCTCAAGAATACCAATGTGGCGAACAACTTCGCTGGCGAACAACTTCGCTCGCGAGAATATTACAAAATTAGTCATATATCGTAATTGGCTGAAATTTTGCGAGCACTAACTAGACACATGTACAAAACTGCCCTCAAAATTTCAGAAAATTACGAGACCCCTAGCTATAGAAAATAAATGACACGAGCGAAGCTCGCCAGACCCAACTTAGTTCCTTTAAAACTGTTGCTCGCATGACTCAGCTTCACTCGCAAGAATTATATAGAATTAATGACAGAGTGTAATGAGCTGAAATTTAGAGGGAACAAAGTAGACACATTTATATACATTCTCTAAAAATTTCAGAAATTTAAGAGACTTCTAGATATACCAAGAAAATCACACAAAACATCAAACTGCACAGTACAACATGCGAAGCTCGCCAGAAACTCATTCCCTCGCTAGAATTTTTCAGAATTGATCATAAATTGGAATGAGCTGAAATTTTAAGAGAACAAATTAGACACATGTGAAAACATCCTCTCAAAATTTCAGAAAATTACGAAACTTCAAGCTATGTCAATAAATTGACACAAAACAGCATACCGTACAGTACCGAAATAACGAAAAATTTATACATAGACGCTAAGGATATGATATAAACCCCACCCCATACTTGAAATTTGCATTGTCCTCAATGTTAGACAAAACTTAAAATATACAATACATCAAACAAGCATGGAATAAGACACATAACACATCACAAATCACACTAACATGGAGAAAAAAATAAAGAAAAAGAGAAGGGATAAGAATTCAAATCTGGCAGCCAAGCTTCTCCATCAACATGGGTTGCCTCCCAAGTAGCGCTAAGTTTAACGTCCTCAGCCAGACATCTTCAAAACCATCAGGTGGCTGTGGTCTTGGCTCGATCAAGTGTTTGGTCCTTAACAATGATGTCATATGAGCTCTACCAAGCAACTTGGGTACCCTTGGACTCCTACACACACAAGACTCCAAGTGTCTTCTTTCTTTCTTCTTCTTTATCCAAAGCCTCCTCCTCTTGAGTCCAACAAACAAGGTAAAGAGAATATCCTTGTTGGACATATGGTGATCAGGTAGCACCATCTCAATATGCTCCAAAATATAAGGGGGCTCGGTAAGTAAATCCTCAAACTCAAGTGTTTCTTTGGTGCAAGAAACATGTGCGGAACTTGAGTTTGGCATTGATAGCTCATGTGGTTGTTCATGTAGTGGCAGCACCATCTCAATATGAGGAATTTCGATGGACTCTTCCTCAAGGAATTCACATATCTCATCATCATCAAAGAATGTATCCCCTTCATCCATTGCAATTTCAGCCCCAGTAGTCAAATTCGAAGACCTATATTCAAGAAGGGCTTCGAGCTCATCCAATTCTTGCTTGATCGGCTTCCATTCTTCAATTTTTGGCTGACTTGATCCAAGCACTGTCTCCAAAATATCCTATTTCTCATTCACCGAGTGCTGCATAAATTCCTGCATAAAATTATCAAATGTATCAATAGAAAAACAGGAATACAAATCATTATCACTAGGATGCCTCATTGCGTTGAAGATGTTGAAGCAGATCTTTTCTTCATCAACTTTCATGGAGAGGGTACCATTGAAACAATCTATCTTGGTCCTAGCGGTCCGTAGGAATGGACGACCAAGTATCAATGGTAGCTCTGATGGTTGTGGCTCTGCCTCCATCTCTAACACGAAGAAATCAGCTGGAAAGATCAACTTACCTACCTGCACCAAAACATCTTCAACAAAACCTCTGGGGTAGCAGTTAGATCGATCAGCTAATTTAATTGTAACACCAGTTTGTTGTAATGCACCAATATTCAAAGTTTTATACACAGAGTAAGGCATTAAATTTATTGATGCACCCAAATCAAGTAAAGCTCCAGTAAAATTAGTGTTACCAATTGTACATGGGATGGTGAATCGTCCAGGATCTCCCATCTTGGGTGGTAGTTTCCTCTGAAGTACCGCTGACACCTTCTCACTCAAGGCTACGGTCTCGGTCCCTGTGAACTTCCTCTTCATTGTACAAATTTCCTTAAGAAACTTTGCATACTTCGGTATTTGCTTAATCGCATCGAGCAACAGAATGTTCACTTCCACCTTCCGGAATGTATCTAGAATCTCTTGCTCCAATTCATCCTTCTTCTTGTTTTTCAACCTGCCAGGAAAAGGAACACGTAAAGGAATTGAAGGAGAAGGTGCAGAAATTGACTTACCTGATTTTTCATTTGATGATTTTTTCTGTCCAGGTACACTCTTCTCTCCCTGATCCTGCAGTAGTGGTGGAAATGGCAGCACTTGTTCTAGGACCGGTTCATCTTCTAAAGAATTTTTTGTAGGCTTTTCAACCTCTTCAATCACTCTTCCACTTCTCAATGTGATCACATTAGCTTCATGTTGAGATCTTGGGTTCTTAACCACATTGCTTGGAAGAGTACCTTGTTCTCTTGTTGACACCTGTTGCTGAAAGCTGTTCAGCTGCTTCTCCATAAGCTCAAATGCCTTGCTAGAGTTCTTGTTGTGCATCTCAATCCCCTCTAGCCTAGCCAATATGGCTGCCATGATAGGATCAGGAGCTGGAGCTGCAACCGGCTGTTGTACCTGCTGAAATTCAGGTCTTACCTTGAATCCGGTGGGTGGGTTCAGCACATTGTTTGTGTTTCCATAGCTAAAATTAGGATGATTCCTCCATCCCGGATTGTATGTGTTTGAAAATGGATCATTTCTTGATGCACGTTGTTGCACAAAATTCACCTGCTCTTCTTCAGGAATAAAAGGACAAGATTCATTAGTGTGATTTGACATAGAGCAAACAGAACATACCTGAAAAACAGATGATGATGATGTCGTTTGGCTCTTGATGGCAGTAGAAATGGACTCCAACTTCTTCTCTATTGCTTTCATTCTCTTGTCCATGTCTGGGTTGGTGGCAACCTCAAATACAGCTTGTTGTTTCTTGCTCGCCAACGTTCTCTCTCTTGTATAGAACTGTTTGGTGTTCTCAGCCAATTTTTCTATGGTATCACGAGCTTGCTGACCTGTTTGGTACATAAACATACCTCCACATGCAGAATCCACTCTTGTCTTATTGGCTGGCTCCAGACCTTCATAAAAGAAAGTCATCATGTCCTCTAGATCATACCCATGATGTGGGCATTTCCTCAACAACTCCTTGAAATGACTCCATGCCTCATGAAGCATGTCACCATCTTTTTGTATGAAGCTATTAATCTCCTTCTTCAACTGCTTAGTCTTCTGGGCTGAGAAATACTCTTTCATGAACGTCACCTTCATCTCATCCCAAGATTGTATAGACCTAGGAGCCAAAGAATTGAACCACATCTTCGCTCCTTCCTTCACAGAAAAAGGAAATAAAATTAGTTTCAACACATTAGATTCAACATTTTGTAAATTTTGTGTTGATGCTAAAGCTTCAATATCAGCCAAATGTTGCTGAGGATCTTCTGAAAACACCCCCCGATAATGAGGTAGGGCTGATAGTAAAGCAGGGGGTACTGAATATGTCCCAAGAGCCGGCAACACTATTGGTGATGAATTCCCCTGAGCACTAGGTACAAAAGAATTCATCAACGTTCTTGGTTGTTCTCCCATTGCTGCTCTTTGTGGTGGCGATCGAGGAACTTCTTCTTCTGAATCTGAACTTGTTTCCACCTCAATCTCAGGTTCTGACACTGTGCCACTCGTGTTTCCAACCTCCAGTTCTGCTCGCCTCTTCTGCTTCCGGTTTTGCTTAGCTGAGCGCTCAATCTCCAAATCAAGCAATAAAGGCTCAGTTCTCCTTGACCTTCGAGTATGCATGCACTAAGTACCTGCACACAAGAGACACATACACTACAAAAGAAATGAAACAAAACAAAACAAAACAGAAACAAAAGACACGTTAGAATATAAAGACTAGATCTCTCCCCGGCAACGGCGCCAAAATTTGATCGGTGTTTAACCACCCTCAAAATTACCCTATAATGAACTTAATTTGCTTGTCAATGTAGTACAATAGTATAGGGGTCAATCCACAGGGAAAGATGAGACTCAATACTCTAAACTACAAACAGACGCGAAAGTCAGAAATCTGACAGACTCGACCACGGGACACTAACGTAATTAATTAAAATATCTAGACTCAACCTAAAGTTACGAAATTAACACTGAACACTAAAGACACCCTAGCGAACTACCACGCGAAATTTCAATGCAATCGGAGTTCGCTTGGTTGGCGAACAAAATTATGCAAAACAGACTACTAAACTGAAACAGAAAACAGAGTATAAGTAAAACTGACAATCAATGATTAAATGGGTTAAGGTAAGTGTTATCCACCACCGTCAATCCATCTAGACGACAAATGATTAACTAAATAATGCAAATGTTATGAATGAAAGACTCCCAGGAAGGACCCGAGCTGTGAACACAACCTATTACCCGATCCTTATGTTTACAACATTGAAGGTCTGCTTATCAATATTGTCTATCCCTCAAAGAACCCGAAGTCACGGACTCGAATTAACTAAGAGAAAAGCATTAAGATTTAGAAAGGGTTTGAGAATCTACAAGGCTTCATAAGTACACTACGGTCGTGTCTTACTAGACCTAGGGTTTCTTATACCAAGCATGTATGTGTTCTACTATTGAAACTTGAGGAGGGTAATAATCACCAACAGCCATCAATTTTCTTAGAATTAGATTCCTAAACATGCATACTAAGCGTGCACTCAAAGCATACATAATCAAGAATCATCACTGTATAAATAACAAAGAAACCTCATTCAAATAACAAAAACAAAACTTAATTAACGTGCATAAGCAATCTAGACATCATGAACGGGGCTTCAAAACAGCCCCTTAACAATGGAGTTTAGCTCCTCATGGAATCAGAAAATTCTAATCTAAAAAGAAAAGAGAAAATTATCGAATCGTCTCCCTCCGTCCCCTTGCGTACGTTCTCTTCTTCGCTATTTATATGTTCCAGACTTAGCTAGGTTAATTAACCTAGCTAGCAAATCACGTGCAAGACTCCAAAATCCAGCCCAATATTCATAATCTCATTATTATATTAGGACTCCTCCTTTTCTTCTCCTCGCTAGCAACTTCGCCAAGCCATATATATATAAGTCTAAGTTAATTCACTGGCAAGAATGCATCACGTGCACTCCCCACTTTTCAATCCACTTGATATATATAAATAAGCATGCAGCCATCTTGATACAAAAAAACTCCCTCCATGTACGTCCTTGCTAGCAACTTGCCAGCCCATCGAACTTCACTAGCTATATAAACCAATATATAATTAGCAAAAGCTGATTATCCTCATGTTGTTCACGTGCACACACCAACAAGTCTATATGCAAATGGACTCCCAAAGTCCAAGTCCAACTCTTCTTCTCTCCTTGCTCGCCAAAGACAAAACCTCCTCGCCAAGGTTTCCTCGCCAAGATATATTATATATTTAATCTCTTTTTCTTCATTTATCTCCAAAATACCTAAGAACAAATAATAATGTTAAATTACTTAAAAACATAACAAAAGAGCTAAATATAAGGTTCGGTTAAGCACATAAACGTTGCATAAATATGCAACTATCAGAACACGAGCCATCTCAGCCGGTAACTCAAGTCTTTAAGCAACAGCTCCAACCCTCTCCGTAATCTCATACGGACCAATGTAACGCGGTCGAAGTTTGCCACGCTTCCCGAAACGCACAACTCCTCTCCACGGAGATAGTTTCAGGAAGACCCAATCACCAACCTCGAACTCTAAACTCTTGCTCCTCACATCCGCGTAACTCTTCTGCCGATCTTGGGCGATCTTCAGGCGATCCCGAATAACCTGAATGTCCTCCATCGTGGTTTTCACCAAATCAGGACCAATGAGCCAACGCTCGCCCACCTCACTCCAACACAATGGAGTGCGACACTGCTTCCCGTACAGAGCCTCGTACGGTGCCATCTCAATACTGGCCAGATAACTGTTGTTGTAGGCGAACTCAATCAAGTGCAACTGCTGATCCCAGTTTCCACGAAACTGCAACACACACGATCTCAGCATATCCTCAAGAGTCTGAATGGTCCGCTCGGATAGCCCGTTAGTCTGAGGATGAAAAGCTGTACTAAATCGCAATCTCGTGCCCAACGCTCGCTGTAAAGCCTGCCAAAACTCAGAGGTGAACTGACTATCACGGTCAGAAACAATCGATACAGGCACACCATGCAAGCGAACAATCTCAGATAAGTACAACTTGGCTAATCTGCCCACTGAAATCTTCCCTGGAAGTGCAAGAAAGTGTGCGGATTTCGTCAATCGGTCAACAATAACCCAAATGCCAGTGTTGCCTGCCGAAGTACGTGGCAACTGATAGACGAAATCCATCGTGATATGCTCCCACTTCCAAACCGGAATCTCAAGTGGCTGTAGTTTCCCTACAGGTTTCTGCCTCTCCGCCTTCACCAGCTGACAAATCAAACACCGACTCACGTACGCGGCAATCTCCCGCTTCATGTTGCGCCACCAATAGTACGCTCGAAGTGTACGAAACATCTTCGTACCTCCAGGATGCATCGCATACGCTGAACTGTGGGCCTCATTCAGAATCTCCTTCTTCAAATCCTCGTCTCTGGGTACACATAGTCTGCCTCTGAATAGCAACGTATCGTCGTCGCTCAAACGGAACTCTGTAGGTACACCATTCCGTATCATGGTCTTCTTGCCCAGCAAGTAAGGATCTGAATCCTGTGCCTCCCGTACCTGATCAACCAACACTGGTCAAACCTGGAAACTGGCCAACAAAGCTCCATCATCATCATACCCAAATACAGCACCCGTAGCTCGAAGCTTGGCTAACATCGATACTCTGGCTACACACATGTGAAACAATGAAGTTCCAGATTTCCGGCTAAGTGCATCCGCTACAACGTTGGCCTTTCCTGGATGGTACTCAAACGTACAATCGTAGTCGTTGATCAACTCCATCCATCGGCGCTGCCTCATATTCAGATCCGGCTGCGTCCGCAAATAGGTGAGACTCTTGTGGTCAGTGAAAATCTTACACTGAGCACCATACAGATAATGTCTCCAACTCTTCAACGCTAACACAATAGCGGCTAACTCCAAATCATGCGTCGGATAGTTGACCTCGTGCGGTTTCAGCTGTCTGGAACCATATGCCACAACTTTACCATGCTGCATCAACACACAGCCAAGGCCCAACTTCGACGCATCGCTGTATACAACAAACTCACCACTGTCGTCTGGCAACGTCAGAACCGGTGCGGTAGTCAATCTCTCCTTCAGGAGCAAATAACTCTCCTCGCACGCATCAGACCACTCAAACTTGACGCCCTTCTTCGTCAATCTGGTCAGTGGTGTAGCTATCCGGGAGAAATCCTGTACAAACCGTCGATAATATCCTGCAAACCCCAAGAAACTCCGGATCTCCGGTACAGTAGTGGGTCGACTCCAATTCAGCACGGCCTTGATCTTGTCAGGATCAACACTAACTCCCTCGGCCGAAATCACGTGGCCCAGAAACTTCACACTATCCAACCAGAACTCACACTTGCTAAACTTCGCGAACAGCTGATGGTCCCGCAAAGTCCGCAACACTGCTCGCAAGTGCTTCTTGTGCTGGCCTACACTCCTCGAGTATATCAAAATATCATCAATGAATACAATCACGAACTTGTCCAGGAACCGTGTGAACACTCGATTCATCAAGTCCATGAAAGCTGCGGGGGCGTTGGTCAACCCAAACGGCATAACCAAAAACTCATAGTGCCCGTACCGCGTCCTGAATGCTGTCCTGGCCACATCTGAATCTCGGATCCTCAACTGATGATATCCGGATCGAAGATCGATCTTCGAAAAGACTGCTGCTCCCTTCAGCTGATCGAACAAGTCGTCAATCCGTGGCAACGGATACTTATTCCTCACTGTAATCTGATTCAGCTTCCAGTAGTCGATGCACAAACGCATGGACCCGTCCTTCTTTCGTACGAAAAACACTGGAGCACCCCACGGAGAAACACTCGGTCGAATGAATCCCTTCTCTAACAACTCCTGGAGCTGAATCTGCAACTCCCTCAACTCTGCAGGCGCCATCCGGTACGGTGTCTGGGAAATCGGTCCAGTACCCGGCAATAACTCAAAAGTAAAATCAATCTCCCGCACAGGGGGTATACCAGGTAACTCCGCTGGAAACACATCCGAAAACTCAGACACAATCTCAATACTACCAAGATCTGGCACTGCAGCTGTAGTGTCCACAACATGGGCTAAGTACGCAACACAACCCTTCTTCATCAACTGATCCGCCCTCATCGCGGAAATCAAACACGGTAGGGAAGTGTTCTTCTCGCCACGAAACAGTATCTTGGGCAACCCTGGTCGACGAAACGCGACCTCCTTCCTGTGGCAATCAAACATGGCCCAATGCGACTCTAGGAAGTCCATACCCAAAATTAGATCAAAATCCACAATATCAAGCAGTAACAGATCAGCGGCTAAACCATGGCCATCGATAAACACCTCACAATCTCGGTAAACCCAACCGATGCTCACAACCTCACCTGATGGATACAACACTCTCCACAACCCCGGAAGTGGAGATGCAGGTACCGTAGCCAATGATGACAGTCTAAATGATATGAATGAATGTGTGGCACCCGGATCTAACAATGCAAGTACAGGAATACCAAAAACATGTAACGTACCGATAACGACCTCCGGTGATGCTCTGCCCTCACGTAGAGTCATAGCATGAATCCTCACCTGTCCGGCTGGTCATCCTCGCTGGGGCTGTCCCTGCTATCTGCCCTGACCTGCAAACTGTGCCGGTCGCGCTCCAGAAGTGGCACCTCGCTCAACTCCGGAACTCTGGGCCGCATGTCCGTCACCGCCATACAACTGAGGACATTCCCTCGCATAGTGACCCACCTGGCCACAACGAAAACAAGTGACAGGACCCCGCTGACATGGACCCACATGATGTCGACTGCAGAGACTACACAACGGATACTCCCTCGGTACAGCAAATGTGCCTCCAGTACGCCGAGGATAACTAGAACCGCTAGAACCTGCACTAGCCTGTGGCCGCTGTGGTCGATCTCTCCACCTCCTCAATCTCTGCCTCGACATACCCACTGGTGGCTGATGTGATCCACCGCCTGAGGATGAAGCTGAACCAGAAGTATCAGAACTCAGCCTCTTCGAAGGCCCCTGACTCGGTTCGCCTTCCTCAAACCGTCTCGGCCGATACCTCTGCTGTCTCTCCTGCTCAATATCCTCGTCTCGGAGTGCAGCACTAACAAACTCATCAAAGTTGTTCCACGGCATCGTAGTCAGCGTCGCCTTGATGTTCAGATTCAATCCAAGCTCAAACCTACGACACTTGGCTTCCTCTGTAGCCACCATATCTCGCGCAAAACAAGACAAACGGGTAAACCGATCCCGATACTCAAGCACAGACAAACTGCCCTGCCTCAAGTTCGTAAACTCCTCGTACTTGCACTGCTGGGTAGCCTGATTAAAGTACCTCCGCATAAACAAATCACGGAACAAGGTCCAAGGAGTGTCAGCTGGAACTCTGTCGGTGCTAACCCACCAAAAGTATGCATCACCCTCAAGTAATCCAACTGCGGCTACTGACATCTGCTCAGGTGTAAACTGCAGACGCTCACAAACACGCTCAATCTGAACCAACCATGCCTCGCATATCTCTGGATCAACTGAACCCGAAAACACAGTAGCACCCGCAGTGCGAGCCTTGACCACAGGGTCAAAACGCTCTTCCAAACGCAACACTCGCATCAGCAAGTCGCGCGTTCGGCGATCCTCATAAGGATCATCATCCCGATCAACACGGGGACCACGTCGAGGAGGCATCCTACTGATACAAGACAAGCATTAGGTACAAGCAGAAAGAACGTAATCATGAAACCGTAGATATTTGAGGACATACAACACCTGAAGTATTGATGAGTACCGCTGGCCAGTCGGGTCATCACTCCAGTCATGCTGTATCAACTCAAATACCCTAAGCTTCACAACTACAAGAGTCTACAGAATCTGACAACCTAATGCTCTGATACCAAGCTGAAAGGACCCAATCCTGATTCAGTTACCTAAACCAGAATCAAACCCTTCCGAAAATACGAACCAACAAAAAATTTTCAAAATTTCAGCAGAGTTTCGTTACTAACGTGGAATTGCATAAACCTGCACCCTGAAAATAACACTTCATCCTATGCCACAAAAGCCAAACCATGGGCACCAATCCCATCCGGATTTCTCAACATCAATAATAATCAATAACAGTAATCAAACTGTACTATGTAAATATGTATATCCGAGAAAATCCGTATAAACATATATCAGAATGTATCAGAGCGACCTCTAGTATAACATATATACAATATATACACATCAGTAGGCGAAACAAGAACCTACTGGAAAGCACAAGTAACTCTGATCACTAGCCTCCAAACCGCGACGTGAAAACACCAAACCTGAACTGCAACTGGGCACGGAAACCGAAAAGCCCAGGGGAAAGACATGAAACACGTTAGAGTGGGTGGACGAAAATAAATGTCTTTCACCAATTAATATATATGTTTAAAATAAGATATGCGAGTCCAGGTAAGTAGAAATAATAAAGTACACGAGGTAAAACTCACACTCCAGTGTACTGAGCATGCAAGTAAAAATCTCAGGGGGTCACTCATGGACACACACCGTGCTAGTACAGTCCGAATCACGGGATCCCAGACCCACACGTGACTCTAGCCAGAAAGGCCTCAGGTCAGAGGTCTGCCTCCCCCCGGTAAAGACCTCGGGTCAGGAGTCACAGCCTCCCCTGGCAATAAGCCTACCATCGGGGATCAGCCGAGAGGCAAGTGTATCGATACAACAACATAATCAAGACTGTACTCTGTGTAAACCAAATCATAAACATCTCGATGCAAATGCAATATACAGCATATAAATGCATATACGTAATATATAATGATATAAACATAATCAGCTAACACATGCTCGTATAACTCGTAATCTCGTACGCATGCTCAAATTCGAAAATCATATAAAAGACTCGCAATCATTTCCGTGAAAATAATTTGTCCACTCACAGGTGAGCAAAACGCGCACCCGCGCTAATCTCGAGGACCGGCGGAAGATCCCTCGCCAGAAGCTCGGTCACGATCCCGATCTCGATCTCCTGAATATCCACAAAACATAACTGATTAATATCGTAATCCACAACACTGTACTGATGCACGGAAACCAACCGTTCCCGGAAATACGAAATGCAGTGCAAAATGAATTACGGAAATCCCGAAATCCCCACTCGAAACCTCGACTAAAAATCGGCTAACCAAATCAACCCAAAAACTTCCGTACGATAACCAGGACGCGATTTCGAGAAAAACGACACTAATTACATCGAAATCTGAAAAAGTCAACTTTCCGGCCGTTGACCGCCGTTGACCGCCGCCGCCGGCGGCAACGCGCCGTCAACGGTGGAATCACACGGCCAAAATCTCCAGATCACAAGTTCCCATCCAACCGAGTCACTTTCTCAACTACCTCGAAACCCAAATCTTCCCGGAACCCAGTCAATTCCAGCCCGAAACCCGATCGGAAAACCTTACCGGTGACCTAATCGCACCTCCATGAATCCTCCACCAAATCCAAAAATAAACACATGGAAAGGATCACCAGACCAAGGGGAGACGAACCCCTAACCTTTTAACCACCGAGGCTCGCCGGAGGACCACCTCCCATCACCGACGATTCAACCCAGTTCGGCCCGACTCGAAACCTACCAAACCTTAATCAATTTTCATCAAACCACAGCCAAACCCACTCGAAATCAAGAGGGAAGAAAACCTTACCCTTGCCGGAAGCAGAGGTGGCCGGAAAATGGGTCGTCGGACGATGAAGACCAAAACGGAAAGTTTCCACTTCGGGTCAACGGTCAACTTACCAAAAATAGAAAGTACATCAACGACTGGTCAAACTGAAACAGTGTTTTACGACAAATTCTCGACTATTCCGCTATTTATACTCGAGCCTCGGGTCGATCGACGGTCCAAAATGAAAATACGAAATGATTCGGATAAGCTCGAAATAATCGGATAAACTCGTCGGAACCCGAAACTTCAAATAATCATAAAATATTCCTCAGTTATCGGAAAAATCTTCCGGAACCGCCCACGAGCTCGAAATCATGTACCCTACAATTTCCGTGAAGACACCCAACTCAAATTCTCGACTAAAAACATAGTCGCGAATCGAATCGACAAACCACACAATATCGTAAAACTGCGACTATAACCAAATCTCAAGAATCGTGCCAAACACACATCTGATTCTGGTTCGGGTCGTCACAGTAGCCCCTGGATCTAGTAAAGTAGGTACTGGATGACTACCCTATCCACAAGACTGTGTTGCTCGATCACCAGAAGCAGTACCCTGATCTCGTTCAGCACTCTGATCCGCAACACCTCCAAAAGTGCCATGTTGAGGACACTCCAAAAGTAGAGGTGCCATACTGACACTGACCAGAGTGATGTCTGTGGCAGTTGTTGCACAATGGAGATTCTCTCAGTGTAACTGGTGTGCTGAAGAAAGGTCGAGGATAACTCCCACTCGACTGCTGCCTCTGCGGTCGACCCCTCCTCCATCTATGACTCTGCCTAGCAGTGCTAGTAGGATATCTGTAAGGTCAACTACCAGAAGATGATGCTGATCCAGAAGTACCTGAACTCAGCCTCTTCGAAGCACCCTGGTTAGGTCCACCTACTTTAAAGCGATGTGTATGAAACCGCATTTGTCTCTCCCTCTCGATGTCTTCACCTTTAAGTGCAGCACTAACAAACTCATCAAAGTTATCTCGAGGCATAGTCGTCAAAGTCCCCTTGATATTCAGATCAGACCCAACTCAAACCTCCTGCACTTTGATTCCTCTGATGTCACCATATCTAGTGCAAACCGAGACAAACGGGTGAACTTATCCCGATACTCAAGCACTGACATATTCCCCTGCATCAGATTAGTGAACTCCTCATATTTCCACTGCTGAGTAGCTGGATTAAAATATCGATGCATGAACATATTTTTGAACATCGGCCAAGGAGTATCAATAGGAACTAAGTCTGTAGCAACCCACCAAAAGTAGGCATATGACTCAAGCAAACCCACTACTGCTACAGTTTTCTGTTCATGAGTAAAATGCAGACGTTCACAAACACGCTCAACCTGAACCACCCAAGCTTTGCACACCTTAGAATTAGGGGAACCAGAAAAAACAGTTGCTCCTGCTATCCTTGCCTTAACTACAGGGGTCAATGCGTTCCTCCAAACGCAATACTCGCATTAACAAGTCACGCGTACGTTGATCTTCATCAGGATCCCCAGTCCGTTCAGCACAGACCCCACATCGAGGAGGCATCCTAAGGATAAAAGATATTAGTCACTGGACATAATGGATGTAATCATGAAACTTCAAACGTGTGAAAGCATACCACACTCTAGAGCATTGATGATTATCCGCTGGCCGGTCGGGTCATCGCTTCGAAAATGCTGTACATTCTCAAATGTCCTTAGTAACACAACTACAAGAGTCTATAGAACCTAAAACCTAATGCTCTGATACCAACGGAAAGGACCCGACTCCGATTTAGTTGCCTAAACTGAAATCAAGCCCCTTCGAAAACACGACCTTAAAATTTTTTTGCCAGAGTTTATTTTGAAATACGTGAGCCAAAATTAGAACCTCCAAAGAGAATCACACTTCGAATATTCCACAAAAGGTTTCTCATCCGGATTTCTCAACATCATATATATAATAAACCATAAGGTTTACAAAAAATCCAGAAAACATTCCGGAGTAAACTCAACGAAAAACAAACATAAGTATTCAGAGCGACTCCTATACACATCATAAACAACCAGTAGGTCGAACTAATAACCTACACGAACTGAAGTGTGACCTAAAATCTACGCCTCCACCGTCGACGTGCAACCTCGGAATTCAAACTGCAAATTGGGCAAAAGAAACCGAAAATTCCAGGGGAAGACAAATGAAATCGTTAGAATGAGTGGATGAAAATAATAATATGCCTTTCCCAACATATAAGTATATATGCTTATAAAAGCATAATGCGAGTCAATGCACATGAAAATCCCGACCAGGTACATTTTTCCTGATCCATAAAGATGCACATAAAATCATGCGGGGTCACTCATGGACTGCTCCGCATAGTACAGTCTAATCACGGGATCCCAAACCCCTTCATGATTATAAGTCTAAAAGACCTCGAGTCAAGATATCTGTCCTTCCCGGGGCATCCCGGGGATCACCTGAGAAGCCAAAGCATCAATGCTACCATTATATCTGAGACTATACTCTGTGTAAACCAAATCATAAATACTTCCCATGCATATGCAAAATCATAAAATGCATAATCATAAAATGCATACTTGTATGTGCATAATTTTAAATGCATACTAATACAATGCATAACGTAAATACATAATCAAGACTCGCAAATCAACTGTGAAAATAAAGTGTCCACTCACAGTACGAAGCTCACTCTGAGGTCCGGCAGAAGATTCCTTGCCAAACACTCGATCACGATCACTTGAATAACAAGGATACGATCAATACATATTTAAACACAAAATACAGAGCTAATACGTCAAGAACCTCTCGTTCTCGAAACACGTATCGCTCGAAATATCGACGAGGATAGCAAAATTTCTAAAATATACCCAAACACCCTCGTCCCAAAATAGAATACTCAAATCAACTCAAAAACCTCACGACTACGATCGGGACACGATTACGAGCAAAACGGTATAAAAATCTCCAAAAAGTCAACCCTCGCCGAAGCTCTGTCGTTGATCGCCGCTGGCAGCGGCGGCGTGGCGTCAACGGTGACATTCCCCGGTGACCCATGCCTCAAACTCTTCCTCTCCTCAAGCCCAACACTTTTTCTCAAAGTCACCACATCATCCAACTACCACCGTGCCAACCATTTATTCCGGCGAGATTTTATCGAGCTCCAAACGTCACCCAATCCGAAAATTTCTGAACCCAAAAGCATCTATGGGTTGAGGGGAGCAAAACCTCCAACCCCAACAACCCCAAAACTGGCCGAAAACCGTCACTCGAATCCGGTAAGTTCCAAGAACTTCACCGAGTTCAGACTCCCACAAATCTCCACCAAATCCACTCAAACCAAGTTCAAATCAATAGGAAATCACAAGAGGAAGCTAACCATGCCAAGCTTTTGGTCTGAGGTGGCCAGAATCGGAAAGTCAGCCGGTGGTCAAGATTTTCTTCGGTGAGCCACGGTCAACGCGGGTCAACGAAAGTCAATGGGTCAAAACTGGTCAACTTGGCCAAAATGTGACTTTTCGACAATTCCATGACTATTTCTATATTTATACTCGCGACCAAAATGATCAATGGTCCAAAATGAATCGAAATCAAACGGATAAACACAACTAAATCTAACGGCCGAAAATATTCATAATTTATTCCACGTAACTCGAAATAATCCTCTGAAAACTCACACGAGCTCGAAATCACGTACACTACAACTCTCGTGAAGAAACTCATATCGAATTTCAAACCAAAAATCTCGTCGTGAACAAACCCGCCATATCGATCAATTTCGGCAAACCGCGACGAATCGTGAAACTTGTAAATCAAGCCAATTAACAAATAATTTCCGGTTCGAGTCGTTACAATTGTAATGTTTCACTTTTGAATTTCATTGGATAGATCCATGTATATCGTGAATAATAATCAATTAACACCACATAATACTTAAAACCATGAAAAGATAGTGTAGAGTAGGACCAAATGTTACAACCCGTACCGAAATCATACGCTTATCGAACCACATTACGCATTATCATGGATTGGCGTATTATTAGGGTTGTGAACGACTTTTTCACCGGGTAAGAATTTGATTTGATTTTCTTCATGAGAATTGTAGAATATTTTATTATGAGCTTGTAGGAATTTGCAGGGAATTTATCGGATAACCAAAGTATTTTTAAGGCTTATTGGATGTTTGTGGTAAAAGGATAATTATGTAAATATTTTATTATTAATTTGGGCGGTTCAATCTGATCCGTTGATCTCTGATCAGATTGAATCTCAGCCCTTGGATCAGCTTTTACCAAAACTATATATAGGTTGTTTTAAAAAAACAAATCGGAAAATCTAATAACCTGTAACCTTGATATAGAGACTGTAGTGTCATGGTTGGAGGTTTCGAGTTGTCTGCTGACTTGATACCTCTTGATGTCGCAAACTTTGATATGATTTTGGGTATGGACTTTCTGGGCAATCACCAAGCTTTCGTTGATTGTCATCGGAAAGAAGTGGTGTTTAGAAGTCCAGGGTTACCAGAGATTTTATTCTATGGAGAAAGAAATGTCCTTTCTTTGTGCTTAATTTCAGCTGTGCGAGATGAGAAGTTGTTGCGGAAAGGGTGAACCGCATACTTAGCACATGTTGTAAACACTCGTGTTTCCATTCCTAACCTTGAGGAAATTGTAATGGTCAGGGATTACCCTGATGTATTTCTTGAGGAATTATCAGGTCTTCCTCCAGAAAGGGAAATTGATTTCACGATCGAGCACCGTACCGTATGGCTCCAACTGAGTTAAGGGAGTTGCAGGTTCAGTTTCAGGAATTAATAGATAAAGGTTTCATCCATCCTAGTATATCACCATGGGGAGCTCCAGTTTTGTTCGTGAAAAAGAAGGATGGTTCTATGCGGTTATGTGTTGATTACTGAAAATTGAATCAGGTGACTGTGAAGAACAAGTATCCTTTGCCTCGTATTGACGATTTGTTTGATCAGTTGAAGGGAGCAACGGTGTTCTTTAAGATTAATCTTCGATCGGGATATCATCAGTTGCAGATTAGAGAGTCTGATATCTCTAAAACCGCATTCTGATCGCGTTATGGGTATTATGAATTTCAAGTGTTGCCATTCAGTTTAACAAATGCACCTGCTGCCTTCATGGCTGTAATGAATCGGCTATTTCAGGATTATCTCGATAAATTTGTTATTGTGTTTATTGATGATATCCTGATTTACTCAAAGGATGTGAGGCAACATGCAGAGCATTTGCATATTATTTTGAAGACTTTAAGGGAATCCCAGTTATACACCAAGTTTAGCAAATGCGAGTTCTTGTTGGATAAGCTGAAATTTCTTGGCCATTTGATTTTAGCAGAAGGAGTTAGTGTCGATCCAGACAAAATTGAGGCTGTGTTGAATTGGAACTGACCTGTGAGTGTGCCAGATATTAGGAGTTTTCTAGGTCTGGCTGGTTATTATCATCGGTTTGTTCAAAGCTTTTCACGTATGGCTGCACCTCTTACGAAACTCACGAGGAAGGGAGTTAAATTTGAATGGTCGGAAGTTTGTGAGGAGAGTTTCCAGACTCTAAAGACAAGGTTGACCACAACTCCAGTGTTGACGTTACCAGATGATAGTGAGGAATTTACAGTTTTCAGTGATGCCTCTAAATTAGGCTTGGGATGTGTGCTGATGCAGCATGGTAGGGTTGTTGCGTATGGTTCACGCCAGTTGAAACCCCATGAGGCGAATTACCTCACTCATGATATGGAGTTGGCAGCGATAGTTTTCGTGCTAAAAATTTGGAGACATTATTTGTATGGTGCCAGATGTCGGATTTTTACTGACCATAAAAGCCTTACATATCTTCTCACTCAATCAGAATTAAACTTACAACAAAGAATGTGGGTGGAGTTAATAAACGATTACGATTGTACCTTTGAGTACCACCCTGGAAAGGCGAATGTTGTAGCTGATGCTCTTAGCCGGATATCTGGAGTTTCCTTGTCTCACATTCGAATGGCTCGGGTCCCATTACTTGCGGAGTTGCGAGCCTTTGGAGTAGTGTTGTATATTGATGCAAGCGAGGCTAGAGTTCTAATCGCCAATTTACAGGTTCGACCTGTTCTCATTGATAAAGTGCGTGAGTTGCAGGATTCTGATCCATCCATTCTAAAGTTAGAGGACATGGTGCGTAATGGTGAACTATCATATTTTTCCATAAGGAAGGATGGGTTGTTAGTATTCAGAGGTAGACTTTGTGTTCCAAATGTCGATGAATTAAAACAAGAAATACTCGAGGAGGCTCATTATTCAGCGTATGCAATGCACCTGGGTAGCACAAAGATGTATCGCACTCTCAGAGAGTATTATTGGTGGTCTAATATGAAAAAGGAGGTAGCTACCTTTGTGATTCAATGCCCTATTTGTCAACAATTGAAGGCGGAGAGGCAGAAACCTTCAGGAATTATGCAACGTCTGGAGATTCCTATCTGGAAATGGGATCATGTTACCATGGATTTTGTATACAAGTTACCTCGTACAGCCAAGGGGCATATAGGTATTTGGATAAATATAGATCGCTTCACCAAGTCAACACATTTTATACCAGTCTCAGAGAAACTGTCGGTGAGCAAGTTAGCTACATTATATATGCAAAAGATTGTGAAACTACATGGTGTGCCTGTGTCCATCATTTCAGATCGAGATTCTCATTTTACCTCGAAATTCTGGAGGGCATTGTAGGAAGCTTTAGGAACCAAGTTGCGATTTAGTACGGCTTTTCATCCTCAGACAGATGGCCAATCAGAAAGAACGATCCAGACACTTGAAGATATGTTGAGATCTTGTGTGTTGCAATTCCCAGGAAAATGGAATATGTATTTGTATTTGATGGAATTTACATATAACAACATCTTCCACTCTAGCATTGGTATGTCACCATATGAGGCGTTGTACGGGAAACAATGTCGAACACCCTAGTGTTGGACAGAAGTAGGAGAAAGGAGTCTCATTCGCCCAGACATTATTCAGGAGACTACAGAAAATATTCAGATCATTCGAGACAGATTGAAGATTGCTCAAGATAGACAAAAGAGTTATGCCAACGCCAGGCGTAAAGATCTTGAGTTTGAAGTTGGAGATTGGGTATTCTTAAAATTGTCTCCATGGAAATGGATGATGCGGTTTGGAAAACGCGGTAAACTTCAGCCACATTATATTGGACCTTATGAGATTACTGAGCGTGTGGGCGCTGTAGACTGAGCGTGTGGGCGCTGTAGCTTATCGTTTGGAATAACCCTCAGAATTGGTGTGAGTTCATAATGTTTTTCATGTATCCATGTTGCAGAAGTACATCCTTAATCCTTCTCACGTCATCGTGCCTCAGCAAATTCCGTTACGAGAGGATTTAGTTTATATTGAGGAACCAGTGGATATGCTTGACCGTAGAGAGCAAGTTCTCCGGAACAAGACCATTCCTCTAGTGAAACTTTTGTGGAGGAATCACGCAGTCTAGGAGGCCACTTCGGAGCAGGAGCAATTCACGAGGGAGCAGTGCCCTCATCTTTTCTAGCAGGTATGTAAATTTAAAGGATGAATTTTTTGTAAGGGGGTGGATTGTTACAACCCATACCAAAATCATACACTTATTGAACCACATTATGCATTATCGCGGATTAGGCTCATTATCAGGGTTGTTAATGACTTTTTCATCGGGTAAGAATTTGATTTGACTTTCTTCACGATAACTGTAGAATACTTTATTATGAGCTTGTAGGAATTTTTTGGGAATTTATCGGATAACCGAAGTATTTTTAAGGCTTATCGGATGTTTGTGGTAAAAGGATAATTATGTAAATATTTTATAATTAATTTGGGTTGTTCAATCTGATCCATTGATCTTTGATCAGATTGAATCTCAGCCCTTGGATCAGCTTTTACCAAAACTATAAATAGGTTGTTTTAAAAAAAAAACAAATCAGAAAATCTAAAAAAAACCCGTAACCCATTTTTGACCCGGCGACCCGTTTTTTGACCCGATTTTTTCGGCCACGGCGGAGCTCAGGTGAGATTTTTCGGGAAATGTTCCGTGAGGGTTTTCGAGATTATATTTAATGTCGATTTCAATAGTTTGAATTTTATTAATGTTGTATAATCCATTTTCAAGACACAGAGACCCTATAGTTACGGAACGTACTGATCGCATATTTCTGAGACATCGAGATCGCGATTCGAGCAGCAAAGAAAATTCCGCGGGACCCTAGTAGTATTCGCTAACTTGTGAGTGGGCACCATTATTTTCACAGTCATAGCGAGTTCTTATTTTATCAGCATGCTCTACGGTCTATTTTATTTATTTTAGAGCTTTTAAAATGGAGGTTTATTTGTAATGGTTTTATTGGTTGCATCGATGCTCTAGCTATTCTGCTGATCACCAGATAGTTTAGTCAGGGGAGGTTAGATGGCCTCGCCTGACTCATATCGGCTTAGGTTAGGTAGCCTGGGAACGATCCCATCACATTTATTTTATTTGCGTATACTATTGATAGTCGTCGCCGGTGAGAGGCTCAGAACGAGTATCCCTCCATTTCATATTAGTTATTTATTTTGAACTCACATTATTTTCAGAAATTTGAGGAAAGACATGAAATTTCAGTTTAGCGATTTACGTAGATTATTATTTTTGTCCACTCACGTTAACGTTTTATATTTTATATGTCTTTCCCTGGGCTTTTCGGTTTTCCGTTACCCAGGTTGCAGTGTTATCCCTGTGCGTGCTTGGTATCGTCGAGAACTCCAAGTCTATCAGTCTTCCTTCTATCACTAGGTTCTAGCTCACTGTCAGTTTGTTTTATATGTATATAGAAGTCGCTTTGAATACTAGTTTTCTTATGTTGCTATAGTAACACTCTTGTGAATAGGTTGTGACTCGAGCAGTCGTCAAGTTTTGCTTGTGACAACCGGAACCGGAAATGGTAGTTAATCGGCTAAATTCGCGAGTTTCACATATAATTGTGGTTTGTCGTAATTAATCAGTTATGCGACTTTGTTCACGACTTAATTTTCGGACACGAATTTGGTTTGGGTTTATTCGCGGAAAATGTAGAGAATTTGATTTCGAGTTCGTAGGAGATTTCCGAGGATTTTTCGGATAATTGAGGAATATAAAATGAGTTTGTCGGTTATGAGGATTTATCGTCGAGTTAGTCGTGTTTATCCGATTGAGTTTGAGTTATCCGAATCGCGGATAGAGTTGGTTCGTGACGTATAAAGAGCGGAATAGTCGTAAAGTTGTCACAAAAGTCGAAAATGGGTTGTTTGACCGAGTTGACTAGAGTTGGGCCGAGTTGACCGAGTCAGCCTGCGTTGACTCAGTGAGTCCGTGACTCGCCATCGTGGTTGCCGCTAAAAAACTGCATGGTTGCCGGAGTTTGAGGTATGGATTTGAAGCTCTTCCTCTGGGCTTTCATTTGATGTACGTATTGTGGGTTTTGGTGACGGATTGGTCGGAGGATTTTGAAGGTGAAAGTGAACGGAATCGGGTTAATCGGAGGGAGGTGTTTCGGCGACTCTTCGGTTGATTTTTAGGTTGGAATGGATTGGGTTTGAACCAGGGAGAAGAACCCCTTTTGTTTTGGGAGCATTGGTGGAGCGATGGCGCCGGAATCGACCGGAGAAGTTTTCCAACGATTTTGGGCCGTGGACTTTCGGGGTGTTTTTGGCATAGTTGTGGGCCGATTTGGGAGTTGGTGTAGAAGAGAGATGGACTAGACATGAGGAGAGAAAGCTCTGGGGGTCTTGGTCGCCGGAAAATCTCGTCGGTGACGTCGCGCTGTCGCCAGCAACGGCGGTCAACGACGGAGCTCCGATGAAGAGTTGACTTTTTTGATTTTGTGAAGTGTTATGCCGTTTTACATGTAATCGCGCCCCGATCATCGTCTTGAGGTTTTCGAGTTGTTTAGGGTGGTGGATTTTATGTCGAGGGATATGTGGAGTATTTATAGGATTTTCGACGATTTTGTTGATATTCGAATTATATATCTCCGAAAATGGTTTGTTTTCGAGATGTGGTTCAGAGTATTGAATTGTAATTTTGATGAGTGATATTTGTGATTATTCAAGAGATCGGGATCGTACGCTTGGCAAGGGATCTTCCGTCGGATCTCGGGATTAGCGCGTTTGTGCGTTATGCTTGTTTGTGAGTGGACATATTTCTTTTCACTGATTGGTTGCGAGTCTTTATTATACATTTTACAAGCATGAGCATGCATATGCGATTATGATTTATACAAGTATGTGTTTTACGTTTATGCATTTACGAATAAGCACCTACGAATATGCTTTTATAATTATGTATTACTAATATGCATTTACATTATGCTTTATACATTTGCATGGAAAACTATTTATGATTTGGTTTACACAGAGTACAGTCTCAATATATATATAGTTGTATTGATACACTTGGTATCCCGGCTGATCACCGAGGATGTTTACCGGGAGGGACTGTTACCCTGTGCCGAGGTTTTTACCGGGTGGGGATAGATACCCTGACCTGAGGCCTTTCTGGCTGGAATCACGTTAGGGTCTGGGATCCCGTGATTCAGACTGTACTAGCGCGGATATGTCCACGAGTGACCCCGTGGGATTTCCGATGCATGCTCTGTACGCGTGAGGAGTTAATGTCTCCCTCGTGTACCATATGATTTTCATGCATTTAGACTCCCATATGTTTTTATAACATATATTATTCGGCGAAAGACATTTATTTTCGTCCACTCACTCTAACGGTTTATATGTCTTTCCCTGGGCTCTTTGTTTTCAATGCCCAGTTTGCAGTTCGGATTCTGGTGTCACACGTCAAGGTTGGAGGCTTAATATTCGAGTTACTTTTCCTTCTCAGTAGGTTCACTACCACATTTCTTCGCATTGCTGACGACTTAAAGTCGTCGGTCTTTCTCCATATCTCGTCGGTGATACTTATAACCGACGACATGTCGCTGGTTATAAGGTCACTAGAAGCAACCCATCGGTGATACTTCCAAGGTACCGCCGACAATATCTTATCGCCGATAATGAGAAAGAGTATCACCGACGAGTTACGTCGTCGGTGATGAAGCTCCGCCGGGGTCAACATATTGACCGCCACATTTATTACTGGCGATATTCTTCAAAAAATCGTCGGTGATAATAAAGAATCTCACCGGAAATTGGGAGTTATTGCCGACGAGACAGGTCCATCTCGTCGGCAATACGCAGTGACATTTTACAAAAAAAAAAGCAGGTCCTGGATTGGGCCCAATTCCTGAACCTGCAGTGAAAAACACAAACCGTACAAATACACATCCAACAGTACACACATATTTGTCCAACAGTACAAACGGCATCAATACAAAAATAAAATACAACTACACTAAGAGTCGACGAAATCCATGTTGACGAAATCATTTGAACTCCGGTGGCTACCCTGGTCTTGTTGCAACGGTTGCGGTTGTGGAACACAGGCATCAGTGGAGGTGTGGGGAGCGGGTGTCCGGTAGTCTGGCACTCGTACATCGTCTGCATCCATGTCATAATTTGTGTTTGCTGCTAGACCATAACTCGGTGTTGCTCGACCATCGTCCGGTGCTCGGCCTCACTGGCTGCATGCTGCTTGGCCAATTGCCGCATCTCCTCCACCACCCTCATTTGCTCCTCCAACTCCCTCTGCGTCCTCTGGAGCTCCGCTGCTAGGTTAGAGTTCCTAGAAGAAGTTCTTGACCCACTAGAGTATTCCAAAGTGTCCTTCAATATATACTCCTTCGCCCGCCTAGCCCATTACCCTGCAGTAGTGGATATTCCTCCCAGTCCCGCACGCTATTGCCATGATCTGAGCCGTTATAAGGCGATCAAGCATATCAATCTTAGAGGCATACTGGGTCACTTCCTCCTCCGAGCAATTAGGATGGTCGTTTCGAGCTATATATATTCATGGTGACATCTGTGATCGCATCCTCCACTCTCACCTAATTGAAAAGTGAATATGAATAACGTATTATTAAACAAAATAAATTAATAGAGAAAAATAGTTTTATTAACACATGCATATGTGAACTACAAAATAATGAGGCCAAAGACTTACCGCTTCTTCAGGGCACTGCGGATAGAACTTCTGATGAACAAACACCAACGGGTTGACTTCTTGTTGTTTCTGCGCCCTATCCGACCAACCCAAATAGTTGAGTGAACCTGCATGATGGGACTTGGTGTTTTTCAATCTGTTCTCACTGTTCGTCTTGGAAATCGCCTTGTTGGATAAACATATGTCAAAAAATTAGTAACTAACTATTTCAATGTGATGCGATACATTAGGGTTGTAAAATATATTCAGGATGTATACCTTCACTTTAGGGTGCTCGAAGTGGGCTACCAGCCACAACCACTCGTACTCCCTAAACCGGAGTTCGCTAGGGGTAGCACCTCGGCCTAGATCCTTGTACTTTGTGTAATATTTTGAAAGCTCGTTCTTCAACTCTTTATACCTATATTAACACCAGAAACAAATGTTACAGATATTAAAACACTTGATAAACAAAAATCTAACTCGATATATACTCAAATAACTCGAATCACATCACCTGATATGTAGTTGACGCTCTGCCCACGTCTCAATATACACAAAATATCATTACCAAAATCATTATCAAAAATATCATTACCAAAATCATTATCAAATATATCATTACCAATATCATTATCAAAAATATCAATTTACCAAAATGTCAAAAATATCAATTTACCAAAATGTCAAAAATATCATTACCAATATCATTATCAAAAATATCATTACCAATATCAAAAATATCAATTAACCAAAATCTTAATTAACCAACACAAAAATAATTATACCAAAATATATTCTACATATATACACAAAATATCCTACATATATTCTACATATATTCTACATATATACACAAAAATATCCTACACAAAATCATATTCTACACAAAATATATTCTACAAAATATTTTCTACACAAAAAATTATACGAACACCAACTTAATTATACGAACACCAACTTATACAAATTTATACCAACTTAATTAAAATGCATACACAATAATTAGGAGAATTTCATGTAATTAAAATTGAAGATGATAAAATCGAATTTAGAGAGGGGACCTGTCATTCTTCGGGTTGAGAGAGAGCGCGGCGGCGGTGCTCGAATTCCGGCGGCCGGAGGGAGGGGAGGGGTAGGGGAGGAGGGGAGGAGGAGAGGGGAGGAGAAGGGGAGTGATTTTGGCACGGTCGGCGGCGAGAGGCGGAGGGAGCGATTCTAGGGTTTTTTGGGTGTTTGAAGAAATGGCTCCTTGCCCCGTCGGGCTGGGATATATGGACAGGAGTATCACCGATGAGTCGCTTATTAACTCGTCGGTGATAGTTTGATTCCCAAATTTCTTCAACAAATAATGCCATTATCGAAGGCTCTGTGTTCATGTTTCATTTGAAGTCTAATGTAGTATAAACACTGATGTGGCTGATCGATATGACGTTGGCCACCTTTTTTGTAATTGACGAAGCTGTGCGAGTTCTTCTATTTCGGTGATAGTATTTCCGACGAGTTTCTTACCAACTCGTCGGTCATAACAAACATACATGCACGTTTATATATACTAAAATACATACATCATTAACGTACTAAGGATGATAATCATAATCATCTTCATCACTTGAGTCTGATTCGGTTTCATAGGTAACCTCTGGCAATACGTGCCGCTCCTCGTCATCTGAATCATCGTCTACTTCATTTGGATTAACATCAAGAAGTTATGCTCCAGTAATTCGAACCACACTCCCCGATCTCACATTATTAAGGCGAATCGTAGAGGATTCCGGAATGTCAAAAGCGTTCGGCTCTTGGTATGCAGTAACTTCTTCATCATCTGCGGTCTCACCAAGTGTGGCAGCACTGTATATGTTTCTATGAGCAACATGGTTAACCACCTTCCACGGGATTTTGTTCATAAGATCGTCAAGGTAAAACACTTGTTTTACTGATGTGGCAAGAACGAAAGGGTCTTCTTTATACCAGCTTGTAGCAGTATTCACTGAAAATATTCCGTACTGATCGGTCATTGTGTTCTCCGGGCTAGTCTTAAACCATCTACACTTGAACAAGTGCACTTTCATGTGATTCCCATAAATTAGTTCAACAATTGAATGAAGGACACCGTAATAGTCAATGCCATCCTGGCCACTATGGACCATCACCCCACAATTCTGTGTTTTTAGTCGGTCGTCTCTATTTTCACATATAAATTTCACGTCATTGACCTGACAGATTAAGTAAACTTTTGAAGCTACCGGTTTCATTGCCAAGAGCCTCAATTCGTTTCACCACTCTGGGTAATCATCATTTGCTACATGGTTCATCAAAAAAAGAAAAGAAAACCACGTACACACATGCTATATAAGGATATAAAAAATATATATATATACACATATACCCTTACCCATTGACTAAAGTAGTTTGCAAACGTCCTGTTGTGGTAGTCAACATCACAGGCAATAGCAGGGCAGTGAAGATGATAGCTTTTCCAATATTGAACTTCTGGATAGTTAATCAGTACCGACCAGTGGGCAATGGCTACCTCATTTCCATCCAACTTGTACGACTTTGGCAAGCTTCCATGTACTACCACGTCATTGGAGATGATAGAAAGGTTGAACTTGGGTTCATCTATCGGCATATGTTGTTGGGGGTCTTCCAGCGCTCTCAAATACAAGTTGGTGTATGTTACACACTCGTGCGCAAGATATGCTTCAGCGATACACCCTTCAGATGCAGATTTATTCTTCACATAGTCCTTGTAGTCTCCCAATTGTCTACAAGTTAACAAGTGCATGTTATGATACTTAAAAAATAAGAATTTACATATAAAATGATGGATCATCAGGTGAGGCATGATGTCCAAAAAATTTGGGGGAAATATCCTCTCAAGCTTGCACATGATAAAAATGATGTCCTCTAGCATCTCCCTGATGTCTGATTTTTTAACTTCTCTGGTGCATAACTTCTGAAAGAATCTTGACAAGGCCACCAACGGCTCCACTACCTCTTTGGGCAGGTACCCTCGAATGAAAACAGGGAAAAGTCGTTGAAGCAGTACATGGCAGTCAAGACTCTTTAATCTATACATCTTATTGTCCCGGAAGTTTACACACTTGCTTATATTTCCTACATAGCCATAAGGATACCTGCATATATTGCCATAAGCAACAATTATATTTCTTGCATATAGCCATAAGCAACAATTATATTAATTTTCTGCATAGCCATAAGAATACCTGACATTACTCATCCACCCAAAAATTTCATGCTTCTGGTTCGGCTTGACGGTGTAAGGAGCTTGGGGCATTTTTTTCTTACCATCTCTCAACCATAAATGTTTCCGCAATCCCATAGCTTTCAGATCAATGCGTACCTTAGGGATGTCTTTTGTTTTCCCCTCCCAATTTAGAATTGTGCCCACCAGACTTTCACACACATTCTTCTCTATATGCATGACATCTAGGTAGTGTCTGATAGGCAACCTGGGCCAGTACGGGAGTTCCTAGAATACCGCGGGCAAGAAAATCACTCATGGTGCCAACAAGCATGACATGCATCGGGAACATCTCATTTTTGAACCTATCGTAAGTGGGGTGGCCACACTCACTCAGGTACTTAAGCTCCTCAATCAAAGGCCTCAAATACACATCGAGACACTTTCCTGGATAACCCAAGCCTGGAATTAACAGAGTGAGCATATTGTATTCCTTCTTCATGCACATCCATGGTGGAAGGTTGTACGGTACCAAAATAATTGGCCATATACTGTATTGAAGACTCATGATGCCAAAAGGGTTGAATCCGTCAGATGAGAGCCCTAGCCAAACATTTCAGACCTCTGCTACAAAATGATCAAACCCCCTGACCATGTGCTTCCAAGCCTCTCCGTCGGCAGGGTGTATAAGGGTGTCATCGCCAGGCAAATTCCTCTCAGCCCACCATCTCATTGCTTCGGCTGTGAAAGCACTCATGAACAACCGCTCCAGCCTATCAATCATCGGGAAATATCGAAGTATCTTCAAAGTTTTCTTGTTGCCTGCAGGAGTCAACTTATACCTTTCTGTAAAATATACCGGGCAGGCTTCAAGGTCTTTAAGATCTTTCCCCCAGAAGAGAATACAATCATATCTGCATGCATGGATTTTGATGTAGGAAAGCCCAAGATCTTTCAGGATATGTCAAACCTTATGATGAGTGGTAGGAAGGCGATGACCGGGTGGCAGTAGCGAAGCAGTCCACTTTAGCCAAGAATCAACAGCTTTGACAGTCATTTTGTTCTCAATTTTGAGCTGCATCACTCCCATGACACTTCCAAGAACAATCTTACTACAACTGTCATACAACGGAGTCTATTGCAATGCAATCAGGTTGTTGTACTTGTCTATACCGCTTGTGTTGACATGAGCTCCAAGTAATGGCTCGACTGGCTCAATATGGGGGAAACCTGAAAAGAACCAACCCCGATTTAGTTGCCTAAACCGGAATCAAACCCCTTCTGAAAACACGAACCAACAAAAACCGTAGAAATTTTGGCAGAGTTTCGTTACTAACGTGGAATTACCATTACCTGCACGTGGAAAATACACTTCATCCTATGCCACAAAAAGCAAACCGTGGGCACCAATCCCATCCGGATTTCTCAATATATCAACAACAAAGTAAAGTAGTGAAAGGACCCAACCCCGATTTAGTTGCCTAAACCGGAATCAAACCCCTTCGAAAACGCGAACCAACAAAAACCGTAGAAATTTTGGCAGGGTTTCGCTACTAACGTAGAATTACCATTACCTGCACGCGAAAAATACACTTCATCCTATGCCACAAAAAGTAAACCGTGGGCACCAATCCCATCCGGATTTCTCAATATATCAACAGTAAAGTAAAACAATATATATACGTACTTTACTGAAATCCGGAGTAAAATCGTATAACATAACAACAGATTTCTCATAGCGACCTCTATCGTATAAACATATATGTATACCACAGTAGGTAGAACAATAAACCTACTAAAAGAAACAAGGTAGCTCGAGCACTATGCCTCCGACCACGACGTGCGACACCAGAGCCTGAACTGCAAACTGGGCACGGAAACCGAAAAGCCCAGGGGAAAGGCAAATAAAAACGTTAGAGTGAGTGGACGAAAATAACATATGCCTTTCACCAGTTTATACACATACTCAATATAAAACAGTGCGAGTTCGAAAAACACAACACATGTAAATATATACGGAGGTTGTCGGGCGACCTCTCGAACCCGACGTCAGGTGAATCGCTCAAACCTGACGGTGATAGGCCAGGGGACCTCTCAATCCTGACGGCACTCAGGGGACCTCTCAACCCTGCTTCAGAGGAATCTCTCAACTCTGGTAGCATCGATGCAATAAATGCCATCACCAATAAACACATAACAACACTTTCAAAAATAACATATATCTCAATCATCGTATAATATAAATACGGAAATCATAAAATCCACGAACTCGCAAATCAACAGTGAAAATAGAAACTTGTCCACTCACACGCTTGCGTAACGCAGTTCGCGTAAACCCGTGATCCGGCGGAAAGTCCTTCGCCAAAAGAACGATCACGAACACCTGAATATTCACAAAATCCATCTCTCAAAATCATAACTCGACAATACAAGACAAATCACGAGAAACCACCGTTCTCGGAAACACGTAATTCAATGTCGACGAATCGTCGAAAATCCGTAAATCACACCTCAATACCTCGCTTTACTTTCGGTCGCTCAACTCGAAAAATGAATCTCCCCACTGCAATCAGGGCGCGATTTCGAGAGAAATGACATGCAACTTGTCGAAAATCCCAAAAAGTCAACTTTGACCGTCGTTGACCACTGCCCACGGCGGCGCCGCCACATACCGGAAAATTTCATGGCGGAGCAACCCCTATTTCACTCAAAATTACCCACTGAGCAACTTTGTCAACTGCAACAAAGGCCAATTCTCACTCTAACTAGGTCAATTTCAAGCAAAATCGAATGTTCACACAAATTTCAAATCCAAAATTCTCCATGCTCAAGCAAAATTAGATCACCAAACTTACATGGTAGCTTCATGTTGATGAGGGCTACAAAGCCCACTCCAAATTGTAGCTCGAATCGGTGTAAAACATGGAACCCGAATTCACAAGTTTCTCCTCCATTTTGGCCGGATTTTCCTCTCTCTCCGGTGAGCCTTGCCGTACATAGTGACCATGGGTAGACTCGGGAGGTCGAGGCGCACCAAACGGGACAAGTCCCGAGCCAAGGGGTGGCCAGAAACCCATCGCCGCCGTGGAGGCCGACGCACATCTCCTCCCCCCACCGAGTTGACTCGGTCAACTCGGTCAAATCCCAAAATGGTAAGTCTTTGACTTGCCCAAAATAGTAGGTTTTTATTTATAGACCTTCCCTTTTTGGAAACTTCGTAATTATCCTTTTCGACGAACTTTGAACATCCGTAACTTCCGCGTCGTAACTCCGATTTCGATAATTCTCGCGGCCACAAACTCATCTCGACATATTCTTCAATAATCACCCGAAGTCAAACACATCGACCAAACGGATAAAAAGTCAACTGTTCAACCAAACACACATTTAAATCGAATAAACAATCCATAATCGGAAATAATCACAACTAAATCGTCGTAACTCAAAATCATGCTCCGGAAGTTCCCACGAGCTCGAAATTAAATTCTGAACAACTTCCGTGAAGGAACCGAAACCAAATTCTCGTCCGGTAATTTAGTCCCTAACAAACCTGCCATTTAAATCTGTTTCCGTCGAAACTTCAAATATTCTTAATTAATTCCTCGGTCGTCCAAATGACGATCCGGAAACGTCCACGAACTCGAAATCACACGTACAACGACTCTCGAGAAGAGACCGAGCTCCAATTCTCGGCCAATAATTAAGTCGTTAAGAAAGCTGGCAACTCAATCATCAGTCGAAAATCCGCGATTATGCAGTAACTCACATATATAGCTGATCATACTGCTGATTCTGGTCCGGGTCGTCACAAATCCACCCCCCTTAAAAAAATTTTGACCTCGAAATTTCTAAGTCTGTCGGCTAAACATAGGAGCACTGCCTCTGCATACTGCTCAACTCACCAGTGTCAACGTTAACTGAACAACTCTGACAACCGTTTCCACAATAGGAGATAACTCTGTGCTGAAATCTCTGTACCCACAAATCTCAAATCTGAACTGGCTCAACACAGTAGTACAACCTAAAACACAGTTCTGCCACACGGAACACAATACACATAAAAGCCAATGTTATAGGCGATGCCGAACTATACGGGGCAAAACACAAACTCGCCTATGACCACATACGGATCAAAACAACATGGCAAATTACAACTCAACACACTCATATCAACATAACTCAAACGTCGAACTCAAGCAATAATCAGCCCATTTCCGCTAACCTGACAGTCTGTGGTAACACATTCCACAAAATCAGAATCAAACGTCAACTCAAACTCAGCCAAACTCACTCCAACACAGTGGGGTACAACAACATCCCTCAAAACGACATCACGCAACGTCAATATCACAGTGGTCAACAAACTGGTACTGCAAGCAATCTCGAACAGATGAAACTGCTTGTCCCGAATCCTCCGGAACTGCAATACCGAGGTCCACAACATGCCCTCCAAGGCCTGAATAGTCCTCAAAGATCATTCATCAATCTGAGGATAAGAACCGGTACTAACTTGTAATGTGGTCCCCAATGCTCGCTGCAAAGCTTGCCAACACATAGTCGTAGCTGATTATCTCGATCAGCGAACTGGGACATAGGTACATCACGAAATGGATAATCTCCACCAAACACAGCTATGCCAGCCTGCCACTGAAATCATCTCCGAATGTACAAGAAAATGTACTGAGTACGTCAGACGATCCACAAAGGTCCAACAACTGGTATCACCAACCAAAGTGCATAGAACACACACAAACACAGCAACAACCGCCACGTCAAGCCGGAAATCTCAAATGGCTGACACTTCTCGGCAAGTCTCTGCCTCCTAGCCATCGCCAGTCGACAAATGTGGCATCTGCATACTTAAGCTACTACATTGCTCTTCATGTTACGTCACGAGTAATAAACTCGAAGTATCTGATACATCTCCGCATCACTAGTGTTAAATGCGCGCAAAACAATGAGCTTCAAAGTCATCACACTCAAACTCAGCTCTCGTAGCCCATAACTCGGCTAACACGGAAACTCGAGCCACACACACACGAAACACAGAAGCTCCCGACTTTCAACTAAATGCATCAGCAACAACATCCCAAATGGATAATCAAAGTGCAACCACTAACCTTTCTCGAACAAGCTCAAAGGTGCAGCCATAATCGTTAGTTGACCCCATCCATCTACACTGCCTCAAGCTCAAATCTGGCCGAAAATGCAAGTGGATGAAACTCAAGTGATCGGTGTACGTCCTACACTGCGCTGCACGCCATACTAGTAGTGTCCCGAACTCTCTGATGCTAACACAATGACAGCTACATCCAAATCATACATAGGATACGTAGTTACATAAAGTTTCCACTGTCCGTAGCCATGAGCCACCGCCCTGCTACACAGCATCAGAGTACAACCAAAAGAAATCCGAATTGTTGATGAGAGCTACAAAGCCATGTCCCCATTCATGTTGATGAGAGCTACAAAGCCCACGCCAAATTGTAGCTCGAATCGGTGTAAAACATGGAACCCAAATTCACAAGTTTCTCCTCCATTTTGGCCAGATTTTCCTCTCTCTCCGGCGAGTCTCGCCGTACGTGGTGACCATGGGTAGACTCGGGAGGTCGAGGCGCACCAAACGGGACAAGTCCCGAGCCAAGGGGTGGCCGGAAACCCATCGCCGCCGTGGAGGCCGACGCACATCTCCTCCCCCTACCGAGTTGACTCGGTCAACTCGGTCAAATCCCAAAATGGTAAGTCTTTGACTTGCCCAAAATAGCAGGTTTCTATTTATAGACCTTCCCTTTTTGGAAACTTCGTAATTATCCTTTTCGACGAACTTTGAACATCCATAACTTCCGCGTCGTAACTCCGATTTCGATAATTCTCGCGGCCACAAACTCATCTCGACATATTCTTCAATAATCACCCGAAGTCAAACACATTGACCAAATGGATAAAAAGTCAACTGTTCAACCAAATACACATTTAAATCGACTAAACAATCCACAATCGGAAATAATCACAACTAAATCTTCGTAACTCAAAATCATGCTCCGGAAGTTCTCACAAGCTCGAAATTAAATTCTGAACAACTTCCGGTAATTTAGTCGCTAACAAACCTGCCATTTAAATCTGTTTCCGTCGAAACTTCAAATATTCATAATTAATTCCTCGGTCGTCCAAATGACGATCCGGAAACGCCCATGAACTCGAAATCACACGTACAACGGCTCTCGAGAAGAGACCCAGCTCCAATTCTTGGCCAATAATTAAGTCGTTAAGAAAGCTGGCAACTCAATCATCAGTCGAAAATCCGCGATTATGCAGTAACTCACGTATATAGCTGATCATACTGCTGATTCTAGTGTGGGTCGTCACAAGTAGTAAATATATCTATACTTTACTGAAATCCGGAGTAAAATCGTATAACATAAACAACAGATTACTCAGAGCGCCCTCTAATGTATAAACATATAAGTATACCACAGTAGGTAGAACAATAAACCTACTGGAAGAAACAAGGTAACTCGAGCACTATGCCTCCGACCACGACGTGCGACACCAGAGTCCGAACTACAAACTGGGCACGGAAACCGAAAAGCCCAGGGGAAAGACATGAAAACTGTTAGAGTGAGTGGACGAAAATAAATGTCTTTCACCAGTTGATATATATGTTTAAAATAACATATGCGAGTCCAGGTAAGTAAAAACAATAAGTACACGAGGTAAAACCATAATCCTCCAGCGTACTGAGCATGCAAGTAAAAATCCCACGGGGTCACTCATGGACAGATCCGTGCTAGTACAGTCAGAATCACGGAGTCCCAGACTTCCACACAATTCTAGCCAGAAAGGCCTCAGGTCAGAGGTCTGCCTCCCCCCGGTAAAGGCCACGGGTCAAGAGTCACAGCCTCCCCCGGTACACATCCTCGGGGATCAGCCGGGATGCGAGTGTATCGATACAACAACATATAAGGACTGTACTCTGTGTAAACCAAATCATAAACATTTCGATGAAAATGCATGAAACAGCATATAAGTGCATATACGTATTGTATAATGATATAAGTATATTCGTCTAACACATGCTCGTATAAATCATAAACTCGTACGCATGCTCAAGTTCGAAAATCATATTAAAAGACTCGCAATCATTCCGTGAAAAGAAATTGTCCACTCACAGACTAGCGTAACGCAGTTCGCGTTAACCCGTGATCCGGCGGAAAGTCCCTCGCCAAACAAACGATCACGAACCCCTGAATAATCACAAAATCCATTTCTCAATATCATAACTCGACAATACAAAACAAATCACGAGAAACCACCGTTCTCGGAAACACGTAATTCAAAGTCGACAAATCGTTGAAAATCCGATATTCACACCTCGATACCTCGTTGGACTTTCATATGCTCAAATCGAGAAACGAACCTCCCCACTGCGATCGGGGCGCGATTTCGAGTGAAATGACAAGCAACTTGTCGAAATTCCCAAAAAGTCAAACTTTGACCGCCGTTGACAGTTGGCAGCCGTCCACGGTGGCGCCGCCGCCAAACTGAAAATTTTCCGGCGGAGCAACCCTATTCCACTCAAAATCATCCACTGAGCAACTTTGTCAACTGCAACAAAGGCCAATTCAATCTCTAACTAGCTCAATTTCATGATAAACCGAATTGGTACCAAATTTTCCAATCCAAAATTCTCCATCCACAAGCAAAATTAGATCACCAAACTAACGTGGTAGCTTCTAGGGGATGAGAGCTTCAAAGCCCACTCAAATATTCAGTTCAATTCGGCCAAAAATATGGAACCCGAAATCACCAATTTGTTCTTGAATTTGGCCGGATTTTTCTCTCTCCTCCGGCAACCTTGCCGTGAAAGGAGGCCGGGAACATGTCGAGGGCCCCAAGGCGAGTCGAAGGACACCAGGGTCGAGCCGTGGGGTGGCCGAACGGCGAGCCACCGCCGTGGCCGAGTCTCCTCCGTCGCACACCTCTTCTCCACCTCGGTCAAATCGAGTTGACTAGGTCAACTCCCAAAATGGTAAGTGTTGACTTGCCCGAAATAGCAGGTTTCTATTTATAGGCCTTCCATTTTTGGAAACTTCGTCATTATCCTTTTCGACGAACTTTAAACACACGTAACTTTTCCGTCGTAATTCCGATTCCGATAATTCTCGCGGCAACAAACTCATCTCGACATGTTCTTTAATTATCACACAAAGTCAAACACATCGACAAATCCGATAAAATGTCAACTGTTCAACCCAACACATACATAATCCGATTAAATAATCCACGATCGGAAATATTCATAACTTAATCTCCGTAACTAAAAATAATGCTCCGGAAGTTCCCACAAGCTCGAAATTAAATTCTGAACAACTTCCGTGAAGAGCCCGAAACCAAATTCTCGTCCGGTAATTTAGTCGTTAAGAGCACCACCATTTAAATTCGAACTTCGAATATTCATAATTAATTCCTCGGTCGTCCAAATAACGATCCGGAGCCGCCCACGAACTCGAAATCATACATACAATGACTCTCGAGAAGAGACTCAGCTCAAATTCTCGGCCAATAATTAAGTCGTTATCAAATTTGGCGATTCAAATACTGTCGGAACTCTGCGACTACGCAGTAACACATGAAGTGAGCTGATCACACTGCTGATTCTGGTCCAAGTCGTCACAAATCCACCCCCCTTAAAAAAATTTCGACCTCGAAATTTTCGAATCTGTCGACAAAAAGTAGGAGCACTGCCTCTGCACACTGCTTAACTCTCCAACGGCAACCTCAACTGTACAATTCTGACAACAGACCCCACAATAGGAGATAACTCTGCGCTGAAATCCATGTACCCTCAATCTCGAATCTGAACTGGCTCCACACAATAGCCAAGTGTTCCTGCATAAGGAACATGTAGGGTATACAACATGTAGCAAACCTGAAACACAGTTCCGCCACACGGAACACAACACACATAAAAGTCAACAATATAGGCAATGCCGAACCATACGGCATAACACAAACTCGCCTACTACCCCATCAGGATCAAAACAATATGGCAAATCACAACTCAGTCTACACACATCAACATAGCTCAAACATCGAACTCGGGCAATATCAACCCATTTTCGCTAATCCGAAAGTCTGTGGTAGCACATTCCACAAAATCAGAATCAAACGTCAACTCAAACTCAAATCAAACTCGCTCTAGCATAATGGAGTACAACATCATTCACAAAATGACAGCACGCAACGCCAATATCACAGTGGTCAACACACTGGTACTGCAAGCAATCTCGTACAAGTGAAACTGCTGGTCCCAAGTCCTCCGGAACTGCAATACCGAGGTCCACAACATGCCCTCCAAGGTCTGAATAGTCCTCAAAGATCGCCCACCAATCTGAGGACAAGAACCGGTACTAACTCGTAATCTGGTCCACAATGCTCGCTGTAAAGCTCGCCAACACTTTGTCGTAGCTGATTATCTCGATCAGCAAACTGGGACATAGGCACATCACGAAATGGACAATCTCCACCAAACACAGCTATGCCAACCTGCCACTGAAATCATCTCCGAATGTACAAGGAAATGTACTGAGTTCATCAAACGATCCACAAAGGCCTAACAACTGGTATCACAAACCAAAGTGCATACAAACACACACAATCACAGCAGTAATCGCCACGTCTAACCGGAAATCTCAAATGGCTGTAACTCTCTGACAAGTCTCCGCTTCCTAGCCATCGCCAGTCGACAAATGTGGCATTTGCACACACAAGCTGCTATATTACCTTTCATGTTGCGTCACAAGTAGTAAACTCGAAGTATCTGATACATCTCCGCATCACTAGCGCCAATTGCGCGCAAAACAGTGAGCTTCAACATCATCACACTCGAACACAGCTCCCATAGCTTGCAACTCGGCTAACACGGAAACTCGAGCCACACTCACATGAAACACTGAAGCTCCCGACTTCCGACTGAATGCATCAGCAACAACATCCCAGACGGATGGTCAAAGTACAACCTCTAGCCTTTCTCGAACAAACTCAAAGGTGCAGCTGTAGTCATTAGTCGACCCCATTCATCTACACTGCCTCAAGCCCAAATCTGGCCGAAAATGCAAGTGGATGAAATTCAGGTGATCAGTGTACGTCCTACACCTCGCTGCAGGCCATAGCTGTAGTGTCTCGAACTCTCTGATGCTAACACAAGGACAGCTACACCCAAATCAAACTCCGGATACGTAGCTTCATAAAGTTTCCACTGCCTGAAATCATGAGCCACCACCCCGCTACACCGCATCAAAACACAACCAAATCCAAACCTCGATGCATCGCCATAACCCACGAACTCATCGCGGTCGTCAGGTAAGGTCAAAACCGAAACAACGGTCAACCACCCTGCAGGAGTAAGTAACTTTCATCGCGTGCATCGAACCACTTGAACTTGACGCCTTCTTCGTCAATCCGGAAAGTAGAGTGGCAATCCAGGAAAATCCTGCACAATGCATCGATAGTAGCCTGCTAAACCCAAGAGACTCTCGATCTCTGGTACAATGGTAGAGCAATCCCAAATCAATACGGCTTCTATCTGATCAGGATCCACACCAACTCCCTCGGATAACGTCACACAATCCATAATCTTCACGCTAATCAGCCAAAACTCACACTGATTATCTTGCGAAGTCCGCAAAACTGCTCACAATTGCTTCAAGTACTGGCCCACACTCCTGGAGTAAATCAAGATGTTGCCGACGAACACGACCGCAAACTCGTCCAGAAACCGTCTGAACACCTGGTCCATCAAGTCCGTAAGATCTACGGGGCATTGGTCAACCAAATAGCGCGATCAAGAACTCGTGATGCCCGCACCAAGATCCGATAGCTGTCCAAACCACATCTGACTCATCAAACCTCAATTGATCGATGGTATCCGGACCCAAAATCCATCTTTGAAAAGACTGAAGCTCTTGCGAGCCGATCAAATCAATCGTCAATCCGAAGCGAAGAATATTCACTCTCTTCTGAAGTGAATCAGGCTTCCGGTAGTCAATGCACCATCTCGTCAAACCATCCAACATCCGTACAAACAGTGCAAGAGTATACCACGCAAATACGCGAGTCGCATGAAATCTCCTGAAACCTCCTCCAGCAACTCCTGGAGTCGAAACTGTAGCTCCATCAGCTCCGCTGGCTCCGAACGACAAGATACCAGTAAAATGAGTCCAGCGCCCGGTACAAGCTCTATGGTGTAGACAATCTCCCGAACTGGAGGAACACCTGATAACTCTTTCGAAACACACCTGGAAACACGGGAACCACCTCAACATCACCAATGTCGTGCACAGCAACCGTAGTATCCACATCATGGGCTAAGCAAGCAACACAATCCGTCTCCATCATCCGCTCGATCATCATCACGAAATAGTATCTCGGGGAAATCTGGTCGTCGAAACACAACCTCCTCCTCGAGGCACTTGAACACAGCCAAACGCGTCGTCAGTAAGTCCATACTCACAATCTCACTAAAACCACAATGTCCAGCTATAACAGATCCGCGGCTAACCCATATCCTCCAACAAGGATCTCGCGACCTCCGGATCGATGCAACACTCTCCAAAACCTCGGAAGTGGAGATGCAGGTACCATAGCTATGGATATCAAACAACAGTAACCTCGGAGAAAAGTCTATCCTCAAACAAGGTCGTGGCACGAACTTCAACATGCCCAACTAGTCGCCCACGTCAATTGCGACTTTCTGAATGGCTCGTCTAAAAATCTGGGTTGATCAAACTCCAGAAACAGCATCATGATTTCCTCATGAACTCTGAGCTGCCGAACTGCTAAAACAGCTGGCTAAGGCGCTCCCTCGTAACGTGACCCTCCTGGCCACCACAATAGCAACTGAGAGTGTACCACAAACACAAGTCACTGCAACACCTGCTGTGAGAAAGGATTACCAGCGATCACTCAAACTCAAGCCATAGGAGCAAGTCCGCTACTCTGTGATCTCTGCCATCGTCAAACGGATTCTCTGCTTGATCTGATGGCCCACAACATAATCGATAAGGCCACAGACTGATGAAGTCACTGATCTAAAGGTGCCAGAACTCAACCTCATGAAAATCTCGACTAAGTCCACTTTCCTTAAACCATCGCATCGAAAACCGCGTACATCCTTCCCTCACAATAGCCTCGCCACTGAGTGCAACACACTAAGCTCCTCACGGATGTCTCGAGGCACATTAATCAGACTCTCTCTAATGCTCAGGCTCAAACTCATCTCGAACCTCGTGCACTGCTTCCTTTGAAGCCACATAACTCGTGCAAATAGGGGCAACATATGGACAATGCATCTCTGCCTCAGGTGGATAAACACACCTCATTCGATTGCTGGATAGCCTGATAAAACCATTACCGTATAAACAACACCCTGAATGTAGGTCATATAGTCGCAACAAGAACTCACACAATATCAGCCCACCAAATACAATGATCTGACTCAGGCAAACATCAACTGCCATAATTCTCCGCTCTGAGGCAACATGTGGACGCTCATACACACAACCAGGCAAACCGTGCCACACAAATCTCTGAACTCAGATTACTCATCCAAATCCACAGCTCTCTGGCAAATCGCGCGTCGATTGATCCTCAATAGGATCCATAACCGAAACGACATGGAAAGCACGTCAGGAGGCATCCTAATGAATAAAATATCGTTCACAAAAAGTGGAACGTAATCATGGAACTTTAAATATTTGAAAGCATACAACACCCGGAATATTGATGATTATCCGCCGGCCGGTCGGGTCACCATTCCAGACATACTGTACATTCTCAAATATCCTTAGAAAACACGACTACAGAAGACTACAGAACCTACAACCTAATGCTCTGATACCAAGCTGAAAGAACCCAACCCCGATTTAGTTGCCTAAATCGGAATCAAACCCCTTCTGAAAACACGAACCACCAAAAAGCGTAGAAATTTTGGCAGAGTTTCGTTACTAACGTGGAATTACCATTACCTGCACGCGGAAAATACACTTCATCCTATGCCACAAAAAGCAAACCGTGGGCACCAATCCCATCCGGATTTCTCAATATATCAACAACAAAGTAAAGTAGTAAATATATCTATACTTTACTGAAATCCGGAGTAAAATCGTATAACATAAACAACAGATTACTCAGAGCGACCTCTAATGTATAAACATATAAGCATACCACAGTAGGTAGAACAATAAACCTACTGGAAGAAACAAGGTAACTCGAGCACTATGCCTCCGACCACGACGTGCGACACCAGAGTCCGAACTGCAAACTGGGCAGGGAAACCGAAAAGCCCAGGGGAAAGACATGAAAACTGTTAGAGTGAGTTGACAAAAATAAATATCTTTCACCAGTTGATATATATGTTTAAAATAACATATGCGAGTCCAGGTAAATAAAAACAAGTACACGAGGTAAAACCATAATCTTCCAGCGTACTGAGCATGCAAGTAAAAATCCCACGGGGTCACTCATGGACACATCCGAGCTAGTACAGTCAGAATCACGGAGTCCCAGACTTCCACGGAATTCTAGCCAGAAAGGCCTCAGGTCAGAGGTCTGCCTCCCCCCGGTAAAGGCCTCGG
The DNA here is from genome assembly GCA_946800695.1 of Geum urbanum. Lineage (NCBI taxonomy): Eukaryota > Viridiplantae > Streptophyta > Magnoliopsida > Rosales > Rosaceae > Geum > Geum urbanum. The sequence continues at coordinate 22,436,311 of OX327003.1, read as the reverse complement.
GTCAGGAGTCACAGCCTCCCCCGGTACACATCCTCGGGGATCAGCCGGGATGCGAGTGTATTGATACAACAACATATAAGGACTGTACTCTGTGTAAACCAAATCATAAACATTTCGATGCAAATGCATGAAATAGCATATAAGTGCATATACGTATTGTATAATGATATAAGTATAATCGTCTAACACATGCCCGTATAAATCATAAACTCGTACGCATGCTCAAGTTTGAAAATCATATTAAAAGACTCGCAATCATTCCGTGAAAAGAAATTGTCCACTCACAAACTAGCGTAACGCAGTTCGCGTTAACCCGTGATCCGGCGGAAAGTGCCTAGCCAAACAAACGATCACGAACCCCTGAATAATCACAAAATCCATTTCTCAATATCATAACTCGACAATACAAAACAAATCACGAGAAACCACCATTCTCGGAAACACGTAATTCAAAGTCGACGAATCGTCGAAAATCCGATATTCACACCTCGATACCTCGCTGTACTTTCGGATGCTCAAATCGAGAAACGAACCCCCCACTACGATCGGGGCGCGATTTCGAGTGAAATGACAAGCAACTTGTCGAAAATCCCAAAAAGTCAAACTTTGACCGCCGTTGACCGTTGACCGCCGTCCACGGTGGCGCCGCCGCCAAACTGAAAGTTTTCCGGCTGAGCAACCCCTATTCCACTCAAAATCATCCACTGAGCAACTTTGTCAACTGCAACAAAGGCCAATTCAATCTCTAACTAGCTCAATTTCATGATAAACCGAATTGGTTCCAATCCAAAATTCTCCATCCACAAGCAAAATTAGATCACCAAACTTACGTTGTAGCTTCTAGGGGATGAGAGCTTTAAAGCCCACTCAAAATTTCAGCTCAATTCGGCCAAAAATATGGAACCCGAAATCACCAAGTTTCTTCTTGAATTTTGCCGGAGTTTTCTCTCTCCTCCGGTAACCTTGCCGTGAAAGGAGGCCGGGAACATGTCGAGGGCCCCAAGGCGAGTCGAAGGACACCAGGGTCGAGCCGTGGGGTGGCCGAACGGCGAGCCACCGCCGTGGCCGAGTCTCCTCCGTCGCACACCTCCTCTCCACCTCGGTCGAACCGAGTTGACCAGGTCAACTCCCAAAATGGTAAGTGTTGACTTGCCCGAAATAGCAGGTTTCTATTTATAGGCCTTCCATTTTTGGAAACTTCGTAATTATCCTTTTCGACGAACTTTAAACACACGTAACTTTTCCGTCGCAATTCCAATTCCGATAATTCTGACGGCAACAAACTCGTGTCGACATGTTCTTCAATTATCACCCAAAATCAAACACATCGACAAATCCGATAAAACGTCAACTGTTCAACCCAACACATACATAATCTGATTAAATAATCCACGATCGGAAATATTCATAACTTAATCTCCGTAACTCAAAATAATGCTCCGGAAGTTCCCATAAGCTCGAAATTAAATTTTGAACAACTTCCGGGAAGAGGCTGAAACCAAATTCTCGTCCGGTAATTTAGTCGTTAAGAGCACCACCATTTAAATCAGAATTTCAAATATTCATAATTAATTCCTCGGTCGTCCAAATAACGATCCGGAACCGCCCACGATCTCGAAATCACACATACAACAACTCTCGAGAAGAGACTCAGCTCAATAATTAAGTCGTTATCAAATCTGGCGATTCAAATACTATCGGAACTCTGCGACTACGTAGTAACACATGAAGTGAGCTGATCACACTGCTGATTCTGGTCCAGGTCGTCACAAAACCCTCAACGACGGGAGGGACATTTGGTGCTTGATCAACAAATACACCGCTCTCATGAGAAAACATATCATTGATCAATATCGTTGTTGGATCATAGGATGGACTGGCCCTCTCAGCAAATAGTCCATGATCATGCGGACCCGCTAACGATGTTTCACCGTGATAAATCCAACAAGTGTACTTATCCCAAAACCCGTATTTACTCAGGTGCTTCTGGACTTTATCAATGGGAAAATGAAATCGATCGCTGCGACACTTACATTCTTTACACGGGCAATAATGAAGTGTAGTGTCTCCACAATTAGCCTTCACAAAATCCACAAAACTCCTAATTCCATGGTGATATCTCACATCCCATCTTTCAAGGCTCATCCAACTCTTTCCATCCTGAAAATTCTAACAGTACTATATATTTATGTATATACATTCACTACTAATTAATTAAAAAATCATCATTACATGCATCTATATATATATATATCTATCATTAAACTAGCTACACTAATTTAATTAATTCTTCATCTATATATATATATATATATATCTCCCTAAACAAAAGTTGACCCATGCATATAAAAATATATATATATACCAACAATTCCCAATTACAAATTTACATGTATATATATATACATATTAACAATTAATCACTAAATAAATTTATATACATATATATATACACAAGCATATTTTCATCGAAATCATCTCAAATCAACTCAAAATCAACAATATATCAACTCTATTTGCATATCAAACCATTAATCTCAACTCTAAATCAACACACATATATCTAAATCAACACACATATACATCCACATATATATATACGTACATAGCTATATAGCTTCACGAGCGGGTTTTGGACGCCTTTTGACAATACCCAACGATTTCAAAGCGTTTTCCTTCTTTCTCACCGGATTTTTGTAAAATGAATGAGCTGTTGTAGAGTAGATCTGATATAAGAGTTATAGCCGACGATTTATTAAATCGTCGACTATAGAGAGATTATCTCGTCGGTATTCCGGCCGAATCATCATCGGCCATACTAAACATTATTGCCGGTGATGAGGAACAAAAATTGCCTGCGAGTAACAATGTCGTCGGTGATACTTATTATAGCCGCCGATATATGATATCGTCGGCCTTTGTTTTCCCATTTCGTGGGCAATGGGAAGAAATGTGGTAGTGGTTTCTAGTTTGGCCTACTGTTGTGTATTTATGTATATACTAGAGGTTGCTCTAAATACTTCGATGTTTATATTTTCACATGATTTTCTTGAATTTCTATAAAGTTACAGTTTTGTTTATTGCTTTACATTATGATATGTTTTTGAGAAATTCGGAAGGAATTGGTGCCCATGGTTTGGCTTTTGTGGCATAGGATGAAGTGTATTTTCGAGTGCATGTTAATGATAACTTAGCGATATAGTGGAACTCTGCCAAAATTTCTATGGTTTTTGAAAGTTCACGTTTTTAGAAATGGTTTGATTCCGGTTTAGGAAACTAAATCGGGGTTGGGTCCTTTCAGCTTGGTATCATAGCATTAGGTTTTAGGTTTTGTAGACTTCTGTAGTTGTGATGCTAAGGGTATTTGAGAATGTACAGCATGTCTGGAGCGATGACCCGACTGGCCAGCAGTTACTCATTAATGCTTCGGGTGTTGTATGTTTTCAAATGTCTAAAGTTTCATGATTATGTTGCTTGTGCCTTGTGACTAATGCTTTTCTTTTATCATTGGGATGCCTCCTAGACGTGGTTCCCATATCAATAGGGATGTGGATCATGATGAGGATCGGCAGATGCATGACTTGCTTATGCGAGTATTGCATTTGAAGGAGCGTTTTGACCTTGTGGTAAAAGCTCGAACTGCTGGTGCAATTATTTTCTCAGGTTCAGCTGATCCAGAGATATGTGAGGCTTGGTCGGTTCAGGTTGAACGAGTTTCTGAGTGTCTGCGTTTCACTCCTGAGCAGATGACAGTGGCAGCGGTTGGTTTACTTGAGTCTGATGCATACTTTCGGTGGGTTAGCACTGATAGAGTTCTGGTTGATACTCCATGGACATTGTTCAGAGATTTGTTTATGCGGAGGTATTTCAACCAGGCTACATAGCAGAGGAAGTTACGACGAACCGAACCAGAATCAGTCAAATATTTGGCACGATTCACGAGATTATGTTTAGTCGCAGCTTTACGATATTTGTGTGGTTCGTCGACTTAATTCGTGACTATGTGTTCGGTTGAGAATTTGAGTTGAATGTCTTCACGAAAATTGTAGAGTACGTGATTTCGAGCTCGTGGGCAGTTCGGGAAGATTTTTCCGATGACCGAGGAATATTTTGTGGTTATTCGAAGTTTCAGTTTCCGACGAGTTTATCCGATTGTTTCGTGTTTATCCGAAACGTGATGGTTATCCATTTCGAATCGTCGATCGACCTAAGGCGCGAGTATAAATATCGGAATAGTCGAGAATTAGTCATAAAAGCATTGACTAACGTTGACCAAGCTTTGACTTTCCAAAACTAGAAAGTTGACCGTTGACCATGGAAGGGAAGGTTTCCCGTTTCGGCTTGCCGTCCGACGACCTATTTTCTGGCCACCTACGACTTCGACGAGGGTATGGTTCGATTCCTTGTGTGATTTCGAGTTGAGTGGTGACTGAGTTTGTGAAAATTGGTTAAGTATGGTGTGAACCCGAATTGGGTTAGGTCACCGGAGTTCGCCGTTAATGGGGAGAGGTTTTCCGGCGAGCTTTGGTGGCGGGGGAGTGGGGGTTTCGACTCCCCTTGCCCCAAGGAAGCTTCCCATATGATTTAATTGATGTATGGTTGAGTTTTCCGGTGAACCCGAATGGGTTGCCGGAGTTGGTTTTCCGGTTGGATTTCAGGTGATTTAATGAGGTTCCGGTCAGTTTTGGGTCTTGTGTCAGTTATTAAAATGGTTCGCCTTGATGTGGTCTTTAATTCTGGAGTTTTCCACCGTGAAATTCCACCGTTGACGGTCAACGGCGGAGCTCCGGCGAGAGTTGACTTTTTCAGATTTCGACGTTTTTAATGTCATTTTTCTCGAAATCGCGCCCTGATTATCGTCCAGAGGTTTTCAGATTGATTTGGTTAGTCGATTTTCAGTCGAGGGTTTCGAGTGGAGATTTCGGGAATTTCGTTAATCATTTTGTACTGTATTTCATATTTCCGGGAATGGTTGGTTTCCGTGGTTCAGTACAAGGTTGTGGACTGTGATTTTGATCAGTTATGTTTATGTATATTCAGGAGATCGAGATTGTGATCGTGCTTCAGGCGATGGAGCTTCCGCCGGACCACGAGTTTATCGCGAGTTCGCGCTAGCAGATTTGTGAGTGGACAAGTTTATATTTTCACTGTTGATTTGCGAGTTTGTGGATTTTATGATTTTCGTATTTAAATTATACGATGTTGAGATATATGTTATTTTAGGAGGTATTGTTATATGTTTATGGGTGATGGCATTTATTACATCGATGTACCAGAGTTGAGAGATTCCTCTGGACCAGAGTTGAGAGATTCCTCTGGGCGGGGTTGAGTGGTCCCCTGCGTGCCACCAGGGTTGAGTGGTCCCCTGGCCTATCACTGTCAGGTTTGAGCGATTCACCTGACGTCGGGCTTGAGAGGTCGTCCAACAACCTCCGTATATATATATATATATATATATATATGTGTGTGTGTGTTGTGTTCCGAACTCGCACTGTTTTACATTGAGTATGTATATAAACTGGTGAAAGGCATATATTTATTTTCGTCCACTCACTCTAACGTTTTTATTTGCCTTTCCCCTGGGCTTTTCGATTTTTGTGCCCAGTTTGCAGTTCGGATTCAGGTGTTTCACTTCGCGGTTGGAGGCTAGTGATCTGAGTTACCTGTGTTTTCCAGTAGGTTCTTGTTTCGCCTACTGATGTGTATATTGTATATATTCATACTAGTGGTCGCTCTGATACATTCTGATACATGTTTATACGGATTTTCTCGGATATATATATACATAGTACAGTATGTTTACTGTTATTGCTTATATTATGATGTTGAGAAATCCGGATGGGATTGGTGCCCACGGTTTGGCTTTTGTGGCATAGGACGAAGTGTTATTTTCAGGGTGCAGGTTTATGCAATTCTACGTTAGTAACGAAACTCTGCCGAAATTTCAAAAAATTTTTGTTGGTTCGTATTTTCAGAAGGGGTTCGATTCCGATTTAGGTAACTGAATCGGAGTTGGGTCCTTTCAGAAGTATAAGGAGTTCACTAACTTGAGACAGGGTAGCATGTCAGTACTTGAGTATCAGGATAGATTTACTCGTTTGTCTCGATTTTCTCATGATATGGTGGCCTCAGAGGAAGCCAAGTGCCGGAGATTTGAGTTGGGCTTAAACATGAATATCAAGGGAACATTGACTACGATGCATCGAAACAACTTTGATAAGTTTGTGAGTGCTGCACTTCGAGGCGAGGACATAGAGAAGGAGAGGCAGATGAGATTCCAGTCTCGACGATTTGAAGAGGGTGGACCGAGTCAGGGACCTTCCAAGAGGCTGAGTTCAAGCCCTTCCGGATCGGCATCATTATCTAGCAGTGGACCCTATAGACATCCTGCTAGTTCGGCTAGACATAGACAAAGATGGAGGAGGAATCAGCCACAGAGACCATAGTCTAGTGGGAGTTCTAGTGGATCCAGCTATCCTCGACGTATTGGTGGCACTTTTGCTATACCGAGGGAGTATCCATTGTGCAATCTCTGCAATAGGCATCACTTTGGTCTTTGTCAGCGAGGCCCTACCATTTGTTATCATTGTGGCCAGTTTTGCGAAGGGAATGTTTCCAGTCTACTGGTATTGGTGGTTAGGCAGCTCAGAGTTCAGGAGGAGATCGAGAATACTTCTGGAGCCCGACCAGTACAATCTTCTGGACAGGGCGGATAGCAGGGTCACCATCAGTGTGGACGACCAGCTGGACAAGCCAGAGTTCATGCCATGTCATTGCGTGAGGGCAGAGCTTCACCAGAGGTTATTATTGGTACGTTACATGTTTTTGGCTATCCAGTACTTACTTTGCTAGATCCAGGTGCTACGCATTCATTCATATCATTTAGATTGTCATCCCTTGCTACTATGCCTACATCTCCACTTCCGGGGTTGTGGTGTGACGACCCGAACCAGAATCTGTTGTGTATTCAGCACGATTCTCGAGATTGAGTTTAGTCGCAGTTTTATATCGTATAAGTGTTTTGCCGATTCGATTTGCGACTTTGTTATCGATCGAGAATTTGAGTTGGGTGTCTTCATGAAAGTTGTAGAGTACGTGATTTCGAGCTCGTGGGAGGTTCTGGAAGATTTTTCTGATAACCGAGGAATATTTTATGATTATTTGAAGTTTTTGTTTCCGACAAGTTTATCTGATTGTTTCGAGCTTATCCGAATCATTTCGTATATTCGTTTTGGACCGTCGATCGACCCGAGTCGCTAGAATAAATATCGAAATAGTCGAGAAATAGTCGAGAATTTCATTTCGGGCATTGACTGAGTTGACTTTCCATTTTGGGAAACTTTGACCGTTGACCCGTGGAGAAAACTTTCCGTTTTCGGCTTCAACGTCCGACAACCAAATTCCGGCCACCTCCGTCCTAGTGAAAGGTATGGATCGCTTCCTTGTTTGATTTCGGGTAGGTTTGCACTTTGAATTATGGAAATTGATGGAGATTTGTGGAGGAACGATTCGGGGCATTTTAGGGTGGTTCGCCGGTGACGGGGGAGGTGGTTCCGGTGGGTGTTCGAGGCTGGGTTAATGGGGGTTTAGTTCCTTTTGCCCTTGGGATGCTTTCCCTTTGTTTTAATTTGAGTTTTGTTGAGTTTTCCGGCGAACCCGTGGTGGTTGCCGGAAGTAAATTTCGTTCGGGTTTGCTTGAATTTGGAGAGATTCCGTCATGAATTGGCTTTCGGGATAGAAGGGAAAGTGGTTTGCCTTGCTGTGAACTTGTGATCTGGAAGTTCTCCGCCGTGAAATTTCACGGTTGACGGCGCGCCGCCAGCGGCGGCGACAGTCAATGGTGGTCAACGGCGGAGGAGTTGACTTTTTCAGATTTTGATGAAATTAGTGTCGTTTTTCTCGAAATCGCGCCCTGGTTATCGTCCAGAGGTTTTCGGGTTGATTTGGTTAGCCGATTTTCAGTCGAGGTTTCGAGTGGGGATTTCGGAATTTCCGTTATTCATTTTGTATCGCATTGCATATTTCCGGGAACGGTTGGTTTCTGTGAATCAGTACAGGGTTGTGGACTATGATTTTGATCAGTTATGTTTTTGTGAATATTCAGGAGATCGAGATCGAGATCGGGATCGTAATCGTGCTTCTAGCGAGGGATCTTCCGCCGGACCTCGAGATTAGCGCGAGTGCGCGTTTTGCTCACCTGTGAGTGGACAATTTCTTTTCACGGAAATGATTGCGAGTCTTTTATATGATTTACGAACTTGAGCATGCGTATGAGATTTCGGATTACATGAGCATGTGTTTTTACGATTATATGATTATACTTATACGAATATACGTATACGAGTATACATACACTTATATGTTGTTTCATGCATTTGCATCGAAATGTTTGTGATTTAGTTTACACAGAGTACAGTCGTTATATGTTGTTGTATCGATACACTCGCATCCCGGCTGATCCCCGAGGATGTGTACCAGGGAAGGCTGTGACTCCTGACCCGAGGCCTTTACCGGGGGAAGGCAGACTTCTGACCTGAGGCCTTTCTGGCTAGAATCACATGTGGGTCTGGGATCCCGTGATTCGGACTGTACTAGCACGGTGTGTGTCCATGAGTGACCCCGTGGGATTTTTACTTGCATGCTTAGTACGCTGGAGGATTATGGTTTTACCTCGTGTACTTGTTATTTTTATTTACCTGGACTCGCATATGTCATTTTAAACATATATATCAACTGGTGAAAGACATTTATTTTCGTCCACTCACTCTAACGTGTTTATTGTCTTTCCCTTGGGCGTTTCGGTTTCCGTGCCCAGTTGCAGTTCAGGTTTTGGTGTTTTCACGTCGCGGTTTGGAGGCTAGTGATCAGAGTTACCTGTGCTTTCCAGTAGGTTCTTGTTTCGCCTACTGATGTGTACAGTGTATATATTTTACTTTAGAGGTCGCTCTGATACATTCTGATACTTGTTTATACGGATTTTCTCGGATACTTATATATACTACAGTATTGTTTACTGTTTATGATTCATATATTGATGTTGAGAAATCCGGATGGGATTGGTGCCCACGGTTTGGATTTTGTGGCATAGGATAATGTGTTATTTTCAGGGTGCAGGTTTATGCAATTCTACGTTAGTAATGAAACTCTGCCGAAATTTTGAAAAGTTTTTGTTGGTTCGTATTTTCAGAAGGGGTTCGATTCCGATTTAGGTAACTGAATCGGGGTTGGGTCCTTTCAGCTTGGTATCAGAGCATTAGGTTGTCAGATTCTGTAGACTCTTGTAGTTGTGACGCTTAGGGTATTTGAGTTGATATAGCATGACTGGAGTGATGACCCGACTGGCCAGCGGTACTCATCAATACTTCGGGTGTTGTGTGTCCTCAAATATCTGCGGTTTCATGATTACGTTCTTTCTGCTTGTACCTAATGCTTGTCTTGTATCAGTAGGATGCCTCCTCGACGTGGTCCCCGTGTTGATCGGGATGATGATCCTGATGAGGATCGCCGAACGCGCGACTTGCTGATGCGAGTGCTGCGTTTGGAAGAGCGTTTTGACCCCGTGGTCAAGGCTCGCACTGCGGGTGCTACTATGTTTTCGGGTTCAGTTGATCCAGAGATATGCAAGGCATGGTTGGTTCAGATTGAACGTGTTTGTGAGCGTCTGCAGTTTACTCCTGAGTAGATGTCTGTAGCCGCAGTTGGTTTACTTGATGGTAATAGGCAGGCGGCCCAGAGTTCCGGAGTAGAGCGAGGTGCCACTACGGGAGCTCGACCAGCACAGTTTGCAGACCAGGGCCGACAGCAGGCACAGCCCCAGCGAGGACGACCAGCCGGGCAGACGAGGGTTCATGTTATGACTCTACGTGAGGGCAGAGCATCACCAGAGGTCGTTATCGGTACATTATATGTTTTTGGTATTCCTGTACTTGCATTGTTAGATCCGGGCACTACACATTCATTCATATCATTTAGACTATCATCATTAGCCACGGTACCTGCATCTCCACTTCTGGGGTTGTGGAGAGTGTTGTATCTGTCAGGTGAGGTTGTGAGCATCGGATGGGTTTATCGAGACTGTGAGGTGTTTATTGATGGCCATGGTTTAGCTGCAGATCTGTTATTGCTTGACATTGTGGATTTTGATCTGATTTTGGGTATGGACTTTTTGGAGTCGCACTGGGCCATGTTTGACTACCATAGGAAGGAGGTCGCGTTTCGACGACCGGGGTAACCTGAGATACTGTTTCGTGGCGAGAAGAACACTTCACTACCCTGTTTGATTTCCGCGATGAAGGCGGATCGGTTGATGAAGAAGGGTTGTGTTGCGTACTTAGCCCATGTTGTGGACACTACAGCTGCAGTGCCGGATCTTGGTAGTATTGAGGTTGTGTCTGAGTTTCCAGATGTGTTTCCAGCAGAGTTACATGGTATACCCCCTGTGCGGGAGATTGATTTTACTATTGAGTTATTGCCGGATACTAGACCGATTTCCCAGACACCGTACCGGATGGCGCCTGAGAGTTGAAGGAGTTGCAGGTTCAGCTCCAGAAGTAGTCGGAGAAGGGATTCATTCGACTGATTGTTTCTCAGTGGGGTGCTCCGGTGTTATTTGTGCGGAAGAAGGACGGGTCAATGCGTTTGTGCATCGACTATCGGAAGCTGAATCAGGTTACAGTGAGGAACAAGTATCCGTTGCCGCGGATTGACGACTTGTTCGATCAGCTGAAGGGAACATCTGTCTTTTCGAAGATTGACCTTCTATCCGGATATCACCAGTTGAGGATCCGAGATTCAGATGTAGCCAGGACAGTATTCAGGACGCGGTATGGGCGCAACGAGTTTTTGGTTATGTCGTTTGGGTTGACCAACGCCCCCGCAGCTTTCATGGACTTGATGAATCGGGTATTTCGACGATTCCTGGACAAGTTCGTGATTGTATTTATTGACGATATTCTGATCTATTCCAGGAGTGTGGGCCAGCATAAGAAGCATCTGCGTGTAGTATTGCGGACTTTGCGGGACCATCAGTTGTTCGCAAAGTTTAGCAAGTGCGAGTTCTGGTTGGATAGTGTGAAGTTTCTGGGCCATGTGATTTCGGCTGAAGGAGTCAGTGTTGATCCTGACAAGATCGAGGCCGTGCTGAATTGGAGTAGACCCACTACTGTGCCGGAGAACCGGAGTTTCTTGGGGTTAGCAGGCTATTACCGACGGTTTGTACAGGATTTCTCTCGGATTGCTACACCACTGACCAGATTGACGAAGAAAGACGTCAAGTTTGAGTGGTCTGATGCGTGCGAGGAGAGTTATTTGCTCCTGAAGGAGAGATTGACTACCGCACTGGTTCTGACATTGCCAGACGACAGTGGTGAGTTTGTTGTGTACAGCGATGTATCGAAGTTGGGACTTGGCTGTGTGTTGATGCATCATGGTAGAGTTGTGGCATATGGTTCCAGGCAGCTGAAACCGCATGGGGCCAACTACCCGACGCATGATTTGGATTTAGCCGCTATCGTGTTAGCGTTGAAGAGGTGGAGGCATTATTTGTATGGTGCTCAGTGTAAGATTTTCAATGACCACAAGAGTCTCACCTACTTGCGGACGCAGCCGGATTTGAACATGAGGCAGCGCCGATGGATGGAGTTGATCAATGATTACGATTGCACTTTCGAGTACCATCCGGGGAAGGCTAATGTTGTGGCAGATGCACTTAGCCGGAAATCCGGAGCCTCGTTGTTCCACATGTGTGTGGCCAGAGTATCGATGTTAGCCGAGCTTCGAGCTACAGGTGTTGTGTTTAGGTATGATGATAATGGAGCCTTATTGGCCAGTTTTCAGGTTCGACCCGTACTGGTTGATCAGGTACGAGAGGCCCAGGATTCAGATTCGTACTTATTGGCCAAGAAGACCATGATACGGAATGGTGTGCCTACAGAGTTCCGGTTGAGCGACGACGGTACGTTGTTGTTCAGAGGCAGGTTATGTGTACCCAGAGACGAGGATTTGAAGAAGGAGATTTTAGATGAGGCTCACAGTTCAGCGTATGCGATGCATCCCGGAGGTACGAAGATGTTTCGTACACTTCGAGCGTACTATAGGTGGCGTAATATGAAGCAGGAGATTGCCGTGTACGTGAGTCGATGTTTGATCTGTCAGCAGGTGAAGGCGGAGAGGCAGAAACCTGCACGGAAACTACAGCCACTTGAGATTCCAATTTGGAAGTGGGAGCACATTACGATGGATTTCGTCTATCAGTTTCCGTGTACTTCGGCGGGCAACACTGGCATTTGGGTTATTGTTGACCGACTGACGAAATCCGCGCACTTTCTTGCACTTCCAAGGAAGATATCAGTGGGCAGATTGGCCAAGTTGTACTTATCCGAGATTGTTCGCTTGTATGGTGTGCCTATGTCGATTGTTTCTGACCGAGATAGTCAGTTCACTTCTGAGTTTTGGCAGGCTTTATAGCGAGCGTTGGGCACGAGGTTGCGGTTTAGTACAGCTTTCCATCCTCAGACTGACGGGCAGTCCGAGCGGACCATTCAGACTCTTGAGGATATGCTGAGATCGTGTGTGTTGCAGTTTCGTGGAAACTGGGATCAGCAGTTACATTTGATTGAGTTCGCCTACAACAACAGCTATCAGGCCAGTATTGAGATGGCACCGTACGAGGCTCTGTACGGGAAGCAGTGTCGTACTCCATTGTGTTGGAGTGAGGTAGGCGAGTGTTGGCTTATTGGTCCAGATTTAGTGAAAACCACGATGGAGGACATACAGGTTATCCGGGATCGGTTGAAAATCGCCCAGGATCGGTAGAAGAGTTACGCAGATGTGAGAAGGAAGAGTTTAGAGTTCGAGGTTGGTGATTGGGTCTTCCTGAAACTATCTCCGTGGAGGGGAGTGGTGCGTTTCGGGAAGCGTGGCAAGCTTCGACCGCGGTACATTGGTCCGTATGAGATTACGGAGAGGGTTGGAGTTGTTGCTTACAGACTTGAGTTACCGGCCGAGATGGCTCGTGTTCATGATGTCTTCCATGTTTCGATGTTGCGGAAGTACATCTCAGATCCTTCACATGTGTTAGCCCCACAGCAGTTGCCGATCAGAGAGGATTTGTCGTATGTAGAGGAGCCGGTGCAGATTCTCGATAGTCGTGAGCAGGACTTGAGGCACCGTGTGATTCCGCAAGTGAAGGTCTTGTGGCAGAACCACTCAGTTGAGGAGGCCACCTGGGAGACCGAGCAGCGTATGCGGGAGCAGTATCCTCATCTGTTCGCTTGACAGGTACGTAAATTTCGAGGTCGAAATTTCTTTAAGGGGGGTAGATTTGTGACGACCCGAACCAGAATCTGTTGTGTATTCGGCACGATTCTCGAGATTGAGTTTAGTCGCAGTTTTATATCGTATAAGTGTTTTGCCGATTCGATTCGCGACTTTGTTATCGATCAAGAATTTGAGTTGGGTGTCTTCACGGAAGTTGTAGAGTACGTGATTTCAAGCTCGTGCGTGGTTCCAGAAGATTTTTTCGATAACCGAGGAATATTTTATGATTATTTGAAGTTTAGGTTTCCGACGAGTTTATCCGATTGTTTCGAGCTTATCCAAATCGTTTCGTATATTCGTTTTGGACCATCGATCGACCCGAGGCGCGAGTATAAATATCGAAATAGTCAAGAAATAGTCGAGAATTTTATTTCGGGCATTGACTGAGTTGACTTTCCATTTTGGGAAACTTTGACCGTTGACCCGTGGAGAAAACTTTCCGTTTTCGGCTTGATAGAGATTTATGGAGGAACGATTCGGGGCAGTTTAGGGTGGTTCGCCGGTGACGGGGGAGGTGGTTCCGGTGGGTGTTCGAGGCTGGGTTGATGGGGGTTTAGTTCCTTTTGCCCTTGGGATGCTTTCCCTTTGTTTTAATTTGAGTTTTGTTGAGTTTTCCGGCGAACCCGTGGTGGTTGCCGGAAGTGAATTTTGTTCGGGTTTGCTTGAATTTGGAGAGGTTCCGTTATGAATTGGCTTTCGAGATAGAAGGGAAAGTGGTTTGCCTTGCTGTGAACTTGTGATCTCGAAGTTCTCCGCCGTGAAATTTCACGGTTGACGGCGCGCCGCCGCCGCCGGCGGCGGTCAACAGTGGTCAACGGGGGAGGATTTGACTTTTTTAGATTCTGATGAAATTAGTGTCATTTTTCTCAAAATCGCGCCCTGGTTATCATCCAGAGGTTTTCGGGTTGATTTGGTTAGCCGATTTTCAGTCGAGGTTTCGAGTGGGGATTTCAGAATTTCCGTTATTCATTTTGTATCGCATTGCATATTTCTGGGAACGGTTGGTTTCTGTGAATCAGTACAGGGTTGTGGACTATGATTTTGATCAGTTATGTTTTTGTGAATATTCAGGAGATCGAGATCGTGATCGTGATCGTGATTCTGGCGAGGGATCTTCCGTCGGACCTCGAGATTAGCGCGAGTGCGCGTTTTGCTCACCTGTGAGAGGACAATTTCTTTTCACGGAAATGATTGCGAGTCTTTTATATGATTTACGAACTTGGGCATGCGTATGAGATTTCGAATTACATGAGCATGTGTTTTTACGATTATACGATAATACTTATACGAATATACGTATACGAGTATACATACACTTATATGTTGTTTCATTCATTTGCATCGAAATGTTTGTGATTTAGTTTACACAGAGTACAGTCGTTATATGTTGTTGTATCAATACACTCGCATCCCGGCTGATCCCCGAGGATGTGTACCGGGGAAGGCTGTGACTCCTGACCCGAGGCCTTTACCGGGGGGAGGCAGACCTCTGACCTGAGGCCTTTCTGGCTAGAATCACGTGTGGGTCTGGGATCCCGTAATTCGGACTGTACTAGCATGGTTTGTGTCCATGAGTGACCCTATGGGATTTTTACTTAGATGCTCAGTACGCTGGAGGATTATGGTTTTACCTCGTGTACTTGTTATTTTTATTTACCTGGACTCGCATATGTTACTTTAAACATATATATCAACTGGTGAAAGACATTTATTTTCGTCCACTCACTCTAACGTGTTTATTGTCTTTCCCCTGAGCTTTTCGGTTTCCGTGCCCAGTTGCAGTTCAGGTTTTGGTGTTTTCACGTCACGGTTTGGAGGCTAGTGATCAGAGTTACCTGTGCTTTCCAGTAGGTTCTTGTTTCGCCTACTGATGTGTATAGTGTATATATTTTACTTTAGAGGTCGCTCTGATACATTCTGATACTTGTTTATACGGATTTTCTCGGATACTTATATATACTACAGTACTGTTTACTGTTTATGATTCATATATTGATGTTGAGAAATCCAGATGGGATTGGTGCCCACGGTTTGGCTTTTGTGGCATAGGATGAAGTGTTATTTTCAGGGTGCAGGTTTATGCAATTCTACGTTAGTAATGAAACTCTGCCGAAATTTTGAAAAGTTTTTGTTGGTTCGTATTTTCAGAAGGGGTTCGATTCCCCGATTTAGGTAACTGAATCGGGGTTGGGTCCTTTCATGTGGAGAGTGTTGTATCCATTAGGTGAGGTTGTGAGTATTGGTTGGGTGTATAGGGATTATGAGATCTTTGTGGGAGGTTATGGTTTAGCCGCGGATTTGTTATTGTCTGATATTGTCGATTTTGATGTGATTTTGGGTATGGACTTCTTAGAGACATATTGGGCTATGTTCGACTGTCAATAGAAGGAGGTGGTGTTTCGACGTCCAGGTTTCCCATATTGTTTCACGATGAGAAGAATACTTCCCTGCCATGTGTGATTTCAACGATGAAGGCCGAGCAGATGATGAAGAAGGGTTGTGTTGCATACTTGGCTCATGGTGTGGATACAAAGGCTATTGTACCAGACATTAGTGACATTGAGGATGTTTATGAGTTTCCAAATGTATTTCCGGAGGAGTTACCAGGTGTCCCTCCAGTCAGAGAAATCGATTTGACCATTAAGCTTTTACCAGGCACTGGACCTATATCTCAGGCACCTTATCGTATGGCGTCAGCAGAGTTAAAGGTGTTACAGATTCAACTTTACGAGTTGTTGGAGAAAGGTTTCATACGACCCAGTGTATCACCATAGGGTGCTCCTGTATTGTTTGTGAGGAAAAAGTATGGCTTCATGTAGTTGTGTATTGATTACCGGAAGCTGAATCAGGTCACCGTGAAGAACAAGTATCTGTTACCACATATTGATGATTTGTTTGATCAGCTTAAGGGAGCTTCAGTCTTTTTGAAGATTGATCTCAGGTCTGGATACCATCAGTCGAGGATCAGAGAATCAGATGTGCCTAGGACAGCTTTCAGATTACGGTATAGGCATTATGAGTTCTTGGTTATGCCGTTTGGGTTGACCAATGCTCCTGCAGCTTTCATGGATTTAATGAACAGGGTGTTCAGGCGATTTCTGGATAAGTTTGTGATCGTGTTCATCGACGACATCCTAATTTACTCCAAAAGTGTGGGCCAGCATAAGAAACATTTGCGAGCTGTTTTGCGGACTTTGAGAGATAATCAGTTGTTTGCAAAGTTCAGTAAATGTGAGTTCTAGTTGAGCAACGTGAAGTTTTTGGGTCATGTGATATCTGCTGAGGGGGTCAGCGTGAATCCTGACAAGATTAAAGTTGTGTTAAACTGGAGTTGACCTACCACTGTACCAGAGATCAGGAGTTTCTTGGGTTTGGCAGGTTACTATCGGCACTTTGTGCAGGATTTTTCACGGATTGCCAATCCACTTACCAAATTGACAAAGAAAGGCGTCAAGTTCGAGTGGTCTGATGCTTATGAGGAGAGTTACTTGACTACTGCACTGGTTCCGACTCTACCTGACGATAGTGGAGAGTTTGTGGTTTATAGCGATCCATCGAAATTGGGTCTTGGTTGTGTTTTGATGCAACATGGTAGAGTGGTAGCTTATGGGTCCAGGCAGTTGAAACCACACGAAGTCACCCTACACATGATTTGGAGTTGGCTACCATTGTATTAGCCTTGAAGAGTTGGAGACACTACTTGTACGGAGCTCAGTGCAAGATATTTACAGATCACAAGAGTCTCACTTATTTGCCCACGCAGCCAGACTTGAATATGAGACAGCGCAGATGGATGGAATTGATCAATGACTATGATTGCACCTTTGAGTATCATCCAGGGGAAGGCTAATGTTGTTGCTGATGCACTCAGTCGAAAATCTGGAGCTTCATTGTTTCATGTGTGTGTGGCCAGAGTTTCCATGTTAGCAGAGTTACGGGCTACAGTAGCTAAGTTAGAGTGGGATGATGATGGAGCCTTGTTGGCTATCTGCCATGTTCGACCGGTATTGGTTGATCAGGTCCGTGATGCTCAGGATGCGGATTCCTATCTATTGGACAAGAAGATCATGATTCAGAATGGTGTGCCAACAGAGTTTCAGTTGAGTAGTGACGGTACATTGATGTTCAGAGGCAGGCTTTGTGTACCCAGAGACTAGGGTTTGAAGAAGGAGATCTTAGATGAAGCCCATTGTTCTGCTTACGCTATGCATCCAGGCGGTACGAAGATGTTTTGCACACTTAGAGCCTACTATTGGTGGCGGAATATGAAGAGAGAAATTGTAGCGTATGTGAGCAGATGCCTCATTTGTCAATAAGTGAAGGCAAAGAGATAGAAACCTGCTGGAAAGCTACAGCCTTTAGAAATTCCAGTTTGGAAGTGGGAGCATATCACTATGGATTTCGTATATCAGTTACCGCGTACTTCTGCTGGTAACACTGGTATTTGGGTCATTGTGGACCGTTTCACGAAATCAGCTCATTTCCTTGCACTTCCAGAGAAGATTTCAGTGGGCAGGTTAGCGAAGCTGTATTTGGCTGAGATTGTTCGTTTACATGGAGTGCATGTATCTATCGTTTCTGACCGAGATAGTCAGTTCACTTCAGAGTTTTGGCAGGCATTGCAGTGAGCTTTGGGGACCATACTACATTTCAGTACAGCTTTCCATCCTTAGACCGATGGGCAGTCTGAGAGGACAATTAAGACCTTGGAGGACATGTTGCGGTCCTGTGTATTACAGTTTAGAGGGAATTGGGACTGGCAACTTCATTTGATCGAATTTGCTTACAATAACAGTTATCAGGCCAACATCGATATGGCACCTTATGAGGCTTTATACGGAAAGCAGTGCCATACTCCATTGTGTTGGAGTGGGAGTGAGGTCGGTGAGCGTTGGCTCATTGGTCCTGATTTGGTGAAGAGCACCATTGAGGATATTCAGATTATCAGAGATAAACTGAAGATTTCTCAAGATCAACAAAAGAGCTATGCAGATGTGAGGAGGAAGAGTTTTGAGTTCGAGGTGGGTGATTGGGTCTTCCTGAAATTGTCTCTTTGGAGAGGAATAGTTCAATTCGAGAAGCGTGGCAAACTTCGGCCACGGTATATTAGTCCTTATGAGATCACAGAGAGAGTTGGTGCTGTGGCATACAGGTTGGAGTTACCCTCAGAGATGGCTAGAGTGCATGATGTTTTCCATGTATCGATGTTGCGGAAGTACATTCCGGATCCATCACATGTTTTAGCACCATATTAGCTTCCTATTCGGGAAGATTTGGCTTATGTGGAGGAGCCAGTACAGATTCTCGATCGACCAGTACAGGAGTTGAGGCAGAAAGTTATTCCGCTTGTGAAGGTCTTATGGCAGAATCATTAAGTAGAGGAAGCCACTTGGGAGACCGAGCAGCACATGCGGGATCAGTATCCTCATCTGTTCAGTTAGCATGTATGTAAATTTCGAGGTCGAAATTTTTGAAAGAGGGGTAGATTTGTGACAACCCGAACCGGAAATGGTAGTTAATCGGCTAAATTCTCGAGTTTCACGTATAATTGTGGTTTGTCATAATTAATCGGCTATGCGGATTTGTTCACGACTTAATTTTCGGACACGAATTTGGTTTGGGTTTATTCGCGGAAAATGTAGAGAATTTGATTTCGAGTTCATAGGAGTTTTCCGAGGTTTTTTCGGATAATCGAGGAATATAAAATGAATATTTGAAATTATTGTCGAGTTAATCGTGTTTATCCGATTGAGTTTGAGTTATTCGAATCACGGATAGAGTTGGTTCGTGACATATAAATAGCGGAATAGTCGTAAAGTTGTCGCAAAAGTCAAAAATAGGTTGTTTGACCGAGTTGACCAGAGTTGGGCCGAGTTGACCGAGTCAGCCCGCGTTGACTTAGTGAGTCTGTGACTCGCCGTCGTGGTTCCCGTCGGAAAACGGCACTGTTTTTCGGAGTTTGAGGTATGGATTTGAAGCTCTTCCTTTAGGCTTTCATTTGATGTATGTATGGTGGGTTTTGGTGACGGTTTGGTTGGAGGATTTTGAAGGTGAAAGTGAACGGAATCCGGTTAATCAGAGGGAGGTGTTCTGGCGACTCTCCGGTTGATTTTTAGATTGGAATGGGTTGGATTTGAACCAGGGAGAAGAACCCCTTTTGTTTTGGGAGCATTGGTAGAGCGATGGCGCCGGAATTGGCAGGAGAAGTTTTCCGGCGATTTTGGGCCGTGAACTTTCGGGGTGTTTTTGGCATGGTTGCAAGACGATTTGTGAGTTGGTGTAGAAGAAAGATGAACTGGACTTGAGGAGAGGAAGCTCTGGGGGTCTTGGTCGCCGAAAAATCTCGCCGGTGACATCGCACCGCCGCCGGCGGTGGCGGTCAACGGCGGAGCTCGGGCGAAGAGTTGACTTTTTAGATTTTGTGAAGTTTTATGTCGTTTTACTCATAATCGCGCCCCGATCGTCGTCTTGAGGTTTTCGAGTTTTTTTGGGTGGTGGATTTTATGCCGAGGTCTTTACTGGGTGGGAACAGATACCCTGACCTGGGGCCTTTCTGGCTGGAATCACGTGAGGGTCTGGGATCCCGTGATTCAGACTGTACTAGCGTGGATATTTCCATGAGTGACCCCACAAGATTTCCGATGCCTGCTCTGTACGCGTGAGGAGTTAAAGTCTCCCTTCTGTACCATATGATTTTCATGCATTTAGACTCGCATATGTTATTATAACATATATTATTCGGTAAAAGACATTTATTTTCATCCACTCACTCTAACGGTTTATATGTCTTTCCCTGGGCTCTTTGTTTTCAATACCCAGTTTGCAATTCAGATTCTGGTGTCACACGTCAAGGTTGGAGGCTTAGTATTCAAGCTACTTTTTCTTCTCAATAGGTCTCTAGTTTGGCCTACTGTTGTGTATTTATGTATATACTAGAGGTCGCTCTGAATACTCTGATGTTTATATTTTCATATGATTTTCCTGGATTTCTGTAAAGTTACAATTTTGTTTATTGCTTACATTATGATATGTTTTTGAGAAATCCGGATGGGATTGGTGCCCACGGTTTGGCTTTTGTGGCATATGATGAAGTATATTTTCGGGTGCAGGTTAATGGTAACTTCGCGATATAGTGGAACTCTGCCGAAATTTCTATGATTTTTGAAAGTTCACGTTTTTAGAAAGCGTTTGATTCTGGTTTAGGAAACTAAATCGGGTTTAGGTCCTTTCATGCTTTTCTTTGTACTTATAGCTAGTACTTTGTAAAAATATATTTTAATCTTGAGCTATACATTCGTCTTTGTTTTTGTTCTATGTTGAGAAATCCAGATGGACAATGGTAGTCTACGGTTTGTTTATGGGATTTATCTGTGAAGTGTTAATCGTCTTGCAAGTTTTTGGTTGTCTCAATTTTAAAGGAAGTTATGTCAAAAAAAAATTCATAATTTGATAGATTATAATCAGTCGTTGGGACTTGATCCTAGATTACTAGTTAATCTAGGGTTGGGTCCTTTCACCAAATGTCTGAATGAATCAAAGCCAAAGGTTGACTGGAAATAGAATCAGACAATACAATGGGAAGCTTGGTAGTCTTCCCAAGCGGACATGAAGAAAAAAAAGGAATTGTTAATTATGACTTGAATCAGGTTTGTATGCCGGTAGCATACGGAGCCCCCGAAGCTAAACTAATATGTGTTATGCTGGGTTTAGGTTTTCTATTGGGCCTACCATTCAGGGGTATATATATATCCTTTAGGTTATTTAACCTAGTGTGATATTCTGTAATCTATAATCCGGTTTCCTCAAGGATAATAAAACTGTTCTCCTTCTGCTCGTTGACATAGTTAACATATCATTAGTGAACCACGTAAATCTGTATTCTTTCTTACATTCGTTATAACAGAAAAAGCCTTACTACCAGCAATATGCATGGATTATTTGACGAGATTCTTGAAAGAGTTCGAGAGGATGTATGTCATAATCTAGCATGCCAAATTTGAGCAAACACCTTGGCACCTAAGAAAGCAACCAACTTGTAGTCTAAAACCCTAGTTGAATGAAGAAGCTGAAGTGGGTATAAGCCATTCTCACTTGGACCTTTATAGAGGGTTCTCCCTGTCTGGATTTCCTTAATGACAAAAAAATCAGGATATATGACAAGCTAATAGTTGTTGTCATGAGTGAACAGTGAGATGGACAGTAGATTGTGTGTAGCAGAGGGATAAAGAAGAATATTATTTAGTGTGAATGTGTGAGAAGGTGTGGTGATAGTATTAGAAAAAGTATAAGTGATAGAGAGAGAGAGATACCTATTCCACCCACTTGATCATCCCCTGAATACTTCTCTGGATGTTGCAGGTTTCTGGATTCAGAGGTGACATGAGAGTTAGCCCCACTATCAAGCAACTAGTTGTTGTTTGAGGCACAGAGGAGGAAGCCGCCATGGCGCTCAGCTTCTTTGATGGGATTCTCCCTTCATAAGCATGGTTCATCCTATGATAACAATCAATGGTACTGTGGCCAATGCAATTGCATATTTGGCATGTAGGACAAGTAGTACCTCCTGTATTTGTAGAGGAAGAAGAAGTAGGGCCAAGAATATATCCCTCGTGACCTCTGTTAAGGGAGAAGCCTCCTCCAAAATGAGAGTTGGAGTTTTGGGGCATGAATGAGCAAGGAGAAGAAAGAACACGACCTCTGCTCCGATTGGAATTGGAGTTAACATGTGTAGCTTGGAGAGTGGTGGCAAGGGAGTTTATGTCACCTGCAGCAGCTTGTTGATCATGCATCCGGCTTTCAGCTGAGATTAAAAGAGATTCAAGGGACTCATAAGTGATAGGAGTGTCCCGAGCTTGAGCAAAACTTATTGTATTCTCAAAGACAGGTCTAACATTGTTCATGATAATAGAAACCATATCATTGTCATTGACCAGCCTTCCTAGGGCCAAATTATCAGCAATAGAAGTCACCTTATCAATATAGTCTCAAATTCTCAATTTACCACACATGGCTCTCATCAATTCACCACGGAGCTAAGGTATACGATTCTAGGATCTTGAGGCAAAACGACGTGCTAAAGACGTCCATGTATAGAATGACGAGGTGGAGACTGAGACTGTTGCAAGAACAGTAGGAGTGAGGGAATTGTTGATCCATGCCAGGATCATTTGATCATTAGCCATCCAATTGTCATAAGCAGGATTGATCCCGTCTGTGGGTTGTCCCTTGGAATCAACTTTGAAGCAAGGAGGACATGTGATGGTCCCTTCGACATAACCAAGAAGGTTGCAGTTCTTCAAGAGAGGAGTGATCTGAGCGAACCATGAGGGATAGTTATTGCGATCAAGTTAAATAGACAAAAAGTGGGAGATGGAGGAGTTGGTATGAGTTTCAGAAGGTGGGATGTTTGGGAGAGGTGAAGCCACATCAAGAGTGTTGTTCTCATCGTTTGGGATAAGAGGGTTAGTAGAAGAAGAAGCCATTTGTAGTGAGGTTTTTGGATCAAAAGAAAATTTGTCGTGAGACGTTAAGCTCTTGATACCATGAAGAAACACAAGAAGAAGGGTTTGAGGATTTGTTCAACTTGAATTCAAAGGTAGTTATTTTTCCATTATATAGAGCTTTACAGTGTACATGATAAGTGTGTTACTAAGAGATAATGATAAATCTACTACGTTTTTGTATCTCAACAGAATCTAGAAGTCTGTGTTGTACAAGGAGTCCTAGTTACACTAGGAATTTTCATATGATACGCATTTGCCTTATCACTTTCTCCTATTTGAATTATGCATTGTAATGTCCAAATATGAGATGTGATTTTCTTGCAAGTACTATTTTTGAATTTAAGATTACAAAGTCCGTTAAAAAAGAAGAAGTTTGCACCGTCTTTGACAAGTACTTAATTTTTAAATTGAAAGAAGTTTGCACTTTCTTTGACAAGTACTTTATTCTTTGACAAATACTTTATTACTAGAATTCTGGTTATAGCCTAAGATTGGGTGGCATGTCAACTTTGAGGCTTAAAACTTAGTCGTAAGAACATCTTCAATGATGTTCCTTTTTTTATAACAAATTTGTTGAAAAAATAACTAAAAATTAAAAAATAGTTACAAATACATAAAACTTATAACAAAAATCAATACCAAATGACATGGCATTTGGCATGTCATCTTTACACATACTTCCAACATGTATTAACTCCATCAAAAAAGAAATATGTATCTATATATAATATATAAACTATATAAAAGAAGAGAAAAACATCCATTTAGTACATGTACTTACACTTTTAAAAAAGTCTTTTTCACTATATAGCCTTTTGCACATTTTAGTATCTAGACTTTTAAAGTCCTCAAATGGTACCTGAACTTATAACATGTATATTCATATAGTACCTATACAATTTGTTTAGTTATGTTTTTCCTAAAATTCCCTTATTATGCTAATGAAACTAAAAGAAAAAAAAATCCCAAAAACAAAAATTAAAATTAGTCTTCGTCAAGTCACAAATTCACCAATAGGCTTAAGTCTTTCTTGGTTACTTATACGGACGGATTCACTGCGGAATATTTGTTTTTAAAAATTATTTTTCTCCAAACTAAGTTATTTTCCAAGATATGGAATGCTACTAAAAATTAAAGAGAAAGATGCTTAGTAATAACAAACGACCCATCTTTTCCACCTTCTGGGCGGTAGTCCGCCTCGTAGGAGATCAAAATGAGTATGAACAAATATAAACAACTCACTTTCATCCTCCTTCTAGGCGGTAGTTCCCCTCTTAGGGTAGTTTTTATAAATATATATGTAACAATTTGAAGGAATTGTAGTGGAAAACCATAACTTATTTATTCCAACAGAATTACAAACTAAACATCTAGAGCCTCACTCTCTGGTAAACAACTATAAGCTGCTTAGCCACTCATAGTAGTAGACATATTTGGAAATAGAGAAGCTGAATACTTTTCTTTGACTCTATCTCTCGA
Organism: Geum urbanum; assembly: GCA_946800695.1. Classification (NCBI taxonomy): domain Eukaryota; kingdom Viridiplantae; phylum Streptophyta; class Magnoliopsida; order Rosales; family Rosaceae; genus Geum; species Geum urbanum. The sequence goes on along the minus strand of OX327003.1, from coordinate 22,412,012 downwards.
CTCACAAGCTCGACTCTCAAGCTTTCTATTCTCATATAGAATTCTTCTATTTTAATTTTTGATGCCTAGAACTAAGACTCAAGGCTCTTTATATAGGGAGCGGAACTCAAACTGGAATTGATATATACATAATCAATAGTAAAAAGTAGCCCCACTAAAAATGGTGACCCCATGCTGATAAGGTTCTAGCTCTTATGCACTGTATTTTTTCGAAAAACAGAATCTTTATTGATAAGAAATGTTCCCTTCTTCAGAAAAATACGATATGAATTCTCATGTCCTTGCATGTCATCGTATATTTCTGAATTTTCACTAAGATTAGGCTTTTCAAATAAAAGCATTTTTCTTGTTCCATTTTCTTCCACGTCTGTATCTCCATACATCTTGTACTGCATGCCATTCTCGATCTTTTTGAGCCACTGGGCATATGCAAGGGTGGAATTAATCTCTTTTCTTTTGAGAGAAATAAACAAGTCACGGGTAACGACCTCTGGGTGGTCATAAGTAGTGAAAAATATCTTTTCTTCTGAAGCAAGAAAAGTAATCTCTTAGTCTTCTTTGATTATTTTCTTGATGTATTTCAATGGCATAGATTTCATCCATTGGATACTAGAATTTGGTGTTTCGTTGTACCTATTACAGGCTGGTACTATACTAGCCTTGGATAATTCTAACATAGTGGTATGGAGAAATGTACTCAGTCTCTCAATTGCTCTACACCCAGTATGAAAATTTTACTATCCTCGTTAATATTTCGATCGATACGTTTTTCGAGAACGCGGGGTTCTTAACGTATTAGCTCTGTATGTTGTTATTCTATATGTATTGATCATATCCCTATTATTCAAGTGATCATGATTGAGTGTTTGGCGAGGGATCTTCCGCTGGACCTCAGAGTTAGCCTCGTACTGTGAGTCGATACTTTGATTTTCACTGTCGATTTGCGAGTCTTGATTATGCATCTTATGTTATGTATTTTATGAGTATGCAATTATGATTAAGCATTTACGATTATGCATTTACGGTTATGTATTTTTACTTGGAGGCACATGTATGATTTGTTTTACATAGTGTATGATTTATGGATGCAACAATGCAATGGCTTCTCGGCTGATCCCCGAGATGCTCCGGGGGGGTTATGACAAATGCCTGACCCGTGATTATATGGCTCCCAAGAAGGTTATGACAAGCTCTTTACCTGGTTGAGCATGATTGTAACTTTGAGGAAAATGTACTCAAGTTATGGCCTCCACATTTTATACGGTATCCGGGAAGGTTATGATAACCACCTTACCTAAGTTTGATGATTTTAGACTCGCATCATGATTTCATGTTTATATTGGTGAAAGGCATATTATTATTTTCGTCCACTCACTCTAACGATTTTATTTTCCTTCCCCTGGGTTTTTCGGTTTCCTTTGCCCAGTTTGCAGTATGCGTTCTGGGGTTGCACTTCGACGGTGGAGACGTAGAGTTCCAGTCACACTTCTGTTCGAGTAGGTTCTTAATTCGATCTACTGGTTGTATATGATGTACATAGGAGTCGCTCTGAATACATATGTTGTGTTTTCAGTTGAGTTTACTCTTGAATGTTTTCTAGATTTCTTGTAAACCTTGTGGTTTATTATATATATGATGTTGAGAAATCCGGATGGGGAACGGAGCCCCATGGTTTGATTTCTGGGGAATATTCGAAGTGTGATTCTTTTTGGAAGTTCTAATATTGGCTCGCTTGTTGCGAAGTAAACTCTGGCGAAATTTTTTTAAGGTCATGTTTTCGAAGGGGTTTGATTTCGGTTCAGGCAACTAGATCGGAGTCGGGTCCTTTCGTTTGGTATCAAAGCATTAGGTGTTTTAGGTTCTGTAGACTCTTGTAGTTGTGTTACTAAGGACATTTGAGAATGTACAGCATTTCCAGAGCGATGACCCGACCGGCTGACGGATAACCATCAATGCTCTTGGTGTTGTATGCTTTCAAACGTTTGAAGTTTCATGATTACATCGCTTATGTCTTGTAACTAATATCTTTTATCCTTAGGATACCTCCTTGACGTGGAGTCCGTGCTGAAAGGACTGGGGATCTTGATGAGGATCAACGTACTCGTGACTTGCTTATGTGAGTATTACTTTGGAAGAGCGTCTTGACCCTATAGCTAAAGCTAAAACTGCGGGAGCAACTACTTTCTCTGGTTCCCCTGATCCTGAGATGTGTGAAGCTTGGGTGGTTTACGTCGAGCGTGTTTGTGAGCGCCTACATTTTACTCCTGAATAGAAAACTATAGCAGCAGTGGGTTTGCTTGAGTCAAATGCCTACTTTTGGTGGATTGATACAGACAAAGTTCCTATTAATACTCCATGGCCTCTATTCAGAGATTTTTTCATGCGTCGGTATTTTAATCAGGCTACTCAACAGCGAAAATATGTGGAGTTTACCAATCTGAGGTAGGGAAATATGTCGGTGCTTGAGTATCAGGATAAGTTCACCCGTTTGTCTAGGTTTGCACGTGATATGGTGGCGTCATAAGAAGCAAAGTGCAGGAGGTTTGAGTTAGGTCTGAATCTGAATATCAAGGGGACTTTGACCACTATGCCTTGAGATAACTTTGATGAGTTAGTTAGTGCTGCACTCAGAAGCGAGGACATTGAGAAGGAAAGGCAGATGGGATTTCAGACGCGTCGATTTGAAGAGGGTGGACCTAGCCAGGGTGCTTCGAAAAGGCTAAGTTCAGGTACTTCTGGATCAACATCATCTTCTGGTAGTGGACCTTACAGATATCCTACCAGCACTGCTAGGCATAGTCATAGATAGAGGAGGAGTCGACCGCAGAGGCAGCAGTCGAGTGGGAGTTCCAGCGGACTGTACCTGCATCTCCACTCCCTAGTTTGTGGCGAGTGTTGTATCCATCTGATGAGGTAGTGTGTGTCGGGTGGGTATATAGAGATTGTGAGATTTTTATTGGAGGTTATGGGTTAGCCGCGGATTTGATGCTGCTGGATATTGTGGATTTTGATGTGATTTTGGGCATGGATTTCTTGGAGAACCAATGGGCTGTTCTTGACTGTCACAAGAAGAAAGTTGTTTTTAGAAGTCCAGGCATGCCAGAAATCTTGTTTTGTGGTGAAAAGAATACTTCTTTACCTTGTTTGATTTCAACAATGAAGGCTGAGCAAATGTTGAGGAAGGGTTGTGTGGCTTACCTAACATATGTGATTGATACGAGTGTTCGTGTACCAGACAATTGTGATATTATGGTGGTTTGTGAGTATCCAGATGTGTTTCTCGAGGACTTACCCAATGTTCCTCCAATCAGGGAGATTGACTTCACTATTGAGTTACTTCTAGGTACTGGACCCATTTCGTAGACACCCTATCGTATGGCACCAACAGAGTTGAGGGAGTTGCAGATTCAACTTCAGGAATTGATTGAGAAAGGCTTCATTCGACCTAGTGTTTCATCTTGGGGTGCTCCAGTGTTGTAGGATGGTTCGATGAGGCTATGCATTGATTATCGGAAGTTGAATTAGGTTATGGTGAAGAACAAGTATCCGCTTCCTCGGATTGATAATTTATTCGATTAGCTGAAGGGAGCTTTAGTCTTCTCGAAGATTGATCTCTGATCTGGGTACCATCAGCTACGTGTGGATAAGTTGGTGTTTCGATCACGTTATGGGCATTATGAGTTCCTTGTTATGCCATTTGGGTTGACCAATGTGCCAGCTGCTTACATGGATTAATGAATCAGATTTTCAGGCGTTATCTGGACAAGTTTGTCATTGTATTCATCGATGATATCCTGATTTATTCGAGGAGTGCGGGGCAACACAAGAAGCATTTGCATGCTATGTTGTAGACTTTACGAGACGCTCAGTTGTATGCCAAGTTTAGTAAGTGTGAGTTTTGGCTAGACAGTGTACAGTTTTGGGTCACGTGATATCGGCTGAGGGAGTCAGCGTGGATCCAGATAAGATTGATGCAGTGCTGAATTGGAGCAAACCTACCAACATGGCAGAGATACGGACTTTCTTGGGATTAGCAGGCTACTATCGCTGATTCATGCAGGATTTTTCATGGATAGCGACACCGTTTACCTGTTTGACGAAGAAAGGAGTCAAGTTTGAATGGTCTAATTGAAAGGACCCAACCCCGATTTAGTTACCTAAACCGGAATCAAACCCCTTATGAAAACGTGAACCAACGAAAACCATAAAAATTTCGGCAGAGTAACGCTACTAACGCGGAATTGCAGTTACCTGCACCCGGAAAATACATTTCATCCTATGCCACAAAAGCCAAACTGTGGGCACCAATTCCATCCGGATTTCTCAATATATCAACAGTAATGTAAAGTAATAAATATAACTATACTTTACTGAAATCCGGGGAAAATCGTATAAAAATATACATCAGAATACTCAGAGCGACTTCTAGTATAGATATACAAATAGTAGGCCAAACTAAGAACCTACCATAACAGAAACATCGCTTGAATACTATGCCTCCAACCGCGACGTGCGACACCAGAACCTGAACTGCAAACTGGGCACGGAAACCGAAAAGCCCAGGGGAAAGACATGAAAACCGTTAGAGTGAGTGGACGACAATAAATGTCTTTCGCCGAATAATATATGTTATAAAAAAACATATGCGAGTCAAAAGTATATAAATCAAATGGTACACGAGGGAGACTCTAACTCCTCACGCGTACAGAGCATGCATGGAAAATCTCACAGGATCGCTCGTAGACACATCCGTGCTAGTACAGTCCGAATCACGGGATCCCAGACCCACACGTGATTCTAGCCAGAAAGGCCTCAGGTCAGGATATCTGTTTCCACCCGGAACTACATCGGCACAAGAAACAGTTCCCCCTGGTAAGCACCCTCGGGGATCAGCCGGGATGCGAGTGTATCAATACAACAACATATACTAAGACTGTACTCTGTGTAAACCAAATCATAAATAGTTCGATGCAGATGCATAAGATAATATTTAAATGTATATACGTAATGTATAATGGTATAAGCATAATCGTATAACACATGCTCATATAAAACATAATCTCGTATGCATACTCAAGTTCGTAAAACGTGTATAAAGACTCGCAATCATTCCGTGAAAAGAAATTGTCCACTCACAGACTAGCGTAATGCAGTTCGCGTTAATCCCGTGATCCGGCGGAAAATCCCTCGCCAAACAAACGATCACGAACCCCTGAATAATCATAAAATCCATTTCTCAAAATCATAACTCGAATCCTCGAATCAAATCACGAGAAACAACCGTTCCCGGAAACGTATAATCCAATAACGACGAATTGTCGATAATTCGATAATAATACCACAAAACCTCGCTATAACTTCGGACGCTCAATTCGAAAAAAAAAACCTCACCACTGCGATCGGGGCGCGATTTCGAGTGAAACGACATATAACTCATCAAAAACCACTTCGGGTGAAAAGTCGCCGCCGCCGCCGTCGTCGCCGCTGCCTCCGGCCACCGGAAAATCAAACCTACCCAGAAAATTTCATGCTACACATGGTTTTGAAGATCTCGACGATTCCAACAATTTTTCAGTTATAAGTTAAGGCCAATTTTGACCGGAAAATGTCCAAAACTCACCTTGAAAGTACAAACCCTCGCCGGAAATTCAAATTGACGGATCTCTCTCCTCCGGCCACGGCAACCCTCAAGACCACTTGGAAAAGCTTACTTGGCTCGAGGCTAACAAAAGCCCTCAAAGCTCGAGCTCCAAAACCGCCGGAAAACCCACCTCCGGCCACCACCGATTCACGCCGAAATTCACCTGATTTCGCCACGCCGTAATTTCCTCCTCCGGCCACCTCTCGGGACGATTCAACTCCCAAACTAGAGAGCAATACAAGCCCAACAAAAACCATGAAGGAACCTTGCTCAATTATGGCCGGAATCGGCCACAAATCTGGTGAACAAACTCGGCCTCCAAAACGGCCCAAATGGGTCGACCCACCCGGTCAACCCAGTCAACCCAGCTTTCCCTTTATGGCAAGTTTCCCAATTCGGCAAGTATCATTTCCGAATTTATACCGTACGCGTATCGAACCCCAATCGGATAAATACGACAATAATCAACAGACGAAAATATTCATAACTTAATCCTCGTATGTCGGAAAAATTATCCGGAAGTTCCCACGAGCTCGAAATTAAATTCTCTACAACTTCCACGAAGAATCCGAAATCAAATTCTCGCCCGATAATTTTGTCCTTAACAAGGCCACCATATTAGCAGATTACGTCGAAATCACGACAAATCGCGAAACTCGCAAATCAAGTCGATAATCATTCCATCTACGGTTCGGGTCGATCAACGGTCCAAAACGGATCACAATCACGATTCGGATAGGCTCAAACACAAACGGATAAACTCGACAAATATTCACATTATATTCCTCGGTCGTCCAAATAATGATCCGGAACCGCCCACGAACTCGAAATCACGCGTACAACAAATCTCGAGAAGAGATTCAACTCAAATTCTCAGCCAATAATTAAGTCATGATCAAAGCTGGCGATTCAATCAGTTATCAAAAATCTGCGATTATGCATAACCTCATGGATTAAGCTGATTACACTGCTGACTCTGTTCCGGGTTGTCACACTAATGCTTGTGAAGAAAGCTACTTGACTTTGAAGGAAAGGTTGATTACTGCACCAGTGTTGACTTTACCTGACGATAGCAGTAAATATGATGTGTACAGTGATGCTTCAAAGTTAGGTCTGGGTTGTGTTTTGATGCAGCATGGAAAGGTGGTGGCATATGGTTCTAGACAGTTGAAACCTCACGAAGTTAACTATCCTACTCATGATTTGGAGTTAGCTGCCATTGTGTTAGCATTGAAGAGTTGGAGACACTACTTGTACAGAGCGCAGTGCAAGATTTACACTGATCACAAAAGTCTTACCTACTCGCGTACACAGCCAGATTTGAATATGAGGCATCGGAGATGGATGGATCTGATTAATGATTAAGACTACACTTTCGAGTATCATCTAGGAAAGGCTAACGTTGTTGCTGATGCTCTTAGTCGGAAGCACGGTGCTTCTTTTTTCCATGTTCGTGTTGCAAGAATGTAACTTTTGACGTAGTTGCGAGCAACGGGAGCAGAGTTAGAGTGGAACGAAGATGGAACATTGTTAGCTAGCTTCCAAGTTCGTCCAGTGTTGCTTGATCAAGTTCGTGAAGCTCAAGATTAAGATGCCCATCTGCTGAGCAAGAAGAATTTGATTCAGAATAATGTGCCTACAGAGTTTCGAATGAGGATTGATGGCACTTTAATGTTCAAGGGGAGATTATGTGTCCCTAGAGATGATGATTTAAAGAAGAAAATACTCGATGAAGCTCATTGTTCCGCATATGCTATGCATCCGGGTAGTACAAAGATGTTCTGAACACTTAAAGCTCATTATTGATGGCGAAACATAAATAGGAAAATAGCAATGTACGTGAGAAAATGCCTAATTTTTCAGTAAGTGAAGGCAGAACGTCAGAAACCTATAGGCAAACTACAACCTTTCGAGATTCTAGTGTGGAAATGGGAGCATATCACTGGATTTTGTGTATCAGTTACCTCGTACTTCTAGTGGTAGTACTGGTACTTGGGGTATTGTGGCTTGCCTTATGAAGTCAGCTCATTTCCTTGCACTTCCAGGAAATCTTCCCGTGAGCAGATTGGTGAAACTGTACTTAAGGGAGGTTGTGAGATTGCATGGTGTGCCTGTGTCTATAGTTTCTGATCGGGATAGTCAGTTCACTTCGGAATTTTGGCAGGCATTCCAGAAAAGAATGAGGACTAGACTACACTTTAGCACAGCTTTTCATCCTCAGACAGATGGTCAGTCCAGAGAGGACTATTCAGACTCTGGAGGATATGTTGCAATCTTGTGTGTTGCAGTTCAAAGGGAATTGGGATCAGCAACATCATGTGATTGATTTTACGTACAACAATAGCTATCAGGCTAGCATTGGTATAGCACCTTATGAGGCGTTGTACGGCAAACAATGTCGAACTCCATTGTGTTGGAATGAAGTTGGTGAGAAATGGCTTCTTGGTCTTGATTTGATGAAAAGTACCACGGAAGATGTTCAGGTTATTCGGGACAGATTGAAGGCTACACATGATCGACAAAAGAGTTATGCTGACGTGAGACGGAAGGATCTTGAGTTTGAGGTTGGTGATTGGGTTTTCCTGAAACTTTCTCCTTGGAAGGGTGTTGTTCGTTTCGAGAAGCACGATAAACTTCGTCCGCGATATGTTGGCCCATATGAGATCACTGAGCGAGTCGGTACTGTGGCGTACAGGTTGGCATTACCTTCTGAGATGGTCAGGGTACATGATGTGTTTCATCTGTCTATGTTACGGACGTACATTTCCGATCCATCTCATGTGTTAGCACCGTATCAGCTTCCTATACGGGGGGATTTGACTTATATGGAGGAACCAGTCCAGATTCTCGATCGAAAGGTACGGTCCATGAGTTGCGGCACAGAGCCATTCCTCTTGTGAAGGTATTATGGCGGAATCATTCAGTTGAAAAGGCTACATGGGAGACTGAACAGCACATACGTGAGCAGTATCCTTACCTCTTCAGTTAGCAGGTATGTAAATTTCGAGGACGAAATTTTTGTTATGGGGTAGATTTGTAACGACCCGAACCGTGGAATGTGTACGTATTGGTCCGAGCCGTGATTATTGTGAATTAATCGTACTCGTGGGTTTTTTCACAACTAAATTATCGGGCAATAATTTAGTTTAAGTTCCTTCGCGGGAATTGTAGAGGATTTGGTTTCGAGTTCGTAGAATGTTTCAGAGGATTTTTCGGATAATCGAAGAATATAAAATGGATATTTGAAATTGTTGTCGAGTTAGTCATACTTATCCGATTGGGTTTGAGTTATCCGAATCATGAATTTGGTCAATTCGCGACGTATAAATATCGAATAGTCGTAAAAAGTCAGAAAATCACGCATTTGAACCGAGTTGACCGAGTTGGGGCTGAGTTGACCCGTTGACCGTGTTGGGCCGAGTTGACCTTGTTGGATTTCGCCATTGGACCCGCCGTTTCCGGCCACTTCCGGCCGTGTTTTTGGTATGGTTAGAAAGCTCTCTTGATTTCCTTTTGATTTATGTATTCATTTGTGGAAATTGGTTGTGATTTGAGGTAGTTCCGACTCGATGAAGTTTGGGGATTTCGCTGGAATCGATTTGCGGTTTCCGGCGAGATTTGGTGTCGCAGTGGTAGGGGGTTAGGCTCCCCTCAACCCCGTGAAGGTTTCTGGGTATTCAATTTGGGGTTTGGTGGTGGTCGGACCCGCCGTTTTCGGCCACCTTTGGCCGTGATTTTGGTATAGTTAGAAAGCTCTCTTGATTTCCTATTGATTCATGTATTCATTTGTGAAATTGGTTGTAATTTGAGGTAGTTCCGACTCGATGAAGTTTGGGGATTGCGCCAGAATCGAGTTGTAGTTTCCGGCGAGATTTGGTGTCGCGGTGGTGTGGGGTTAGGCTCCCCTCAACCCCATGAAGGTTTCTGGGTATTCAATTTGGGGTTTGGTGGTGGTTTGGTGGTGGTCCAATTAGGTGCCGGAGTTGGTTTCACCGTGGCTTTTCGGGCTTGATTTCGGCCACGGTGGTGGTTGGATGATGTAGTGGCTTTTGGAGTTGTGTTGGGCTTGAGGAGAGGAAGATTTTAAGGTATGTTCTACAGTGCAATTTCACCGTTGGCGCCGCGCCGCCGACTGCGGCGGCGGTCAACGGCGGAGCTCCGGCGAGGGTTGACTTTTGGGGATTTTTGAGATTTTTATACCGTTTTGCTCGTAATCGCGCCCCGAGCGTAATCGTGAGGTTTTTGAGTTGATTTGAGTGTTCTAATTTGGGATGAGGGTTATTTGGGTGTAATTTGAAAATTTTACTATCCTCGTCGATATTTCGAGCGATACGTCTTTCGAGAAATTGGGGTTCTTGACGTAATAGCTCCGTATGTTGTTATTCTATATGTATTGATCATATCCCTATTATTCAAGTGATCGTGATCAAGTGTTTGGCAAGGGATCTTCCGCCGGACCTCAGAGTTAGCCTCGTACTGTGAGTGGACACTTTGATTTTCATTGTCGATTTGTGAGTCTTGATTATGCATTTTATGTTATGTATTTTACGAGTATGCAATTTTTATTAAGCATTTAAGATTATGCATTTAGGGTTATGTATTTTTAGTTAGAGGCACATGTATGATTTGTTTTACATAGTGTACCAATTTATGGATTCATCAATTCAATGGCTTCTCGGCTGATCCCCGAGATGCTCCCGGGGGGTTATGACAAACGCATGACCCGTGATTATATGGCTCCCAGGAAGGTTATGACAAGCTCCTTACCTGGTTGAGCATGATTGTAACTTTGAGGAAAATGTACTCAAGTTACGGCCTCCATATTTTATATGGTATCCGGGAAGATTATGACAACCACCATACCTGAGTTTGATGATTTTAGACTCGCATCATGGTTTCATGTTTATATTGATGAAAGGCATATTATTATTTTTGTCCACTTACTCTAACGATTTTATTTGCCTTCCTCTGGGCTTTTCGGTTTCCTTTGCCCAGTTTGCAGTTTGAGTTCTAGGGTTGCACGTCGACGGTGGAGGCGTAGAGTTCCAGTCACACTTCTGTTCAAGTAGGTGCTTAGTTCGATCTACAGGTTGTATATGATGTACATAGGAGTCGCTCTGAATACTTATGTTGTGTTTTCAGTTGAGTTTACTCCTGAATGTTTTCTGGATTTCTTGTAAAAAAAAAATTTACGGTCATGTTTCCGAAGGTGTTTGATTTCGGTTTAGGCAACTAAATCGAAGTCAGGTCTTTTCAATATGGACTTGACATCTTTTATTTTCTCCAACCATTCTTTTCCCCTGAAAGTTTGTTTAAAGGCAAAATAGTGTTTTTTTGCCATTCATGTGAGGGTTGATTCATAGATTATTTGCAAGTCGGGCACTGCAATATTTCCTTAGGTAGTACATGCTGCCATGAATAAGCTAGCAGCTCACTCATCTATGGCTTTCTTCGTGTCTAGAGATTTGCCTAGATCAAGCCAGACACAAAATTGCATAGTTAGTACTTTTGGAATGTAATTTCCTTTGGAATGAACTTTTGGTGATGGTGGTTTCTATAGCCCTTGAAGACTCTCCTTTGATTTTTTTCCTCTTGGTAGGGAAAGACTTTTCTTTCCCTTTTGAATGTGAAACTTTTGTTCTCTTTGATCAATTGTTCCAGACGAGAAGATCTTTACAGTTTTTTACTTCCTCATAAAGCTCAAAGAGCTTCTTTGATTTTGGTTTTTCAGATTTTAGCATGCTAATATCTCTTTCTAACTCAATATCTAATTCTTATTTTATCATTGGGTTGGTTACCTCTCTTATTGAAATTCTGGTATTTCTAGTACTTTTTTTTAGAGGAGCTACGTCTTCTTAGTGATCTGGAGCTTTCATCTCTCAAGCTTTCGAGGGATACATCACTTCTCCTATGTCCTTCGAATTGTAGGTTAATGTCTCCAGTTCTTCTATTCTCATAGACTGCTTCTTTTGCACTTTCTAGCTTTTCTTTACGGCCAGAAAACTTTCAATTCAGTAGAAAGGTTACCTCATCCCATGTAATCTTTTGAATATGCTCCGAATGATTTTTCAAATTTATGAGGAATCGAGTAGTAAGACTAGGAAGATTTTTTATTTTGATCTTTGGTTGTGCTCATCAGTTTATAGTAAATCATATTAACTATAGCAAGCTCTTGCATGACGTCTTTCATGGAAGTACCGTCTATTTTGACTCTTAGACGTAAACATTGAGCTACATTCGTTAGGCTAGTTGAAAAGATTGAGAAGCAGTTGAAATATGTATCATAGTGACGCTTGAAGGGTTCCCAATAGACTTTTATGAAAATTAATCAGTCTATTATCTTATAAGACGCATAAGACTGAACAATTTATGCTTTCTTTGGGTACGTAATTTATGCTAACTTGAACTGCTACAATGTGCAAAAATTCGTAATTTCGCTTTCTGGCCTTAGCAACCTCTTCAGGTGTAACTAGAAGGATATATATATATATGTTTCTCCTATTTTTGCTGGAGTAGTAGATTCAAGGATTTTGAATTGATGGCTATCCAACATGTCAAAATTTCTTCTTTTGTAAATCAGATTGAATTCAAATTTTGGAATTGAAGAATTTTGAATATTTTCTTTAATTTTGTTGAATTCAAATTCTATAGAATTGAGCAGCTGTACTTTTTTTTTCTTTCCAAAGATACTCAACATATTTGTGTTACGAATATCTTCTGTTTTGGATTCTTGGTATATGAAACTTGAATGATTTGTTGTCGGATCCAAAAGAAATGGTTTCGGTGAAGAGTTCCCCCTTGGAACTTCTAATAATTTAAAGTCATTAGTTTTTATTATGATGGTTCAAGGTGGGCTATCTCTTGACGTCTTATGTTCCTAGGCTATCTTTTGAACATAGTTAAGGATTTTCATCTATTGAAGATTTAGTTCCTTGATTTTACTATTAACCTTTGTTAATAGTTTTCTCTTGTTTTCCAGATGATTTGGATATAATCCATGTCATTTTAGTTTTCAATTTTTTCAATTGGCTACTTATCATTGGAAATATTTCTAAATACTCTGTCTATCTAGAAATTTCTGATAGAGATTCTTGATGCCTCGGACTAGTCAATTTATAATAGAAAATCTAGTTTCTCTATTATTTTCTCAAAAGTCGTTCTCATCTTTGGGAATTTGTTTAGTTATAATAAGCTCTGATACTAGTAAACTCTCAGATCTAACCAATATGCTCAGATGGATAGTTGATGTAAATGAAGTTCAGCTTTAGCTTTATCACGTAAACAAGAAGTTATAAGAGATTGTTGTTTTGCAATCTCAATATCAATTTTTGTCTGGTCTTGAGGACAAATTAATCTTTTTAGTCTCTCTAGAAGTTTAATTCTTTATTTTGTGTTGATAATGAAGTCTCAAATCCACTTAAGTTTTTCACTTAACTCTTGAGAAGCTTGAAAGTGAGAAGTTTTGATGGTAAGAAATTTACATTGTAGTACTGATGATAGATCTTTGACTGTACGTGTTAGAACAAACAATTAATGGGTCCACTATGCTTTAGAAATACATGATAATATGTAAACATACTAAAATAAATACTAAAATGGTATTTTGACAATTTTATCCTTACAGTGTACCATCTAGGACAACAATTCATAAGTCTAGGTAATATCTGGGTAGTTTTGAAAACTCAGATACCAAAAAATGCATTGGGTGATAATTTAGGTACTATTTGAGGATTTTTCCCATAGAAGAATGCCCAAAAGTTTTGCCTCCGTGGGGCACCAACATCAACCAAAGCTCTTTCTTCCTTTTTACACCAATTACAACCATCGAAGAAGAGGAATCACCCTCCTTCTCCCATTTTTGATTCAACTTTTTAATACAAAAAGACCTTCACTTGAAAATCCTCCTTCTCTCATTCATAGTGATGATTTGAGGAAAATTTGGAATCTCAAAACTAGCTACAGCGTAGAATTGCATATAAAAGTCAAATATAGTCTTCTTCAGTTCTTCCTCAGATTGTTGCTCGCTGGCCGAAAAATTTGGCCGTAATCAAGATCCATGCACATGACCTGTGGGAAGAACCTCTTGCGGCTAGCATTGATGCAGTAGACATTGACACACTCAAGCGAGAGCTCGTTGTCACCGCCGTAACAGTAACAGTCGGTTGACTTGATGTCGTCCAGATAATTCTAGAACTGTTAGAGAAAAAATCGAAAAGCACGCTCCCTACGAGCTAATTTCAGATAATTCCATGTAGATAATAGTTGACAAAAATTGATGAGGTGGCAAATGTCAACTCATTCTATATCAGTTTTTTGTATAAACTTTTTGTAACCCAAACATTTTTCAAAATTGAATTTCTAGGAAGCCAAAAACTTTAAGTTCCAACCCTGTTGAAAAAATATGGACATTTAATACAACTATTTTCAATTTTATTTTTATTTTTAATATTTTTCTAATTTAAAATCTATTTTTGTTTAGCAAAAGTTATAAAGAACAGTATTATAGAAATACTCAAAGATATCATAACAACATGCATATTTTTGCATAATATGATTATTGAATATGAGCGAATCAATAGAGATGTCTACTTCGATCAACTAGGAGGAAGTTTATGAGAATTTTTTTGTGAAATATCGTATGAGCACATGCATAATTCACTTACTTTTATTAACACTCACTATCGTATTAGAGATAAGCACGATCATTTTCAACTCTACTAATTGAATATTATTGAGCATTTATTGAAGGTACATGGATTTTGTCATTTTTGAAAATAATATATTAAAACCATTTAAATCATACAAAATTGATACTCTAAAAGCCTTAGGAGCTCCTGTCTCTTTCAAATTTAGGAACTACTAAGCTTCTCTCTATTACAAGTGACTAATAGAGAACATGGTAGTGAATAACAAATTTTCTTTTTGTCTTTTTATTTAAAAAACTCCATTGGAGATGCCCGAGCAGTGACATTCACACTTGATGACCGTTGACTTGAATTTTTGTAGGATTTGTATTTATAGAAGGGGAAGACGGCGAGAGAGTGCAAAACAACACTAACGCTGCTGCATATATAGACATTTATATTCACTATCAACAGCGTCTATTGATCTTGCAGCCTTACAAATTCAACTGCCGCCGGAGTGTTCAAAATGTACTGCTCTCAATAACCTTTGCAACTCACCACAACCCCAACAAAGCTTGTCCCAACTATTTGGAACTGGCGGAATACACCTTAGCTCCAAATCACTAATCGACATTTTAGCAGACTTTGAAGAGTACATCACTAGATATTACAGTAGAAACTTTATCTGTAAGTCGAACAACCCATTAATTTCAACTTCATCACCTTGTGGTTGGTGCAGTTCCATTGTTGCACAGGGAAATAAAAAAGGACTCCAAATTCAACTACAAATCCTCATGTCCATTTCTAAATATCATGGCCTTGTCAAGATGGCTACAGATTCCCACTCTAAACTGCATATGATGTCCTGTTCAGGAAATTGTGAACTACTAAGCAACACAACTTTTAACATATCAGACATACCAATAGTCACAAGAAAGTGAAGAAACCAACAAAACACATATAGCTTTCCCATAACACAAACAAAAAATTGTTGAATTTCTACTCACCGAAGGATATTGCGGGTCTATATCAAAACTGTTGATTGCACAAGGTTCTGCCAAGAGCTCAATGGGTTCCTCACCTAATTGGTTTCAATATTTAAAATTTTATAAGTTCACCTTTAATTTGTACAGACAGTAGGTAATTATGTAAGACATAAGCTATCAGACATTATAGTTGGTCCAAGAAAAAATGCAGAAAACATCATACCCTGTTCAACAACAGCAAGAATACCATCTTCTGAACAGATCATAGTAGGCAAAATACGTGAAGAGACATTTCCTACGTTCGAAGACTTTACATACGGGTCATACTGAACCTCCCAAACCTCGCTTTCACATGCTGGGTACGTTGCTTCACCTGACCCAACCCGCGAGAGCAAAAGTGGTTGTTGAGGCCGCCTAAGATCCCAGGCAAATACAGTACCAAAAGAGCCTCCGGCCTGTAGTACGAGAAAGTTGCAGGACATCATATGTTCAAGCGAACTCAATGTACCAGTAAATCATAGTGAGAAAACTGTGAGATTAGTATATTGATGCAAGAAGTCAGGAATGAGCTTATGCAGCATATCACCCCATAAAATCAGCACTTAGACGGTATGATCATGAGCAAGTCTACATTAAAATTTTGGACATCATCATTATAATTAACCATGAAAATAGACATGAAATCGAAGTGAAACTAGTATGCTATTTCAGCATCGAAATACAAAGAAAGCAAATCTAATACTAAGTCTATCCAATTTCAAAGTAATCAACACTAAAACTCCCTTTTTTATTTGGATAATTACTCAAACTCACTTGTAGTGAAGCATGGTTGGCAAAAATTTATATGGGTATTACCAAATAATTTTCGGTCCTGTTGTAGTATTAAATCTATTGCAGAATTCATACTTTTCTATACTTAAACCATTGGGCTTGCTGCAATTGTTACGGCTCAAAAATTTATAATTAAACCCAAGAAAAGAAAATAACGTCACCTGAATTTTAAGATTGAAATGCAAGAGAAACAGAAAGATTGGAGATGAAGAGAGGTGACTCAAAAGACTAAACAGGCAAAGCATGATAATTTTGTAAACAATGTCCAAATCAAACAACGAAAACCAAATTCAATTGTTTTGTCTAAAATTTAAATAAAAATATGTTACCAGGCAAGTATGCTTTCTTGATGGATTAATATCAATAGAATGTATGATCCCCGAAGTTTTTCCTTGAGTCCTGCAACATTTCCAGAAAACAGAAATGCTCTTAAGGAAACAACATGGTATGATAGTTCTTTCATGGTAAGTAGTTATCAAATCACATAATCAAAGAAAAGAAACAGAAAACTAAGACGGACAAATCAGATTTAAACACAACCGAAAAAACTTTAGCCAAAAAGCTTGGATAATTCTATAGCCCCGAAAACAATTACAGCATTGCAGATAAACACCCTGTTAGTAATACCAAGTCAGTGTATTACATCAATATAATGATGTATATTAATCTAAGAATGATGTGTCTGCATCTAAGCACAAATAACCAGAGTCCACAGACATCTCACAAGAAACATGTTTATGCCCAAATAAATAACAGCTTTGGAGCCTAAACCATCGGTGTATCCACATTTTATGTCTCTGCAAATGTTCAACCTTTACATATTTGATTAGCAGTTAGTAAAATGTTGAACTTCCTTAAACAATTTTGATTTCTTAACGAGAAATACCACAACAAATATTAACATCAAGTCCAATTCAGAATTCGAGAAGACTCGAATGCTCACCAGTCACCCTTGAACAGCGAAACCGCCCCACCAGGCTTCCTCTGATCCCACCACTGCAGACTAAACCCATATCCACCAGTAGCAAACTCACTCAGCGAGGCCCATTTCACCGATGCGAACGAAACCAATCCACTGCTATCGAAAATCCTCCTGTAACTGAGCTCAGACTCCGCCACAGTGACTACATTGATCCTCCCATCTTCCCCAACCGTCACACACTCAACCCCGCCATCAATTACATCCACACACGAAATAGGCCCCTCGTGCATTGTCTTTTCGGGCACCGAAAGCTCCAATAACGACGAAGGGTCCATCGCGTTGGAGAGCAACACGTGGACGGACCCCCCGAGTGTTGCGGCGGCCAGTAGAGACTTGTGGCGGTTCATTCGAGAGGCGGCGAGGGAGGAGACTCGGGAGGGAGGGTCCCACTGCGACTGAGGGGTGAGATTTGGGGATGGGTCTAGGGTGAAGGCGTGGGTTTCTATGGAGGAAGAGCCGGAATCGGAATCGTAGACGGCGATAACGGCCAGGCGGTCTAAGGCGGAAGCAGGGGGAAGCCACCGCACGGAGTCTACGTACTTGGATTGCGGGAACCTGTGGATTTTGGGAGGCTCCGACAGTGCTGTGCCTATCGCCATTGCTGGGTTTTCCACTGGGTTTTGCTCACAGGCAATAACCCCTGGTGAAAATGCCTAATGGTCACCAGACAGTCCCAAAGAAATATTGTTGAACTTTTTACACACACGTCTCAATTTTAGGGCCGGGACTTTAGAATCCAGAATCGTAACACCGATTCGAATCGGGCAATTCGATTCTATTCGATTCTATTCGATTTTAAAAATTTTAAATCAATGTATCTGGACAGTTTGGCTGTGTTTTCTCATTTCCATTTTACATAGTACCCTTATGAGCTGTATAAAAGAACGGTTGTTTTAAACACCGGACGAACGATCATGTAAAGTTTTTAATATCTTGATCATCATATTTCGATCGGAGTGACCTATACGATAATACCAAAGTTTATATATGGCAAAGTCACACATAGTAGTGTGAGTGACTGCAATGGATTCAATATATGATCCGAATTGTAGTAAGATATACGTATGCTCATAAATTTCTCGAGAGTGCACTTTCTGCCAAATTTTACAGAGATTACACACAAAAATTCTTTTCCAAAAATGATTTTATTACTCGTCAAATTTTATAGAGGTCACACAGAAATTTTATTACTTGACAACTGAATTACATCAGAGATATTTTATTCTAAAAACGACTAAGAATAAAGTTTCAAAAACATGACTAAACAAGTCAAAAAACTAAACTTAAAAGATTACATAGGAGAAATAACAGTCAAATACAAAGACTTAATCAAAATCCAGAGTCTCAATTTTCTCCTTCTTGTTGTTTGTTAGAATGAGATTGACATCAACGTTCTTCCATCTCATAGTCTCCCCCAGCAAATTTAGCCACTTGTGCTTCTTGTAGATATTTTAGATTTTCTTGACTGCACGACATTGCTTATGCATGTGATTAGTAATGCTACAACTGAAACATGGATACTTTCCAGATGGTGTAGAGTGTGAAGAAGATCATTCATTCATTGAACCTGACTAGTTCTTGTTGGAGTTGGCATCCTAACTAGTTCTTGTTGGAGTTGGTGTCCTGATTTCTGTGTCAAGTCAGAAATCAGCTTTGGTTTCTACCATTGTCACGCCCTCCTCTCCCACCACATGGAGCATGCCCTCCACGGTTGTAAGGTTCTGAACAGTTGTTCTTCTTATCCTTACGTTCATTCTCTCTAATATTGTAATTTTTCAGGAGTTTTCTTGGACCTAGTGGACCTTAACTTGTTGTTTTGATTTATCTCATGATTTATCTCCTCTTTGGCTAGGATATTCATTATATCACTGAAAGCCTTTATTCTTCCTTGTTCGTACTCAAGCCTACTCATAGAAGAAGGGAAGGTATTCACCGACTTCTCGATCGTATCTTGATCAGTCTTGTTAACCCCACAGAAACTCAGCTCAGATTGAAGTTCCAACATAGCTTGGTTGTAAGCATCAACCTTCGAATACTCCAACAAACATATGGTTTCTCATCTTTCAGTGAACTCTGGAAGTTGAGCATCATTCACGTTGTTGAAGCGTTGCTTCAGAACGTCCCATAAATCCTTATGATCCACCTTTTTCAAGTATTGCTTCTTGATATTTGAATGGATATGACACCTCTAAAAAATGAGGGCTTGAGCTTTAATTTCCTCACTACGGGTGACCGCACATAGGTTCGTTCGGTAGGAAGATAGTGTTGGTATATCTTTTTCCGATGAATGTGTTTTCTACATTAGAGACCTAGCAATGATACTTTGTTCCTTTTGGATCAAAGATGTCAAACTCTGCCTTAGCCGGCACAGCTGTAGTCATCTACAAATAGACAAGGAAGATAATTAGTATCGAAATCACGATTACTAATATCAAGTTTAGGGAATAAGAACGTGATCCAAGATGTATGGCTACAAAAATTGATGTTTGATAAACGGTGGCTTCATACCACACCTAAAAATCGTGACTCCCCCATAACCGTCACTAATCTAACTTTTTCAGTAAACAGGGTGATGAAATCCCCTTTGCTCGATTCACAATATAATATGAAAGTGAGAAACAACCTAAATTCTATGGTGCTGCAGAAATTAAGTTTGGCAACCTAATCTCTAAAGTAGAATGTTAGAAAATTTATCTTGTTTGATGTTATGCTAGGTATAGTTACAGTTGTAGTTTGTTGACGACGAGGCGTAACTCTCTCCTGATGCAAGATTTTGGTAGCCGAGCAATTTTGACAAAATTTGAGAAGGATTGGTGACATGCAACTTTTCCGGCGAAGGTGGTTGACAAATGGTGGTGTTGACTGGCGGTGATGATAAAAGATGGTGGTGGTGGTAGTCGGCGGTGGGATTAGTGTTTTAAGGTTAGTTTTTTTTTCTTCCTTTTCTGTTGTCATTGCTGGCTATTTACTCAGAGCTTGCTGATAACATGTTAAAGGATAGAAGGATACACAATAACTGTGGACTATAAAATGTAACTTTATTCATTGATAAGAGGCCTTACATATTATAGACATTATAATCAATACAGTCAATGTTCTCGAATAATTAGGGATTGCTAGAATCTCTATATGTAATCAATTTAGGACAAAACACACACCAGAAGATATGGAATATACTTTTCTTAAACATATATGATAATATTTAATTAAATAATAGAATTATATTACTATATTTAATTCTATATATAGATGGAGATAACTCTAGAATGATTTGTTATTTTGTTTGTCAATCAAAATAAAAAGTTGATGATCATGATAATTAGGTTATCTTGACTTATTTGATGATCATTTGATCATGAATCTGCCTTCTTATGATGTTGTATGATATTTTAAGTTGTTTATGTCACACAACATCTGAATGAGAAAATACATTCGTATGTTAATGTGTTGTGATAAGTGTTAGATGTTAAGGCACAAAAAATCCATGCTTCCCTTCCGACGGTTCCTTGGAGCGGCTGAGAAACCTAGGGTGTCACTTGGAGTGGTTGTTAGGTCTATAATTGTGTTCTAATTATGTTCCTAACTCCATGCTTATTGCTTATATTTTATGAATAAAGCATCGTTCTTATAACATTTGCTGTTCATGCTAAGAAATTGGGAATTGGCTCTGAAATGCTTTTAAATATGAAAATAAATCATTTTTTGGAGAAGCTGAGCATATGTTTGAAGTCACAAGAGAATTTGGAGCAACTTTTGGAAAATGACAAAAAGTGATCACCAGAAGTTATCGAAAGCTGCCAAAAAATCGCAGGATTTATCCATGACTTACCGGACTATCAAGTATGGCCCAAATACTCAAAGCTAGGCCTAAGGAGAGGCCCAAACCATCTAGATAGGAACCCTAGCTGATTTGGTTATGGTGTCATACAATTTGAATTTTGGATCTATTAGGCATGATTTAGACTCTAGCTAGAAGCCAAGAAAAAGGGATCACAAGTTATGGCCTTTTGATCAAACTTCATGGTCACTCTAGCACATCCAAGGGCTCACAAAATGCTCTATTTTCTCTCGCATTACCTCCCTTGGTCAAGCTCCCCACTCATCACTCACACAATATATCTCATTTTTCAAGTTTTGCAAGTTTTAGTCTCTCTCTATAGCTCTCATCAATGCACTAACTCCCTAGCTCTCTCCTCTACCTTAAACACCTCCTACATCACCACCAAAAGGCATAAGAACCTCCATCACTATCACCATACCCTCATCTCCACCTCCTCACCCTAGCCTAAGGTGGGTTCATCATATTTGTGGAGACAAGAATTAAGAAAGGGAGCAAGAAGTGAAAAAGTACTTGAAAAACTTGAAGGCTTTGCTTGAGGGACTCTTCGATTATCTCTTACACGTACTTATTAATTGCTCTTTATGTACCTAGACTCTATTTTTAACATGTGTAGTGAGTAGTCCCATTTGAGAGGCTAGGGTTCTAACCCTAGCCATGTGATGTGAACAAATGATGCCTTAAATTATGTATGGTTTACGTTTTAGTGTAAGTTTTGTGAAGTTGTGTTTGAGAATGAGATTGCTATATGTTTGTGATTGTTTATGTGCTTGGCCTTCATGTATGGTTTTATTTATGCATGTGTTGACCGTAACTAAGTTAATGTATGTCTTAAGGAACTAAAAATAGGGTCTTGGATGAATTAGTTACTCACCTAAAGCTAGATGAGCATGTAAACACGATTATGGACTATTTCGAAAGGGTTTACCTTGAGGTTTGGTTTCCTTAGCACTAAGCAAGGACTAGAGCCTCTTCAGTCAAAAAAGACATAAGGAGCTTTGGTCAAGCACACATTAATTCGAGAGGTTATTGTGACTACAAGTTGAGTCTTTCGACTCGTAACTCACAAGGTGCAAAGTGGGAGATTCACTTAGACTTTCTTCCAGATCCTCCAATAGAGGTTCAGGAAAGGGAACCTTCCAAAAATATCGCTATGGATTTTGTGTGAGCATATCACTATGGATTTTGTGTATCAGTTACCTCGTACGTCTAGTGGTAATACTGGTATTTGGGTGATTGTGGATCGCCTTACGAAGTCAGCTCATTTCCTTGCACTTCCAGGAAAGCTTTCTGTGAGTAGATTGGCGAAGCTGTACCTGAGAGAGGTTGTGAGATTACATGGTGTACCTATGTCTATAGTTTCTGATCGGGATAGTCAGTTTACTTCTGAATTTTGGCAGGCATTATAGAGAGCATTGGGGACTAGACTACACTTCAGCACAGCTTTTCATCCTCAGACAGATGATCAGAGAGGACTATTCAAACTCTGGAGGATATGTTACGATCTTGTGTGTTGCAGTTTAAAGGAAATTAGGATCAACAACTTCATTTGATTGAGTTTGCATACAATAACAGCTATCATACTAGCATTGGTATGGCAACTTATGAAGCTTTGCATGGCAAACAGTATTGGACTCCATTGTGTTGGAGTGAAGTTGGAGAGAAATGACTTCTTGGTCCTGATTTGGTGAAAAGCACCACAGAAGATGTTCATCTTATTCGGGACAGATTGAAGGCTGCACAGGATCGACAGAAGAGTTATGCTGATGTGAGATGGAAAGATCTGGAGTTTGAGGTTGGTGATTGGGTTTTCTTGAAACTTTCTCCTTGGAAGGGTGTTGTTCGTTTCGGGAAACGTGGTAAACTTCGTCCGCGTTATGTTAGCCCATATGAGATTATTGAGCGAGTTGGTGCTATGGCCTACAGGTTGGCATTACCATTTGAGATGGCCAGGGTACATGATGTGTTCCATATGTCTATGTTGCGGAAATACATTTCCGATCCATCTCATATGTTAGCACCGCATCAGCTTCCTATTTGGGAGGATTTGACTTATGTGGAAGAACTAATCCAGATTCTCGATTGGAAGGTCCAGGAGTTGCGGCACAGAACTATTCCTCTTGTGAAAGTTTTATGGCGGAACCATTTAGTTGAAGAGGCTACATGGGAGACCGAGCAGCACATGTGAGAGCAGTATCCCTACCACTTTAGTTAGTAGGTATGTAAATTTCAAGGACGAAATTTTTGTTAGGGGGGTAGGTTTGTAACGACCCGAACCTTGAGTATGTGATTATCAGCACGATACGTGATTATCGCGAGTAGATTGTACATATGTGGTTTGTTAACGACTAAATTATCGGGCAAGAATTTGGTTTGAGTTCCTTCGTAGAAATTGTAGAGGATTTGATTTCGAGCTCGTAAGAAGTTTCGGAGGATTTTTTGGATAATCGAAGAATATAAAATGAATATTTGAAATTATCGTCGAGTTAGTCGTACTTATCCGATTGTGTTGGAGTTATCCGAGTCGTGGTTTTGGTCTGTTCGCGACGTATAAATATCGAATAGTCGTAAAAATTGGAAAATCACACATTTGGACCGAGTTGACTGAGTTTGGACCGAGTTGACCCGTTGACCTGTTTTGCTCCATCGACCTATTTTGTTGCCGCCGTCTGACCCGCAAATTCTGGCCACCTCCGGCCGTGTTCTTGGTATGCTTAGAAAGCTCTCTTGATTTTCTATTGATTCATGTATTCATTTGTGAGATTTGGTTGAGAGGGAGTTCGAACTCGGTGAAGTTCGTGGATTTCACCGAAATTGGGTGGCGGTTTCCGGTGAGTATTGGTGTCTAGTTGGTTGGGGCTTAGGTTCCCCTCAACCCCTTGAAGCTTTCTGGGCATTCTATTTTGGGCAAGGAGGTGTGTGGTCGTGGCACGTGGTAGTCGCCGGAGAGGAGGTTTCGGCCTGATCTTTCGATTGGAATTCCAGCCACTGTGGTTATTGTTTGGAGAAATGGTTTTGGGGGTTTGGTTGGGCTTGAGGAGAGGAATATTTTGATGTATGGCTCGCTGGGGAATGTCATTGTTGATGCCACGGCGGCGGCGGTGATGGCGGTCAACGGCGGAGCTCTGGCGAGGGGTTGAGTTTTGTGGTTTTTGAAGAATTTTATGTCGTTTTGCTCGTAGTCGCGCCCTGATCGTAGTCGTGAGGTTTTCAAGTTGAGTTTAGTGCGTTAACTTGGGACAAGGGTTGTTTGGGTGTATTTTGGAAATTTTGTTATCCTTATCGATATTTCGAGCGATATGCTTTTCGACAACGCGGGGTTCTTGACGTATTTGCTCCATATGTTGAAATCGAATATGCATTGATCGTATCCCTATTATTCAGGTGATCGTGATTGAGTTTGTGGCTAGAGATCTTCTGCCAGGCCTCAGGGCTAGCTATTATCTGTGAGTGGACATTTTATCCCACGTTGATTTTTATACTTTGATTTTCACAGTGGATTTACGAGTCTATGAGTATGTTTTGTGAGTCTACGAGCATGCATTTATGATTATGCATTTTATGAGCATACATTGATTTGGAGGCACATGTGATTTGTTTTTACACTGAGTAAGGATATATAATGCATCGATGCTATGGCCTCTCGGCCGATCCCCGAGATGCTCCGGGAGGGTTAGATCTATATGAGCACCTAAGCCGTGATTCACAGTACCCGGGAGAGTTACATCTTTATGAGCACTTGACGCGGGCGTATCATAACTTAAGGAAAATGTACTCAAGTTAATGCCTCTACACACACAGTACCCAGGGAGAGTTACGTCTTTATGAGCACTTGACTTGGGCTTTTTTATTTTGACTGGCATGATTTTATGTGTATTTATTGTGAAAAGAATGTTGGATTTATTTATGCGGCATATATTGATTTACGTTTACTCACTCTAACGGTTTTATTATTTATATGCTATTCTCTGGGCTTTTTGGTTTTTGCCGCCCAGATTGCAGTATCTTTCCCGTGGTTGCACGTCATCGCAGGAGGCCTAGAGTTAAAATCAGACTTGCCTTCTAATAGGTTCCTGATGTAACCTGCTAGTTTTGTCTATTTTGTAATTAGAAGTTGCTCTGAATACTTGTGTAGTGTTGTTCAGTTTGAGTTATACTCTTGAATACTTTCTGGATTTCTTGTAAACCTTGTGTTTTATTATATATATGAATTTTGAGAAATCCGGATGGACAATGGTTATCCACGGTGTGTCCGGGAATTTATCTGTGAAGTGTAATCTTCTTGCAGGTTTTTGGTTTGTACGTTTTATAAAGTAAACTCTGGCAAATTTTTTGTAAGTTATGGTGTCGTTAGGGCCTAATTTGGGTTTAGGCAATTAAATCAGGGTTGGGTCCTTTCAGTTGGTATCAGAGCATTAGGTTTGAGGTTCTGTAGACTCTAATAGTTGTGTTGCTAAGGGTATTTGAGAATGTACAGCATATGAAGAGTGATGACCCGACTGGCCAGCAGACAATCATCAATGCTCTAGGATGTTGTATGCTTTCAAATGTCTGAAGTTTCATGATTGTGTTCCTTGTGTTATGTGACTAATGTCCTTTCATTCTTAGAATGCCTCCCCGACATGGAACCCGTGCTAACGAGGCTGGGGATCAGCGTACGCACGACTTACTAATGCGAGTGTTGCGTTTGGAAGAGCGTTTTGACCATGTGGTTAACGTTAGGACAACTGGAGCAACTGCCTTTTCTGGCTCCTCTGATCCTGAAATATGTGAAGCTTGGATAGTCCAGATGAAGCTTGTTTATGAACGCCTACATTTTACTCCTAAGCAGAGGACTGTGGCTGCAATTAGGTTACTGGACTCAGATGCTTATTTCTTGTGGGTTAGCACCGAGAGAGTTCTTATTGATACTCCGTGGAGTACATTCAGAGATTTGTTTATGCGCCGATATTTTAACTAGGCCACTCAGCAGAGAAAATATGAAGAGTTTACCAATCTGAGGCAGGGGAATATGTCAGTGCTTAAGTATCGGGATAAGTTTACCCGTTTGTCTCGTTTCGCACGTGATATGGTAGCATCAGAGGAAGCAAAGTGTAGAAGGTTTGAGTTGGGTCTGAATCTGAATATCAAGGGAACCTTGACCACCATGCCTTGGGAAAATTTTGATGACTTTGTTAGTGCTGCACTCAGGGGCGAGGACATTAAGAAAGAGAGGCAGATGAGGTTTCAGTCTCTCCGCTTTGAGGAGGGTAGACCCAGCCAGGGTCCCATGAAGAGGATGAGTTCTGGTACTTCGAGTTCAACATCTTCTTCAGGTGGTAGCACTTTCAGATATCCTCGTGGTTCATCGAGCCAGAGTGGAAGTCAGAGATGGAGGAAGAATCGAGCTCAGAGGCAACCACAGAGTGGAAGTTCCAGTGGATCGAGTTATCCTCGGCGTATATATGATATACCAGGTGCACCCAGAGATTATCCATTGTGTAACACTTGTAATACGCGGCATTATAGTTCATGTTATCGAGACACCACCAGTTGTTACCGTTATGGTCAGGAGGGTCACTTTGCGAGGGAATGTCCACAGGGTGGTACTTTTTAGGGTGTTGCAGCTCAGGGTAGCAGTCATCGTCAGGGTACTGCTTCTGGTGATCGTTCGACACAATCTTCTGGACATGATGGTCAGCAGAACTGTAGTCAGCGTGGACGACCAACTGGACAAGCTCGAGTTCATGCCATGTCCCTAGGAGAGGGCAGAGCTTCCTCGGCGTATATATGATATACCAGCTGCACCCAGAGATTATCCATTGTGTAACACTTGTAATACGCGGCATTATAGTTCATGTTATCGAGACACCACCAGTTGTTACCGTTATGGTCAGAAGGGTCACTTTGCGAGGGAATGTCCACAGGGTGGTACTTTTTAGGGTGTTGCAGCTCAGGGTAGCAGTCATCGTCAGGGTACTGCTTCTGGTGATCGTGCGACACAATCTTCTGGACATGATGGTCAGCAGAACTGTAGTCAGCGTGGACGACCAACTGGACAAGCTCGAGTTCATGCCATGTCCCTAGGAGAGGGCAGAGCTTCCTCGGAGGTTATCATCGGTACGTTGTACATTTTTGGTCATCCAATTCTTACTTTACTAGATCCAGGAGCTACGCATTCATTCATGTCATATAGATTAGCATCATTGGCTACTATACCTGCATCTCCACTCCCTAGTTTGTGGCGAGTGTTGTATCCATCCAGTGAGGTAGTGTGTGTCGAGTGGGTGTATCGGGGTTGTGAGATTTTTATAGAAAGTTATGGGTTAGCCGCGGATTTGATGCTGCTAGATATTGTGGATTTTGATGTAATTTTGGGCATGGATTTCTTGGAAGACCATTGGGCTGTTTTTGACTGTCACAAGAAAGAGGTTATTTACAGAAGTTCAGATGTATTGAAAATTTTGTTTCGGGGTGAAAAGAATACTTTCTTACCTTATCTGATTTTGGCAATGAAGGCTGAGCAGATGTTGAAAAAAGGTTATGTCGCGTATCTAGCACATGTGATTGATACAGAGGTTTGTGTACAAGACATTGGGGATATATCGGTGGCCTGTGAGTATCCGGATGTATTTCCTGAGGATTTACCTGGTGTTCTTCCAGTCAGGGAGATTGACTTCACTATTGAGTTACTTCCAGGTACTGGACCTATTTCGCAGACACCATATTATATGGCACCAGCAGAGTTGAGGGAGTTGCAGATTCAACTTCGAGAATTGATTGAAAAAGGCTTCATTTGACCTAGTGTTTCACCTTGGGGTGCTCCAGTGTTGTTTGTGAGGAAGAATGATGGTTCGATGAGGCTATGAATTGACTATCGGAAATTGAATTAGGTTACAATGAAGAACAAGTATCCGCTTCCATGGATTGATGATTTGTTCGATTATTTGAATGGAGCTTCAGTCTTTTCGAAGATTGATCTCAGGTTTGGGTACCATCAGCTACGAACTCGGGAGTCTGATGTTGATAAGACGACATTTCGGTCACGATATGGGCATTATGAATTCCTTGTTATGCCTTTTAGGTTGACCTATGCGCCATCTACTTTCATGGACTTGATGAATCAGATTTTTAGGCGTTATCTGGACACGTTCATCATTGTATTCATCGACGATATCTTGATATATTCTAGGAGTGTGGGGCAACACAAGAAGCATTTGCATGCCATTTTTCAGACTTTGCGAGATGCTCAGTTGTATGTCAAGTTTAGAAGTGTGAGTTTTGGTTGAATAGTGTGAAGTTTTTGGGTCACGTGATATCAGCTGAGGGAGTCAGCGTGGATCCAGATAAGATTGAAGCAGTGTTGAATTGGAGCAGACCTACAAATGTGACAGAGATACGAAGTTTCTTCGGTTTAGCAGGTTACTATCGCCGATTTGTGCAAGATTTTTGACGAATTGCGGCACCGCTTACCCGTTTGACAAAGAAAGGAGTCAAATTCGAGTAGTCTGAGGCTTGTGAGGAAAGCTACTTGACTTTGAAGGAAAGGTTGACTACTGCACCAGTGTTGACTCTACCTTACGATAGTGGTGAGTATGTTGTGTACAACGATGCTTCGAAGTTAGGTCTGGGTTGTGTTTTGATGCAGCATAGTAAGGTGGTGACATGTGGTTCTAGACAGTTGAAACCTCATCAACGAGGGGTTGACTTTTGTGGTTTTTGGTGAATTTTATGTCATTTTGCTCCTAATCGCACCCCGATCGTAGTCATGAGGTTTTCAAGTTGAGTTGAGTGTGCTAACTTGGGACGAGGGTTGTTTGGGTGTATTTTGGAAATTTTGTTATCCTCGTCGATATTTCGAGCGATATTCTTTTCAAGAACGCGGGGTTCTTGACGTGTTTGCTACGTATGTTGAAATCGAATATGTATTGATCGTATCCCTATTATTCAAGTGATCGTGATCGAGTTTGTGGCGAGGGATCTTCTGCCAGGCCTCAGGGCTAGCTGTTATCTGTGAGTGGACATTTTATCCCACGTTGATTTTTATACTTTGATTTTCATAATGGATTTGCGAGTCTATGAGTATGCTTTACGATTATGCATTTACGATTATGCATTTTATGAGCATACATTGATTTGGAGGCACATGTGATTTGTTTTTACACTGAGTAAGGATATATGATGCATCGATGCTATGGCCTTTCGGCTGATCCCCGAGATGCTCTGGGAAGGTTACGTCTATATGAGCACCTGACCCGTGATTCACAGTACTTGAGAGAGTTACGTCTTTATGAGCACTTGACCCGGGCGTATCGTAACTTGAGGAAAACGTACTCAAGTTACTGCTTCCACACACACAGTACCCAGGAGAGTTACGTCTATATGAGAACTTAACCTGGGTTTTTTTGTTTTGACTCGCATGATTTTATGTGCATTTATATTGAAAAGCATGTTGGATTTACTTATGCAGCATATATTGATTTACGTCCACTCACTCTAACGGTTTTATTATTTATATGCTTTTCTCTGGGTTTTTCGGTTTTCGCCGCCCAGATTACAATATCTTTCCCGTGGTTGCTCATCATCGCAGGAGGCCTAGAGTTCAAATCACACTTTCCTTCTAGTCACTACAAGAAAACATCACTTAGACCACGGAAACGTAATTGTTCTGTGGTCCAAGTGACACTTGGACGACGTCCGTCGTCCAGCTTCTTACCTGGACCTCGGAGACTTCTCCGTTGTCCAGGTGAGAACCTGGACGACGGAGAATACTATCTCCGTCGTCCAGGTTCTCACCTGGACAATGGACCGATATGCCGTGGTCCAAGTGTCCACTTAGACGATGTACCAGCACCTCCGTCGTCTAAGTTAAGCATTATATAAGGCGCGCCTTTGCCAAACTCTCTTCCTCTCTCCGCTCACTCTTAACTGATCGAGCATAATCTCTTCCTGTCTTGATCAGCTAGCGCCTCACGTGTGCACGCAATGCAAACGACGATCGATTGACGTCCTAGCTAGTTAGCTGGCTAGATATATAGCACTGTATATATCGATCTTCGGCTCCGACCATCGATTAGTTTGCCAAATATATCGGCCGGAGAAGGCCAGCAGGTACGTACGCAGTTAATTTTCCAACACCATTAACGTAGGTTTATATATATATATTTAATTGCATGTACGTTTGTTAAAACGCCTATTGTTAATAATTAATTAATTAGTACGTCTAATTAATATATAATTAATATATTAAGTTAGGAAATTGATGATCGATATATATATATTAATTAGTTAATTATAGACACATATGTAGTACGTATATATGTATGGATGTTTTAAAATTTGGTTAATATTTAGTTAAAACGTACATACATGCATGGATGTTAGCTACACATATTAAAGTACGTAATTGATCGATGTAGATCGAGTACGTATAATTAATAGTTAATTAATGGACTAATATATATGTAATAATTAATTAATTATAATATTTTGTAGCAGTATGGACTAGAGTTGGATGAAGTTGCAGAATACATGTGATGTCCGGTATATGGATGGAATTAGCGAATTTGTGAATTTTGCGATAGAACATAGTCAGGGAAAGAAGCGTTTCAGGTGTCCGTGCCAAAAATGTCTTAATTGTCAGTATGTGGAGGTTAATGTTATGGTGCAACACCTGTACGAAAATGGTATGATGTGGAGTTATACTACATGGAGCGAGCATGGTCAAGTAGTAGAGTTCAGCTCAGCAGACTCCAGCTCAGGGTACAGTTACCAGAGTGCCTCATCCAGCGGCAGTAGTGTCGGCCCCCTGCTTGCAACCCAACTGCAGAATAGGAAGAGTTCGAAAAAGAGAATTCATGTGAAAGTTGTTCGATATTTTCCCTTGATTCCCAGATTGCAGCGCCTGTACATGTCTCTACACACAGCAGAGGCGATGCGATGGTACACAGAAAAGCGAATAGATGACGATGTCCTGCGACACGCCATGGATGGGGAGGGTTTCAAACATTTCGACAGAGAATTTGGAGACTTTGCTGCAGAGGTTAGAAATGTTAGACTCGGCCTATCTACAGACGGATTCAATCCTTGGGGAAGTAATAGCGCCGCCGTCAGCACTTGGCCAGTTATTCTGATGCCGTACAACTTGCCTCCATGGATGTGCATGAACAAGGAATTTAATTTCCTTACTGTACTAATTCCAGGTCCTAAATCTCTAGGGAAGTGCTTAGATGTCTACCTCAGACCTTTGATCGACGAGCTGAAACTGTTGTGGGAAAATGGAGTCCCAACTTATGACAAATTTACTGACACGATGTTCACGATGAGAGCTGCCGTAATGTGGACGATCAGTGATTTTCCAGCGTATGGGATGTTGGCAGCCTGCAGGACAAAAGGATATAATGGATGTCCTATATGTTTGGACGATGTGAACTCTAGTTGGCACGCGGGGAAGGTGTGTTACTTGGGTCACCGTAGATGGCTTCCTCACGACCACCCGTGGCGACTGGATGAAGCTCATTTCGACGGGACGGTAGAGAACAATCCTAAACCCCGTAGTTGGTCGGGCGAAGAGATTTTAGAGAGGTTGAGCTATTTCAACTTTGGTGTGTTGACCAATGACGCGGATGTAAAGAAATGCAATCCAATTCCTCCACATGATCTCAGCTATTGGCATCACAAGAGTATATTTTTTGAACTCCCTTACTGGTCGAAGTTGAAGCTGAGGAACAACTTGGACGCGATGCACATAGAAAAGAATGTGTGCGACAGCGTGGTGGGAACAATTCTCGGTATTAAGTTCAAGACTAAAGATACTCCCAAAGCGCTTAAAGATCTGGAATCAATGAATCTACGTCGTCCCTTGTGGTTGAGGAGGGATAGGAAAGGAGTGTACAACAAGATGCCAGCTGCACCTTACACAGTGAAGTCGACACTTAGACGTTCTATATTTCACTGGTTTAAGGGCGTTCATTATCCGGCTACGTATGCAGCTACTATAATTGGAGCAGTGGACGAGGTGCAACACAAGTTTGTTGGTCTAAAGACACATGACTATCACGTTATGCTGCAACGTCTGATTCCAGTGGTAATTCGACCATATTTGCCTCGTGACGTCGTAGAACCAATAGTGGCATTATGCACATGGTGGCAGAGGTTATGCGCCAGAGAATTAAAGAAGTCAGATGTGGTGGAATTGTAACAAAAAATTGTGCACATCATTTGCAAACTAGAGAGGATTTTTCCCCCTGCTTTCATTGACATCATGATTCACCTAATGATCCACCTGCCCGAGCAGGTGCTCATTTCTGGTCCGGTCAAGTACACTTGGATGTATCCTCAAGAAAAGTACGTACAACTAATTAATTATACAGGTTTTTCAATTCATAATTTGTTCCACTGGAGATTACTAGCTATATGTACTTATTCTTATTGTACGTTTGATTTTGTAGACAGCTTAAATAGTATAAGTCATTCGTCAAAAACAGGTCGGCCCCGGATGGCTCCATAGCAAAGACATACCTAATGCATGAGTGTGTTACTTACTACAATATGTACCTCAAAGATCCACCACCTCCCACTGTCTCCGATCCCAGTGCCCGCATCAATATTTCTGTTGTCAATAATGTCGTCCGACCGTTTAGAGGAGTATTAAAGGAATCGTTAACATAAGAAGAACTTATTGAGGCACATTGGGTAGTGTTGCGAGACTGTGACGAAGTTGAGCCGTACATGATGTCATACAGGGAGAGGCTTCAGGAGTTAAATCAAAACAAGAGTTCGGCGTGGATTGAGAAAATGGTTAAGAAGAAGTTTCCCGATTATTTCTTCCAATGGGTACGTACGTACGTCTCGGTATTTAGTAATTTATATACATGTCGATCATGTTTGTAGAAAGTAAACCCTTATATTTGCCCATTTTCGCAGATGATTGATCTGCAAAAATCTGAAAACTACGGGGGGTGGTGGTCATGGCCAAAGCACTTGCTAGCAGGGAAGCCGATTAAACACGTACTATATTTATCCCGGATGTTTTGTGAACGGTATAAAGTTCCATTCATTGGCCCGAGATGAAGGAAGAAGAACACAAAACAGTGGGGTAGCGGTTGGGAAAGACAATGATCTATATTACGGGGCTATTGTAAATGTGGTTCAGCTATGTTACGGGAATGATGTCAACGTTTTCCTATTCAAGTGCAGATGGTTCAAGCGTACAAAGGAAGACATGTGACTTTTATCAGTCGATACAAACTCAAGCTAGTATGAGGATGAGCCTTTCGCTCTCGCCACCTTAGTTAGGCAGGTGTTCTATCTCGACGATCCGAAAGCTGGTGAAGGGTGGAAAATAGTGAACCATATCTCTCATCGAGGAATATGGAATACAGAGACAATTGAAGGGACACCGGCGACTGAAGATGCTGCTGAACCAGAAAGAGACATTCCTGCCTATCAAGAGCCTAATATTTCTGTCATCCGCTCCGATATAATGGACCTGGTTCAAGACGGTGAACGGTTACCCATGCCTGATGGTTGTACAGATCGAACTGAAGATGAGATTATCGATGCCATTAATGAGGTAGATGAAGAAGACGTGCAGGATGAGGACGTGGATGAGAACTCAGGTTATTCGTCGGACAATGTTGAGTACGATGAGGAGGATGAGCAATCGGATAACGGGGATGAGGATGATGACGATTATGACGAAGAGTACGGTCATACGACTAGGATTGTTAATTGGTAATTAATTATTGTAATTATTGTAATATATGATCGATGCATCATCGATCAAAAATTAATATAAATATTATAAGGAGGAGAATGTATGTATGTAGATCTTAATATTTTTGTACTTAATTAATTAATTACATGCGTCCATGCTCGATCAGATCGGATCGACCGACGTACGTAAATTAAATTTAATTAATTAATTAATCAGAATTATATATCCTGGACAACGGAGAAATTAATCACAGCTTTCGTCTTTTGGGTATTTTAGGCTTTGGGTAGTCAAAAAAGTGAAAGCTTTCTATTATGTCCAAGAAGCTTCCTCAAGAAGCTTTCATTCGTTTTTCTATAAATCATGTATTTAATTTAGTTTTCCTAGCTATAAAATTGGTGACTTTTAAAAGACCTACCTTCCAAGTTCATTGTATTTTCAGTTGAGTTTCATTTAATTATTTTTAAATAATATTTATGTGTAAATATGATTATGGGTCCCTATGATTATTGCGAGAGATGAATGAAATAAATGTTTCAGAAATTATACTATATATTCTACGCTTGATTATGTCATGTGATAGTATTATTGTGAGCACGATGTAGTATATGTTGTTTTAATTAGAGTGTTAAATCTATATATCATGCCAGAAGGTGAAATGACCCAATCCCGATTCAGTTACCTAAACCGGAATCGAACCCCTTCTAAAAATACGATCCAACAAAAACTTTTCGAAATTTCGGCAGAGTTTCGTTACTAACGTAGAATTGCATAAAGCTGCACCCTGAAAATAACACTTCATCCTATGCCACAAAAGCCAAACCGTGGGCACCAATCCCATCCGGATTTCTCAACATCATAATATAATCAATAACAGTAAACATACTGTGCTATGTATATATATATCCGAGAAAATCGGTATAAACATGTATCAGAATGTATCAGAGCGACCTCTAGTATGAAATATATACAATATACACATCAGTAGGCGAAACAAGAACCTACTGGTGGATTATCGGTGATCAGCCGAGTAGTCGAAGCATCGATGCAATAATGCCATCACCAATAAATATAAATAATACCTCCGAAATCAATACATATCACAATATCGTATAAAATAAATACAAAAATCATAAAATCCACGAACTCGCAAATCAACTGTGAAAATATAAACTTGTCCACTCACAGATTTGCTAGCGCGAACTCGCGCTAATCTCGTGCTCCAGCGGAAGATCCCTCGCCTGAAGTATGATCACGATCCCGATCTCGATCTCGATCTCCTGAATATTCACAAAACATAACTGATCAAAATCATAGTCCACAACCCTGTACTGAATCACGGAAACCAACCGTTCCTGGAAATATGCAATGCAGTACAAAATGAATAACGGAAATTCCGAAATCCCCACTCGAAATCTCGACTGAAAATCGGCTAACCAAATCAACCCAAAAACCTCTGCACGATAATCAGGGCGCAATTTCGAGAAAAACGACATTAAAAACACCAAAATCTGAAAAAGCCAACTCCTCCGCCGTTGACCACCGTTGACCGCCGCCAACGGCAGCGGCGCGCCGTCAACGGTGAAATCCCACGGGCAAAATTTCCAGAACTCAAGATCACACTAAGCCCAATCCTTTTCTCTTCTACCACGAAGCCCAAAACCCACCAGAACTAGGCCAAACAACCTCAAACAGATCGGAAATCAAACTTTCCGGTGACCTAATCGGAGCACCCCAAAAACTCATCCTCAACCCAAATCAAGCACATGGGGAGACTAACCAAGGCAAGGGGAGTCTAACCCCCTTAACCACCACCACAGAAACTCGCCGGAAAACGGCCAACCAACTCCGGCGAAATCCAATGAACCGACCCGATTCGGGTCGCCTCAAAACTCAACCAATTAACACAAACTCAAACACTAATCAACTTGAAATTGAAAGGGGAAGCTAACCATACCCTTGCCGAAGTCGGAGGTGGCCGGAAAATGGGTCGTCGGACGTCAAAGCTCAAAGGGGAAACTTTCCTCTTCGGTCAACTGGTCAACTTTCCAAAACGGGAAAGTCAAAGCTGGTCAAACTCAAACAGTGTTTTTCGACGATTTTACGACAATTCCCGATATTTATACTCACGCCTCGGGTCGATCGATGGTCCGAAATGAATATACGAAATGATTCGGATAAACACTAAACAATCGGATAAACTCGTCGAAAACCAAAACTTCAAATAATCATAAAATATTCCTCGGTTATCGGAAAAATCTTCCGGAACCGCCAACGAGCTCGAAATCACGTACTCTACAATTTCCGTGAAGACACTCAACTCAAATTCTCGATCGAAAACATAGTCGCGAATAGAATCGGCAAACCACATATTTATCGTAAAACTGCGACTAAGCATAATCTCGTGAATTGTGCCGAATACATAACTGATTCTGGTTTGGGTCGTCACAAATCTACCCCCCTTAAAGAAATTTCGACCTCAAAATTTACGTACCTGTCAAGTGAACAAATGAGGATACTGCTCCCGCATACGCTGCTCGGTCTCCCAGGTGGCCTCCTCAACTGAGTGGTTCTGCCACAAGACCTTCACTAGCGGAATCACACGGTGTCTCAACTCCTGCTCACGACGATCGAGAATCTGCACTGGCTCCTCCACGTACGATAAATCCTCTCTGATCGGCAACTGCTGTTGGGCTAATACATGTGAAGGATCTGAGATGTACTTCTGCAACATCGAAATATGGAAGACATCATGCACACGAGCCATCTCAGCTGCTAACTCAAGTCTGTAAGCAACAGCTCCAACCCTCTCCGTAATCTCATACGGACCAATGTACTGTGGTCGAAGCTTGCCACGCTTCCCGAAACGCACAACTCCCCTCCACAGAGATAGTTTCAGGAAGACCCAATCACCAACCTCGAACTCTAAACTCTTCCTCCTCACATCTGCGTAACTCTTCTGCCGATCCTGGGCGATCTTCAACCGATCTCGGATAACCTGTATGTCCTCCATCGTGGTTTTCACCAAATCAGGACCAATAAGCCAACGCTCGCCTACCTCACTCCAACACAACGGAGTGCGACACTGCTTCCCGTACAGAGCCTCGTACGGTGCCATCTAAATATTGGCCTGATAGCTGTTGTTGTAGGCGAACTCAATCAAATGTAACTGCTGATCCCAGTTTCCACGAAACTGCAACACACATGATCTCAGCATATCCTCCAGAGTCTGAATGGTCCGCTCGGACTGCCCGTCAGTCTGAGGATGAAAAGTTGTACTAAATCGTAACCTCGTACCCAACGCTCGCTGCAACGCCTGCCAAAACTCAGAAGTGAACTGACTATCACGGTCAGAAACAATGGACACAGGCACACCATGCAAGCGAACAATCTCGGATAAGTACAACTTGGCCAATCTACCCACTGATATCTTCCCTGGAAGTGCAAGAAAGTGTGCAGATTTCGTCAATCGGTCAACAATAACCCAAATACCAGTGGTGCCCGCCGAAGTACGCGGCAACTGATAGACAAAATCCATCGTAATGTGCTCCCACTTCCAAACTGGAATCTCAAGTGGGTGTAGTTTCCCTGCAGGCTTCTGCCTCTCCGCCTTCACCTGCTGACAGATCAAACACCGACTCACGTACGCGGTAATCTCCCGCTTCATGTTGCGCCACCAATAGTACGCTCGAAGTGTACAAAACATCTTCGTACCTCCGGGATGCATCGCATATGCTGAACTGTGGGCCTCATCTAGAATCTCCTTCTTCAAGCCCTCGTCTCTAGGCACACATAGCCTGCCTCTGAACAACAACGTACCATCGTCGCTCAATCGGAACTCTGTAGGCACACCATTCCGTATCATGGCCTTCTTGCCCAACAGGTAAGAATCTGAATCCTGAGCCTCTCGTACCTGATCAACCAATACAGGTCGAACCTGAAAACTGGCCAACAAAGCTCCATCATCATCATACCCAAACACAGCACCTGTAGCCCGAAGCTCGGCTAACATCGATACTCTGGCCACACACATGTGAAAAAACGGGGCTCCAGATTTCCGGCTAAGTGCATCTGCTACAACATTGGCCTTCCCCGGGTGGTACTCGAAAGTGCAATCGTAATCGTTGATCAACTCCATCCATCGGCGCTGCCTCATGTTCAGATCCGGTTACGTCCGCAAGTAGGTGACACTCTTGTGATCAGTGTAAATCTTACACTGAGCACCATACAAATAATGTCTCCAACTCTTCAACGCTAACACGATAGCGGCTAACTCCAAATCATGCGTCGGATAGTTGACCTCATGTGGTTTCAGCTGTCTGGAACCATAGGCCACAACTCTACCATACTGCATCAACACACAGCCAAGCCCCGACTTCGACGCATCGCTGTACACAACAAACTCACCACTGTCGTCTGGCAATGTCAGAACCGGTGCGGTAGTCAATCTCTCCTTCAGGAGCAAATAACTCTCCTCGCACGCATCAGACCACTCAAACTTGAAGCCCTTCTTCATCAATCTGGTTAGTGGTGTAGCAATCCGGGAGAAATCCTGTACAAACCGTCTGTAATAGCCTGCTAACCCCAAGAAACTCCGAATTTCCGGCACAGTAGTGGGTCTACTCCAGTTCAGCATGGCCTCGATCTTGTCAGGATCAACACTAACTCCCTCGGCCGAAATCACGTGGCCCAGAAACTTCACACTATCCAACCAGAACTCACACTTGCTAAACTTCGCGAACAACTGATGGTCCCGCAAAGTCCGCAATACTACACGCAGATGCTTCTTGTGCTGGCCCACACTCCTGGAATAGATCAGGATATCGTTAATGAATACAATCACAAACTTGTCCAGGAATCGTCTAAACACCCGATTCATCAAGTCCATGAAAGATGCGGGGGCGTTGGTCAACCCAAACGGCATAACCAAAAACTCATAGTGCCCATACCGCGTCCTGAATGCCGTCCTGGCTACATCAGAGCCACGGATCCTCAACTGGTGATATCCAGATCGAAGGTCAATCTTCGAAAAGATTGATGCTCCCTTAAGCTGATTGAACAAGTCGTTAATCCGTGGCAACGGATACTTGTTCCTCACTGTAACCTGATTCAGCTTCCGATAGTCGATGCACAACCGCATGGACCCATCCTTCTTCCGCACAAACAACACTGGGGCACCCCACGGAGAAACACTCAGTCGAATGAATCCCTTCTCTAACAACTCCTGGAGCTGAATCTGCAACTCCTTCAACTCCGCAGGCGCCATCCGGTACGGTGTCTGGGAAATCGGTCATGTACCCGGCAACAACTCAATGGTAAAATCAATCTCCCGTACAGGGGTTATACCAGGTAACTCCGCTGGAAACACGTCCGGAAACTCAGACACAACCTCAATACTACCAAGGTCGTCGAAACGTGACCTCCTTCCTGTGGCAGTCAAACATGGCCCAGTGCGACTCCAAGAAGTCCATACCCAAGATCAGATCAAAATTCA
This sequence comes from Geum urbanum, assembly GCA_946800695.1. NCBI lineage: Eukaryota > Viridiplantae > Streptophyta > Magnoliopsida > Rosales > Rosaceae > Geum > Geum urbanum. Next base: position 22,372,922 of record OX327003.1, on the reverse strand, counting down.
CAATATCAAGCAGTAACAGATCTGCAGCTAATCCATGGCCATCAATAAACACCTCACAGTCTCTGTAAACCCAACCGATGCTCACAACCTCACCTGACGGATACAACACTCTCCACAACCCTGGTAGTGGAGATGCAGGTACCGTAGCCAATGATGACAGTCTAAATGATATGAATGAATGTGTGGCACCTGGATCTAACAATGCAACTACTGGAATACCAAAAACATGTAACGTACCGATAACGACCTCTGGTGATGCTCTGCCCTCACGTAGAGTCATAGCATGAACCCTCGCCTGTCCGGCTAGTCGTCCTCGTTGGGGCTGTCCCTGCTGCCTACCCTGACCTGCAAACTATGCTGGTCGAATTCCCGAAGTAGCACCTCGCTCAGCTCCGGAACTCTGGGTCGCCTGTCCATCAGCACCATACGACTAAGGACACTCCCTCGAATAGTGACCCTCCAGGCCACAACTATAACAAATAACAGGGCCTCGCCGACACGGTCCAACATGGTGTCTGCTACAGAGACTACATAACGGATATTCCCTCGGTACAGCAAAAGTGCCACCAGTACGTCGAGGATAACTAGAACCACTGGAATCCGCACCAGCCTGTGGTCGTCGCGGTCGATCTCTCCTCCATATCGATCTCCGCCTGTGCACTAACTGGTGAGCGATAGGATCCACCGCCAGAGGATGAAGCTGAACCGGAAGTATCAGAACTCAACCTCTTTGAAGGCCCCTGACTCGGTCCACCCTCCTCCAACTGTCTCGGCTGGTACCTCTGCCGCTGTCTCTCCTGCTCAATGTCCTCGCCTCGGAGTGCAGCACTAACAAACTCATCAAAGTTGTTCCGAGGCATCGTAGTCAGTGTAGCCTTGATATTCAGATTCAATCCCAGCTCAAACCTACGACACTTGGCTTCCTCAGTAGCCACCATATCCCGCGCAAAACGAGACAAACGGGTAAACCGATCCCGATACTCAAGTACAGACAAACTGCCCTACCTCAAGTTCGTAAACTCCTCGTACTTGCTCTGCTGGGTAGCCTGATTAAAGTACGGAACAATGTCCACGGTGTATCAGCTGGAACCCTGTCGGTGCTAACCCACCAAAATTATGCATCACCATCAAGTAAACCAACTGCGGCTACTGTCATCTGCTCAGGAGTAAACTGCAGACGCTCACAAACACGTTCAATCTAAACCAACCATGCCACGCATATCTCTGGATCAACTGAACCCGAAAACACAGTAGCACTAGCAGTGCGAGCCTTGACCACAGGGTCAAAACGCTCTTCCAAACGCAGCACTCGCATCAGCCAGTCGCGCGTTCGGCGATCCTCATCAGGATCCTCATCCCGATCAACACGGGGACCACGTCGAGTAGGCATCCTACTGATATAAGACAAGCATTATGTACAAGCAGAAAGAACGTAATCATGAAACCGCAGATATTTGAGAACACACAACACCCGAAGTATTGATGAGTACCGCTGGCCAGTCGGGTCATCACTCCAGTCATGCTGTACAAACTCAAATACCCTAAGCGTCACAACTACAAGAGTCTACAGAATCTGACAACTTAATGCTCTGATACCAAGCTGAAAGGACCCAATCCGGATTCAGTTACCTAAACCGGAATTGTACACCTTCTGAAAATACGATCCAACAAAAACTTTTCGAAATTTCGGCAGAGTTTCGTTACTAACGTAGAATTACATAAACCTGCACCCTGAAAATAACACTTCATCCTATGCCACAAAAGCCAAACCGTGGGCACCAATCCCATCCGGATTTCTCAACATCATAATATAATCAATAACAGTAAACATATTGTACTATGTATATATATCCGAGAAAATCCGTATAAACATGTATCAGAATGTATCAGAGCGACCTCTAGTATGAAATATATACAATATACACATCAGTAGGCGAAACAAGAACCTACTGGAAAACACAGGTAGGTCAGATCACTAGCCTCCAACCGCGACGTGAAACACTAGAATCCGAACTGCAAACTGGGCACGGAAACCGAAAAGCCCAGGGGAAAGGCAAGTAAAACGTTAGAGTGAGTGGACGAAAATAAATATATGCCTTTCACCAGTTATATACACAATCAATATAAAACTGTGCGAGTTCGGAACATAAATACATATGGAGGTTGTCAGGCAACCTCTCAAGCTCGACGTCAGGTGAATCGCTCAAACCCGATGGTGATAGGCCAGGGGACCTCTCAACCCTGGCGGCATACAGGGGACCTCTCAACCCTGCCTAGAGGACCTCTCAACTCTGGTGGACTACCGGTGATCAGCCGAGTAGTCGAAGCATCGATGCAATAATGCCATCACCAATAAATATAAATAATACCTCCGAAAACAATACATATCACAATATCGTATAAAATAAATACAAAAATCATAAAATCCACGAACTCGCAAATCAACTGTGAAAATATAAACTTGTCCACTCACAGATCTGCTAGCGCGAACTCGCGCTAATCTCGTGGTCCAGCGGAAGATCCCTCGCCTGAAGCACGATCACGATCCCGATCTCAATCTCGATCTCCTGAATATTCACAAAACATAACTGATCAAAATCATAGTCCACAACCCTGTACTGAATCACGGAAACCAACCGTTCCCGGAAATATGCAATGCAGTACAAAATGAATAACGGAAATTCCGAAATCCCCACTCGAAACCTCGACTGAAAATTGGCTAACCAAATCAACCCAAAATCTTCTGGACGATAATCAGGGCGTGATTCCGAAGAACCGACCCGATTCGGGTCACCTCAAAACTCAACCAATTAACACAAACTCAAACACTAATCAACTCGAAATTGAAAGGGGAAGCTAACCATACCCTTGCCGAAGTCGGAGGTGGCCGAAAAATGGGTCGTCGGACGTCAAAGCTCAAAGGGGAAACTTTCCTCTTCGGTCAACTGGTCAACTTTCCAAAACGGGAAAGTCAAAGCTGGTCAAACTCAAACAGTGCTTTTCGACGATTTTGCGACTATTCCCGATATTTATACTCGCGCTTCGGGTCGATCAACGGTCCGAAATGAATATACGAAATGATTCGGATAAACACGAAACAATCGGATAAACTCGTTGAAAACCGAAACTTCAAATAATCATAAAATATTCCTCGGTCATCGGAAAAATCTTCCGGAACCGCCCACGAGCTCAAAATCACGTACTCTACAATTTCCGTGAAGACACTCAACTCAAATTCTCGACCGAAAACATAGTCGCGAATAGAATCGGCAAACCACATATTTATTGTAAAACTGCGACTAAGCATAATCTCGTGAATCGTGCCGAATACACAACTGATTCTGGTTCGGGTCGTCACAGAATTAAAGTTCATACATAAATACCTTGAGCTATCTCCCTAAACCCTAAACCCTAAAGTTAGTAGATCGGATCGGAGCGGATCGATCGATGATTTTTTCAATTATCGAATTGAATCAGAAGAATTGAACGGACACACAAATGACCTTGGACGACCTAAACCCTAAACAGTAAGGCCCTAACCCCTGAAATCAGGGTTTGTACACTTGGACGACGGAGATGACCTTCTTCGTCGTCCAGGTACTAACTAGGACGACGGAGAAGGACATTTGCGTCGTCCAAGTGTACAAACCCTAAACCCTAAACAGTAAGGCCCTAACCCCTGAATTCAGGGTTTCTACATCTGGACCACGGAGAAGCTCATCTCCGTTGTCCAGGTGCAGAATTCGTAATTTTTTCTAAGATAACGACCATCTAGACCATCTCCTAATGCATATTCTTTTCGTCAAGACTTTAAAGTATACAATTCTTGGTGTGTGAGCTTTGACGGTTCTAAAATCGGAGTTGAGAAATGTCTTGTATCCACGTTTCCGGTTTGTTAAAATCTCGGTTTTGCGGTTGACTGTGCCGATGAAACCCTTCACGAACTTATTATTTTCTGAAAATTATTGTAATTATATATTATGTTACGGCGAACGTATCCAACGGTTGTTTTGTCCAAATTCAATTTCGTTAATACTCTGGTGCAAATGACCCTATACTTATTAACGCTTAAGTCATAAAGATTAGTAGATACTTAACAAGTTTAAAGACGTAAAATTATTCGTCGTTTCAAATTTAACTGTTTATATATACGATGCGTTCATCGATATTTTACGACTATTTCCTTCGAATGACAGATCGGCAAATTCCTTGCGAATTAATTTTTTTATTTTTTTTTACGTAAATTGTACTTGGACGACGGAGAATGACCATCTCCGTCGTCTACGTGGTCACCAGGACGACGGAGATGGTCATTCTCCGTCGTCCAAGTCCAAAAACATGGCGGTTCAATGTGCCGCCTGAAATTTCGGCGCCGCTTCAAATTTGACTTAGACGGCGGAGAATCTATTCTTCGTCGTCTAAGTTCAAAATTAAGGCGGTTGAAACGTCCCGCCGATTAATTGGGCGCCGTTTCAAAATTGTGAAATGGTTCACTTAGACGACGGAAAATATGGCTTCGCCGTTTCACAAAATTATTAATTGATAATTATGGGAATTTTCTAGTAAATTGGTAGTCTTTGATTTAAATTTAGTACATAAGCTTGGTTTATTAAGTCGCACTCTTTGGAATAGATGACACCTCTTTTCCTAGCTTATCTCCTTAACCTCTCGTGATGTGTGGATTTCATCACCGCACACCATAACCTAAGTGAAGTTATGGACACGAGGTTGAGGGCGGAGTTTGCAAAGGACTTGAGGGAGTGTAAATTTTCGAAAGATTGGCCGAATGTCGGACATAGTGTCTAGAAACGGGTTATGATTGGTGACAGGTTTTGGATCTAAGAAAGACGACACCAATAGAGTATATACCATTCATTTGGTTAGCCTCGGGGTGTTTTGTCAAAATTAGTCCTGCCTCTCGCGTTATCTCTATCCCTAACTGGCCATGTTTTTCGATTGAACCAAGGCTGATTAATTAAAAATTTACACTTTATCGCGCGGGTCGCACGTCCATTGAACGACCCAAAAAGCCGAGCTAGTGTACTCTATTTAAAGCTTAGCCGCACTTAATTAGCGTAAATTTTTTTATATAATTATTATGGTAATCAGGTATTTTAACAATATACTCCTAGGTTTAAATGGCTCCGTCCGGAAATAAAAATCTCAACAGGAGGCCGAAGATGCTATGCTCCGACGCTTGGCGGAGCAAGTCAGTTGCGAATTACATGACGGCAACGACGCCCTCAATCCGGACCCTTCATCTGGTCTGTCGACAGCGCCCTCTGGGGAAATTCCCGCTACCCCATTTATCCCGAGCGGTGATGACGACGCCTATTCAAGTCCGACGCCCGGTTCAACAGTAAGTACTCAGGCGTCCTCAACCTTTGAATCTATCCTCTACAGCGCCCGGCGTAAGCAAAGGAGGGCCCCGACTGACCCGAAACCGAAAAGGACTCGCGGTCTCGTCAAAGGCGGCAAAGCAGAGAAAATTTTAAAGGCGACCGGGAAAAAGATCGACTTGCCGTACGACGAATTCACCGGTGACCCTCCTACAGCTCAGCTAGCAAGTCTCTCGGCGCATAGCATAGGGTTAATCCTTCGTAGCCGGGTTCGTCTCATTGCCCCTAATTGGAAAGAGTTGCTGGATGGAGAGAAGGCGAAACTCTTTAAAGAACTTTCGGTAAGTAATACGTATAATTTAAAATTTATTTTCTAATAACCAATAAACATTATAATTTCATAATATATACGATTATAATTTTTTATTTATTTCTGATAGGAACAATATGAGGTAGATCCCACACCGGCGATGCTTAGGCATATCAACCAAACCGCCAACTCTATCTACCGTGACTGGAAGTACAGGCTTCATCAATACTTCGAAAATATCGGCCTCGTGCCTACCCCCGTAGAGCTGCGTGGGGATAGGGACGATGAGTGACAGTGGTTGTGTAACCACTTTCAAGATGAAGAATATAAGGTGTTTACTTTTTTTATTTCAATTAAGAGAATTGAATTATTTTAATTTTAGTTATTTATTAATTTTTTAATGATTTATGTTGTTTAACAGAAATTCTCCGAAATCAACAAAACCAACCGGGGGAAGAAGGACAAACAGCATACTTCCGGCGCCAAGCAACTTATTCAAATAGCCAAGGAGCACAGGGATAAGGGCTCCAAACACCCTTATCTCGATGCTAGCATAAGCACGTACGTGACGCCTGGGCTCGATAATGAAGCGAGTCAATACGGCGTAAGTGATATATATATATATGTGCTTTTAATTGTAGCAGTTATTATTTAATTATTATTTCATTATAATTTTTTAATTATTCTTTTGTAGGCAAGGGTGGTAGAGCGTGTGCAAGAAGAATTGGCTAGCACTCAGCTTGCGTTCCCAGATTTGCCACTGGAAGACCTGCCTCCTCTATCGATGGAGAGCCAAATTGCAATCGCGGATGAGGTCTACGGTCGTAGAGCTGACAGGGAGGTTAGGGGGTTCGGACCTAAGGTGATTCGAGATTTGTCGACCTCCGACTCATCATCTACGGGAGGTTCGGGGCGGAGAAGTACTCAGGCTACGGCCGTCGAAGCAGCCATTCAAGAGGCTTGACTTGCACGAGAGGAAAATCGATCTATGCGTCAAAGGCTTGATCAACAAGAAGCGTAGATAGCCCAACTCGTCGCCCTCATGCAAAATCAAGCTCGATGAGAATGTCAACCTCCTCCGAACCCATATCCCGACGACGACGACCCGGCTGGAGGTAAGGGACTCGGCGGCGCATCTGCTCCTCCAGTATTTTAGCTAGTAGTTTATTAGATCGTTTCTTACCCTATTCCGAACAATATTTTAATTGTTATGCGTTTTTCGATCATGTATGTACAAATTAATTTTATTATTTAATTAAGTAATTACAAATTTATTTTATTTATTTAATTTTAACATTTTTAATTATTTAAATGAGATTGGTTTATAAATTAAATTATTAATATTTAATAACAATTTAAATTGTTTCAAAAAATTAAATAATCACCTGGACGGCGGAGAATGTCATCTTCGTCTTCCTAGTGCTTACTTGGGCCACGGAGAAAGTTGACATTCTCCGCGGCCCAAGTGATCACTTGGACGACGGAGATGACATTCTCCGTCGTCCAGGTTCTGACTTGGGCCGCGGAGAATGTCCACATTTTCCAGGGTGCAAGTAACCACTTGGACGACGGAGAATGTCATCTCCGTCGTCCAGGTGGTTACTTGGGCCGCGGAGAATGTCTACATTTTCCGCGGTCCAAGTAACCACTTGGACGACGGAGATGACATTCTCCGTCGTGCAGGTGGTTACTTGGACCGCTGAAAATGTCCGCGCTCCAAGTTTCACTTGGACGACGGAGATGACATTCTCCGTCGTCCAAGTGCCTGGATGACAGCACTTGGAACACAGGGCCTGGAGGACGGAGCCTCCGTCGTCTATGTACTTAGACGACGGAAAAACGCACTTAGTCAACGGAAACGCTCCGCGGTCTAAGTGCGTTTTTCTTGTAGTGTGTAGGTTCCTGATGTAACTTGCTAGTCTTGTATATTTTGTAATTAGAAGTCGCTCTGAATACTTGTGTAGTGTTGTTCAGTTTGAGTTATACTCTTAAATACTTTCTGAATGTCTTATAAACCTTGTGTTTTATTATATATATGGATTTTGAGAAATCCGGATGGACAATGGTGGTCCACGGTGTGTCTGGAAATTTATCTGTGAAGTGTAATCTTTTTGCAGGTTTTTGGTTTGTACGTTTTATAAAGTAAACTCTGGTAAAAATTATGTAAGTTATGGTGTCGTTAGGGCCTAATTTTGGTTTAGGCCACTAAATAGGGGTTGGGTCCTTTCATAGTGTAATAAACCAATCAATCTTTCATTTAATCAATCACCATAGTTAATCATCCCTTGTGATGTTGACTCTCCAAAAGACTTGACGTTGTGAGATACATCTCCATCTTTTGCGTTTTTTTTTGTCGCATCAATTGTTTGTTTATCACGTAATTAAAGGATTTAATAAAAAAAAGTTATGGAATGGGGTTAGTCAATTCTCATGGGTTCGACACTCAACTTCTATACAAATTATATTACTTGACCTGTATACTTGCGGGTGAGAAAAATGCACATAGCCTTTATTGGTATAAATCAATAGTCACAAGGTTGAGGGTACAAATCTTTCAATAGTGGTATGGTGGCGGCTCTGGTCAATGACGGAAACATTGAGAATGTTGACTTTAATGGTTTTGGGTGTGATTGTGAAAGGACCCAACCCCGATTTAGTTTCCTAAATTGGAATCAAACCCATTTTGAAAACACGAACTTGCAAAAACCACAAAATTTTTGGCAGAGGTTCGTTACTAACGCGGAATTGCCATTAACCTGCACCCGGAAAAACACACTTCATCCAATGCCACAAAAGCCAAACCGTAGGCACCAATCCCATCCGGATTTCTCAATATCATAATAATAAAGTAAAGCAGTAATCAAAAATGTACTTTACAGAAATACGGGGAAAAACATATAGTATATCAGTAGTGTATCAGAGCGACCTCTAATGTATATATACAAAATATACAATAGTAGGCAAAACAAGAAACATACTAAAAAAGAAAGGTAGCTCGAACGCTAAGCCTCCAACCGCGACGTGAAAAAATAGAATCCGAACTGTAGACTGGGCACGGAAACTGAAAAGCCCAAGGGAAGGCAATAAAATCGTTAGAGTGAGTGGACGAAAATAAACATATGCCTTTCACCATTAACATATATCATAATTCAAGCAAAGCGAGTTCGGAAAATAAATGGAGGTGCCAGGCGAATATCTCAAGCCCGATGGTCAGGCGAATCTCTCAAGCCCGACGGTGATAGGCTAGGCGAATCTCTCAAGCCTAGCGAGCACATCAGGGTAATCTTTCAACCCTAGATCTGACTACTGGTGATCAGCCGAGTAGCCAATGCATCGATGCTAAATAAATGCCATTACCATATAAAATATAAAACAATACCTCCAAAAGCAATAAATAATCTCAACATCGTATATAAATAAATACGAAAATCACGAACTCGCTACAACAGTGAAAATTGAAAAGTCCACTCACAGATGAGCACAGTGCACACACGCACTAAACATGAGATCCGGCGGAAGATCCCTCGCCCAATGTACGATCTCGATCCCCTAAATAATCACAAAATATAACTGATCAAAATCACAGTTCAACACACTGTACCACTCCTCGGAAACCAACCATTTCCGGAAACATATAACTCGGTACAAAATAATCGACGTAAACTCCCGAAATCTCCACACAAACCCTTGACTAAAAATCTGGTACCAAAATCAACTAGAAAACCTCAAGACGATGATTGGGGCGCGAATACGAGCAAAACGACATATAACTCGACAAATTTCAAAAAGTCAACGGGTCGCCGGAGCTCCGTCATTGACCGCCGCCGCTGGCGGTGACGCACCGTCAACCGGAGGAATTTCCCAGCGGCCAAGCTCTCCATAGCTTCTCCTCCTCAAGCTCAACACATTTCATAACTACACCAACCTTCAATTCGGTCCCAAATTGCCAGAAATCAGCTCGAAAGTCCCGGAATCCAATTCCGGCCGGCGAAGCTTCTCACCGTCGAATCACCGTCCACGGCGCACGGCGGCCCTCTAGTCTACTCCCAAAGGCTCCACCGTGGCCCCACGAGTCGAACCCCTCTAATCTCCGGCCACCACCGTGGCCGGAGCGCCGCCATCCAACTAACCCGATTCCGGCCGGAAAAACCCAAACTTCAACTCACTTGTTCTACCTCAAATCGACTCCAATTTACAAAATTCCAAGTTCTAAACTGTTGCAAATCAAGAGAGGAATCGATTCATACCCAAATCGGAGCCGGAGGTGGCCGGAAACGAAAGGTCGCCGGCGAGTCAAACGGTGGCCGATTTTTCTCCTTCGGTCAAACTTCCCAAAACAATGTTTTCGACAATGTTTTCGACTATTTCCGATATTTATACTCGCGGCACGATACGATCGACAATCCAAAATGGAACACATCTACATTTCGGATAACTCAAATACGAACGGATAAACACGACGAAATTCTACGATTTCAAATATTCATAACGTATTCATCGATCGTTGAAATAATTATCCGAAACCTCCCACGAACTCAAAATCACGCATACAACAACTCTCGAGAAGAGACTCAACTCAAATTCTCGCCTGATAATTAAGTCGTGAATCGAACTGCCAAATCAATTAACTTACAGAAAACTGTGATCACGTGTAAACTCGTGGATTAAGCCGATTACTATACTGATTCTGGTTCGGGTCGTCACAAATCTACCCCCCTTAACAAAAATTTCAACCTCAAAATTTACGTACCAGCTAGGTGAACAGATGAAGATATTGCTCCCGCATACGCTGCTCAGTCTCCGAGGTGGCCTCCTCAACCGAGTGATTCTGCCACAAGACCTTCACCAGCGGTATAACACGGTGCCTCAACTCCTGTTCACGCCGATTGAGAATCTGTACCGGCTCCTCCACATATATCAAATCCTCTCGGATAGGAAGCTGATGTGGTGCTAACACATGCGATGGATCTGGAATATACTTCCGCAACATCGAAACATGGAAAACATCGTATACACGAGCCATATCAGAAGGCAACTAAAGTCTGTAAGCCACGACACCAACTTTCTCGGTAATCTCATACGGACCAATGTACCGTGGTCGAAGCTTGCCACGCTTTCCGAAACGCGCAATTCCCCTTTGTACATCAGCCCACTTCGAAAGACCACTGTGAATAGATCCAAATGAATCTAGACGCGGTTAGCATATGGTTGGAAAGAAATAGAAGTCTCGTTTTCAACGCAACTGGAATCAAACAATTTGGAGTCCTAGAACGAGAGAAATTCCTGTTTTAGTGAAGAAGTGTCAGGTTACCCGGGTGGAGTAGTTAGAGTTCTAAAAGGAGTCGAACTAGGCTTTGCTTGGCTTATATAAAAGAGGGCTCGACTAGGGTTTCATCATCACTCACTATATAGCTGAAGCTCTGCCCTAAAACACCTCCTCACGTCCAAAAATCTCTCCAAGGAATACCAAGAAGCCGTCCACTCCAAAGCTCATCAACTACCTTCCTCCACCGAAGTATTCAAGGCAATCCTTAGTGCTTCTCTCCATCCTTTGAAGGCACGATTACATCAAGTAGACTAGGGCAATCCCGACATCAAAAAGTGTAACCATGACTTCTGCTCTTTACTTCTCGTGTTATTACTTGGTTTGTATGGACAAATTTGTTGAAGTATTTTTGGTTTGTAATTCTATCAAGTTCATGTGATCTCTCATGTTTTGATCTTTAGCTTTCATTTGTATTTTGTGCTTAACGCTTTGATTTATTGCAGGGCAATCCCACCTTAAATCGATGAAAGTGTTAGGGCAATCCCTACACTTTACTTTCGAGAGATATGCATGAAATTAGTAGCTAAAGACTTAGAACTAATAGGTTGCATGTAATTTGGTAGGTTCTAAAGAGTTAGGTGAAAGATGAGTCGATCCTTGTAAATATATTAGTTTAGGATGTTTTACCTTAAAATTTGTAGGAATTTAGTAACCAAAAAAACTCGCACCCCCATTTAAACCTAGCATAGTTTTGCATGCACCCTCAATCCCCGGTTAAGAACGATCATTATTTACCAATGCTACATCTACCAAAAAGGGTTTTAATTGACTCATTGTTGTTGAGTGTTAAATCTTAATTTAATGCTTAGTAATGGTGAGTATCAATTTTGGCGCCGTTTCCGGGATTGTAAAGAATTGTGTGATTATGCTTGTACAATATGTTTATATTTTTCTGTTTTCGGAACTGTGCACTGCCCTGTTTTGTGTAAATTATTTGACATGGTTACGTGTGTTGTTTGTGTCTGTAAAATTTCATTTCATTCGGTCGAGCCAATAATTCGGGAAAAATTTGACAAGAAGCTGTGCTCATGTTTGCAAGAATCTGGAATTGCATGTGTTCTTTGTAAATATGTGAAATTGTGTAAATATTAAGCATGTATATAAAACCCACGAAATTTTTGTTTATATACTAACACTTGTTCATATTGTATTTTTGCAGCCATGTCTACACTTGCAGCCATGTCTACACCTTAAAGGAAGCTTTGGATTTACATTGAGTACATGAGCTTGGTTGATTAAGTTGCACTCATTGTGAATAGATGACGCATCTTTTCCTAGTTTATCTCCTAAACCCTTTGTGATGTGTGGATTTCATCGCCACGTACCATAACCTCAGTGAAATTATGGACATGAGGTTGAGGGCGAAGTCTACTATGGACTTGAGGGAGTGTAAATTTTCGAAAGATTGGTTGAATGTCGGACATGGTGTCTAGAAACGGGTTATGACTGGTGATAGATTTTGGATCTAAGAAAGACTTGCATCAATGGAGTATATGCCAATGATTCGGTGAGTGGATGAATACTTATCTACTGATACAAGACAAGCATTAGGTACAAGCAGAAAGAACGTAATCATGAAACCGCAGATATTTGAGGACACACAACACCCGAAGTATTGATGAGTACCGCTGACCAGTCGGGTCATCACTCCAGTCATGCTGTATCAACTCAAATATCCTAAGCATCACAACTACAAGAGTCTACAGAATCTGACAACCTAATGCTCTGATATCAAGCTGAAAGGACCCAACCCCGATTTAGTTTCCTAAACCGGAATTAAACCCCTTCTGAAAACACGAACCAACAAAAACCATCAAAATTTCGGCAGAGTTTCGTTACTAACGCGGAATTGCCTTTACCTGCACCCGGAAAATACACTTCATCCTATCCCACAAAAATCAAACCGTGGGCACCAATCCCATCCGGATTTCTCAATATATCAACAGTAACGTAAAGTAATAAATATAACTATACTTTACTGAAATCTGGGGAAAATAGTATAAAAATATACATCAGAATACTCAGAGCGACTTCTAGTATAGATATACAAATAGTAGGCCAAACTAAGAACCTACCATAATATATGTCTTTCGCCAATTAATATATGTTATAAAAACATATGCGAGTCTAAATGCATAAAAATCATATGGTACACGAGGGAGACTCTAACTCCTCACGCGTACAGAGCATGCATCATAAATACCGCGGGGTCTCTCATGGACTCCCTCGCGTTAGTACAGTCTGAATCACAGGATCCCAGACCCACACGTGATTCCAAGCCAGAAAGGCATCGGGTCAGGATATATGTCCCCCCCGAAGCGTACACGAGGATCAGCCGAGAAGCCAATGTGTATCGATACAACCCTAATAACTGAGACTGTACTCTGTGTAAACCAAATCATAAATCCTTTCCATGCACATGCATAAAACATAATATATATGTATGTATATTCGTATACGCATATTCGTATATGTATAACTGTAAAACACATGCTCATAAAAATCATGATCATACTGCATGCTCAAGCTCGTAAAAACGTATATAAAAGACTCACAGTCAATCCGTGAAAAGAAATCTCCACTCACAGACTAGCGTAACGCAGTTCACGTTAATCCCGTGATCCGGAGGAAAATTCCTCGCCAAACAAAAGATCACGAACCCCTGGATAATCACAAAATCCATTTCTCAAAAATCATAACTCAGCACTTCGAATCATATCATGAGAAACAACCGTTCTCGGAAACACATAATTCAGTAACGACGAATTGTCGAAAATCCAATAATCACACCTCAAAACCTCGCTATAATTTTCGATGCTCAAATCGAAAACAAACCTCACCACTGCGATCGGGGCGCGATTCCAAGCGAAACGACATACAACTTATCGAAAATCCCGAAAAGTCAACCTTTACCACCGTTAACCGCCGTTGACCGCCGCCGCCGGCGGCGGCGCCACCCAACTATAAAATTTCCCGGCTGAGCAACACCTATTCCACTCAAAATCATCCAACAAGCAACTTCCATAACTACACCGAAGTCCAATTCTCACTCTATCTAGTTCAATTTCAAGCAAAACCGAAATTACACAAACTTTTCAATCCATGAATTCTCCATGTACAAATCAAATTGGAACTCCATACCTATATGGTTAGATTCATGGTGATGAGAGCTTCAAAGCCCAATACTTCTTGTAGCTCAAATTGGCCGGATCGAATAGGAATCAACCAAAACTCCAAAATTCCTCGAATTTCAAACCGGAAATTCTCTCTCCACCGTCAACCTTGCCGTGAAAGGTGGCCGGAATCTCCATGAGGAGACCAAGGCGAGTTGAACTGACCCTAAGCCGAGCCCGTAGGTGGCCGGACGGCGAGCCACCGCCGGCAAGCCGTCGAGCTCTGTCGAGCTCCATCTCCTCCCCGCGGTGACTCAGTCAACCCACCATTAATGAATAGTTGACTTACCACAAATAGCAACCCACTTAAATACTTACCAAATATAGAAACTTCCATAATTAACTTTTCGACAAACTTCTAATACCCGTAACTTTCACATCGTAAATCCGATTTCAATAATTCTCACGTGTGACGACCCGAACCAGAATCAGTTATGTATTCGGCATGATTCACGAGATTCTTTTTAGTCGCAGTTTTACGTCGTGTATGTGGTTTGCCGATTCTATTCACGACTATGTTTTCGGTCGAAAATTTGAGTTGAGCGTCTTCACGGAAATTGTAGAGTACGTGATTTCGAGCTCGTGGATGGTTCCGGAAGATTTTTCCGATAACCGAGGAATATTTTATGATTATTTGAAGTTTCAGTTTCTGACGAGTTTATCCGATTGTTTCGTGTTTATCCGAATCATTTCGAATATTCATTTTGGACCATCGATTGACCCGAGGCGCGAGTATAAATATCGGAATAGTCAAGAATTAGTCGTAAAAGCATTGACTGACGTTGACTTGCTCTGACTTTCCCGTTTTGGAAAGTTGACCATTGACCACGAAGGGAGAAGTTTCCCGTTTCGGCTTGCCGTCCGACGACCTATTTTCCGGCCACCTCCGACTTCGGCGAGGGTATGGTTCGCTTCCTTGTGTAATTTCGAGTTGATTGGTGACTGAATTTGTGGAAATTGGTTGAGTATTGTGTGAAGCCGAATCGGGTTGTGTATTTGGATTTCGTCGTTGACGGTTCACGGTGTTCTGGCGAGTCTCGGTGGTGGGGGTGAGAGGGCTTTGCCTCCCCTTGCCTCGAGGGTGCTCCCTATGTGTTTTGATTGGCCTGAAATTGGGTTTTCCGGTGAACCCGATTGGGTTGCCGGAGTTAGGATTTCGCTCGGTTTCGAGCTGATTTGGGAGGTTTCCGGTGAGATTTGGACATCGGGCTAGTTGAGAATTGTATTGGGCTTGTTGTGATCTTGTGATCTGGAACTTTCCGCAGTGAAATTCCACCGTTGACGGCGCGCCACCGCCAGCGGCGACGGTCAACGGCGGAGCTCCGGCGAGGGTTGACTTTTTCAGATTTCGACGTTTTTAATGTCGTTTTTCTCGAAATCGTACCCTGATTATCGTCCAGTGGTTTTCGGGTTGATTTGGTTAGCCGATTTTCAGTCGAGGGTTTTGAGTGGAGATTTCGGGAATTCCGTTAATCGTTTTGCATTGCATTGTTTATTTCCGGGAACGGTTGGTTTCCGTGGTTCAGTACGGGGTTGTGGACTATGATTTTGATCAGTTATGTTTTTGTGGAAATTCAGGAGATCGAGATCGAGATCGTGATCGTGCTTCAGGCGAGGGATCTTCCGCCGGACCACGAGATTAGCGCGAGTGCGCGTTTTGCTCACCTGTGAGTGGACAATTTCTTTTCACAGATTGTTTGCGAGTCCTTATATACGTTTTATGAACTTGAGCTTGCGTATGAGATTTCGATTTACATGAGCATGTGTTTTACGATGATACATATACGGATATACGTATACGAGTATACATACACTTATATGTTGTTTCATGGATTTGCATCGAACTGTTTATGATTTGATTTTCACAGAGTACAATTTCAGTTACGTTGTTGTATCGATACACTGCATCCCGGCTGATCCCCGAGGATGTTTACCGGCTGGAATCACATGTGGGCTAGGGACCCTGTGGTTCTGAATCACGTGTGGGCTAGGGACCCCGTGGTTCTGACTGTGAGATTTTTACTTACATGCTCAGTACGCTGGAGGAGTATGATTTTACCTCGTGTACTTTGTTATTTTTATTTACCTGGACTCGCATATGTTATTTTAAACATATATATCAATTGGTGAAAGAAATTTATTTTCGTCCACTCACTCTAACAGTTTTCATGTCTTTCCCCTGGGCTTTTCGGTTTCCGTTCCCAGTTTGCAGTTCAGGTTTGGTGTTTCACGTCGCGGTTTGGAGGCTAGTGATCTGAGCTACCTATGTTTTCCAGTAGGTTCTTGTTTCGCCTACTGATGTATATGTTGTATATATTTACACTAGAGGTCGCTCTGATACGCTCTGATACATGTTTATACGGATTTTCACGGATATACTATATATAGTACAGTATGTTTACTGTTATTGCTTATATTATGATGTTGAGAAATCCAGATGGGATTGGTGCCCACGGTTTGCTTTTTGTGGCATAGGATGAAGTGTATTTTCCGCTTGCAGGTAATGGTAATTCCACGTTAGTAACGAAACTCTGCCGAAATTTCGAAAAAATTTTGTTGGTTCGTGTTTTCGAAGGGATTTGATTCCGGTTTAGGCAACTAAATCAGGGTTGGGTCCTTTCACGCGGCAACAAACTCAACTCGACATGTTCTTCAATTTCCATGCGAAGTCAAACACTTCGACAAATCCGATAAAAAGTCAACGATTCAAACCATCACAAGCTTAACCGACTAAATAATCAACGGTCGAAAATATTCGTAACTTAATCCTCGCCACTCGGAAAAATCCTCCGGAAGTTCCCACAAGCTTGAAATTAAATTCTCTACATCTTCTGTGAAGAATCCGAAATCAAATTCTCATCCGGTAATTTAGTCGCTAACAAAGCTGTCATTTAAAACCGATTATGTCGAAACTTCAATTATTCATATTATATTCTTCGATCGTCCAAATAATGATCTGGAACCGCCCACGAACTCGAAATCATGCGTACAACAACTCTCGAGAAGAGACTCAGCTCCAATTCTATGCCAATAATTAAGTCGTGATCAAGCCCAGTAATTCAATCAATTTACGAAAAACGGCGATTACGCGCAACCTCGTGGATTAACCTGATTATACTACTAATTCTGTTCCGGGTCGTCAAAATGCACTCAACTGAGTGACATACAAACAGTTAGCAAATAAGGCCTTGCAAGCCCATGCGTGAGTAATAATGATTGAATTATATATTTCATGAAATAGTATAATTGTACAGTCTTAATTGATACACCGAAAAATTGCACGCGCGAGCGCGATGCCTTCAGCATGTGTGTGTGCCTATGCAGGAAGGCTAGTATATATAATTTATATATTATTTAATTTTTTTATTGGAAGTACGACCACCACAGGAGCTGCGGAACAAAAGGGAAGAGGAGTTGCAATGGTTGGTCAGACACTTTGATTTTGACAAGTATAAGGTTCGTCTTCATTTTCTTTAATGTAATGAAAATTGAATAATTTCTTATTTTAACCATTTATTTATTATTTAATGAGGTTTGTTGTGAAACAGACAAGGTTGGAGGCCAACAACGCAAATCATGAGAAGAAGACCGACCACCATTCTTCAGGCTCTAAAGGAGGGTTCATCTACATCGCAAAGGAGCACAGAGATGCTGGTTCAAAGTATTGTTTCCTAGATGCCAACATCTCCGCTTCTGTTAAGCTTGGGGTCATCAATGAAGCGAGTGAATGCGACATAAGTAACTCATCCTTCCTAAATCATGATCAATTGAATCTAATCGTACTTTCGAAATGTATCAAAATTTAATATAATGGTAATTGCATTTTTAAGAAATTGAATTATGATTAGGATATATTAGTTAGGTTGTGCTCTTGGAATATGATTTTAAACTTGAGTTAGGTTATGCTTAATTGGTTAATTAAATTATGATTTTGAACACGAGAAATCAGGATGGGAATTGGTGCTCACAGTGAATTAGTGGTGTTGGAATTGGTTATTCAAAGTGTCATCTTTACTGCAAGTTTTTGGTTTCCTCTAATTTTAGAGAAACTATGGCAAACAAAAAATTTACAAAATAATATTTATGTATTTTTCACATGATTAATTTCATGTGAGGTTGCTAGAAATGGCCCAGGAGCAATTAGCGAACACCCAGCTAGAAAACCCAGACAAAACACCTAAAGAGCTACCTCTTCTATCGATGCAGAGTCAGATCGCTATTGTCGATGCTGTTTACGGCTGCCAAGTTGGCAAGGAGGTTCGTGGGCTTGGATATGCGAATCTGAGATATTTGTCATCCTCATCCGCATCGTCAACTAGCTGTGGTGGGGCGGATGTCGAGGCACTCTGAGCTACCCAACAGCAAGCTCGATTGCAACAGGAGTTAGCCAACAGGATGCAGGGGTAACTTGACGCTCAAAACAGTAAGATGAGCGCCATATTCTCCATGTGCCAAAGTATGGGGATGCACGTTCTTAAAGAGTGTCATCCCCCCCCCCGGACCCCGGGTCCCCTCCTGAGCCCAAAGACGACAATCTGAGTGGCGACGGGGGACTCAGCGGCATATCGTCTACCCCCATTTTAGTTTCGTAGTTTGTTTCGTTTGTATTATTTCGATCGATGTACGTACATTTTTATATTTATTAATATTTTATTAATTTTTCATTTTAAATTTAATTTATTATTCAGAAACAAAAACAAAAAACAACAAAAAATATATAAATTTGAACTTAGGAGACGACACATCCTTCTTTCTTCGCCTAAGTTAATCACTAAGACGACAAACGCCTTGTCGTCCAGGTTAAAAACTTAGACGACATACATTGATCTTCGTCGTCTAAGTAGTTCAGCCTAGACGATGATGAATAGGTAGTCGTTTAAGCTAATAACTTAGATGACGAACACTAGTCATCGTCTAAGTGGTTCCACTTAGACGACAAAAAATAGTCGTCGTCTAAGTTGTATTACTTAGAGTACGATTTCAGGTATTCGTGGTCGTCGTCTAAGTGGAACCACTTAGAGTACGATTTCAGGTATTCGTCGTCTAAGATGACTCTGAGATGACGAATATTGTCGTTGTTTAGAGGCACAATTTTTTGACGTCTAAGTACTTGGGCGACGAAATATGTTTCGTCGCCTAAGTAGCATCTTACACGCAATGAAACAACACAGTTTCGTCGTCTAAGTACTTAGGCTACGATTGTTAGACGACGAACCTTAGGCAGCGAAAAACTCCACTTAGTGTGTTTTTCTAGTAGTGACTTCTTTCTCCTTTCTTGCTTCTAGCTCCAACAAAGAGGATGAACACTGCCTTAGGCCTTGATGATAGTATGGATTAGAGTATATGGTGGTGGTTATGGAGGATTTCTAGGCTTTTTGGTGGTGAAAAGGTGTAGAGAGAGTGTTAGAAGGTTTGGGAGATAATGGGGGCTAAGGAGATATGCTAAAATATGAAAAAGTGTAAAATGAGGTAAGTTGTGTGCGAGGGTGTATGCGAGCTCGAAAACATGAAGCACAAGGAGATATTTTGGCTTTCAAATTAATGTTAGCAATATGGGCAAACGGACAGGTACCCACCCATTTAACAAAATACCCAGTGTTGAATGGATAAAACCCGTTAACACCCATTATCTGTGAAATCTTAAATTGGTAATACTCATACTCGCCCGATTAAATTTTGGATAAACCTATGGGTACCCATTTTCCCGTTCAATTTTTATTTTTTTTTAATTTTTCGTCTCGTCGGATCACCACCAACGGCTGCAGCAAGGCGGCGATACCTCCAATTCCGTCGACCAAGAACTTTAATTGTTCCAAATCAATCCAACATTAATTATTTCCAAAGCAACAACATCCAATTCTAAAAAAAACTCAACGAATTTTACTTTGAACACAAAATTTCCAAATTCTTCAATCCGACCAACTTTGATTGAATCGGGAAGCAAACAAGGTATGATTAGATTCGTGTTGACAAGGAGTATAAAGCCCAGAGGGTCTGCTTTGCCGATTTGTTCTTGAAATCAAAAATCCCTAATTTCTAGGGTTCTAGAGATTATCACTCGGTTTCTTTAAATTTCAGGCTCTTTATGGTGCAAAATGGAGTTGAGAGTTAAAGGAGAAGAGAAGAGAATGTCGGGGAGGTCATTTTGATACCTCACTCAAAGGTTTTGGTAGCCGGATGGCGAGCACCGGAGCTTCTGGTGGAAGAGAGTCGGGAGAAAAGAGAGAGGAAAATAATACTCGCGGGTATACCCATACCTGCCCATATCAATCATCGGGTATTTTGAGAATACCCATTACCCACCCCTTTACAATGAGGAATAAGTTTTTACCCACCCGTCTATATCAAAACTGAAATCATACCCGCGAGTAAAAATGCCAACCTTATTTCAAATTTAAATTAAAATGCTAGTGAGAGTGCTAGAGGGTTTGGGAGAGATTAAGGGCTAAGGAAAGATACTAAAAATATGAAAAAGTGTAAAATGAGGTAAGTTGAGTGCAAGGGTATAGGGTAGCTCAAAAATATGAAGCACAAGGAGATATTTTGTCTTTCAATTTCAAATTAAAATGGAAGAGACATGATCCTAAAAATTAGGCCCAAGTATTCCTCAAATGAGTCACCAAATGGTCACAAACTCATATAACTTACATGTGCTCTTCATTTCACTTTAATTTGCATTTGCATTTGACTTCAAATATCGTCATGGTGGCTTGATGAGTTAACTGCTGCAATTGACTTCCGGTGACCAAGATTGTGGAATATTTCGGCGAAGCTCCGGCGACCGTTTTTCATCTATTTCCAATTATTGTTCCATCTTCTCTCACGACCCTGAAAATCTCCTTGCTTTTATCGAAAAGCCCATAATCATCATCTTTTAGCCCATTTCCTTGCCATACCAGGATTTCTTAACATACATAGGAAACTCTATAAGAATGGTCCTTTATTCATGACAAACAAGCAATAAGCATGAAATTAGGGACATAATAATAACATAAGTATGGACCTAACACACATCCATAAGATGCATACTTAGTTTTTCGGACACTACTAAAATGAACAGGTGGTGGAGAGTTATAATTCTATGACCGGAGAATATGTCTCCTCATAATCAATTCGAAGGCATTGAGAAAATTCTTGTGCCGCTAATCTAGCTTTATACTGCAAGACTTCATTCTTCTCATTGCGCTTCAGAAGAAAGATTGATTTATGTCCAACCAACTTCACATTTTGTGGGCATAGTACTACTGGACCAAAAACTTTCCTTTTTGTAATAGAGTCTAGTTTAGCCTAAATTGCATCTTTCCATTTCGGCCGATCTACTGCAAAGCGAGGTTCCACTTCATTGACATCAAAGATTTTCTATGCAATGCAATAAGTAAATGCATCATCAACTAATATTGAAGATCTATTCATAATAACGCGCGCACTTGTGTTACTCAGAGAGATTTCTTTGTTCTCTGACATCACCATTGACATTGAAGCGTCCATAGGTGTTGCCAATTGTGATTCTAGGATATAACTGTAGTCAATAACAATCTCATGTGAAGGATTTACAGTATTGGTGACAAATAGATCATTTTGTGCTTGAATGGCCTGCCTTTTAAACCGCAGGCACATATGTGGATTTTCTTGGTCTCCTACTCTTTCTGGTAGGAGCCGCGGCCGACGCTACTCCCCCACTATGAGCATCAAGAGTGTTACCCTGCTCTGGTGTGGCATTAACTCGCTCAGTTTTAAAGACTTCCAACCTTACAAGAATGTTTGCTATAAGTATATCTGATCTCGTCATTTTCGCAATAC
This sequence comes from Geum urbanum, assembly GCA_946800695.1. NCBI lineage: Eukaryota > Viridiplantae > Streptophyta > Magnoliopsida > Rosales > Rosaceae > Geum > Geum urbanum. The sequence continues at coordinate 22,350,974 of OX327003.1, read as the reverse complement.
TAATAAAGGAGTCGGGCATCGAATTGGCTATTTTCTGAAAATCGAGAATATGTCACACTTCTATCTCACTCTAAGATATGTAGGGATCATGATGAGACATAGTGAGGTTTGGCTACGTTAATTCCTAATGTTTAACTAGAATATAACCATTCCTCTCCCCTCCTAACGGCAAGAAGTATATCTCATCAAAGTGACAATCTATAAATCTAGAAGTAAAGGAAACATCATGTCAAAGGCTCTAAACACTACAAGAAAAACACACCCAGACCACGGAACCTTTACGGTTCTGTCGTCTAAGATACCCTTAGACGACGGAAACACTTTTTCCGTCGTCTAAGTGTCCATACAGATGACGGACCGACATGCTATCGTCTGTGTGGCCACTTGGACGACGACGTCTATGTCCATCGTCTATATGGACACTTGGAAGAGGGGAACTAGCTCAGTCTGTCGTCTAAGTGGTCACTTAGACGACGCACCGACGCTCCATCGTCTAAGTGAAGCATTATATAATGTTCATGCCGAACTCTCTTCCTCTCTACTCGCTTGTTTCAACTTCATCCTTATATCGATCATTCTCTCTCTTGATCAGACTCTCCTCACACGTACATGAAACTAGCTAGCACTATATATATATATATATATATCTCCGGCTCTAACCATCGATTTGCCATAAATCGGAGAAAGCTAGGTACGTACGTACGTAGTTAATTTCTGACAATCTTAAGGTTTATATATATAATTAATTGTACGTACGTTTGATTGATTGATTGCATTTTTAGTATGTCTAATATTTATAATTAAGTTAAGTGATTGATGATATATATATATAAATTAGTTAATTAATAAAGACCATTAGTACGTATATATATATATGCATGGATGTCTAAAAATTTGGTTAATATTTAGTTAAAACGTACATGCATGTTAGACATATTAAAGTAATTGATGTATACTATATTCACCAATAATTAATAAAGGTAATTAATAAATATTATAATTAATTATATGTTAATAATTAAGGTAGTCGAAAATTTGTATATATATAATAGTTTAATAATTATTTGAAAATCTGTATATATATAGAATAGTTGACTAATATGATAATTACTTATTAAATTTCGTAGAAGTATGGACAAGAGTGGGATGAAGTTGCGGAATAGAAGTGATGTCCGGTATATGGATGAAATTAGAGAATTTGTTAATTTTTGAGATAGAATATGATCAGGGAAAGAAGCGTTTCTGGTGTCCGTGCAAAATATGTCTTAACTATCAGTATGTGGAGGTTAATGTTATGGTGCAATACCTGTACGAAAATAGTATGATGTAGAGTTACAATACGTGGAGCGAGCATGGTGAAACAGTAGGCTTCAGCATTGCAGAATTCAGCTCAGGGTACAGTTATCATGATGCCTCATCCAACAGCAGTGGTGCCGGCCCCCTTGCTTGGAACCCAACTGCGGATTTGGTCCATGATGCGTTTATGGAATTTAGTCATGGTGGACACCAATACCAAGAGGGAGGTTACAATACCACTCATGAGCATAATGACACATTCCCCGCCGCTAGCTTGGCCACTGACACTAGTGAGATGGATAAGTACAACAGGATGCTACTTGAAGCGCAGACCCCGGTGTACCCTAGATGTCGAGAGAATGTGTTGCAATATGTGATGGAGAAAATGAAGATAAAAGTGAAGCACAAAATGTCAGTCAGTGTTTTTGACGAAATTCAGGAGCAAATATGTAAGTTGCTTTCTGATGATCACAATCTTCCTAAATCCCATTATAAGGTTAGAAATATCTTAAGCAGCATCAGCCTAAAGTACAGAATAATTGATGCATGTCCAAATGATTGTGTGCTGTTTTACAAAGAGTATAAAGATTTGGACTATTGTCCCGTATGTGGCCAGTGCAGATATGAGCTAAATAGGAAGAGTTTGAAAAAGAAAATTCTTGTGAAGATTCTTCAATATTTTCCATTAATTCGCAAATCACGCAAAAATTCCCTAGTCTAAGAGATCACTTGGACGACAAAATTGTTGCGTCGTCCGAGTGTAACTTAGACCATGGAATTGTTGCGTCGTCTAAGTTGTACTTGGATAATGCAACTGTTATTTGCGTCATCTCATCACATCTTGGACGACGCAAAATCTCCATCGTCCAAGTCACCTCCAGGACGACAGAAAGGTCCATTTTCGTCGTCCAAGTGCTAAGACAATGGCACTTGGAGGACGAACCCTAGACGACGGAGATTTCGTAATCTAAGTACTTAGACTATGGAAAAACGCACATAGACCAAGGAAATGGTCTGTGGTCTAGGTGCGTTTTTCTTGTGTGAAATCATTGGAACTTCATAGCCAACATAGATACCTAATAATTGGACCTATTTTTGTATATGGTGGAGCCATAATAGGCACATATACCATGCAATCAAATATGTGTAATTGTAAAATGTCAGGCTCATATCTAGTTACTAACTAGTACACACTAAAGGGTTGACAGACTACGGGTACACACTAAAATTGCATAGCCCCACGCAAGGACGGGTATATTTGTGTGTATCACCAAAGCCCGAGCCACAAGCTGTAACCGCTTAGTATGTGCTTTTGTAAGACCGTTCTATGAATAAACATGAGGAATGAGATGTTCAACATCAATCCCAACAGACATGCAATAATCATCAAAAGACTTTGATATGAACTCTCTTGCATTATCCAATCGAATAGACTTAATTGGGTGATTCGGGTGGTGAGCCAGGAGGTTATAGATCTAAGCTAGAAGTTTTGGAAATGCAGCATTCCTTGTGGATAGCAAAATAATGTGTTACCAATGCGTCGATGGATCTACCAAAATCATAAAATAATTTAATGTTCCGCATTCAGATTTGATAAATCCACAAATGCCAACATCGATTTGTTGTATGAATGGAATATTCTCAAATGTGTCTACAGCAAATGAAGGTCATGCCTATAACTTTACTAATGAACAAGCTTTGCAGAATGAGCAGTGTGCATCAAATATTGCCACAAAGGAACTTGGTGGAATAACGCACGTCGTCTCATCACTATTTGGCTGGGATTGTGCTGCACTTGCCTTGTAAACCGAGCCTAGACCGAGATGAGTAATTTATGCCCCTACATCTAACATAATAGTTTTTGGTATTCCCACATACTTCTTCGCTCTAAAAAATGGATAACCATATGAATTTGTGAATATCTTGATCATCATATCTCGATCTGTAATATGAGTGACTACATTGAATTTAATGATCCAAACTATAGTAAGATTTCAACCACTACGAATGCTCATAAACATCTCCAAAATGTGCTTTCTACCACATTCTATGGAGGTTACACATAAGAATTCTTTTTCATGCTCACAGTATGTTTCCAAGTGAAAACCATTAGCATGAATGTGCTTAAAACTTAGCAAGGTTTGATTGGTCTTTGGCTCATATAAAGCATCCATGACATATATTCGAGTGGCATGTAGCAACAAGAATCATGCAGAGGCATGCCCTTGTATAGCTAGTGCTAAACCAATTATGGTTATCACTGAGAAACTATATGGCATAGGATCAATAAACTAATGTACAAACAACATCAAAACAACAACGTTTTTGTCTACGAACATCAATGGGTCAAAAGTACTTTGACGGGATGAAATTGTTCGAGTTCAAGTCCAGGGAATCTAGGACAACATGTCGAGGGACATCTTCGATGAGTTGAAGAAATACAAGGAAATTTTTTTGACAGGTCAAAGGAATTCTTTGACTGGTCGAATCTCGCAAGAACTTGAGTTTTTTTTTTCTCTTTTTGTTCTTATATTTTTCGGTGTCGTCATAGTGCCATGGTTTATTGTATATCACGAACTATTCATGCATAATGAAGTAAAATACATTCTCTACACTTTCGTATAACCAAAAAAATAGAAATTTTTTATTACTTTCAAACTAAATTACATCAAAGATGTCTCATTCGAAAATGACTAGAAACAAAGTCTCAAAAATATGAATAAACAAGTCAAAATCTAAACTTGCAAAAATACACTGCTGAGGAAACTGCCCAATACATAAACTAAACAAAATCCAGAGTCTTAAGACTCTCCTTCTTGTTGTCTTCTACAATGAGATTGACATCAACGACTTCTTCCATCCTATAGTCACTCCCAGCAAAGTTAACTTCTTGTGCCAAATATTGCTTGTGTCTATTGTAGATAATTTGAATCTCCCTTCTTGCACGATATTTTTTGTGCAAACCCTTAGTAGAGCCACATTTGAAACATAGATACTTTATAGATGTAGAGAAGTGTGAAGAAGATCCTTTATTCTTGGAATCTTACTGGTTCTTGTTAGAGTTGGCGCCCTGATCTCTATGCCAAGTTAGGTTTCCAGTTTGGTTTCTACCATTGCCACACTGTCCTCTCCTACAATAAGGAGCACGCCCTCCACGGTTGTAAGGCGCAGAACTATTGTTCTACTTGTCCTTACGTGCCTTCCCTCTAGTGTTGTAATTCTCATGAGTTTCTTAGTCCCAACAGGCCTTGAGTTGTTGTTGAGAATTATCGTATGATGTTTCTCCTTTTTAGCAAGGATATTTAGAAGATCACTAAAAGTCTTGATTCTTCCTTGTTCATACTCAAGCCAAAACTCATGAGCAAGCATACTCATGGAAGAAAGGAAGGTGTTCAACAACTTCTCGATCATATCTTGATTAGTCTTGTCAACCCCATAGAAAATTAGCTTAGATTGAAGTTCCAACATAGATTGGTTGTAAGCATCAATCTTCGGATAATCCAACAAACAGATGGTTTCCCATCTCTCAGTCAATTCTTGAAGAGGTTCTTCAGAACGTCCTATAAATCCTTGAGATCTGTCTTTTTTAAGTATTGCTTCTTAAGAATTAGGTGGATATGACGCCTCGAAAATGAGGGCTTGATCTTTAATTTCTTCACTTGGGTGACCACATTAGGTCTTGTAGGTGGGAAGATGGTAGGAGTGTATCTCTTTTCCACTGAATGTGTTTTCTACATCAGAGACCCACTGAACATACTTTATTCCTTTCGAAACAAGGATGCCAAACTCTGTTGTAGCCTGCTCAGTAGTCGTAGTCATCTACACAGGAGACAAGGGAGATCATTAATATCGAAACCACGATCACTAATATCAAGTTTAAAGAATAAGAACGTGATCCAAGATGTATACTCATAAAAATCGATGCTCGATAAACGGTGGCTTCATCCAACACCTAGAAACCATGATATTGATAATCAATCACTTTGTGTAATCGATTTACGTATACTTTTTTTTTCTTTATACCATGACTCCCCTTCTCTTGATTAATAATATAATATTAAAGCGAGAAACAACCTAATTTCTTGGGTGCTGCAAAAATAAAGTTTTAGTCCTAATTTCTAAAGTATGATTGTTAGAAAATTTTACCTTGATTGGTGTTATGCTCAGTATAGTTACTGTTGTAGTTTGTTGACAATGAGGCGGTAACTCTTTCCTAACATGAGACTTGGGTGGTCGAGCAATGTTGTTGAAATTTGGAGGAGATGTTTGCATTGACGCATGGGAGAAGGTAATGACGTAGGAGGCCGATGGTGAAAGGACCCAACCCCCATTTAGTTGCCTTAAGTAGGATTAGACCCTAAAGACTCTAATAATATAGATGTAACTCATACTAATCAAGAACCGAAGTGGACATCATAATAATATTTTTATCCAATAACTAGCCGACACGGATTTTCGATAAAATTTTCAACCAGTAATTTAGTGACACATGTATTTGTTGGCGAAATTATTGATGCAGATTTCCGGTAAGATTACGAACCAATAAGAATGTGATACATGTCATGTCCACATGTCGGTGTCGGCAAAATTATTGATGAAGATATTCAGTAAGATTTTTGGTAAGATTTTCGACCAATTAGTTTGCGACACATGGATATGGCACAGTTTCGTTATCGTCTAAATTATTGATGAAGATTTTTGGTAAAATTTCTTACCAATCAAGCTGTGACACGACTCGTTACCTTAAAACATTTGGTAATTCAAAATGGCTATAAAAGCATCATCTACGGCTCCTTGAATACTCACACAAACAAGGGAATCAGATTCCTTTTGAACTGGTTGGAAGAGATGGACAGAATGAACAACGGTTTAACGACCGTCTTGTAGATCTCCAATCTGCTTACATCCATGGAGAGCTTCAAAAGGTTCAAAAGGACTTAATTAAGCACAACTGGTTTCTTGAGACTGGTGAACAACTATAAATATTTTGTATTAATTAAGTTTGCAAAACGAGAGGATAATGCATTTTGGGTCCTAGTATCCGGCCTTGATTAACCATGACCTAGCTCCCAATTCTTCTTGTAATCGAAATAAAATTTTTCTCACATTTTGTCGACCTTTTGTTTTTTTTCGGTAATGGAATCAACACTAAAACGACAATAAGATATGCATAATTGTACATCTTTCGAAAGAAGCCAATTGGCAGCCATTTTTTGCAAAAAAAATCAAAGGATTGAGAGGAACGATGGAGGGAGGGTGAGAATAAATTTGTTGTGCACAAATTGGTGTGAAAAATGAATGAAATGAAGGTAGTATTTATAGAAAAAGTGTAGGGGTCATTTGCAATATTTTGGATTTTTTTCATTTTTTTGGGGTTGTATTTGCAAATATTAAATTTCTGGCCGAAGTAGCCGTTTCAGTTGAATGAGGGCTATCAGATAGATTTTTCAGTTCAAAATGGACGGCCCAGATTCAAATATCCGTTGATGGATCTGTTGTTGACAGCCTGGTCAAGTGGCAAGCTGTGATTGGTTTGGTCATTTTTTTTACGGAATTACCAGCGCGTGTATTACACGCGCCAGGGTGGAAAAAATTAACAGCCCCCCTGGCGTCACCCACGTGCGTGGAGACCACCAGGGAGAACATTATCCTACTCGATCGATTGCAGGACGCTGGCGAGGACGTTCACTCAGTCAACGTCCGATCGCAATGCCATTTCTTCACCGCCGCATGAACAATTGATGCCGGACATCCTATTTCGGCGGGTCCCTAGGAAGAATGTCCCCAAATCGGCCACCGTTGCATATGCTCTGACCAAATAAATATTCACAATATCCTCTGACATTGACAGCTGAAATTTGCATATCTATTCACTTTTGGCTTTCAATATTGACTTCCTGCCTTTGACCCATCTGTAAGGTAAATAAAGCAATAATGACTCGCTACCGACTATGAAAATGAAATGTCCACTCACCTGGATCATCAGCAATGTACTCATTGCTCACTAACTTAAACCGAACATGTTCCATAATCGATAACCATGTGTAGCTACCCAAACTCCTCGACGTATGTAATAAATCATGTATTTGATCACATTCGTCATGTCATACCACAAAAACTCCTTAGCTAGTGAGCCTTAACCCAACACATGACGATCAACCATGTCGAACTATCAAATCGCCTCAATTTCGAAGTTACGTTTGAACTCAAGAACACCAAAATTTTCAAAAACTTCAAATCGTCGATTCTTCCTCCTTAGTTAGAATTGGAGTGCAATCTTTATATGGTTAGCTTCGTTGTAATGAGGGCTTCAAAGCCTAATGCTTCTCGCCTGCATATTTGGCCTTGACATGAATGACTCCCAAGTTCTAGGTTTTCAACTTTGACAACCTTTCTCGTTGATACCACAATCTAATCTTTGAGATACGGAAGCTGAGGCTATGGGGCTTTGGAAGAGGAGGTTGAGACGAAGAGATTGACAATCAGACTGCCTGATTTGGTGTTCGGATGGTGGCTCAGCGTTGCCGGTCATTTCTGCTGACCAAGACACAACAGAAGAGGAAGAGAGGCAGGGTTGACCACATGTTGACCTTGAGATGCTAGAAATTGAAATTTCTCACTTTCCAAAATAGAAAATGGGTATTTATACCTCCGAACTTAACAAAACATAAAATCCCCGATAAACTCGAATTGACTATAACATTCTCATTGTAACTCTGATTGACGATAATTTTCTCGTCGTAACTCCAATTTTATCATTTAGTGTATCCACGTACTCAGCTCGACGAGCTCAAAATAATTTCTTATAATTAAATATAAAAAGTTGACTTTTATGCTGTGACTAATTGTGAATCAAAAATCATATCGAAATAAGATTAACTCATCAAAACTTGAAGAATAAGAATTAGCTCGTTAATCCAAGTACGGGTCGTTACAATCTACCTCCCTAATAAAAAATTTATCCTTGAAATTTATACCACTAAAAGCCAACAAAATAAAAATACGATGGCTTAAATATTACCGTGAGACTTCTTGTCTCATGTACTTACTCAACCGCACCAACCGTAGCGGTACAATCCAATTCAAGGATTCAACACTAATCCCCTCAACATAACCACTGGCCATGTAAAGAATTACGTTGAAGTGATACTATATAAAGCTTTCTGATATAGACTCTTACCATTTGCCTAAATGCATAAACTCTAATATGAAAACTATTGAAGTGGTAAACGAATCGCACTAATGCTACGCTCCTAGACTCAGAAACTTGAATACAGATATTTTATGCTTCCTCAAATCTGCTACTTTCGTCCATGAATGAAAACGTTAAACAACCAAACACTAATGCTAGAAAATCCATTTCTTCGTATAGCTACATAATTGAATCTACTATGATGACGAGCACTTCCGTAACCATCTCCATAAACTGAAGCATTTATGGAAAGTTTCGTCATGCCTATAGCATTGATACTAATTTAACCATCTACTTTATTCGTTGTAAAGTTCCACAAACTTAGCATTTAACGGCAAATCCAAAACATAATTTCTAAAGCGATTCATATAATGACGAATAAGAATTAGCTAGTTATCTAAGTACGGGAAAATCCATTTCTTCATATAGCTATATAACTAAATTTGCTATGATGACGAGCACTTCCGTAGCCATCTCCATAAACTAAGGAATTTACGGAAACTTTTGTCGTGCCTATAACATCGATACTACCTGCATGATAATTTAACCATCTACCGTGATTCATTGTAAAGTTTCGCAAAGTTAGCATTTTACCCCAAATAATTTCTAAAGCAATTCATAATATGACAATTAAGAATTAGATCGTTAATCTGAGTATGGGTTGTCAAAACTTACTGAATACGAGTTAACTCCCCTAAGATTATCACTAATCAAACTTTTTGATCGAAGAGGTAATGAAATCTCTTTCTCTCGATTCATAATATAATATTAAAGCGATAAACAACATTATTTCTTGGGTGCTGTATTAATTATGTTTTAGTCCTAATTTCTAGAGTATGATTGTTACAAAAAATTTCCTTGATTGGTGTTATGCTCAGTATAGTTATGGTTATAGTTTGTTCACGACGAGGTGGTAACTCTTTCCTAACGCGAGACTTGGGTGGTCGAGCAATCTTGTCGAAACATGGAGGAGATGCTTGCATGTGACGTCGAGGAGCAGGTGGTGACGTAGGAGGCTGATTGTGACCCGTGACAGTGGTATTGGTGTTTAGAGTTAGGATTTTTTCTTTCTCTGTGGTGATTGCTAGCTATCAACTCAAAACTTGCTGAAAATTTGTTCAAGGATAAAATGATACGGAATAATTGAGACTATAAATTGTATCCTTATTCATTGATAAGAGACCATAAATACAGGCATTCAAATCAATACAATCAATGTTCCCAAATAATCAGAGATTGCTAGAATCTCTATATTTATTGTTAATCTAATTAGAACAAGACACACACCAGAAAATATGAAATATATTTTCATTAAACAGAAATATATTATTAGACCTATGAGAAAAGGGCATAATAGGAAGAATTAGCAAAAAGAACAACGTGTGTTTTCTTTATAATAGTATATAATAATATAGATAGAGATCCATATGCGATTAGAAAAAAAAAATTGAGAAATTTTCTCAACCATTATTATCTATGCAAATTTAACAGATAGAATTGAGGAAAGAGATTAGACTGTGTACCGATACAAAGCCATATTATCTATGCAAGTTTAACAGATAGAATTGAGGAAAGAGATTAGACTGTGTACCGATACAAAGGAGGAATGAAAATTTCCTTTCTTGGTTCCTTTCTTGGCTGCATTTGTTTTCTAAAAACTGTTAAAGTTGTTTCTCAAATCAATATGAGAAAACCATACCGAACATGTTCAATTTATTTTTTATTTTTTATTTTTAACGATAATTTTTGTGTCTGATAAAATTTGAATACTTGAGCCTCAAGGATCATGATATAATTTATCACCATTAGACTACAACTCACAGACTAAAATTTCTTTACTGCTTCCTTAAATTAGGAAAAACAAAAGTATGTACTTTCATAATTTACATTGAAAGTCCATATTTTGCATACATGAAAAAAAAACACTCATATCATCATGGTAGCTGAACTTACTCAGCCCTATTATAGTGATACGGTGACTTTAAAACGTATTATTGTGAAACCTGGACTTTAAAAACAATATTATCAGGGTATCTTGAACAAATTTTTGTCGTTCTCCGTCACTTTTGATGACGTGGAAACGAAAATTTCAAATCCAAGGGATAAACTGTGACGACCCGAACCAGAATCTGTTGTGTATTCGACACGATTCTCGAGATTGAGTTTAGTCGCAGTTTTACGTCGTATATGTGGTTTGCCGATTCGATTCGCGACTATGTTTTTGGTCGAGAATTTGAGTTGAGTGTCTTCACGGAAATTGTAGAGTACGTGATTTCGAGCTCGTGGGCGGTTCCGGAAGATTTTTCCGATAATCGAGGAATATTTTATGATTATTTGAAATTTTGGGTTCCGACGAGTTTATCCGATTGTTTCGTGTTTATCCGAATCATTTCGTATATTCATTTTGGACCGTCGATTGACCCGAGGCGCGAGTATAAATATCGGAATAGTCGAGAAATAGTCGAGAATTTCATTTCGGGCATTGACTGAGTTGACTTTCCTATTTTGGAAACTTTGACCGTTGACCGTGGGAGGAGAACTTTCCGTTTCGGTTTCAACTTCCGGCGACCAAATTCCGGCCACCATCAGCCACGGGACAGGTACAGTTCGCTTCCTCTCATGATTTCGAGTGAGTCTAGCTTTGGTTTGATGGGAATTGGTGAGGTTTGGAGGGAGTTCGATTAAGGCTGAGTTGGGGAAGTTCGCCGGTGATGGTGACGGTGGTTCCAGTGGGTTTCGAGGGTGGAGCTGTTGGGGGTTTTGCTCCCCACACCTTGGTGAAGCTCACTGGGTAATTGGTTTTGGATGAGATGGTGTTTTAGAGTGAACCCGATTAGGGATCCGATATGAAATTCCGATTTAATTTTTGAGGTAATTGATGATGTTAGAGTTGGAATTGGCCTGTGAGGTAGAAGAGGAAGTGGTTCAAAATGTCGAGACCTTGAAATCTGGAAGTTTTGGCCGTGGAATTCCACCGTTTATGGCGGTCAACGGCGGAGCTCCGGCCAAAAGTTGACTTTTTGGATTTCGACGTTTTTAATGTCGTTTTTCTCGTAATCGCGCCCTGATTATCGTCCAGAGGTTTTCGGGTTGATTTGGTTAGCCGATTTTCGGTCGAGGTTTCGAGTGGGGAATTCGGAACTTCCGTTATACATTTTGTACCGCATTGCATTTTTCCGGGAACGGTTGGTTTCCGTGATTCAGTACAGGGTTGAGAATTATGATTTTGATCAGTTATGTTTTTGTGAATATTCAGGAGATCGAGATCGAGATCTAGATTGTGATCGTGCTTCGGGCGAGGGATCTTCCGCCGGACCACGAGTTTAGTGCGAGTGCGCGTTACGCGAGTTTGTGAGTGGACAATTTCTTTTCACGGAATTCTTGCGAGTCTTTTTATATGATTTTCGAACTTGAGCATGCATATGAGATTTCGGGTTACATGAGCATGTGTTTACAATTATATATATATATACGGATATACGTATACGAATAAACAGATATGAGCATATTTACGAGATTACGATTATTATGAGCATGTGTTATATACGATTATGTTACGCATATGCATTTTTATGCTGTTTACTGTACATGCATCGAGATATTTGTGATTTGATTTTCACAGAGTACAGTCGTAGTTCATGTTGTTGTATAGATACACTCGCATCCCGGCTGATCCCCGAGGGTGCTTACCAGTAGGGATATTGTGCCGATGTAGTTCCGGGTGGGTACTGGTTTCTGTACCTTGTGCCGATGTAGTTCCGGGTGGGTACAGATGTCTGTTTCTTGTGCCGATGTAGTTCCGGGTGGAAACAGATACCCTGACCTAAGGCATTTCTTGCTCGAATCACGGGTGGGTCTGGGATCCCGTGATTCAGACTGTACTAGCACGGACGTGTCCATGAGTGGCTCCGTGGGATTTTACTTGCATGCTCTGTACGCTGGAGGGTTATGGTTTACCTCGCGTATTTTATTATATTTATTCATTCGACTCGCATATGTTTTTATAACATATATTATTTGGTGAAAGACATTTATTTTCGTCCACTCACTCTAACGTGTTTATTGTCTTTCCCCTGGGCTTTTCGGTTTCCATGCCCAGTTTGTAGTTCGGGTTTTGGTGTTTTCACGTCGCGGTTTGGAGGCTAGTGATCTGAGCTACCTGTGTTTTCCAGTAGGTTCTTGTTTCGCCTACTGATATATATGTTGTATATGTTTTACACTAGAGGTCGCTCTGATACATTCTGATACATATTTATACGGATTTTCTCGGATATATACATATATACTACAGTACTATTTACTGTTTATGATTCATATTGATGTTGAGAAATCCGGATGGGATTGGTGCCCACGGTTTGGTTTTTGTGGCATAGGATGAAGTGTTGTTTACAGGGTGCAGGTTTATGCAATTCCAAGATAGTAACGAAACTCTGCTGAAATTTTGAAAAGTTTTTGTTGGTTCGTATTTTCAGAAGGGGTTCGATTCCGATTTAGGTAACTAAATCGGGGTTTGGTCCTTTCATAAACAGTTACTTTTAAATAATAAATTATGTTTCATTTTTTTCTTTATTATTATTTTTTACCTTTCAATTATAGAAAGACCTATGTTACTGTAGGTCAAACCTCAGCCCTCATTGGTGCAATCAATTCTTTCCTGCTTGAGTAATTAAATCATCATTATCGTTAGAACTCGACTCCGATTTAACGACATAAACATGGATTAGATCCTAATGACACTTCTAACTTGGGTTTTCAATCATCATTTTAAATAAACCATCTAAAAGAACAACGAAAATAAAACTTAAACTAAACCCTAGCTAAAATCAACAAAGTAGGAATCTACACAAGTAAAGAAGACTTTTTGACACCAAAGCTACCACATATTCTAAATTGACTAACTAGATAAGCTACAAGTTGGTAGGATCAGCCGTAAATCCTACAGTGGGAATACTTATAAGCCTCGAACTACGTGTGCGCTCGAACTCCACTGAAACTTTGTAGACCTGAGCAATTGAAATCAAAGAGCCGAGGGATGGACATTCGAAAAATAGAAAACTAATAGAGTGCATGGACGAAAATCATAATAAACGTAAGGAATACACAAAATTACTATTATGCCATTCCGCTGAATTCCAGTAAAAAATTAGTATGCGAGTTCTTAAACTAATATAACGAAAATAAACAACCGAGATCAACCACAAAACTTACTTTTAGCTGAAATATTGAAAGTCAAGATATGAAATCGACTAGCTGAGAGTTGAATAAGATCTGGGCATCGGAAATGGAGAGCTCTAACCATAACGATGACTAGGGTATTTGCCTCTCTAACCATCATAATTGATGATTGGCTGACGAAGAACTGAGCAGAAATAAAATAATTAAATGAGGATGATTGGCTGACTAAGAACTGGATATGAAATGAGCAAATAGATGGTGATGACTGAGGTATATGGCGTCTCTAGTTATCTGAATTTGAGATTAACTAACAAGAAGCTAAATTTGATGATGGAAAAGTAGAAGAGGATGATAGATGCATCTGACATCTCTAACCATTGATTGTCGTTTAAGAGCCTAACATCCAGGACGACATATGACTATTGTGACTTGAGGAATAAGGAGGTTGTGATGACTTGCAATGAACTATAACTCCAGTCACAGCTATAATCTGGTAGCGAACTACAACCCTAGATAATGCATCAGTAGTGAACTACAATCCTGGAATAGCTACCTGAGGGTCACTCAGGCAGCATATATGCACATATAAAAAAATCTTTGATACAAATTTATAGCCTCTGTGACTGCTCTCCCATGTCCCAATACGACAGAAAAAATGAATTGATAAAACTGATAATAAGAGCTAAAGCACTAACTGAACTGAATATGTCAAACCTAAATCATGGACATATGTTGTAACACTACTCAAGATCGTAAACGTAAAATGTGAGAAGTTAAAGTAATTGAGCTAACTTTAAGCTGAAGTACTGAAAATGAAATCCAGAACTTAACACAAATAAACTTTTAGCTAGTATAGTGAAAATTCGTAAATTATAATCACTAAAAGTTTTAGCATCGAAAATATAATAAAATTTACTACCCCCATACGCAACAGTGAAAAGAAAAGTCCACTGACTTGAATCGCCAGAAAAATCATAATTGATCCACCAACTCGTAAATCGTACTCAACCAACATCCATATGCCAAATCGAATGTGACAATCAATTCATAGAAGTTCTAACGTGCGACTAAAGTTAAAGTGGATAAAGTAATCTAAGACGGAATGTCGATCGGAAACTTACATTTACATATACATCAAAAAGGATTCTCCTACGATTTGATAAATGACACGAGTAGGTGTCCGCATTTGTCCTGATTGTCATCAAGTAAACTCAACATCGAGTTTGGGGCCTCAAGTCTATACATAAGCCGAAAGTCACAAAAATAGTCGGATCACACGAATACAATGCAAGAATCGATAAATATTTGGGCTTAGGAAACTTCATGTCAAATCTAAGGTTTCTGGTCGTCGGAGTTCCGCCATGCACGGTGGCGCGTGGGGCCCATGCGCCACCACAGGCGGTGACTAAGATCAAATTGCTCTGATACTTGCAAATCACACATCAAAAGAAATCATATTCCAAGCCCACAACTTCCATCAAAGCCACAATGTCCAATTCCAACGAAATAAGCCAAAATTTACCTCAAAAATTCTTAAATCTCATCTGATTTCGGCCAGCTTCGCACACCTTTCTCCAGTCAAGATAGGCCACACAGTTGGTGGTGTTTGATAGCTTGAGGGAAGGCTTTAAAACCCCAAACAAGAGACAGTGCATTGCCACCTATAACGCTGCCACTATCGATGGCAAAATTAGACGAACCTTAACCTCTCGGTGGGACTAGTTCAACAGATTGAGAACCGAGAGGAAACAGGGGAAAAAGGCGATTTACTCGGGATAAGGAAGAAAGCCAGAGGTGATCTCACGGCGGAAACTGGCTCCGGCGATTACTGCGGGATCGAATGGTTTCAGGTCGAGGAGAGAGAAAAAGAGAGAAAATGTTCGGCTTTCACCCAGCCCAAGTGAAAATATATCACTAATTAACCTTATTTGATGGATACCCCGTATTGAGCTACTATTTGATCTAACGGTCACGATTAAATCATCAAGTTTTGATCTCTATGTAAAATTCTTTCTCCCACTAAATGTCCAAAACTCGTAAAAAAATATACCCGAACCTCCGAAAAATAAAATAAATATACGTACAAGTTCAAAATAATATCTTCTACAAATTTCGTGATAAAAGGTGAATTCTAAATCATAATGTATAAAATGTCGATATTTAGGTCGCAACAAATGACGAAACTCGATAAACATGTCAAAATGGAATTACATTGCTAATAAACTCGGTGATTAAGGATTAATGTGAAAATCTCGGTACGGGTCGTTACAATTATTAGGCATGGTATTTAGGAAAATGGATGTTATTTTAGCTTTCCCTAAGGTTCCTCAAGCGATATATACATATATATGTTTAAGGCATACATACATATATATATATACGGGGCTTTTCGGTTGCGGACGTCCGCACCGGAGAGTTTCGTGCGGATTCCGGCTTTTCGCCGGCGTCCCGGTCACCGAATCCGATCTTCACCGTTCAGATTATAGGTATGCGTGTGTAGATTAATCCTGTAAAATTTCATCCAATTCGGTGATCGTTTGATACCTCAAAATCGCGATTTACACGAACGGACAGAAATTAGTAAACCGGAACCGTTCGTATTCCGGTTGGTAAATCATGATTTTGATGTATCAAACGATCGCCGATTTGGATGAAATTTTACAGGGTTAATCTACACACGCATACCTATAATCTGAACGGTGGAGATCGGATTTGGTGACCGGGACACCGGCGAAAAGCCGGAATCCGCACGAAACTCTCCGGTGCGGACGTCCGCAACCGAAGAGCTCTGTATATATATATATATATATATATATGTTTGGTTCTAGTTTTTTATATAGAACTATTTTATGAATTTAATGGTGGGGTTGATGACCATCTCCGGACTTTCTCGACCTGGTCAATGACCGCCCCAACTTTCCCAGCTTGTACACTGATCGGATTCTGGACCGATGAAGCCATATTGAGCTAGGTCAGTGGGCCTCGCAACTACCTCTAAATCGGGTCGTCTGCAATGCCAGCGGAGAAGGAGGATCAACACGATCTGAAGGATGACCAAATTAAGTAACGTCGATGGAGGAGGAGAACACCAACGTCGGACAAGAGTGATGGCGTCCAGCGTTCCCCATCTTCCTACCGGTTCGAATTAGAATGGGTCTGCTTCGACCCAACTGGAAAAAAATAAAAATAAAATGGTGATAGAAGGGTGAATTAGTATTTTACTGTCGAATTTGAAATTTTCAGTTGCCATTTGAAAGTCACGGAGATGGACAGAAAATGTGCTCTACGTACCCCGTGATATTGTTTTTAAAACACGTATCACAATAATAATAGGGTCGCGTAAATTCAAGTGTCATTGGAATTATTTTTCCCTACAAATTTGTACTAATTAACTTATGTACAACTTTAAATTCTATTTATTTCCACATTATGTAATTCAGACAAATAAAGAAAATAACTTGCCAAAAGTAACAAATTAACATTCCCCATCAAGATCGAAACAATTGATCCATAAGTTAAAGCAATCTTCCGTCGATCAGTATTTGTAGATTAAACTCATAAATTTTTCTCCTCACCAGCCATTCCCATTCTACTTAGACGACTGGGCCCAAGATGCTTCCTCCTCATTATACTCTTCCTCTTTATTACTTCCATTTGAGTTCTCCTTCTGACGTGCATCATTGCTTCTTCTTCCACAACAAACCTCCTCATCAAAACGTCTTCGGTCAGTGATTTTCCCCGGAAAACTCTTCTCTTAGAAGTACTAATCCTCGAAGTCAGCGTCGTCATAATGCTTCTCGGATCTTGTGGAGACCCCAACGGCTTTGATCTCGGATAACTATTGCTTCTTCTTTGCGGGAGTTCAGCCCTAAACACCTCATTATATGAAGAGATGGGTGCACAGAGACAAACTCTAGTAATCGAAGCCGCAACCTTCAACGAGGCACATTTTCTCAGTTTGTGTTTATTGGAATTGGGAGGAGTAGGGATATTGTTGCTTGCAGATTTGGTAATGGTTTTCCACAATGTGATACTTGGTAATGGAACTCGGGATCGATCTGTGGGTAGCTCTGAACTAGTTGCAGTAATGCTTGATCTCCATAGTGTGCCCATCTCTATTACTCTTTGATACCAAGGCTTCCTATATATGCAAAAACAAGAGCATGTCAGTATATCTCATGTAAACAATATTCTTAAACTTTGAAATCGATGTTCTTTTATATTAAGCATTTTTTTTATCCTGCAAAAGGAAAAGATCAATCGATCATGCTCAATGTTAAGATCGAATTCTTAATTTGGATTCAAAATGCATTATGAGGAGGGCTAAAATTGCTTAAGGGAGAGATAAACTCAAACTTATTATGAGGGTGAGCAAACCAAATTCAGCTATGTGACAAATGAAACTCTCTTCTCTTCCTGTCTGAATCCAATTATTCAGATCATTTCCTAACTTCAATCTTCCTAACTTTTGCCTAACCAGTTAATCTAGGTTGTTGCTTATAATCACAACATCACGATGCAGTTATGCCCCTTATCTTTCTCTGCCGAACTGCAATGTCCCCTCGCTCCTCCACTTGTCCCATTCGATCCCATCTGAGTTCCACTCATCTTCAACCTCACTGACTCACTCCCAACTGAGTTGATTAAGTAATTCACCGATCTATTGAACCTAAACGATCTAAACACATCAAAAGTTCACAACAACAAAATTTACTTATTACCAATTCACCCATTCAACTTGTTTAGTTTCACATTGGTGTTTGTGCCTCCAAATGTTTCAATCATTTGTGTATATCTATTCCCTTGACACTTTTGATCACTCGATTAATTATAAATAGCGGATAAATCATGAGTTTTATTATTTGGGGTTACACAATGGTGGTGTTGCATGTGGGTGGTGACGTGGTTTATACTTGTAGATTCTTAAAATTGGTAATAGTTATTTTCTTGATTCATTTGTAATTTGGTATTGAATTTGATTAGAATTAACTTAGATCTTAAAAAAAATACTTTTGCAAATAAGATAAATGATGAGTTTTTTTATGATTCACGGGTTCAATATCTTGAAAAAGATTATGCAGAGTGTTCAATCTATCGATAATTGTTCAGTTATTGGTGAGCTTGAAATTAATAGGATTCAGAGGGGAGGATTTAGTATTAACAATATAGAATTTTTTACTCGAGAAATTTATCTTTATGTCCTTCTCTCGATGATCATTTCATTAAATTACACACCTAAAAAATTTCGCGCAATGCATACTAGAGTCCTCCCAATTTTTAAATCCTGGATTTTATGACATAGAAATAAAATCTGGGCACCAACCCATTACCCATTTCAATTATTTGACAGATCTCATCTTAATTTTTGTCCTAATTCCATTAATTAAGAGGAGGATGAGGAGATTGCATCTCTCACATCTCACATTTAGAAACACAGAGGTAACAAAGGGGCTGCTCCTTTCCTGCTCCTCCCTGCATCTCACATGGATTTGGGTATTGGGACCGTCGAGAGAAAAGGTAAGGATAACGATGGAAATTTCGTTTGTAACATAGTTATTCCCCTTATTTAATTGATTAATATTAAAAAAATATAATAACATGACGGTCATGGTGAGTTCGAGCTTATTACTCTCCAATTGTTTATAATAACACAACCTAATTTTATATTTTATTAATTTATTTTATCAAAGCAGTAATATTATTGATTTACTATTGAATGACACACGACAATAAGAACCTCCTAGTAACACTACCTAATCAAATGCATGGTAAATGTTAAGGAGGCTATGATAGGGGATTTTAAAAATATATGGGACCTAGTCCTTCTATTCGACTATTACATTGACCGAGTTAGAGTTGAAGACCCAAGGAAACATCCTCACTTATGGGCCTCATTTGGGTGCAGGAATGGAAAGCAAAATAATTACCTTCCATTTCCTTTACTTTGAGAAAAGAATTTGAAGATTTTTCTCAAATGTGTTTAGTAAACAGCAGGAAAGTAATTTTAAGGAAACTTTGACATGGATATCCAGAATTAGATGAGTACCAATTAAAATATTAAATCTCTGATGAGAGTTATTTGGTCAAAAAGTAGTAATGATTGTAGATAAAATTGAAAGGAAACAAAATTCTTGGGGTAGTAAGAGGAATCAACTTCCTCCCTAATTCTTTTTCCCCGAGGAACTGATTTCCTTCTCAACTCTTCAACACTGAAAACTAAACTTTCCTTTCCTTTCCCCCCTTTGCCCCCTATTTACTGCCAACCAAACGAGTCCTGGATGCTAGCTATAGTAGCCTGGTCCGGCTGATAATTTCCATAGATTGCCCCTCAAGTTCATCTCGACTCTTTAGCAACCCCCAACGTCTTAAACCTTCAGCGGCGCAGGAAAAGACGCTACATTTGATTGATTTGAACCAGGACTTGATCATCCACTAGGTGAACCTATAACCACAACAGATGGGTTAGATCCACAGTCAGATGGATCAAAGAATGGTAACGTGAGCCTCCGGCCTAATCTAGATTCGATCTAAATAATCTTGTCATGGCCAATGACTGACCCCCCATTACCAAGTTTATTTAGGTTGGTTTACGGGGATGGAAATGAAATCGTGATGGCTTCAGTTTGGTTACTAATATTTGATTGTAGCAGAACTTTAAAGCATTGAATTGCAACAATAGCCGAATAATTCCGTACTTATCTAGGAAAAAATGAGTAGATTTGGTCTAAAAATTTAGAAGAAACATATTTATGAATTTGATTAGTTTGTGAATGAGACTTCCACATATATTTGAGGGCAGCAGTTTTCAAACAATAATTGAAGAACATCTGAACATGTTATCAAACAGCGTTGCGGATCCTAAAAGAAATTCAAAAAACCCATTTCACAATCCCTTATAGGAAATGACTCGTAAATATAAAAGTGAAATACACAATGTGGTAGCTAAAAATTGCTCTACAATTTCTACGTTTTCATGCATTGATCATATGTTCCCTAGTACAGTAGTACTACATTAAATGCGGCATAATGTGGCATCGATATTACGATATGCATGGGTGTAGAGAGCAATTGATCGTGTGTGTGAATAGCGAAATCATGTATGTATGGGCCTTATAAAGTCCAGGCTCAAAAACTATACATAATGCTAGAAAGTGGGCCACCCATAAACTGAGGCCCTCCATCAGAAATATTCGATCAGTGAACTGTAAATTAAGTTGTACTAGTGCTCGATCTCTTTAATTGTTTGACTAAATACATTACACATGCGAGTTATAGAAAACTATACAGATATGGGAAGTTCACATGCGAATGGGGTTCACCATCCAGGTGATTTGGACAATGAGAAAGTTGATTCAAGGTGAACTCAGTTCATCCCAACTGTATCCTAGAGAGAGAGAGAGAGAGAGAGAGAGAGAGAGAGAGAGAGAGAGGTTTTTACATTGGCATACGTACCTCGCTGTTTGTGAGACTTGTGAGCTCTTTGGATCTTGCATGAAAAAATCCAGGTGAAGTATGCAATATATAATTTATATATGAGAGAGTTAATGGACAAGAAGGGAGGGAGCAAATGGGAATTAGTTTCATTTGAGTTTGAGAGACACTGATCGAGCTAGCTATTTCCCTTTACTCTTTTGCTTAGCAACAATTGGCATGGCCTGGCCAGCCACTCAACTCAAAGTCTGAAATGAATAAGATCATATATGGATGGATGGGGGGCTACTTATTTCACTTGGCCAATGCCACATTCTGCCTCTCTTTTCATCTTTTTCTCGATTGTTTCTTTACTATTACAAATCCTCTTTTCTTTATCTTTTTGCTGGCACTACAGATCGATATTCCTCTTGATGTTATGTTTGAGAGAGAGAGAGAGAGAAAGAGAGAGAGAGATAAGGCAAAGTAAACTGCTGCTTTACAATGAAAATTGAAAAAATATCACAACTAACCTTGCAGTGCAACTTTTTACCATATTAAACAATCTTATCAATCATCACTTTGTACCTATAACGGAGGGCTTGCATGTAATGATGATTATATATGATTGTAGCATGGAGGGACAGTAAGAGCACTAATGTGTTTAAACATGCGTCGCCTAGTGTGTCACATAATTAGTTTAGTAAGTAGTATCTCTTTTGTTCATACCAGAGTAACCAGACCAACATCACTTAACTTAGGAGATCGGGGAGCCTTGCTCTTTAGTATTTTTAAATTTATTCATTCTCATATCAAAAATACTAATAACAATATTTCATCACTCTTAGAATTTGTTATCGCGTACCTCAAATGATCTGTTTCTATGCTATCGAGAATATGAGAATAAGAAATAGTTAATTAGATTGGAGAGCCTTTCTAATTTTTTAAATTTTTTTCATTTTTTTCGTTCTCCTACAAAATGATACCATGCAATAAGAAGATTTCGCCATTCTTAGAATTTGTTACCACGTGCTCAATCGATTCATCTCTTTGCTTATCGAGAATATGAAAATAAGGGATAGTTAATTAGCTAAAAAGTAGAAAATCTTTGGAAAAATACTAGCATAAGATCCAGCTTGTCGATAAATTAATTAGCCCATGGATGATTTTTTCCATGAAATAATTAGACCATGCATGGATGGTAACATAGTATTCGATTCATTTGTGGGTGGTCTAGTATCCTTCACCAAAAGGCTGCTGCAAATGAAGGGAGAAAAGACACGATGATTGAGGATGTTGGATTTGGGATTTGCCCCATTAGCCAATGATGGTTCCATCAAACATTATATTGTTTGTATAATTAATGTATGAGAGATCTAAACTTGTATTTTAGTTATTGATAAATGATTTTTAAATAGGTATTATAATTCGATCAATATCTTTATAAATTAAAGATTTATAGATTATCTACTTCTATGCTAATTAGGACAAGACATACACCAAGATACAAGGAATATTTCGCCTAGAATATTTCCTCTTGTATTGCGATCTTAATTTATGATGCATAACTTGTTGCCTCATTAAAAATCTTGTCAAGCAAACAAAAACCTCGTAGGTAAAACAAAAACTTGGTCGAATGGAAAAAAAAGTACAATGCATCAACTACATGCATAAGTGACCACATGTGATGTAGACTCATTCTAATGTCTACGAAATGAACTCCCCCTGATCAGTACCTCAATTTTGGAGTCTAGACAATCTTCGCATTCCAATGCGTCTCACATGCTTTACAAATGTAGATTTGGGCAATGTCTTAATGAACAAGTCTGCAGCATTATCTTCCGAACAAACTTGATTCATATGAATCTTCAACAACTGTTGTTGTTGCTGATTGAAGAAAACCATCGGCGAAATGTATTTCATGTGATCACCCTTGATGTATCCTAACTTCATTTGTTCAATGTAACCCGCATTGTCCTCAATGATACAAGTTGGTGATATAGTAGTGGATGGTAATCTATTGGACCCACGAATTTAGTGTATGATTGACCTAAGCCAGACACACTTCTTAACTATTTCATGTAAAGCACTAATCTCATAATGATTCGAAGAAGTAGCAATAAAGGTTTGCTTTGTTGATCTCTAAGAAATCGTCTTGTTCCCCATGGTGAATACATAACTTTCTAGAAACGTACTTTGTGTGGGTCAAAGAGGTACCCAACATCCGAAAAACCAACCAACACATCACAAGGTGTCTCTTAGTAGGGGACCACACTGAATTGAGGTACAGTGCTCACAACCAAAGGGAAATTCGTTGGGTCGAATGATAGCTTCAAATCGATCTAGGGTGCATCCTTAAATGGGTCGAGCAATACTTTCGTCGGGTCGATCGACACCTTCTAGTCTATCTAGGAGCAATTTTGGATGGGTCGCAAGATCCATTCGATGGTTGAAAATCTCAGGACCTGCATGCTGTGATTCAACCATCTATTTTTGGGGAATTTCAAGCTTCTCTCTATATTCTTTGTAGGGAAATAATAGGCCCAAGACAGTGGATCACTTCGAGTACTTGAAGTTATGAATAACTCTATTCCAATGATTTTACATAGGCACAGACCGAGAAGGCAATGACTAGATGTGTGCACCAAGCTATATATAACCAAGCTCCAACCGCACTAAGATATGTAATCTCTTCTCCAAAAGTTTCTCAACATCATCATTCAGATAAAATGGATCCTTTTTGGGTTCCAGACTACGAACAACCAGTGGTATGTTAAGAGGGTGTGCTTTGTCAATTTCCTGACTTGCACATAAGCAAACTGGTGAATAAGTATTCCACCAACTCGATGTTCAATCTCTAAACCGAGATATAATTGAGTCCTACTAAGGTCTTTCATCTCAGACAACTCGTTCATGTAATGAACACGCATGGGCACAACTTATCATTCTTGCATCCCTTCCCAATTAAGTAGTCACTTAGAGTAGTGAACATCTCAATTTGATCACATGAGCACTCTGTGGTTTAGAGTTACTTAAGTTGGATATAACCATGTCAACCGACACTCTCATGTACATCTCTGAATCAATAACCCCTATAGAGATATGCTGTTAACACATCCATAAGCTACATACTTAGTATTTTTTGACACAACTAAATTAATAAGGTAGCAAAAAGTAATGATGTTCACATCCAGAGAATACATTTCCTCATAAGCAATATCAGGGCATTAAAAAAATCTTGCACCATAAGTCTTTCTCATTGTGCTTCAGAAAAAAAAAATTTATATATATCCATCCGGCTTACCGTTCGGTAGTCATAACACTACCAAACCGAAAAATTTCCTTTTGTAAGAGAGTTTAGTTCAACTTGGATTGCTACTTTCCATATCGGTCAATCTGCTTTATGTTAACAATTCGCAATAGAGTGAGATTCCACTTAATCGTCGTCAATTCCTGAGCGACGAAAAATACATCATCAACGAAGATGGAAGAACCATCCATATTATCTCTAGCACTTGTTTAACTTGGTGAGATTTCTTTGTTTACTGACATCGTCACTGACTCTGAGGCGTCCCCCAATGTTTGTCAATGTCGACTTTTAGGACATGAATATAGTCAAAAACAATCTCATATGTTGATGATGTATGAATCATTTTGTGCCTTGATGGCTTGCCTTTTCACCAAAAACTCATCAGTGGATTTTTCACATATTCTACACCCCCACTATGGGCAGGAGAAACACTACCTTATCCGGGTGTTGCATTAACTTGGCAAAGTCTAGGGACTTTCAACCTTGCAAGACTGTTCGTAGCAAGTATAACTGATCTCATCACTTTCACGATATTAGTAAAGGAGTCAGGCATCGAATATGCTACTTTCTGAAGATCGAGAATACATTGTACTTCAATCTCATACTTAGAAGTGCAGGGATCATGATGAGAGATAGTGGGGACATACCATTTCACTTACTGACGTTTAACTATACTGAAACCATTCATATCTCCCCTTAACGGCAGGAAGTATGTCTCAGCAAAGTGATATTCTACAAATCTTGCAGTAAAGAGATCTCTTGTCGAGTGTAATTGCGGAAAACCGTTTGAGATTCACAACCAACATAGATGTCTAAACGTCATTGAGAGCCCAATGTAGTACTCTGTGAAGGTGTAATTAGCGCATATACCGTGCAATCAAAGATGCATAGATGTGAAATGTCATGCTCATACTCAGTTACTAACTGATACGCATTGAATGGTTGTTGTGTTATGAGTCTTAAGTGAATAAGCATAGCTGCATGTAACAATTCATATCCCAAGGTAGATACCGGTAAATTAGGATACATTAGCAAATCTCTAACCCCAAGTCGGCCTGCTTGATTTTTGCTTCTACTAAACCATTGTGAATGAAAATAAGGGACAAGATGTCCAACTGACATGCAGTAATCATCAAAAGCTTTTGATGTAAACTTTCCTATATTACTCAATCTAATTGACTTGATTGGATTGTCCGAGTTGTGATTCCGAAGCTTAAAAAAATGTGCGAGGAGTTTTACAAATGCAACATACCATGTGGCTAGCAAAGCAACGTATGACCAATGTGTCAATACAGCAACCATAATCATAACATAGTCCGCATATCGGTTTGATTGGTCTACAAATATATTCTTGGAATCTGTGAAGGAATGAAAGTTGTATCTACAACAAAAGAAGATAATGCATGTAAACAACATTACATGCAATGAACAAGCTTTCCAAACTAAGTGATATGCATTAGATTTTTCCGTAAAGACATTTGGTGGAAAAAATGCACAGGATTGTACTGCACTTGTCTTGGAGACTGAGCCTAAACTGAGTGAAGTAATCTCAGTCCCTCATCTAAACCGATGGTTTTAGGTATATCCACACGATTCATTGGTCTTAAGAATAGATAACCATGAAAATTTCTCAATATTTTGATCTTCATAATTCAAAAACTTATATGAGACAGAGTCACAGTAGTATGAATGATTGCATTGGATTAAATTATCGGTACCATAGTAAGATGTAAACTAGTACAAATCCTTATAAACCTCTCCAAATTATGTTGTTGGCAGCATTCTATGGAGATTGCACACACAACTCTTTTCCATTCTCACAATATTATTCCAATTGAAAACCGTTGGTATGAATGTTTTCAAAATATAGCAAGGTTTAATTAGAGTGTTGATCATAGCAACATCCAAATACTAATATAAAACTGCATTTGACTAATCCAAATGACCCTTGTTGATTGCTTTTCATGGCATGACAAAACTGATGTAAAACTACATCTGATATAGATTATCAGGCACATAAGTAGATATTGGTCGTAAGAACCTTTATTTTTCGACAAAACCAATGTAAAACGACATCAAAAACACCAATTCAGGGTACAATATTTGACGGGTCGAGTAATCCATTCAACGGGTCGAAGAAACCCAAAATAAAAATTTAATTTTTCGATACCGTTTTCGATTGGTCGAATATAATTTTCAACGTGTCCAAAATCAGGAAAACTGTCTCTAGAGAGACCTCTTTGATGGGTTGAGAATCAGGAAAACTTTATCTAGGGAGACCTCTATGACGGGTCAAATTTAGACAATTTTGGAGACAGTGGCATGCTTTCGATGGGATGGGTCAAAGGTACAAAATATATGACCGAGGACCATCTTTTGACAAGTCGAAAGAAATAGTGCAAAAAAAATCGACGGATCAAAAATGTGCATAAACCAATACAAAGTGCAGTCTTAATCCTTTCAATCAAAACCATCCTTTGATCTTTGTCTCGTTTTTATGAAATTTTGGTGTCATAATGCCATAGAGCTATGTATAATTCGAACCATTCAGACAATATGAAGTTAAATAACCATTGTTAACACTTTTAAATACCGAAATGAAGAAAGTTTTATTATTTTGCCAACATCAAAACTTACATAAAAGATTGTCTTAATCAAACAAAGTCAACTACAACAAGTCAAAATAAACCAAACTTGATTACATAGCAGAATCATGAGCCTAATACATAGACTAAGCAAAATCCGTAGTCTCGATTTAGGCTTGCTTTGGGGACATTTGCTACTATTAGATTGGTTTCACCGCAATCATCCATCTCTTGATCTTCAGTAAAGTTGGTCTCATACGCCAAGTACTGCTTCCATTCTGAACATCCTTAGATGCATGACATGTTTGTGCATGAGCACCACACCTATAGCAATGTGACAAGAGAGAAGTAGAAGCAGAATTTGAAAAATTTCCACCATTCCTAGGACTGGAATTGTACTGATTTTTGTTAGAGTTTTGGCTATTATTTTGGTGAGTCAAAGTCATATTCCTCAGCCACGACCTCTGCCACGACCTCTGCCACGACCTCCTTAGCCACGACCTCTGCCATTCCTTCCTCTACGACCAAGATTGTTGTAAGTTTTAGAACGATCGTTCCTCTTATCTTTACGTGTCTTCCCACCAGTTTTATATGTCTCATGAACTTTATTTGAACATGCTAGCCTAGCATTATTGTTTAGAAGAATCTCGTGATACCTCTCTTTCTTGGCAAACACATTCATGAGATCACTAAATGATCTTAATGTTCCTTGCTCGTAATCGATGCGATATTTATGCGTGAGCATGTCCATGGATGTAAGGAAGGTCCTCAAAGACTTCTCGGAAATATCGTGGTCGGTCTTCACGATGCTATAGATGACCAGCTCTGACTGTAGCTCCAACATAACTTAGTAAAAGGTATTTATCTTAGGATAATCCAATAACCAGATTGTATCCATCTTTTTTGCAACTGAGGAAGTTGTGCATTTTACACATTATTGAACCGTTCTTGCGAAGTCATCCACAAATCCCCAGGGTCATCCTTTAGCAAGTATTATTTCCTCAGAGTTGGATGAATATGTCTCCTCAAAAACATAAGAGCTTGAGCTTTCAAGCCTTAGTGTCATCGTCAAGTTCTGTACCAGGTAGTAGTGGTTTGATGGTATCAGTGCCAATTTCTCTTGAATTTTGGCCAGATTTCTCTCCTCCTCCGGCGAGTCTTGCCGTGGAAGGAGGCCGGAACCACCTTGAGGGGATCACGCCGAGCAAAAACAGCCCTAGACCGAAGCCTAGGGTGGCCGGAATCAAAGTCACCACCGTGGGAGTCGCCGTCGATCTTCCTCTCTCTCCACCACTGAGTTGACTCGGTCAACTCGGTCAACTCCCTATATGGCAAGGTTTGACTTGCCCAATATGGAAACTTCTATTTATAGCCTTACCCAAAATGGAAACTTCGTAATTATCCTTTTCGACGAACTTTAAATACTCGTAACTTTTCCGTCGTAATTCCGATTCCGATAATTCTCGCGGTAACAAACTCATCTCGACATGTTCTTCAATTATCACCCGAAGTCAAACACATCGACAAATCCGATAAAAAGTCAATTGTTCAACCCAACACATACATAATCCGATTAAATAATCCACGATCGAAAATATTCATAACTTAATCTCCGTAACTCAAAATAATGCTCTGAAAGTTCCCACGAGCTTGAAATTAAATTCTCTACAACTTCCGTGAAGAAGCCGAAACTAAATTCTCGACCGGTAATTAAGTCGTTAAGAACACCACCATTTAAATCCGAACTTCAAATATTCATAATTAATTCCTCGGTCATCCAAATAACTATCCGGAACCGCCCACGAATTCGAAATCACATGTACAACGACTCTCGAGAAGAGACTCAGCTCCAATTCTCGGCCAATAATTTAGTAGTTAACAAGTCCGGCGATTCAAACGACTGTCAGAAATCTGCGACTACGCGCAAGCTCGTAGGTTAAGCTGATTCCACTGCTGATTCTGTTCTGGGTCGTCACAAATCCACCCCCCTTAGAAAAATTTCGACCTCGAAATTTCCGAGTCTGCCGACTAAAAGTAAGAGCACTGCCTCTGCATACTGCTCAACTGCTCAGTGGCAACGTCAACTGAATAACTCTGATAACAGACTCCACAATAGGAGATAGCTCCGTGCTGAAATCCATGTACCCTCAAATCTCGAATCTGAACTGGCTCCACACAATCGCCAAGTGTTCCTGTATAAGGAACAGATAGGCGACACAACACAAACTCGCCTACGACCACATCTGGATCAAACAACATGGCAAGTCACAACTCAGTCTACACACATCCACATAACTCACACACTCATATCAACATAGCTCAAACACCGAACTCAAGCAATTATCATCTCGTTTCTGCTAATCCGAAAATCTGGGGTAGCATATTCCATAAAATCAGAATCAAACATCAACTCAAACTCAAACCAAACTCGCTCTAGCACAGTGGAGTACAACATCGTCCTCAAAACGACATCAAGCAACGTCAGAAACATAGTGGTGAACAAACTGATACTGCAAGCAATCTCAAACAAGTGGAACTGCTGGTCCCAAATCCTCCGGAACGGCAATACTGAGGTCCACAATATGCCCTCCAAGGTCTGAATAGTCCTCAAAGATCGCCAACCAATCTGAGGATAAGAACCGGTACTAATTCGTAGTCTTGTCCGCAATGCTCGCTGCAAAGCTACCAACACGTTGTTGTAGCTGATTACCTCGACCAGCAAACTGGAACACAGGTACACCACGTGAATGGACAATCTTCGCCAAACACAGCTACGCCACTGAAATCCTTTCCCGAAAAGTACAAGGAAACGTACTAAGTTCATCAAATGGTCCACAATAGCCTGATAACTGGTACCACCAACCGAAGTGCGTACTGGCACACAAAACCACAGCGACAAACGCCACGTCTAATCGGAAATCTTTAATGGCTGTAACTCTCCGGCAAGTCTCTGCCTCCTAGCCATCGCCAGTCGAAAAATGTGGCTTCTGCACATACAAGCTACTATATTCTCTTCATATTGCGTCACGAGTAGTAAACTCGAAGTGTCGGACACATTACCGCACCACTAGCACCAAACACGCGCAAAACTACGAGCCTCAACATCATCACACTCGAACATAGCTCTCATAGTTCGCAACTCGGCTAACACGAAAACTCGAGCCACTCACACACATGAAACACTGAAATCCCGACTCTCGACTGAATACATCAGCAACAACATCCCAGACGGATGGTCAAAGTGCAACTACAAGCCTATCTCGAATAAACTCAAAGGTGCAGCCATAGTCGTGAGTCGACCCCATCCATCTACACTGCCTCAAGCCCAAATCTGGTCGAAAATGCAAGTAGAGGAAACTCAAGTGATCAGTGTACGTCCTACACTGCGTTGCACGCCATAGCTGTAGTGTCTCGAACTCTCTGATGCTAACATAAGGACAGCTACATCCAAATCATACATAGGATATGTAGCGCCATAAGGTTTCCACTGCCTGAAACCATAAGCCACTGCTATGCAAAGCTGCATCACGCATAACCAAATCCAATCCTCGATGCATCGCCATAACCCACTATTTCGTCACGATCGTCAGGTAAGGTCAAAACCGAAGCAACGGTCAACCACCCTGCAGAAGTAAGAAACTCTCCTCGCGTGCATCGAACCACTCGAACTTGACGCCTTCTTCGTCAATCCGGAAAGTAGAGTGGCAATCCGGGAAAATCCTGCATCAGCCATCGATAATAACCTGCCAAGCCCAAGAGACTCCCAATCTCTGATACAATGGTAGGGCAATCCCCAAATCAACACGGCATCTAACTGGTCAGGATCCACGCCGATTCCCTCGGATAACGTCACACAGCCCAAAATCTTCACGCTAATTAGCCAAAACTCATACTGACTGAACTTCGCAAACACTTGGTCGTCTCGCAAAGTCCGCGAAACCGCTCACAATTGCTTCAGGTGCTGGTCCACACTCCTGGAGTGAATCAGGATATTGCCAACGAACATGACCGCAACTCGTCCAGAATCGTCTGAACACATGGTCCATCAAGTCCACACGATCTACGGAACATTGGTCAACCAATGAAGTGACCAAGAACTCGTGATGCCCGCACCAAGATCTGAAAATCGCCCTAGCCACATCTGACTCCCTGATCCTCTACTGATAATATCAGAACCCGATATCAATCTTCGAAAAGAGTGAAGCTCCCTGGAGCTGAATAAACCACTCGTCAAACCGAAGCGGAGGATACTTGCTCTCCTCTGAAACGAATCAGGCTTCCGGTAGTCAACGCACCACAACGTCTAACCATCCATCATCCGTACACACAATGCAAAAGCACACCACGCAAATACTCGGGGTCGCACAAAATCTCCTGAAACCTTCTTCAGCAACTCCTGGAGTCGAAACTATAGCTCCATCAGCTCCGCTAGCTCCGAACGACAAGATGCCGATAACATGAGTCCAGCGCCCGGTACAAGCTCAATGGTGTAGTCAGTCTCCCGAACTGGAGGAACCCCTGTTAATTCCTCCGAAACACACTTGGAAACTCGGGAACCACCTCAATGTCACCAATGTCGGGTACAGCAACCGAAGTATCCACAATATGAGCTAAGCAAGCAACACAATCCGTCTCCATCATCCGCTCGACTATCACCATGAAACAGTATCTCGGGGAAACCTGGTCGTCGAAACACAACCTCCTTCTCGAGGCACTCGAACACAGCCAAATGCGTCGTCAGTAAGTCCATACTCATAGTCACATCAAAAACCACAATGTCCAGCTATAACAGATCTGCGGCTAACCCATATCCTCAAACAAGGATCTCGCAACCTCCGGTTGGATACAACACCCTCCAAAACCTCGGAAGTGGAAATGCAGGTACAATAGTCATGAATGTCAAACAACAGTAACCTCGGAGAAAAGTCTGTCCTCAAACAAGGTCATGGCACGAACTCCAACATGTCCAACTAGCCGCCCACATCAATTGCGACTTGCTGAATAACTCATCGAAAGGCTACATTGGTCAAACTTCAAGAATAGCCTAATGACCTCCCCGTGAACTCTGAGCTGTCGAACCACAAACACAGCTGGCTGAGGGCGCTCCCTCGTAACGTGACCCTCCTGGCCACCGAAACAGCAACTGAAAGTGCTCCACGAACACAAATCACCGCAACACCTGCTGCGTGATAGGATCACCAACGATCACCCAAACTCATGCCATAAGAGCAAGTTCGCTACTCCGTGATCGTCAAACGGATCCTCTGCCTGATCTGATGACCCTCAATATAATCGAAAAGGCTACAACCTAATGAAGTCACTGATCCCGAAGTGTCGGAACTCAACCTCATCAAAATCTCGACTAGGTCCACTTTCCTCAAACCATTACATCAAAAATCGCGTACACCTTTCCTTGTGCACCGCTTTCTCTAAAGCCACATAACTCATGCAAATCGAGACAAACATAGGAACAATACGTCCCTGCCTCAGGTGGGTGAACACTCCATATTTGAATGCTGGGTAGCCTGATAAGATCATTACCGTATAAACAACACCCTGAATGTAGGCCATAGAGTCGCAACAAGAACTCACACAATATCAGCCAACCAAATGCAATTATCTGACTCAGGCAAACATCAACTGCCACAAATCTCAGCTCTGAGGCAACATGTAGATGCTCATACACACACAACCAGGCAAACTGTGCCACACAGTTCACTGAACTCGGAATACTCATCCAAATCCACAGTTCTCTGCCAAATCGCGCGTCGATTGATCCTCAATAGGATCCACAACCGAAACGACACAGAAAGCATGTCAGGAGGCATCCTAATGAATAAAACATCATTCACAACAAGTGGAACGTAATCATGGAACTTCAAATATTTGAAAGTATACAACACTCGGAATATTGATGATTATCCGCCGGCCGGTCGGGTCACCATTCCAGACATGCTGTACATTCTCAAATATCCTTAGTAAACACGACTACAGAAGTCTACAGAACCTAAAACCTAATGCTCTGATACCAAGCTGAAAGGACCCAACCCTAATTTAGCTCCCTAAACCGGAATCAAACCCTTTCGAAAACACGAACCAACAAAAACCGTAGAAATTTTGGCAGAGTTTCGTTACTAACGTGGAATTACCATTACCTGCATGCGGAAAATACATTTCATCCTATGCCACAAAAATCAAACCGTGGGCACCAATCTCATCCGGATTTCTCAATATATCAACAGTAATGTAAAATAATTAATATATTAGTGCTTCACTGAAATCCGGTGTAAAATCGTACAACGTAAACAACAGATTTCTCAGAGCGACCTCTAATGTATAAACATATAAGTATACCACAGTAGGTAGAACAATAAACCTACTGGAAGAAACAAGGTAGCTCGAGCACTATGCCTCCGACCACGACGTGCAACACTAGAAAGACATGAAACACTAGAGTGAGTGGACAAAAATAAATGTCTTTCACCAGTTAATATATATGTTTAAAATAACATATGCGAGTCCAGGTAAATAAAAACGACATTGTACACGAGGTAAAACTCACACTCCTTCAGTGTACTGAGCATGCAAGTAAAAATCCCACGGGGTCACTCATGGACACCTCCGTGTTAGTACAGTCCGAATCATGGGATCCCAGACCCACACGTGACTCTAGCTAGAAAGGCCTCAGGTCAGAGGTCTGCCTCCCCCCGGTAAAGGCCTCGGGTCAGGAGTCAAAGCCTCCCCTGGCACACATCGTCGGGGATCAGCCGGGATGCAAGTGTATCGATACAACATCATATATAAACCGTACTTTGTGTAAACCAAATCATGAACAGTTCGATGCAAATGCAATAAACAGCATATAAATGCATATACGTAATATATAATGATATAAGCATAATCAACTAACACATGCTCGTATAACTCGTAATCTCGTACGCATGCTCAAGTTCGAAAATCATATAAAAAGACTCGCAAACAATCCGTGAAAAGAAATTATCCACTCACAGACTAGCGTAACGCGATATGCGTTAACCCGTGATCCGGCGGAAAGTTCCTCGCCAAACGAACGATCACGAACACCTGAATAATCACAATAACCATTTCTCAAAATCATAATTCGACAATTCAAGACAAATCACGAGAAACCACCGTTCTC
The DNA here is from genome assembly GCA_946800695.1 of Geum urbanum. Lineage (NCBI taxonomy): Eukaryota > Viridiplantae > Streptophyta > Magnoliopsida > Rosales > Rosaceae > Geum > Geum urbanum. The sequence continues at coordinate 22,316,847 of OX327003.1, read as the reverse complement.
GGAAACACATAATCCGATTACGATAAACTGTCGGAAATCCGGAAATCACACCTCAATTCCTCGCTGTACTTTCGGACGCTCAACTCGAAAAATGAACCTCCCCACTGCGATCTGGGCGCGATTTCGAGTGAAATGACATGCAACTTGTCGAAAATCCCAAATAGTCAAACTTAGACCGCCGTTGACCGTTGACCGCCGCTGTTGACTGCCATCCACGGTGGCGCCGCCGCCAAACTTATAATTTTCTGGCGGAGCAACCCCTATTCCACTCAAAATCATCCACTGAGCAACTTTCACAACTGCAACGAAGGCCAATTCTCACTCTAACCATGTCAATTTCATGAAAAACCGAATGTTCACACAAACTTCAATCCCAAAAATCTCCATACACAAGCAAAATTAAATCACCAAACTTAGCAAGGTAGCTTCTAGGGGATGATAGCTACAAAGCCCACTCCAAATTTCAGCTCAATTTGGCCGGAATAGTTGAACCCGAAATCACCAATTTCTCTTGAATTTTGGCTGGATTTCTCTCCTCCTCCGGCGAGTCTTGCCGTGGAAGGAGACCGGAACCACCATGAGGGGATCATGCCGAGCAAAACCAGCCCTAGACCGAAGCCTAGGGTGGCCGGAATCAAAGTCACCACTGTGGGAGTCGCCGTCGATCTTCCTCTCTCTCCACCACCGAGTTGACTCGGTCAACTCCCTATATGGCAAGGTTTGACTTGCCCAATATGGAAACTTCTATTTATAGCCTTACCCAAAATGGAAACTTCGTAATTATCCTTTTCGACGAACTTTGAATACTCGTAACTTTTCCGTCGTAATTCCTATTCCGATAATTCTCGCGGCAACAAACTTGTCTCGACATGTTCTTCAATTATCACCCAAAGTCAAACACATCGACAAATCCGATAAAAAGTCAACTAGTCAACCCAACACATACATAATCCGATTAAATAATCCACGATCGGAAATATTCATAACTTAATCTCCGTAACTCAAAATAATGCTCCGAAAGTTCCCAAGAGCTCGAAATTAAATTTTCTACAACTTCTGTGCAGAAGCCGAAACCAAATTCTCGACCGATAATTAAGTCGTTAAGAACACCACCATTTAAATCCGAACTTCAAATATTCATAATTAATTCCTCGGTCGTCCAAATAACGATCCGGAACCGCCCACGAACTCGAAATCACACGTACAACGACTCTCGAGAAGAGACTCAGCTCCAATTCTCGGCCAATAATTTAGTCGTTAACAAGTCTGGCGAATCAAACGACTGTCGGAAATCGGCGACTACGCGCAAGCTCGTAGGTTAAGCTGATTCCACTGCTGATTCTGTTCTGGGTCGTCACATGACCACTGACCGCCGGCGCCGCCGGCGCCACCACCAACCGTGAAATTTGTCGGCGGAGCAACCCCTATTCTATGCAAAATCACCCACTGAGCAACTTCCATAACTACACCGAAGTCCAATTCTCACTCTAACTAGGTCAATTTCAAGCAAAACCGAATTGATACATAAATTTCAAATCCAAAATTCTCCAAGCACAAATCGAATTAGAACTCCATACTTACATGCTTAGAATCATGGAGAGGAGAGCTACAACACTCAGTCCTTGGTTTAGCTCGAATCGGCCGAAATGAAACAACCCGAATTCCTCAATTTTCCTCCAATTTTAGCCGGAAAATTCTCTCTCTCCGGTGAGCCTCGCCGTGCGTGGTGGCCGGGGATGGGACCAGGAGATCAAGGCGCACTGGACGGATCCTTTCCCAAGCCTTGAGGTGGCCGGAAGCACCACGCCGCCGTGGAGGCCGTGGCTGCCGACGTGAGTTTCTCCTCCACCGAGTTGACCGAGTCAACTCGGTCAAGCACATTAATGCCAACTGTTGACTTGCCAAAATAGGAAACTTCACTATTTATAGCTTTCCCAAAATAGAAACCACAAAATTCATTTTTCGACAAACTTCAGATACCCGTAACTTTCACGTCGTAATTCTGATTTCGATAATTCTTGCGGCAACAAACACGACTCGACATATTCTTTAATTATCACCCGAAGTCAAACACTTCGACCAAACCGATAAAAGGTCAACTGTTCAAACCAACACAAACTTTATCCAATTACATAATCGACGGTCAAAATATTCACAACATAATCCTCGTAGCTCGGAATAATGCTCCGGAAGTTCCTACGAGCTCAAAATTAAATTTTAAACAACTTCCGTGAAGAAGCCGAAACCAAATTCTCGTCCGGTAATTTAGTCGTTAAGAGCACCACCATTTAAATCTGATTATGTCGCAACTTCAAATATTCATAACTTATTCCTCAGTCGTCCAAATAACGATCCGGAATCTTCCACAAACTCGAAATCACACGTACAACGACTCTCGAGAAGAGACCCAGCTCCAATTCTCGGCCAATAATTTAGTCGTTATCAAGTCTGGCGATTCAAACAACTGTCGGCAATCTGCGACTACGCGCAAGCTCGTAGATTAAGCTGATTCTCATACTGATTCTGTTCTGGGTCGTCACAATAAGTTCCTTCACAAGAGTTGTAGAGTTTATTATTTCGAGCTCGTAGGAGTTTTTCGAGGATTTTTCCGATGTTCGATGAATATGTTATGAATATTTCCAACCGTTGGATTTAATCATGTTTATCCGTTTGGATTCGATTCGTTTTCAACCATTGATCGTTTTTGTCGCGAGTATAAATATCGAAATACGCGTAAAATTTTCCAAAAGTCATATTTGGGCCGAGTTGAACAAAATTGGACCGTTGACCAAGTTTGACAAGCGTTGACCGAAGAGGAATTGCACCACCGATTAACTTTTTGATTTCGGCCACTTCAGACCTCAAGCTTGGTATGGTAAGGTTCCTCTCTGATTTCCTATTGTTTTGAACTTGGTTTGAGTTGATTTGGTTTAGTTTTGAGGGATAACCAACTTGATAAAGTTTCGAATTTTTGCCGAAATCGGGTGAGCTTTTCCAGCCACTTTTGGGGTCGATGGGGTTGGGGGTTTTGCTCCCCTCAACCCATAGATACTTTTGGGTGAAAGAATTTTGGAATTGGAGGCCATTTGAAGCTCACCGGAATAGGTCACTGGAATTAATGGAGGTTTAAATTTTTCATCTTGATTCCGGCTGGTGGGTTTCGAATTGGAGGTTGGTGTAGAAGGAAAAGTTGTTGGGCTGGAGGAGTAAATGTGATCTGGAAAGTTTCACTAGATTTTGCCACCGTTGACGTTGCGCCGCCGCCGGCGGTAGCGATCAACGACGGAGCTCCGGCGAGTTGACTTTTTTGGAATTTTGAGAAGTTTTATACCGTTTTACTTTTGAATTGATTTGGGTAGTGGATTTTGTGTCGAGGGATAAGTAGAGTATTTATGTCGATTGTAGTCTTGAGGTTATTGAATTGATTTGGGTAGTGGATTTTGTGTCGAGGGATAAGTAGAGTATTTATGGGATTTTCGACGATTTCGTTGATATTCCATCTATATGTTTCCGGAAATAGTTGGTTTCCGAGGTGTGGTTCAGACTTTTGAATTTTGATTTTGATCAGTGGTATTTGTAATTATTCAGGAGATCAGGATCGTATCCTTGGCGAAGGATCTTCTGCCGGATCTCGGGATTAACGCGTTTGCGCATTGTGCTTGTTTGTGAGTGGACATTTCTTTTCACTAATTGGTTGCGAGTCTTTTATATACGTTTTACGAGTTTGAGCATGCAGTTATGATTATGATCTATACGACCATGTGTTTTATGAATATGCATTTACGAATATGCCTTTATAATTATGCTATACGAATATGCATTTACATTATGCTTAATACATTTGCATAGAAACTATTTATGATTTGGTTTATATAGCGTACAGTCGTAGTGTGTATGATTGTATCGATACACTTAGCATCCCGGCTGATCCCCGAGGATGTTTACCAGGGGGACAGATACCCTGACCCGAGGCCCTTTCTGGCTGGAATCACGTGAGGATCAGGGATCTCATGATTCAGACTGTCCTAGCGCGGATGTGTCCATGAGTGACCCCGCGGGATTTCTGATGCACGCTCTGTACGGATGAGGAGTTAGAGTCTCCCTCGTGTACCATTTGATTTTATGCATCTCGACTCGCATATGTTTTATAACCATATATATTATTCGGCTAAAGACATTTATTTTCGTTCACTCACTCTAACGGTTTACATTTTTTTCCCTGGGCTCTTTGTTTTCAATGCCCAGTTTGCAGTTTGGATTCAGGTGTCGCACGTCAAGGTTGGAGGCTTAGTATTCAAGCTACTTTTCCTTCTCAGTAGGTTTCTAGTTTGACCTACTGTTGTGTATATATATAAATACTAGAGGTCGCTCTGAATACTCTGATGTTTATATTTTCACATGATTTTTCCCGGATTTATGTAAAGTTACAGTTTTGTTTATTGCTTTACATTATGATATGTTTTTGAGAAATCCGGATGGGATTGGTGCCCACGGTTTGACTTTTGTGGCATAGGATGAAGTGTATTTTTGGGTGCAGGTTAATGGTAACTTCGCGATATAGTGGAACTCTGCCGAAATTTCTATGATTTTTGAAAGTTCATGTTTTCATAAGGGGTTTGATTCCGGTTTAGGTAACTAAACTGGGGTCAGGTCCTTTCAGCTTGGTATCAGAGCATTAGGTTTTAGGTTCTGTAGACTTCTGTAGTTATGATGCTAAGGGTATTTGAGAATGTATAGCATGTCTGGAGCGATGACCCGACTGGCCAGCGGTTACTCATCAATGCTTCGAGTGTTGTATGTTTTCAAATGTCTGAAGTTTGATGATTACGTTCCTTGTGCCTTGTGACTAATGGTTTTATTTTATCATTAGGATGCCTCCTAGACGTGGTTCCCATGTCAATAGGGATGTGGATCCTGATGATGATCGCCGGACGCATGACTTGCTTATGCGAGTATTACGTTTGGATGAGCGTTTTGACCCTGTGGTCAAAGCTCGAACAACTGGAGCAACTGTTTTCTTAGATTCAGCTGATCCAGAGATGTGTGAGACTTAGTTGGTTCAGGTTGAACGAGTTTGTGAGCGTCTGTGTTTCACTCCTGAGCAGATGACAGTAGCAGCAGTAGGTTTGCTTGAGTCGGATGCATACTTTTGGTGGGTTAGCACTGACAGAGTTCCGGTTGATACTCCATGGACATTGTTCAGAGATTTGTTTATGTGGAGGTATTTCAACCAGGCTACTCAGCAGAGAAAGTATGAGGAGTTCACCAACCTGAGGCTGGGTAGCATGTCAGTACTCGAGTATCGGGATAGATTTACTCGTTTGTCTCGATTTGCTCGTGATATGGTGGCCTCAGAGAAAGCCAAATGCAGGAGATTTGAGTTGGGCTTTGATACTCGCTTTTGCAACCATTAAATTAACACTTAACAATCAACAAAAACGCGTAAACAATTAAAACCCTTTTGTGTAGATGTAGCATTGGTAAATAGGGTATCGTTCTTAACCGGGGATTGAGGGTGCATGCATATTTACGCTAAGGTTTGAAAGGGGGGTTTGAAAGTTGGTTATTTATAATCTACGAAAATAAAGAAAGAAAATGGTTAGTAAACATATAGGGAAATCCTAGGTTCTATCATGCTTCACTCATAGACAAGTAGAAAACAAACAAGAACAAAGAACCCTAAACATGCTTACTAAACCGAAAATAAACACTAAACTATTATATACATGTGATCGACTCATTCTTTCATCATTTGCCGTTTTATACCTAGACTCCCTAAGTGTCAACGAAATTCCTAACTTCAATCAAGACACATACACATGCTTATAATTGAACAAGACAGCAACCAAATCGAGCTAACTCTCTAATCCAATTTTATCTTTGTTATTAGTTCGTGAAACATGCTTAAAAGAGAACCAAATCGAGTATCTACTTAAAAACAGTTTCAAGCATTAAGAACATATAAGCACACACATGCATTCGAATCAAAGCTAAAAACACATGAAAGAAACTTAGAAGAAATTCGAAATAAAAAGCCTCTTATCAAAACTTGTTCTCAAAATACAAACAAAGGAAATCCAAACAAAAATCGAAACAAAATAAAAAGGGGTCATGTTACACTTTTGGACTCCGTGAAATCGCACCGCAAATCTTCAAGTGTAGCTACTCCTTAGTTGATGGCGAGCCCAAGAATTCCCAGCCAAATCGAGCAAAGTCCTTCTTGAGGTGGAGGAGAGTGTTTACGGGATGAAGTTTGGTGGTGTTTCGGGTTTTGAGGGGATGGCCGAGTGTTTGGAGGTTGAGGAGCTGATCTTTGGCAAGCTTAGAAGTCTAGAATGAGTGATGATTGAGTTTGAGACCGAGCCCTCTTATTTATAGGTGAAGAAGTCCAACTTTCCTCTCCAAACTAGGGATTCCTAGTTTACCCGGGTAGAAATGCCAGCTGGAAACAGCCTGTCTTGAAATGTCTTTTCCGGGAGTTCTAGAGCTCAGAAAATTCCGATTCTTGTTTCATTGGAAAGCTTATTCAAAGGGCTATAAAATACATATAATGAACGCCATATTTGGAGTTGAATTGAATTTACTACGGATTTTAGAAGTTAAGTGACCTGACTGCCCAGTTTTCTTCTTCTTCAAGGAAAAGGAAATCTTTATATCTTCAAATCTTGCATTCCTTATTCCCCAATACTTCTTGGCCGAATATACCATATTCTTGCACATATTTTGGCCCTCAAATAAGGTATTTATCTTCATGGAATATCCTCCCAAAAATTTGTTAATTATATGCTCCATATATTCCGCCATATTTGCTCTTTCCTGGGTTGCGCAGGAGAAATGTCTTCATCTTCTTGTCCACCATTTTGGTATCCATTTGAATTTGGCATTTGGTTTCCAATTATTGACACCATGTGGGAATGCATCTTCGTAACCATTTTGAAGACCATTTCTCGGACCATTTCTTCTCCGGAATTGAGAACTTCCTCCTTAATACGCTTTTAGCTCCAAAACTCCTCCTTTATTATTTTCTCCTTTATTTCTACCTAAAAACAACAAAGTAAGTAAGAAATGAAAGCACTAAGGTCAAAACAAAGCTAAATGTAAAGAGAAAGACGTTAAGAATCAAGCATAAAATGCGTAGATCAGGCTTGAACCTGAATATCAAGGGAACATTGACTACGATGCCTCTAAACAACTTTGATGTGTTTGTGAGTGCTGCACTCCGAGGCGAGGATATAGAGAAGGAGAGATAGATGCGATTCCAGTCTCGACGATTCGAGGAGGGTGGACCGAGTTAGGGACCTTCCAAGAGGATGAGTTCAGGCACTTCTAGATCGGTATCATCATCTGGCAGTGGACCTTATAGACATCCAGCTAGTACGGCTAGGTAGAGACAGAGATGGGGGAGGAATCAGCCACAGAGACCACAGTCCAGTGGGAGTTCCAGTGGATCCAGCTATCCTCGACGTACTGATGGCACTTTTGCTGTACCAAGGGAGTATCCATTGTGGAATTTCTATAATCGGCATCACTTTGGTCCTTGTCAGCGAGGTCCTACCATTTGTTATCGTTGTGGCCAAGAGGGTCACTTTGCGAGAAAGTGTCTCCAGTCTATTGGTGTTGGTGGTCAGGCAGCTCAGAGTTCAGGAGGAGATCGAGGTACTACTTCTGGAGCTCGACCAGTACAGTCTCCTGGACAGAGCGGACAACAGAGTCACCATCAGTGTGGACGACCAGTTAGACAGGCCAGAGTTCATGCCATGTCATTGCGTGAGGGCAGAGCTTCACCAGAGGTTGTAATTGGTACGTTGCATGGTTTTAGCTATCAAGTACTTACTTTGCTAGATCCAAGTGCTACGCATTCATTCATATCATTTAGATTGTCATCTTTTGCTACTATGCCTGCATCTCCATTTCTGGGGTTGTGGAGAGTGTTGTATCCATCCGGTGAGGTTGTGAGTATTGGCTGGGTATATAGAGATTGTGAGATCTTTGTGGGAGGTTATGGTTTAGCTGCGGATTTGTTGTTGCTGGATATCGTTGATTTTAATGTGATTCTGGGTATGGACTTCTTGGAGACACATTGGGCTATGTTTGACTGTCACAAGAAGAAGGTGGTTTTTTGACGTCCAGGTTTTCCAGAGATATTGTTTCGCGATGAAAAGAATACTTCCCTGTCGTGTGTGATTTCAGCAATGAAGGCCGAGCGGATGATGAAGAAGGGTTGTGTGGCATACTTAGCTCATGTTGTGGATATAAAGGCTGTTGTACCAGACATTGGTGATATTAAGGTTATTTATGAGTTTCCAAATGTATTCCCGGAAGAGTTACTAGGTGTTTCTCCAGTAAGAGAAATTGATTTTACCATTGAGCTTTTACCAGGCACTAGACCTATATCTCAGGCACCTTATCGTATGACACAAGCGGAGTTGAAGAAGTTACAAGTTCAACTTCAAGAGTTGCTGGAGAAAGGTTTCATACGACCTAGTATTTCATCGTGGGGTGCTCCTGTATTGTTTGTGAAAAAGAAGGATGGTTCCATGTGGTTATGTATTGACTACCGGAAGCTAAATCAGGTCACCATGAAGAATAAATATCCGTTACTGCGGATTGACGATTTGTTTGATCAGCTCAAGGGAGCTTCAGTTTTTTCGAAGATTGATCTCAGGTCTGGATACCATTAGTTGAGGATTAGAGAGTCAAATGTGCCCAGGACAGCTTTCAGATCACGGTACGAACATTATGAGTTCTTGGTTATGCTGTTTGGGTTGACCAATGCCCCTGCAGCTTTTATGAATTTGATGAACAGGGTGTTCAGGCGATTCTTGGACAAGTTTGTGATTGTATTCATCGACGACATCTTAATTTACTCCAGGAGTGTGGGCCAGCAAAAGAAACATTTACGAGTTGTTTTGCGGACTTTGCGAGATAATCAGTTGTTTGCAAAGTTCAACAAGTGTGAATTCTGGTTGAGCAACGTGAAGTTTTTGGGTCACGTGATATCTGCTGAGGGAGTCAGCGTGGATCCTGACAAGATTGAAGCCGTATTGAATTGGAGTAGACCTACCACTATACTAGAGACCAGGAGTTTCTTGGGCTTGGCAGGTTACTATCGACGCTTTGTGCAGGATTTTTCACGAATTGCCACTCCACTTACCAGATTGACGAAGAAATGCGTCAAGTTCGAGTGGTCCGATGCTTGTGAGGAAAGTTACTTGCTCTTGAAGGAGAAGTTGACTACTGCACCGGTTCTGACTCTACCTGACGATAGTGGAGAGTTTGTGGTTTATAGCGATGCATCAAAATTGGGTCTTGGTTGTGTTTTGATACAACATGGCAGAGTGGTGGCTTATGTTTCCAGGCAGTTGAAACCACATGAAGTCAATTATCCTACGCATGATTTACAGTTGGCTGCCATTGTATTAGCCTTGAAGAATTGGAGACACTACTTGTACGGAGCTCAGTGCAAGATATATACAGATCATAAGAGTCTCACTTATTTGCGCACGCAGCCAGATCTGAACGAGACAGCGTAGATGGATGGAGTTGATCAATGACTATGATTTCACCTTTGAGTATCATCCAAGGAAGGCTAATGTCGTTGCTGATGCACTTAGTCGGAAATCTGGAGCTTCATTGTTTCATGTGTGTGTGGCCAGAGTTTCCATGTTAGCAGAGTTACGGGCTACGGGTGCTGAGTTAGAGTGGGATGATGATGGAGCCTTGTTGGCTAGCTTCCAGGTTCGACCGGTATTGGTTGATTAGGTCCGTGAAGCTCAGGATGCGGATTCCTATCTGTTAGATAAGAAGACTATGATTCGGAGTGGTGTGCCAACAGAGTTTCAGTTGAGTAGTGATGGTACATTACTATTCAGATGCAGAATTTGTGTACCCAGAAACGAGGGCTTGGAGAAGGAGATCTTAGATGAAGCCCATTGTTCTGCTTACGCTATGCATCCAGGCGGCACGAAGATGTTTCGCACACTTAGAGCCTACTATTGGTGGCGGAATATGAAGAGGGAAATTGCAGCATATGTGAGCAGATTCCAGTTTGGAAGTGGGAGCATATCACTATGGATTTCGTATATCAATTATCGCGTACTTCTGCTGGTAACACTGGTATTTGGGTCATTGTGGACCATTTGACGAAATCAGCTCATTTCCTTGCACTTCTAGGGAAGATTTCAGTGGGCAGGTTAGCGAAGCTGTATTTGGCTGAGATTGTTCGTTTGCATGGTGTGCATGTGTCCATTGTTTCTGACCGAGATAGTCAGTTCACTTCAGAGTTTTGGCAGGCATTGCAGTAAGTTTTGTGGACCAAACTACATTTCAGTACAGCTTTCCATCCTCAGACTGATGGGCAGTCTGAGAGGACCATTCAGACCCTCGAGGACATGTTGCGGTCCTGTGTATTACAGTTTAGAGGGAATTAGGACCAGCAGCTTCATTTGATCGAGTTTGCCTACAATAACAGTTATCAAGCCAGCATCGATATGGCACCTTATGAGGCTTTGTACGGGAAGCAGTGTCGTACTCCATTGTGTTGGAGTGAGGTGGGTGAGCGTTGGCTCATTGGTACTGATTTGGTGAAAAGCACCACTGAGGATATTCAGATCATAAGAGATAGACTGAAGATTGCTCAAGATCGACAGAAAAGCTATGTAGATGTGAGGAGGAAGAGTCTTGAGTTCGAGGCTGACGATTGGGTCTTCCTGAAATTGTCTCCTTGGAGAGGAGTAGTTCGTTTTGAGAAGAGTGGCAAACTTCGGCCACGGTATATTGGTCCTTATGAGATCACAAAGAGAGTTGGTGCTGTGGCATACAGGTTGGAGTTACCTTCAGAGATGGCTAGAGTGCATGATGTCTTCTATGTATCTATGTTGTGGAAATATATTTCGAATCCATCGCATGTTTTAGCACCATATCAGCTTCCCGTATTTGACTTATGTGGAGGAGCCAGTGTAGATTCTTGATCGACGTGTACAGGAGTTGAGGCACTGAGTTACTCCGCTTGTAAAGGTCTTATGGCAGAATCATTCAGTGCAGGAAGCCACTTGGGAGACTGAGCAGCACATGCGAGAGTAGTATCCTCATCTTTTCAGTTACCAGGTATGTAAATTTCGAGGTCGAAATTTTTGTAAGGGCGGTAGATTTGTGACAACCCGAACGGTAAATCGTAGTTAATCGGCTTAATTCGCGAGTTTCACATATAATCGCAGTTTGTTGTAATTAATCGATTTGGCGGCCTTATTTGTGACTAAATTATCGGGTGAGAATTTGACATAAGTTCCTTCATGAGAGTTGTAGAGTTTATGATTTCGACCTCGTAGGAGTTTTCAAAGGATTTTTCCGATGTTCGATGAATATGTTATGAATATTTCCAACCGTTGGATTTAATCGTGTTTATCCGTTTGTATTCGATTCGTTTTCGACCGTTGATCGTTTTAGTCGCGAGTATAAATATCGAAATAGTCGTAAAATTGTCGAAAAGTCATATTTGGGCTGAGTTGACCAAAATTGGACCGTTGACCAAGTTTGACCAGCGTTGACCGAAGAGGAATTGCACCACCATTGACCACCGATCGACTTTTTGATTCCGGCCACTTCAGACCTCAAGCTTGGTATGGTTAGCTTCCTCTCGTGATTTCCTATTGTTTTGAACTTGGTTTGAGATGATTTAGTTGAGTTTTGAGGGAGAACCAACTTGATAAAGTTTCAAATTTTTGCCGGAATCGGGTGAGCTTTTTCCGGCCACTTTTGGGGTCAATGGGGTTGGGGGTTTTGCTCCCCTCAACCCATAGATGCTTTTGGGTGAAAGAATTTTGGAATTGAAGACCGTTTGAATTTTTGAGCTTGATTCCGACTGATGGGTTTCGAATTGGAGGTTGGTGTAGAAGGAAAAGTTGTTGGGCTTGAGGAGAAGATATGATCTGGAAATTTTCACCGGATTTGGCCACCGTTGACGTCGCGTCGCCGCCGGCGGTGGCGGTCAACAGCGGAGCTCCGGCTAGTTGACTTTTTTAGAATTTTAAGAAGTTTTATACCGTTTTACTCGTAACTGCGCCCCGATCGTAGTTTTGAGGTTATTAAATTGATTTGGGTAGTGAATTTTGTGTCGGGGGATAAGTAGAGTATTTATGGGATTTTCGACGATTTCGTTGATATTCGAGTTATATGTTTCCGGAAATGGTTGGTTTACGAGGTGTGGTTTAGAGTTTTGAATTGTGATTTTGATCAGTGGTATTTGTGATTATTTAGGAGATTGGGATCGTACGCTTGGCGAAGGATCTTCCGCCGTATCTCAGGATTAGCGCGTTTGTGCGTTGTGCTTGTCTGTGAGTGGACATTTATTTTCACTGATTGGTTGCGAGTCTTTTATATACGTTTTACGAGTTTGAGCATGCAGTTATGATTATGATTTATACGAGCATGTGTTTTATGAATATGCCTTTATAATTATGCAATACGAATATGCATTTACATTATGCTTAATACATTTGCATAGAAACTATTTATGATTTTGTTTACACAGAATACAGTCTCAGTATGTATGATATTATCGATATACTTAGCATCCCGACTGATCTCCGAAGATGTTTACCGGGGGGACTGTTACCCTAACCCGAGGCCATTTCTGACTGGAATCACGTGATGATCAGGGATCCTGCGATTCGGACTGTACTAGCGCGGATGTGTCCATGAGTGACCCCGCAGGATTTCCGATGCATGTTCTGTACGCGTAAGGAGTTAGAGTCTCCCTCGTGTACCATTTGATTTTATGCATCTAGACTCGCATATGTTTTATAACATATATATTATTCGGCGAAAGACATTTATTTTCGTCCACTCACTCTAACGGTTTATATGTCTTTCCCTGGGCTCTTTGTTTTCAATGCCCAGTTTGCAGTTTGGATTCTGGTGTCGCACGTCAAGGTTGTAGGCTTAGTATTCGAGCTACTTTTCATTCTCAGTAGGTTTCTAGTTTGGCCTACTAGTGGGTATATATGTAAATACTAGAGGTCACACTGAATACTCTGATGTTTATATTTTCTCATGATTTATCCCGGATTTCTGTAAAGTTACAGTTTTGTTTATTGTTTTACATTATGATATGTTTTTGAGAAATCCGGATGGGATTGGTGCCCACGGTTTGGCTTTTGTGGCATAGGATGAAGTGTATTTTTGGGTGCAAGTTAATGGTAACTTTGCGATATAGTGGAATTCTGCCAAAATTTCTATGATTTTTGAAAGTTCATGTTTTCAGAAGGAGTTTGATTCTGGGTTAGGCAACTAAACTGGGATCGGGTCTTTTCAACATGTGAAACAAAAGTATATCCGATTTTTAAATAAAGCATAAGTAGCTCAAAATTTTAAATTTTTTTTAAATTCATATTATTATTAATTATCATGTATAATTATATTTTACAAAGTTTAAATTATTATTAAAACCAACATAAAATAAGAAAATCTAAATATATAAAATTAAAACTTTGAGATAGGATTTTAACCACTGGAAATGATTGAAGTCCAGTGGTTAAAGTTCTAAAAATAGGTTTAAGAATTCATATAAGACTTTAACTATTTGAGATGATTGAAGTTCTAAATAAATAATGTCAAAAAGAAGTCCTTAAAACTTAAAAATAAGTTTACGACTGCATACAGAACTTCTCCATTAAAGATGCTCTCGTGGAGTCGTTCGAATCGAGCTACGAAATTGTTCGGACACGGAGTTCATAGTCAGCAATGAGTTCACCAGAGTAGGCTTGCAGTTCCCCGATGAGCTTCTCAAGCACTCGGTCAGAGTCGTGAGTGCTCTCAGGTCCAAACTCCGGGGGGATCCAAACGAAGACGTACAGCTGTTTTTAATGGCGGATACGGCGTACGGTAGTTGCTGTGTGGACGAGGTCGGAGCTTCTCACGTCGACGCCGATGCTGTTGTTCATTACGGCCACACTTGCCTCAGTCCGTCAGTACTCTTCAGTCTTCTTCTTCTTCTTCTTCTTCTTCTTCTTCTTCTTCTTCTTCTTCTTCTTCTTCTTATACTACTACTAGTACTCACTACTCTCCTCCCTCTCTCTCTCTCTCTCTCTCTCTCTGTCTCTCTCTCTCTCTCTCTCTCTCTCTCTCAGCTTGATTAGGTTGACTTTTGCAGGACAACGCTTCCAGCACTCTTTGTTTTCGGCAAAGCTCCCATTACTGTATCGCATTGTGCAAAGTGTCTATTGAATTATGCTTCACCAACTGGAAAGCCTGTTTTGGTAGCATCCTTGTCATAATCTTGTATTTAATATCATTCATCTTTGATTTGTCCTATGTCTCTTCTTGACCTCGGTCTACTTGTTAGGATGCATTTGAACATATGGATTCTACTTGTAATCAGTACAACTAATCAAAGCACACTACTTAATCTTGTTTGATTCCATTTGAAATCAACTTTGCAACTTTAAATCAACAAGAATTGAAGACCAAATAATTGACGTGAGTTGTGTGTTGTTATTTGGATCAATGTGGCGAATTCCTATTAAAGTGAACATGGCTTCATATGTGTTTCACCATTTTCCGTTCAAGTTACTAATTAGTTAATTCTGGATTACAGTGTTTTGTATGAAGATGACCAATCTGACTATAAATTTATCTGTAGGTTCTTTTTGGGTTGGATTATGCGCATTCCATAGACAAGATAAGAGAAGCTGTCATGGCAGCAGGTGGATCCGAGAACAAGCCACAGATTCAGTTTGCTAATGTAAGGTGTTCAGTAATGAATCCATCCAAAGATCCTAAAGTCTCTGATCACCTCCTAGGACCAACTGATGGCCTCACTAGTAGTAACAGTTTCGGGATGGTATCTGGTTATGTCTATAGCATTGGAGGCTTGGTTTGGGAATTACCTGATGGAAGCAAGATGGAGTATTACTTAGTTTTCTGGATTAGTTCGGATAACTCAGCCTTTGCAAATGTTGTTTTGACATATAATGGATGTGAAATAGGTACATAAATTTACATCTCTCTATGTGATTCGTTCTGAATGAATATGTGTCAAAGTTCATTTAATAAACCATTTGCATGTGGCCTCACCTATATTTTGTGAATTATGCTGATCTTTTCAAAAGATGTGAACTTGCATTTGGACTAATTATTGGTGGGTTTCAACTATGCAAACTAAAGAGCTTCTTTTTGCATGTATGAGAACTTTTGAATGTAACACTCTGTAGTAGACACTTTCCATTTAGGCAATCAGCATTTGGATTATCCATTACTCATTTAATGACCGAGGCAATCACATGTTCTAGCTATTAAAGCTATGTAAATGCAGTTATGATGTTTTTTTTAGTTCTTTAGTTTGTATGTGGAGCTTACGGAGTAAGCCATGATGATTCAAAAACTTTTGACGTACTTATATTGGTTGAACATAAATATTTATGAATGATACACAAACTTACACTGTACTTCCTCTGAGATCAACACTTGAATGATTTCAGGGAACAACATGACTGCTTCAAAGTTATAATATTCTTATCTTGCATTTATTAATTTTCTTTTAATTTCATTGACTAGATATATGTTGATTTTGGTCATTTTGGTTTTAGTTAGATATGACACATCAGAGTGCAGTATGGTTACAGATTTGTCTCAACAAAGAAGAATTCTTAAGTGCAGGTAGTATCTGAAAATTAATATTTTCGTTTGATAAATAATTTAGTGCAACGAACTAAAATAAAACAATATTGAGTTGGCGTGTGTGTTGAGATGGTGTCAAGATGTGAGTCTGCTAGAAAATATTGGTCTTTTTATTCTCACCATAAAACCCTTTATGTTTCACTAATTCCCTGCTCTTAGAAGACTTAGTTTATTTTGTCATGACATATTGTTTGTTCTTCTGCACTGCACTCTATTCATACCATACTTTCCTTTCGTGTTATTTAATGTGCAATATATCTTTTGAAGATATTACCTAATAGAGAAAGCAAAGGATGCTAACATTGTTGGGATCTTAGTAGGAACCCTTGGTGTGGGTATGTTATCAAGTTCCTCTTGTACTTATTCTGCGATAATCCACTGTTTTGAGTTCAGCAGTCAGTTACTTTTTTTTATTTTAGATAACATACCTTTCTAAGTTGCTATAAAACATCAAGTTTATTGCTATGTATGATCTATATCTACTTAATGGTATTTGTTTATTTTTCAAAAGATGTTCTGTGTTTCCTATTTTATGAATGATTGGTTCTGGATACAGGAAAATATGCTTGAAAATATGGGGAATAGAATATCGATTTTGGTTTCATTATACACCACTGGCTTACTGGTGATCTAAAAGTTTGTGTCTATCCATACATTTTTTTAGTACTTTTGAATTCTTCAATGTTTCATGATAAGCTGAACATAAAAACATTGATTTTTTATATTCTTTTTTCAGTTTTCGTATGACAATTAAAAGCTTTCTTAGATATGAACAGAAAAGCTTATGCTATGTACCAATTTGCTCTGTGGTATTCGACACGATGCATTATTGATGTCAATTTTGTTTGATATTTTTTTTATACTTTGTTACAACTGTGATGCAGCTGGTTAAATGAATATGATTCATCAGATGAAAGAGCTGATATCCGCAGCTGGAAAAAAAGTTTATACGCAATTTTTGGGAAGACCAAACCCTGCAAAACTTGCCAACTTTCCAGAGGTACAATTTTGGGACAAGTTAAGCTGGTATTTGCCATTTTCCTATATGAGGTTCATCATGTATGCAATTGTAATGAAGAATTGTATTTATGGCAGTGTGATATTTTCATTTATGTCTTGCGCCCAAACTGCTCTGATGGATAGCAAAGAGTATTTAGCTCCAGTAATTACTCCTTTCGAAGCGATGCTAGCTTGCAGCAGGTACTGCACTGCTGATCATCTGTCATCTGTATATGTACATCTTGGGTTCCAACCTTTTCCTTGTGTATATACTGTGTATGATTAAAAAAAATTGATTTTTACTAACGTGTGTAGATCAATTTAGTGTCGTAAGAAAATACCCAAACATGGCTGTGACGCCATATCTAATGGGAAGGAGTGGGAGAGCAGCAAGTTATGAAGATGAGAAAAAAAGGCAAGAGAAGCTAGAACAAATCTAAATAGAAAGATTGGGGGTGAAGTTGGTCATGGAGAATGTGCGGAAAAGCACTCAAGTACAGTCAAGGTAGAGAGCATACTATTGTCGATTCCACCTTTTGAGCTTAGGCAAGCTTGTTGCCAAAGAATCTTTTATAGAGGCTGTTCGTCAAATGCATCATATTGGTTAGTTCTAAACTGTCCTTTGCTTTCCTCCTCTCTCTCGATATGTTTTTGGATGTATAATTTTAACATTTATTTCCAGCCCCTGTTTAGGTTCACAGTTGTATGAATGATACTACGTTTAGTTACTATTTACCATCTATCCACTTGTCCTCCACAAAAATCCTGCTTTAGCAATCTTATAAGCAATATTGTGAGATGGCTCTACCGGATCATCCGAAACACAAGTGATGGGCAACCGTATTTTCTTGTTGCTATTTTATCAGCTTCGAATGGGTAATTAGTGGTTATAGCTAGACTCTGCACTACTGCTAGTTAAAAGGGTCAAGTAATTTTGACATCTGTGATTGTCCTGACCGTGTATCTCTTTCTGTGACAACCCGAATCGTAATCACACGTTTATTGAATTGTGTTATGCGTTATCACAGATTAGTCGCGTAATTAGGTTTGTTAACGACTACTTCATCAGGCGAGAATTTGGGTTAACTTCCTTCACGAGAATTGTAGAGAATTTAATTTCGACCTCATGAGAATTTTCGGGGAATTTTTTGGATAAGCGAGCAATGTTTTATCGAGTTTTGAAGTCGGTTGGTGAAAGTATTCAAAATGAATTGATTTAATTGTTGATTTAATAGTGACCGTCCGATCTTGATCAGATTGAACCGACCCGTTTTGGCCACCAAACTTCTCGCCGGCGGTGAGCTCGATTCCGGCCACCTTTGGCTGTGATTCCTTGATGGGAAATGTTGGGCTTGGTCCCATCTTTCTTTTGGTGGGTACATTACCGGAGGACGACGGAGGATCGCGTTGAACTTCGGCCGAAACCCGCCAGAATCGGCGGCATTGGTGGCGGCTCAAGACGGCGGCGTTAGAGGTCGAATTTATAGGGGTTTTGTAGCCTAAGGAGAGGCCAATCTATTGGGACCAGTCTCGGCCCTTGCCGTGGCCGGTGGTGGCTGATCGGAGAATGAAATTCCAGCAATGGTTTTTGAACTTTACGGTGAGATTTCGATGTTTTTCGGTTAGAATTGGGCTTAGTATTGAACTACAAAGTTGTTGGACAACATCCAGGTGCAGAGACCCTGAATTCAGGGGTTAGGGGGCCTTAGGGTTTAGGGTTTAGGGTTTTGCACTTAGACGACGCACATTCCCTTCTCCGTCGTCCTAGTGAGTACCTAGACGACGGAGAATGAGAATCTCCGTCGTCCAAGTGTACAAACCCTGAATTAAGGGGTTAGGGCCTTAGGGTTTAGGGTTTAGGTCGTCCCCGGTCATTTGTGTGTCCGTTCAATTATTCTGATTCAAGAATATAATTAAAAAAATGATCGATCGATTCGATTTGCTAGATTTAGGGTCGAGGATTTAGGGAGATAGCCAAAATACCCAAAAGGCAACAGTCTGTAATTAATTTCTCCGTTGTCCAGGATATATAATTCGGATTAATTAATTAATTTAATTTAGTTTACGTACGTCGGTCGATCCGATCTGATCGAGCATGGACGCGTGTAATTAATTAATTAAGTACAAAAAGTTGAAGATATACATACATATATACATTCTCCTCCTTATAATATTTATATTAATTATTGATCGATGATGCATCGATCATATATTACAATAATTACATAAATTAATTACCAAATAATTTTTCTCGTCTTAGTTAAGTAGTCATCATCATAATCCTCATCATCCTCGTCCCCGGTATCCGATTGCTCATCCTCCTTATCATACTCAACATTGTCCGACGAATAACCTGAGTCCTCGTCCGCGTCCTCATCCTGCTCGTCTTCTTCATCTTCTTCATTAATGGCATCGATAATCTCATCTTCAGTTAGATCTGTACAACCATTAGGCATGGGTAACCGTTCACCATCTTGAACCAGGTCCATTATATCAGAGCGGATGACAGAAATATTAGGCTCTTGATAGGCAGGAATGTCTCTTTCTGGTTCAGCAGCATCTTCAGTCGTCGCCGGTGTCCCTTCAATTGTCTCTGTATTCCATATTCCTCGATGAGAGATATGGTTCACTATTTTCCACCCTTCACCGGCTTTCGGATCATCGAGATAGAACACCTGCCGAACTAAGGTGGCGAGAGCGAAAGGCTCATCCTCATACCAGCTTGAGTTTGTATCGAATGATAATAGTCCCAGGTCTTCCTTTGTACGCTTGAACCATCTGCACTTGAATAGGAAAACGTTGACATCATTCCCGTAACATAGCTGAACCACATATACAATAGCCCCGTAATATAGATCATTGTCTTTCCCAAACGCTACCCCACTGTTTTGTGTTCTTCTTCCTTCATCTCGGGCCAATGAATGGAACTTTACACCGTTCACAAAACATCCGGGATAAATATAGTACGTGTTTAATCGGCTTCCCTGCTAGCAAGTGCTTTGGCCATGACCACCACCCCCCGTAGTTTTCAGATTTTTGCAGATCAATCATCTGCGAAAAAGGGCAAATTAATATAAGGGTTTACTTTCTACAAACATGATCGATATGTATATAAATTACTAATTAAATACCGAGACGTACGTACATACCCATTGGAAGAAATAATCGGGAAACTTCTTCTTAATTATTTTCTCAATCCACGCCGAACTCTTGTTTTGATTTAATACCTGAAGCCTCTCCCTGTATGACATCATGTACGGCTCAACTTTGTTACAGTCTCGCAACACTACCCAATGTGCCTCAATAAGTTCTTCCCGTGTTAACGATTCCTTTAATACTCCTCTAAACGGTCGGACGACATTGGTGACGACAGAAAGATTGATGCGGGCACTGCGATCGGAGGCAGTGGGAGGTGGTGGATCTTTGAGGTACCTGTTGCAGTAAGTAACACACTCATGCATTAGGTATGTCTCTGCTATGGAGCCATCCGGGGCCGACCTGTTTTTGACGAATGACTTATACTATCCAAGCTGTCTACAAAATCAAATGTACAATAAGAATAAGTACATATAGCTAGCTAGTAATCTCCAGTGGAACAAATTATGAATCGAAAAACCTGTATAATTAATTAGTTGTACGTACCTTTCTTGAGGATACATCCAAGTGTACTGGATCAGACAAAAAATGAGCACCTGCTCGGGCAGGTGGATCATTAGGTAAATCATTATGTCAAAGAAAGCAGGGGGAAAAATCCTCTCTAGTTTGCAAATGATGTGCACAATTTGTTGTTGCAATTCCACCACATCTGACTTCTTTAATTCTCTGGCGCATAACCTCTGCCACCATCTGCACAATGCCACTATTGGTTCTACGACGTCACGAGGCAAGTATGGTCGAATTACCTCTGGAATCAGACGTTGCAGCATAACGTGATAGTCATGTGTCTTTAGACCAACAAACTTGTGTTGCACCTCGTCCACTGCTCCAGTTATAGTAGCTGCATACGTAGCCGGATAACGAACGCCCTTAAACCAGTGAAATACAGAACGTCTAAGTGTCGGCTTCACTGTGTAAGGTGCAGCTGGCATCTTGTTGTACACTCCTTTCCTATCCCTCCTCTAGCACAAGGGACGACGTAGATTCATTGATTCCAAATCTTTGCGCGCTTTGGGAGTATCTTTAGTCTTGAACTTAATACCGAGAATTGTTCCGACCACGCTGTCGCACACATTCTTTTCTATGTGCATCGCGTCCAAGTTGTTCCTCAGCTTCAACTTCGACCAGTAAGGGAGTTCAAAGAATATACTCTTGTGATCCCAATAGCTCAGATCATGTAGAGAAATTGGATTGCATTTATTTACATCCGCGTCATTGGTCAACACACCAAAGTCGAAATAGCTCAACCTCTCTAAAATCTCTTCGCCCGACCAACTACGGGGTTTAGGATTGTTCTCTACCGTCCCGTCGAAATGAGTTTCATCCTGTCGCTATGGGTGGTCGTGAGGAAGCCATCTACGGTGACCTAAGTAACACACATTCCCCGCGTGCCAACTAGAGTTCACGTCGTCCAAACATATAGGACATCCATTATATCCTTTTGTCCTGCAGGCTGCCAACATCCCATACGCTGGAAAATCGCTGATCGTCCACATTACGGCAGCCCTCATCGTGAACATCGTGTCAGTGAATTTGTCATAAGTTGGGACTCCATTTTCCCACAACAATTTCAGCTCGTCGATCAAAGGTCTGAGGTAGACATCTAAGCACTTCCCTGGAGATTTAGGACCTGGAATTAGTACAGTAAGGAAATTAAATTCCTTGTTCATGCACATCCACGGAGGCAAGTTGTACGGCATCAGAATAACTGGCCAAGTGCTGACGGCGGAGCTATTACTTCCCCAAGGATTGAATCCGTCTGTAGATAGGCCGAGTCTAACATTTCTAACCTCTGCAGCAAAGTCTCCAAATTCTCTGTCGAAATGTTTGAAACCCTCCCCATCTGCGGCGTGTCGCAGGACATCGTCATCTATTCACTTTTCTGTGTACCATCGCATCGCCTCTGCTGTGTGTAGAGACATGTACAGGCGCTGCAATCTGGGAATCAAGGGAAAATATCGAACAACTTTCACATGAATTCTCTTTTTCGAACTCTTCCTATTCACCTGGAATCTGCACTGGCCACATACGGGACAATAGTCCAAATCTTTATACTCTTTGTAAAAT
Source organism: Geum urbanum (assembly GCA_946800695.1). Classification (NCBI taxonomy): domain Eukaryota; kingdom Viridiplantae; phylum Streptophyta; class Magnoliopsida; order Rosales; family Rosaceae; genus Geum; species Geum urbanum. The sequence goes on along the minus strand of OX327003.1, from coordinate 22,294,950 downwards.
AGCACACAATCATTTGGACATGCGTCAATTATCCTGTACTTTAGGCCGAGGCTGCTCAAGATATTTCTAACCTTATAATGAGATTTAGGAAGATTGTGATCATCAGGAAGCAACTTACATATTTGCTCCTGAATTTCGTCAAAAGCACTCACTGACATTTTGTGCTTCACTTTTATCTTCATTTGCTCCATCACATATTGCAACACATTCTCTCGACATCCAGGGAACACCGGGGTCTGCGCTTCAAGTAGCATCCGGTTGTACTTATCCATCTCACTGGTGTCAGTGGCCAAGCTAGCAGCGGGGAATGTGTCATCATGCTCATTAGTGGTACTGTAACCTCTGTCTTGGTGTTAGTGTCCACCATGACTACATCCCGGAAACGTATCATGGACCAAATCTGTAGTTGGGTTGCAAGCTGAGGGTCCGGCACCACTGCCGCTAGATGAGGCACCATGGTAACTGTACCCTGAACTGAAGTCTGCTGCGCTGAACTCTACTGCTTCACCATGCTCACTCCATGTAGTGTAACTCCACATCATACCATTTTCGTACAGGTGTTGCACCATAACATTAACCTCCACATACTGACAATTAAGACATTTCTGGCACGGACACCTGAAACGCTTCTTTCCCTGACCATGTTCTATCGCAAAATTCACAAATTCGCTAATTCCATCCATATACCGGACATCACATCTATTCTTCAACTTCATCCAACTCTTGTCCATACTGCTACAAAATATTATAATTAATTAATTATTACATATATATATATATATTAGTCCATTAATTTACGCTTAATTATACGTACTCGATCTACATCGATCCATCAATTACGTACATAATTTAATCTTTATATACAGGCTAATGACATTTCATGTATGTACGTTTTCACTAAATCTCTATTAATTAAGGCAGAAGGCCTTAGGGCAGTTGAGAAGGTAGAACTTTCATATTTCCTTAAATTACCCTCCATCGATTAATCTATTCAACCCTCAGATACAATTGAAATGGGGTAAAACAGTATGAAAAGAAACTGCTCACGGAGAACAGTTGACATAGAAACTGCTCTGAGATGGAGTTGCGGTCAACCTCTCCCTCTCTTCGAAAATTGCTCGATTGCAGTTAACCTTATTTCTCCAAAAATTTCCGTAGAACTTCTGGGCAAGTATCTTCCAAAACGAAGAAGAAGAAGAGAGATTCATATAGAGATTCTCCCTTATCCCCGTTGGCAATTTCATGGGTTCCGCTCTCTCACCACTGCTCTTCCCAATCATCCTCCTGAAAACCATATTTCACTCTCCTCACCCTCATCGGTCTCGCCGCATCGTGGATCTTCCTCTACGCGTCGCGGCCGTCGGATCAGCCCCTGGTGATCATGGGCCAGACGTACTCGGATATGCAGGTGCTGTTTGGGCTGGGCCTGGTGACGCTGATCGCGATCTTGGTGACGAGCGTGCTTTCGCTGCTCATTACGGCGGTCATGGTCGGGGTTGCGATCGTCTGTGCTCACGGCGCGTTTAGGGATCCTGAGGATCTGTTCTTGGACGAATCGCAGCCGTTGGGTGCTGGTTTCGCTAACGTGTTCAGTGGGGCTGCTTCATCTGCTGGCGCCAGCATGATGTCACGTGTCTAGGCTGTGTGATAGTCTGGAAGGGAAAGGTGTACAGAGTATAAGATACTCCGGTGGTGGACTCAAAATCAAAACTGCTTTGGTGGATTCATTTCATTTTGCCGAGGGTTTTTTGCTTTTCTTTTTCCTATGTTGTCGGTAGAGATTCATTGATTGATAGATAATTCCGGGTGTGAGTTTCAGATAAGGCTTTCGGAAAGAGTTCTCATTACTCTCGATCGGTGAAGATGGTAGCTTGGAGACTCTCCTCCTTACTGTGTCGCTCTCTGTCTTCTGGTTCTGCTTCAAAGCTTCTCTCTCAAAGTCAAGGTGATACCTCCTTTACCTTTCTGGACGTCTTCTATTTTGCTTTCATCAGTTTAATGGCCTTTGTTTCTTTCTTTACTCTGGCTGATGATGGCATGCAACTATGTCTGGTTTTATATGCTTAGTTTAGTTTAGCTTTGTTTCCCCAATCGAAACAGGTGTGTAATTGGGCATTCTATTTTGTTTTTTTGCATGGATATGAAGCCGGATTAGTGATTGGGAACACGAGGTCGAGACGGTGAGAGAGGGAATTATCACTAATTGAGCAGCTTTTCAATTATCATGCAAGGAAGACACGAGGTCGAGACGGTGAGAGGGAGGGAGACCCGAACGATTCGACCCATGGTGAAGGAGCGAACGACGGGAAAAGAATCTTTGTCTTCTTTCATCTTTGTTATTATTCAATTTATAATCGTAATCTCACAACAGGAAGAATTGGGTTCATCTCCTTGGAGATCTGAGCCATGATAATCTTGATGAAGCTAAGTTTTATCTGTATTTCCATCTGAAAATTTATATTCTGGGTTTACATCGTAGTTTCAAGCAATTTTCTTTTTCCTCCGATGGATTGTCAAATGGTTAAGGATTGAAGTGTAATAAAACTATACCAAAAAAGAGGCAGGTGAATTGAGTCTGTTCCTATTTAATTCGTTAGCCGAAATGTATTTAAGCATGGAGCTGTGCCGTGAATAATTGCCACTCCAATATAGTTTACTATTCGAGTCTGATAGTGATGAGCAGAAATCCTCTTTTCATGAGTTTCTTCTATAAAGTAGTGCACATGGTTGTACAATTTTTTTATACTTCATTAGACATTTGCAGATTCGCTAATGATCTCAATAAAATGTTAAGTGATTTCCAATGAAATTTGTGAGTTTTAAGTACAAGGGACTTGAATAGATTGTTAGTGATTGGTACTGCATTAACAGGACATAGAGAATGTTTATAAGTACAAAGCATTAGTTATAGGGGTATATGATGCTACTTCAGATTATCAGTGATTGATATTTTGTTATTTTTTAAATAGTTTCTATTCGTGTGTTTTTCGTTCTATTTTCATATGCACTAACACTGCATTTATTATCAATGATTGATCATTTTTTACATAGTGTTGACTTAATATGAAGTAGGCTAATATTATTTTACAAATTTTATCATCAATCATTGGTAATTCTTCACACATCTCAATTAGATATGTGTTCGAATAATAGAGATCTCGATTAGATCAGTATTCGAATAACAGAGATAGGCCTGAAAGTGCACGATAGTCTCTGTCATGAACAATGGACTCAAGCAATTAAGTGAAAACTATATAATAGCACACTTTTAAACAAGAAACCGATAAATCGCACGCGCGAGCGCGACGCTTTTCGCACGCGCATATGCGCGTGCAGGAAGGCTAGTATATATTAAGCAAATTTTAACTGCGTACGGACCTGCTGGCCTTCTTGATATCAGTTAATTAAGCTAGCTAGCTAGTCAGCGGAGATTCTGATCCTGATCCTTCTCCTTCTCCTTCTCCCTTCTCCTTCTTCTTCGATCTTTAAAATTTCCCGCGAGACATAGGATGAAATTGAATGAAGAGAGTTTGGCATCGGGCTTATATAATGCTTCACTTAGACGACGGAGGTGTCGGTACGTTGTCTAAGTGGAAGTTACTCGGACCACGGCGTGTCGGTCCGTTGTCCAGGTGATCACCTGGACGACGGAGAATACTCCGAGGTCTAGGTGGTCACCTGGACGACGGAGATGGTATTCTCCGTCGTCCAGGTGATCACCTGGACAACAGAGAAGTCTCCGAGGTCCAGGTGATCACCTGGACGACGGAGAATACCATCTCCGTCGTCTAGGTGACCACCTGGACCTCGGAGTCTTCTCCGTCATCCAGGTGATACTTGGACGACGGAGACTTCTCCGTCGTCTAAGTGTCACTTGGACCACGGAACAATTACGTTTCCGTGGTCTAAGTGCTGTTTTCTTGTAGTGGTTATTCGAGTATACGAGATCCTTGATGTTGTTACTCACCAGATTACGATCTTTGCTATTCAGTATGAACCCGATGATCAGATATTAATTTTAATCGTGGTTTCAGGATATTGAGTTAATGGGCGTGTTAGATGAATAATTATGTAGATCGACAGGTTTTTAGCTTTGTAATTATCCTGGAAAAATCGGTGAGTGGGCACCTTTATTGCAAGTTCTTATTTTATCACAATGCTCTACAATTTATTTTAGAGCTTTTAAATTACACTTTTCAGTATATCTTTTAAGCGTTATTTTTGGAGGTTTCTATGTGATGGTTTGATTAGGTGCATCGATGCTCTAGCTATTCGGCTGATCACCGGATAGTTTAGTCAGGGGAGGTTAGGTGGCATCGTCTGACTTAGATCGACTCAGGTTAGATGGCCTGGGAACGATCTCGTCACATTTATTTTATTTGCGTATTCTATTGATAGTCGTACCGGGTGAGAGGCTTAGAACGACTATCCCTCCATTGCATATCAGTTATTTATTTTGAACTCGCATTATTTCTAGAAAATAGCGGAAAGACATGAAATTATAGTTGAGCGAATTTATACAGATTGTTACTAGATTTTGTCCACTCACGCTAACGCTTTTACATTTTATTTGTCTTTCCCTGGGCCCTTCGGTTTATCAATGCCCAGGTTGCAGTGTGTATCATGGGGATGCTGAATGTCGTCGAGGGCGTCGAGTTCACCATTTCACCAGTCAATTCCTTCAGCTGTAGGTCTCAGCTTACTGTTAGTATGTCTCTTGTGTTATTGATATCACCTTGGATACTAGTTTTGTAGTATCGTCTTAATAAGACTCTTGTGAATAGGTTGTCACTCGTATAGTTGTCGAGTTGAGTTTCTTTGTATGTGAATCCATATTTACTGGAAGTATGTTTTCGAATTCTGATTAATGTATCAGATTTGAATTCCAGTTTTATGTTGAGAAATCCGGATGGACATCGGTGGTCCACAGTTGTTTGTGGGTTTATCTGCGGAGTGTCAGTTTTTCTTGCAGGTTTTTGGTGGTCTCCTTTTCAAGGGAAGTTATGTCAAAAATTTCACAGAAAATCGTAGATTAGGATCAGTCGTTAGGGCTTGATTCTAGATTACTATTTAATCTAGGGTCGAATCCTCTCACTTTCGGAATAATACTAGATGCTCACTACGTGCCTGTGCAGCTGTGCAAGACTCTTGGAAGGTTGAAACTGTAATGCCGTGCACAGACTGATCATGGACAACTTTTGTTGAGTACGTGCTAGCTAGGCAAGGCAGGCAGGGGTGGCTGCTATTTCTCTACAAATTTATACTGGCCTTCGTTTCCATTACGGCATGAATGGATGAATTAGTATGAATACGAGAGTTGAACCTTGCCTTGACATTCTTGGCAATATTTGGGACAAACTGAGCGATGCTGCATAAAATCCATAAATTACGCGCTCACCGAAACATGAAACTTCTCCTTGTTCTATTTTTCTTTGTCTCCTTCCTCCGTAATTGATGGTACAGTCTACCAGAAAATTCAGTTGTTTTTGTTTTAGTTTTTTCTTCAAAAATGAACTCCTGATAGAATATGCTTATGTGTATAATGTATATCCATTTTACTGAAAATTCCTCTTACGTGTTAATGCACAAACGCTGCAAATCAATAGAAGTTAAAAAGAGTCGCAAAATTAAAGGTTTTTTTGTAAGAATGTTAGGCAAATAGACCTTGAAATCAAACGATTCTTGGCATCTCTTTATCTAATGATGATGACTACGGTCTCTATCATAAGTGACCAAACCGTGCCTCGTACTCTATATATACTAGTCAAAGTCAATCCTCCAATGTATGAAATTTCAAACCAAATTGTAAGTTTTCTAGATTGATCTTGTTGTGCATGCACATTCATAACCAGCTAGCAGTACTCGCTCATTTATGCATACATAATGTCCTATAAATACCCCAATTCCACCGTGACCTAAATCATCATATACTTCATATATAACACAAACACCGGCAAAATTAAGATGGCTTTCCACACTTCAACATTTGTAACAGTCGTTGCAGTGCTAGGACTAGCATTTGTAGCACAAAATGCAATAGCTCAGACTGTGGGAGATATCGTCACAGAGGACTTCTTCAACGCAATTATTAACCAGGCTACGGGCGCTGACTGTGTCGGAAAGACCTTCTACACCAGACAAGCTTTTCTCGACGCCCTCGGCCCTTACCCCGACTTTGGTTCTGGTTCCCCTGATGAGTCTAAACGGGAGATTGCTGCTTTCTTTGCTCATGTCACGCATGAGACTGGCCGTATGGTTCCATCTGAGTTTTATCCACTCTAAATTAATACACCTAATTCATGTAATAAAAGTAATACTTGATTAGTTTGTTAATCTATATATGTTATGGCTCCCATGCAGATCTATGCTACATAGAGGAGACAAATCGCGACGTATACTGCGACCCATCGTTTACGAACTGGCCATGCAACCCGGACAAGAAGTATTATGGGCGAGGACCTCTCCAGCTGACCTGGAACTACAACTATGGTGCTGCCGGAAATGCCAACGGCTTTGACGGCTTGAACTCCCCCGAAACAGTGGCCTCGGACCCTGTGATCGCATTCAAGACGTCCTTGTGGTACTGGATGACCAATGTTCACTCAGTTGTAAGCCAAGGTTTTGGAGCCACTACTCGAGCCATTAACGGAGCTGTGGAGTGCGATGGCAAAGCCCCGGACAAAGTTCAATCTCGCGTCAACTATTACAATGAGTACTGCACCCAGCTTGGTGTTGCTCCTGGTGATAATCTCTACTGCTAGATTCACTTGTATGCTCATATATAGATACGGTTATCCACCATTCTGGTTTACTAGTTAAGTGGAATAAATGAATAAAAATGCAGAACTATAGGTACTCAATAAAGCATGCATGTCAACTAAAGCCATGAAAGGAGAGACTACCTCCTATTCGTGTAGTCCACTCTCAATCTTTAATAAAAGGGAATGGCACTCCTTTATTTACATTTCACACTCCGGCCTTTTTCATCACTCTCATTATCTCCGCTTCTCTAAGAGAGTATTTCACAGGCTAGGATCAAAATCTATATACTAAGACCAACTGCGATCAATTTGCAAATAACTAGCTAGGGAGATCTGTTTAGAATTCGTTTTCATTTCCTTGTTATCATTCCTTACCTTGTATATATAGTTGTTGTATTTAGACACGCTCACAATACCAATACGACTTATAAGTACGAGGCATGCATCCAAACTATCAAAACCAGCATATATATAGTTTAGCATCTGCAATCTACCTTCCGTGCAGCAACAATTTCATTACATCAATTAATTATGGGGACGAAATTTTCAGAAGGCAACAAGCCTGAAATCTCCAACCGCTATTTTATTCATCTGGTTGCATCTCTTATGCTGAAGTCTGAACACAGCATAAGATGCAAACAGATTACTACGTAGTAGTATAAAATAGATTCACTACATCACAGACACTTTGATTATTTCATCAAATGTTTCATTCCATCGGATTCACAACATCACAAGCACCTTAACCCCTTACACAATGCCGCCCCCAATCCATCCTAGCCCCATGCAGCCTACACAGCATAAGAGATGCAAACAGATGTACTACGTAGTAGTATAAAATAGATTCACTACATCACAGACACTTTGATTATTTCATCAAATGTTTCATTCCATCGGATTCCCAACATCACAAGCACCTTAACCCCTTACACAATGCCGCCCCCAATCCATCCTAGCCCCATGCAGCCTATAGGGGTCAAGACTTAGGTGAACGCAAACCTCAAGGCGATCAAGGTTGAGATCGGATGTAAGTGTAAGAACCCGACTCCAATTTAGCTGCCTAAACTAGGATGAGGTCCTAGTGACACTACTAACTAGGGTTTTCTATCAATAAACTTCTCGTAGAACAGTGGAAACAAAACTAAAACTAATTTTTTTTCTAAGGTCCACAGATCAAGAACCTACACAAATCATAAGATGAAATTGATTTAGCGTGAGTGGACAAAAAATATAGTAACGTAAGAAATATAAAAAGTTACTTTTATGCCTCTCTTACTGAATTTCAATGAAAAACTAGAATGCGTATATTTAAAATCATAAGACGAAACTGAATAGCTGAGAATAAACTACATGATCGACTATGAACTCGAAAGGCTAACCGTGAAATATGAAATCAACGGGCTGAGAACTAAATCTGAAATCACAATCTAAATCTGAAATGTCTAGTAAAACCGATGACTGAGGTACGTATCCATCTCTCTAGCCATCAAAAACCGAAATCCACTGACTGAGAAATGACATCTCTAGTCATGGAGTGTCATTTAGGAGCCTATCATCCAAGACGACACGTGACTCGATTTAATAATGTATCAGGATTGAACTACAATCTTGAAATGACTACCTGAAAGCCAGCCAGGTAACATATATGCACATATATAATAATCTTAAATATACATTTACATGCATATATATGTACATATACATATATATATATATAAATCTATAGCCTCCATGACAAGACTTACTCATCTCCCAATAAGACATAATAAATGAACTAGTAACTGACATATGAAGCGTATGCACCAACTGATCCTGATCCTTCTCCATCTCCTCCTTCACCGCTGCTCTAACTCCAAGCAGTCACTCTGAAGATCCACCTCCATCCATCCATGAAAGATCGTCAATAAAAGCCCTGCTTTACACGCCTCCGCCTCCACATGCAAAGTCGAACATGTATACAGAAAAGGACGAGCCATAGCTGCTACAAACTCATTATCATGGTCTCTTACCACAACACCAATACCACCCCTCCGAGACACAGCATGGAATGCACCATCTATGTTAATTTTAAGTCTTCCACTAGGATGCCATCTCCACCTTTGTTGCACCCTCCTCAATTTACACATTCTCCATATGTGAACATTCTGGTACTCCTCAAGGAAATTGCAAGCCCATGTGATCACGTTGCATGGAACCATAGCCCCTCCATTCCAAACTGCATGGTTTCTCTCGTAACAAATACTCCTTAATTAAACAAAACAAAAATCTAATTGTCTCTAATTGCCTAATAACTAACATACCTCACCAAGCCATTCTACAACATGCATGGCTCTACAATTCAAGCAACTTTGACTCCGTATCTCCTTCACCTTCAAATAGTCCTGAAAGAGGTGTAATGCCTCCTCCACTCTCATACCACACAAACCACATCTAACACCATCTAATTGGACCTTGCGATTCATAGCTTCTCTAGTAGGCAAGATACCTCTCAGAAACTTCCAAACAAAGGATCTGATTTGGAAGAACATGCGCATTCCACACCGAGAACCACAACCGCTTTTCTTGATCACCACTTCCTGACCCCGATGACACTTCAAACTTCCTTGCAACATGACATTCACTTTAAACCGTATATCTCCATTTCTTCTCAAAATGTCATACAACCTTATTTTTATAACTCGAAGGCTCAAAGGCATACTAGCAATAAGTTCCACTTCTTCCTCTATAAACAACTCCTTCAACAAAGGCACAATCCACTCTAATTCATACACATCAATTAGAGCTTCTACCGTTATATCCTTCGTCCCTATCATTAGGGTAGAAATTGGTTTAAAGGAGTTAGGTAAAGGAATCCATGGGTTATCCCATATATTGACATCCACCCCATCCCTAATCTGTACCTACAACCCCTTTCGAAGTAACTCACGTCCTGCTAAGATACTCTTATAGGCGAACGATTCTCCTGCCTCCTTTGTAGCATGCATAAAATCACAATCCGAGAAATAATGTGCCTTCAAAACCTGGGACAACAAAGAATCAGGGCTATAAATAATTCTCCAACCTTGCTTTGCAAGCAGAGCAAGGTTGAACTTGTGCATATCCCAAAACCCCAAACCACCTTCGCTCTTCGAACAACATTGTCTCTTCCACGAGAGCTAGTGTATCTTTTTCACATCTCCCATATCTCCCCACCAAAATCTAGTCACCACTCTATGCATCTCATTACACATATGGATCGGAAGTTCAAAGTTCATCATAACATAAGTCAGAATAGACTGCACAACCTCCTTAAGAAGCTCCTCATTGCCTGTTGTAGTTAACATATTTCCTTCCAACCCTCCACTCACTTCTTCACTTTCTCCAGAATAAAATCAAACGACACTTCTTTAGAATAACTCACCTTTGTCGGCAAGCCTAAATACCTATTACTGATGTATTTAGACACGTGGCTATAGTTCTATATTTGATAGTTGCCTTGGTTATATAGGAAAATTCTAGTATGTTTTAATACATAGCATACATCAACTTGTAAATTAGTTCTCAAAGTTGTAAAACGATTAGTTTAACTTGTAATTTAGTCCTAAAAGTTATAAAAATATTTTTGATCAAGTGATTACTACTATTGAACTACAATTACAAGAAAAATACTCATTTTACAACTATTTGAATAAATTTACGAGTTGATGCATAACATATATTAACTCACTGTAGCCTTCCCCTAGTTATATATGCCTAGGGCTGGACACATAGGCCCAAAAATTCCAGTCTGACCCCGTTTCGAGCCATCCTGCATAAGGACGGTATGAGTTTGGATTTTTCAAATAGAAGACCCATCCTATCCCGTCCTGTTTAAACAAAATGGGACGGATTTGGGTTTGTTCTTCAATGTAAATAATATCCCAGCCTCACTCAAATATTATATCCAAAATAATACAACCTTAACAAATCTTCAAAGAATAAATAAACTACTACATTTTTTTAAATCCTCATTTAGCTCCCATTGTTTTTCACCGCCGTATCTCACTCTCTTCCCCGACTTCCATTCTAGTTGGTGGAGTTCCAAGGTTAAATTTTATACTTTCTTCATTATTTTGATCAATTATTTCTTTGAGTTTGGCTGTCACTTAGTCATCTTTCATAATTGATTAAGCTACCAGAAGCAAATGGTACATATATTTGGGGCATAGAGTACATATTTGAAGCTTCTATGTATACACTTGCAATTTTTATTCTTTTTAAATATATGGAAATCCAAAAATGAACCCGTTCTGAACCAATCTCGTTTGGATTCGATTCCTTCTTGAGTTTCATTTTTAGTATGTCAAATCCCTTTCCATTCCATCCCGTTACAAATTTTTGGAATTGATGTGATTTCTATCTTGAACTAATCCATTCCATCCCATGTCCATTCCTAACTAGGTGGTTGTCCGCCGCGTTGCACTACCACCAAAAACACTTTAGGCGATGAAAAAAATTCGTCAGCCTGTTAGACATTTTCATCGTCTAAAGTAAAAGTCAACAAACTTTCGTCGGCTAAAGGTCGTCAGTAAAGACTTTAGCCGACGACAATAGTAACGGTCATCGGCTAAAGTTTGCACTTTAGCTGATGACAAAATTTTCATCGGCTAAAATACAGACTTTAGCTGACGACTTTTTTAGACTTTTGCTGACGAAAATCTTTATATATCGTCGGCTAACGTTTTTGTATATCGCCGGCTAAAGTCTTTGTATATCGTCGGCTAAAGTATATATTTTTCTGAAGAAAAGAAAACTACAGATGCCACAATAGACAACAACACTTAAAATGAAAACAAAATACACTTTCATTAAGAAACACAATTTCACTAAAACCCTAAATATCAAAACAAATCTCAAATTTTAAAGTTTACCCGAGGAATTTCTAGCCGGTGTTCTGGGAATAGAAATCCAGAATCTGCAAATTTCACAATAGCCAACAACACCTAAAATGAAAATAAAACACATTTTCATTAACAAACACAATTTCACCAAAATCCTAAATTCCAAAATAAATCTCAAATTTTAAACTTTACCCGAGGAATTTCTGACCGGTGGAGGCCGCAAGCGGTTAGGCAGCGGACAGAGAAAGAAAGGGCGGCGAATTGGGCAGCAGACATAGAAAGAGAGGGCTGGGTTTTGAGAGAGACCGAGAGCTCTTCGGCTGGGAAGAAACATATCGATTTAAACTCAAGGACTTTAGCCGATGACAAAAAAAAATCGTCGGCTAAAGTAGAGCTTATGAAAATGCATTTAAAAAATTGTCTGTGACGACCTAGTACAGAATTAGAAGTGTAATCAGCTTAATTCGTGAGTTAGCGCATAATCGCAGTTCTCCGATAATTGATTGAATCGCCGGTCTTGATCACGACTTAATTATTGGCCGAGAATTTGAGTTGAGTCTCTTCTCGAGAGTTGTTGTACGCGTGATTTTGAGTTCGTGGGCGGTTCCGGATTATTATTTCGACGACCGGGGAATATAATATGAATATTTGAAATTTCAGAGTATTGGCGAGTTTATCTGTTTGTATTCGAGTCCATCCGAATCGTGATTGTGATCCGTTTTGGACCGTTGATCGATCTGAACCGTAAATGTAATGGTTATCGACTTGATTTACGAGTTTCGCGATTAGTCGCGATTTCAACGTAATCTGTTAATATGGCGGCTTCGTTAGCAACTAAATTATCGGCGAGAATTTGATTTGGGATCCTTCGCGGAAGTTGTAGAGAATTTAATTTAGATCTCGTGGGAACTTCTGGAGGATTATTCCGAGTTACGAGGAATAAGTTGTGAATAATTTCGGCCGTCGGATATTGTCATATTTATCCGTTTGGGATTCGATACGCGTACGATATAAATACGGGAGAATACTTGCCGATTTTGGAAACTTTCCATTTTGGGAAATGTGGCCGATTGACCAGTTTGACCCGTGGGTCAAAACTGACCCATTCCAGGCCTATTTTTGTTTGCCTTCGTTGAGATTGATTCCGGCCTCTTTTGGCCGCGGTGTCTTCATGAAAGTTGTTGGGCTTGAGCTCCTCTTTCTTTTAATAGGTCATTCGTTCAATTTGGTTGCCGGATGAAGAAGTTATGGCTTGTCAAAGTTTGGGAATTTTGGGTATTTTCCGGCGAGATTTCGTGATGGTTGGAGGTGGCTTTTCCGGCCGATTTGGTGGCTCCTCTTTAAGGGGTTTTGTTAGCCTCGAGCCAAGGAAGCTATTCCAAGTGGTCTTGAGGGTTTCCATGGCGGGAGGAGAGAGATCCGTCAATTTGAAATTTCGGTAAGGGTTTGGAACTTTGAGTTGATTTTTGGAGTTTTTCCGGTCAAAATTGGCCTTAACTTATAACTGGAAAGTTGTTGGAATCGTCGAGATCTTCAAAACCATAGGTAGCATGACATTTTCTGGGCAAATCTGAAATTCCGGCGGCCGGAGGCAGCGGCGGCGTCGCCGTCCGCGGCGGCGACTTTTCGCCCGACGTGTTTTTCGACGAGTTATATGTCGTTTCACTCGGAATCGCGCCCCGATCGTAGTGGTGAGGTTTGTTTTTCGATTTAAGAATCGGAAATTATAGCGAGGTTTTGTGGTGTGATTATCAGATTTTAACGATTTCGTCGATATTGAATTATACGTTTCCGGGAACGGTTGTTTCTCGTGATATGATTTGAGGTATCGAGTTATGATTTTGAGGAGTGGATTTTATGATTATTCAGGGGTTCGTGATCATTCGTTTGGCTAGGAATTTTCCGCCGGATCACAGGATTAACGCGTATCGCGTTACGCTCGTCTGTGAGTGAACCTTTCTTTTCACTGATCGATTGCGAGTCTTTATATTACATTTTACGAGCATGAGCATACGTTTATGATTATGACTTATACGAGCATGTGTTTTACGATTATGCATTTACATTATGCTTTATACGTATGCATGAAACTATTTATGATTTGATTTATATAGAGTACAGTCTTAGTATATGTGGTTGTATTGATACACTTGCATCCCGGCTGATCCCCGAGGATGTCTACCAGGGGGGAACTATACCTTGTGTCGATGTATTTCCGGATGGGTACAGATTTCTGTTTCTTGTGCCGATGTATTTCCGGGTGAAAACAGATACCTTGACCTGAGGCCTTTCTGGCTAGAATCACGTGTGGGTCTGGGATCCTGTGATTCGGACTGTACTAGCATGGATGTGTCCTTGAGCGACCCCGTGGGATTTTTACATGCATGCTCTGTACGCTGGAGGGGTTTGTGTTCACCTCGTGTACTATATCATATTCTTTCAATTTGACTCGCATATGTTTTTTTATAACATATTTTATTAGGCGAAAGACATTTATTTTCGTCCACTCACTCTAACGTTTTATATGTCTTTCCCCTGGGATTTTCGATTATCGTGCCCAGTTTGCAGTTCGGACTCTGGTGTCGCACGTCGTGGTCGGAGGTATAGTGTTCGAGCTACCTTATTTCTTCCAGTAGGTTTCTTGTTCTGCCTGCTGTGGTATATTTATATAATTATACACTAGAGGTCGCTCTGAGCATTCTGATGTTGTATTTTTCATACGATTTTCCCCGGATTTCTGTAAAGTATAGTTATATTTATTACTTTACATTACTGTTATGATATTGAGAAATCCGGATGGGATTGGTGCCCACGGTTTGATTTTTGTGGCATAGGATGAAGTGTATTTTCCGGGTGCAGGTTAATGGCAATTCCGCGTTAGTAGCGTTACTCTGCCGAAATTTTTATGGTTTTTGTTGGTTCGTGTTTTCAGAAAGGATTTGATTCCGGTTTAGGAAACTAAATCGGGGTTGGGTCCTTTCATCGTCGGCTAAAGTATAGTTGACGACATGTGTCCCAATCATCAGCTAAAGTATAGCCAATTTTCGTTTGCTAAAGTGTGACTTTAGCCGACGACTTTTTTCAACTAAAGCCGACGACATTTTTTTTCTTGTCGGCTAAAATACTTTAACCGACAAGTTAAAACTTTAGTTGATGATGCAAAGTTTAGTATAGTCGATGAAAAATAAAATCGGTCTGTTTTGCTTACTTTAGACGGCTAAAGTGTTTTTTTCTGGTAGTGTCGGATATCTTTTTATTTCAATTGTCCTGAAACAAATTAGAGAAGTTGTTAATATACATGGTCTTAAGCATTGTATTAATACAATTTCAATACCAGTTAATTTCTACTTAAACATGAGCAGTTGTAAAAGTTACACCATTGAACATGAAAAGTGGCATCGCAACATTCATAAGCTTTACTTGAATAAGAATTTAAGCAATACATCACCGAATTGCTGTTTACCTGCAATCGTATCAAATGATATAGAAGTTACACCATATTATAATGCTAAGACATATAACCCTTTACATCATCACGAATCATGTATATACTCAAATTTGGAGTTTGCTATAGACATTGGATATCTTGGTACAAAGGCATCACCATGAACCATGTATATATCTAGAGCTCCAACTGCTACATTTGGATTTGGATTGAGCGAGTAGAGCCATTTAAACCCATCGTTGTAGTTGGTGTTTTACATCAACTGGAATCGAGGATCCTCTATGGTGCGCTTAATAAGGATAGTTATTCCACATAGTAGACCAAATAACTCATTCTCATTGGATTTTTTACCGTGCATAATCAGCCTATAGATATTTGAAAAACCGGAACCATATATTATGTTTGGGCATGGTTCATCCAACATGCCACAATCAATGGGTATACAATTTATGATTATTTAGAGCAACAGAAAATCATGAATGTACGAAGATTACGCACGCATAACATTTGAGCATCTCATAAGCTCATATAAATCTATAGTCCCTTGGCTCAATTCTCAAATTATGACATTAAATATATCTCATGATTGGGGAAACCTAATCCATATGCAAGGGAGAATATATTTGAGGTAAGCTAATAACAGAACAGAGCATGAAAAGGTTGCAAAGTAGCAAAATATTGAAATTGTTGCGATTCTCAAAGTACCATATTCTCTTTAATGTCCTTATGCATATAAAATTCAGAAAACTCGATCACTTACCTTGGGGAAACACATCATAACTAGAACCAAAATGACAGCAAAGATTCTTGAATAGGATTTCATAGTTTGGGCAATAGGATTCCCTTCCAGACCTTCGTGCATATTGCACTGAGGAAAGAGTGGAAATCACATAATTATGGATGCTTCAAAATGCATAATAGAATTAGGATAATAGGATAAACATGCGTGATATAATTACAGACCCAAAATAAAATGGAAAGAAATACACAATGCACCCTGCAACGCGAAATTAAATACCAAACTTGCAAAAATAAATCATTCAAAACTTTTAAAACCTACCTCAACTGTGATCCAGAATGTCATTGTTGACAGAATTGGAAGGATGAGCATGCTATCTGGAGTTGTGAGATCAGTAAACCATAAATCTCCACCATTTTGAAACGACGAAACTTTCTCATACATGTTTCTAATCTACAATCATAAAATTTACACAAGATCTAAAATTTAATAAATATCAAATATTAAATAGACGTATGTGTTATACTAAATATTGAGCGAATGTTATAAAGTAAAGTGGATCATATCTTACAGCTAGGAAGAAGCTGATGATGATAGGACCTTGAATGAGTAACCCTTTTAAGGGAGCAAATGGAGTAACTCCATATCTACAGAAATTCATGATCTTTCATAATTAACTGGCCGGAATGATTAGCCCTGAGATTGGTTTATCAAGAAATTGAATTTAGGGAAGAACAAATCTTACCCAGATAGTGAGAGCAGAGTCTGACAAAGTAGAGGCAACATACATCTCGACTGTGAGGCTGGGTTAGGGAGGGAGAGAGAGGGAGAGAGAGAGAGAGAGAGAGAGAGAGAGAGAGAGAGAGAGAGAGAGAGAGAGAGAGAGAGAGAGAGAGAGGATTGAGTTAGAAAATTGCGGTGGACGCTGGGTTTGTGGAAGCTGAATTCGTGGAGGGATTCGAGGAGGTTGAGAGAGATGGGCAGAGATGGGAGGATTAGGAGAAAATATCTGAGAGAGAGAAAAATCACCTCCACAAACTTATCAAGAATAGTAGCTCAGACGTCTTAGCCACACAAAAAAAAAGGAGGACCTCATACGGCCGAAGCATGAGAACACTGGCCATATAGGAAATTCCGAAATTGTAAATATGTATAGAGAAATTAGTGGTGAAAAGGTAGAGAAAATTATAAAAACTTGTATAATTAGAGAAGTTACAATAATTAAAATATATATATTCTAACTCAAAATACTAAGTGTTATATATCTCGCAACACATCTTTATAGACAATATTCTTCGTACAATTATTAGGGATGTCGTCACTGTTATTTATAAAAAAAATTAAAACCTTTCTTTGACGTAATTCTAGATAACGCTACATATGTCTATGAGTAAAAACAGGTTTTGAAAAATATATTCCTACTTTGCGTGACATGGTCTGATACAAAATTGATGTCTTTTAAATGTAAACGACCATTTAGTTTCCATTGCATGTAATACTATCCTTGAAATATGAACTTTTTCTTCCATGTTGTTTTCAGTAATTATTTTTGCCTCAATTAGTCGTTAGAACAACTTTGTCATGATCAATCTCGTGTCG
Source organism: Geum urbanum (assembly GCA_946800695.1). Taxonomy (NCBI): domain Eukaryota; kingdom Viridiplantae; phylum Streptophyta; class Magnoliopsida; order Rosales; family Rosaceae; genus Geum; species Geum urbanum. The sequence goes on along the minus strand of OX327003.1, from coordinate 22,277,547 downwards.
TTACACAAACCACTTATTCGAACTAAATTTCTTAATAACATAATAGGCATGCCAATTTTCAATATAAGTATGAGCGGAGGAAATCCACTAATTTAAAGTTTGTTCAGAAATTTCATAGGATATAAAACACTGATATTGTCACTATTACCTGAATTGTATGAAATTGCATATGAACTAAAATATAATTTGTTATCACCGAATAATAATTTAATTGTATATTTATTTATTTCATGAACAATTATATTTTTTGGAGTCATTATAGCGCGTTCTCTTAAATAATTTATATCATTATATTTGCTAAAGAAATTAGGATAGGTTGCTTGAAAAATTGATTCTATTGGTGAAAGGATCCAACTCCGATTTAGTTGCCTAAACCGGAATCAAACCCCTTCTGAAAACGTGAACCAACAAAAACCATTAAAATTTCGGCAGAGTAACGCTACTAACGTGGAATTGCCATTACCTGCACCCGGAAAATAACACTTCATCCTATGCCACAAAAGCCAAACCGTGGGCACCAATACCATCCGGATTTCTCAATATCATAACAATAACAATAAACCGTAAACATAACCGTAATATATAATATATTCGGGAAAAACCGTATAAAACATGTATCAGAATGTATCAGAGCGACCTCTAGTGTAAATATATACAATATATACATCAGTAGGCGAAACAAGAAACCTATTGGAAAACACAGGTGGCTCGAACAACTAGCCTCCAACCACGACGTGAAACACCAGAACCTGAACTGCAAACTGGGCACGGAAATCGAAAAGCCCAGGGGAAAGACATGAAAACCGTTAGAGTGAGTGGACAAAAATAAATGTCTTTCGCCGAATAATATATGTTATAAAAACATATGCGAGTCGAATGTATATAAATCAAATGGTACACGAGGGAGACTCTAACTCCTCACGCGTACAGAGCATGCATGGAAAATCTCACGGGGTCAGTCGTAGACACATCCGTACTAGTACAGTCTGAATCATGGGATCCCAGACCCACGCGTGATTCTAACCAGAAAGGCCTCAGGTCAGAGGTTTGCCTTCCCCCGGTAAAGGCCTCGGGTCAGGAGTCACAGCCTCCCCTAGTAAACATCCTCGGGGATCAGCCGGGATGCAAGTGTATCGATACAACAACATATACTGAGACTGTACTCTGTGTAAACCAAATCGTAAATAGTTCGATGCAAATGCATAAAGCAATATATAAATGCATATACGTAATATATATTGGTATAGGCATAATCGTATAACACATGCTCATATAAAACATAATCTCGTATGCATGCTCAAGTTCGTAAAACGTATATAAAAGACTCGCAATCAATCCGTGAAAATAAATTGTCCACTCACAGGTGAGCGAAACGTGCACTTGCGCTAATCTCGTGGCATGGCTCAAGATCCCTTGCCTGAAGCACGATCTCGATCCCCTGAATAATCATAAAACACATCTGATCAAAATCATAGCCCATAACTCTGTACTTGACCACGGAAACCAACCGTTCCCGAAAACATATAAAACTGTATAAAACAATCGACTGAATTTCTCGAAATCTCCACTCGAAACCCTCGACTGAAAATCCGATACCCAAATCAATTCAAAACCTCAATGTGACGATCGGGGCGCGATTACGAGAAAAATGACACTAAAATCATCGAAAACTGAAAAGTCAACATTCTCGCCGTTTACCGCCGCCGCCGGCGGTGGCGCGCCGTCAACGGAGAGTTCCTCTGGCGAGGAAGCTCCAGATTTCAAGATCACCTCAAGCCCAACACAATTTATAACTACAACAAATCCCAATTCAAACCGTAACACCTCCAATTTAGCTCAAACCCAAATCGGAGCTAAACTCCGGCAACCACCACGGGTTCAATCCAAAACCCAACCTCATCCAAATTCAAGCACCTAGGAAGCATCACGGAAGCAAGGGGAGTCGAAACCCTCACTCCTCCGCCACCGTGGCTCGCCGGAACACCTCACCCCGTCACCGGCGAAAACCCCAAAACTGACCCGGTTCGAAACCAACCAAAACACAACCAATTTTCATAATTCCAAACACAAAACCACTTAGAAACTCAAGGGAAGAAGAATTATACCCCTCACGTGGCCGGAGATGGCCGGAAAATCCAAGTCGGCCTGCGAAAATTCAAACGGGAAAGTTCTCCCTCACAGTCAACGGTCAAACTGCCCAAAATGGAATGTCAACGCTGGTCAACGCTTCAAACAGTGTTTTCGACAATTTTTTCGACTATTTCCGATATTTATAGTCGTGTCTCGGGACGATCAACGGTCCAAAATGGATAACCATTACGATTCGGATAAATACGAAACGAACGGATAAACTCGTCGATAAACCGAAACTTCAAATAATCATATTATATTCCTCGACTGTCGGAAAAATCATTCGGAACCATCCACGAGCTCGAAATCACATGCTCTACAACTTCCGTGAAGAAACTCAATTCAAATTCTCGGCCAAAAATAATGTCGCGAACTAATCCGACAAACCACACAATTAATGATTAATCGCGATTATGCATAATCTCATGAATCGTACTGATTACACTACTGATTCTGGTTCAGGTCGTCACAATAGGATCGACTATAGGATCAGTAAGAAATTCTTGTGGTATATCAATCTAGCTTACATCAGGATCATCTATAAGTAATTTTGATTCTAATTGACCATCTCCTATTTGTCAGATCCATTCAGCAAAATCTTTAATTTCATTTTTTTCTATGCTGCTTAGACCAATCGTCAACAATGTCATATTTTTAGTTAGATGAAATAATGTAACTAAATAGAATAGAATTGTCTTTCCTCCAAACGGTTCTTCTTTTTTGGACAAATTATCATGCAGTTTTCTATCTACTTATTCAATACACCATTTATTACACATAGGAGCTTCATCCCAAACGATTAATTCAGCATTTTCAATTAAATTAGAAAGATTAGTTTGTTTATGTATATTACAATTTGAATCTTTATCTATAATCAGTTTTATTTTGAAACGTGAATGAGGTATTCTACCTATCGGAAGTAATAATGAAGCAATGCCTGATGAAAAGCAACAACCAAAACAATTTTACCTTCAAATCACAATCTAGAAATTATAGTATTCCATAAAAAAAAATTCTTGTACCTCCACTACTATAAACAAAGAATGATCTTGGGTTCTGTTGTTCCATGGCTTAGATCACCGCATTGTATATCATTTTTTGAGAGCTATTTAGTTTAGTGATTAGGTCAGAATGTTTTTGTTTCAGCACTTCACAATCAAAATCTAATTCTTCTCTGATAAGTGTATTGTCAAGTTGATGTATTTGTTGTATTTTTGGCATTGGTAATTGATGCTTTTCTAAACAACTGGATGACATGTTAAACAATTTTTTAAGTTCATGTATAATAACATTCTTTAATTCATCATCAGGTATGCTAAGATTTGACATATTAAAATTCGATCTCATTTTGTGTGATATATCATCTAACATGTTAACCCAATATACATTAAGTAAAGTGTGACGACCCGGACCGAAATTGGTATAGTAATCGGCTTAATCCGCGAGTTTTGAGAGTAATCAAGGTTTATCGTAATTAATCGAATTGGCGGTCTGGTTCACAACTTAATTATCAGGCGAGAATTTGAGATGATGAGTCTCTGCACGAGAATTCTAGTATGCGTGATCTTGAACTCGTAGGAGGTTTCGAATAATTGTTTCGATAACCGAGGAATATGTTATGAATATTTGAAGTCGCGTGATTTAGTCGTATTTATCCGATTAAGTTTGAGTTATCCGAAACATGGATGAGATTCGATTTGGACTGTCGATCGTATCTAGCCGCGAGTATAAATATCGGAATAGTCGTAAAATTGTCAAAAAATCACTGTTTGGAAGTTTGACCGTCGTTTGACCGAAGGAAGACCGTTGACCCGCGTTGACCGAGAAGGAAGAGCACCGCCGGTTGACTCGCCATGGAATTTCTGTTTCTGGCCACCTCCGGCTACAATTTTGGTATGGTTAGAATCCTCTCTTGATTTCCTATGGTTTAGAACTTGGAATTGTGTGATTTGATGAGGTTTTGGGGGAGAACGAGTTCGAGGAAAATTAGGGATTTCGCCAGATTCGGGTGAGGTGCTCCGGCGACAATTGGGGTCGGGGTTATGGGGGCAAAGGTTCCTCTCAACCCCTTGATGCTTTTGGGTGGGAGGAATTTTGGTTTGGACGTCGTTTGGGACTCGCCCGAATCAATGGATTCCGTGAGGTTTCGGGCTCAATTCCGGCCGGTGGGCTTGGAATTGGAGCTTGGTATAGAAGAGGATGTTGTTAGGATTTAGGAGTACTTGTGATCTGGAAATTTTGGCAGGAATCCGTCACTATTGACGGCGCGCCGCCGCTGGCGGCGGCGGTCAACGGCGGCGCTCCGGCAAATGGTTGACTTTTTGGCTTTTGACAAGTTTTATGCCATTTTGCTCGTAATCGCGCCTCGATTTTCGTCTTGAGGTTTTCAAATTGATTTGAGTGGTGAATTTTAAATCGAGGGTTTATGTGGAGTGTTTGGGGTTTTCGACGAGTTTTCTGTTATTCGAGTTATTTGTTTCCGAAAATGGTTGGTTTTCGAGGTATGGTTCAGAGTATTGAATTGTGATATTGATCAGTAATATTTTGTGATTATTCAGGGGATCGAGATCGTACGCTTGGTGAGGGATCTTCCGCCGGATCTCGGGATTAGCGTGTTTATGCGCTGTGCTTGTCTCTGAGTGGACACTTTTCTTTTCATTGTTTGGTTGCGAGTCTTTATTATACGTTTTATGAGCATGAGCATGCATATGCGATTATGATTTATTCGAGCATGTGTTTTACAATTATTCATATACGAATACGCATCGACGAATATGCTTATATAATTATGTAATACAAATATGCATTTACATTGTGCTTTAAACCTTTGCATGAAACGATTTATGATTTGGTTTACACAGAGTACAGTCACAGTATATATTGTTGTATCGATACACTTACATCCCTGCTGATCCATGACGATGTTACCGGGGGAGGCTGTGACCCCTGACCCGAGGCCTTTACCGAGGGGGGGGGCAGACCTCTGACCTGAGGCCTTTCTGGCTGGAATCACGTGTGGGTCTGGGATCCCGTGATTCGGACTATACTAGCGCCGATGTGTCTATGAGTGACCCCGCGGGATTTTACGATGCACGCTCTGTACGCGTGAGGAGTTAGGGTCTCCCTCGTGTACCATTTTACTTTCATGCATTTAGACTCGCATATGTTTTTATAACATATATTATTCGGCGAAAGACATTTATTTTCGTCCACTCACTCTAACGGTTTGTATGTCTTTCCCTGGGCTATTTGTTTTCAATGCCCAGTTTGCAGTTCGGATTCTGGTGTTGCACGTCGCAGTCGGAGGCTTAGTGTTCGAGCTACCTTTCTTTTTCAGTAGGTTTCTTGTTTAGCCTACTGTTATGTGTTTATGTATATATATACTAGAGGTCGCTCTGAATACTTTGATGTTCATATTTTTCATATGATTTTTTCGGATTTCTGTAAAGTACAGTTTTGCTTATTACTTTACATTATAATATGATTTTGAGAAATCCGGATGGGATTTTTGCCCACGGTTTGGCTTTTGTGGCATAGGATGAAGTGTGTTTTCGGGTGCAGGTTAATGGTAATTCTGCAATATAGTGAAACTCTGCCGAAATTTCTATGGTTTTTGCAAGTTCGTGTTTTCAGAAGGGGTTTGATTCTGATTTAAGAAACTAAATCGGGGTTGGGTCCTTTCAGCTTGGTATCAGAGCATTAGGTTTTAGGTTCTGTAGACTTCTGTAGTTGTGATACTAAGGGTATTTGAGATTATACAACATGTCTGGAGCGATGACCCGACTGGCCAGCGATTATTCATCAATTCTTCGGGTGTTGTATATTTTCAAATGTCTGAAGTTTCATGATTGCGTTCCTTGTGCCTTGTGACTAATGCTTTTCAATTATCATTAGGATGCCTCCTAGACGTGGTTCCCATGTCAATAGGGATGTGGATCCTGACGATGATCGCCGGACGCATGACTTGCTTATGCGAGTATTACGTTTGGATGAGCGTTTTGACCCTGTGGTCAAAGCTCGAACTGCTGGAGCGACTGTTTTCTCGGGCTCAGCTGATCCGGAGATATGTGAGGCTTGGTTGGTTCAGGTTGAACGAGTTTGTGAACGTCTGCGTTTCACTCCTGAGCAGATGACAGTGGCAGCGGTTGGTCTACTTGAGTCAGATGCATACTTCTGGTGGGTTAGCACTGATAGAGTTCCGGTTGATACTCCATGGACACTGTTTAGAGATTTGTTTATGCGGAGGTATTTCAACCAGGCTACACAGCAGCAGAAGTATGAGGAGTTCACCAACTTGAGACAGGGTAGCATGTTAGTACTTGAGTACCGGGACAGATTTACTCGCTTATCTCGGTTTGCTCGCGACATGGTGGCTACAGAGGAAGCCAAGTGCCAGAGATTTGAGTTGGGCTTGAACCTGAACATCAAGGGTACATTGACTACGAGGCCTCGGAACAACTTTGATGAGTTTGTGAGTGCTGCACTTCGAGGCGAGGACATAGAGAAGGAAAGGCAGATGAGATTCCAGTCTCGACGATTTGAGGAGGGTAGACCGAGTCAGGGACCTTCTAAGAGGCTGAGTTCAGGTACTTCCAGATCGGCATCATTATCTGGCAGTGGACCATTTAGACCACCAGTTAGTATGGCTCGATAGAGACAGAGATGGAAGAGGGATCGAGCACAGAGACCACAGTCCAGTGGGAGTTCTAGCGGATCCAGCTATCCTCGATGTACCAGTGGCACTTTTGCTATACTGAGGGAGTATCCATTGTCCAACTTCTGCAACAGGCATCATTATGGTCCTTATCAATGAGGCACTACCATATGTTATCGTTGTGGCCAGAAGGGTCACTTTGCGAGGGAATGTGTCCAGCTTGTTGGTGTTGGTGGACAGACAGCTCAGAGTTCAGAAAGAGATCAAGGTACCACTTCTGGAGCTCGACCAGTGCAGTCTTCTAGTCAGGGCGGACAGCAGAGTCACCATCAGCGTGGACAACCAGCTGGGCATGCCAGGGTTCATGCTATGTCATTGCGCGAGGGCAGAGCTTCACCGAAGGTTGTTATTGGTACTTTGCATGTTTTTGGCTATCCAGTACTTACTTTGCTAGATCCAGGTGCTACGCATTCATTCGTATCATATAGATTGTCATCTTTAGCTACTATGTAGGCATCTCCACTCCGGGGTTGTGGAGGGTGTTATATCCATCCGGTGAGATTGTGAGTATCAGTTGGGTGTATAAGGATTGTGAGATCTTTGTTGGAGGTTATGGTTTAGCCGCGAATTTGTTATTCCTGGATATTGTCGATTTTAATGTGATTATGGACTTCTTAGAGACACATTGGGTTATGTTTAACTGTCACAAGAAGGAGGTTGTGTTTCGACGTCCAGGTTTCCTAGAGATACTGTTTCGCGGTGAGAAGAATACTTCATTGCCATGTGTGATTTCCGTAATGAAAGACGAGCGGATGATGAAGAAGGGTTGTGTTGCGTACTTAGCTCATGTTGTGGATACAAAGGCTGTTGTACCAGACATTGGTGATATTGAGGTTGTTTCCGAGTTTCCAAATGTATTTCCGGAGGAGTTACCAGGTGTTCCTCCAGTTCGAGAAATCGATTTCACCATTGAGCTTTTACCAGGCACTGGACCCATATCACAGGCACCTTATCGTACGGTGCCAGCGGAGTTGAAGGAGCTACAGATTCAACTTCATGAGTTACTGGAGAAAGGTTTCATACGACCCAGTGTATCACCGTGGGTTGCTCATGTTCTATTTGTACGGAAGAAGGATGGATCTATGCGGTTGTGTATTGATTACCGGAACTAGAATCAGGTAACTATGAAGAATAAGTATCCGTTGCCGCGGATTGATGATTTGTTTGATCAGCTCAAGGGAGCTTCAGTCTTCTCAAAGATTGATCTTAGGTCCGGATACCATCAGTTGAGGATCAGAGAGTCAGATGTGGCCAAGACAGCTTTCAGATCACGGTACGAACATTATGAGTTCTTGGTTATGCCGTTTGGGTCGACCAATGCCCCTGCAGCTTTCATGGATTTGATGAACAGGGTGTTCAGGCGATTCCTCGACAAGTTTATGATTGTATTCATCGACGACATCTTGATTTACTCTGGGAGTGTGGGCCAGCACAAGAAACATTTGCGAGCTGTTTTGCGGACTTTGCGAGATAATCAGTTGTTTGCAAAGTTCAGCAAGTGTGAATTCTGGTTGAGCAACGTGAAGTTTTTGGGTCATGTGATATCTGCTGGGGGAGTCAGCGTGGATCCTGACAAGATTAAAGCCGTATTGAATTGGAGTGGACCTACCACTATACTAGAGACCAGGAGTTTCTTGGGCTTGCAAGGTTACTATCGGCGCTTTGTGCAGGATTTTTCACGGATTGCCGCTCCACTTACCAGATTGACGAAGAAAGGCGTCAAGTTGACTGGTCCGATGCATGTGAGAAGAGTTACTTGATCTTGAAGGAGAAGTTGACTACTGCACCGGTTCTGACTTTACCTGACGACAGTGGAGAGTTTGTGGTTTACAGCGATGCATCAAAATTGGGACATGGTTTTGTTTTGATGCAGCATGGTAGAGTGGTGGCTTATGGTTCCAGGCAGTTGAAACCACATGAAGTCAATGATCCTACGCATGATTTGGAGTTAGCTGCTATTGTTTTAGCCTTGAAGAGTTGGAGACACTACTTGTATGGAGCTCAGTGCAAGATATACACAGATCACAAGAGTCTCTTATTTGCGCACGCAGCCAGACTTGAATATGAGACAGCGCAGATGGATGGAGTTGATCAATGATTATGATTGCACCTTTGAGTATCATCCAGGGAAGGCTAATGTTGTTGCTGATGCACTCAGTCGGAAATCTGGAGCCTCATTGTTTCATGTGTTTGTGGCCAGAGTTTCCATGTTAGCAGAGTTACGAGCTACGGGAGCTGAGTTAGAGTGGGATGATGATAGAGCCTTGTTGGCTAGCTTCTAGGTTCGACCAATACTAGTTGATCAGGTTCGGGAAGCTGAGGATGTGGATTCCTATCTGTTAGACAAGAAGACCATGATTCAGAATGGTGTGCCAATAGAGTTTCGGTTGAGTGATGATGGTACATTGTTATTCAGAGGCAGATTATGTGTGCCCAGAGACGAGGGTTTAAGGAAAGAGATTTTAGACGAACCCCATTGTTCTGCTTACGCGATGCATCCAGGCAGTACAAAGATGTTTCGTACACTTCGAGCCTATTACTGGTGGCGAAATATGAAGAGGGAGATTGCTGTATATGTGAGCAAATGTCTTATTTGTCACCAAGTTAAAGCAGAGAGGCAGAAGCCTGCAGGAAAGCTACAACCCTTGGAGATTCTGGTTTGGAAGTGGGAGCACATCACCGTGGATTTCGTGTATCAGTTACCGCAAACTTCGACTGGTAATACTGGTATTTGGGTCATTGTAGACCGATTGACGAAATCTGCTCATTTTTTTGCACTTCCAGGGAAGATTTCAGTGAGCAGATTAGCGAAGCTGTATTTGGCGGAGATCGTTCGTTTGCATGGTGTGCCTGTATCCATTGTTTCTGACTGAGACAGTTAGTTTACTTCAGTGTTCTGGCAGGCATTGCAGTGAGCTTTGGGTACCAGATTGCATTTCAGTACAGCTTTCCATCCCCAGACTGATGGGTAGTCTGAGAGGACTATTCAGACCCTCGAGGATATGTTGCGGTCTTGTGTTTTGCAGTTTATAGGGAATTGGGACCAGCAACTGCATTTGATTGAGTTTGCTTACAACAATAGTTATCAAGCCAGTATTGATATGGCACTGTATGAGGCTCTATACGGGAGGCAATGCCGCACTCCATTGTGTTGGAGTGAGGTGGGCGAGTGATGGATTATTGGTCTTGATTTGGTAAATAGCACCACATAGGACATTCAAATTATTCGAGACAGATTAAAGATTGCCCAAGATCGCCAAAAGAGTTATGCAGATGTAAGAAGAAAAAGTCTCGAATTTGAGGTGGGCGATTGGGTGTTCCTAGAATTGTCTCCTTGGCGAGGAGTTGTTCGTTTCGAGAAGAGTGGCAAGCTTCGACCACGGTATATTGGTCCGTACGAGATCATAGAGAGAGTTGGTGCCGTGGCTTACAGGTTGGAGTTGCCTTCCGAGATGGCTCGAGTACATGATATTTTCCATGTCTCGATGTTGCGGAAATACATTTCAGATCCATCAAATGTATTAGTGCCATATTAGCTTCCTATCTGGGAATATTTGACATATGTGGAGGAGCCAGTACAGATTTTCGATCGGCGTGAGCAGGAGTTGAGACACAGAGTCATACCGCTTGTGAAGGTCTTATGGCAGAATCATTCAGTTAAGGAAGCCACCTGGGAGACCGAGCACCATATGCGAGAGCAGTATCCTCATCTTAGCAGGTACGTAAATTTCGAGGTCGACATTTTTCTAAGGGGGGTAGATTTGTGACAACCCGGACCGGAATTGATATAGTAATCGGCTTAATCCGCGAGTTTTGCGAGTAATCGAGATTTATCGTAATTAATCGAATTGGCGGTCTAATTCATGACTTAATTATCGGGCGAGAATTTGAGATGAGTCTCTTCACAAGAATTGTAGTATGCGTGATTTTGAACTCGTAGACTGTTTCGGATAATTTTTTCAATAACTGAGGAATATGTTATGAATATTTGATGTCGCGTGATTTAGTTGTGTTTATCCGATTAAGTTTGAGTTATCCGAAACGTGGATGAGATTCGATTTGGACCGTCGATCATATCGTGCCGCGAGTATAAATATCGGAATAGTCGTAAAATTGTCGAAAAATCACTGTTTGGAAGTTTGACCGTTGTTTGACAGAAGGAAGACTGTTGACCCACATTGGCCGACAAGGAAGAGCACGGTCAGTTGACTCGCCGTGGACTTTCCGTTTCCGGCCACCTCCGGCTACAATTTTGGTATGGTTAGAATCCTCTCTTGATTTCCTATGGTTTAGAACTTGGAATTGTGTGATTTGATGAGGTTTTGGGGGAGAACGAGTTCGAGGAAAATTAGGGATTTCGCCGGATTCGGGTGAGGTGCTCCGGCGACATTTGGGGTCGGGGTTGTGGGGGCAAAGGTTCCTCTCAACCCCTTGATGCTTTTGGGTGGAAGGAATTTTGGTTTGGACGTCGTTTGGGACTCGCCGGAATCAAAGGATTTCGTGAGGTTTCGGGCTCAATTCCGGCCGGTGGGCTTGGAATTAGAGCTTGGTGTAGAAGAGGAAGTTGTTGGGCTTGAGGAGTACTTGTCATCTAGAAATTTTGGCTGGAATCCGTCACTATTGTCGCCGCGCCACCGCCAGGTTGACTTTTTGGATTTTGACAAGTTTTATTGTGACGACTCGGAACAGAATCAGTAGTGTAATCGACTTAATTCGTGAGTTAGCGCGTAATCGCAGATTTCCGATAATTGATTGAATCGCCGGTCTTGATCACGACTTAATTATTGGCCGAGAATTTGAGTTGAGACTCTTCTCGAGAGTTGTTGTACGCGTGATTTCGAGTTCGTGGATGGTTTTGGATTATTATTTCGACGACCGAGGAATATAATATGAATATTTGAAATTTCATAGTATCGTCGAGTTTATCCATTTGTTTTCGAGTCCATCCGAATCGTGATTGTGATCCATTTTGGACCGTCGATCAACCCGAACCGTAAAAGGAATGGTTATCGACTTGATCTGTGAGTGTCGCGATTAGTCGTGATTTCGACATAATCTGTTAATATGGCGGCTTCGTTAGCGACTAAATTATCGGGCGGGAATTTGATTTGGGATCCTTCGTGAAAGTTGTAGAGAATTTAATTTTGAGCTCGTGGCAGATTCCGGAGGATTTTTCCGAGTTACAGGGATTAAGTTATGAATATTTTCGACCGTTGATCGTTTTATCGGATAAGCTTGTGTTGAATTGAGCCATTGACTTTTTATCGGATTTGTCGAAGTTGTTTGACTTCGGGTGGAAATTGAAGAATTTGTCGAGATAAGTTTGTTGACGTGAGAATTATTGAAAACGGATTTACGTATACCAATCAAACAAAATCCGGATTTACGGATTTACCTATGCCACAAAAATCAAACCGTGGGCACCAATCCCATCCGGATTTCTCAACATATCAACAGTAATGTAAAATAATAAATATATCTTTACTTTACTGAAATCCGGTGTAGAATCGTATAATATATACAACAGAATACTCAGAGCGACCTCTAATTTATAATCATATACGTATACCACAGTAGGTAGAACAATAAACCTACTGGAAGAAACAAGGTAGCTCGAGCACTATGCCTCCGACCACGACGTGCGACACCAGAGTCCGAACTGCAAACTGGGCACGGAAACCGAAAAGCCCAGGGGAAAGACATGAAAACTGTTAGAGTGAGTGGACGAAAATAAATGTCTTTCACCGAGTAATATATGTTATAAAAACATATGTGAGTCGAAAGTATAAATAATCAAATGGTACACGAGGGAGACTCTAACTCCTCACGCGTCCGGGTACCCGAGGGAGACTCTAACTCCTCACGCATACAAACACGAGGGAGACTCTAACTCCTCACGTATACAAACATGAGGGAGACTCTAACTCCTCACGTGTAGAGAGCATGCATAAAAATCTCACGGGGCCACTCGTGGACACATAACAACATATAAGTGTAAGTATACTCATATACGCATAACCGTATATGTATAACCGTAAAACACATGCTCGTAAAACCATAATCAAACTGCAGGCTCAAGTTTGTAAATCATAAATAAAAGACTCCCAATCAACCCGTGAAAATAAATTGTCCACTCACAGACTAGCGTAACGCAGTTCGCGTTAACCTGTGATCCGGTGGAAAGTCCCTCGCCAAAAGAACGATCACGAACCCCTGAATATTCACAAAGTTCATTACTCAAAGTCATAACTCGACAATTCAAATCAAATCACGAGAAATCACCGTTCTCGTAAACACGTAATTCAATGTCGACGAATCGTCGAAAATCCGATATTTACACCTCAATACCTTGCTGTACTTTCGGATGCTCAAATCGAGAAACGAACCTCCCCACTGCGATCGGGGCGCGATTTCGAGTGAAATGACATGTAACTTGTCGAAAGCTTCAAAAAGTCAAACTTTGACCACCATTGACCACCGCCCACGGCGGCGCCACCACCAACCTGAAAATTTCTCGGCGGAGCAACCTCCATTCTATGCAAAATCACCCACTGAGCAACTTTGTCAACTACAATAAAGGCCAATTCAAACTCTAACTAGCTCAATTTCGTGATAAACCGAATTGTTCCCAAAATTTCAAATCCAAAATTCTCCATCCACAAGCAAAATTAGATCACCAAACTTACATGGTAGCTTCTAGGGGATGAGAGCTTCAAAGCCCACTCAAAATTGTAGCTCAATTTGGCCGAAAAATACAAACCCGAATTCACCAAATTTTCTCCATTTTCATGCCGGAAAATTCACTCTCTCCGGTGAGTTTGGCCATGAAGGGAGGCCAGAGACATGTCGGGGTGGCCAAGGCGCATCGAATGGGTCCTTTCCCAAGCCTTGAGGTGGCTGGAAGCACCACGCCGCCGTGGAGGCCGCCAGTCACCGTCGCCATTCTCCTCACCACCGAGTTGACTCAGTCAACTCAATCAACCACAATAATGACCCAACTTTGACTTCCCAAAATAGCAAGTTCACTATATATAGTTTTCCCAAAATGGAAACTTCGTAATTATCCTTTTTGTCGAACTTTAAATACCCGTAACTTTCACGTCGTAATTCTGATTCCGATAATTCTCGCGGCAACAAACTCGACTCGACATGTTCTTCAACTATCACCCGAAGTCAAACACATCGACCAAACGGATAAAAAGTCAACTGTTCAAACTAACACATATTTAAACCAACTAAATAATCAACAATCGGAAATATTCACAACTTAATCTTCGTAACTCAAAATAATGTTCCGGAAGTTCCCACAAGCTCGAAATTAAATTCTCAAAAACTTCCGTGAAGAAGCCGAAACCAAATTCTCGTCCGGTAATTTAGTCGTTAAGAGTATCACCATTTTAATCCGTTTTCGTCGAAACTTCAAATATTCATAATTTATTCATCGATCGTCCAAATAACGATCCGGAACCGCCCACGAACTTGAAATCATACGTACAACGACTCTCAAGAAGAGACCCAGCTCCAAATCTCGGCCAATGATTAAGTCATTATCAAACCTGTCGATTAAACAACTGTCGTAACTCTGCGACTACGCGCAAGCTCGTAGATCAAGCTGACTCCACTGCTGATTCTGTTCTGGGTCGTCACAACTGCCCCTCGCCGGTCAGGTAGGGGTACTGCCCCTCCTGGTAGGCCTACCATCGAGGATCAGCCGAGAGGCAAGTGTATCGATATAACAATGTAACTGAGACTGTACTCTGTGTAAATCAAATCATAAATAGTTCCATGCAAATGCAAGAATCGATATATAAGTGTATATACGTAATATATATACTGATATAAGCACAATCGTATAACACATGCTCATAATAAACATAATCTTGTATGAAATCTTATGCTCGTAAAACTATGATCATACTGCATGCTCAAGTTCGTAAAACGTATATAAGAGACTCGCAATCAATCCGTGAAAATAAATTGTCCACTCACAGACTAGCATAACGCAGTTCGCGTAAACCCGTGATCCGGCGGAAAGTCCCTCGCCAAATGAACGATCACGAACCCCTGAATATTCACAAAATCCATTTCTCAAAATCATAACTCGACAATACAAGACAAATCATGAGAAACCACCGTTCACGGAAACACGTAATTCAATGTCGACGAATCATCGAAAATCCGATGTTTACACCTCAATACCTCGCTGTACTTTCGGATGCTCAAATCGAGAAACGAACCTCCCCACTGCGATCGGGGCGTGATATCGAGTGAAATGACATGCAACTTGTCGAAAACCCCAAAAAGTCAAAGTTGACCGTTGACTGCCGCCGCCGGCGGCGCCACCACCAACCTGAAATTTTCCCGGCGGAGGAACCACTATTCCACTCCAAATCACCCACTGAGCAACTTTGTCAACTGAATCGAAGGCCAATTCTCACTCTAAGTAGTCCAATTTCATGTAAAACCGAATTGATACACAAATTTCAAATCCAAAATTCTCCAAGCACAAGCAAAATTAGATCACCAAACTTACATGGTTAGAATCATGGACATGAGGGCTTCAAAACCCAGTACTGGTTTAGCTCAAATCGGCCGGAAAAGTATAGTCTGATTTCCCCCAAAAACTCACAAAGTTGGCCGAAAAAATCCTCTCTCCACCGTAAGTTTGGCCGTGAAGGAAGGCCGGAAACAGAACGGGAAGGTCACGACGAAGAGAAAGAGACCAGCCCCACACCTTGGGGTGGCCGGACGGCGAGCCACTGCCATGGTCTTCGCTCCTCCGTCGCGTCCCTCTCTCTCTCCCCGTGTTGACTGGTCAACACACCAGTCAACCAATAAATGCTTCTGTTGACTTTCCAATTATGGCAAGTTCACTATTTATATCTTCCCAAAAAGGAAACCTCCAAAATACATTTTGCGACAAACTTTAAACATCCGTAACTCTCGCATCGTAATTCCGATTCCAATAATTCTCGCGGCAACAAACTCGACTCGATATATTCTTCAATTATCACCCGAAGTCAAACACATCGACCAATCGGATAAAAAGTCAACTGTTCAAACCAAAACATATTTAAACCGACTAAATAATCAACAATCGGAAATATTCACAACTTAATGTTCGTAACTCGGAATAATTCTCCGAAAGTTCCCACAAACAAGAAATTAAATTCTCAACAACTTCCGTGAAGAAGCCGAAACCAATTTCTCGTCCGGTAATTTAGTGGTTAAGAAATCCGACATATAAAACCGATTATATCAAAACTTCAAATATTCATAACTTATTCCTCGGTCGTCCAAATAACGATCCGGAACCGCCCACAAACTCGAAATCACACGTATAACGACTCTCGAGAAGAGACTCAGCTCCAATTCTCGACCAATGATTTAGTCGTTAACAAGTCTGGCGATTCAAACAACTGTCGGCAATCTGCGACTACGCGCAAGCTCGTAGATTAAACTGATTTCCACTGCTGATTCTGTTCTGGGTCGTCACAAATCCACCCCCCTTAAAAAAAATTTAACCTCGAAATTTCTGAGTCTGCCTGCTAAACATAGGTGCGCTGCCTCTGCATGCTACTCAACTCTCCAACGGCAACCTCAACTGAACAACTCTGACAACAGACTCCACAATAGGAGATAGCTAAGTGCTGAAATCCCTGTAACCTTAAATCACGAATCTGAACTGGCTCTACACAATATTGTGTGCCCTATCTGTTCATGCATAAGGAACAGATAGGGCACACAACACGAAACAAATCTGAAACATAGTTCCGCCACACGGAACACAACACAACACACACAAAAGCCAACAATATAGGCGACGCCGAACTATACGGCACAACACAAACTCGCCTATGATCACATACGGATCAAGACAACATGGCAAATCACAAGTCAGTCTACACACATCAACATAACTCACACATCGAACTCGAGCAATTATCAACCCATTTCCGCTAATCCGAAAGTCTGTGGTAACACATTCCACAAAATCAGGATGAAACATCAAGTCAAACCAAACTCGCTCCAGCACAATGGAGTACAACATCGTTCCTCAAAACGACATCAAGCAACGTCAGAATCATAGTGGTCAACAGACAGATACTGCATGCAATCTCAAACAAGTGAAACTGCTGGTCCCAAATCCTCCGGAACTGTAATACCGAGGTCCACAATATGCCCTCCAAGGTCTGAATAGTCCTCAAAGATCGCTCGCCAATCTGAGGATAAGAACTGGTACTAAACTGTGATATGGTCCCCCAATGCTCACTGCAAAGCTCGCCAACACTCTATTGTAGCAGATTATCTCGATCAGCGAACTGGAACACAGGTGCACCACGTAAATGGACAATCTCCATCAAACACAGCTATGCTAGCCTACCACTGAAATCGTTTCCCGAAAGTACAAGGAAATGCACTAAGTTCATCAAATGGTCCACAATGGTCCAACAACAAGTACCACAAACTGAAGTGCATACTGGCACACAAAACCACAGCGACAAACTCCAACTACTAATCGGAAATCTCCAATGGCTGTAACTCTCCGGCAAGTCTCTGTCTCCTAGCCATCGCCAGTCGACAAATGTGGCATCTACACACACATGTTGTTACATTCTTTTACAGGTTGCGTCACGAGTAGTAAACTCGAAGTATCTGATACATCTTCGCATCACTAGTGCCACATGCGCGCGAAACAATGAGCTTTAACATCATCACACTCGAACTCAGCTCCCATAGCTCGCAACTCGGCTAACACGGAAACTCGAGCCACACACTCACATTAAACACTGAAGCTTCCGACTTCCGACTTAATGCATCAGCAACAACATCCCAGATGGATAGTCAAAGTACAACCTCTAGCCTTTCCCGAACAAGCTCAAAGGTGCAGCCATAGTCGTTAGTTGACCCCATCTATCTACACTGCCTCAAGCCCAAATCTGGCCGAAAATGCAAGGGGATGAAACTCAAGTGATCAATGTACATCTTACACTGCGCCGCACGCTGTAGCAGTAGTGACTCAAACTCTCTGATGCTAATACAAGTACAGCTACACCCAAATCATACATAGGATACGTAGCTTCATAAAGTTTCCACTGCCTGAAACCATGAGCCATCGCTCTGCTACATAACATCAAAACATAACCAAATCCAAATCTCAATGCATCGCCATAACCCACGATCTCACCACGATCGTCAAGTAAAGTCAAAACCGAAGCAACGGTCAACCATCCTGCAGGAGTAAGTAACTCTCCTCGCGTGCATTGAACCACTCGAACTTGACGCCTTCTTCGTCAATCCGGAAAATAGAGTGGCAATCCGGGAAAATCCTGCACAAGCCGTCGGTAATAGCCTGCCAAACCCAAGAGACCCCTGATCTCTGGTATAACGGTAGAACAATCCCCAAATTAACACGGCTTCTAACTGGTCAGGATCCACGCCATCTCACTCAGATAGCATTACACAATTCAAAATCTTCACGCTAATCGATCAAAATTCACACTGGCTGAACTTCGCCAACAACTGATCATCTTGTAAGGGCCGCAAAAACGCTCGCAATTGCTTCAAGTACTGGCCCACACTCCCGGAGTACATCAGGACGTTGCCAACGGACATGACCGCAAACTCGTTCAGAAACCGTCTCAACACCTAGTCCATCAAGTCCGTAAAAACTACGGGGAATTGGTCAACCAATGACGTGACCAAGAACTCCTGATGCCCGCACCATGATCTGAAAACTAACATAGCCACAACTCACTCATCAAACCTCAACTGATGGTATCCGGACCCGAAATCAATCTTCGAAAAGACTGAAGCTCTCGCGAGCTGATCAAACCAATCGTCAATCCGAAGTGGAGGATACTCACTCTCCTCTGAAATGAATCAAGCTTCCGGTAGTCAACGCACCACCACGTCGAACCATCCAACATCCGTACACACAATGCAAAAGCACACCACGCAAATACGCGGGGTCGCACAAAATCTCCTGAAACCTCATCCAGCAACTCCTGGAGTCGAAACTGTAGTTCCATCAACTCTGCTGGCTCCGAACGACAAGACGTCGGTAAAATGAGTCCAACGCCCGGTACAAGCTCAATGGTGTAGTCAGTCTCCCAAAGTAGAGGAACACCTGATAACTCCTCCGGAACACACCTGGAACCTCGGGAACCACCTCAATGTCACCAATGTCGGGCACAGCAACCAAAGTATCCACAATATGAGCTAAGCAACAACACAACTCTTTTCATCATCTGCTCGACCATCACCGCGAAACAGTATCTCGGGAAACTCTGGTCGTCAAAACACAACCTCCTTCTCGAGGCACTCGAACATAGCCAAATGCGTCGTCAGTAAGTCCATACTCATAGTCACATCAAAAGCACAGTGTCCAGCTATAACAGATCCGCAGCTAAGCCATATCCTCCAACAAGGATCTCGCAACCTCCTGACGGATGCAACACTTTCCAAAACCTCGGAAGTGGAGATGCAGGTACAATAGCCATGGATATCAAACAACAGTAACCTCGAAGAAAAGTCTGTCCTCAAACAAGTTCATGGCACGAACTCCAACATGCCCAACTAGCTGCCCACGTCAATTGCGACTTACTGATTAACTCGTCACAAAGGCTACATTGGTCACTCCAGCAACAGCATTATGACCTCCTCGTGAACTCCGAGCTGCCGACCCACTAAAACAGCTGGCTGAGGGCGCTCCCTCGTAACGTGACCCTCCTGGCCACCAGAATAACAACTGAGAGTGCTCCAAGAACATAAGTCACAGCAACACCTGCTGCGAGAAAGGATCACCAACGATCACCCGATCTCATGCCACAGGAGCAAGTCCGCTACTCTATGATCTCCATCACCACCAAACGGATCCTCTGCTTGATCTGATGACCCTCAACATAATCGAAAAGGCCACAGCCTGATGAAGTCACTGATCCCGAAGTGTCGGAACTCAACCTCATCAAAATCTCGACTAAGTCCACTTTCCTCAAACCATCACATCGAAAACCGCGTACACCTTTCCTTCTCGACAGCATCGTCATTGAGTGCAGCACACTAAGCTCCTCACGATTGTCTCGAGGCATAACAGTTAGACTCTCTCTGATACTCAGGTTCAAACTCATCTCGAACCTCGTGCACTGCTTCGTCTGAAGCCATATAACACGTGCAAATAGGGACAAACATATGGACAATGCATCTCTGCCTCAGGTGGGTAAACACTCCTCATTCGATTGCTGGATAGCCTGATTAAACCATTACCATATAAACAACAACCTGAATGTAGGCCATGGAGTCGCAACAGGAACTCACACAATACCAGCCCACCAAATACAATGATCTAACTCAGGCAAAAACATCAACTGCCATAATTCTCAGGTCTGAGGCAACATGTAGACGCTCATACACACACAACCAGGCAAACCGTGCCACACAATTCTCTGAACTCATAATGCTCATCCAAATCCACAATTCACTGGCGAATCGCGCGTCGATTGATCCTCAATAGGATCCACAACCGTACCGACACGGAAAGCACGTCAGGGAGGCATCCTAATGAATAAAACATCGTTCACAACAAGTGGAACGTAATCATGGAACTTCAAATGTTTGAAAGCATACAACACCCAAATATTGATGAGTATCCGCCGGCCGGTCGGGTCACCATTCCAGACATGTTGTACAGTCTCAAATTTCCTTAGTAAACACGACTACAGAAGTCTACAGAACCTATAACCTAATGCTCTGATACCAAGCTGAAAGGACCTAACCCCGATTTAGCTCCCTAAACCAAAATCAAACCCTTTCGAAAACACGAACCAACAAAAACCATAAAAATTTTGGCAGAGTTTCGCTACTAACGTAGAATTACCATTACCTGCACGCGGAAAATACACTTCATCCTATGCCACAAAAATCAAACCGTGGGCACCAATCCCATCCGGATTTCTCAATATATTAACAATAATGTAAAGTAGTAAATATATCTTTACTTTACTGAAATCCGGAGTAAAAATCGTATAATATATACAACAGAATACTCAGAGCGACCTCTAATGTATAATCATATACGTATACCACAGTAGGTAGAACAATAAACCTACTGGAAGAAACAAGGTAGCTCGAGCACTATGCCTCCGACCACGACGTGCGACACCAGAGTCCGAACTGCAAACTGGGCACGGAAATCGAAAAGCCAAGGGGAAAGACATGAAAATCGTTAGAGTGAGTGGACGAAAATAAATGTCTTTTACCGAGTAATATATGTTATAAAACATATGCGAGTCGAAATATAAGTAAATCAAATCAAATAGTATAAGAGGAGACGCTGACTCCAACTCGTAAACAGAGCATGCATGGAAAATGTCACGGGGTCACTCATGGACACGTCCGTGCTAGTACAGTCGGAATCACGGAATCCCTGACTTCCACGTGATTCATAGCCAGAAAGGCCTCGGTTCCAGGGTACTGCCCCTCGCCAGTCAGGTAGGGGTACTGCCCCTCCTGGTAAGCCTACCATCGGGGATCAGCCGAGAGGCAAGCAACGTAACTGAGACTGTACTCTGTGTAAATCAAATCATAAATAGTTCGATGTAAATGCATGAATCAATATATAAGTGTATATACGTAATATATATACTGATATAAGCACAATCGTATAACACATGCTCATAATAAACATAATCTTGTATGAAATCTTATCCTCGTAAAACCATGATCATACTGTATGCTCCAGTTCGTAAAACATATATAAGAGACTCGCAATCAATCCGTGAAAAGAAATTGTCCACTCACAGACTAGCGTAACGCAGTTCGCGTTAACCCGTGATCCGGCGGAAAGTCCATCGCCAAACGAACGATCACAAACCCCTGAATATTCACAAAATCCATTTCTCAAATCATAACTCGACAATACAAGACAAATCATGAGAAACCACCGTTTTCGGAAACACGTAATTCAATGTCGATGAATCGTCGAAAATCTGATATTTACACCTCAATACCTCACTGTACTTTCGGATGCTCAAATCGAGAAACGAACCTCCCCACTGCGATCGGGGCGTGATATCGAGTGAAATGACATGCAACTTGTCGAAAACCCCAAAAAGTCAAAGTTGACCGTTGACCGCCGCCGCCACCACCAACCTGAAATTCTCCCGGCGGAGCAACCACTATTCCACTCCAAATCACCCACTGAGCAACTTTGTCAACTGAATCGAAGGCCAATTCCTCTAACTAGTCCAATTTCATGTAAAACCGAATTGATACACAAATTTCAAATCCAAAATTCTCCAAGCACAAGCAAAATTAGATCACCAAACTTACATGGTTAGAATCATGGAGATGAGGGCTTCAAAACCCAGTACTTGGTTTAGCTCAAATCGGTCGGAAAAGTATAGTCCGATTTCCCCCAAAAACTCACAAACTTGGCTGGAAAAATCCTCTCTCCACCGTAAGTTTGGCCGTGAAGGAAGGCCGGAAACAGAATGGGAAGGTCACGGCGAAGAGAAAAAGACCAGCCCCACACCTTGGGGTGGCCGGACGGCGAGCCACCGCCATGGTCGTCGCTCCTCCGTCGCGTCCCTCTCTCTCTCCCTGTGTTGACTGGTCAACACACTAGTCAACCAATAAATGCTTCTGTTGACTTTCCAATTATGGCAAGTTCACTATTTATAGCTTCCCAAAAAGGAAACCTCCAAAATACATTTTGCGACAAACTTTAAACATCCGTAACTCTCGAGTCGTAATTCCGATTCCAATAATTCTCGCGGCAACAAACTCGACTCGACATATTCTTCAATTATCACCCAAAGTCAAACACATCGACCAATCGGATAAAAAGTCAACTGTTGAAACCAACACATATTTAAACCGACTAAATAATCAACAATCGGAAATATTCACAACTTAATCTTCGTAACTCGGAATAATGCTCCGGAAGTTCCCACAAACTCAAAATTAAATTCTCAACAACTTCCGTGAAGAAGCCGGAACCAATTTCTCGTCTGGTAATTTAGTCGTTAAGAAATCCGACATATAAAACCGATTATATCAAAACTTCAAATATTCATAACTTATTCCTTGGTCGTCCAAATAACGATCCGGAACCTCCCACGAACTCGAAATCACACGTATAACGACTCTCGAGAAGAGACTTAGCTCCAATTCTCGGCCAATGATTTAGTCGTTAACAAGTCTGGCGATTAAAACAACTTTCGGCAATCTGCGACTACGCGCAAGCTCGTAGATTAAACTGATTTCCACTGTTGATTCTGTTCTGGGTCGTCACAGTTTCACCCGTGCAAGTTGTTCCTAAGAAGTCCAGAATCACCGTGGTTAAAAATGTGGAGAATGAACTTGTGCCACAAAGAACTGTAACCGGCCATAGAGTTTGTATTGACTATAGGAAGCTCAATACCACCACTCGCAAGGACCACTTCCCCTTGCCCTTCATTGATCAAATGCTTGAGAGGTTGGCGGGTCATGCTTATTATTACTTCCTAGAAGGTTCCTAAGAAGTCCAGAATCACCGTGGTTAAAAATGCGGAGAATGAACTTGTGCCACAAAGAACTGTAACCGGCCATAGAGTTTGTATTGACTATAGGAAGCTCAATACCACCACTCGCAAGGACCACTTCCCCTTGCCCTTCATTGATCAAATGCTTGAGAGGTTGGCGGGTCATGCTTATTATTACTTCCTAGAAGGATATTCCGGTTACAACCAAATCAGCATCGCTGAAGAAGATCAAGAGAAGACAACGTTCACATGCCCCTTTGGAACGTTTGCATATCGACGGATGCCATTTGGACTTTGCAACACACCAGGTACATTTCAACGTTGCATGCTTTCAATTTTTTCTGATTACATAGAGAAAATCATAGAAGTTTTTATGGATGACTTTAGTGTATTTGGGAGGGATTTTGATGCATGCCTAGACAACTTAGAGTTAATTTTACAAAGGTGCATTGAAACAAACCTAGTGCTTAATTGGGAGAAATGCCACTTCATGGTTACTCAAGGGATAGTTTTGGGTCACATAGTTTCGAAAAGGGGAATAGAAGTTGATAAAGCTAAGGTAGATCTTGTGCGGTACTTACCCTCTCTGACTTCGGTTAGAGAGATACATTCTTTTCTTGGCCGTGTAGGTTTTTACAGGTTGTTTATCAAGGACTTTTCCCACATATCTCGTCCCTTGTGCAAGCTTCTGCAAAAAGAAATTCCCTTTGTGTTTGATGATGAATGCTGAGCTGCATTTGACAAATTGAATGAGCTTCTCACGAGTGCTCCTATCCTTTGTGCACCGGATTGGTCTCAGCCATTTGAACTTATGTGTGATGCTTCCGACTACGCCGTTGGAGCTGTTCTAGGGAAAAGGAAGGACAAGAAGCCTTACGCCATTTACTATGCTTCTCGAACATTAGATGATGCTCAAAGCAATTATACAACAACCGAGAAGGAGATGCTCGCTGTAGTGTTTGCACTTGACAAGTTTCGATCATACTTGTTGCAAAGCAAGGTGATTGTCTACACGGACCACGCTGCATTGAAGTATCTCATGGCAAAAAAGGATGCCAAGCCATGACTGATTCGTTGGATACTTCTACTCCAAGAATTCGACATCGAAGTTAATGTCAAAAATGGAGTAGAAAACGTGGTGGCTGACCATTTGTCTCGAATTGTACATGAACAAGAGGCAGTGGCAATAGAGGAAACATTTCCGGATGAACAACTCTTCGGAATTCAAGTAAGTGTTTCGGAAACTCGGTATGCGGATATAGTAAATTATTTAGTCACCGATAAGTTTCCACCTCACATGCATAGTGTCCAACACCATAAACTTAGACTAAATGCTAAACATTTCATTTCGGATGAACCTTACTTATGGAAACAATGCTCTGACTTAGTAATTCGTAGGTGTGTCCCCGATAGTGAATTTGAGTCCATTCTTAAGTTTTGTCATAACGATGCATGTGGAGGTCACTTTGGTTCGAGAAAAACAGCTTTAAAAGTCTTAGATTGTGGTTTCTTTTGGCCTAACATTTTTCGTGACTCTCATGAATTCTGTACTAAGTGTGATAGGTGCCAAAGGAGCGACAACATTGGACCACGAGATCAAATGCCACAACACTATGTGATAAATGTCGAAATTTTTGATGTTTGGGGCATAGATTTTATGGGACCATTTCCCATGTCTAATGGTTATACTTATATTTTACTCGCCGTTGATTATGTTTCAAAATGGGTGGAAGCAAAAGCCACCCGTACTAATGATTCACGAGTTGTTGCAGATTTCCTTAAGGCTAATATTTTTACAAGGTTTGGAATGCCACCTGTTCTAATCAACGATAGAGGGAGTCATTTTTGCAACAAGACGGTGGAAGCATTATTGAGGAAGTATGGTGTCACACACAAGGTGTCTACGCCTTATCATCCTCAAACAAATGGAATGGCTGAAGTATCCAACCGTGAGATCAAGAAGATTTTGGAGAGAACCGTTAAGCCGAACCGGAAAGATTGGAGCCAATTCCTAGATGATGCATTATGGGCTTACCGAACTGCCTACAAAACTTCTATTGGAATGTCACCTTTTCGATTAGTTTATGGGAAAGCATGTCATCTTCCGGTGGAGCTCGAACACAAGGCATGGTGGGCCGTCAAGAAATTCAATATGGATCGTGATGAGGCTGGTTTGCATCGAAAGCTATAACTTTGTGAACTTGAAGAGATAAGGAATGATGCTTTCGACAATGCTTGGATCTATAAGGAGAAAACAAAGCTATTCCATGATAAGATGATCTGACGCAAGAACTTCATCATTGGCCAGCAAGTTCTTTTATTCAATTCTCGACTTAAGATATTTCCGGGAAAACTACGTTCTAGATGAATTGGA
The DNA here is from genome assembly GCA_946800695.1 of Geum urbanum. Lineage (NCBI taxonomy): Eukaryota > Viridiplantae > Streptophyta > Magnoliopsida > Rosales > Rosaceae > Geum > Geum urbanum. The sequence goes on along the minus strand of OX327003.1, from coordinate 22,251,806 downwards.
CCATTCATTGTTCTTTTAGTATTTTCCCATGGAGCAGTCCTTATCAAGAGCCCAATATCCGGCAATGAATTCAAGGTCAATGGCCACCGTTTAAAGCCATATCATTCGATCATCAAGGAAGAAATTGTTGAAGACTCACGGCTTGAGGAACCAATATTGTCAAACACAACATGAAGATGCATCACGTCTAGGCTGGAAGACGTTAAAAAACAAACTCTCGTTGGGAGGCAACCCAATGGAGGAATCATCAAGGATTTGTTCTCTCCTCCCTTATCTTTTTAATTTCATTGTTTATTTACTTTCCTTAGCTAAAATTTTCGTGGGTCTCTTTCTTCATACTTAGTTATATGTTTCCTTTAAATACATTGAGGACAATGTAGAGTTTAAGTGTGGGGGAGGGGTTTCAACTTTATTTGAGTCTTAAAATCATAAAACTGGGCGGACAATGGAACTTTCCGGCGGATGATGCCCTGAAAAAAAATATATTTTGTGTCTTTCTATTTAACTTAGGGTTTTTAAAGAGTATTTTTCATTTTTTAGGATGCCCTTAGTTAGTCTATGATGAAAATGGACCGAAAAGGAATACATATGGCGTTGAATAAGCACCAAACTGATTTCTTGTGCTAAGTGAGATATTTTGATTATCATGACATGTAGTGGATATGGTATGCTTAAACATGGTATAGATTTCGCATGTTAGAATGAGTTTTAAATCATACAAATCTTAAAAGTGAGTTTTTGAGCCTACATTATTCCCTTTGAGAGTGAATTTCGTGCATATGGTTTTCAAGAATAAAACATGCTTCATCTAATTACTTGCCATAGATTTTAATGAACTAGAGATTACTAGAATTTACTCATGTAGATTTACAACGCTTTTAAGTTGATATATGCTCTGATTTTGGATATCATTAAAGGCAAATTAGGTTACCACCACTTAAACCAAAAAGCCATGTGTCATTTTGTGCGCATGAGTTGCGACACCCTTAGATTACCCATTTGTGCCTACATTTAGCCTTTTCTTTCATTTACCACATACATATCTAAACACTTAGCCTAGTGTAGAGTTTCCAACCTTGGTTCAAAGACTTGGTGAAGAGATTTCGAAGCTAGCATAAGAATTGGCGGAAAAGTTATGAAAGAATACAAAAAGAGGGAAGACTTGTCCAAAAGCTTGAAGAAAAAAAAGAAAGTGTGATTGCCGAAAAGAAAAAAAAAAGAGAAAATTCGAGAGCATGAAAAGAAAAAGAAAGAAAAAAAATAGTTAAGCTCTCTGGCAAATGTTCTAAGTGTAAAAATTTGGACAAGTGAAGTTTAGAATGAAGTTAGGGCCCAAAAAGATGAAATTTGGCCCCCGATTCTGAAATTTGACACAAGAAGAAGTGTAGAAAGGATGAACCACTTATCTAAATTTCGAATTCCTTAGCCTTATCCCCATTACAACCTTTCTAAAGACCTTTATGATCCTTAAGATGAGTAGCCTTCGATTGGTTGAGTAATTTACATGAGTAAGCATATGGTTTGGTTCATTTGTGCAAGTAATTATGAGGTTTTTGATTCAATTTATACATTTTGAGTGAACCCCTTTCATGAATGAAAATATGATGAGTGCATCCATGTGATCTTGATTTAACCTTATTCGAAACATGCATAGCTTTAACTTCACCATTGTTTTCTCCAAGTCCTACTTGTTCAAGACATGATCATATTTCTCTTATCTCTCAAAATTTTTGAACTTTTCACTATGAAATCTTGTGACTCAATCGCCATATACTTAAAAGAAATTTATGAGATAAATTTAGGTAAGGGCCTAGTCGTGTTTTTAGTTTTCAAACTTTTCAAGTCCTTAGAATTTTCCAACGAATGGAGACTAGCTCAAACGTTGGTTTTGTGTGTTTTCTTATTTCTAGTCTTTCTTTTAATTAGTTTTTGCTAGGGACTAGCAAAGTCCAAGTGTGGGAGAATTTGATCAACGCATTTTATGCTAGATTATTAACGTATTTCTCTCTACATTTTACTTTGTTTTCACCTTAGTATTATCATTTCTTACTTACTTTGTTGTTTTTAGGTTTTGAATAAAGGAGTACAATAAAGTAGGTGATTTGGAGCATAAAATGAGCTAAGAGGAGAAGTTTTCTAAATCCACTAGGAATGACGTAGCAAAATATGGATCTGAAATGGTCTTGTCAAGTTACTAAAATGACACAAGGCAAAATAAAGACATTTCAAATGGTGGATCGAAAATCAGCAAGCATTTTGGGAAAAATCAAGCAAGGAGATATTACCGAATAGATGGAGGATCAAAGGTATCAAGTATATCTCAAAAGTGCCTTATTTGAAGATCAAAATATCCTACAATATATGGTAGGGGCCAAAATGACTTGGAGCTCAAGAAATGCAAGATATGGAAAGATCAAGATTTCCCTACTCCTAGTAGGAAGAGGAAGATATGTCTGCCAGCTCATCAATCTTCAACGGATCACAGAATCTGCAATTCTACTCCAAATATAGTGATCATATATGTCTTCTTCAAGCCCTCGAGCTGATCTTTCCAACGAATCCAAAATCACAATTTTCTGAGCTCTAGAACTCCCATAAAAGACGTTTCAAGACAGGCTGTTACAGGCTGTCAATTCTACCCTGGTACACTAGGAAAACCTAGTTTGGAGAGAAAAGTTGGAATTCTCCACCTATATATATAACAGCTAGGCCTCATTCTCAAGCATCACTCATCTTAGAAGCCAATAGCTCTGCAAACACTATTCTCCTCTCCCAAAGTTCAAAGGTTGTCAAGGATCCACCATACTCCACCACCAAAAAGCTTCCTACCTCCACCGAGTAGACTATAAGGCAAATTCCCTTACATATTCACCATCTCTATTGAAGGACGGCTGCATTAAAGGCGTAGGGCAAATTCCCGAGCTTAAAGTGTAACTCTAATCTTTCTACTTATCCTTGTAAACGTTTGTATTTTGGTTTTGAATAACAGTGCTTTGTTTACAGTTTTGAAATATTATGTGTAACTTGTTTCGAGTCTTAGGATTTAGTTGAACATGTTAGTCTTAATGCATCAATTTAGGCTAAGGCAAATTCCTTGTTAAGTTGATAGGCGTGTCATAGGGCAAATTCCCGAAGCATAATAAATGATCATACATGTAATTGGCTAAAGGCTTAGATAATTAATAGGGAGCATATAATATGACTTAAGTGTAAGACGTTGGTGAATAAGATGGGTCGGTCACTTGTAAATATATAACTTAGGTTTATTTTCGGTCTAGTAAACATGTTTAGGGTTGTTTGTTCTTACTTGTTTTTTACTTGTCTATGAGTGAAGCATGTTAGAACCTAGGATTTCTCTAAGCATTTACTAACCATTTTCTGTCTTTAATTTCGTAGGAATTAGATAACAACCTCTTAAAATCCCCCCATTAGCGTAGTCATGCATGCACCCTCAATCCCCGGTTAAGAACGATACCCTACTTATGAATACTACATCTACAAAAAAAGGTTTTAATTGCTTATGCGTTTTTGTTGAGTGTTAAGTGTTTATTTAGTACTTAGTAAAATACATGTATCAATGGTTGGTTTCCAAGGTGTGGTTCAGAGTATTGAATTGTGATTTTGATCTGTAATATTTTGTGATTATTCAGGGGATCGAGATCGTACGCTTGGCAAGGAATCTTTCGCCGGATCTCTGGATTAGCACGTTTACGCGTTGTGATTGTCTGTGAGTGGACACTTTTCTTTTCACTGATTGATTGCGAGTCTTTATTTTACATTTTACGAGCATGAGCATGCATATGTGTTTATGATTTATTTGAGCATGTGTTTTACGATTATTCATATACGAATACGCATCGACGAATATGCTCATATAATTATGTAATATGAATATGCATTTACATTGTGCCTTAAACCTTTGCATGAAACGATTTATGATTTGGTTTACACAGAGTACAGTCACAGTATATATTGTTGTATCGATACACTTCCATCCCGGCTGATCCCTGAGGATGTTACCGGGGGAGGCTGTGACCCCTGACCCGAGGCCTTTACCGAGGAGGGGGGGGGGGCAGACCTCTGACCTGAGGCCTTTCTGGCTGGAATCATGTGTGGGTCTGGGATCCTGTGATTTGGACTGTACTAGCGCTGATGTGTCCATGAGTGACCCCGCGAGATTTTACGATGCATGCTCTGTACGCGTGAGGAGTTAGGGTCTCACTTGTGTACCATATTACTTTCATGCATTTAGGCTCGCATATGTTTTTATAACATATATTATTCAGCGAAAGACATTTATTTTCGTCCACTCACTCTAAAGGTTTATATGTCTTTCCCTGGGCTCTTTGTTTTCAATGCCCAGTTTGCAGTTCAGATTCTGGTGTCGCACGTCGCAGTCGGAGGCTTAGTGTTCGAGCTACCTTTCTTTTTCAGTAGGTTTCTTGTTTAGCCTACTGTTATGTATTTATGTATATATATATATACTAGAGGTTTCTCTGAATACTCTGATGTTCATATTTTTCATATGATTTTTTCGGATTTCTGTAAAGTACAGTTTTGCTTATTACTTTACATTATGGTATGATTTTGAGAAATCCGGATGGGAATTGTGCCCACGGTTTGGCTTTTGTGGCATAGGATGAAGTGTGTTTTCCGGTGCAGGTTAATGGTAATTCCGCGATATAGTGAAACTCTGCCAAAATTTCTATGGTTTTTGCAAGTTCGTGTTTTCAGAAGGGTTTTGATTCTGGTTTAGGAAACTAAATCGGAGTTGGGTCCTTTCATAAAACTCGAGGATCTGAGATATTTCAAAATTAAATAATCGTAACAAATAAATAACGAATTTGAGGAGAAGTTGTAATAAAAGTAGATTTCATCAATACTTTGACCCATTCTTTATCATCACCTAGTAATTCCAAAGCTTGACATGCTTCTTGATAAGTAGAGTATGCTGTCCCATTGACCATTCTTATTGCCTTAAAATTGATACATCCTTTTTGAATATTTAAAAGTATTCTAAGATAGTATAATTCATCCGCATTCGGCGGCACATGTGCAATTCTACTGAGTACGCAATATTATTTTATTTGGGTGCATAATTCTTTTACTATTAGTCCACGCATATTTAGTAGGAAATTGAGTATATGTTTATTTTTTTGCCTTCTTATAAGTCTTGTTCGCAGTAAACTAACTAGTTAGCATTGTAGTTTCTATATCATGATTTTGTAACACATTTTCAAGAGCATTAGCTTGATGAAAAAAAATAGTTTATTTATTCAGTAAATAAATCTTTAAATATTGAACTGCATTAAATCTAGAATGAATGAAAAATTCAAATAAACGCCATACGAACTCATGAGGAGTTAAATATCAACTGTTGAGATAATTTTGGATTTAATTATTTATATTGTAACGAACCATTATGTGAGCTCTATCGGGTCTTTTATTTATGTACTTGAATAAATATTTTATTAACATAGACTAAGAATATGAGTCCACATTTATATGAGCATTATACCTCAACAACAAATTAGCATTATACGGAACAACATAATTATTACTAACATGAACTCCTTTTTTATCTACAAATTGTGAATCATCATCACATCATTTATATTCAAAAGATTTGACTGCTTGAAAAATTGTGTTAGGAATAAATGGTTTTGAAAAATATTTTGTGGATAATTTGTCTCGCATACATGGAGAAGATGGATTAAGCAGACCGCATAGACCATGAATCATAAAGTGACTAACTATTTCAAACAATTCAGGATTAGTATTTTTATCGGGCAATTCTGCTGAAATTATTGAATCTACATCATTTGCTATATAACATTTATATTTATATTTAAGTGAACATAATAAATAAGCATGAGGTAAACCTCGCTTCTTAAATTCAATTGTTCATACATGAGTATGGACTTCTCCAAAGGGTTCTCCATCTTTAATATAAGTAATCATATGAAAGGACCCAACCCCGATTCAGTTACCTAAACAGGAATCGAACCCCTTCTAAAAACGTGAACTAACAAAAATCTTTCAAAATTTCGGCAGAGCAACGTTACTAACGTGGAATTGCATTAACCTGCACCCTGAAAATAACACTTCGTCCTATGCCACAAAAGCCAAACCGTGGGCACCAATCCCATCCGGATTTCTCAATATCATATCATAATCAATAAACAGTAAACATACTGTAATATATAATATATCCGAGAAAATCCGTATCAAACACGTATCAGAATATATCAGAGCGACGTCTAGTGTAAATATATACAATTTTTACATCAGTAGGCGAAACAAGAACCTACTGGAAAACACAGGTAGCTCGGATCACTAGCCTCCAACCGAGACGTGAAACACCAGAATCCGAACTGCAAACTGGGCACGGAAACCGAAACACCCAGGGGAAAGGCAAGTAAAACGTTAGAGTGAGTGGACGAAAATAAACGTATGCCTTTCACCAGTTAGATACATAATCAATGTAAAACAATGCGAGTTCGGAAAACATATATATATGGAGGTTGTCAGGCGAATCTCTCAAGCCCGACGTCAGGTGAATCACTCAAACCCAACGGTGATAGGCCAGGGGAATCTCTCAACCCCGGCGGCATACAGGGGAATCTCTCAACCCTGCCCAGAGGAATCTCTCAACTCTGGTCCAGAGGAATTTCTCAACTCTGGCGGACTACCGGTGATCAGCAGAGTAGCCGAAGCATCGATGCAGTAATGCCATCACCAATAAATATAAAACAATACCTCCGAAAATAACACATAACACAATATCGTATAAAGTAAGTACGAAAAATCACAATAATTCACGAACTCGCAAACAACTGTGAAAATATAAACGTGTCCACTCATAGATCAGCAAGCGCGCACTCGCGCTAATCTCGTGGTCCAGCGAAAGATCCCTCGCCTGAAGCACGATCTCGATCTCGATCCCCTGAATAATCATAAACACACCTGATCAAAATCATAGCCCACAACTCTGTACTTAACCACGGAAACCAACCATTCCCTGAAACATATTAAACTGTATAAACAATCAACTGAATTTTCGAAATCTCCACTCGAAACCTTCGACTGAAAATCTGCTACTCAAATCAATACGAAAACCTCAAGGCGATAACCAGGGCGCGATTACGAGAAGAATGACATTAAATTCATCGAAAACTAAAAAGTCAACCCTCTCGCCGGAGCGCCGCCAATGACCGCCGCCGCCGGCGGTGGCGCGCCGTCAACGGAGACTTTCTCCGGCGAGGAAGCTCCAGTCCTCAAGATCTCAACAAGCCCAATCACTTCCTCAACTACCACCAAGGCCAAATCTCACAGGAATCACCTCAAAACAGCTCGAAACCGAGCGAAATCCCAACTCCGGCAACCCAATCGGGTTCCAACAAAACCTCCATTTTAGCCCAATTAAACCTTAGGGGAAGCTTCCCTGGGGCAAGGGGAGTCGAAACCCCCACTCCCCCGCCACCAAAACCCACCGGAAAACCTCCCTCCGTTACCGGCGAAACACGAGATCCAAACCCGATTCGGGTTCCCACAAATCTCCATCAATTTCTACAATTCCAATTACAAAACACCTTAAAATCACAAGAGGAAGCGAACCTTACCCTCAACGAGGCCGGAGGTGGCCGGAAAAAGCAAATCGGCCGGCGAAGACCAAACAGGAAACTTTCGTCTTTGGTCAACGTGTCAAACTTCTAAAAACGGAAAGTCAACTCTGGTCAACTCCCAAACTGTGTTTTACGACTATTTCTCGACTATTTTCGATATTTATACTCGTGCCTCGGGTCGATCGACTGTCCAAAACGGATATTCAAAATGATTCGGATAAATACGAAACGAACGGATAAACTCGTCGATTAACTGAAACTTCAAATAATCATATTATATTCCTCGGTTATCGGAAAAATCATCTGGAACCACCCTCAAGCTCGAAATCACGTGCTCTACAACTTTCGTGAAGAAACTCAATTCAAATTCTCGGCCGATAATAAAGTCGCGAACTAAATCGACAAACCACACATATAATGTGAAACCGCGACTATACGCTAACTCGTGAATCGTGCCGTCTACATTACTGAGTCTGGTTCGGGTCGTCACAAATCTACCCGCCTTAAAAAAATTTCTACCTCGAAATTAACATACCTGTCAAATGAACAGATGAGGATACTGTTCCCGCATACGCTGTTCAGTTTCCCAGGTGGCCTCCTCAACTGAATGATTTTGCCAAAAGACCTTCACTTGTAGAATCACACGATGTCTCAGCTCCTGCTCACGACGATCGAGAATCTGCACTGGCTCCTCCACGTACGTCAAATCCTCTCGGATCTGTAACTGCTATGGGGCTAACACATGTGAAGGATCTGAGATGTATTTCCGCAACATCGAAACATGAAAAACATCATGAACACGAGCTATCTCAGCTGGTAACTCAAGTCTGTAGGCAACAGCTCGAACCCTCTCTGTAATCTCGTACGGACCAATGTATCGTAGTAGAAGCTTGCCACGCTTCCCGAAAAACACAACTCCCCTCCACGGAGATAGTTTCAGGAAGACCCAATCGCCAACCTCGAACTCTAGACTCTTCCTCCTCACGTCCGCATAACTCTTCTACCGATCCTGGGCAATCTTCAATCTGTCTCGGATAATCTGGATGTCCTCCATAGTGCTCTGCACCAGATCAGGGCCAATAAACCAACGTTCGCCCACCTCACTCCAACACAACGGAGTGCTACACTTCTTCCCGTACAGGGCCTCGTACGATGTCATCTCAATACTGGCCTAATAGCTGTTGTTGTAGGCAAACTCTATCAAATGTAGCTGCTGGTCCTGATTCCCACGGAACTGCAACACACAAGACCGCAACATATCCTCAAGTGTCTGGATAGTCCGCTCAGACTGCCTATCAGTCTGAGGATGAAAAGTTGTACTGAACCGCAACTTCGTGCCCAAGGCTCGCTGCAACACCTGCCAAAACTCAGAAGTGAACTGACTATCTCGGTCAGAAACAATCGATACAGGTACACCGTGCAGTCGAACAATCTCGGACAAGTACAACTTGGCCAATCTACCCACTAATATCTTCCCCGGAAGTGCAAGAAAATGAGCGGATTTCGTCAGTCAATCCACAATAACCCAAATACCAGTGTTGCCAGCCGAAGTACGCGACAACTGATAGACGAAATCCATCGTAATGTGCTCCCACTTCCAAACCGGAATCTCTAGTGGCTGTAGTTTCCCTGCAGGTTTCTGCCTCTCCGCTTTCACCTGCTGACAAATCAAACATCGGCTCACGTACACGGCAATCTCCCGCTTCATGTTGCGCCACCAGTAATACACTCGAAGTGTACGAAACATCTTCGTACCTCCGGGATGCATCGCATACGCTAAACTATGGGCCTCATCCAGAATCTCCTTCTTCAGGCTCTCATCTCTGGGCACACATAACCTGCCTCTGAACAACAACGGACCGTCGTCGCTCAACCGAAACTCTGTAGGCACACCATTCCGTATCATGGTCTTCTTACCCAACAAGTAGGAATCTGAATTCTGAGCCTCTCGTACTTGGTCAACCAATATGGGTCGAACCTGGAAACTAGCCAACAAAGCTCCATCATCATCCCACAAGTAGGAATCTGAATTCTGAGCCTCTCGTACTTGGTAATGTCATTACCCACGACGTTGACCTACCTCGCCGGCAATGGTGGCGGTATAGGCAGCTCGAGCTCGATCTCCTCCTCCCCATTTCTCTTCGGCCTATTTCTCTTCTCTCTTCCCTCTTCCCTCCCTAAACCCGAAATTCTCACCTCTCCCCTCTCCTCAATCCTCTCTTCTCTCTTCCCTCTCCCCTCTCTTCCTCTCCTCCCCTCTCTCCTCCTCCCCTCCTCCTCTTCCTCCTCCCCTCACCTTCGTCGCCGGCACGGTATAGCTCGAGCTCCACCATGCCAGGTTTGAGCTCTCTCTCTCCCTCTCTCTCTCTCTCATTCCACAATATTTTTTGTGTGTATTTTAATTAATTAATTTGTGATAATTGTGGGATGTATATATGTATGCATGTGGACATTATTTGTAAAATATAATTAAGGTATGTATGAAAATTGTGGGAAAAAAATGTGGATAATTGTGGGGGAAGGAGCAATATATGTGATGTATATATGTGAAAAATTAATTAATATATATGGAATGTATATATATACGTATGTTTGAAAAATGTGGAAAATTAATTAGCTTGGGTGAATTGGATTAATATGTGATGTATATATATATGTGTGAATTAAGGTGAAATTAAGATGCATGATCGATGTATACAAAGTGTATATTTGATGTATATATGTGTAAAAAGTTTAAAGCCGGAAATGATGTATGTATATATGTTAAGTTAGGTGATATAGTTGTTAATTTAACGTATAATAGCATGTATGTATTGGAACCATAAAAAATCGGAACCGGAACGGTTTGAAACCGGAACTGTTTATAACCGGAACCGAGTTGTTTTCAAACGGTTCCGGTTCGAAACCGTTCCGGTTCCGATTTGTTATAGAACCGAATCGGTTTGGAACCGGAACTGTTTGTAACCGGAACCGTTATGTTACAAACGGTTCCGGTTACAAACAGTTCTGGTTTCAAACGGTTCCGGTTACAAACAGTTCCGGTTTCAAACGGTTCCGGTTCCAAACCGTTCCGGTTCTGATTTGTTATAGAACTGAAACGGTTTGGAACCGGAACCGTTTCGAACCGGAACTGTTTGTAATCGGAACCGTTTGTAATATAACGGTTCCAGGTTCAAACGGTTCCTGTTCCAAACCGTTCCGGTTCCAACCCGTTCCGGTTCCGATTTGTTATAGAACCCCAGTTTCCATGACTTAATAGTGGAGGGAACAGTAGTCAAGCTTCCTCCTCACCCGCAGTTAGCAACACGCCCAGTGGGCCAATGATGAGTGCTCGCACGAGAGCCTTGCTAGAGGCGCGAGCTGAGGAGGAAGCTGCACGATCAAGAGCCGTGCAACCGGAAGTTGAGCCTCGAGCCTCAGTCTCCAGACGCTCAATCAGCAGACGTCCCTCCGGTGGCAGAGCCTCAGAAGAGCGACAGTCAACGGGGGCATCAGAAACTCCCTCAATCCGAATGCCCCATATTCGCCCGGTGCCTACTCTTGTTTCACGGGAATCATCTGAGACACATGGTGGTGCTGGCGCCTCATCGTCCAGGCCTTGTCTATCTCCGCCGTCCGGTCTCTTCCTACCCGACGAGATTCCTGTCATCCCTGAATTCGATGATAGGGGGATGCCTGTTTATATTGAAGGACGGCCGGATTTCCTGAGCGTGGAGGAAGCGTATAACTTCCTCCCGTTCGACCCCGTGTATCTTTGGAGTGTGAGGTGCACCAACCAACAAACGGACGATGCAGGTAAATTTTATTTAACATCAGATTGATTACTTAATTATTACTTAAGACTTGCGATAGGTTCAATTAATGATATCAATTTGTTGACATTGTATTATTAGGCAATTTCATTAATGGGACTGGAAAACGGAAAGGGGCTAGAGGCACCTGCACCGGGAAGAGACTTGAGTAGGCCACCGGCGGAAGGAAAACGCCCATAAGGGCCAATAAGGATGGCGAGGTGATCGAGGCATTCGACACCACGCGCAAATATGTCAGCATGGCCGGTGCGATCGTGCGGGACAAGGTCCCAATGCTTTGGCCAGATTGGGAATCTGTGCCTATCTACGTGAAGATGCAAGTGCATAATGCACTCAGTGTGAGTAAAATCGTATTTTCATTACGTAAATTTTACATTTATTAATTAAGTCCGAATAAATATATAATTTTACCTTTTATATATTCATATTGCAGGTGTGGTTTGACGTGGATGAAGTTCTTATTCACACGTGGGTAGAGCGTCAACTACATATGAGGTGATGTGCTTCGACTTATTTGAATATATATCGAGTTAGATTTTTGTTTATCAAGTGTTTTAATATCTCTAACTTTTTTTCCTTGTTTTAATATAGGTATAAAGAGTGGAAGAACGAGCTTTCTTCCCATTACACTGTATACAAGGAGCTAGGCCGAGGTTCCACCCCTAGCGAATTCCAGTTTAGGGAGTACGAGTGGCTGTGGCTGATAGCCCACTTCGAGCACCCCAAAGCTCGGGTATGCATCCTTAATATATCTTTCAAGCATAATGTATCGTATCAGATTGAAATAGTTAATTACTAATTTTTTTTCATATGTTTATCAAACAAGGCGATTTCAAAGACGAACCGGGCGAATAGATTGAAAAACACCAGGGCCCATCATGCAGGTTCACTCAACTACATGGGTTGGTCGACTAAGGCGCAGCAACAACAAGAGTTGAACCCGTTGGTGTATATTCATCAGAAGTTCTACCCGCAGTGCCCTGAAGAAGCGGTAAGTCTTTCGCCTCTCCATGTGTTAATAAAACTATTTTTCAAGATGGAAATAGATTTTGTCAGCTAATACGTTGTTCATTTTCCCTTTTCAATTAGTCGAGAGTGGAGGAGGCGACCGCAGAAGTGACCATGAGTATAGCTCGGACTAACCATCATGACTGCTCCGAGGAAGAAGTCACCCAGTATGCCTCTCAGATCGATCCGCTTGATCCTCCGATAGCGGCTCGGATCATGGCAAAAGCGTGCGGGACTGGAAAGAATACCTACTACTGTAGGGGAATGGGCACGGCGGGCGAAGGACTATTGAAGAACACTTCAGAATACTCTACCGGGTCAAGAAGTTCAACTTCTAGTCGTAACCTCGCGGCGGAGCTTCATAGGACGCAGAGGGAGTTGGAGGAGCAAAAGAGGCAGATGGCCGAGTACCAAATGCAGCAGACACAGGTGCAGGCTCAGATGTACACATGGATGCGGACGATGTACGAGGCTCAGACTACCGGACAACCCTTCCCCACACCTCCCCCGGTCCCTCATATCCCTACCTATCCACCACCACCACCGCACCAGTCAACGCCAGAGCAAGACCAAGGTAGCCACCGGAATTCAAATGAGTACATGGATTACTTCAACCCTGATGACCCGCAAGTTCCTGGACCTGACCTGTAGTTGTAGTTAATTTTTTTATCGTCGTTGCTATTTGTAGTGTACGTTGGACATTTATGTTGAACTTGTATGACTGTCTTTGCTATGTGTACTGTTGAACTTGTATGATTGTACGGTTTATCCGGTTCAATGCAGGTTATGGAATTGGGCCCAATCCAGAACCGCGTTTTTTTTTCAAAATTTTTCCCCACATTGCCGGCGACATGGACTCGAGTCGCCGGCAATGTCTCACATTCCGGCCACGGCGGCGCTGCCATTGCCGGCGACGGCATTTCCCGTCGCCGGCAATGTCAACACCGGCGGGGGATCTCCGGCGACGTCATTGCCGGCGACAAGTCGCCGGTAATGTCAATTCCGGCAAAAAAAAAAGACAAGGCCGACGACGGAAAGTCGCCGGTAATGTCTCCATTTCTGGTAGTGTCTCATTCCTTCCTCCCCTCTTTCTCTCTAGCTTTCCATTAAATTTCTTTTTTCTCCATCATTCTCTCTCTCTCTCTCTCTCTCTCTCTCTCTCTCTCTCTCTCTCTCTCTCTCTCTCTCTCTCTCTCTCTCTCTCTCTCTCTCTCTCTCTCTCTCTCTCTCTCTCTCTCTCTCTCTCTCTCCTATTCTGCATTGCTTGTTTTGATTAGAATTTTCTGGTTTCACCACCAAGTGTGTCCAAATCCCCCACCCTCCTTTCTTTCTCTCTAATCAATATCTATCCTACCTTAAAAGACCCCGATTACAACCAAGTCATACACAACAGAATTGATCTGAACATGCTTTTGTATTCATGATCTAATCATAGTCTAACTTAGATCGATCAATAGTCTAATAGTTTGTACCAAATGCAAATAGTCTAATCATAGTCTAGTTTAGATACCATCAGATGGTAGTATCATAAACGTGAGAACATGCTGTGTAGAAGAGCACCAAATCGGAATCAATCGAAATATAGCTTAAGCAAATCAAGACATTAATCAATCGAATTTTAGCAAAGCATGACTTTAATCAATCAAGAATAACTCAAATCAGAGAAGAGTTGATAACCCATCACAACACAGAAAAAAAAAAAGAAGAGTAAAAGTAATTGAAGCTTTGTCATTTCAGCTTCTGCAGTTAACTTCTCAAGATTTATACCAACAATTAAAGTGCGATTTAATTATGGGGCTATGATCTTCATACTTACATTCAGTTTACTAACAGTGTTTGGTTACCGGGTGGACAAATTATTGGAGATGGCAAATAATAGAGTATACACCATCATCATCGGAACTTCCTTATGCATTATGATAACCATGATTATTTGCCTCATTTGGGATGGAGAGGAACTCTACATGCTCATCACTCGGAACATGGGCAAACTTTCCTATTGCTTAGATGGTACTTGCATACTTCAAGCATATAACTAAACTTGTGGTCTCAATCAAGTTAAGCATTTTCACTGACTCCATAACTGTTGTATTATGTGTTAGGTTGCGTTGGAGAGTATTTCAATGATAGTAACAGCTCTCTTGATGGTAGCAATAAACAAATTACTAATGCCAGTTGAGAGCTATACCAACTTACCTATAACAAACCATATTCTTAGTTCGATCCTTCTAAATATCACAAATACTTCTAATAACAGTGTATGACAAACACATACGTCAAAACATTAAAATAAAAGAAACCCAGAATCACACCATATGAGAATCCAAAGAAATAAAGTAGGAAACAATACTGATCGAATTGATCTCCATCATATAATTAGAATTACATCAAGACCCGAAATACCATCAATCAAACGTATCTGACCTGCCATGCTAACATGTTGAACATATGTACGCAAATATTACCCAGATTGAAAATATCATATTGAAATAGAACCCAGAAAGCAGGTCTCTTGCAATGGGAGACAGAGTGAGAATGATATCATTCAAACATACGATATCATACAACCAAAAAACAAACAAAACCCATCTTAAGACAAAAATCCAGTTCTTTAATTCATTCAAGAACTCACATAATCCAACACAAAACAAAAGAAACAAAAAAAAATTGAAAATGGGGATATGGGAATCAAGAGAATTAGAGAAAGAAACTGAATTCAACCAAATCGAAATTCATTACCGATTCAAACAAAAAATTGATAATGATTAGAAGCATGATTGAGAGATTGGGAGAACAAAACCCAGATTAAAAATAGATGAAAAGCAGTTCCATGTACAGTAGGTGATAACACTTAGACTAACTGAAAGGACCCAACTCCGATTTAGTTTCCTAAACCGGAATCAAACTCCTTCTGAAAACACGAACCAACAAAAACCATCAAAATTTTGGCAGAGTAACGCTACTAACGCGGAATTGCCTTTACCTGCACCCGGAAAATAACACTTCATCCTATGCCATAAAAATCAAACCGTGGGCACCAATCCCATCCGGATTTCTCAATATCATAACAGTAATGTAAAGTAATAAATATAACTATACTTTACAGAAATCCGGCGAAAATCGTATAAAAGTATACATCAGAATATTCATAGCGACATCTAGTGTATAATTATATAAATATACCACAGCAGGTAGAATAAGAAACCTACTGGAAGAAACAAGGTAGCTCGAACACTACGCCTCCGACCACGACGTGCGACACCAGAGTCCAAACTGCAAACTGGACACGGAAATCGAAAAGCCCAGGGGAAAGACAAATAAAAACGTTAGAGTGAGTGGATGAAAATAAACGTATGCCTTTCACAAATTTCATATACAATAAACAAGTATAGCGAGTTCGGAAAACACATATGGAGGTTGCCAGGCGAATCTCTAAAACCCAACGGTCAGGCGAATCGCTCAAGCCCGACGGTGATAGGCCAGGGGAATCTCTCAACCCCAGCGGCATAACAGGGGAATCTCTCAACCCTGCCCAGAGGAGTCTCTCAACTCTGGTCCAGAGGAATCTCTCAACTCTGGCAGACTACCGGTGATCAGCCGAGTAGCCGAACCATCGATGCAAGTAATGCCATCACCATAAAATATAAAATAATGCCTCCAAAAGTAATAAATAATCTCAATATCGTATAAATAAATACGAAAAATCACGACAAAATCACGAACTCGCAACAACTGTGAAAATATAAAAATGTCCACTCACAGGTGAGCGTAACGCGATACGCGTTAATCCCGTGATCCGGCGGAAAATCCCTCGCCAAATGAACGATCACGAACCCTGAATAATTATAAAATCCACCGCTCAAAATCATAACTCGACACCTCAAATCATATCACGAGAAATAACCGTTCCCGGAAACATAATCCAATAACGACGAACTCGTTAAAATCCGATAATCACACCACAAAACCTCGCAATAATTTTTGATGCTCAAATCGAAAAACAAACCTCACCACTGCAATCGGGGTGCGATTCCGAGTGAAACGACATATAACTCGTTGAAAAACACGTCGGGCGAAAAGTCGCCGCTGCCGCCGGCCGCCGGAAAATCCAACTTGCCCAGAAAATTTCATGCTACACATGGTTTTGAAGATCTTGACGATTCCAACAACTTTCTAGTTATAAGTTAAGGCCAATTTTGAACGGAAAACCTCCAAAAATCAACTCAAAGTTCCAAACCCTTACCAGAATTTCAAATCGACGGATCTCCTTCCTCCGGCCACGGCAACCCTCAAGACCACTTGGAATAGCTTTCTTAGCTCGAGGCTAACAAAAGCTCTCAAAGCTTCACCATCAACTTGGCTGGAACGCCTCCACCGAAGGAGGCCGAAATCTCGCCAGAAAACCGTGATCTTCACCGAGCCATATCTTCCTCCTTCGGCCACCTCACGGAACGATTCAACTCCCAAGTTGAAGAGAAACTCGAGCCCAACAAGTCTCATGAAGAAGCCCCAGCCAATCATGGCCGGAAAAAGGGTCCAAATCCGGCAAAAACCGATCGGTGGAAATGAGCAAAACGGGTCGCCCATGACCCGCGGTCAACGCAGTCAACACCCACTTTCCATTTCTGGAAACTTTCCCAAATCGGCATGTATCAATTCCGTATTTATACCGTACGCGTATCGAATCCCAAACGGATAAATACGACTATATTCGACGGACGAAAATATTCATAACTTATTCCTCGTAACTCAGAAAAATTCTCCGGAAGTTCCCACAAGCTAGAAATTAAATTCTCTACAACTTCCGCGAAGGATCCCAAATCAAATTCTCGCCCAATAATTTAGTCGCTAACAAGGCCGCCATATTAACAGATTACGTCGAAATCACGACTAATCGCGAAACTCATAGATCAAGTCGATAACCACACCATTTAAGGTTCGGGTCAATCAACGGTCCAAAACGGATCACAGTCACGATTCGGATAAACTCGAATACGAACAGATAAACTCGACGATATTCCAAAATTTCAAATATTCATATTATATTCCTCGGTCGTAAAAATAATAATCCGGAACTGCCCACGAACTCGAAAATCACGCGTACAACAACTCTCGAGAAGAGACTTAACTCAAATTCTCGGCCAATAATTAAGTCGTGATCAACACAGGCGATTCAATCATTTATCAGAAATCTGCGATTATGCGCAAACTCACGAATTAAGCTGATTACACTTCTGGTTCTGTTCCGGGTCATCACAAATCTACCCCCCCTTAAAAAAATTTCGACATCGAAATTTCCAAGTCTACCAACTGAAAAGTAGGAACACTGCCTCTGCATACAATTCAATTCCCCAGTGGCAACTTCAACTGAACGACTCTGTTAATGGAAGATATCTCTGTACCCTCAAATCTTAAATCTAAACTGGCTCCTCACAAATGTCCAGTTTTCCTGTATAAGGAACTTATAGAGTACAAAACACGTAACAACTCTGAAATGTAAATTCCACCACATGGAATACAACACACACAAAGGCCAACACTATAAGTAATGCCCAACTATACGGCACAACACAAACTCGCCTCATGATCACATATGGACCAAAATAACGTGGCAATTCACAACTCAACCTGCTCACATCAACACAACTTCATTGTCGAACTCGAGCAATTATCAACCTGTTTTCGCTAATCCAAAGGTCTGTGGTAGTACATTCCACTAAATCAGGATCAAACGTCAGCTCAAACCAAACTCGCTCTAGCACAATGGAGTACAACATCGTTCCTTAAAACGACATCATGCAACGTCATAATCATAGTAGTCAACAGACTGGTACTGCATGCAATCTCGAACAGTTGAAACTGCTAGTCCCAAATCCCTCGGAACTGCAATTCACAAGACCACAACATGCCTTCTAAAGACTGACTGGTCCTCAAAGATCGCCCACCAATCTGAGGATAAGAAACGGTACTACACTGTAATCTGGTCCCCAATGCTCACTGTAACGCTTGCCAACACTCTGTTGTAACAGATTATCTCGATCAGCAAACTGGGACACAGGTACACCATGAAAATGGACAACTTCCGCCAAATATAGCTATACCAGCCTGCTACCGAAATCATTTCCGAAAGTACAAGGAAAAGAATTTAGTTCATCAAATGGTCCACAAAGACCCGATAACTACTATCACAAACCGAAGTGCATACTGGCACACCAAAATCCACAGTGACAAGCTCCAACTTCTAATCAGAAATCTCCAATGGCTGTAACTTCCCAGTAAGTTTCTACCTCTCTGCCCTCGCCTGCCGACAAATGTGGCATCTGCTCACATAAGCTGCTATATTCCTCCTCATATTGCATCACGAGTAGCAAACTCGAAGTATCTGATACATCTCTGTACCACCAGTGCATAATGCACGCAAAACAAAGAGCTTCAACATCATCACACCTTAACTCAGCTCTCGTAGCTCGCAACTCGGCTAACACGGAAACTCAAGCCACACACATAAGGAACAATGAAGCTCCCAACTTTCGATTGAATGCATCAGCAACAACATCCCAGAAGAGAGTCAAAGTACAATCACTAACCTTTCTCGGATAAACTCAAATGTTCAGCCATAGTCGTTAGTCGTCCCCATCCATCTACGTTGCCTCAAGCTCAAATCTGGTCGAAAATGCAAGTAGATGAAACTCAAGTGATCAGTGTGTATTCTACACTGCGCTGCACGCCGTAGTAGTAGTGTCTCGAACTCTTCGATGCTAACATAAAGACAGCTACACCCAAATCATACATAGGATACGTAGCTTCATAAAGTTTCCACTGCCTAAAACCATGAGAAATCGCTCTACTATTGTGACGACCCGAACCAGAATCTGTTGCATATTCGGCACGATTCTTGAGATTGAGTTTAGTCGCGGTTTTACGTCGTATTTGTGATTTGCCGATTTGATTCGCGACTATGTTTTCGGTCGAGAATTTGAGTTGGGTATCTTCACGGAAATTGTAGAGTATGTGATTTCGAGCTCGTGGGCGGTTCCGGAAGATTTTTCCGATAAACGAGGAATATTTTATGATTATTTAAAGTTTCGGTTTTCGACGAGTTTACCCATTTGTCTCGAGCTTATCCGAATCATTTCGTATATTCATTTTGGACCGTCGATCGACCCGAGGCGCGAGTATAAATATCGAAAAGTCAAAAAATAGTCGAGAAATAGTCGAGAATTTAATTTCGGGCATTGACCAGCTCTGACTTTCCAAAATTGGAAAGGTTGACCGTTGACCCGAGGGGGTGAGTTTCCGTTTTCGGCTTCACCGTCCGACGACCAGTTTCCAGCCACCTCCGGCCAAGGGAAAGGTACAGTTAGCTTCTCCTTTCGATTTCGAGTCGAATGGTATACGAATTTGTGGAAATTGATGAGGTTTTGTGAGGTTTCGAATCGGGCCGAGTTCCTTGATTTCGCCGGTGACGGTTGGCCGTTTTCCGGCGAGATTTGGAGGTGGAGGTTAGGGGGGTTCGACTCCACTTGACCCTGTGAGTCTTTCCATGTGATTAATTTGTGGTTTGGTTGAGGTTTTGAGGGCAACCGATTAGGTCACCGGAATCTGGGTTCGCCGATCTGTTTCGAGTGAATTGGATAGGTTCCGGTTGGATTTGGCCTGAGTGATAGTTGTGAGAATGGTTCGGCTTGAGAGGAACTTCAGTTCTGAAGCTTCCTCGCCGGAGAAAGTCTCCGTTGACGGCGCGCCGGCGCCGGCGGTCAACGGCGGAGCTCCGGCGAGGGTTGACTTTTTTCAGATTTCGACATTTTTAATGTCATTTTTCTCGAAATCGCGCCCTGATCGTCGTCCAGAGGTTTCAGTCGAGGTTTCGAGTGGGGATTTTGGGATTTCCGTAATTCATTTTGTACCGCATTTCATATTTCCGGGAACGGTTGGTTTCCGTGCGTCAGTACAGTGTTGAGAACTATGATTTTGATCAGTTATGTTTTTGTGGATATTCAGGAGATCGAGATTGTGACTTGGATCGTGATCATGCTTCAGGCGAGGGATCTTCCGCCGGACCACGAGTTCAGCGCGAGTGCGCATTATGCGAGTCTGTGAGTGGACATTTCTTTTCACGGATTGATTGCGAGTCTTTTATAAATGATTTACGAACTTGAGCATGCAGATTGATTATGAGTTTACGAGCATGTGTTTTACGATAATGCATATACGAATATACGTATACGAGTATATATGTGTAAATATTATGTTTTAAGCATGTGCATAGAAAAGATTTATGATTTGGTTTGCACAGAGTACAGTCTCAGTATATGTTGTGGTATCGATACACATTGGCTTCTCGGCTGATCCCCGAGTACGCTCCGAGAAGGACAGATATCCTGACCCGAGGCCTTTGTGGCTAGGATCACATGTGGGTCTGGGATCCCGTGATTCAGACTGTGCTATCGCGTGGAAGCCCACGAGAGTCTCCGCGATATGTTTTACGTTGCATGCACTGTACGTGAGTGGTAGCCTGAGTCTCCTCACGTATTATTTGATTTTATACATTTGACTCGCATATGATTTTATATGTATATATACTACCTGGTGAAAGACATTTATTTTCGTCCACTCACTCTAACGTGTTTACTGTCTTTCCTCTGGGCTTTTCGGTTTCCGTGCCCAGTTGTAGTTCAGGTTTTGTGTTTTCACGTCGAGGTTTGGAGGCTAGTGATCAGAGTTACCTGTGCTTTCCAGTAGGTTCTTGTTTCGCCTACTGATGTGTATATTGTATATATTTTACTTTAGAGGCCGCTCTGATACATTCTGATACATGTTTATACGGATTTTCTCGGATATACATATATACATAGTACAGTTTGTTTATTGTTATTAATTATATGATGTTGAGAAATCCGGATGGGATTGGTGCCCACGGTTTGGCTTTTATGGCATAGGATGAAGTGTTATTTTCTGGGTGCAGGTTATGGTAATTCCACGTTAGTAACGAAACTCTGCCGAAATTTTGAAATTTTTTTGTTGGTTCGTATTTTCAAAAGGGGTTCGATTCCGGTTTAGGTAACTGAATCGGGGTTGGGTCCTTTCAACTATGCTGCATCAAAGCATAATGAAATCCAAATCTCGATGCATCGCTATAAACCACGAACTCATCACGGTCGTCAGGTAAAGTCAAAATAGGTGCAGGGGTCAACCTTTCCTTCAGGAGTAAGTAACTCTCCTCACGCGCATCAAACCACTCGAACTTGACGCCTTTCTTCGTCAATCCGGAAAGTGGAGTGGCAATCTGAGAAAATTCTGCACATAGCACCGATAATAACCTGCTAAACCCAAGAGACTCCTGATCCCTGGTGCAATGGTAGGTCAACTCCAAATCAACACAGCTTCTATCTGGTCAAAACCCGCGCCGACTCCCTCGGCTAACATCACGTAGCCCAAAATCTTCACGCTAATCAACCAAAACTCACACTTGCTGAACTTCGCAGTCAAACGATCATCTCGCAAAATCCGCAAAACCGCTCGCAATTGCTTCTTCTGCTGGCCCACACTCCTGGAGTAAATCAGGATGTTGCCGATAAACACGACCGCAAACTTGTCCAGAAATGGTCTGAACACCCGGTCCATCAAGTCCGTAAAACTGCGGGGGCATTGGTCAACCCAAAAGGCATGACCAAGAACTCGTAGTGCTCGCACTGTGATCCGAAAGTCGTCCTAGCCACATCTGACTCACCGATCCTCAACTGATGGTATCCGGACCCGAAATCAATCTTCGAAAAGACTGAAGCTCCCTTGAGCTGATCATACAAATCATCAATCCGAAGTAGAGGGTACTCGTTCTTCTCTGAAGCCTGATTCAGCTTCCTGTAGTCGATGCACAATCTCGTCGAACCATCTTACATTCACACAAATAATGCAAGAGTACACCACAATGATACGCTGGGTCGTACGAAATCTCCTCTAGCAACTCTCGAAGTTGAACCTGTAGCTTCATCAACTCCGCTGGCACCGAACGACAAATTGCCGGTGATATGAGTCCAGCGCCCGGTAAAAGCTTAATGGCGTAGTCGGTCTCCCGAACTGGAGGAATACCCGGTAACTCCACCGGAACACACCTGGAACCTCTGGAACAACCTGAATGTCGCCAATGTCTGGCACAGTAACCGTAGTATTCACAACATGAGCTAAGTAAACAACACAACCCTTTTTCACCATCCGCTCCGCCTTCATCACTGAAATCACACATGGTAATAAAATATTCTTCACACCGCGAAACGATATCTCGAGAAAAGCCTGGTCATCAAAACACAACCTCCTTCTTGTGGCAATCGAACAAAGCCCAATGTGTCGTCGGGAAATTCATCCCCAAAATCGCATCAAAATCGACGATAACCAGCAATAACAGATCTGCGGCTAACCCATAATCTCCAACAACGATCCCGCAACAACTCTGGATGGATACAACACTTTCCATAACTCCGGAAGTGGAGATGCAGGTACAATAACCATGGATATCAAGCAACGGTAACCTCAAAGAAACTCTGTCCTCACACAAGGTCGTGGCACGAACTCTGGCATGCCCAACAAACCGTCCACGTCGATTGCGACTTTGCTGATTGACTCATCTAAAAGGCTGCGTTGGTCAAACTCCAGAAATAGCATCATGACCTCCTCCTGAACTCCGAGCTGTCGAACCACTAAAATAGCTGGCTGAGGATGCTCCCTCGCAACGTGACCCTCCTGGCCACCACAATAGCAACTGAAAGTGCTCAACGAACACAAGTCACAGCTACACCTACTGTGTAGAAGGATCACCATCGATCACCCAAACTCATGCCACAGGAACAAGTCTGCTACTCCGTGATCTCCACCACCACCAAATGGATCCTCTGCTTGATCTGATGACCCTCAACATAATCGAAAAGGCCACATCCTGATGAAGTCACTGATCCCGAGGTGCCGGAACTCAACCTCATCAAAATCTCGACTAAGTTCACCTTCCTCAAACTAACACGTCGGAAACCGCGTATAACTTTCCTTCTTGATGTCCTCGCCTCTAAGTGCAGCACATCAAGCTCCTCACGGTTGTCTCGAGGCATAACAGTCAAAATCTCTCTGATGCTCAGGTTCAAACTCATCTCGAAACTCGTGCACTGCTTCCTCTGAAGCCACATAACACGTGCAAACAGAAACAAACATATGAACGATACATCCCTACCTCAGGTGGGTAAACACTCCATATTTCCATTGTTGGATAGCCTGATCGAACCACTACCGTATAAACAACACCCCGAATATAGGCCATGGAGTCACAAAAGGAACTCACACAATACCAACCCACCAAATGCAATGATCTGACTCAGGCAAAACATCAACTGCCACGATTCTCTGCTCTGAGGCAACATGTAGACGCCCATACACGCACAACCAGGCAAACCATGCCACACAAATCTCTGAACCCAGAATGCTCATCCAAACCCATAATTCACTGTCAAGTCACGCGTCGACTGATCCTTAATAGGATCCACAACCGTACCGACACGGAAAGCTCGTCAAGGAGGCATCCTAATGAATAAGATATCATTCGCAACAAGTTGAATGTAATCATGGAACTTCAAATATTTGAAAGCATACAACACCCGGAGTATTGATGAGTATCCGCCGGCCGGTCGGGTCATCACTCCAGACATGTTGTACATTCTCAAATATCCTTCGTAAACATGACTACAGAAGTCTACAGAACCTAAAACCTAATGCTCTGATACCAAGCAGAAAGGACCCAACCCTGATTTAGTTTCCTAAACCGGAATCAAACCCCTTCTGAAAACACGAACCAACAAAACCCATCAAAATTTTGGCAGAATAACACTACTAACGCGGAATTGCCTTTACCTGCACCAAAAAAATAACACTTCATCCTATGCCACAAAAATCAAACCGTGGGCACCAATCCCATCCGGATTTCTCAATATCATAACAGTAATGTAAAGTAATAAATATAACTATACTTTACAGAAATCCGGGGAAAATCGTATAAAAGTATACATCAGAATATTCAGAGCGACCTCTAGTGTATAATTATATAAATATACCACAGCAGGTAGAATAAGAAACCTACTGGAAGAAACAAGGTAGCTCGAACACTACGCTTCCGACCACGACGTGCGACACTAGAGTCCGAACTGCAAACTGGGCACGAAAACCAAAAATCCCAGGGGAAAGTCAAATAAAAACGTTAGAGTGAGTTGACGAAAATAAACGTACGCCTTTCACCAATTTCATATACAATAAATAAGTATAGCGAGTTCGGAAAACATATTTGGAGGTTGCCAAGCGAATCTCTCAAGCCCGACGGTCAGGCGAATCGCTTAAGCCCGACGGTGATAGGCCAGGGGAATCTCTCAACCCCGGCAGCATAACAGGGGAATCTCTCAACCCTGCCCAGAGGAATCTCTCAACTCTGGTCCAGAGGAATCTCTCAACTCTGGCAAACTACCGGTGATCAGCCGAGTAGCCGAAGCATCGATGCAAGTAATGTCATCACCATAAAATATAAAATAATGCCTCCAAAAGTAATAAATAATCTCAATATCGTATATAAATAAATACGAAAAATCACGAACTCGCAACAACTGTGAAAATATAAAAAATGTCCACTCACAGGTGAGCGTAACGCGATACGCGTTAATCCTGTGATCCGGCGGAAAATCTCTCGCCAAACGAACGATCACGAACCCTGAATAATCATAAAATCCACCGCTCAAAATCATAACTCGACACCTCAAATCATATCACGAGAAACAACCGTTCCCAGAAACATAATCCAATAACGACGAACTCGTTAAAATCCGATAATCACACCACAAAACCTCGCAATAATTTCCAATGCTCAAATCGAAAAATAAACCTCACCACTGCGATCGAGGCACGATTCCAAGTGAAATGACATATAACTCGTCGAAAAACACGTCGGGCGAAAAGTCGCCCCCGCGAACGGCGCTGCCGCCGTCGCCGGAAAATCCAACCTGCCCAGAAAATTTCATGCGACACATGGTTTTGAAGATCTCGACGATTCCAACAACTTTCCATTTATAAGTTAAGGCCAATTTTGATCGGAAAACCTCCAAAAATCAACTCAAAGTTCCAAACCATTGCCGGAATTTCAAATCGATGGATCTCCTTCCTCTGGCCATGGAAACCCTCAAGACCACTTGGAATAGCTTTCTTAGCTCGAGGCTAACAAAAGCCCTCAAAGCTCCACCATCAACTTGGCCAGAACGCCGCCACCCAAGGAGGCTGAAATCTTGCCGGAAAACCGTGATCTTCACCGAGCCATATCTTCCTCCTCCGGCCACCTCACGGAACGATTCAACTCCCAAGTTGAAGACCAACTCGAGCCCAACAAGTCTCGTGAAGAAGCCCCGGCCAATCGTGGCCAGAAAAGGGTCCAAATCTGGCAAAAACCGATCGGTGGAAATGAGCAAAACGGGTCGCCATGACCCGCGGTCAACGCGGTCAACACCCACTTTCCATTTCTAGAAACTTTCCCAAATCGGCATGTATCAATTCTGTATTTATACCGTACGCGTATCGAACCCCAAACGGATAAATACGACTATATTCGACGGACAAAAATATTCACAACTTATTCCCCGATAATTTAGTCGCTAACAAGGCCGCCATATTAACAGATTACGTCGAAATCACGACTAATCGCGAAACTCATAGATCAAGTTGATAACCACACCATTTACTGTTCGGGTCAATCAACGGTCCAAAACGGATCACAGTCACGATTCGGATAAACTCGAATACGAACGGATAAACTCGAAGATATTCCGAAATTTCAAATATTCATATTATATTCCTCGGTCGTCGAAATTATAATCCGGAACCGCCCACGAACTCGAAATCACGCGTACAATAATTCTCGAGAAAAGACACAACTCAAATTCTCGGCCAATAATTAAGTCGTGATCAAGACCGGTGATTCAATCAATTATCGGAAATCTGCAATTACACGCAAACTCACGAATTAAGCTGATTACACTTCAGATTCTGTTCCAGGTCATCACACTAACCATCAAATTACCACTTAATAATCAATCAAGACGCAAACAATTTAAAACTTTTTTTTATAGATGTAGCATTGGTAAATAGGATATCGTTCTTAACCGGGGATTGAGGGTGCATGCATGACTACGTTCTAAGTTTAGGGGGGTGTTGGAAAATTTATTTATTATCTACAAAAATTAAAGGACAAAACATGACAAGCAAACATATTCAGAAATCCTAAATTCTATCATGCTTCAATCATAAGCAAGTAGAAAATAAACAAGAACAAAGAACCTTAAACATGCTTGCTAGACTGAAAATAAAACATTAAATTAACATATGTACATGTGATCAACTCATTCATTTTCTTAACTCTATATAACCTAACAGATTATATGCAACCTATTAAAATCTAAGTCATTAGCTATGGTATTAACATGTAGGTTTCTCAAATAAGTGCTTCGGGATTTCCCTAACACATCATTGATATAAACCAAGATTTCCCTGCATTTAATCAAAGCATTAAGCATAAAAACAAACATGCTGTAACTAATTTCAAAGAACAAAAACATATTACAAAAACTTGTTAAAATTATAAACTAGAAACAAAACTCAACCCGATCCAAAATAGATAGAGTTTCATATATATAGAAGGAGAACAAAAAAGAAGAAATCTTTGTTATACTTTTTGAGTTTGGGATTATCATAATCTATTTGGTGTAGATAACTCTTCAATAGATTGAGGAGACAGTTATGATTTTCATGAAAGTCTCGGTGGAGGATGGTGTTGATGGTGTTGATGGTGTTTGGAGAGCGGCGACTTCTTGAGAACTTTGGATTGTTTAGAGGATAAGAAGTGTTTGAGGCAGAGCTTTGGTGACTAGAATGAGAGATGTTTTGGCTGCTAATCGAACTCTTCCTTATATAGGGATATAGAAAACCCTAGTCCATTCCCACTTAGGAAACAAATTAACTTCACCCGGGTAAGTTGAATCATTTGCACTAAATCAGGAATTCCTGGAGTTTTAGACGTCTGAATTGAGTGATTCTTGCATCCTTGGAAAGTAGACTTCTTGATATTTCCAAATACATATTATTCGTACCTTAATTCCTTTGGGGATATTTTCGGTGGCCCGTTCAAATGGGTTGATCTGCACAGGCAGATTTCCTGATTTCTGCCTTATAATTCATCTTCTTCTTTTGGGCTTCTTTGTGGCCGAATCTTGGTATGATATTGGATATTCTTGGACATATGAATATGGTCTTGACCCATCTTAATTAATTTTGGTCCAACCTTTATAAACCGTGACCCATTCTTCTTCATCTTTCCTCCTCATTTTAGAAACTTCCTCCTTAGCAAGTTTTAAGCTCGTTTCCACCTCCTTTATTTATCTCATTTATTAAAAACCTAATAATAAAAAAATAAGTGAGAATAGATAATACGAAGGTCAAAATATAGCTAAATGTAGAGAGAAATACGTTAAGAATCAAGCATAAAATGCGAAGATCAAATTCTCCCACATTTTGACTTTGCTAATCCCTAGCAAAAACTAAAACAAAAGAAAGACTAGAAATAAGAAAACACATAACTCAATGTTGGAGATAGTCTCTGTGATGACCTGGACAAGAATTGGTATAGTTATCGGCTTAATCCGCGAGTTTTGCGAGTAATCGAGATTTATCGTAATTAATCGAATTGGCGGTCTGGTTCACGACTTAATTATCGGGCGGGAATTTGAGATGAGTCTCTTCACGAGAATTGTAGTATGCGTGATTTTGAACTCGTATGCGGTTTTGGATAATTGGTTCGATAACCGAGGAATATGTTATGAATATTTGAAGTCCCTTGATTTAGTCGTGTTTAATCGATTAAGTTTGAGTTATCCGAAGCGTGTATGAGATTCGATTTGGACCGTCGATCGTATTGAGCCACGAGTATAAATATCAGAATAGTCGTAAAATTGTCGAAAACTCACTATTTGGAAGACCGTCGTTTGACTGAAGGAAGACCGTAGACCCGGGTTGACCGAGAAGGAAGAGCACCGCTGGTTGATTCGCCGTGGACTTTCCGTTTCCGGGTCAACTGCGGCGCTCCGGCAAAGGGTTGACTTTTTGGATTTTGACAATTTTATGCTGTTTTTCTCGTAATGGCTCCCCGATTTTCGTCTTGAGGTTTTCGAATTGATTTGAGTGGTGGATTTTAAGTCGAGGGTTTATGTGAAGTGTTTGGGGTTTTCGACGGGTTTTCTGTTATTCGAGTTATATGTTTCCGGAAATGGTTGGTTTCCGAGGTGTGGTTGAGAGTATTGAATTATGATTTTGATCAATGATATTTTGTGATTATTCAGGGGATCGAGATCGTACGTTTGGCGAGGGGTCTTCTGCCGGATCTCGGGATTAGTGCGTTTACGCGCTGTGCTTGTCTGTGAGTGGACTTTTCTTTTCACTGATTGGTCGCGAGTCTTTATATTACGTTTTATGAGCATAAGCATGCACATACGATTATGAGTTATTCGAGCATGTGTTTACGATTATTCATTTACGAATATCCATCGACGAATATGCTTATGTAATTACGTATTACGAATATGCATTCACATTATGCTTTATACATTTGCATGAAACTATTTATGATTTGGTTTACACAGAGTACAGTCACAGTATATATTATTGTATCGATACACTTGCATCTCGGTTGATCCCCGAGAATGTTTACCCGGGGGGGGGGGAGGGGGGGGTTGTGACCCCTTACCATAGCCCTTTACCGGAGGGGGGGGGGGGGAAAAACGTGTGGCTGGAATCACGTGTGGGTCTGAGATCCTGTGATTCGGACTGTACTAGTGCGGATGTGTCCATGAGTGACCCCGCGGGATTTTACGATGCATGCTCTGTACGCGTGAGGAGTTAGAGTCTCCCTCGTGTACCATATTACTTTCATGCATTTAGACTCACATATATTTTTATAACATATATTATTCGGCGAAAGACATTTATTTTCGTCCACTCACTCTAACGGTGTATATGTCTTTCCCAGGGCTCATTGTTTTCAATGTCCAGTTTGCAGTTCGGATTCTGGTGTCGCACGTCGCAGTCGAAGGATTAGTGTTCGAGCTACCTTTCTTTTTCAGTAGGTTTCTTGTTTAGCCTAATGTTATCTGTTTATGTATATATATACTAGAGGTCGCTCTGAATACTCTGATGTTCATATTTTTCATATGATTTTTCATACTCTGATGTAAAGTACAGTTTTGCTTATTGCTTTACATTATGATATGATTTTGAGAAATCCGGATGGGATTGGTGCCCACGGTTTGGCTTTTGTGGCATAGGATGAAGTATGTTTTCGGGTGCACCGAAATTTCTATGATTTTTGCAAGTTCGTGTTTTCAGAAGGGATTTTATTCCGGTTTAGGAAGCTAAATCGGGGTTGGGTCCTTTCAGTTTGGTATCAGAGCATTAGGTTTTTGGTTCTGTAGACTTCTGTAGTTGTGATACTAAGGGTATTTGGGATTATACAGCATGTCTGGAGCGATGACCCGACTGGCAAGCGGTTACTCATCAAAGCTTCGAGTGTTGTATATTTTCGAATGTCTAAAGTTTCATGATTACGTTCCTTGTGCCTTGTGACTAATGCTTTTCTCTTATCATTAGGATGCCTCCTAGACGTGGTCCCCGTGTCAATAGGGATGTGGATCCTGATGAGGATCGTCAAACGCATGACTTGCTTATGCGAGTATTGCATTTGGAGGAGCGTTTTGACCCTATGGTCAAAGCTCGAACTGCTGGAGTGATTGTTTTCATGGGTTCAGCTGATCCAGAGATATGTGAGGCTTGGTTTGTTCAGGTTGAACGAGTTTGTGAGTGTCTGCGTTTCACTCCTGAGCAGATGACAGTGGCAGCGGTTGGTCTACTTGAGTCGGATGCATACTTCTGGTGGGTTAGCACTGATAGAGTTCCAGTTGATACTCCATGGACACTGTTCAGGGATTTTTTTTATGCGGAGGTATTTCAACCAGGCTACACAACAGCGGAAGTATGAGGATTTCACCAACTTGAGATAGGGTAGCATGTCAGTACTTGAGTACCGGGACAGATTTGCTTGTGACATGGTGGCTACAGAGGAAGCCAAGTGCCGGAGATATGAGTTGGGCTTGAACCTGAACATCAAGGGGACATTGACTACGATGCCTCAGAAAAACTTTGATGAGTTTGTGAGTGCTGCACTTCGAGGCGAGGACATAGAGATGGAAAGGCAGATGAGATTATAGTCTCGACAATTTTTGGAGGGTGGACCGAGTCAGGGACCTTCCAAGAGGCTGAGTTCAGGTACTTTCGGATCGGCATCATCATTTGGCAATGGACCATTTAGACGACCAGTTAGTACGGCTAGATAGAGACAGAGATGGAGGTGGGATCGACCACAGTGACCATAGTCCAGTGGGAGTTCTAGCGGATCCAACTATCCTCGACATACCGGTGGCACTTTTACTGTACCGAGGGAGTATCCACTGTGCAACTTCTACAACAGGCATCATTATGGTCCTTGTCAGCGAGGCACTACTATATTTTATCGTTGTGGCCAGGAGGGTCACTTTGCGAGGGAATGTGTCCAGCCTGTTAGTGTTGGTGGACAGACAGCTCAGAGTTCAGGAAGGGATCGAGGTACCACTTCTGGAGCTCGACCAGTAGAGCCTTCTGGATAGGGCAGACAGTAGAGTCACCATCAGTGTGGACGACCAACTGGGCAGGCCAGGGTTCATGCTCTGTCATTGCGCGAGGGCAGAGCTTCACCAGAGGTTGTTATTGGTACGTTGCATATTTTTGGATATCCATTACTTATTTTGCTAGATCCAGGTGCTATGCATTCATTCATATCATATAGACTGTCATCTTTAGCTAGTATGCATGGATCTCCACTTCCGGGGTTGTGGAGAGTGTTGTATCCATCCGGTGAGGTTGTGAGTATTGGTTGGGTATATAGGGATTGTGATATCTTTGTTGGAGGTTATGGTTTAGTCGCGGATTTGTTATTGCTGGATATTGTCGATTTTGATGTGATTTTGGGTATGGACTTTTTGGAGACACATTGGGCTATGTTTGATTGTCACAAGAAGGAGGTTATGTTTCGACGTCCAGGTTTCCCAGAGATACTGTTTCGCGGTGAGAAAAATACTTCATTGCCATGTGTGATCTCAGCGATGAAGGCCGAGTGGATGATGAAGAAGGGTTGTGTTGCATATTTAGCTCATGTTGTGGATACAACGGCTGGTGTACCAGACATTGGTGATATTGAGGTTGTTTCCGAGTTTCCAGATGTATTTCCGGAGGAGTTACCAGGTGTTCCTCCAGTTCAAGAAATCGATTTCACCATTGAGCTTTTACCAGGCACTGGACCCATATCACAGGCACCTTATTGTATGGCGCCAGCGCAGTTGAAGGAGCTACAGATTCAACTTTAAGAGTTTCATACGACCCAGTGTATCACCGTGGGGTGCTCCTGCTTTATTTGTGCGGAAGAAGGATGGTTCCATGCGGTTGTGTATTCATTACCGGAAGCTGAATCAGGTCACTGTGAAGAATAAGTATCCGTTGTCGCGGATTGATGATTTGTTTGATCATCTCAATGGAGCTTTAGTCTTTTCGAAGATTGATCTCAGGTCTGGATACCATCAATTGAGGATCAGAGAGTCATATGTGGCCAGAACAGCTTTCAGATCACGGTATGGGCATTATGAATCTTTGGTTATGCCGTTTGGGTTGACCAATGCCCCTGCAGCTTTCATGCACTTGATGAACCGGGTGTTTCGGCTATTCCTAGATAAGTTTGTGATCGTGTTCATCGACGACATTCTGATTTACTCTAGGAATGTGGGCCAGCACAAGAAACATTTGCAAGCTGTTTTGCGGACTTTGCGAGATAATCAGTTGTTTGCGAAGTTTAGCAAGTGTGAGTTTTGGTTGAATAGCATGAAGTTTTTGGGTCACGTGATATCTGCTGAGGGAGTCAGCGTGGATCCTAACATGATTAAAGTCGTGTTGAATTGGAGTAGCCTACCACCATACCAGAGATTAAGAGTTTCTTGGGTTTGGCAGGTTACTATCGACGCTTTGTGCAGGATTTTTCACGGATTGCCACTCCACTTACCAGATTGACGAAGAAAGGCGTCAAGTTCGAGTGGTCTGATGCATGTGAAGAGAGTTACTTGATCTTGAAGGAGAAGTTGACTACTGCACCGGTTCTGACTCTACCTGACGATAGTGGAGAGTTTGTGGTTTACAGTGATGCATCGAAATTGGGACTTGGTTGTGTTTTGATGCAGCATGGCAGAGTGGTGGCTTACGGTTCCAGGCAGTTGAAACCACATGAAGTCAACTATCCTACTTATTATTTGGAGTTAGCTGCTATTGTTTTAGCCGTGAAGAGTTGGAGAAACTACTTGTATGGAGCTCGGTGCAAGATATACACAGATCATAAGAGTCTCACCTACTTGCGCACGCAACCAGACTTGAATATGAGACAGCGCAGATGGATGAAGTTGATCAATGTCTATGATTACACCTTTGAGTATCATCCAGGGAACGCCAATGTTGTTGTTGATGCACTCAGTCGGAAATCTGGAGCCTCATTGTTTCATGTGTGTGTGGCCAGAGTTTCCATGTTAGTAGAGTTACGAGCTACGGGAGCTGAGTTAGAGTGGGATGATGATGGAGCCTTGTTGGCTAGTTTCCAGGTTCGACCGGTACTGGTTGATCAGGTTCGGGAAGCTCAGGATGCGGATTCCTATCTGTTGGACAAGAAGACCATGATTTGGAATGGTGTGCTAACAGAGTTTCGATTGAGTGATGATGGTACATTGTTATTTAAATGCAGATTATGTGTGCCCAGAGATGAGTGTTTGAAGAAGGAGATCTTAGATGAAGCTCATTGTTCTGCTTACGCGATACATCTAGGCAGTACAAAGATGTTTCGTACACTTCGAGCTTATTATTGGTGGCGAAATATGAAGAGGGAGATTGCAGCATATGTGAGCAGATGCCTCATTTTTCAGCAAGTGAAGGCGAAAAGACAGAAGCCTATAGGAAAGTTACAGCCCTTGGAGATTCCGGTTTGGAAGCGGTTTGGAAGTGGGAGTATATCACCATGGATTTCGTGTATCAGTTACCACGTACTTCGGCTGGTAACACGGGTTAGCATAGCTGTATTTCGTGTATCATTGTGGACCGATTGACGAAATCCGCTCATTTCCTTACACTTCCAGGGAAGATTTCTGTGGGCAGGTTAGCAAAGCTGTATTTGGCGGAGATTGTTAGTTTGCATGGCGTGCCTGTATCTATTGTTTCTGACCGAGATAGTCAGTTTACTTCAGAGTTTTGGCAGGCATTGCAGCGAGCTGATGTTTAACTGTCATGAACTTCACTGTCACTATCATTTCACTGACGTTTAACTGTACTTCACTGATGTTAAGCTATTGTTAACTATCTTTCTTTTTGGAGATGGAGTAGAGAAAATGATGATTAAGGCATAAAATTCTAGAGACTATGTTCAGTTTCAATATAATTCAGAGACTGTGTTGATAATACAGTTTCAACAACTAACTATTGCCAACTAATTAAGTTTACAAGTACTGCTAACAAAGTATAACTAATTAGCTGTCTTTTGCTTCATCGCTTTCGTCATGAAGGTAGCTCATAGTCAATGAAAGATTTAATGAGTTGAGCCTTAACCAAAGAGATATCTTCGTGATCCATACGTTGACCGAACGGCTCGTCCCAAGCAAACATATTCATGTAGTAACACACAAACATGCCGCAGTCCAACCTATGTAAACTGGAAACAAAATGTATTGAAATTAAGTGAACATTTGTAACAAACAGCTAGCCATATAGTAATTAAAGTGAAATATTTATTTACGATCCTAGAGGTTGACATGGACAGTTGTCGCATGTCATCACCATCATCGTCTCAAATGGACATCTGTGATGACCCAGACCGGAATTGGTATAGTTATCGGCTTAATCCGCGAGTTTTGCGAGTAATCAAGATTTATCGTCATTAATTGGCGGTCTGGTTCACGACTTAATTATCGGGCGAGAATTTGAGATGAGTCTCTACACGAGAATTGAAGTATGCGTGATTTTGAACTCGTAGGCGGTTTCGGATAATTGTTTCGATAACCGAGGAATATGTTATGAATATTTGAAGTCGCGTGATTTAGTGGTGTTTATCCGATTAAGTTTGAGTTATCTGAAGCGTGGATGAGATTCGATTTGGACCATTGATCGTATCGAGCCGCGAGTATAAATATCGGAATAGTCGTAAAATTGTCAAAAAATCACTGTTTAGAAGTTTGACCGTCATTTGACCGAAGCAAGACCGTTGACCCGTGTTGACCGAGAAGGAAGAGCACCGCCGGTTGACTCGCCATGGACTTTCCATTTCCGGCCACCTACGGCTACAATTTTGGTATGGTTAGAATCCTCTCTTGATTTCCTAAGGTTTAGAACTTGGAATTGTGTGATTTGATGAGGTTTTGGGGGAGAACGAGTTCGAGGAAAATTAGGGATTTCGCCGGAATACGGTGAGGTGCTCAGGCGACATTTGGGGTCAGGGTTGTGGGGGAAAGGTTCCTCTCAACCCCTTGATGCTTTTGGGTGGAAGGAATTTTGGTTTGGACACTATTTGGGACTCACCGGAATCAATGGATTCCGTGAGGTTTCGGGCTCAATTCCGGCTGGTGGGCTTGGAATTGAAGCTTGATGTAGAAGAGGAAGTTGTTGGGCTTGAGGAGTACTTGTGATCTGAAAATTTTGGCTGGAATCCGTCACTGTTGACGCCGCGCCGCCGCCGCCAGCGGCGGTCAACGGCGACGCTCCAGCAAAGGGTTGACTTTTTGGATTTTGACAAGTTTTATGCCGTTTTGCTCGTAATCGCGCCCCGATTTTCGTCTTGAGGTTTTCGAATTGATTTGAGTTGTGGATTTTAAGTCGAGAGTTTATGTGAAGTGTTTGGGGTTTTCGACGGGTTTTCTGTTATTCGAGTTATATGTTTCCGGAAATTGTTGGTTTCCGAGGTGTGGTTCAGAGTATTGAATTGTGATTTTGATCAGTGATATTTTGTGATTATTCTGGGGATCGAGATCATACGTTTGGCGAGGGATCTTCCGCCAGATCTCGGGATTAGCGCGTTTACGCGCTGTGCTTGTCTGTGAGTGTACTTTTCTTTTCACTGATTGGTCGCGAGTCTTTATATTACATTTTATGAGCAAGAGCATGCACATACGATTATGAGTTACTCGAGCATGTGTTTACGATTATTCATTTACGAATATACATCGACGAATATGCTTATATAATTACGTATTACTAATATGCATTCACATTATGCTTTATAAATTTGCATGAAACTATTTATGATTTGGTTTACACAGAGTACAGTCACAGTATATATTGTTGTATCAATACACTTGCATCCTGGCTGATCCCCGATGATGTTTACCGGGGGAGGTTGTGACCCCTGACCCGAGGCCTTTACCGGGGGGGCAGATCTCTGACCTGAGGCCTTTCTGGCTGGAATCACGTGTGGGTCTGAGATCTCGTAATTCGGACTGTACTAGCATGGATGTGTCCATGAGTGACCCCACGGGATTTTACTATGCATGCTCTGTACGCGTGAGGAGTTAGAGTCTCCCTCGTGTACCATATTACTTTCAGGCATTTAGACTCGCATATGTTTTTATAACATATATTATTCGGCGAAAGACATTTATTTTCGTCCACTCACTCTAACGGTTTATATGTCTTTCCCTGGGCTCTTTGTTTTCAATGCCCAGTTTGTAATTCGGATTCTGGTGTCGCACGTCGCAGTCGGATGATTAGTGTTGGAGCTACCTTTCTTTTTCAGTAGGTTTCTTGTTTAGCCTACTGTTATCACTACAACACAAAGTGTTTTTTCTGACGACAGAATTTTGTCGGAAAAGATCATTTGTGGTCGGAAAAGGTCATTTCCGACAAAATATTTTCGTCGGAATGCGTAAGAAATGCTTTGGTCAGAAAAGATTGTTTTTCCGACCATTTGTCGGAAAAGCTAGCATTTCCGACCAAATTTTATCGTCGTTTTTTTGTCAAAATTGTATAAATTACCGACCAAATTCTTTGTTGGAAATACTTGTATTTAGTTGGAAATACCTTTTGCCGACAATGATGACATGTATTTCTGACCACATATTTCCGACTAAATTCTTTGTGACAAAAATTATTTCCGGCTGAACATAACTATTACTGACAAATAGCAATAGTCAAAGATATCATTATCAACAAAAAAAAATTAAAAAAAAATTCACATGATTCAAAATTAATATTTTTGTACTTCTGAGTAATTGTATTTATATTTATTTTAAATTGTATTTATATTTATTTTAAATTATATTTATATAAAGAAAGAGGAATAACATTTTTTTTTAAACCAAATAGATAACATATATAAAAAGTCTTTACAATCTCAACTAACGTAATAAGGAATCCAAATGAAACATAACAAGTGACACATCAAGTCTTTCATAAGAGGGAACAAATAGCACAACTAAAATAATACTAAGCTAATATAAATAACAGTCTTCTCCAAATAGTTTTTGCTTCATTAATTTCTTTGATGCACAAGTACATATCATATGTCTTCATTCTCAAGGTTCTCATCCTCATGTGAAGTTGTAACTTTTTCCTACATAGAAACATAAATTAAAATACATGTCACAAAGTAGCTTGTTATAATCTAAGTGTAATGCTTATCTTAATTTTTTAAATATATGCACAAAGTATATAATCCAAACCAATGAAAACCAAATAATATATAACGGTAAAGATATATATATATATATATAAATAGATAGATAGATAGATAGATAGATAGATAGATAGATAGATAGATAGATAGATAGAAAACTAAATAATAAAGGTAAAGATATATAGATAGATAGATATATATATATATATAGAGAGAGAGAGAGAGAGAGAGAGAGAGAGAGAATGTTACCGTAGCAGCTGACTTTCCCAAGAGAGCCTCTATCATTGTCTTCATATTATGTACCTCATTTGTTACGCTTGCAAGATTTTGTTTAACTTGGTCAAGCTCTTCTCCCTGTTCTAAGCACCGACATTTATTGCAACTTTGACTATTTGATCCATACTCATCTCCGGTGTTTAATCTCATGCCATCGCTTAAACCGAGAATACTCCCACGTCTTGGTTCACCAACCACCTTCTTGTATATTGTCCAATCATCTTTCGGTTGCTCTTGATCATCTCCACCAAATACATCTTCCAATTCCTTTTCAAGAACCATAGTGTCCTTCAATTACATATGTCACAACAATGTTAACTATAATGAAGTATTAACTGGTCTTATTTAAAATCTAAGAATGTATACTTAAAGGATCTAATGACCGCACATGAAAATGTACAACGAGAACTAAAAAAGAAACACTTGAACACAATGCAACAGATAATATAGAGAACCTATAGCGGAACCTGAACTTTGAAAAATCATAAGTATGTGTAGAAATATCATTTTCAAATGATTAAAAAACTAAAATGATATGTAACACGTCCTCTACAACTTTCATGAAGATACCTAGTTCAAAATTTGAGCGGAAAAGTACAGTTTTAAAGGAAAATATTACATAGTCAGAAATTCAGAAAAAGTTAAAACTGTGCATACCCATATTTTTGAAAAACCATAACTATCTGTAGAAAACTCCGATTCAAATGAACCAAAAACTAAAATGATCTTTAATGTGTCTTCTACAGATTTCATGAAGACAATATGAGCAAAAAAGTACAATTTTAAAGAAAAAGGTAACATGGTCAGAAATCTAGAATATCAGTTTAAACTGTGCATACTCGTAAATTAGAAAAATCATAACAATCTGTAAAATTCTCCTTTTCAAATGAATAAAAAACTGTAATGATCTTTAGTGTGTCTTTTACAACTTTCGTGATGATAAATACTGCAACATGTGAGGATAAAAGTACAGTTTTAAAGGTAAAGATAACAAGGTCAGAAATCCAGAAAAACATTTTAAACTGTGTATACCCATAACTTTGAAAAATCATAACTATCTGTAGAAAACTCCTTTTTAAATGAATCAAAAACTGTAATTATCTTTAGTGTGTCTTCTACAACTTTCATGAAGATAACTACTGCAAAATATGGGCATAAAAGTATATTTTCAAAGGAGAAAGTAATATGGTCAGAAATCCAGATAATCAGTTAAAACTATGCAGACCCATAACTTTGAAAAATCATAACTTTTTCCAAACAACTTATTTGTAGGTAATTCTAGGTCTGACACAATAAGAAACAAGTCATCTACAACTTCTGTGAAGGCACCAACTACTAAATACAAGCCTATATATACAAAAATCAACTAAAACTCTATAGAGACAGAAAATAAGTTTAAATTCTGCAAAAACTTACATAGAGTTCTTTAGCCGTTCCACTCTTCCAATGTTCCTCTTTTCCTTTCTTAGCCTTAGACATATGAAACTTTTTGAAACATTCAATAGGACTAGGCTCTACTCCGGTTCTATCAAACTGTTGAATTCACATAAGCTGATATAAACAAAGGGAAACACTAAAATCTAAGTCAAAATATTACCATGGATATTGTATCCCACAACAACGTTAAGTCAAGATATCTTAGTTCAAAATTGAATTCTTAATATGTATGTACCTCCTCTTTGATGTATTTTGCCATTGGAATTGAACCTGTGGTGTGCACTATAGTGGATTTTTCATGGTTGATCTTGTTTCGGTCACTTCCTTTCTGAAAATATCATTAACATGAAGTAAGAAACAAACAATCCAATTAATATATTCTGTGTGGATTGATTATTTACCTGCCATGATTCTTGACTCCATTTATGAACCATTTGTTTCCATATCTCTGAGGAGATAAATTCAGGGGGGTGAGAGGATCGAACTGCCCAACTCTTGTGCTTTTGGAAAACACTATCTCTTATCTGACTCATCTATTTGTTATAGGATCTTTTGATATATAATGAAAAAGACGCAAACACATCTTCTTCGGGGCATGAGAATTGAAAATTGAAATTCTTCCAACGGGTGAACAATTCACCCAAGTCTTTCATCGGATATTCCTTCCATGTCACAAATGGTCCTTTAAGTTGTTCCTGAAAGAGCGGAAATATACTTCGGGCTGCTTGTGTAGTTATGATCCTAGACATTAAATACATTATGAGTGCACAAGGTTAGAGGATTTATAAATCAATTGTTTAAACTATAATTGAAGTGACCAAACCTGTCTTTAAATACTTCAGCATGCATGCCATGCCCTTTATTGCCCGAAGCTTTCCCCCTTACGTTTTTTTTTGGAGTTGAAACTATTGACAACAATGAAAGAACGAGTTACAACTTAGATATTGAGTCATTTGTACTGCAATTACATAAAACTGGAGTAGTCAACTGAAAAATGTTTTGTAATAAATTTTTGTTTCCAGTTAACGTTAACCTCTTCATTTGACAATTCAGTTTGCATTTCATTCCCTTCCATCTCTTGCATTTCAGTGTCATTTATCTCTTGCATTTCATTGTCATCCGAAGATCCAAATAGAATTGTTTTGGTTTGAGGGAAGCTCCAAATCTAAAGAGCTCGATGACCTTTTATCCTTTATTTGCTTTTCTTTGTCACACAAAGCAAATGAAATTGATTTTCTAGCAGTCCCTGTAAACCAAAAAAATAACTAAATGACATGAGTGGTGATGTTCTTAAGAAATCTAATGCAGAAAAAACAAATCTGAATTTTACTTGAATTGGTCCCTTTGTCAGATAGATGCGATGGATGGAATTTTGTAGCAACTGTAAATGAGACAAAAACAACACAGATATGCAGTTATAATAATGTACCAATAACCAAGAGAATGAAGAACAACCATTTATGTGACGACCCGAACCAGAATCAGTTGCGTATTCGGCACGATTCTCGAGATTGAGTTTAGTCGCAGTTTTTCGATATAAGTGCGGTTCGTCGGCTCTATTTGCGACTATATTTTCGGTCGAGAATTTGAGTTGTAGAGTACGTGATTTCGAGCTCGAGGGCGGTTCTGGAAGATTTTTCTGATAACCGAGGAATATTTTATGATTATTTGAAGTTTCGGTTTCCGACGAGTTTATCCGATTGTTTCGAGTTTATCCGAATCGTGATGGTTATCCATTTTGAATCGTCGATCAACCCGAGGCGCGAGTATAAATATCGGAATAGTCGAGAATTAGTCGAAAATTTCATTTTGGGCTTTGACTGACGTTGACTTTCTTTGACTTTCCCGTTTTGGAAAGTTGACCGTTGACCACGAAGGGAGAAGTTTCCCGTTTCGGCTTGCCGTCCGACGACCCACTTTCCGGCCACCTCCGGCCACGTGAAAGGTATAGTTAGCTTCCTCTTTTGATTTCGAGTGTGATGGTATTTGGTTTGGATGGAATTGATGCCGTTTTAGTTGAACCCGAATCGGGTTGTGTAATCGGAGTTTGCCGAAGTTGGGAGGTGGTGCTCCGGCGAGATTTGAGGGTGAAATTAATGGGGTTTTAGCTC
The DNA here is from genome assembly GCA_946800695.1 of Geum urbanum. Classification (NCBI taxonomy): domain Eukaryota; kingdom Viridiplantae; phylum Streptophyta; class Magnoliopsida; order Rosales; family Rosaceae; genus Geum; species Geum urbanum. Next base: position 22,210,705 of record OX327003.1, on the reverse strand, counting down.
CCCTAACCTTGGTAGAGCTTCCTGGGTGATTGATTTTGGGATTTGAAGTGGTTTTGGGAGTAACCGGTTAGGTCACCGGAGTTGGATTTCCGTTCGGTTTCGGGGGAATTTGGAGGGGTTCCGGTGAGTTTTGGACTCCGGGGTAGAAGGAGAAAAGCTTGGGCTCGAGGAGACCTTGAAATCTGTAAAATCTCGCCGTAAGATTTCACCGTTGACGGCGCGCCGGCGGCGGTCAACGGCGGAGCTCCGGCGAGGGTTCATTTTTTTTCTTCAGATTTCGACGTTTTTAATGTCGTTTTTCTCGGAATCGCACCCTGATTATTGTCCACAGGTTTTCGGATTGATTTGGGTAGCCGATTTTCAGTCGAGGGTTTCGAGTGGAGATTTCGGGAATTTCGTTAATCATTTTGTTCCGCATTTTATATTTCTGGGAACGATTGGTTTTCGTGGTTCAGTACATAGTTGTGGATTATGATTTCGATCAATTATGTTTTGTGAATATTCAAGAGATCGAGATCGGCATCGTGCTTCTGGCGAGGGATCTTCCGCCGGGCCACGAGATTAGCGCGAGTGCGCGTCTTGCTCACCTGTGAGTGGACAATTTCTTTTCACGGAATTCTTGCGAGTCTTTTATATGATTTATGAACTTGAGCATGCATATTGAGATTACGGATTACATGAGCATGTGTTTTACGATTATACGATTATACTTATACGGATATACGTATACGAGTATACATACACTTATATGTTGTTTCATGTATTTGCATCGAACTGTTTATGATTTGATTTACACAGAGTACAGTCTCAGTTACGTTGTTGTATCGATACACTTGCCTCTCGGCTGATCCCTGATCTACGCATTTTATGCTTGATTCTTAACGTCTTTCTCTTTACATTTAGCTTTGTTTTGACCTTAGTGCTTTCATTTCTTACTTACTTTGTTGTTTTTAGGTTTTGAATAAAGGAGAATAATAAAAGGAGGAGTTTTGGAGCTAAAAGCGTATTAAGGAGAAAAGTTCTCAATTCCGGAGAAGAAATGGTCCGAGGAATGGTCTTCAAATGGTTACTAAAATGCATTCCCACATGGTGTCAAGAATTGGAAACCAAATGTCGAATGAAATGGATACCAAAATAGTGGACAAAAAGATGAAGATATTTCTCCTGCGCGACCCAGGAAAGAGCAAATATGGCGGAATATATGGAGCATATAATGGACGAATTTTGGGAGGATATTCCATGAAGATAAATACCTTATTTGAGGGCCAAAATATGTGCAAGAATATGGTATATTCGGCCAAGAAGTATTGGGGAATAAGGAATGCAAGATTTGAAGATATGAAGATTTCCTTTTCCTTGAAGAAGAAGAAAACTGGGCAGTCAGGTCACTTAACTTCTAAAATCCGTAGTAAATTCAATTCAACTCCAAATATGGCGTTCATTATATGGATTTTACAGCCCTTTCAATAAGCTTTCCAATGAAAGAAGAATCAGAATTTTCTGAGCTCTAGAACTCCCGAAAAATACGTTTCAAGACAGGCTGTTTCCAGCTGGCATTTCTACCCGAGTAAACTAGGAATCCCTAGTTTGGAGAGGAAAGTTGGACTTCTTCACCTATAAATAAGAGGGCTCGGTTTCATTCTCATGGATCACTCATTCTAGAGGCCTAAGCTCAACCAAAACACTACTTCCTCTCTAAAGACTCAAGGCGACGCACAAGAAGAAGGTTACACCATCCTACCGCCACAAAACTGCCTCCATCGACATATAGGGCAATCCCGAGTGTCACCTCCACCAAAGTAGAGTCGGCTACACCTCCAACTCCATAGGGCAATCCCGAGGAACTAAAAGTGTAACTCGACCTCTCTTTACATTGTAACCCCTTTTTGTATGAACTCTTGTGTTTATGGAATGGTCTTATTATTTCGGTTTTCTATACTTGTTTGATTTCAATTGTCTTCCATGTGTTCTAGTTTCTTTAAGTTCTATGATGCATGTTTATCTAATCGTAATGCTTTGGCTTAGATATAGGGCAATCCCGAGTCTAGATCAATGGTATGTGTATAGGGCAATCCCGAGCACGAGAAGTACGTGTAAACATGTGTTATGTGAATTTAAGAAGTTAGGATTTCGATTGACATTGTTTGATTGCAGGTTACGAAGGAGCAAGGGTAAGTTTAGATGAGTCGATCACATGTATATAATAGTTTAGTGTTTATTTTCGGTTTAGTAAGCATGTTTAGGGTTCTTTGTTCTTGTTTTTTTTCTACTTGTCTATGAGTGAAGCATGATAGAACCTAGGATTTCTCTATATGTTTACTAACCATTTTCTTTCTTTATTTTTGTAGATTATAAATAACCAACTTTCAAACCCCCCTTTCAAACCTTAGCATAAATATGCATGCACCCTCAATCTCCGGTTAAGAACGATACCCTATTTACCAATGCTACATCTACACAAAAGGGTTTTAATTGTTTATGCGTTTTTGTTGATTTTTAAGTGTTAATTTAATGGTTGCAAAGTCGTGTATCAATTTTGGCGCCGTTGCCGGGGATTGTAAAGAATTGTGTGTTTATGCTTGTAAATATGTGAATATGTGTAAATAAGTGTGTATATATATATGTCGAAATATAATATGTAAAGTGTCGAAAATTTTTCATACATGTTCATAATACATTCCATTCTAATTTTTTGTTTTTGCAGCCATGTAAATAGGTACATATTAAAGGAAGTCTTCGATTTACATTGAGTACGCAAGTTTGGTTGATTAAGTCTCACTCTTTGGAATAGATGGCGCCTCTTTTTCTAGTTTATCTCCTTAACCCTTTGTATTTCATTCGAGATACAAGGTTGTGGGCGGAGTCTACTATGGACTTGAGGGAGTGTGTCATTCTCGAAATTTTGGCTGAACGTCGGACATGGTGTCTAGTTGGGTTATGACTGGTAACAGGTTTTGGATCTAAGAAAGAGAAACATCATTGGAGTAATATCCCTTGATCACGGTAGCCTCGGGGTGTTTTCTCGAAATTAGTCCTACCTCTCGCGTTATCTCTATCCCTACTGGCCATGTTTTTCGATTGATCAAAGGCCGATTGATTGAGAATGCATACTTTATCGCGCGGGTCGCACGTCCATTAAAAGATCTAAAGGCCAATTTCGTGTACTCTCTTTAAATCTTAGGCGCACTCAATTTGGACATGCTTGGACATAATACTATGTCGAAATTGTGTGTTTGTGCATATAAACTTGTAAAGGATTAATCACATATACTTGTTCATAAAATTTTCGAGACTTATCATTCTTCTGTTTTGTGAAAATTGTTTGACATAGCTGCAGGTGTCGGAAAAATCTGAAAATTTACGGAATATTGTATATATGTGTCTAGTTCTTGCTCGTAAAATTTCGTTGCATTTTGACATGCTAATAATTCTATATAAATTGTTTTTGCAGCTGTGCTCATTTTCTGCGATTTCTAACTTGTAACATGAATTTACTAACTTGTGCACATTCTTTTTGAGAGAGGTTCAACCACATCTTCGGTTGAAAATGTGGCACCTAGGGCCACAATGGCACATTCGTTTGAACAACTTGCCCCAACAAAAGGTAATGACCCTATTCCTTCAAATTTGGTTGTTGCTAATTCTACGTTTGCTCGTGAACTGTTTTCAGGTAGGTCTGACGAGTCCAACTTGGAGAAATTTCTTATGCCCTTGAGTGCATCAAACAAGTGCCAAAATATGAAAAAGTTATGCACAACAAGGAGGCAAACGTAAGAGAAGGAGGTTGTTTAGATGAACAAAACCGACGCGGTAATTATGGATGGCTACCCCTAAATTGAAGGACCTAAACGTGGAGGAGATGCCCTCAAAATTCAGGCCATTCTTAGAGCAAAATTGAAGCATCACGTCTAGGCTATAAGACTTTAAAAAACAAGCGCTTGTTGGGAGGCAACCCAATAGAGGAGTCTACAAACCAGATTTGCATTCTCTTCCCTCTCTTTTTAATTTTTGTCGTTGCTTTTTAATTTTCTTAGATAGAATTTTCGTAGATCTCTCTTTCATACTTGATTCTATACTTTTACTTTGGTACATTGAGGACAATGTAGAGTTTAAGTGTGGGGGAGGGGTTTACAACTTTATTTGAGTAATAAATTGTTAAAACCGGGCGGACAATGGAACTTTCCGGCGGATGATGCCCTAAAAAAATTGTTTTTAAAGAGTCTTTTTCATTTTTAGGATGCCCTTAGTTAGTCTATGATGAAAATGGACCGAAAAGAATACATATGGCGATGAATAAACACTAAACTGTTTTCTTGTGATAAGTGAGATATTTTGATTGTCATAACATGTAGTGGATATGGTTTGATTAAACATGGTATAGATTTCGCATGTTAGAATAAGTTTAGATCATACGAACCTTAAAGTGTGTTTTTGAGCCTACATTATTCTTTTAGAGTGAAATTTCATGCATATGGTTTTCAAAAACAAAACAGGCCTCATCTAATTACTTGCCATAGATTTTAATGAACTAGAGATTACTAGAACTTACTCATGTAGATTTACAACGCTTTTAAGTTGATATATGCTCTGATTTTGGATATGATTAAAGGAAAATTAGGGTACCACCACTTAAACCAAATGGCCTTGTGTCCTTTTGTGCGCACAAGTTGCGACACCCTTAGATTACCCCTTTGTGCCTACGTTAAGCCTTTTCTTTCATTTACCACATACATATCTAAACACTTAGCCTAGTGTAGAGTTCCTACCCTTGTTCTAAAAGACTTGGTGAAGAATTTCGAAGCTAGCACAATGAAAGTGGCGTGAAGATGATGAAAATATGTGTGTATAGGGATAGACTTGTCCAACAAATTTTGTATTTGAATGCCAAAATTTTCGAGATAAAAAAAGAAATAGAAGAAAAATGTATAAAGATCTCGAGGCATTGTGTTTAGATTGTATAAGTTTGGATTAATGTCCCCTATACTTATGAATTTGGAGATTGCTACGAATTGAAGGCCCAAAAATGAAGAAATATGGCCTTTGTCCTGTTCATAAAGCTCAAAGGAAGTTGAGAATAAAGTTAGGGCCCAAAAAGATGAAAATTGGCCCCCGATTCTGAAGTTTGACACAAGAAGAAGTGTAGAAAGGATGAGCCACGAATTTGAAGAATTCTAAGTGCTAAACTAAGTCTTTGGAACGTTTTTACACCACCACTTATCTAAATTTCGAATGCCTTAGCCTTAGCCTCATTACAACCTTTCTAAAGTCCTTTATGATCCTTAAGATGAGTAGCCTTCAATTGGTTGAGTAAGTTACATGAGTAAGCATATGGTTGGGTTCATTTGTGCAAGTAATTATGAGGTATTTCGATGCAATACATATACATTTTGAGTGAACCTCTTTTCATGAGTGAAAATATGATGAGAGCATCCATGTGAGCTTGATTTAAACTTGTTCGAAACATGCACAGCTTTAACTTCACCATCGTTTACTCCAAGTCCTACTTGTTCATGACATGATCATATTTCTCTTATCTCTCGAAAATTGTTGAACTTTTTACTATGAAATCTTGTGACTCCATCGCCATATATTTAAGAAAATTTCTGAGACAAATTGTGCTAAGGGCTTAGAAGTTGTTTTTATTTATTTGAGTCCATGGAATTTGTTCAACGTGGAGGCTAGCTCTAACGTTGGTTTTTTTTAGTCTTTCTTTTATTTAGTTTTTGCTAGGGACTAGCAAAGTCTAAGTGTGGGGGAATTTGATCTACGCATTTTATGCTTGATTCTTAACGTCTTTCTCTTTACATTTAGCTTTGTTTTGACCTTAGTGTTTTCATTTCTTACTTACTTTGTTGTTTTTAGGTTTTGAATAAAGGAGAATAATAAAAGGAGGAGTTTTGGAGCTAAAAGCGTATTAAGGAGAAAAGTTCTCAATTCCGGAGAAGAAATGGTCCGAGGAATGGTCTTCAAATGGTTACTAAAATGCATTCCCACATGGTGTCAAGAATTGGAAACCAAATGTCAAATGAAATGAATACCAAAATAGTGGACAAAAAGATGAAGACATTTCTCCTGCGCGACCCAGGAAAGAGCAAATATGGCGGAATATATGGAGCATATAATGGACGAATTTTGGGAGGATATTCCATGAAGATAAATACCTTATTTGAGGGCCAAAATATGTGCAAGAATATGGTATATTCGGCCAAGAAGTATTGGGGAATAAGGAATGCAAGATTTGAAGATATGAAGATTTCCTTTTCCTTGAAGAAGAAGAAAACTGGGCAGTCAGGTCACTTAACTTCTAAAATCCGTAGTAAATTCAATTCAACTCCAAATATGGCGTTCATTATATGTATTTTACAGCCCTTTAAATAAGCTTTCCAATGAAAGAAGAATCAGAATTTTCTGAGCTCTAGAACTCCCGGAAAAGACGTTTCAAGACAGGCTGTTTCCAGCTGGCATTTCTACCCGAGTAAACTAGGAATCCCTAGTTTGGAGAGGAAAGTTGGACTTCTTCACCTATAAATAAGAGGGCTCGGTTTCATTCTCATGGATCACTCATTCTAGAGGCCTAAGCTCAACCAAAACACTACTTCCTCTCCAAAGACTCAAGGCGACGCACAAGAAGAAGGTTACACCATCCTACCGCCACAAAACTGCCTCCATCGACATATAGGGCAATCCCGAGTGTCACCTCCACCAAAGTAGAGTCGGCTACACCTCCAACTCCATAGGGCAATCCCGAGGAACTAAAAGTGTAACTCGACCTCTCTTTACATTGTAACCCCTTTTTGTATGAACTCTTGTGTTTATGGAATGGTCTTATTATTTCGGTTTTCTATACTTGTTTGATTTCAATTGTCTTCCATGTGTTCTAGTTTCTTTAAGTTCTATGATGCATGTTTATCTAATCGTAATGATTTGGCTTAGATATAGGGCAATCCCGAGTCTAGATCAATGGTATGTGTATAGGGCAATCCCGAGCACGAGAAGTACGTGTAAACATGTGTTATGTGAATTTAAGAAGTTAGGATTTCGATTGACATTGTTTGATTGCAGGTTACGAAGGAGCAAGGGTAAGTTTAGATGAGTCGATCACATGTATATAATAGTTTAGTGTTTATTTTCGGTTTAGTAAGCATGTTTAGGGTTCTTTGTTCTTGTTTGTTTTCTACTTGTCTATGAGTGAAGCATGATAGAACCTAGGATTTCTCTATATGTTTACTAACCATTTTCTTTCTTTATTTTCGTAGATTATAAATAACCAACTTTCAAACCCCCCTTTCAAACCTTAGCGTAAATATGCATGCACCCTCAATCCCCGGTTAAGAACGATACCCTATTTACCAATGCTACATCTACACAAAAGGGTTTTAATTGTTTATGCATTTTTGTTGATTATTAAGTGTTAATTTATTGGTTGCAAAGTCGTGTATCAATCCCCGATGGTAGGCTCCCAGGAAGGGCGTTACCCCTACCTGACCGGCGAGGGGCGTTTCCCCGGAACCGAGGCCTTTCTGGCTTAGAATCACGTGTGGGTCTGGGATCTCGTGATTCAGACTGTACTAGCACGGACGTGTCCATGAGTGACCCCGTGAGATTTTTACTTGCATGCTCAGTACGCTGGAGGATTATGGTTTTACCTCGTGTACTTGTTATTTTATTTACCTGGACTCGCATATGTTATTTTAAACATATATATCAACTGGTGAAAGACATTTATTTTCGTCCACTCACTCTAACGGTTTTCATGTCTTTCCCCTGGGCTTTTCGGTTTCCGTGCCCAGTTGCAGTTCAGGTTTGGTGTTTCACGTCGCGGTTTGGAGGCTAGTGATCTGAGCTACCTGTGTTTTCCAGTAGGTTCTTGTTTCGCGTACTAATGTGTATATTGTTTATATTTTCACTAGAGGTCGCTCTGATACGTTCTGATACATGTTTATACGGATTTTCTCAAATATATTATATATAGTACAATATGTTTACTGTTTATTGTTTATATTATGATGTTGAGAAATCCGGATGGGATTGGTGCCCACGGTTTAGCTTTTGTGGCATAGGATGAAGCATTATTTTCAGGGTGCAGGTTTATGCAATTCTACGTTAGTAACGAAACTCTTCAAAATCTCGTGCTAAAAAGCGTGGAGGTTCGAGTCCTCTTCAAGGCATAATATTAAATATTGAGAATGCTCATTGACTTGGAATAAGTTCGGCAGCGAATCATGAAATCTTGGTGATCTTCTCTATCTAATGAATGGGGAGTCTGCTTTGAAATCGTCCGCCCTGCACCCCCCCCCCCCCCCCCCCCGAGTATATTCTTCAACAGGAATCACACAAGGGTAGATTGATACAATAAAAACCTCTGGTAAAATGCCCACTCGTAACCCAGCGTATAAAGTACATTACATAGTCCGTTTTAGGGATTGGGGACTTCTGTTGGTTCGTATTTTCAGAAGGGGTTCGATTCCGGTTTAGGTAACTGAATCGGGGTTGGGTCCTTTCAGCTTGGTATCAGAGCATTAGGTTGTCAGATTCTGTAGACTCTTGTACTTGTGACGCTTAGGGTATTTGAGTTGATACATCATGACTGGAGTGATGACCCGACTGGCCAGCGGTATTCATCAACACTTCGGGTGTTGTGTATTCTCAAATATCTGCGGTTTCATGATTACGTTCTTTCTGCTTGTACCTAATGCTTGTCTTGTATCAGTAGGATGCCTCCTCGACGTGGTCCCCGTGTTGATCGGGATGAGGATCCTGATGAGGATCGCTGAACGCGCGACTTGCTGATGCGAGTGCTGCGTTTGGAAGAGCATTTTGACCCTGTGGTCAAGGCTCGTACAACTGGTGCCACTGTATTTTCAGGTTCAGTTGATCCAGAGATATGCGAGGCAAGGTTGGTTCAGATTGAACGTGTTTGTGAGTGTCTGCAGTTTACTCCTGAGCAGATGTCAGTGGCCGCAGTTGGTTTACTTGAGGGTGATGCATACTTTTGGTGGGTTAGCACCGACAGAGTTCCAGCTGACACTCCGTGGGCATTGGTCCGTGATCTGTTTATGCGGAGGTATTTTAATCAGGCTACCCAGCAGCGCAAATATGAGGAGTTTACGAACTTGAGGCAGGGCAGTTTGTCTGTACTTGAGTACTGGGATCGATTTACCCGTTTGTCTCATTTTGCGCGGGATATGGTGGCTACTGAGGAAGCCAAGTGTCGTACGTTTGAGCTGGGATTGAATCTGAATATCAAAGCTACTCTGACTACGATGCCTCGGAACAACTTTGATGAGTTTGTTAGTGCTGCACTCCGAGGCGAGGATATTGAGCAGGAGAGACAGCAGAGGTACCAGCCGAGATGATTTGAGGAAGGTGGACCGAGTCAGGGGCCTTCAAAGAGGCAGAGTTCTGATACTTCCGGTTCAGCTTCATCCTCAGGCGGTGGATCATATCGCCCACCAGTTGGTATACCGAGGCAGAGACTGAGAAGGTGGAGAGATAGACCGCAGCGGTTCTAGTTATCCTCGACGTACTGGTGGCACTTTTGCTGTACCGAGGGAGTACCCGTTGTGTAGTCTCTGCAGCCGACATCATGTGGGTCCATGTCAGCGAGGTCCTGTCACTTGTTTCCGTTGTGGCCAGGTGGGTCACTATGCGAGGGAGTGTCCTCAGTTGTATGGTGGTGATGGACAGGCGGCCCAGAGTTCCGGAGCTGAGCGAGATGCCACTACGGGAGCTCGACCAGCACAGTTTGCAGGTCAGGGTAGGGAGCAGGGACAGCCCCAGCGAGGACGACCAGCCGGACAGGTGAGGGTTCATGCTATGACTCTACGTGAGGGCAGAGCATCACCGGAGGTCGTTATTGGTACGTTACATGTTTTTGGTATTCCAGTAGTTGCATTGTTAGATTCAGGTGCCACACATTCATTCATATCATTTAGACTGTCATCATTAGCTACGGTACCTGTATCTCCACTTCCGGGGTTGTGGAGAGTGTTGTATCCGTCAGGTGAGGTTGTGAGCATCGGTTGGGTTTACAGAGATTGTTAGGTGTTTATTGATGGCCATGGGTTAGCCGCAGATCTGTTACTGCTTGATATTGTGGATTTTGATCTGATCTTGGGTATCGACTTCTTGGAGTCGCACTGGGCCATGTTTGACTGCCGCAGGAAGGAGGTCTTGTTTCGACGACCAGAGGTACCTGAGATACTGTTCCGTGGCGAGAAGAACACTTCACTACCGTGTTTGATTTCCGCGATGAGGGCAGATCGGTTGATGAAGAAGGGTTGTGTCGCTTACTTAGCCCATGTTGTGGACACTACAGCTGCAGTGCCGGATCTCGGTAGTATTGAGGTTGTTTCCGAGTTTCCGGATGTATTTCCAGCAGAGTTACTTGGTATACCCCCTGTGCGGGAGATTGACTTTACTATTGAGTTGTTGCCGGGTACAGGACCAATTTCCCAGACACCGTACCGGATGGCGCCTGCGGAGTTGAAGGAGTTGCAGATTCAGCTCCAGGAGTTGTTGGAGAAGGGTTTCATTCGACCGAGTGTTTCTCCGTGGGGTGCTCCGGTGTTGTTTGTGCGGAAGAAGGATGGGTCCATGCGTTTGTGCATCGACTATCGGAAGTTGAATCAGGTTACAGTGAGGAACAAGTATCCGTTGCCGCGGATTGATGACTTGTTCGATCAACTTAAGGGAGCATCAGTATTTTCGAAAATTGATCTTCGGTCCAGATATCACCAGTTGAGGATCCGAGACTCTGATGTAGCCAGGACGGCATTCAGGACGCGGTATGGGCACTATGAGTTTTTGGTTATGCCGTTTGGGTTGACCAACGCCCCCGCAGCTTTCATGGACTTGATGAATCGGGTGTTTAGACGGTTCTTGGACAAGTTCGTGATTGTATTCATTGACGATATTTTGATCTATTCCAGGAGTGTGGGCCAGCACAAGAAGCATTTGCGAGCGGTGTTGCGGACTTTGCGGGACCATCAGTTGTTCGTGAAGTTTAGCAAGTGCGAGTTCTGGTTGGATAGTGTGAAGTTTCTGGGCCACGTGATTTCGGCTGAGGGAGTCAGTGTTGATCTTGACAAGATCGAGGCCGTGCTGAATTGGAGTAGACCCACGACTGTGTCGAAGATCCGGAGTTTCTTGGGGTTAGCAGGGTATTACCGACGGTTTGTACAGGATTTCTCCCGGATTGCTACACCACTGACCAGATTGACGAAAAAAGGCGTCAAGTTTGAGTGGTCTGATGCGTGCGAGGAGAGTTATTTGCTCCTGAAGGAGCGATTGACTACCGCACCGGTTTTGACATTGCCAGACGACAGTGGTGAGTTTGTTGTGTACAGTGATGCGTCAAAGTTGGGACTTGGCTGTGTGTTGATGCAGCATGGTAGAGTTGTGGCATATGGTTCCAGGCAGCTGAAACCACATGAGGCCAACTATCCGACGCATGATTTGGAGTTAGCCGCTATCGTGTTAGCGTTGAAGAGTTGGAGGCATTATTTGTATGGTGCTCAGTGTAAGATTTACACTAATCACAAAAGTCTCACCTACTTGCGGACGCAGCCGGATCTGAACATGAGGCAGCACCGATGGATGAAGTTGATCAACGACTATGATTACACGTTTGAGTACCATCCGGGGAAGGCCAATGTTGTAGCTGCTGCACTTAGCCGGAAATCTGGAGCCTCGTTGTTTCACATGTGTGTGGCCAGAGTGTCGATGTTAGCCGAGCTTCGGGCTACAGGTGCGGTGTTTGGGTATGATGATGAGGGAGCTTTGTTGGCCAGCTTTCAAGTTCGACCCGTATTGGTTGATCAGGTACGAGAGGCTCAGGATTCAGATCCTTACTTACTGGGCAAGAAGACCATGATACGGAATGGTTTGCCTACTGAGTTCCGATTGAGCGACGATGGTACGTTGTTGTTCAGAGGCAGGCTATGTGTGCCCAGAGATGAGAGCTTGAAGAAGGAGATTCTAGATGAGGCCCACAGTTCAGCGTATGCGATGCATCCCGAGCGTACTATTGGTGGCGCAACATGAAGCGGGAGATTGCCGTGTACGTGAGTCGATGTTTGATCTGCCAGCAGGTGAAGGCGGAGAGGCAGAAACCTACAGGGAAACTACAGCCACTTGAGATTCCGGTTTTGAATTGGGAGCACATTACGATGGATTTCGTCTATCGTTTGCCGCGTACTTCGGCGGGCAACACTGGCATTTGGGTTATTGTTGACCGATTGACGAAATCCGCACACTTTCTTGCACTTCCGGGGAAGATTTCAGTGGGCAGATTGGCCAAGTTGTACTTATCCGAGATTGTTCGCTTGCATGGTGTGCCTGTGTCGATTGTTTCTGACCGAGATAGTCAGTTCACTTCTGAGTTTTGGCAGGCGTTGCAGCGAGCTTTGGGCACGAGATTGCGGTTCAGTACAGCTTTCCATCCTCAGACTGACGGGCAGTCCGAGCGGACCATTCAGACTCTTGAGGATATGCTGAGATCATGTGTGTTGCAGTTTCGCGGAAACTGGGATCAGCAGTTACATTTGATAGAGTTCGCCTACAACAACAGCTACCAGGCCAGTATTGAGATGGCATTGTATAAGGCCCTATACGGGAAGCAGTGTCACACTCCGTTGTGTTGGAGTGAGGTGGGCGAGCGTTGGCTTATTGGTCCTGATTTGGTGAAAACCACGATGGAGGACATACAGGTTATCCGGGATCGGTTGAAGATCACCCAGGATCGGCAGAAGAGTTACGTGGACGTGAGGAGAAAGAGTTTAGAGTTTGAGGTTGGTGATTGGGTCTTCCTGAAACTATCTCCGTGGAGGGGAGTTGTGCGTTTCGGGAAGCGTGGCAAGCTTCGACCACGATACATTGGTCCGTATGAGATTACGGAGAGGGTTGTAGCTATTGCTTACAGACTTGAGTTACCAGCTGAGATGGCTCGTGTTCATGATGTCTTCCATGTTTCGATGTTGCGGAAGTACATCTCAGATCCTTCACATGTGTTAGCTCCACAGCAGTTGCTGATCAGGGAGGATTTATCGTACATAGAAGAGCCAGTGCAGATTCTCGATCGTCGTGAATAGGAGTTGAGGCACCGTGTGATCCCGCTAGTGAAGGTCTTATGGCAGAACCATTCAGTTGAGGAGGCCACCTGGGAGACTGAGCAGCGTATGCGAGAGCAGTATCCACATCTGTTCACTTGACAGGTACGTAAATTTCGAGGTCGAAATTTCTTTAAGGGGGGTAGATTTGTGACGACACGAACCAGAATCAGTTGCGTATTCGGCACGATTCTCGAGATTGAGTTTAGTCGCAGTTTTTCGATATAAGTGCGGTTCGTCGGCTCTATTCGTGACTATGTTTTCGGTCAAGAGTTTGAGTTGAGTGTCTTCACGGAAGTTGTAGAGTACGTGATTTCGAGCTCGAGGGCTATCCCGGAAGATTTTTCCGATAACCGAGGAATATTTTATGATTATTTGAAGTTTCGGTTTCCGACTAGTTTATCCGATTGTTTCGAGTTTATCTGAATCGTGATGGTTATCCATTTCGAATCGTCGATCGACCCGAGGCGCGAGTATAAATATTGGAATAGTCGAGAATTAGTCAACAATTTCATTTTGGGCTTTGACTGACGTTGACTTGCTTTGACTTTCCCGTTTTGGAAAGTTGACCGTTGAGCATGAAGGGAGAAGTTTTCCGTTTCGGCTTGCCGTCCGACGACCCACTTTCCGGCCACCTCCAGCCACGTGAAAGGTACAATTAGCTTCCTCTTTTGATTTCTAGTGTGATGGTATTTGGTTTGGATGGAATTGATGCCGTTTTGGTTGAACCCGAATCGGGTTGTGTAATCGGAGTTCGCCGGAGTTGGGAGGTGGTGCTCCGGCAAGATTTGAGGGTGAAATTGATGGGGTTTTAGCTCCCCTAACCTTGGTAGAGCTTCCTGGGTGATTGATTTTGGGATTTGAAGTGGTTTTGGGAGTAACCGGTTAGGTCACCGGAGTTGGATTTCCGTTCGGTTTCGGGGGAATTTGGAGGGGTTCCGGTGAGTTTTGGACTTCGGGGTAGAAGGAGAAAAGCTTGGGCTCGAGGAGACCTTGAAATCTGTAAAATCTCGCCGTGAGCTTTCACCGTTGACGGCACGCCGGCGGCGGTCAACGGCGGAGCTCCGGCGAGGGTTGATTTTTTTCAGATTTCGACGTTTTTAATGTCGTTTTTCTCGGAATCGCACCCTGATTATCATCCAGAGGTTTTCGGATTGATTTGGGTTGCCGATTTTCAGTCGAGGGTTTCGAGTGGAGATTTCGGGAATTTCGTTAATCATTTTGTTCCGCATTTTATATTTCCTGGAACGGTTGGTTTCCGTGGTTCAGTACAGAGTTGTGGATTATGATTTCGATCAGTTATGTTTTGTGAATATTTAGGAGATCGAGATCGGGATCGTGCTTCTGGCGAGGGATCTTCCGCCGGGCCACGAGATTAGCGCGAGTGCGCGTTTTGCTCACCTGTGAGTGGACAATTTCTTTTCACGGAATTCTTGCGAGTCTTTTATATGATTTATGAACTTGAGCATGCGTATTGAGATTACGGATTACATGAGCATGTGTTTTACGATTATACTTATACGGATATACGTATACGAGTATACATACACTTATATGTTGTTTCATGCATTTGCATCGAACTGTTTATGATTTGATTTACACAGAGTACAGTCTCAGTTACGTTGTTGTATCGATACACTTGCCTCTCGGCTGATCCCCGATGGTAGGCTCCCAGGAAGGGCGTTACCCCTACCTGACCGGCGAGGGGCGTTTCCCCTGAACCGAGGCCTTTCTGGCTTAGAATCACGTGTGGGTCTGGGATCTCGTGATTCAGACTGTACTAGCACGGACGTGTCCATGAGTGACCCCGTGAGATTTTTACTTGCATGCTTAGTACGCTGGAGGATTATGGTTTTACCTCGTGTACTTGTTATTTTATTTACCTGGACTCGCATATGTTATTTTAAACATATATATCAACTGGTGAAAGACATTTATTTTCGTCCACTCACTCTAACGGTTTTCATGTCTTTCCCCTGGGCTTTTTGGTTTCCGTGCCCAGTTGCAGTTCAGGTTTGGTGTTTCACGTCGCGGTTTGGAGGCTAGTGATCTGAGCTACCTGTGTTTTCCAGTAGGTTCTTGTTTCGCCTACTGATGTGTATATTGTTTATGTTTTCACTAGAGGTCGCTCTGATACGTTCTGATACATGTTTATACGGATTTTGTCGGATATATTATATATAGTACAGTATGTTTACTGTTTATTGTTTATATTATGATGTTGAGAAATCCGGATGGGATTGGTGCCCACAGTTTGGCTTTTGTGGCATAGGATGAAGTGTTATTTTCAGGGTGCAGGTTTATGCAATTCTACGTTAGTAACGAAACTCTGCCGAAATTTCGAAAATTTTTTGTTGGTTCGTATTTTTAGAAGGTGTTCGATTCCGGTTTAGGTAAATGAATCGAGGTTGGGTCCTTTCAATTTATGATCTGGAAATTACAATGCAGATGCAACACTAAATACTAAACAAGTAATGGACCAGATGCTAGCTGCAAACCCTTCTGTACATTCAATACATAATTTTGGCCAAATATATTCTCCACACAATGGTAATGCAAGAAAGGTCTGTTGAGAGAAAACATAGTTGTTATACTACATTGCATAAGGTGAAACACACATGAGGGGATCTAACAACTGAAGATCATTAATCATCAATAACAAAACTATTTTTTTCCAATCTCAACAATTCAATCAATGAGATCGCCAAAGACAACCATACATCCAAATACAGGAAGAGGAATCTTCAATAAACTAACTAACCTGTTGGATTATATTAGATATTAAATAGATACTAATGGCCACATGTAACAGAACTTCAACTCTTTCTTTTGCAAATTCAGACCATTCTTTCATCTTCAAGCAAGCTACTCCAATTCTATGGTCAACTACATACAAAAGTGATGTAGGAATCCATATCCAAACCGGTTTTTTCAACCCAGACTTGGAGAAGATGTAGAATAAGGATAAAAATTGAGAAAAGAAGATTATGAGTTCACCTGGTGGGGATCGTCTCTTCATATTCTTCATTCTCTCTTTTTCTTTAATGCATGAATAGGGAGGGATGATCTTTATATTCTTCATTCTCTCTTTTGCTTTAACGCATGAAGAGAGGGATGAGACACATGTAATCAAATTTTGGAACTGTAACAGTGTAATGGGAAGTTTTTTTTCCCTTTAAGAGATTTACTGGGAAATTTTTTTGTTTTGGGATACAAGGATATTGTAGAACGCGCCAAATTTAAAATTTTCATTCTTGGCTGGCGGTAAATCTCAGAATTTGAAGCCCAAAAAGTAAAGAAGCTAGCTGGAGGTGATCAAGGAATAGCAAAACAGCTACGAAAAAACCATCTGTGATCAAGGATCGGGAAACCATATCCAAGCCTCATGGGTCTGTGCTCTAACGAAGATAAAGAGAGCAAAAAAATCAATTCATGAATTCGATTTAGAGGGAGGAGAGGAGCAGTTGCTTGTGGCGATGTCGGGGGTGGAAGGTGTTAAGCAGAGCCTTGGCTAGTTGACCATGCTTGGATACAGTTGTCATTGTAGAGGTATATTCTCCTCATATGCTCAGTAGTCGTAGTCTTTAAATAGGAATTGTTTACTTGTTACTGTAAGTTGGTTCATTGTAGCAAAGCACCCAAAATCAACACTTAGAATTTCTTCTTCAATCACTTTTGTGTTCACATAGATCGATTGTTGTGTGTTTGAGTGAGTGATCGTGTAACCATCTTAACATGGTATCAGAGCTCACAACGATCCTGAGCTACTGGTTCAAGGTTTCGCATCAATCGATTCTCATTTCTATTGGAATTAGAAACCCTAGGGCTTTGATTCTCCATGATCTCCTCTCTGTAAGTGATTTAATCAAATCTGTGGTGCTTCGCTCACTATACTGTTGTAGATCGACCCTCTTTGTGAGCTTGTGGTCAAATCTCACTTTCAAGTTCTAATTTTTTTGAGTTCGTGTTGATTTACTGCAATCTGGACCTTCGCACTTAATCAATGGCTTCTGAAAGCAAAAAAAAAACTCATGTTCGATTGCATTATTCTGGTGCTTCTCAAGCTTGCGGTCAGCTCAATATGCTAAACCTTGCACTCGATGCTCGGTTCGGAGCGATTCTGAGCTGTTTGTGACTTAGAGTGTGTTTACTTCTTCGACGATCCTCTGGTATAACTTTTCTGAATCTTGTCGACTGACTTATATGCCATGATTACAATTGAAGGTGTAGTGTTGATCCTGTGGTTGTTATTAAGCTGGAGAACAATGTTGATATGTTAGAATGGTACGTGGTGATTGTTGTGATGTTGTAGTCTGATGATAAAAATGTTGAGGTTAGATTGAATAGCTAAAAGTGGTGAAAAATTGGCTTGGAGTAGGCTGTTGCTTAAATTTGGTGTTAAATTGGGAGAGGTATTAGGTGGTGCATTGGTATTAAAATTTGGAGATAATTGAAGTGATTGATGTTGTTGTTTTGAGAAGAAGAAGAAAAACAGGAATGTGTGGTGATGAGTTGCTGACAAAAAACTAGAGATATTGAAGTTGTTGATTTGCTTGGTGACAAACTGTTGCTATGATCAAAATTTTGGTAGGTGGTTGCTAATTGAAGGTTATTGGAGATTGTTGTTTTCTTCTTCAATCTCTTTTGTGTTTACATTGATCGATTGCTGTGTGTTTGAGTGAGTGACCATGTAGCCATGTTAACAAGGCTGAGCTGAAAGTAGTGCAATAGAAACAGCAGCCCTGGTGGGAATCACATATTTGGTTAGTCTTTTCAAAGTTTATAACTCATAAGAAACTCTGTTGTTAGTCTTTATGATCTTAATTTCAATTTGTGGGGAGCAAGTTTATTTAGGTGAGTAAAGGATCGATCACATATTCTTTTCTCTAAAATCTTAGAATTTTAACTTGAAATGGGTTTATGGTTTGGTTTTTGTTATATAGGTGGATTTTCTATAACTAATGAGTATATTTGCTGGTTAATTCTCAGTTTCAGACTTTCAGATGAACATTTTCTGTTTGTGGTTAGTTTGCTCATCTTTGTTTATTCAATCCTGTGAGAACCAAAAAAACCACCTTAATTTCAGGCTGTTGTCGCAATCTGTAATGTGAAGCACATAAATGTGGGACACTGATGAGCATATACAGACATACATAAGATACATATATAGAATGCTGTACTACGAGTTGATTTATTTTGCTGTACACGTAGATGCTGCTCTGAACTATGCAGTTTTTGTGTGTGTGTGTGCGTGTGTGTGTGTAAATATAAATGTTTACTGGCTCCACAATATAGGAGTCTGTCTATGGATGGCAGGTTGGGGGATTTGCGAAGGTGTATGAGATTGGAAGAATATTCAGGAATGAAGGCTGAATTTATCACTATAGAGGTAAATTAATTTTCTGTTTTTCTGGTTTGGTAATGTCACTAATGTGGGTCATGTCGACGTAGATATTGGTATGAGTAACAAGTGAAGCTCCTGATTGGTATTGGTATTATCAGCTGTTAAATTAGCTGGTTTTACTTTTGTGTTAGTTACAGTTTAACTATTTTAAGTGAAGTCCTTTAATTAAATGTATTTTGGTTTTGGTTTTTTTTTGGGTAGTTGATGAATGGAGTGTTGGGCAGTCAAAGGCAAAATGTATGTCAGTTTCATCAGTAGCTGAATATGCTGTTAAGGCCAAGTTTATAGAGGAGCATCCCGAGGAGTTGATTCAAACTTCAGTTTTGCTTCGAGGGCTGGGTTTTCCATCAAACACCATGTTTACTTTGATATATGGTTTTCTAATAACCATGATTTTATGTTAGCTGATACACATTGACCTAGTTGAACAATAAACACCATTCATTTCAGTCATCACACGGTTACTTTCTGTCTCATCAGCAAACTTGACAAGCCCGTAACCCTTTGAGCGGCCCGTGTTTGGATCAGTGACAACCTTGGCACCTCTAACCGAAGGATACATATTCTGAAAAGTCTCTTGTAGCACATAGTCAGTAACATCAGGGGCTAAATCTGTGACGACCCAAACCAGAATCTGATGCATGTTCGGCACGATTCTCGAGATTTGGTCATAATCGCAGTTTTACGATATTGTGTGGTTCGTCGACCTTATTCGCGACTATGTTTTCGGTCGAGAAATTGAGTTGAGTGTCTTCACGGAAGTTGTAGAGTACGTGATTTCGAGCTCGTGGGCGGTTCCGAAAGATTTTTCCGATAACTGATTTATGATTATTTGAAGTTTCGGTTTCCGACGATTGTTTCGAGTTTATCCGAATCGTGATGGTTATCCATTTCGAATCGTCGATCGACCCGTGGCGCGAGTATAAATATCGAAAATAGTCGTAAAATTGTCGAAAACACTGTTTGACCGTTGACCATCTCTGACTTTCCCGTTTTGGAAAGTTGACCCGTTGACCCGAGGGGGAGAAGTTTCCCGATTTGGTTGACCATCCGACGACCCACTTTCCGGCCACCTCCGGCCACGAGACATATATAGTTAGCTTCCTTGTATGCTTTCGAGTTGAATGGTGTTTGGATTTGAGTGAATTGATGGTGTTTTCATTGAGTTCGATTCGGGCCGAATCGTGGTGGTTCGACGGTGATGGTGACGATGGTTCCGGTAGGTTTCGAGGGTAGAGGTTAGGGGGGTTCGACTCCCCTTGACCTTGTGAAGCTTCCCATAAGTTTTGTTTTGGAATTGGTTAAGTTTTGGCTCGAACCCGATTAGGTTTTCCGGTGGGTTTTCCGATTTGAATTTCGATGAAATTGATGATGTTAGAGTTGGAATTGGCTTGTGTGTCAGTTATGAAAGTGGTTCGAAATGTCGAGACCTTGAAATCTGGAAAGCTTCGCCGTGAAACTCCAAGGTTGAAGGCGCGCCGTCAACGGCGGAGCTCCGGCCAAAAGTTGACGTTTTGGATTTCGACGTTCTTAATGTCATTTTTCTCGTAATTGCGCCCTGATTATCGTCCAGAGGTTTTTGGGTTGATTTGGTTAGCCGATTTTCAGTAGAGGTTTCGAGTGGGGATTTCGAAATTTCCGTTATACATTTTGTACCGCATTGCATATTTCCGGGAACGGTTGGTTTCCGTGATTCAGTACAGGGTTGAGAACTATGATTTTGATCAGTTATGTTTTTGTGAATATTCAGGAGATCGAGATCGAGATCGAGATCGTGATCGTGCTTCAGGCGAGGGATCTTCCGCCGGACCACGAGATTAGCGCGAGTGCGCGTTTTGCTCACCTGTGAGTAGACAATTTCTTTTCACGGAAATGATTGCGAGCCTTTTATATGATTTACGAACTTGAGCATGCGTATGAGATTTCGGATTATATGAGCATGTATTTTTACGATTATACGATTATACTTATACGAATATACGTATACGAGTATACATACACTTATATGTTGTTTCATGCATTTGCATCGAAATGTTGTGATTTAGTTTACACAAAGTATAGTCGTTATATGTTGTTGTATCGATACACTCGCATCCCGGCTGATCCCCGAGGATGTGTACCGGGGGAGGCTGTGACTCCTGACCCGTGACCTGAGGCCTTTCTGGCTAGAATTGCGTGGAAGTCTGGGACTCCGTGATTCTGACTATACTAGCACGGTGTCTGTCCATGAGTGACCCCGTGGGATTTTTACTTGCATGCTCAGTACGCTGGAGGATTATGGTTTTACCTCGTGTACTTATTATTTTTATTTACCTGGACTCGCATATGTTATTTTAAACATATATAACAACTGGTGAAAGACATTTATTTTCGTCCACTCACTCTAACGTGTTTATTGTCTTTCCCCTGGGCTTTTCGGTTTCCGTGCCCAGTTGCAGTTCAGGTTTTGGTGTTTTCACGTCGCGGTTTGGAGGCTAGTGATCAGAGTTACCTGTGCTTTCCAGTATGTTCTTCTTTCTCCTACTGATGTGTATATTGTATATGGTTTACTTTAGAGGTCGCTCTGATACATTCTGATACTTGTTTATACGGATTTTCTCGGATATATATATATACTACAGTACTGTTTACTGTTTATGATTCATATATTGATGTTGAGAAATCTGGATGGGATTGGTGCCCACGGTTTGGCTTTTGTGGCATAGGATGAAGTGTTAATTTCTGGGTGCAGATTTATGCAATTCCACGTTAGTAACGAAACTCTGCCGAAATTTTGAAAATTTTTGTTGGTTCGTATTTTCAGAAGGGGTTCGATTCCGATTTAGGTAACTGAATCGGGGTTGGGTCCTTTCAAAATCCCCCACAAATATGGAATGCTCAGGCCCAGCATCAGGACGCCTTTCCCCAATACCAAAAGAAGCCCAGTTTAACCTGAACGTTTGTTCCGTTCAGGGCATCTGCATCCCATTATAAGCATGCAGAACCCTCTCATTGTTTGATGTGGTGATTAAGTCGACTCATTTTGTGTGTAATGGGAAATTTTTTGTTGATTGTTCTTGATTTGGTAGTTCTCGAAAAGTTATTGATGTTATGGTGTTATATAAGTAAAGTGTTACAGTTTTGAGTTTCGATTCATGTTAATCTTGATTAGGATGAGTCTTACGACAGTGATGATGATGATGAGATCAGTGGTGAGGTGAGCATGTCTAGATTGAGTAAATTCTACTTTATTTTTTATTTTTTGTGTGTGCCCAGGAGGACTAAGACTATAAAGAGTAGAAATTCTGTAAGTACCCAATGTTACTGTTTCAAGTTTCGATTCATGTTAATCTTTGGATTGTATAAATCTTGATTAGGATGAGTGGTGAGGTGAGCATGTCTAGATTGAGTAGATTCTACCTTTTTTTTATTTTGTGTGTGTGTGCAGGAGGACTGAGATCATAAAGAGTAGAAATTTTGTAAGTACCCAACGATTGCAGTGCTGAAAATGGAAGAAATGAAGAAATTTTTGTATAGTTCAATGACTCGCGTCCCAATTTTTGATGTTCTATTATTCTTTGTCACCGAGGGTAGAGTGGGATAAAACAAAGGGAAATAAGCATGGCTTCTCTAATCTCATGTCTCCCTTGCGTATTTTTTTGTACTTAATGATCGTTAAGTTAATGTTATTTAGCTTTATTACTGAGAGGCAGAGATGGTGTTTACTCAATCCTATGTTTCCAGTGGACAAATAAGTTAGAGTGATGTACAAAAAACCTGTATTTGTTGGTTTTGAATTGTCAAAGTTTTGAGAACAGAGGAAAAGATACAGAGCTTTCAAGTTTTGAGAATAGAGGAAAAGATACAGAGTTTGTTGGGTTTATATTTTTGTAGTTATAGTGTTCAAAATTTCACACGTCTTATGTAGTGCAGACGGTGTAGTACAATTATACAGGCTTTGAGTTTAAATCCACCATTGCCATTAACATATGGTGAGCTAGCCTTGCTTCAGTCTTAAGTTTTCAACATATAGGTTCAGCAAATCAGCTCTTACTTCTTACTTCTATAAAGAAGTAGAGGTATCAACTATGTGCACATTTTCCAAATATTAGTAACCTACTAACCTTTTCATTCTTAAGTTGCACGGTTGCACCTTATTGACAACAAAAGAAGAAAAATTTAAGTGAGAAGTACTTATACATGTTGATGCATACGTTGATAACTTGATATCATGTCAACAAAATATTTGCCGATATACATGAGATATTTTTTTTAGAAATCTTTGCCGATGTACTTGAAGTGGCAATCAACAAAGACATTACGACAATACTGTGATGACCCGGACCAGAATCAGCAGTATGATCAGCTTGATCGATGAGTTACTGCGTAGTCGCAGTTGTCCGACGGTTATTCGAATCGCCAAACTCGTTAACGACTAAATTATTGGCCGAGAATTGGAGCTGGGTCTCTTCTCAAGAGTCGTTCTACGTGTGATTACGAGTTCATGGGCGGTTCCGGATCATTATTTGGACGACCGAGGAATTAATTATGAATATTTGAAGTTTCGACGGAAACGGATTATAATGGCGAGCTACTTAACGACTAAATTACCGGTCGAGAATTTGGTTTCGGCTTCTTCACGGAAGTTGTTCAGAATTTAATTTCGAGTTTGTAGGAACTTCCGGAGTATGATTTTGAGTTACAGAGTTTAAGTTGTGAATATTTCCGATTATTGATTGTTTAGTCGATTTAAATGTGTGTTGATTCAAGGGTTGAATTTTTATCCGTTTGACCGATGTGTTTGAATTTGGGTGATTATTGAAGAGTATGTCGAGACGAGTTTGTGGCCGCGAGAATTATCGGAATCGGAATTACGACGAGAAAGTTACGGGTATTTGAAGTTTGCCGAAATGGATAATTATGAGGTTTCCTTTTTGGGAAAGTATAAATAGTGGGCTTACTATTTTGGGAAGGTCAAAGTTGGTCATTAATATAGTTGACCGAGTTGACTGAGTCAACTCGGTGGTGCGAATGGCGACGAGAGGAGCCACGGCCTCGCCGACGGCGAGCTCCGTTCGGCCACCTCCATGCTCGACACCGGTCTCATTCGGTTCGTCCCTGTGCCCCGATCCCATTTCCGGCCTCTCTCCACGGCGAGGCTCATCGGAGAGAGGCCAATTTCTATCTTGAAAATGAAGATTTTTGGGTTGATTCGGGTTTGGAGATTTCGGCCGAATTGAACTTCAAGAGGTACTGGGTTTTGTAGCCCTCTTCAATGTGATTCTAACCATATAAACATGGTGTTCTAATTCGATTTGTAGATGGAGAATTTTGGGTTTGAATTTTGTGTTCTAATTCGGTTTTGCTTGAAATTGGATGTGTTAGAGTGAGAATTGGACTTCGGTGCAGTTGACAAAGTTGCTCAGTGCATGATTTTGGGTGGAATAGGTGCAGTTCCGCCTTGAATTTCTCCGTCCGGCAGCGGCGCCGCCGTGGACGGCGGTCAACGGCGGCGGTCAACGGTCAACAGGTTTGACTTTTTGGACTTTCGACAAGTTGCATGTCATTTGACTCGAAATCACGCCCCGATCGCAGTGGGGAGGTTCGTTTTTCGATTTGAGCATCCGAAAGTAAAGCGAGGTATTGAGGTGTTATATACGGATTTTCGACAGTTCGTCGACATTGAGTTATGTGTTTCCAAGAACGGTGGTTTCTCGTGATTTGTCTTGTATTGTCGAGATATGATTTTGAGATGTGGATTTTGTGAATATTCAGGTGTTCGTGATCGTTCTTTTGGCGAGGGACTTTCCGCCAGATCACGGGTTAACGCGATACACGTTACGCCAGACTGTGAGTGGACATTTTATTTTCACGGATTGATTGCGAGTCTTTTATATACGTTTTACGAACTTGAGCATGCAACATGATTATGGTTTTACGAGCATGAGATTTCATACGAGATTATGTTTATTATGAGCATATGTTTTACGATTATACAGTTATACTTATACGAATATACGTATACGAGTATACATACACTTATATGCTGTTTCATGCATTTGCATAGAACTGTTTATGATTTGGTTTACACAGAGTACAGTCTCAGTTACGTTGTTGTATCGATACACCTTGCCTCGTCGGCTGATCCCCGACGGAGGGCCGCCTGGAGGGGCAGTACCCCGACCAGACTGGTGAGGGGCAGTACCCCGGAACCGAGGCCATTTCTGGCTCAGAATCACGTGGTAGCCAGGGACTCCGTGGTTCAGACTGTACTAGCACGGAGGAGTCCATGAGTGACCCCGTGGGATTTTACTTGCATGCTCAGTACACCGGAGGAGTATGAGTTTTACCTCGTGTACTATGTTGTTTTTATTTACCTGGACTCGCATATGTTATTTTATACATATATATCAACTGGTGAAAGACATTTATTTTCGTCCACTCACTCTAACGTGTTTCATGTCTTTCCCCTGGGCTTTTCGGTTTTCGTGCCCAGTTTGCAGTTCGGATTCTGGAGTCGCACGTCGTGGTCGGAGGCATAGTACTCGAGCGGTCTTATTTCTTCCAGTAGGTTTATTGTTCTACCTACTGTGGTATATATATATATATGTTTATATGTTGTGGTCGCTCTGAGTAATCCGTTGTTGACGTTATACGATTTTACACCGGATTTCAGTAAAGTATTATTATATATATTTATTGTTTTACTTTACTGTTGATATATTGAGAAATCTGGATGGGATTGGTGCCCACGGTTTGCTTTTTGTGGCATAGGATGAAGTGTATTTTCTGCGTGCAGGTAATGGTAATTCCACGCTAGTAACGAAACTCTGCCCAAATTTCGAAAAGTTTTTGTTGGTTCGTGTTTTCGAAGGGGTTTGACTCCGGTTTAGGGAGCTAAATCGGGGTTGGGTCCTTTTCAAATACAAAAATAACATTATAGATTAATCGTCATGTGGTGGTTAAGATAAGCTTTATAAGATTGGTTGAACACTTTTGTTTTTATTATATTCTAAGTTCTATAATCAACTTAACTATAAATTTTGAATATTATCATTAGTTGACGCTACAAAATGGCATGAAGAGAGTTGATGACAACAAAAACGTTATATGAAATCACACAAACATGGAGGAAAGTTTTGCGCTTAAGGTACATGCCATATCTCTATTAAATTAGCTGCAATTAATGATTTTTCTTTTACAATTTAACAGTTGCAAATATTATTACCAGTAGGAGACGTCATCATCAACGAAAGTGCTTCTTAGATAAGGTCTTATGACTTTTTACTTATACGAGACATAAGCATTGATAGTCAACATAAATTTATTTGAAAATTTCTAACAATTTTGACATCAAGTTTATCATAATGTACATTGTGCTTTTACTTTTAACGTACTATTGACTGGCCAGTAACACACGTGAGCAAAAGTTATAGGTCATTGCTTATAGACTATATGGTAGTTTACCTTCAGCCAAATCTTTATACTACTAATCTCTACTTGTCACATTAGATTCATCAAAAACACAACTCTATATAACTACGTCCTACTCTATAATAGAAGATTAACCAAACAGAAAGAGAAGTATGAAAATCTCAGGGTGCTAGACCCCCGTATGCTACCGGAATACAAATCTGATTCAAGGCATATTAACTATATATATATATAGATACACACACACAATGAGTTTCAGGTGCGGACGTCCAATTTGATCAACAATATATACATATATAGATCAAAAGGTTGGTGTAATTAATGTCATATACCTGAAAATGATCATTTTCTGGTATATCTGAGTGAAAGCTTGCTCTGTGTGTGTATGTATATAGTCATTATCAAGAGCAGAGCTCTGCTTTGAAAACAAGGAGTGACCTAAAATGGTCAAATCATCTCGATTAATCTGATTTTTTGTAAGCGTGATCGTGTTATAGTAATCTAAAAAATGAGTGGTTTCATTCATCAAACAACTTTTTAAACCTTATAAAAATCGAAGCTTCATTCCGTTTTTCCAAAGCAGAGCTCTTCCCTAGATAGGGAATGTGTGTGTGTGTGTGTATATATATATATTTATATCTATATGTTCATCTTTAGTTTGAGATTACTTTGTATTTGTATGGATAGAGTTGATTTGAAAATCAATTGAGTTTGGCCGTTTCAGTTAGAAAGTACGAAAATTATGAACTGAACCCTTTCACGCTTTGAAAAACTTGGATAATAATAACTATGAACACGTTTATTATTTTGAAATGAGAATTGTCACTAATAAGAATCAACCCAAAATACTTAAACCCTTAGAATCAACCTAAGAAACTTAAATCCTAAATCCTAAATCCTAAACCCTAATCCTAATCCCTAAATTCTAAACTCCAAGCACTATAAATTGTAAAAGAATGTATACACGATTTTACTCTTAATTATAACAAGTGTGTTCAAACTCCATACACACAATTTGGACAATATGGAATTAATAATCACAATAATGTTTGTAATGTTTTGATTATATCTATTTTAGTATAGCACAGTAAAATTGAGGAAGTTAGAATAGTAATTTTTTTATTAAAAAATAATAAGTATATGAGATAATCACAACAAGGAATCATCTAAGACTAGATAATGACCGACCAAGTTCTAATCTAGTTCTCATCTGGGCTTTAGATATTAATAGTTACAAGCAGAAGAATTCAAACCGTGGCCTACTTTTCCTATCACTATCAACGGCGGTGTGGTGAGTCGACTTGGCAAATGCGTCACCGATATCCTGAGTGCCCACAAAGCAGTACTCAGAAGAGCGAGAGATTGAGTGGCAATGGGAGCCGAGTTTTTCACATCGTCGATGTCGCCTTGGCTAACCCTCTGACCTCGCCGTGCCTCCCTCAACACGTCGCGCTTGAGCTCCTAGCCACAACTCATCCCGCCACCACAACCCGCTCAAGATATCTCTAGCGACGCCGTATATCAGATGATATCTCGAGCTCAATCCCGCCTTGTCCGTCCCCAGGGTCGTCGTATGCCACCTTGTTGTATTGGGTATGATTTCAGTATGACCTCCGCCTCCACTAGCTACCAACTAATTCAAAAACCCACTTCTGTTTCTCTCATCTCTCTATCTTCCGATCTAGTCTTTGTTAGTTTTTTTTCTTTTCTTCATCACAGCTCATTTAATTTTTTAGTTGATATGGACTTACAAAATTGGAGGTCTGGGTATTTGGCAATTGAAGAATTTGGATTCCATTGAGGGGAATTTATAGAATTCTTCAACTTCAGTGATTGATTTCTAATCATAAAAGGTCGATGGAGACCATTTATATTGGATGATTGTTATGTATGTTGTTTCGTTCTCATGTTGATATGCATCACTTCCAAAAGATTCAATGAAGACAATCAGGCAATAAACGAATTTGATTGTGTCAATTTGAATATGTGGTGATTTCACAGCTTATTGGGTGATTAATTCTAGAGTAGAAAAATAGGCATCGAACAACAATGGTGAAAAACTGAAAAAGCATTTATAAATCTCCTTTGAGTTCAGTTCAGTTTTGCTTATGATGAATTTTGTATAATTGAGTTTGTATCGAACAATAAAGTGACATGTTTTCTACCTCAGGTAGTGAAGAATAATCTGAGGCAGTGAAATTGTTGCACCAAACATGGGTCTCGGCTGTGTATGAGGTTAGCCTCCTTAATATCCTTGGGATATTGGTGTGATTTGAGTTGTCAATGCATATGTTTTAGCTTCCATGATAACATTGGTTTATTCTTAACTTTTCCGGTGATATACTATAACCTGAACTATCAACAAAGTGAAGTGAAGCATGCAAAAGAGATACAAAGATCCCAATGAACCAACACAGTTAATTTCCAAGAATACTAAAAAAATATTCTTCATTTGTGATCTAAAGTAAATAATACGAACATAAGTGTTTAGAAATCATTAAGTAATATGCTAGTGTTAAATATCATGGTTAGTTAAAAAGACTCATCTGGTGGTGCTATTATTGTGCATCGTCCTCATCCTGATTAAGGTTAGCATACATTTGATTCGCGTGTGTTTCTTCTTCTTGATATGCATCCCCATCATCAGTAGGAATTTCATAACAGTTTCTAGGTTTTGTTTCCACCACAACACTCCATTTGCTATTCTTTATTCCTTCAATGTAATACACCTGAGTGGATTGGAATGCTAGCACAAATGGTTCTTGAGTATTAAGCTTCTCTTTTGTATTGACACTAAATATTCCATAACGATCCAACTTATAGCATTTGCCATCATTAACAGTGTCATACCAATTACAGTTAAACAATACGACTTTATTGTTGTCTAGATACAAGAGCTCAACAATCTCTATCAAGGTTCCATACCATGGCACATCCTCTTGGTTCTCACCTTTAACCATAACTCCATAGTTTTGTGTTTCCATATCATCATTATGCAACTGCGTATGAAATCTGAACCCATGAATATTATAGCATTTGTAGTAGGCAGCTCGCTTTCCCGGTCCTTGGGCCAAATAAAGCATTTGAAGGTTACCTTTTCCTTCGGCATGCAATTGTGTGATCTGTATGTGATACATAAGAAATTTTTGAGATATAGGTGGTTAACATAGATATACTTTTTCAAATGACTTTTTACACTTACCCTATCACAAAACCATTTGGCAAAATCACTCCTATGCAATTTGTCTACACGACCAGCCCCATGTTCCTTTAAAAGTATGTCTTTATGCACTCTGTACACAGTAGATTTATAGGATAGTATGTGACGACCCGGACCAGAATCAGCAGTACGATCAGCTTGATTGATGAGTTACTGCGTAGTCGTAGTTGTCCGACAGTTATTTGAATCGCCAGGCTCGTTAACGACTAAATTATTGGTCGAGAATTGGAGCTGGATCTCTTCTCGAGAGTCGTTCTACATGTGATTACGAGTTCGTGGACGGTTCCGGATCGTTATTGGACGACCGAGGAATTAGTTATGAATATTTGAAGTTCGGATTTTAAAGGCAGCCTTCTTAACGACTAAATTACCGGTCGGGAATTTGGTTTCGGCTTCTTCACGAAAGTTGTTCAGAATTTAATTTTTATTTTGTGGGAACTTCCGGAGCATGATTTTGAGTTACGAAGATTTAGTTGTGATTATTTCCGATTGTGAACTGTTTAGTCGATTTAAATGTGTGCTTGGTTGAACAGTTGACTTTTTATCCGATTGGCCGATATGGCTGACTTTGGGTGATAATTGAAAAGTACGTCGAGACGAGTTTGTGGCCGCGAGAATTATCGGAATCGGAATTACGACGAAAAAGTTACGCGTGTTTAAAGTTTGTCGAAAAGGATATTTATGAAGTTTCCAAAAACGGAAAGTCTATAAATAGAAGTTGCTATTTTGGGAAAGTCAGACCTTTCCTTTTTGGGTGTTGACCAAGTTGACTCGGTCAACTCGGTGGGAGGAGGAGGAGACCGACGGCATCCACGGTAGCTTGCGGTGGCGATCGATTCCGGCCACCCCGTGGGACGGGGTTGGTCCCATTCAATGCGCCTTGGCTCCCTCACCTTGTTTTCGGCCACCATCGACGGCGAGGCTCGCCGGAGGAGGAGTTATTTCCGGCCAAACTTTGGAGGAAACTTTGTGAATTCGGGTTCCATGTTTAAGGCCGATTCGAGCTGCAATTTTTAGTGGGCTTTGAAGCTCTCCTCACCTACATGCTACCCTGTAAGTTTGGTGCTCTAATTTTGCTTGAGCTTGGAGAATTTTGGGATTGAAATTTGTGTTTCAATTCGGTTTTACTTGAAATTGGATGTGTTAGAGTGAGAATTGGACTTCGGTGCAGTTGACAATGTTGCTCAGTTCATGATTTTGAGTGGAATAGGTGCAGCTCCGCCGTGAAATTCTCCGGTTGGCGGCACCGCCGCCGTGGACGGCGGTTAACGGCGGCGGTCAACGGTCAATGGGTTGACTTTTTGGACTTTCGACAAGTTTCATGTCATTTGACTCGAAATCGCGCCCCGATCGCAGTGGGGAGGTTCATTTTTAGATTTGAGCCTCCGAAAGTAAAGCGAGGTATTGAGGTGTTATATATGGATTTTCGACAGTTCTTTGACATTGAGTTATGTGATTCCGAGAACGGTGGTTTCTCGTGATTTGTCTTGTATTGTCGAGATATGATTTTGAGATATGGATTTTGTGAATATTCAGGTGTTCGTGATCGTTCTTTTGGCGAGGGACTTTCCGCCGGATCACGGGTTAACGCGATACGCATTACACCAGTCTGTGAGTGGACATTTCTTTTCACGGATTATTTGCGAGTCTTGATATACGTTTTATGAACTTGAGCATGCATATGAGATTTCAGATTACATGAGCATTTGTTTTACGATTATACATATACGGATATACGTATACAAGTATACATATACTTATATGCTGTTTCATGCATTTGCATCGAAATGTTTATGATTTGGTTTACACAGAGTACAGTCGTGGTTACGTTGTTGTATCGATACACTTGCCTCTCGGCTGATCCCCGATGGTAGGCTTTATTTGCCAGGAGAGGCTGTGACTCCTGACCCGAGGCATTTACCGGGGGGAGGCAGACCTTTGACCTGAGGCCATTTCCGGCTAGAATCACGTGGAAGTCAGGGACTCCGTGGTTCTGACTGTACTAGCACGGATGTGTCCACGAGTGCCCCGTGAGATTTTATTGCATGCTTCGTATACGTGAGGAGTTAGAGTCTCCCTCGTGTACTCGGACGCGTGAGGAGTTAGAGTCTCCCTCGTGTACCATTTGATTATTTATGCTTTCGACTCGCATATGTTTTTATTATATATATTATTTGGTGAAAGACATTTATTTTCATCCACTCACTCTAACGTGTTTTATGTCTTTCCCCTGGGCTTTTCGATTTTCGTGCCCAGTTTGCAGTTCAGGCTCTGGTGTCGCACGTCGTGGTCGTGGTCGGAGGCATAGTGCTCGAGCTACTTTGTTTCATCCAGTAGGTTTATTGTTCTACCTACTGTGGTATGCGTATATGATTATGTATTAGAAGTCGCTCTGAGCGTCCTATTGTATATGTTAATTTTACACCGGATTTCAATAAAGTATAGATATATTTATTGATTTACTTTACTGTTGATATATTGAGAAATCCGGATGGGATTGGTGCCCACGGTTTGCTTTTTGTGGCATAGGATGAAGTGTATTTTCCGCGTGCAGGTAATGGTAATTCTACACTAGTAACGAAACTCTGCCCAAATTTTGAAAATTTTTTGTTGGTTCGTGTTTTCGAGGGGGTTCGATTCCGGTTTAAGCAGCTAAATCGGGGTTGGGTCCTTTCATAGTAATGAGTAAAAGTATATACAATTATCCATGTATATGTATAATACTTGTATGATTTTGATGTCTTAGTTAGGGGATTGAACTCTTACTTAATATAAGGCAAACACTCATCACAATTTGCTAGAACGTAATATGTAGCAGCCTTGTGAAGTTCACTTGACATCCTCAAAAGTTTTTTCCTCCTAATGGGTTTTCCAGGCAATGAAAAGATAGATAAACAAGATGTGTTAGCTGAAGGTTGACCTCCATCAAAGTTTCTTTCTTCTTTCTTGAATTTAGTCTCAGCCTCATCAGATAAATATCGAGAGCAAAATGTGACACACTCATCTGCCAAATAGCCTTCTGCAACAGATCCTTCAGGACGAGCCTTATTGCGAACATAACTACCCAATTTGTGCAAATACCTGTATTGCGAACATAAATAAAGAAATGTATGCATACATGCCAACAAAATAGATAATTATTGTTGACATATTATGTGACGACCCGGACCAGAATCAACAGTATGATCAGCTTGATTGATGAGTTTGTGTGTAGTCGCAGAGTTATTCGACAGTTATTGAATCGCCAGGCTCGTTAACGACTAAATTATTGGCCGAGAATTGGAGCTGGGTCTCTTCTTGAGAGTCGTTTTACGTGTGATTACGAGTTCGTGGGCGGTTCCGGATCGTTATTTGGACGACCGAGGAATTAGTTATGAATATTTGAAGTTTCGACGGAAACTAATTATTATGGCAGGTTTGTTCGCGACTAATTTACCGGTCGAGAATTTGGTTTCGGCTTCTTCACGGAAGTTATTCGGAATTTAATTTCGAGTTTGTGGGAACTTCCGGAGCATGATTTGGAGTTACGAGGAATTAGTTGCGAATTTTGCTGTTTGTTGATTATTTAGTCGATTTAATGTGTGTTGCTTTGAAGGATTGACTTTTTATTCGATTGGCCGATATGTTTGACTTTGGGTGATTATTGAAGAGTATGTTGAGACGAGTTCGTGGCTGCGAGAATTATCGGAATCGGAATCACGACGAGAAAGTTACGCGCGTTTCAAGTTCGTCGAAATGGATAAACATGGGGTTTCCATTTTGGGAAACTATAAATAGTGGGCTTACCTGATTTGGAAAGTCAAAGAAATGAATTAATGTGTTGACTTGGTGGTTGACTCGGTTTGACCGAGTGGGAGGAGATGGTGCGACGGAGGTGAGTCGGCTACGGCGGTGGCTCACCGTTCGGCCACCCCACGCCTTGACCCTAGTGTCCTTCGACTCGCCATGGAGCCCTCGACTTGTTTCCGGCCTCCTCCCACGGCGTGGGACGCCGGAGGAGGAAGGATTTTCCGGCCAAAGTTCATGATTTTAAGGTGAGTTCGGGTTCCACTATTCCGGCCAAGATGAACTTCAAGAGGTACTGGGTTTTGTAGCCCTCTTCATTGTGATTCTAACCATATAAACATGGTGTTCTAATTCGATTTGTGGATTGAGAATTTTGAGATTGAAATTTGTGAACCAATTCGGTTTTACATGAAATTGACCTAGTTAGAGTGGGAATTGGACTTCGGTGCAGTTATGGAAGTTGCTCAGTGAGTGATTTGGAGTGGAATAGGGGTGGCTCCGCCGTGAAACTCTCCGGTCAACAGTGGCGCCGCCGTGGACGGCGGTCAACGGCGGCGGTCAACGGTCAGAGTTGACTTTTTGACTTTCGACAAGTCGCATGTCATTTGACTCAAAATCGCGCTCCGATCGCAGTGGGGAGGTTCGTTTTTCGAGTTGAGCGTCCGAACGTAAAGCGAGGTATTGAGGTGGTATATATGGATTTTTGACGATTCGTCGTATTCGAATTGTGTGTTTCCGAGAACGGTGGTTTCTCGTGATTTGATTTGAATTGTCGGATTATGACTTTGAGTATTGGACATTGTGGTTGTTCAGGTGTTCGTGATCGTTTGTTTGGCGAGGGACTTTCCGCCGGATCACGGATTAACGCGATACGCGTTACGCCAGTCTGTGAGTGGACATTTCTTTTCACGGAAAATCTTGCGAGTCTTTTATATGATTTTCGAACTTGAGCATGCGTATTGAGATTACGGATTACATGAGCATGTGTTTTACGAATATACGATTATACATATACGTATACGAGTATATATACATTTATATGCTGTTTCATGCATTTGCATCGAAATGTTTATGATTTGGTTTACACAGAGTACAGTCTTGGTTACGTTGTTGTATCGATACACTTAGCCTCTCGGCTGATCCCCGATGGTAGGCATCCCAGGCGGGGCGTTACCCCGACCTGACCGGCGAGGGGCGTATCCCCGGAACCGAGGTCTTTCTGGCTTAGAATCACGTGTGGGTCCGGGATCCCGTGATTCGGACTGTATTAGCACGGTGTGTGTCCATGAGCGACCCCGTGGGATTTTTACTTGCATGCTCTGTACACTGGAGGAGTGTGAGTTTTACCTCGTGTACTATGTTGTTTTTATTTATCTGGACTCGCATATGTTTTTTTTAACATATATATTAACTGGTGAAAGACATTTATTTTCGTCCACTCACTCTAACGTGTTTATTGTCTTTCACCTGGGCTTTTCGGTTTCCGTGCCAAGTTTGCAGTTCAGGCTCTGGTGTCGCACGTCGTGGTCGGAGGCATAGTGCTCGAACTACTTTATTTCATCCAGTAGGTTTATTGTTCTACCTACTGTGGTATGAGTATACGATTATGTATTAGATGTCGCTCTGAGCTTCCTATTGAATATGTTATACGATTTTACACTGGATTTCAGTAAAGTGTATATATATTTACTACTTTACGTTATTGTTGATATATTGAGAAATCCGGTTGGGGTTGGTGCCCACGGTTTGCTTTTTGTGGCATAGGATGGAGTGTATTTTACGCGTGCAGGTAATGGTAATTCCACGCTAGTAACGAAACTCTGCCCAAATTTTGAAAAGTTTTTGTTGGTTCGTGTTTTCGAAGGGGTTTGATTCCGATTTAGGGAGCTAAATCGGGGTTGGGTCCTTTCATATTAGATTAATTAATATTAGTTACCTTTCAACATGATACATCCATCTATATTGCACTGGACCAGCCACTTTTGCTTCCCAAGCTAAATGAATAGATAAATGAATCATGATATCAAAAAAGGCCGGAGGAAATACTTTTTCCAACTTGCATAGAGTAATTACGATCCTCTCCTCAAGTAATTCCAAATCAGAAATCTTCAACACTTTAGCACACAATTCTTTGAAGAAATAAGAAAGCTCAATTATAGCCTCACACGGTTCTTTTGGCAGTAGCTCTCGTGCCACAAGAGACAATAATCTTTCTAAGAAAACATGACAATCATGACTTTTCATCATACCAGAGAGATTACTTCTGTTAGCATTGACCCACTGAGAGGGTTTTGCACAATATCCATCAGGAACCTTCAAATTTAGTAGCCACTGACAAATAGCTTTGATATTCTCAGTTGACAATGTAAAAGGTGCTGGGTCATAGACCCATTCATCATTAGGCCAATAATGTTTCCTTATTCCCATAGCTTTGAGATCAAGTCGGGCATTCAAAGAATCTTTTGTTTTACTATCGATGTTCATGATCGTGCCAACGACGCTGTCAAAAATATTCTTTTCAATGTGCATGACATCCAAGTTATGGCGCAACATAAGTGTTTTCCAATACGGCAATTGGAAGAATATACTATGTTTCTTCCAATTATGAGTCTTTCCAAACCCGAGAATGGTTTGCTTCTTTCCATGTTTTTCGTGTGTGATGTCAGGTAAATTCTCAAGCTCATTAAAAACATCATCTCCAGACGGTCTTCTTGGTGCATCTCTCTTTTCTTTTGTATTGTCAAAATCTTTTTTTTTTGCGCCATTCGTGATCTGATGGTAACTATTGACGATGACACATATAACTTTGCTTTGAGCCATGTTGTAATCTGTGACTTGAGGTCTTTGATACACAAACTGGACAGGCCAACTTTCCTTGAGTACACCAACCAGACATGTAACCGTATGCAGGGAAATCATTAACAGTCCACATAGTTGCGGCTCTCATTTGAAAATTTTGCTTTGCAGAAATGTCATATGTCTCCACTCCTTGTTCCCATAGAATTAGTAACTCATCAATTAGTGGTCTCAAGTAAACATCAATGTCCATTCCCGGACTTTTCGGTCCTGGTATGAGTAGAGATAGGAAAATATAAGGTTCCTTCATACACATCCATGGAAGCAAATTGTAAGGGAATAGTAAGACGGGCCAACAACTGTTACTATTTCTTATATTTCCATAAGGGATAAATCCATCAATTGCCAATCCCAATCGTACATTCTGAGGTTCACTGCCAAATACTGGATGATTTTGATCCATAAACTTCCAGGCCTCTCCATCTGCTGGATGCCTTAAGTCACCATCTTTCACACGTTGTATATGGTGCCAAGTCATATCAGAAGCCGTCTTTGATGACATATAAAGTCTTTTTAATCTAGGTATGAGTGGAAAATATCGCAAAATCTTCCATGGAATCTTTTTACCCATTTTCTTCTTGTTGGGTTGTGGTCACCACCGTGGAAGTTTGCATGTAGGACATTCTGTTGCATCTGTTAGTTCCTTGTAATAAATTACACAATCATTCTTGCACGCATCGATCTTTTCATAATGAAGACCAAGCTCTTTATCAATCTTCTTTGCCTCATGATTGGATGTCGGCAGTTTATCGCACATTGGGAAAGCATTTTTCAGTGATTTCAATAACTGGTCAAATCCCTTGTTGTTCATATTACTAGCTGCCTTCATGTGTAACAAGTTGACGACAAATGATAAGTTGGAATATTTCTCACAACCGCTGTATAATGGTGTTTCCGCCTGCTCTAACAACTTGTAAAACTTTTCTGCATCTTCATTTGGATCTTCTTGGTAACCTTCTTCTATCAAGCCATGCATATCATCATCTGGCAAAAATGGTGCATCCTCATTATCATCATTGTTAATGTCACTTTTATCAATATCATTGTCTTGGGTCTCCCCATGTTTACTCCATACATCATAGTTTTGCTTAAACCCTTTATACAAGAGATGAGTCATAACCTCCCTTGGAGATCGTCTCAATGCATTACGACACTGACGACATGGACAAAATATTGTTTCCATAGCATGTTGAGTTCCAAATTCAATAAACTTCTCCACCCCTTCGAAGTACTCTTGGTTTGACCAACTTAATTGCATCCATGCCTTGTCGATAGGCATTGTTCTATAATGTAAAATGTATTTAATATTTGACACTAAAGAGGTTAAAGAATATATTGGTATTTCTAAAAATCTAACAATCAAATAGATTTAAGGTAGTGTACTTACCAGAGCAATAATTGAGCAATAGGTGAGGCTTTTGACCAAAATTTGAATGCCCTCAGTTTCAATACTTTGGGGTAGCTGGTTGTGAAACATGTAAAAGATTGTGAGTGAACCATATATTAGAGATATCAAAAGATTATATGAGAGATAAGTAACTGCAAATATAGTAGATTATTTTCTTATGGGCTATTCTGTAAGCTACTCGGCCTTCTTTGTTATTAACTGAATGATTTGCCGTCTTTATTTTTGTACAATTGGACCAACTAATTGTTGATTACTGTTTCGATGTGAACTTTCAAAGAAATTGACAGTATGCTTGTGAACTAGTTGTAGAAACTAATCAGACACTAAAGTAGGAATATTATTTTCAATCTAATTCATTGTTCTCACTGACAGCGAAGATATAGAAAGCCAAAGTTACTATGACAGTTCTTATTCCTTTCCACGTTTTATACATAAGATGTGATTTGATTACGTCACTACCCGACCAGCAAATATATATATATGACTTTGCTTAATATTATGAGCTAGGTTGCACAAATTATGAGGACAACAACTACCATACACTACACCAAACAGCAAGGGCCTGGTAGTACTACTAGTTCACTATTCTCATATACTAGTTCAAACTACTCCCAAGAACAATGCTACTCTGGTACTTCAGTTTTCCTCACTCCTCACCTAAACACACAGGAAGTACTAGATCCGTGTTCAGTTGATTTCATGCCAAACCAAGACCCCAACCCATAACCCTAATTCAATTTTCCTAACAGCTGGTTTCATACATATATAGTTAACATTAATTGAGCATGCAATATGCACGGATTCCACATTTCCACAGAAGCAACTCTTTGCTTTCCTTAATTGAAAGTTTACTTAAAACAGAAGCTAACTGACAAAAAAATTGAGATTAATATATGTAGATTCGGTTAATGGAGATTGAAGTATTCTTTAATTGATTTGTTGATTTCTTTGCAAATCACGTCTGGATTGTGATGCTTCCCTTGGTTTTGTGTTTGTGCGTCACAGGATTTGACTGGACAAGGCTGCTGTTTACATACGTATCATAAGCAGGAGTTTGGTTAACTGATTTGCTAGTTAAGATCCTAATTTCGTTTCTGTTATCAAGTATATGTGACTGTGAGGTTTGATTTTGGTTGGCTTCGACTTTCGTGTTAGTTACAATGAGTTTTGTTGATCTTGGTGTTAGGATGAGGCTGCTGCAGATGGCTTTTATGGAATTTTGTCATTGAGGCTTTTCTTGGTTTTGTCACTCAGTGATCAACTCATCACTCTTCCAAATTTTTTTTCTGATTGCATAATTGGATTTTGTTAGTGAATCAAGTCTTTCTGTTGGTTTGTTTTAGGGTGTCCCTGATTTGTTGATGATTGTTAACAAGCAGCTGTGGGATTTCTATCATATAAGAGTGAGAGAGGGAAAGAGAAAAAAGGAAGAGGGATTAGGACTAAAGGATCCCATAGATTAGAGAGCTTGAATTGGGACTTGAAGGTATGTTTAAATTGTTTACCCTATAGCTTACAGACTTTGGACGTTTCTGTTTGAAACTTATACCACATACTTGGACTAGATTAAGATCATTTGAGAGTTGGTTTTTGTTTGTTTGTGTGTGTGTGTCTCTTATGTTAATTTATGATTGTTTAGATTCAATTTTGATAGATGGAATCGATGGTTATAACTTGCAACTGTTATACTTCTTTTTTGGGTACTTTATGTAAGCACTTCTGGTTTCATATAGATTAAGAGAGCAGTAATTAGTCATGGTTGGACTATTATTAGATGCTTGATTATTGTGAAAGTTGACATAATTATTTGTCTAGGTCATGATTTGTAAAGCCATATACATGTTTTGAGATGCGTACTTTAGGATTAGGATCTGAATAGTTTTGTGGATTTTCGTCTGTTTAAAATGTTAAAGTTGAATTAAAAATAAACCTGCTCTTTCTCAAAAACAAAACCTGCTCTATTAAATTGGTATTTTGATTTTCTGACTCATAGCTTTTAGGTTGAATACTGTACAGTTTTGTTTGTTTTCTGTTGTTAGTGTCTTCTTAAAAGTTTTAGACAACCTTTCTATTATCATGTCAGACTTGGAATCAAAGCTAAATGAGTTCTGCAGATTAAGTTTGACCACGCTAATCTGGCTAGACGTGCTCTGAAGAATACTGCTCTTGGTCTGTTTTACTCTTTTAAAACATTAAATTTTCAGTATTGGTGATGTTTAATTTCGGATATCTACTTCTGTGTTGATCTTTTGTTTTATCTATAGCGTATCTTGCATCCCTTGAAGATTCAAGCTGCACCGAACTGGCCTTAAATGAGTACAAGAATGCAACAAACATGACTGATCAGTTTGCGGCTTTGGCAGCCATAGCTCAAAATCCTGGTGAACATCGAGATGATATTCTGGCTGACTTCTATAGCAAGTGGAAGCATGACTACTTGGTAAACTCTCCTCCCTCCCGCTCTCGCTTTCGAAAAAGATATGTACACGCACATATCTTTGATTTCTATTTTATTCATTAAGTTTCACTTGTTGTTGAACAATTTCAGCTTTTTGAGACTCTTCACATCATTATATGCATGTTCAATCAACCTTTCAAATTCAGTGATTTTAAGTGTTGCTAACACTGACCATAAGTGTGTTAATTTTTTTTTAATGTAATTGGTTTGTCTTTTTACTTTTTGTATTGTTATGCATGTTTAATTTTTCTCATTTAAGCTAATAAAGATTCTTCCTTTCTTTTGGTTTAAACTTTGCATTCCTCTGCCCAGGTTGTGAATAAATGGTTTTCACTTCAAGCAATGTCCAACATTCCCGGGAATGTTGAGAATGTCCAGAAGCTCTTGAGTCACCCAGGATTCGACTTGCGTAATCCAAACAAGGTGTACTCACTGATTGGGGTTTCTGTGGTTCTCCTGTTAACTTCCATGCAAGGGATGGGTCAGGCTACAAGTTTTTGGGAGAAATTGTTGCCAAATTAGATGGAATAAATCCTCAGGTCCTCTCACAGAATCCTAATGAAAACAAGTGTTTTTATCATTAATGCTTGGCTGTTAAAATATGAGTCATCCCTACTAATGCTTTTGGTCACTGGATGCAGGTGGCCTCCCGCATGGTGTCAGCCTTCTCAAGGTGGAAGCGTTTTGATGTAACCAGGCAAAACCTTGCCAAGGTAACATTTTTTTCCCGCATCTTAGCCTTTTCAACTCTGTCGTTGGACATTATTTTACTTTGTCAGACACTTGCACTGTAATTCTTAGAACTCATCCTATGTCGAAAA
Organism: Geum urbanum; assembly: GCA_946800695.1. Lineage (NCBI taxonomy): Eukaryota > Viridiplantae > Streptophyta > Magnoliopsida > Rosales > Rosaceae > Geum > Geum urbanum. The sequence goes on along the minus strand of OX327003.1, from coordinate 22,170,230 downwards.
ATAAGCATCATCCTTTTCCACACCTCAGCAGTGTAATAGAAATCCGGTGTCATGTTTTCAGGCTCAACTAGAGAAGATATTGTCTACGAATGGGCTATCGGAAAACGTGTTCGAGATTGCCTCCAAGAGCTTGGCTGCTTAAATTCAAATGAGAAATCGCAAAAATGTTTTTCATTCTCTAGTTTTTAGTAGTAATAAAACATTTTGACTTGCCATCATAAGGTGTCTACAACACCAAGATGTCTTTGCTCATTATAAGTACTACAGAAATACTTCAGATCAGACCAGACCATTTGTGGATTTTAAATCTTACGACATTTCGTTCAGGCAGACAATACTACTCTATACAGGACATGATCAATATGCGTAAACTTGTTAAGCTTATCAAACAACTACTATGACTTAACAGTTTTCAATGCTGGTCATGATTTGTAAAGCCATATACATGTTTTGAGATGCGTACTTTAGGATTAGGATTTGAATAGTTTTGTGGATTTTCGTCTATGTTTAAAATGTTAAAGTTGAATTAAAAATAAACATGCTCTTTCTCAAAAACAAAACCTGCTCTATTGAATTGGTATTTTGATTTTCTGACTTATAGCTTTTAGGTTGAATACGGTACAGTTATGTTTGTTTTCTGTTGTTAGTGTCTTCTTAAAAGTTTTAGACAACCTTTCTATTATCATGTCAGACTTGGAATCAAAGCTAAATGAGTTCTGCAGATTAAGTTATGATTTTTAAAAGTAGGGATCTGTAACAGCCTAAACTGGTTTTCTTGAATCCTGACTCTGATGTTTTAGTTTGAAACTGTACTATTTCGTTCATATTATGGAGTTGGTGTCTTCATGAAAGTTATAGCAGACGTGTTGAATAGGAGAGATCTCACATGCAGCCCAGTGAAATCGATCAGTGACCTCTCTGTTATTGAAGCAAAACTTGCTTGGATTGTTCATACTGTTTCCAGCAAGTTTTGCTTCAATAACAATGTACTGGGTATAGGTAATGGGACGTGGCCAAGGCAAAAAATCCAATACATTGTTTCTTTGTATGTGGCCAAGGCAAAAAACGTTTCCAGCAAGTTTCTTTGATCATATTCTTAAGATAAAACAATGTATTGTGTATAGGTAAGAAATGTTGAGTTTTTTTTTTTCCTTTCATCTATCTTTCTTTCAATCATACTGTGGCTTATATATCATCGTTTTATGTTTCTGTCATGCAGTGCAGAGTCACAATAAGTATTCTACTAGTTACATCAAGAAAGAAGAAGTTCCAAGTCTTCTCATGCAAGGGATGAATTGATCAAGAGTTCTCATGCAAGGGATGAACTAATCTACTAGATTGATGCATTCCTAATTCAATTACACTTTTCCTAATTCTTATTTCATGATGATGAAAACTAAAAGGGAATCATTGTTAACAACTCTGGCAAACAAAAAGAGAAAATCAATAGAGAAAGAAATTACCTTTGAGAATTGAGAATCAAGTACAGACATCCAAAGTTGAGTCAAGATTGACAGATTGTGTATCACAATATAATTGTTGGAGTATCAATGGAATTTTGAGAAATTTGGAACAAGGGTTTTGAGAAAGAAACTAAGAAATTAGGGTTTTTAAGTGTTAAAGTTTAAATATGTTAGGGATGTATTTTACTCACGTGGCCAAGGCAAAAGAAAGAGAGACGTACGTACACTTGCTGGAAACGAGAGAAGAAAAGAGAGAAATGCTTGAGAAAAAAAAAGCAAGAAAATAAAAAAGTGAGAAAAAATATACTAGAATCATTATCGTCAAAGTAATCAATCGTTGGAAAAAGAATGTATTTCTTAATTACCATTTTACAATTTTGTCAAAAAAAATGTATTACCGACGAAATAGAGTTTTGTCGAAAAATGTAATAACGTATTACCGACCAAATAGGATGTCGTCGAAAAATAGATGACGCTAAACTTAATTACCCGTCAATTTTTTTTCCGACCACTTTTTAGTTTTTTCTGACAAAAAGAGTGGTCGGAAAAAATAAAATGCTAATTTGTCAATATTTATTTTTGACAAAACAGTTTTTTGGTCGGAAAAAGTGTCATTTTCTGACAAAAAAAAATTTGTCGGAAAATTTTGGTAGGAAAAAGTATTTTGTGTTGTAGTGTATGTGTTTATGTATATATATATATGCTAGAGGTCGCTCTGAATACTCTGATGTTCATATTTTTCATATGATTTTTCCAGATTTCTGTAAAGTACAGTTTTGCTTATTACTTTATATTATGATATGATTTTGAGAAATCCGGATGGAATTGGTGCCCACGGTTTGGCTTTTGTGGCATAGGATGAAGTGTATTTTCGGGTACAGGTTAATGGTAATTCCGCGATATAGTGAAACTCTGCCGAAATTTCTATGGTTTTTGCAAGTTCGTGTTTTTAGAAGGGGTTTGATTCCGTTTTAGGAAACTAAGTCGGGGTTGGGTCCTTTCAGCCTCCATGTTCGAAAAATATAAGGAATGTAAATACTCAAATTTTAAAACATTACAAAGCCCTTAGCTAATAATGTCTGAAGAATTTTCTTAAGTATATGGTGATGGAATCACAAGAATTTAGAGTGAATGCTCAATGATATCGAGAGATAATAGAGATATAATCAAGTCATGAACAAGTAAAACTTGGAAGAAAACAATGGTAATGTTAAACCTGTGCATGTTTCGAACAAGTTTAAATCAATATCACTAGGATGCACTTATCATACTTTCACTCATGCAAAAGGGGTTTACTCTAAATATATATAAACTGAATCGAAAACCTCATGAATATAATGAATTACTTGCACAAATGATCCCAAACCATATGCTTACTCATGCAACTTACTCAACCAATCAAAGACTACTCATCTTAAGGATCATAAAGGTCTTTAGAAAGGGTTGTAATGGAGCTGAGGCTAAGGCATTCCAATTTTTAGATATGTGGTGGTAAAAATGTTTAAAAAAGACTTAGTCAACACTTCATCAAATCGAGTTCATCATTTCTCATGTGTCAAACTTTTAAAAGGGGGGCCAAATTTCATCATATTGGGCCCTAGCTTCATTCTAAACTTTACTTGTCAAAACTTTCATACTTAGAACATATTGCCGGAGAGTTTTTGTACATTTTTCTTTTCTTCATGCTCTTGAGATTTTTTTTTTTCTTTTTCGGCAATCACACTTTTTTCAAGCTTTTGGATAGGTCTTCCCTTGATTTTGCATTCTCTCATGTACTAGCTCAAAATTTCTTCACCAAATCTTTAGAACAAGGGTAGGAAACTCTACAGTAGGCTAAGTATTTAGATATATAAGTGGCAAATGAAAGAAAAGGTTTAGTGTAGGCACAAACAGGTTATCTAGAGGTGTCACAACTCATGCACACAAATAGGACAAATAGCTATTTGGTTTAAGTGGTGGAAAACTTAAATGCCTTTAATCATATCCAAAATCAGAGCATATATCAACTTAAAATCTTTGTAAGTCTACATGAGTAAGTTCTAGTAATCTCTAATTCATTAAAATCTATGGCAACCAATTAGATGAAGCATGTAAACATTTTTAAGACCATGATGCACGAAATTCACTCACAAAGGAAGTAATGTAGGCTCAAACACTCACTTTAAGGTTTGTATGATTTAAACCTTATTCTAACATGCAAAATTTGTATCATGTTTATGCAAACTATATCCACTATATGTTCTGACAATCAAAATATCTCAATTAGCTTAAGAAATTCTATGCAAACGCCATATATGTGTGTTCTTTTCGGTCCAATTTCATCATTGACTAACTAAGGGCATCCTAAGACCCTTTAAACACTAAAATCATGACTCTCAAACAAGCGTAGATTTATTCCTTGTCTTCTTTGGGCAACCTTACAAAATTGGCCAGTCAGCGAGAGAGACCAAGAGAGGTAGGAGTGATTTTTAAGCTTGTCTTTTCTCACATCCAAAATCCATCTTAGTAATTGTCCCCTTCTAGACACCAAATCACATAGGATATTCCTACTAAGAGATAAGTGTTCATCTACTACACTAACTAGATGTTTCTACAATACTCCTAATAACCAAATCAGAACATTGTTTCCACAAGTAAAGTTCATCCCAAATAAAAGTCCTAGAATTATTCCTAAGTTTGTTACGTTGAGCACTAGGCATGGAAGATGGAAATTAAACTCATTGGTAACTAAGTAATTAACTATATACGCATACTATGGAGTTTCAGAAGCACTTACCTGAATTCCGAAGAGTTGTTCATCCGAAAATTTTTCCTCAATTACAACGGCTTCTTTCTCATGTACAATTTAAGACAAGTGATCAGCCACCACGTTTTCCACTCCCTTCTTGTCCTTGATTTCGAGATCAAACTCTTGGAGTAGAAGTATCCATCTAATTAGCCGTGGCTTGGCATCTTTCTTCACCATCAAATACTTCAAGGATGTGTGGTCCGTGTAAACAATCACCTTACTTTGTAGCAAGTATGATCGAAATTTGTCAAGTGCAAACACCAGTGTGAAAAACTCCTTCTCAATTTTTATGTAGTTTATTTGAGCATCATCGAGAATAGTATATGGCGTAGGGCTTCTTATCTTTTTGCTTAGCCAAAATAGCTCCAACGGCATAGTCTGAGGCATTACACATCAATTCAAAGGGTTGAGACCAATCCGAAGCACAAAGGATAAGAACACTCGTGAGAAACTCCTTCAATTTCTCAAAGGCTGCTTGGCAATCTTCATCAAACACAAAGGGAGTATCCTTTTGGAGCAGCTTACACAAAGGGCAAGAGATGTGGGAAAAGTTCTTGATGAATCTTCGGTAAAAACCTGCATGACCAAGAAACGAATGAATCTCTCTAACCGTAGTTAGAGAGGGTATGTAGCGAACAAGATCTACCTTAGATTTATCAACTTCTATTCCCCTAGATGAAACAATATGTCCTAAAAGGGTCCCTTGTGTAACCATGAAATGACATTTCTCTCAATTAAGCATTAAGTTCGTTTCAACGCATCTTTCAAAATTAATTCTATGTTACCCAAACATGCATCAAAATTGCTCCCAAATACACTAAAATCATTAATGAAAACTTCAATAATTTTCTTAATGTAATCAGAAAAGATAGATAACATGCAACGTTGAAACGTACCTGGTGCGTTGCATAATCCAAATGACATACGCCTATAAGAAAACGTTCCAAAAGAGCATGTGAACGTTATTTTCTCTTGATCTTCCTCTGTAATGCTAATTTGGTTGTAACCGGAATACCTATCAAGAAAGTAATAGTATTCATGACCAGCCAATCTCTCAAGCATTTGGTCAATGAATGGCAGCAAAAATGTTCCTTGCGAGTGGTGGCGTTGAGCTCATTCACTACATTCTTCACAACGGTGATTCCAGACTTCTTAGGCACAACTTGCACAGGTGAGACCCATCGGCTTTCCGAAATCGGATAAATGACTACACAATCAAGAAGTTTAATCACCTCCTTCTTCACTACTTCCATCATTGGTGGATGAAGTCTTCTTTGAGCTTCCCTTGTAGGTTTAGTGCCATCTTCAAGCAAAATCTGATGCACATATGTTGCCGGATTAATTTCTTTGATATCCACGAGCATCCAACCTATGGAAAACTTGAAATTCGAGAGCACTTACACCAATTTCTCCTCTTATTCCTTCTTTGAGATGATAACAGACAAAGTTTCATTCACTCCCAAGTAAATATACTTCAAATGATCCAATAACACCTTAAGCTCTAATTCTGGTACATTGACAATAGAGGGAACAAGTTGGTTAGTACCATACATGATAGGAATACGAGGAGTATGACTTACAACCCATGGTGCTTCATTAAGTTTCATGGCCATCTCTTGGATTCTTGGCTCCACGATCTCTATCAATGTATCAAAAAGGGCTTCAGCCCTGAGTTGAGTCAGACCCGCTCCCTCTTGAATGGCCATGTCGAGTTCATCTTCTTCAATGGTGTCTAAGTGTTGCTATGCCATGGAATCCAAAATATCAATCGAACAACAATCACCAACACTTGACGTTGGATACTTCATAGCATCAAGAATGTTGAACTTGATCTCCTCTCCATCAATCTCCATGGAGAACTTTTCTTTGAAAACATCTATCTTTGTTCTTACGGTCCTCATGAAAGGTCGTCCAAGTAGAAATGGCATGGTTTTCAATGGACTCTCCTCCATGTCAACAATGTAAAAGTCAGCTGAAAAAATGAGGTTGGTGACCTGAACAAGAACATCTTCAACGTATCCCCTTGGATATTTATGAGAACGATCGGCTAGTTGTATGATGACATTGTCATGCTTGAACTTGCCCAAGTCCATGGATGCATAAAGGTAGTAAGGCATGACTAGCATGACATCTTCGAACCTCTTGTCACCAATAACACAGGAAAATGAAAAACTCCCCGGAACCTTCAATTTTGGGGATAGCCGACGTTGTAAAACCACTGAAATGGTTGCATTCACCTTTACCACCTTCTTTTCTCTCGTTTTCCTCCTTTTGGTACATAATTCTTTCAAAAGCTTTGTATAGATAGGCACTTGCTTGATGCACTTGATCATCTTTCTTAGACTTTGATAGCCTGTTGAGAAATGGTGCACGAGCAAATGGATAATTATTAATAACTGTACTTGAAGAGATATGATTTTTACCTTTGATTGGGGTAGATAGCGTGGTGACTTATGCCTTAGTGACATTAGGCATCACATTCTTCTTCTTCTCGACCTCTTTGGTTGCCGGATCTTCTTCTAAGTCCTCTTCCACCAAAACGTCATGTGGAGGTGCTTTGCTTGTCTTTGGGGATGGACCTTCTAGTACATTCACACTCCTTGTTATCATTGCGCTTACATTCCTTGGATTTGGAAGTGTTTGAGGAGGAAGCTACCCGGTTTCTCTAATTTGGCTCATGAAGTCAACGATTTGGCCCATTTGTTTCTTCATCTCTAAAATATCTCAGCCATGAATATCCAATGTCTCCTTCGTTTTTGTTTGACCATCCAACAGAACTTGTGTCGAGGCAAACAATTAGGCTAACATCTTGTCGTAATCCGGATTAGTAAATTGTTGGACCGGAGGAGCTTGTTGCATAGGTTGCATTTGTTGCAATGGAGCTTGAGGCATTGTCAGCCTAGGTTGGAAGGGAGGATGTTGGTATCCTTGTTGAGGTACCGAAGAGTTGAGACATCCCTCATTGCTGCTCCACTTGAAACCTAGATGATCACGGTTGCCAAAATTGTTGTTGATAAAGTTTTTGTAACGTTGATCCCCTTGATATCCGCCAATGGCATTGACTTGTGCAGCTTCTCCATTTGGCTCCATCAAATTAGGGCATTGATCATTATGGTGTCCTTACACGTGACATACTCCAAAAATTAGTCCTTGGGCTGCCTTGACTCTCTTTGTTTCGAGTTCAAGCACTTGCTCTAGCAAAGATGCAAGCTTGTCATACTTTTCATCCACAACATGCTTGGAATTCACTTTAGCTACTATTTTTTGTTGAGTCATCCCATATTGAGCATCATTGTTTGCTCAGTTTTCCAACAGGTCACGAGCTTCAATTTCATCTAAGTCCATGAATGCTTCGATTGCGGCTGCATCGATAAGCTCTCTATCAATCGGCTTCAAACCATGGGAAGGGCAGGTGGCACAAAGAACTTTGAAACGATCCAAGTGTTAGTATCAAAAGAACACACAATGAATGCACGATACTAAACCAAAACGTAGAAACAAAAGAAAACTAAATAAAACACACCAAAACACACCAAAAAGATTCAAAAACTTCTAAATATCTAAGACACTCTAATTTATCATTTAAACACTAAATGCAATAAAAATATGGATGCAAATGATTTAAACAACCCAAAATGTATGCAAAGTGACTAGAATGCACTAAAATGCTCTAAACAAGCTAAAACACATAAATACAATATTTTCTGCAAAATTAGGCTTATATACAGTGCAAAAGTTAGAATAAATGTTAGAAACATATATATACATGTTAAAAATTCAAGCACACAATATATCACTCAAAATTATGCATAACACACTTAAACTGTCATCCAAATGCATCAAACAAAAATCTAAGTGAAGTATGGAGTGAATGCATAAGAGAAAAACGTTAGAAACCTGTAGAAAACACACAAGTTACGTACTAAATCATGATGCAAATGTGACCTATATTTTGGCCTCATGTCCCTAACTTCACTTAGATTAGGGTACCCGATAATGAAATCCTAGCATCACAAAGCCGCCAAAAGGTTATGCAAAGCTAAATATAACGTGGTTAGTTCCTTTTGTTTAAGGATTTACAAACACAATTTTGACATGTATTATGCACAAGTATTTTCAATTGAGTGTGTCTTCGATTTAAAGAGAGTACAATAGCTTGATCTTTAGGTCTTTCAATGAACATGCAACTCGTGCGATAATGTATGTCAAACTCAATCATTCAGCTTAGTAAACATTTAGAAATGGCCAGTTGGGATATAGATAACATGAGATGTAGGACTAATTTCGAGAAACACCCCTACGCTAACCGAGTCAATGATATAGACTCTATTGGTGTTCTCTTTCTTAGATCCAAAATTTGTCACCAGTCATAACCCTTCTAGACACCTTGACCAACAATCAGCCAAATTTTTGAGCAAGACAAGCACCTTCAAGTCCTTTGTAAACTCTACCCTCAACCTTATGTCCATAACTTTACTTAGGTTGTGGTGTGTGGTGATGAAATCCATACATCACGAAGGGTTAAAGAGATAGATAAGCAAAAGAGGTGCCATCTATTCCAGAAAAATGAGACATAATCAAACACGCTTATGAAAGGACCCAACCCCGATTTAGTTTCCTAAACCGGAATCAAACCCCTTCTAAAAACACGAACCAATAAAAAACCATAAAAATTTCGGCAGAGTAACGCTACTAACGCTGAATTGCCATTAACCTGCACCCATAAAATACACTTCATCCTATGCCACAAAAATCAAACTGTGGGCACCAATCCCATCTGGATTTCTCAATATCATAACAGTAACGTAAAGTAATCAATAAAACTATATTTTACAGAAATCCGGGGAAAAATCGTATAAAAGTCTAACATATGAATGCTCAGAGCGACCTCTAGTGTATAATTATATAAATATACCACAGCAGGTAGAATAAGAAACCTACTGGAAGAAACAAGGTAGCTCGAACACTATGCCTCCGACCACGACGTGCGACACCAGAGCCCGAACTGCAAACTGGGCACGGAAACCGAAAAGCCCAGGGGAAAGGCAAATAAAACGTTAGAGTGAGTGGACGAAAATAAACATATGTCTTTCACCAATTTCATATACAATAAACAAGTATAGCGAGTTCGGAAAACATATATGGAGGTTGCCAGGTGAATCTCTCAAGCCCGACGGTCAGGCGAATCTCTCAAGCCCGACGATCAGGCGAATCTCTCAAACCTGACGGTGATAGGCTAGGGGAATCTCTCAACCCCGGCGGCATAACAGAGGAATCTCTTAACCCTGCCTAGAGGAATCTCTCAACTCTGGTCCAGAGGAATCTCTCAACTCTGGTCCAGAGGAATCTCTCAACTCTGGCGGACTACCGGTGATCAGCCTAGTAGCCAAAGCATCGATGCAGTAATGCCATCACCATAAAATATAAAATAATACCTCCAAAAATAATAAATAATCTCAACATCGTATATAGATAAATACGAAAAATCACGAACTCGCAACAACTGTGAAAATATAAAAATGTCAACTCACATGTGAGCGTAACACGATACGCGTTAATCCCGTGATCCGGCGGAAAATCCCTCACCAAACGAACAATCACAAACCCCTGGAGAATCATAAAATCCATTTCTTAAAATCATAACCCGATATCTCAAATCATACCACGAGAAACAACCGTTCCTGGAAATATATAATTCAATAATGCCGAGCCCATTAAAATCTGATAATCAAACCACTAAACCTCGCTATAATTTTCGATGCTCAAATCGAAAAACAAACCTCACCACTGCAATCGAGGCGCGATTCCGAGTGGAACGACATATAACTCGTTGAAAAACACGTCGGGCGAAAAGTCGCCGCTGCCTCCGGAATTTCAGATCTGCCCAAAAAATGTCATGCTACACATGGTTTTGAAGATCTTGACGATTCCAAAAACTTTCCAGTTATAAGTTAAGGCCCATTTTGACCGGAAAACCTCCAAAAATCAACTCAAAGTTCCAAACCCTTACCGAAATTTCAAATCGACGGATCTCTCTCCTCCGGCCACGGAAACCCTCAAGACCATTTGCAAAAGCTTCCGTGGCTCGAGGCTAACAAAACCCTCAAAGAGGAGCTACCATCTCAGCCTCCACGCCGTCACCCGAAGCCGTGAAAACTAGCCGGAATCTACCCAAAATTCCCAAATTTTGACAAGCCATAACTTCTTCATCCGGCAACCAAATTGAACGAATGACCTATCAAAAGAAAGAGGAGCTCAAGCCCAACAACTTTCATAAAGACACCACGGCCAAAAGAGGCCGGAATCGAGCTGAACGAACGCAAACAAAATTCGGCTTGGAATGGGTCAATTTTGACCCACGGGTCAAACTGGTCAACGGGCCAGATTTCCCAAAATTGAAAGTTTTCAAAATCGGCAAGTATTCTCCCGTATTTATACCGTACGCGTATCGAATCCTAAACGGATAAATACGACAATATTCGACGGATGAAAATATTCACAACTTATTCCTCGTAACTCGGAAAAATCCTCCGGAAGTTCCCACGAGCTCGAAATTAAATTCTCTACAACTTTCACGAAGGATCCCAAATAATATTTGAAAGGACCCAACCCCGATTTAGCTCTCTAAACCGGAATCGAACCCCTTCGAAAACACGAACCAACAAAAACTTTTAGAAATTTGGGCAGAGTTTCGCTACTAACGTAGGATTACCTTAACCTGCACGCGGAAAATACACTTCATCCTATGCCACAAAAAGCAAACCGTGGGCACCAATCCCATCCGGATTTCTCAATATATCAACAGTAAAGTAAAGTAGTAAATATATATGCACTTTACTGAAATCCAGTATAAAATCGTATAACAATAACAACAGATTTCTCAGAGCGACCTCTAATGTATAAACATATAAATGTACCACAGTAGGTAGAACAATAAACCTACTGGAAGAAACAATGTAGCTCAAGTACTATGCCTCCTACCACGACGTGCAACACCAGATCCAGAACTGCAAACTGGGCACGGAAACCGAAAAGCCCAGGTGAAAGACAATAAACACGTTAGAGTGAGTGGACGAAAATAAATGTCTTTCACCAGTTTATATATATGTTTAAAATCACATATGCGAGTCCAGGTAAATAAAAACAACATAGTACACGAGGTAAAACTCATACTCCTCAAGTGTACTGAGCATGCAAGTAAAATCCCACGGGGTCACTCATGGACTCCTCCGTGCTAGTACAGTCAGAATCACGGGATCCCAGACCCACACGTGATTCTAGCCGGAAATGGCCTCAGGTCAAAGGTCTGTCTCCCCCCGGTAAAGACCTCGGGTCAGGAGTCACAGCCTCCCCTGACATATGCCTACCATCGGGGATCAGCCGAGAGGCGAGTGTATCGATACAACAACGTAACCACGACTGTACTCTGTGTAAACCAAATCATAAACATTTCGATGCAAATGCATGAAACATCATATAAGAATATGTATACTCGTATACGTATATTCGTATAAGTATAATCGTATAATCGTAAAACTCATGCTCATGTAATCCGTAATATCAATACGCATGCTCAAGTTCATAAATCATATAAAAGACTCGCAAGAATTTCGTGAAAAGAAATTGTCCACTCACAGACTGGCGTAACGCGTATCGCGTTAACCCGTGATCCGGCGGAATGCCCCTCGCCAAACGAATGATCACGAACCCTGAATATACACAATGTCCAATATTCAAAATCATAATCCGACAATACAAATCAAACCACGAGAAACCATCGTTCTCGGAAACAGATAATTCAAAGTCGACGAATCGTCGAAAATCCGTATATACCACTTCAATACCTCGCTTTACGTTCGGACGCTCAACTCGAAAAACGAACCTCCCCACTGCGATCGGGGCGCGATTTCGAGTCAAATGACATGCAACTTGCCGAAAGTCAAAAAGTCAACTCTGACCGTTGACCGCCGCCGTTGACCGCCGTCCACGGCGGCGCCACTGTTGATCGGAAAATTTCACGGCAGAGCCACCCCTATTCCATGCAAAACCACCCACTGAGCAACTTTGTCAACTGCACCGAAGTCCAATTCTCACTCTAACACATCCAATTTCATGATAAACCGAAATAGAACACAAAATTCAAATCAAGAATTCTCCCAACTCAAACCGAATTAAAACTCCAAACCAATTTAGTTAGATTCGTGGAGGGAAGAGCTACAAAGCCCAATCAATTTCATAGCTCAATTCAACCTAAAATCATGAACCCGAATTGGTCCAAAATCTCACCGTTTTCTCGCCGGAAATCCTCTCTCCTCCGTGAGCCTCGCCGGAAAATAAGACCGGGAAAGTGAAGAGCACCAGTAGACGAGTTGAACAAGACCAACCCCGTCGCCTGGGGTGGCCGGAAACCAACGCCACCGTGAAGCCACCGTGAACCGTCAAACTCTCCCTCTCTCCACCGAGTTGACCCAGTCAACTCGGTCAACCCTCATAATGGAAAGTTTCCCACCTGCCCAAAATAGCAGATTACTATAAATAGCCTTTCCCGATTAGGAAACTCATGCTTATCCATTTCGGCAACTTCAAACGCGCGTAACTTCCTCGTCGTGATTCCGATTCCGATAATTCTCGCGGCCACGAACTTGTCTCGACATACTCTTCAATAATCACCCAAAGTCAAACATATCGGCCAATCGGATAAAAAGTCAACCCTTCAAAGCAACACACATTAAATCGACTAAATAATCAACAAACGGCAAAATTCACAACTAATTCCTCGTAACTCCAAATCATGCTCCGAAAGTTCCCACGAACTCAAAATTAAATTCTGAATAACTTCCGTGAAGAAGCCGAAACCAAATTCTCAACCGGTAATTTAGTCGTTAAGTAGCCCACCATTTAAATTTGAACTTCAAATATTCATAATTAATTCTTCGGTCGTCCAAATAACGATCCGGAACCGCCCACGAACTCGTAATCACACGTACAACGACTCTCGAGAAGAGACCCAGCTCCAATTCTCGGCCAATAATTTAGTCGTTAACGAGCCTGACGATTCAATAACTATCGAACAACTCTGCGACTACACACAAACTCATCAATCAAGCTGATCATACTGCTGATTCTGGTCCGGGTCGTCACAATATTCTCACCCGATAATTTAGTCGTTAATAAAGCCGTCATATTAACAGATTACGTTGAAATCACGACAAATCGCGAAACTCGCAAATCAAGTCGATAATCATTCCATCTACGGTTCGGGTCGATCAACGGTCTAAAACGGATCACAATCACAATTCGGATAGACTCGAACATGAACGGATAAACTCGACAATATTCCGAACTTTCAAATATTCATATTATATTCCTCGGTCGTCGAAATAATAATCCAGAACCGCCCACGAACTCGAAATCACGCGTACAACAACTCTCGAGAAGAGACTCAACTCAAATTCTCGGCCAATAATTAAGTCGTGATCAAGACCGGCGATTCAATTAACTATCGAAAATCTGCGATTACGCGTAACCTCATGTATTAAGCTGATTACACTTCTGATTCTGTTCCGGGTCGTCACAAATCTACCCCCCTTAAAAAAAATTTCGACCTCGAAATTTTCAAGTCTGCCAACTAAAAAGTATGAACACTGCCTCTGCATACAGTTCAACTCCCAAGTGGCAACTTCAACCGAATGACTCTATCAACAGACTCCACAATGGGAGATAACTCTGTGCTGAATCCTTGCACCCTCAAATCCAGAATATGATCTGGCTTCCACAAATACCAAATCTTCCTGTATAAGGAACTGATAGGGTATAAAACACGCAACAAATCTGAAATGTAGTTCCATCACACGGAACACCACACACAAGGGCCAACGCTATAGGCAATGCCAAACTATACAGCACAACACAAAGTCGCCTCATGATCACATATAGACCAAAATAACGTGGCAAATTCATAACTTAGCCTGCTCACATCAATATAACTCTAACGTCGAACTCGGGCAAGTATCAACCTGTTTCCACTAATCCGAAAGTTTGTGGTAGCACATTCCACAAAATCAGGGTCAAACATCAGCTCAAATCAAACTCGCTCCAACATAATGGAGTACAACATCGTTCGTCAAAAACGACATCATGCAACGTCATAATCATAGTGGTCTACAAACTGGTACTGCATGTAATCTCGAACAGTTAAAACTGCTGGTCCCAAATCCCTCGGAACTGCAATACATAGGACTACAACATGCCCTCCAAAGTCTGAATAGTCCTCAAAGATCGCCCACCAATCTGAGGATATGGAACGGTACTAAACTGTAATCTAGTCCCCAATGCTCACTGTAATGCTTGCCAACACTCTATTGTAACTGATTATTTCGATCAGCAATCTGGAACACAGGCACACCACGAAAATGGGAAACCTCCACCAAATACAGCTACACCAGCCTGCCACCAAAATCTTTTTCGAAAGTACAAGGAAGCGTACTAAGTTCATCAAATGGTCCACAAAGACCCGACAACTGGTACCACAAACCGAGGTGCGTACTGGCACACAAAATCTATAGTGATAAGATCCAACTTTTAATCGGAAATCTCCAATGGCTGTAACTTCCCAGCAAGTTTCTGCCTCTCTGCATTCGCATGCCGACAAATGTGGCATCTACACACACAAGCTACTACATTCTTCTACGGGTTGCATCACGAGTAGCAAACTCGAAGTATCAGATACATCTTCGTACCAATAGTGCATAACGCACATAAAACAATGAGCTTCCTCATCATCACTGTGACGACCCGGACCAGAATCAGCAGTATGATCAGCTGTATACGTGAGTTATCGCATAGTCGCAGATTGCCGACAGTTGATTGAATCGCCAGGCTCGTTAACGACTTAATTATTGGCCAAGAATTGGAACTGAGTCTCTTCTCGAGAGTCGTAGTACATGTGATTTCGAGTTCGTGGGCGGTTCCGGATCGTTATTTGGACGACCGAGGAATTAATTATGAATATTTGAAGTTCGGATTTAAATGGTGGGCTACTTAACGACTAAATTACCGGACAAGAATTTGGTTTCGGCTTCTTCACGGAAGTTGTTCAGAATTTAATTTCGAGCTCGTGGGAACTTTCGGAGCATTATTTTGAGTTACGAAGATTAAGTTATGAATATTTCCGATTGTTGATTATTAGTCGGTTTAAATATGCGTTGGGTTGAACAATTGACTTTTTATCCGATTGGCCGATGTGTTTGACTTCGGGTGATTGTTGAAGAACATGTTGAGACGAGTTCGTGGCTACGAGAATTATCGAAATCAGAATTACGACGAGGAAATTACGCGTGTTTGAAGTTTATCGAAATTTGAATTTTGGAGTTTCCATTTTGGGAAGCTATAAATAGTGACTTACCAAAAGGGGAAAGTCAAAACCTGCATTCATTGTGGTTGACCCGGTCAACTCGTGTTGACCGAGTTGGAGGGCGACGGAGGCGACGGTTGCCGACGGCGATTCCCCGTCCGGCCACCCCGTGGGGCGGGGTTGGTCTGGTTCGACTCGCCCAGTGGTCCTCTCCACCTTTCCGGCCTTCTTTCGCGGCGAGGCTCGCCGGAGAAGGAGCAAAAACCGTCCAAAAGTTTGAAGAAACTTGGTGAATTCGGGTCCATCGATTTCGGCCGAATTGAGCTTCAAGATGCACTGGGTTTTGTAGCCCTCCTCTCAAGGATTCTAACCATGTAAGTATGGAGTTCTAATTTGATTTGTGGAATGAGAATTTTGGATTTGAAATTTGTGCGTACATTCGGTTTTGCTTGAAATTGACCTAGTTAGAGTGAGAATTGGCCTTCAATGCAGTTGACAAAGTTGCTCAGTGGGTGATTTTGCATGGAATGAAGGTTGCTCCGCCGAGAAATTTCACGTTCGGCGGCGGCGCCGCCATGGACGGCGGTCAACGGTCAACGGTCAACGGCGGTCCAGTTTGACTTTTTGGGATTTTTGACAAGTTGCATGTCATTTCACTCGAAATCGCGCCCCGATCGCAGTGGGGAGGTTCGTTTTTCGAGTTGAGCGCCCGAACGTATAGCGAGGTATTGAGGTGTACATATACGGATTTTCGACGATTCGTCGACTTTGAATTACGTGTTTCTGAGAACGGTGGTTTCTCGTGATTTGATTTGTATTGTCGAGTTATGACTTTGAGAAATGGTTATTGTGATTATTCAGGGGTTCGTGATCGTTCTTTTGGCGAGGGACTTTCCGCCGGATCACGGGTTAACGCGAACTGCGTTACTCTAGTCTATGAGTGGACAATTTCTTTTCACGGAAATCTTGCGAGTCTTTTATATGATTTATGAACTTGAGCATGCAGCATGATTATGGTTTTACGAGCATGAGATTTCATACGAGATTATGTTTAATATGAGCATGTGTTTTACGGTTATACGGTTATACTTATACGAATATACGTATACGAGTATACATACACTTATATGTTGTTTCATGCATTTGCATCGAACTGTTTATGATTTGGTTTACACAGAGTACAGTCTCAGTTACGTTGTTGTATCGATACACTTGCCTCGTCGGCTGATCCCCGACGGAGGGCCGCCTGGAGGGGAGTTTCCCCAACCAGACCGGTGATGGGCGTATCCTCGGAACCGAGGCCATTTCTGGCTTAGAATCACGTGGAAGTCAGGGACTCCGTGGTTAGGACTGTACTAGCACGGAGGAGTCCATGAGTGACCCCGTGGGATTTTACTTGCATGCTCAGTACACTGGAGGAGTATGAGTTTTACCTCGTGTACTTGTTATTTTATTTACCTGGACTCGCATATGTTATTTTAAACATATATATATATACTGGTGAAAGACTTTTATTTTCGTCCACTCACTCTAACGTGTTTTATGTCTTTCCCCTGGGCTTTTCGGTTTCCGTGCCCAGTTTGCAGTTCAGGCTCTGGTGTCGCACGTCGTGGTCGGAGGCATAGTACTCGAGCTACCCTATTTCTTCCAGTAGGTTTATTGTTCTGCCTACTGTGGTATACTGATATGTTTATACATTAGAGGTCGCTCTGAGTAATCTGTTGTTCACGTTATACGATTTTACACCGGATTTCAATAAAGTACTATTATATTTATTGTTTTACTTTACTGTTGATATATTGAGAAATCCGGATGGGATTGGTGCCCACGGTTTGATTTTTATGGCATAGGATGAAGTGTATTTTCCGCCTGCAGGTAATGGTAATTCCACGTTAGTAACGAAACTCTACCAAAATTTCTACGGTTTTTGTTGGTTCGTGTTTTCAAAGGGGTTCGATTCCGGTTTAGGGAGCTAAATCGGGGTTGGGTCCTTTCAATCACACTCTAACTCAGCTCTCGTAGCTCGCAACTCGGCTAACATGAAAACTTGAGCCACACATATATGAAACAATGAGGCTCCCGATTCCCAATTGAATGCATCAGCAACAACAGTAGCCTCTCTCGAATAAACTCAAATGTGCAGCCCTAGTCGTTAATCGACCCCATCCATCTACGTCGCCTCAAGTTCAAACCTGGCCGAAAATGCAAGTAGATGAAATTCAAATGATCAGTGTACATCCTACATTGCGCTGCACGCCGTAGCAATAGTGTCTCCAACCCTCCGATGTTAACATAAGGACAGCTACACCCAAATCATACATAGGATACGTAGCTCCATAAAGTTCCACTGCCTGAACCCATGAGCCACCGCTCTGCTAAGCTGGATCAAAGCATAACCAAATCCAAATCTCGATGTATCGCCGTAAACCACGAACTCGCTACGGTCGTCAGATAAAGTCAAAACCGAAGTAACGGTCAATCTTTCCTTCAGGAGTAAGTAACTCTCTTCACAAGCATCGGACCACTCGAACTTGACGCCTTTCTTTGTCAATCCGGAAAGTGGAGTGGCAATCCGAGAAAAAATCCTGTACAAAGCACCAATAATAACCTACTAAACCCAAGAGACTCCTAATCCCTGGTACAATGGTAGGTCAACTCCAAATCAACACGGCTTCAATCTGGTCAAGGTCCACGCCGACTCCCTCGGCTGACATTACGTGGCCCAAAATCTTCACGCTAATCAACCAAAACTCACACTTGCTGAACTTCACAAACAACTGATCATCTCGCAAAGTCCGCAAAACCGCTCGCAATTTCTTCAGGTGCTGGCCCACACTCCTGGAGTAAATCAGGATATTGCCGATGAACACGACCGCAAACTTGTCCAGAACCGTCTAAACACCTGGTTCATCAAGTCCGTAAAAGATGCGGGGGCATTGGTCAACCCAAAAGGCATGACCAAGAACTCGTAGTGCTCGCACCGTGATCCGAAAGTCGTCCCAGCCACATCTGATTCTCTGATCCACAACTGATGGTATCCGGACCCGAAATCAATCTTCGAAAAGACTGAAGCTCCCTTGAGCTGATCATACAAATCGTCAATCCGAAGCAGAGGATACTCGCTCTCCTCTGAAGCCTGATTCAGCTTCCGATAGTCGATGCACCACCCCGTCGAACCATCATATATTCGCACAAATAGTGCAAGAGTACACCACAATGATACGTTGGGTCATACAAAATCTCCTCCAGCAACTCCTGAAGTTGAACCTGTAGCTCCATCAGCTCCGCTGGTACCGAACGACATAATGCCGGTGATATGAGTCCAACGCCCGGTAAAAACTCAATGGTGTAGTCGGTCTCCCGAACTGGAGGAATACCCGGTAACTCCTCCGAAACACACCTGGAAACTCGGGAACCACCTCAATGTCGCCAATGTCAGGCACAGCAACCGTAGTATCCACAACATGAGCTAAATAAACCACACAACCCTTTTTTTTACCATCCGCTCAACCATCATCGCTGAATTCACCCATGGCAATAAAATATTCTTCTCACCACGAAACAGTATCTCGGGAAAAACCTGGTCATTGAAACACAACCTCCTTCTCGAGACACTCGAACATAGCCAAATGTGTCGCCAAAAGTCCATACTCATAATCACACCAAAATCGACGATATCCAGCTATAACAGATCCGCGGCTAACTCATAACCTCCAACAAAGATCTCGCAACCTCCAACAAATCAACTCAAAGTTCCAAACCCTTACCGAAATTTCAAATCGACGGATCTCTCTCCTCCGGCCACGGCAACCTTCAAGACCACTTGCAAAAGCTTCCTTGGCTCGAGGCTAACAAAACCCTCAAAGAGGAGCCACCATCTCGGCCTCCACGCCGTCACCCGAAGCCGTGAAAACTCGCCGGAATCTACCCAAAATTCCCAAATTTTGACAAGCCATAACTTCTTCATCCGGCAACCAAATTGAACGAATGACCTATCAAAAGAAAGAGGAGCTCAAGCCCAACAACTTTCATGAAGACACCACGGCCAAAAGAGGCCGGAATCGAGCTCAACGAACGCAAACAAAATTCGGCCTGGAATGGGTCAGTTTTGACCCACGAGTCAAACTGGTCAACGGGCCAGATTTCCCAAAATTGAAAGTTTCCAAAATCGGCAAGTATTCTCCCGTATTTATACCGTACGCGTATCGAATCCCAAACGGATAAATACGACAATATTCGACGGACGAAAATATTCACAACTTATTCCTCGTAACTCGGAAAAATCCTCCGGAAGTTCCCACGAGCTCGAAATTAAATTCTCTACAACTTTCACGAAGGATCCCAAATCAAATTCTCATTCGATAATTTAGTTGTTAATAAAGCCGCCATATTAACAGATTACGTCGAAATCACGACAAATCGCGAAACTCGCAAATCAAGTCGATAATCATTCCATTTACGGTTCGGGTCGATCAACGGTCCAAAACGGATCACAATCACAATTCGGATAGACTCGAACACGAACGGATAAACTCGACAATATTTCGAACTTTCAAATATTCATATTATATTCCTCGGTCGTCGAAATAATAATCCGAAACCACCCACGAACTCGAAATCATGCCTACAACAACTCTCGAGAAGAAACTCAACTCAAATTCTAGGCCAATAATTAAGTCGTGATTAAGACCGGCGATTCAATCAACTATCGGAAATCTACGATTACGCGTAACCTCATGTATTAAGCTGATTACACTTTTGATTCTGTTCCGGGTCGTCACACTTATGTACTCAATGTAAATTGAATACTTCCTTTAACATGTAATATGGCTGCAAAATAGATTGTAATATGAACAAGTATGTGTTATAAACAAGTATTTCACGTAAGATTTATAAACATGTATGTATATTATTATTTTTCAAAATAATTACACATTCTAGAATCGCACAACTTTGAGCACAACATCATGTCAGAATTTACTAGAATTATTCACTTGTCGATTACCATGATATTTTATAGACACAAATTAAACACAACGGACGGTTCTGTAAATTTTCAAAATTTTCTAAGACCTCTAGATATGTCAAATATTTTTCACAATACAGGGTAGTGTAAAGTTCTGAAAATTGAAAATAAAAAAAATATGTACTGGTATATTATTTACATATAATGAACATAGTTACATAAATGAAATCACGTAAATACTTTACAATCCCCGACAACGGCGAAAAAAATTGATAACGCTTAGACTAACCATTAAATTAACACTTAATAATCAACCAAGACGCAAACTATTTAAAACACCATTTTTATAGATGCAACATTGGTAAGTAGGGTATCGTTCTTAACCAGGGATTGATGGTGCATGCATGACTACGTTCTAAGTTTAGGGGGGTGTGGAAAATTGATTTGTTATCTACAAAAATTAAAAGACAAAACATGGCAAGCCAACATATTCATAAATCCTAGATTCCATCATGCTTCACTCATAGACAAGTTGAAAACAAACAAGAACAAAAAATCCTAAACATGCTTGCTAGACCGAAAACAAAACACTAAATTAACATATGTACATGTGATCAACTCATTCATTCTCTTAACTCTTTATAACCTAACAGATTATATGCAACCTATTAAGATCTAAGTCATTAGCTACGGTTTTAACATGTAGGTTTCTCAAATAATTAAGTGCTTCGGGATTGCCCTAACACATCATTGATATAAACCGGGATTGCCCTACATTTAATCAAAGCATTAAGCATAAAAATAAACATGTTGTAACTAATTTCAAAGAACAAAAATAGATTACAAAAACTTGTTAAAATTATAAACCAGAAACAAAACTCAACCCGATCCAAAATACATGGAGTTTCATACAAGGAGAAAAGAAAAGAAGAAATCATTGTTACACTTTTTGAGTTCAGGATTGCCCTAATCTACTCGGTGTCGATGACTCTTCAATGGATGGAAGAGACAGTTATGATTGCCATGAAAGTCTCAGTGGAGGATGGTATTGATGGTGTTTGGAGAGCGACGACTTCTTGAGAACTTTGGAGTGTTTGGAGGATGAGAAGTGTTTGAGGCAGAGCTTTGGTGACTAGAATGAGAGATGTTTTGGCTGCTAGTCAAACTCTTCCTTATATAGGGATATAGAAAACCCTAGTCCATTCCGACTTAGGAAACAAATTAACTTCACCCGGGTAAGTTGACTCATTTGCACTAAATCAGGAATTCCTGAATTGAGTGATTCTTGCATCCTTGGAAAGTAGACTTCTTGATATTTCCAAATACATATTATTCGTACCCTAATTCCTTTGGGGATATTTTCGGTGGCCCGTTCAAGTGGGCTGATCTACACGGGAAGATTTCCTGATTTCTAGCTTTTTATCCATCTTTTTCTTTTGGGCTTCTTTGTGGCCGAATCTTGACAGGATATTGGACATTCTTGGATACATGAACATGGTCTTGACCCATCTTAATGAATTTTGATCAAACCTTTATAAACTGTGACCTATTCTTCTTTATTTTTCCTCCTCATTTTAGAAACTTCCTCCTTCACACGTTTTAAGCTCATTTCCACCTCTTTTATTCATATCTGTTATTAAAAACCTAATAATAACAAAATAAGTAAGAATATATAATATTAAGGTCAAAACATAGCTAAATGTATAGAGAAATATCTAAGAATCAAGCATAAAATGCGTTGATCAGTGGGTAATAATTATAAGCATGATTGGGAGAGCCCAGCCTTGGGTAATACTATCAAGGATAATACACAATAGAGATACCTATAATCAGAATAATATCATACCTGAAGTCCTTAACCTTAAGGTACTGAGAATCTGAGGTGATGTGTTAGTTTGTGAGAGATCGAAATCTCAAGAGAGCAACAAGCAGTGGTCGATAAACCGGCTTTGAGCTTGAAGAAGACGATCTGATTGGCTGTCGAGGTCTGAGATTGAGAGAGATCCAGAAGTGCCAAGTTTTAGATTGAGAGGGAGGAGACGTCGAGGTTGTGACTGAGAGTAAGAGAATACGGTCGCAAAGCTAAGAGAGAGATAGTTTTGCTTTAGAGGAGAGAACGTTAGTTTTGCTTTAGACAGATGACTTCACAGGTGCTGGTCATACTGTTCAAGTAAGAACAGTAGAACCCACATCTGTTATATAATAAATAAATATGCCTAGAGGATGTACTAGAAACCAATCAATCAAAATATCAAACTTTTATCTTATTTACTTTCTTTCTTCAAATTCTCTTTAGTCTTAAGAAACTAGAATCGGGATCTTAACGGTCAAGCAGGACTTTGTACTAGCACCCCCACCACACCAAACTATTGGTGGCGGCTTAGTGACAGATTTTTGTCTGCACTTCTGTAGGCGATCAAATCTATCAAAATCAATAGCGATCAATCTGTAATGAACTAGGGAGATCTCTTTAGAATTTCTTCCATTTCGATGCATCATTCATTCACTTTGTATATATAGTTGTTCTACATAGGCACATTCACAATACCAAAGAAAATTTCTTACTTTCACAGTACCAAGACAGGCCTCAAAACTATAAAAAACCAGCATATGTTGTAGCATCTGCACTCTACATTTTGTGCAGCAACAATTTCAATACTTCAATCCATTGTGCAGGACAAAATTTTCGGAAGGCAACAAATCTAATACCTCCAACACCTATTTCTTTCACCACTCTGATCATCCAGAATAGTTTAAATAGGTTTGAAGCCAACTAAATAAAAAGTAAAAAGTTCTGAAGCTCTAAATATTTAACAAAAAACCAAAAGTATGCATAATAAGACTTTGAGCACAACATAAGAGGACGATAGCATATGTACTACATGTCTTAAAAAGCATCCACAAGAGCTACACTGGAGAATTAAAAAGATGCACTACATCACAGACCTCCACTTTGATTATGTCACCAAATGTTTCATTCCATCGGATCCACTAAATCACAAACACCTTAACCTCTTACAACGAAATATTTCATTATAAGTAATCAGTTTCTAGTCATAAAAACATTTTTTCCGGTTTGATCTACCAATTCAGCTCATACACGTTTTGGGGGGACATACTGCACGCGCTCGTCTTCGCATATATTCTGCAAAAAAATGATCATATGGAACATATCAGCTCAAACATTGAGTAATTGATCGGTGAACGGATTAAAAAAAGAAACTAACAAATAAGCTCAACACTTATACAAGTACAGGTGCTGCAACTACCGCTGTGGAAAGCTCACTCTACAGATTCAGAGCATTAAACTAAACAAACAAAAAGTACATGGAAACTTTCCAAGAATTTCCGTCTACACTTTCTACTTCCGTTAAACAGGAAAACCAGGCAGATAGAAGGCAATATATGAAATGTTTATACTTCAAATTCTCAGCCATCCACTATTATTATGTGCCTGCCAAAGAACAATACAAGACCAGCAGCAACACAGTCTATGGAAGTGACAGATTTTTAGTTCTCGCTTGCACCACCCTCCCCACCCTAAAAATTCATGCGCTGAATGTCATGCCCGTCATTGCTTACACCCTCATTTGCGTAGAAAGTATAGCTTCCACAGTTACAACAGAACCTTTTCTCTTCCTCACACAATAGAATATTGTTACACACCATACCAGTTATTTTTATTTATCCCACGTTCACATGATCAATAATCAAACTAGGAAAGGAGAGCCATTTCTTACTTCCAGAGTCTGGAAAGCAACATCAAATGTAAATTCCAAACTCATCAATGCTAGAACGTTCATGCAAGCCTAAATTATGTGGCTTGCTATGCCACAACATAACTCTGGTAGATAATATTAAAAGTGGTCGCTATAAATCAATCCTGCCCTTTTTTGAGAGACACCGAGGATGGCTACAATCCTATTCTTACAATAGTAACATATACGTGTGAGCATCAATGCAACTATATCTCAGTAGCAGCATTTCATAGTAATAGTATACCGAAACAAATCCGAATCAAGAGAATACTAGAGAGTATATTACCTGTAAGTCCTCGGAGAGAGCCTCTGAAACAGCAAGAGTGTAGCAGCCAGGAACAAACCTAGAAATACGAAGCCACTTGGCAGCCCAGCTCTTATCCGGATCCATGACGGAGATGATCCCATTGAAATTCGGAGTGGTCCCTTCGTTCACCAAATCGCTGTCTTCATCCATCTTGAAAAAGGGACAGTTTTCACACCCGTTTTCTCTGAACTGCACCATACACAAACAAACCCTAATTCAATTGAATCGAATCGAATCTCATAAAAGGAGGGAGGGAGGAAGGGAGGTACCTGATCGTAAGTCTTGACAAGGCGGCAACGGAGGCAAGCCCTAAGCTCGTTGCCGAAGCTCGTCGGAATCTGTGCCGGCTGCGCAGCACTTTTCATTGTTGCTCTGCTCTCCTTTCCTTTCCTTCTCTCTCTCTCTCGTTTTGCCCTTGTAAGAATAATCAATAAAAGAAAAATAATAAACGACGGAGACGACGTCGTTTTGGTGTAATTTTCTATTAATTTATTTATGTATTTCTCAGCCAGTAGTCAAGTCATAGCCGCTTCTTCTTCACTCTCGCTCTCGCCTCTCTCTCTCTCTCTCTCTCTCTCTCTCTCTCTCTCTCGTAAGGTAACTACTGCTATTTTCTTCAATGATAATTTCAGCTTTACTGTCACTTTCCCTACTTTGTATGTCCTAAGAGAGAAATTTGCAATGTTTAGATACTTGAGAGCTAATTTGGTTGAATTGGGTTTGGGCAATGCAAGCATGAATACGTGAGGGTTGTTTTGAATCTGATTCATGGTTGTTTTGGTGGACTTGTTTTATATGTTTTGTTGAAGCTCCTGAGTAGAGATGTCCATAAGCTTTTATCGTTCCTGCAATGTGTGAATGAGAGTGTGCAAGAGTCATTTTAATCTAATTCATGGCTTCCGAGCCATTATGCAACTAGTGTAATTTGGAACGTCTGTTTCCGTCAGGTATGATTTTTTGGACTCTCGAATTCGAATCTATGCCTGACATAAACTGATCAGTTTGATTGTTTTGATCAAATCAGTATTGTTCTTCTACTTGCCCATTTATGAAATTTGATATTTACTTTTGTTCGGTTGCTGTGGAATGTTGTTGTCTTTTAGGAACGGACTCCTTTCTAGTCCAATCTTTGTTTTTGTTTTTCATTGTTTGATTTGATTTTGTTCTTCTGTCAGACTATCTAATTGAAGCTGGTGTACAAGTTTCCTTTTGCTTAGCCATATTCGAATCAAACTGAATGTTCAGTTTATTCTATATGCTCTTGGGCCACACTAAACAAATGACAATATGCTTTTAATGTGTTTTATTTGGAGTGAAAGAGGTGAGGACATTTGCTTAGAAACTAACCTCCCAGTTGCTTTCACAACCATAGCCATTGCTGTAGTTTGGGGGATTCCAGGAGAATCTCTTGGGTCACATTTGGGACACTAAGAAATAGTGATATTAATAAGGCTGTTGGGAAGTGAAATCAGAAAGAACAAGGTCTCTTATCTCTCATTTTTTGGATTAGATTGTGTTTTCAGAATAGAGATGCGTAAATTTTGTTATCTCATTTGGTCTTTGTTTCTGATTAGAGTTTCTTATTGGATACATATGTTTCTTTTTGCTTTGCCATGGCCGTTATCGTTGCAATAATAGATCTTTCGAGCTGTTTTACTATCTCAAGTTTATGCTATTGCTAAAATGACTACTTTCATATCAGTTTAGCGATCGTTATTTTCTCATTTATTAGATTTCGGAACTAGTGTAATTTGGAATGGGTTAGTGAATGGCACAGCTGTTTTATGTCGCGATGTATGTTTTCCTGAAATTTAGTAAAAAAGGTGAGCTGTGTAATGTGTCTGTATTACCAACTTCTTACAAGTAAGTGCAAACCCATCCCATTCCAAAATCTCGAATGGTGTTTATATTGATATATCAATCTCATCTCATCCAATTTCTTACTGCTCTACTTGGTTGCAATACATGATCGGTGTCCTATTTCTTTAACCTGAGTCTCTATCTTAATCTGACTAACTTGACTTCCATATCTTGGTGAAACATCTACCCACAAAACAGGAACCATGGAAGGATTTGAACAATGGAAGAGCCAGGCTGAGCAATGGTCAGCCCAAGTATTGGAACAATCCAAAAGCCAGGCTGTGATATTATCTTCTCAAGCACATGAGTACATTCAGCAGGTTCCACCTAATCAGATTTATGCTGCTCTTGCCATCTTGCTACTGACCTCACTTTTACTCTTATTAGGTATGTTATTCTTTGGGCTTATTTATTGGGTCTTCATTTTTCTTTTCTGAATAAGTTTAGGTGTGATATTCATTTTTTTTTCAGGTTCTGTGCTGTGATGTAGGTAGGCTGTTTAAGTGCCAAAGAGCTAACACCATACTACTTAGTGGACTTAATGGGAGTGGCAAGACCGTTCTTTTCTATCAAGTAAGCACTCATCATTTCTTCTTCTTCCAAAACAATATTTTAAAACTCTGCAGTAGAATCATAATTTCATCCAAGTCTAAATTCACTAATGCCATGTTCAGTCCTTGTTATGTGATACAAACAAAATTGCTTAATGTTGTGTGGTTGTTTGGTTATTCTTGTTACAAGGAGCTTACCCACTTAAAAATAAATTTTAGTTAGGTAAAATAGTGTGTGTGCCTTTGATTCTGTCTTCGTATGTTCTGTATATGCAATTGATTTGTAAGACATGTTGTTCTGACTTTTCTGACATCATTGGGTGTATGCTTAAGCTTCGGGATGGCTCTTCTCATCAAGGTACTGTCACATCAATGGAACCAAATCAGGGAACTTTTGTGCTTCATTCTGAAAAATCAAAGGTAATGTATCAGTCTCCGGCAGTCATGTGTTTAACATATCATTTTCTTTTTTTTGAGGGGAAATATGTCAACATTTAATATAACTTACCCATTACAATGTTCAGAGGAAATTAATCCTGAAATATAAGGAGGAACAGTAGAAAAACAACTAGAAAGCGTAGAAGCCTTAGCTTGCTGACCAACAGCATGCGCAACCCGGTTGCCTTCTCTTCTAACATGCTTCACCACCACATTTGGGAGTACCCTCAAAGACTCCACCACTTCGTCGTACCAACGACCCAGGAAGGGTAAATTAGGACCAACAACATTCACTAGTTGTTTTACAACGTCAAGTGCATCTGTCTCAATTTGGACTACAACTAAGTCCTTCACTTTGACAAAGTTCACTGCCCCCATGATTGCAGCCAACTCCACTTGCTCACTACTCCTCATACGTTCCAGAATTTGGGATTGACCTCCATGAAACACTCCATTCTCATCCCTCACAACTAGTCCCCATGCGCCAGTACTTGTTGAAGCATTATAAGCCCCATCCACATTAATTTTCAACCATCCCAAAGGTGGAGGTTTCCATCGAACAACATTTCTCCCAACTCTATTATGCTGAGTCCCCTGTGCCGAGACATAGTATTGTAACCTTACTATCGAACCCATCACTACATCCTCAAAAGCTGTTTCTTTCTTATCCCAAAGTCTACAATTTCTTTCTTTCCAAACTCCCCAAAGAAAGTAAATCAAATGACCAAAAGCATCCTTTGTCAACCTCTTCGAACAATAACAAAGCCAATCAATAGCACTCATAATAATGCTTAAACAGGGATGAGACATTATTACTGACCTCGTATACGAACAGTTACGGCTAACATGAATGTTAGATTCATCCTCGTCCTTGCACAGAAGACAAAGATGCGACTCCAAACTCACCCTCCGAGAAGCTAACCGATCACATGTAGGAAGGATATTATGACCAACTTTCCAAAAGCACATCTTCGAGGACGAGGGAATTTTGGAGGCCCATAAATTCTTCCACAAGCCACCATATCTCTCGGCATGAGATTCAGAATGCAAATTCAGTCTTGAAAATGCCTTTCGATAGGCCGACTTAACTGAATATTGACCCTTCTTCTCCAAATGCCATCGCACTCGATTACCTGAAGCAGCTCTAGCCTCTGGAATATTTAGAATTGCCTCTGCATCAGTAGGAATAAATAAACTTTCAACCTTAGTTGTATTCCAAGTGCCTGAATCAAGAAGCAGTTCACTGACTTTGGCTGAGTCCTCGACATTTGCATTGAGCGGACTAGGTTTGAAGTCAGTAGCACCAGGAACCCGAGCATTTCTCTAGATAGACACACTCTGCCCATCTCCTACTTGCACCCTTCCTAATCAAATCTCTGGTTGCCAGTATGCTTCTCCAAGAATAAGAAGAGGAGTTATGCATCTCCGCATCCCATAAAGAACCATTAGGAAAATACCTCGCCTTATACATCCGAGCAATCAAAGACCCCGGATTGTTTATAACTCGCCAAGCTTGTTTACCCAACATAGCCATATTGAAGTCCGTCAAGCTTCGGAAGCCCAGACCACCTTCTTGTTTCGGTTGACAAAGAGCCTGCCAATTCTTCCAGTGAATTTTGTGCTTTTCTTCTGTACTGCCCCACCAAAAGCGAGCCATCATTTGTTGAAGATCATCACAGAAAGACTGTCAATTGGAAAACATTCATAGCATAATTAGGAAGAGTTTGTGCTACCACCCTAATAAGAATATCTTTCCCTGCTCCACCAAGTAATTTGTCCTGCCACCCCTTCAATTTCTCTGAGAGTCTGTCTTTGATAAACTCAAAGATCTTTTTCTTGTTTCTCCCTATAAAAGTAGGAAGTCCCAAATAACGCTCGTGAGACCCAATGATCACCATACCCAAATAGGAGGCTAACTGACCTTGAGAATTTGGATGCACATTCTTACTAAACACTACCGAGCTCTTGGTAAAATTTACCAATTGTCCAGAAGCTCTTCCATATATCTCAATCACATTCTTAATCTGAAAACAAGCCTCAAGTGTAGCCTGTGCATATAGCATACTGTCATCTGCAAATAGCAAATGATTCACACTGGGAGCTCCTACGCACACCTCAATGCCCGGTTACAATCCTTCATCAAACCTTTTTTGTAGCAAAGCCGAGAAACCTTCCGCTCCCAACAAAAAAAGATAAGGTGAAAGAGGATCACCCTGCCTCAATCCCCTTGAAGGAATCACAAGCCCTCTAGGCTTACCACGAAAAAGAAAAGAATATCTATCCGTAGACACACACTACATTACAATATCAATCCAACTACTAGCAAAGCCAAACCGTTCCATGACCTTCCGAAGGAAAATCCACTCCATTCGATCATAAGCTTTGCTAAGATCTAACTTCAGCGCCATCACACCCTCAGAGCCAGCCTGTTTATTATGTACATAATGAGCAACCTCATTGGCTACTAATATGTTATCAGTAATCAAACGTCCCGGAACAAACGCACCCTGAAATGGTGAAATCAACTCTTCAAGAATTGGCTTCAATCTGTTAGCAAGCACTTTTGAACAAATCTTATAGATGAGCGATTGGTCTCAAATCCCCCATATTTTCTGGTGTATCAACCTTTGGAATCAGACAAATATATGTAAAATTAATTTCCTTCAACAACTCACCCGTTTGTAGAAATTTTTTCACTGCTTCGGTAACATCCTTCCCTATCGTCTTCCAATAGTGTTGAAAAAATAGCGGGGGCATGCCATCCGGTCCTGGAGACTTGGTGGGATACATTTGGAATAACGCCATCGGTACCTCCTCAGAGTACACCGCACATAACGAGGAATTCATGGCTGTAGTAACACGAGGAATGGCACACAAAGTAATCTCCATCGCTTCACTGTCAATTGTGGAGGCAGTAAACATATTTGAAAATTAACCTTGAACCACTCTCTCCATACCATCATCATCCTCCTGGCAAAGACCTTGTTCATCAAACAAGCCTTTTACATAATTTTTGCCCTTGTGATTAGAAGCTTTTCTGTGAAAGTACACAGTATTGCTCTCGCCATCTTTGAGCCTTAATACCTTCCAGCGCTGCGCCCAGAACGTTTCTTCCTGAGCCAACAACTGTAGACGTTTCATGAGACCCTTCTTCTCCTCCTGAATCTCAGTCATAATCGATAGTCCCATTAATTCATCTGAGCGGACACGCACACCCATCATTTGTTGTTGTCTAGCACAAAACACAACCCGCTGCCAAGCATCAAGGGATTGCCTCATCTTACTAATTTTCTATCAAACAGTACATTGGCATACCCGTCACCTCTGTATTCTGCCATGTATCAGTCACCAAAGGGTCACAGTCACTGTGCGTCAACCAAAATGCCTCAAATTTGGAATGCCTTTTCCTGCACCGCTTAGGAATAGGAGCCATACTAGCTCTCAAGAGAATTGGAGCATGGTCAGAATCACTAGGTTGCAAATGAAACACTTTTGCATGTCCAAAAATATCAAACCACGTACTCATGCTCACTGCACGGTCTAATCGCAATTGGGTATCAGAATTCCACCAAGTGATCTTGGGACCATGAAACCCTAGATCGATCAATTCCCCCTATGCCAAAGCATCCAGAAACCCTCTCATTTGACGTTCAGTCCTAACCGCACCATCAATCTTCTCTGAGCTGTTAACAATTTCATTAGTCTCCGATTACAATCAAAGGCAATGAACCCGCATCACAGATCTCTCATAACAGATCCCATGATTTCTCCCACTCGGCTGTAGGAGCATAGCCATAGAAACCAACCAATCTCCAACGCAGTTCTCCAGGGTTGCAGTACACTTCCGCCTCCATGAAGTGGGCCGACCACTCACCCGGAATCACCGAAACTTCATCATTCCAGAGAAGTGCTAAACCTCCCGAACGACCATCACTCAACACAGCCTCCCCATGCTGAAAACCTAAGTATCTCACCAAAGCATCAAACGCCTTCTGTTCAGTAATCTTTGTCTCACAAAGAAAGATGATCTGTGGCTTGTTTTGAGCAATTAGATCAAGCAACGCTTGTTTTGTAGTTGGATTCCCGATTCCACGACAATTCCAACTCAAGATATCAACATTCATGTTGATGATTCAGCTCTTTGCGTACAAAGAGTAAACCCTAGCAGAGCGGCTCTCTAGGTTTTGTAATTATTCCACTAGGAATAGCATAGAGGCTTCTTAACATATCATTTCCTGTCTTCTTAAGATTCATATTTTTTTTCATGTTTTTATTTCATTTTCCATTACGAATCATCGTGCTCAACAATTCTTATGGCTTTCCCTTGCAGAATGGGAAGTTAAAACCTGTACATCTTGTTGATGTCCCTGGCCATTCTCGCCTTAAACCTAAACTGGATGAGTTCCTTCCTCAAGCAGCTGGTATAGTTTTTGTGGTGGATGCTTTGGAGTTCCTACCAAACTTGCGTGCTGCTTCAGAGTAAAATTTTTCTTCATTCTTTCTGAGTTATATTTAGTTATTTCTAAATGATTACTCTGCTTGCTGTATGTGCACCTCAGTAAGTGATGAAAGATGACCTTTGCTTCTTCAATTGCATTAGGTACCTCTATGATATTTTGACCAAGGCTAGTGTGGTGAAGAAGAAAATTCCAGTTCTTATTCTCTGCAACAAGACGGATAAAGTAACAGCTCATAGCAAGGATTTCATTCGAAAACAATTGGAGAAGGAAATGTAAGATTCGAATCATCTATTCTTGAAAAATTGAAAATGTTTCTTTGTTCTTGGATATATTATTAGAATTTTATGGAAAATTCTTGAGATTAGTTAAAAAGTTGTGCATTGGCTATTTAGTATGTCATATGATTTATATCCAAAGATGGGGCTATGTTGTAACTTTTGCATTTTGGAGAAACAATATTTTTCCCAATATAAGCAGTGTTGTCCTTTTCCCTTTTGTAGCATTGAATTTTTCGTCTCTTAATTTTTGTTTTCAAGTGGTCATTTGCCCCCAGCTCAATGTAGGTTGCTCAATTTTTCGTTCATTCTGTTCATGGTTTTCATAGTTCTATGATTGTACGTTTTTGTCTGATTACATGTACCTTCTATCGTATTACAGTGACAAATTACGGTTATCAAGAAGTGCAATATCAACAGCTGATATTGCAAATGAGTTCACTCTTGGGGTACCTGGAGAATCGTTTTCATTTCCCCAGTGTTGGAACAAAGTTACGGTTGCAGAAAGTGTGGGGATTACAGGTTATGTAACTGAGGTGGAACAGTTTATCAGGGAGCATGTAAAGGCCTAGGTTTGCAATGGATTTCATGAATTTTTGGTGTTTCTGCCTCTCTTTGAATTGTTGGGTTGATTTTTGTTATTTGAGGACTGCATATGGTCAAACAAAGATGCACAAAATCAACCAAACTTCTTATCAGAAGTGGTTGAAGGATATTAGAAGAGGAAAAAGTAAGTGAAGTGAGGATGTAATTCATGTGTCGTAGACGAGTAGTGAAATATGAAACTAAGAATAGCTTGTGGTGGCTTATATTTGAATTTGAAAGATGGTCCAAGTGACTGGCTAATTGCATTGTATCCGGTGGTGTTTCATTAAGTTTTTGTTAGGAACATTTGCCATAATTATGTTGTGCAGAAGGCCTTGATTAATTCCTCTTGAACATATGTAGCAGGGTTTAATTGTTTTTATTTTATTGCATTTGGAACGAGGTGATAGAGGCTGATGGCCAGAACCTAGAAGCCAAACATTTGCAATATGCGCATTGAAAGAGAAGAAAAATAACACAAATAACAGATTTCGGTTTTGTGGTAATTCAAGCTTTTCTTCGCCAGTACTCTTTGAGACTAATATAATAGTGGCAACTACTCGGTCTACACCAGTTGAGTTGTTTCATACTTTCATTTGAACTGAAGTTAAATTCATTGGGTCGTGGTGGTCCTCATTACCATCCAGCGATAAGCCTATAACAGAATACTAATACGAAATAGTAGGCAAGTGATTTTGAGACGCTCTAGTGAAAGACTTATGTCAAGAGAATCGTTGGACCAAACAATTTGTCAGTTATGTCACTTCCCGCGTATGACCGACTCAGTATCCAAGAGTTGAAGTTGAAGATGATCAAAGAGCGCAGAGATAGATACATAGTTGTTTAGTTTCAAACATGTAGAATAAGTCACAAGTCCACACTTTGACCTTGGCTTAGCCTAACCTAGCCAATAACATCTAGAAAGTTTTACTAAACTGGTAACGCGTTGCGTACGCTGCTGCTACGATCTCCATCTATAAATATTACTCTCCATCACTTGCAAATATATCGAACTACACCTTCAATATCCACACTCTTCATCATTTCTCATCTATAAGTTGGCCAAAAGAAGTCTATAAAAATCGAAATGGGTTTCCCTTGTGCTACAAGTAGAGGGAAAATCGTACTACTACAGCGCCTTGTCCTCATGGCTGGAATTTTCCTGGTCCTTGGTGATCTACATGCACACGTAGCGGAGGCTTAGAATTGCGGTTGCACGGCAGACATGTGCTGCAGCCAATACGGCTACTGCGGCACAAGCGACGACTGCTGCGGTACAGGCTGCAAAGAGGGGCCATGTAAAACGGTCCCTCTGACACCGAGCACTAGTGACGTCGCGGCGGCAGATATTGTCACAACGGAATTCTTTAGCGGGATAATAGATCAAGCCGATGCAAGCTGCGCCGGCAAGACCTTCTATTCTCGGGCCACATTTCTCGACGCTCTGAAATCGTTCAACCAATTCAGCAAGATCGGTTCCATAGATGATTCTAAACGAGAGATTGCTGCTTTCTTTGCTCATGTCACACATGAGACAGGACATTTTTGCTACATAGAAGAGATAGACGGAGCATCAAAGGACTATTGCGACGAAGAAAACACAGAATATCCATGCAACCCTAAGAACGGTTATTATGGCCGTGGACCTATCCAACTATCGTGGAACTTCAACTACTTTGATGCCGGAGAGAGCATCAGCTTCGACGGATTGAACTGGCCTGAAACAGTGGCCAACGATCCTGTCATTGCCTTCAAGACTGCCCTGTGGTACTGGATGAAAAACGTTAAACCTGTCATCGGCGAAGGTTTCGGGGCAACAATCCAGAGCCATTAACGGTCCGCTTGAATGTGACGGAGGAAACCCTGCTACAGTTCAGAAGCGGGTTGAGTATTACACTGAATATTGCAATCAACTTGGTGTTGCTCCGGGTGACAACCTTACCTGCTAGTTCAGCTAACTAAACTAAGCTAGGACCTTGATCGAGGGATATGTAATTTTCTAATTGAATACAAATAATGTATGCATGCATATGCATCAATTTTATAAGGAACATTACCTTCTTCCTCTTTGACACTAAATTAACAATGTTACACAGTAGATATTCATAAGGTTCGAGAGAATTGATTACTTCTAAGTTAATCTAGGAAGTTTAAACTAACTCATGAACAAATATTCTCGAAATGCACACCAAGTAACCAAGACATGCCTCATAAGCCAAAGACGAACACCAACACAGATAGATTAATGTAATGTTCGCTTAAAGAGCAGGTAAAAACCTACTGTTGAGATGTTATAGGATTCGACATCTCCTTGAGCTCCAAGCTCCAGGGTCCCAAATTCTGGTCTAATTTGGATCAGAATCAATGATCAAACTCAAAAACAGACCCAACCCAATTCCTAAAGGATATGAGTTGGACCGGATCCATCTTGGGTTGGATGAATGAGCAAGGGCCCAAACAGCACCCCCAAGCCCATCACAGCATGATCTGCCCACCACTAACATCATCTCAACAACTCCACCGCTGCACCAAGACCCAACCGCCACCATCGTTGTCGGCTTGGGCGCCACAAGGCACAAGCTGACCTGAGAGTCGTTGAGCCTGACGTCACACCCCATAAGGCACAAGCTGACCTGAGAAAGACGCTGCCACACCTTTCTCATCAGAGGTGTCGCCCTCGAATTTCTACCAGCACCATCTGACTCTCGATACTTCAATCGAGTGCGAGCCAGCCTTAGTCCCCTCGTGGAAATTGTATCTTCTCATCGCAAAGATGTTGCTACAACTTGGCCATAAACATAGCCGCTTGGAAGCCACTGCTCAACACAAAGTGAAGTGGCCTTCATTGCAAAGGAAGGCCATGAAGAGAGAACAAAGGTGCCTCTTGATCGAGTTGCTCGGAGCCCAAGAGCACACCAATATGGGACTCCACCGTTGATAGAGGGGCACCGCCAGGTTGGGAAAATGTGTTTTCCTAACCCTAGCAGAGCCATGTCCTCGAAAATAATTTGACTGATTTAAGGAAGATTACAGTGATTGATAATTAATTTAATAGTTTCCGGCTCTTTCATCTTGATTGTTTTGTTTGCTATGTATGCATGCATATGTTTCTCTTTACTTCCTTTTTTATTTCAATATCAATATCGAGTAAGTTTACCGTGAATTAGCCTCAAATTTATCATTTAAATTGATAACGAATAGAAAAATTCTATGGTGGTGTGTATCTACCTAAATTATATTTAAAAAGAGACGTTTTTTGTGTACGTAATTTTGTTCAACTTTTTGTAAACATTCAAACGAGCACATTTTTTACAAATTTGAATACAAAATTTTGTCAATATTGTAATTTTAAGTTCAATGGTTTGTAAATGATACAAAAAGTAGTACTTGTAATTTTGTTCAAAATGTGGTAAATTCTTATTCAATGAGTTTTAATTTTATTCAGCTAGTTGTAAATAAATTTTTAATTTAGATATCCCCTAACAAATATATATAGTTGATTATTTAGAATATATTTAAAAAATTTAATTACCTTGATTAACTCTGAACTAAGCAAACACAGTTTGTGTATGAATTTTACATATATTAAATTATTTAACTGCTTGTAGTTCAATGGTTGGTCACCCTAATAATACCCTCATAGGCTAAGCAGTCAGGGGTTCAATTTCCCATAAAACTGATTTCCGAGCTGCAAGAGAGACTAGCAAGTCGGTCGGTGTTGGCGAGTAAAAAGTACGTTGAGGACTGATTACCTCAACAATAATTTCTCGACGAACAGTGAATGATTCCATACCTTTGACAAGCCCGAGTTTTGGATCCCTTATGCCAAAATGAGGGAGGGGTACTTGTAAAGACACTCTAATACTTAAATCACTCAAATTAATCTAGTTGAGAGTGTGAATGCAAGTGAATTTGTGAAATGTGTGAATGTTTTGTAATTTACCGGGAAGGGCAATATTTATAGTGCAAACCTTCCTTCAAAATCAGCAACCAACTCGTGCGCCGCAAGTTTCGGACCTTCCCATCCGAAACTGATTCCTTACCCGAATGCCCACGTTTTGTAGCTCATCGAGAGGAACTGCCCGAGATGCTCTCAACGTAGCCGAATTTTTCTCGAGTTATTCTCGGCGAGACCAGGTCCTATGCCGCGAATATCTCAACGACTTTGACTTTGTCGTGATCCTCTTGGTATGCGGCTCTCATCGACCTTTTGGTGCGCAATTCTTTCCTCATCGAGCTTTACTCGATCACTTTCAAATCTTCTCGTTCACCTTTCATCCAAGTGATCCGAGACCTCATCTTTCCTTGAGAATCCTTTCTAGCTCATCGACGTGGAGAAAATATTTCTCCCCCACAAATGCCCCTAAAATTTCTTTTGGATTTTCACTGAAAAACCCAAAAGGAATTTTCTTGTCGAGAAACCAAACAAAAAAAAAACCCTTCGATTTCCCATGTGTCTTGTTCGCATTCCCCACGTTGATCGCACCCAATGCCTCCATAACTCCATTCTCGTTCCATCATCTTTTAAAATTCAACAACCATTGTTCACTCCCCCTTAATTTTCGCATACTTATATCCTCTCCTCCACTCCTCTTCTTCACTTTACCTCATCTCAAACTATTCTTCTCCCAAAAGCAATTTAGAGTTTAATCCTTTCCCAACCCAGAAATCAACCCCGATCTTCACTTTCCACCACCTCGATTATGACTACGACTCGGTCTCAAGCCCAATCCAAGGCTGCCGCCAACCCGTTCCATGAGTCGACTGCCTAGGATTGCAACCTTAGCGACGATGAGGTTGCCGAAGAAGAAAGAGACGACGGCCTCGGTGTTACAACCCAGAACATCATTATACGATAATCGGAACTTATGTGGTTAGTCGCTAATTAATTACGTTAATCATCGATGGTAATTAGTTTTTACTGTCAGTAACTTTTGCTGGCGTTTCATCAAGATTTTAATCAATTTTGTTTTCCAAAAAATTTCTTAGAATAAAGTTGTAGAGTTTGTTGATACGAGTTTATGGCCACGTCAAGTGTTGAAATCGGAGCTACGACGAAGAAATTATGGTCAACGGAAATTTTACGAAAATATCGAAAAACATTTTATCGCAAAATCGCGGGTATAAATACGGGTTTCTATTTTTGGAAGGTCAGGATTTCTATTTTTGGCAACCGGGTTTACCCGTATTGACCACCTCCTTTGGGACAGTTTTCGCCGTGAGGTTCTCACTGGAAGTGAGCCTCCAGCCGTATTTTTGGTGGAAACGGTTGGGTTTCTTCTCCTCTATCGATTGGTGGCTGCATCTTCAACGTTGATGGCTGGAGGAGGGAGAATCAAGGTCGAGAAAGTTGGTGACCGGGTTAGGACAAACGCCCTGTCGACTCAGATTATCTCGGGATAGGGCAAACCACCTAGACGATCTGATCACCTCTTTATTTACAGTCTTGGAGACGCTCCGGGTTAGGACAAACACCCTGAGCGCCCACCTCCATATTTTATTTCTGTTTATTATATTTGAACTCGCTTTTCTTTTTTTTACAGAAATTAGCGGAAATGCCTGTTATTACAGATTTATCATCTTACGTAATTTATGTTATTTGTGTCCACTCATTCTAATGTTTTATATTTTAAATGTCTTTCCCTGGGCCTTTCAGTTTTCCATACCCAGGTTGCAGTGCGTCTCCTGAGCTAGATTTTGATCCCTTGAGGCTTTGAGTCAACTGGGCTATCATACCGTTATGTAGGTTTCGGCCCACTAGCTCAATATTTTCATATATTTTATTCTGCTCCTAGAAGTCGCTCTGGACAGTAGTGTTATAAATGTTTTTCAGTGCTAGTTATGAATTGTTAGTATTCCAGCATTTTAAATAATTTACTTTCTGCACTTTATTGAGAAATCCGGATGGACATCGGTAGTCCACGGTATTGTTTGTGGGAAATCCGAAGTGTGATTTTTTTGCAGGTTTCTGGTAATCCACTTCGTAGAGTAATTATATCAAAAAAATTACAGAAATCCGTAGTTTAAGTCTTGTCGTTAGGATGTGATCCTAGATTACTAGTTAATCTAGAGTTCGGTCTTTTCAGTCGGGGACGTCGAGTCTCCAGAAGATGAGAAGAAACGGTGGACTCCCTCTGAGAGCCAACTCTCGCATGCAAGGGCTCTTCTAAACCCTCTGGGAAGCATCCAAGTCTTCATCGTACCCGACGATGTTGATTTCATCTCCGGTGAAGGAGTACCCATGACTGTCTTATCCTTTCTCAGCTCCATCTCAAGTTCTTGAGCTTCCCTCATCATCCTGTTATCTACTTGCTGCTCTTGGTACTCGATTTACATTTCAAGGAACGCATGACTGCCTTATCTTTTCTCATCTCCATCTCAAGTTCTTGAGCTTCCCTCTTCATCCTGTTATCTACTTGTTGCTTTTGGTACTCGATTTACATCTTATGCAATTGAGTCTGAACTCGTTCGCCATGATCTCGGCATTGTTGGCTTTCAGACAGCAAATGAAGGTTCCTATCGGGATTGGAGACTTCCTCTTCCTTCACAAATACTCAAGGATCAAGCAAACCCGTCGCCGCTTCAATTTTCAGCCTCACCACCAACGAAAGTTCTTCGAGCAGCACAACACTAACTACCGAGGGTGGGATTCTAGCCCGGTGATGATCAAGGGCTACTAGATGCCCCTGGAGCTCAAGGACTTCCCCATCGGCGTTCCCAAGAGGTTTAGGGACAAACCAGGTAAATTTCTCCCCTCGCTGATATTTCTTCCTGGAGCATTTCTCGTCATATCTCATCTATGCATTTCTCTCTGAAAACTTACTTTTTCTACAACTCTTTTAATGGATTCCAACCCCTTTCTGCTTTATGACGATCAGGTCGTATGGCTCATCCAGAACCTGGATAACAGCCCAATCTCTTTGGAGGCCCCTGTGGACCCTCTGTTTGCCGCCACCTCTGGCAGCAAGAAGAGGGGATGCGTCCCTCCCTGCCCAGTCAACTTTAAAGACCCCCTCGAGGAAAAGAGACACAAGGTCTTGTTGAGCACCAACAAGACCTCGTGTAAGCCCCTTGATCTTCCTGGAACTCGCCCACCTGTCCTTCATGCACCTAAATCTCGTCCACCTCCTGTGGAGTAATTGGATTCCCTCCTCCACAAGTAAATTCTGCATCCTTCTTTGATTCTCCTTACTTTGATTTGCTTCATACTCATCTCTACCCGTCCTCATTCAACTAATTTCAACAATCATGCAGCCTCGACGCTCCCTAAGCCTCCTCCGCCGAAGAACATCCCAAGCCTTGCTGAGAAAAGCTCATCCACCAGTGGCTCGAAGCCCACCAAGGTCTAACCCCTTCTCAACAAGGAACAACCCCTTCTAGGCAACCCCCAGGTGGCGCGCAATATGGCCCTCCAACTCCACAAGCACTCCCCAGACCGGAACATTCTCTGACGTGGGTCCCAAGAGGAGTATGAGGAGGATGTGCTATTTAAGGCCCTGGATGTAAGCTCATCGAACTAATCTTCCCTTTTTCAGATTATGCTCCACGTGCAGACTATCTTCTCCTCCGACTCCCATCTCGTTGATGCCCTTGAGATTAAGCTTATGGAGACCAAGGCCAAACTGTTTGACTTTTCCTCCCAATATTAGGAAAAGGTGTGGGAGCTTGATGCCCTTGAAGAGTGCTTCACCAACGTCGAGAAGTCTAACAAAGAGCTCTTCGACAACCTCAAATTTACTCAAGGGAGATGTTTCGTCAAGAATCGTGAGGTGGAAGATGTCTTGAGATAGCTCGCCGAGCTCGAGAAAGAGAACTGGGAAGCCAAGGAACGTATTTCTTCACTGGAAATGCATATCGATAAGGGGCAGAAAATCTGCAACGAGGGGTTCAAGAATGCCAACTAGACGGTGAGGCAGTCGTCGGCGAAGTACTTCCTCCTCGCATGGGCCCAATCTTCTCTCCTTGATGAGGAGCGTATCTACGAGAAGCATGATGTTATCGATAAGCTCCTCTAGTGTGTCTGCGAGTATGATCCCCTATTTGGCTCTAATCCTTGTGAAATATGCACTCCTCTAGCACTGAAAAATGATGCTCATGCTGAGAACATTGCCCAACTTGTCGATGAGGTTGTCCCTACATTCGAGGTAATACTCGAGCATATCGAGGTCGTTCCTACAACTGAGGTGATCCTTGATCAAGCCTCCTTCCTCAACGGCAGAGACCCTCATCTTGCCCACCTTGACCACCTAGGAGCCCGCTGAAGAGAAGATCGAGGAGAAAGACTCGTTGGCTACCACTTCCACTGATGTCCCTAGCCGAAGCTCTTCTGCCTTACTTTTTTTTTCGGGCTTGTACAT
Organism: Geum urbanum; assembly: GCA_946800695.1. Taxonomy (NCBI): domain Eukaryota; kingdom Viridiplantae; phylum Streptophyta; class Magnoliopsida; order Rosales; family Rosaceae; genus Geum; species Geum urbanum. The sequence continues at coordinate 22,129,069 of OX327003.1, read as the reverse complement.
TTTCAGCATAAGCCAACTTTTGAATAGCTTATCGGTTTCCTTGTACGGATGCTTTTAATTTTTGGTAGTTCATGCTTTTCCATACTTGTTGATTTCGTGCTTACCGAATCTCCTTCGTCTTCCTTTCTTTGACGAACATTTGCACCTACTGAATAATCCTCAAGACAACAAGCTTCTCTCCAAGTAAAATCTCATCAAGAAAGACCTAACCTCTTATTGACGAGACTTCCTCCAATGACTCGTTGACCATGTCACCTCTCCGGAACCAATTTCAGTTAGGAATTTTTCAAAACTCCTTTGATCTCGGCCATCTTGGGGTTCGGTTTCATCTCCTTGCTTTCGTCTCACATGAGAAACCCTAAGTCACTTGGGCTTTATAAATTCATTTCGTCATACCCTCTATGTGCACATCACAAGAAATCTTTCATTATGTCTGCCACACTTTCTGAAGTTGATTTTGGGATGGACTCGCCCTCAAATAACCCAATTCTCCTTCCTCCTCCACTAAGGCATGGTAAAGGAAAGGAACTTTCATGAATGATTATTGAGTTATCCCTTATAACGTCATCAACCAGGTAGAGTCTTGTTACTTTATCTTCTACGTCTTTTACATCCGGACCGACTTGATTACCCGACAAGGGATCCCTGCTCACTTCATGTCGTTGTTCTCAAACTCTAATAAGCAGTAGTTTTTCGTTTCTATAATTTTTCTTTTTCGAACTCGTCGAAAAAGTCCATAGAATGTTTTCTCGACGGCAAATAATTTTGGGCTTTGCAGAGGGCGGGCTCTTTTATTTCTAATTTTTGAGCCTTTATTCCTACAAGTACTATTAATAAAACATATATTTCCTACTTATTCCGCTGTTCATGCTCCCAATGTCTTTTCGTTGGAAACTTTCCATCAAAAAACATTTCTCGAGGATAGGAAATATCTCAAGAATCTCTTGTCGATTTTCTGCAATGTCACCCTTTGGTATATTGGCCTCTTCACAGTCCATATGCCCTTGGGTTTTGGTCATATGCTGGTCGAAAATCTCTCGTTGAGCATTTACATCGATATGCTCTTAGCTTTTCGATCTTTAAGCATTTTTTGCTCTTAAGATTTTATGCTTGTTAATCCCTATTATGCCCACGGATTTTTAGGTTACATACTCATCGATAATTTCTCATCAAGCATTTAGATTGATCTGCTCTTAGATTTTCGATCTTTATGCATTTTTTGCTCTTAAGCTTTTATGCATGTTAATCCCCATTATGCCCGCGGCTTTTTGGGTCACATACTCGTCGAGAATTTACATCAATATGCTCTTAGCTTTTCGATCTTTATGTATTTTTTGCTCTTAAGTTTTTATGCATGTTAATCATCATTGTGCCCACGGATTTTTGGGTTGCAATTATTGCAATACCTTATCAACAATGTTTTGGCCTCAACGAAGACTTTAATTTAATTTTGTCTTTACCATAAGCATTTTATAATTCCAAAAATAAATTCAAAGTACATCGTAAAAATCAGAACAACTTTACTACTATGGCGTACCTCCCAAGACTCATTGGTTGTACTTCTTCTGGTAGACAACATTCCACGGCCTAGGAAGATAATGCCCAGTGTCGACTTCTTCAAGTTTATAAGCTCCCTGACTGTAAACTTTGATTACGTGGAATGATCCTTCTCGTAAAGCTTCGAACTTTAGTGTTCCATGAGCTCGTATGTCCTCGACCGTTCTCTTCAACATTAGCTCGCCGAGCTAAAAACTTTATGGTCGAACATATTTATTGAAGTACCTCTCGACTTGTCTTTGGTACTCAGCGACTCGAGCAACAGCTTATTCTCGTCGTTCATCTGCCAAGTCTAACTCGATGGCCATGCGCTCGTCATTGCCACCGGAAATGTATGCCATTGTCCTTGTTGTTGGGAACATATTCTCGACTGGGATTACCGCTTTGGCTCCGTACACCAATGAGTAAGGAGTCTCCCTTGTTGTTTTCATTTGAGTTATTCTGTATGCCCACAACACCCTCAGTAGCTCCTTACACTACAAGAAAAGGAGACATTACCGGCGACGGGAGGTCGCCGGCCTTGTCTTTTTTTTTCCCCGGAAATGTCATTCCCGGCGACGAGTCGCCGACAATGACGTCGCCGGAAATCTCCCGCCGGTGTTAACATTGCCGGCGACGGGAAACGGCGTCGCCGGCAATGTCTCCGCCGCCGTGGCCGGAATTTGTGACATTGCCGGCGACTGAGGTCCATGTCGCCGGCAATGTCAGAAAAAATTTTGAAAAAAAAACGCGGTTCTGGATTGGGCCCAATTCCAGAACCTGCATTGAAAGACATAAACCGTACAATCATACAAGTTCAACAGTACACATAAATGTCCAACGTACAGTACAAATAGCAACGACGATACGAAAATTAACTACAACTACAGGTCAGGGTCGAGGAACTTGCGGGTCAGGGTCGAAGTAATCAAAGTACTCATTTGAATTCCGGTGGCTACCTTGGTCTTGCTCTGGCGTTGACTGGTGCGGTGGTGGTGGTGGATAGCTAGGGAACGGAGGGACCGGGACCGGGGGAGGTGTGGGGAACGGTTGTCCGGTAGTCTGAGCCTCGTACATCGTCCGCATCCATGTGTACATCTGAGCCTGCACCTGTGTCTGCTGCATTTGGTACTCGGCCATCTGCCTCTTTTGCTCCTCCAACTCCCTCTGCGTCCTATGAAGCTCCGCTGCGAGGTTACGACTAGAAGTTGAACTTCTTGACCCGGTAGAGTATTGTGAAGTGGTTTTCAATACTCCTTCGCCCGCCGAGCCCATTCCCCTACAGTAGTAGGTATTCTTTCCAGTCCCGCACGCTTTTGCCATGATCTGAGCCGCTATCGGGGGATCAAGCGGATCGATCTGAGAGGCATACTGGGTGACTTCTTCCTCGGAGCAGTCAGGATGGTTAGTCCGAGCTATACTCATGGTCACTTCTGTCGTCGCCTCCTCCACTCTCGCCTAATTGAAAAGCGAAAATGAACAACGTATTAACTAACAACATCTATTAATATCGAAAAATAGTTTTATTAACACATGGAGAGGCGAAAGACTTACCGCTTCATCAGGGCATTGCGGATAGAACTTCTGATGAATATACACCAAGGGGTTCACTTCTTGTTGTTGCTGCGCCTTAGTCGACCAACCCATGTAGTTGAGTGAACCTGCATGATGGGCCCTGGTGTTTTTCAATCTATTCGCCCGGTTCGTCTTCGAAATCGACTTGTTTGATAAACATATGGAAAAAAATTAGTAACTAACTATTTCAATCTGATACGATACATTAGGCTTGTAAGATATATTAAGGATGCATACCTGAGCTTTGGGGTGCTCGAAGTGGGCTATCAGCCACAGCCACTCGTACTCCCTAAACCGGAATTCGCTAGGAGTAGAACCTCGGCCTAGCTCCTTGTATACAGTGTAATGGGAAGAAAGCTCGTTCTTCCACTCTTTATACCTATATTAAAACAAGGAAAAAAAGTTAGAGATATTAAAACAGTTGATAAACAAAAATCTAACTCGATATATATTCAAATAAGTGGAAGCACATCACCGATTATGTAGTTGACGCTCTACCCACGTGTGAATAAGAACTTCATCCACGTCAAACCACACCTGCAATATGAATATATAAAAGGTAAAATTATATATTTAAGTGGACTTAATTAATAAATGTAAAATTTACGTAATGAAAATACGATTTTACTCACACTGAGTGCATTATGCACTTTCATCTTCACGTAGATAGGCACAGATTCCCAATCTGGCCAAAGCATTGGGACCTTGTCCCGCACGATCGCACCGGCCATGCTGACATATTTGCGCGTGGTGTCGAATGCCTCGATCACCTCGCCATCCTCATTGGCCCTTATGGGCGTTTTCCTTCCGCCGGTGGCCTGCTCAAGTCTCTTCCCGGTGCAGGTGCCTCTAGCCCCTTTCCGTTTTCCAGTCCCATTAACGAAATTGCCTAATAAAACAATGTCAACAAATTGATATCATTAATTGAACCAATCGCAAGTCTTAAGTAATAATTAAGTAATCAATCTGATGTTAAATAAAATTTACCTGCATCGTCCGTTTGTTGGTTGGTGCACCTCACACTCCAAAGATACACGGGGTCGAACGGGAGGAAGTTATACGCTTCCTCCACGGTCAGGAAATCCGGCCGTCCTTCAATATAAACAGGCATCCCCCTATCATCGAATTCAGGGATGACAGGAATCTCGTCGGGTAGGAAGAGACCGGACGGCGGAGATAGACGAGGCCTGGACGATGAGGCGCCAGCACCACCATGTGCCTCAGATGATTCCCGTGAAACGGGAGTAGGCACCATCCGAATATGGGGCATTCGGATTGAGGGAGTTTCTGATGCCCCCGTTGACTGTCGCTCGTCTGAGGCTCTGCCACCGGAGGGACGTCTGCTGATTGAGCGTCTAGAGACTGAGGCTCGAGCCTCGAATTCCGGTTCCACGGCTCTTGATCGTGCAGCTTCCTCCTCAGCTCGCGCCTCTAGCAAGGCTCTCGTGCGAGCAGTCATCATTGGCCCACTGGGCGTGTTGCTAACTGCGGCCGAGGAGGAAGCTTGACTACTGTTCCCTCCACTATTTCGGGAACCTCTCCGAAGCCAATTAGCCGCAAAACCTCCTGGACATCGTAATAGTCATGGATTCGGTTCAATAACAAATCGGAACCGGAACGGTGTGGAACCGGAACCGTTTGAAACCGGAACTGTTTGTAACCGGAACTGTTTGTAACATAACGGTTCCGGTTACAAACAGTTCCGGTTCCAAACCGTTCCGGTTCTATAACAAATCGGAACCGGAACGGTGTGGAACCGGAACCGTTTGAAACCGGAACTGTTTGTAACCGGAACCGTTTGTAACATAACGGTTCCGGTTACAAACAGTTCCGGTTCCACACCGTTCCGGTTCTATAACAAATCGGAACCGGAACGGTGTGGAACCGGAACCGTTTGAAACCGGAACTGTTTGTAACCGGAACCGTTTGTAACATAACGGTTCCAGTTACAATAAGTTCCGGTTCCAAACCGTTCCGGTTCCAAACCGTCCCGATCCCGATTTCCACCTTCATTTATACGATTAATTAACAACTATATCACCTAAATTAACGACTATACATATTCGATGTGTATATATATATACATCATGCATCTTAATTAAATTGATCCATCACATATTCATCCAAATCACAAACCCTAATTAATTTTCCACATTTTTCACACATATATATATCATGCATCTTAATTAGGTTTAATTTCCGTATATATATACATCACATATTCATCAAAACCACATTTATACATAATTTTCACATATATATATACATCACTTCATATTCACATACCTAAATATATATATACATCACATATATACATACATGCTAATTTAGAACTTATCACCCTAATTTCCAACTTAGCACCCTAATTAATTTACACATACACATACACATACACATACACATACACATACACATACACATACACATGCAAAAAAATAATTAAAAATTGAGAGAGAGAGAGAGAGGGAGAGAGAGAGGATCGGACCTGCCATTTTCTTCCACCTACAATGGTGAGGGGAGGAGAGGAGGGGAGGAGGGGAGGAGGGGAGGAGGAGATTTTCGGAGGAGGAGAGGAGAGGGGATCGGTGGAGAGGAGGAGAGGGAGAGGAGAGGGAGAGGAGGAGGAGAGGGAGAGGAGAGGCTCACCGGACCGATTTGGGAGGAGGAGAGGGAGAGGAGAGGGAGAGGAGAGGCTCGGGCTCGATATGGGGGAAACCAGAAAACATTACCGGCGAGTTGCTTATAACTCGTTGGTAATGTCATTACCAACGAGTTAACTCGTTGGTAATGACATTACCAACGAGTTATAAGCAACTCGTTGGTAATGACATTACCAACGACGAGTTAACTCGTGGGTAATGTCATTACCAACGAGTTGCTTATAACTCGTTGGTAATGTCATTACCAACGACTTCAACTCGTTGGTAATGTCATTATTTCCCGAAGAATATCCGACAACATTTTCCGTCTACGATTTCCGGCTACATTTTCCGACTACATTTTCGATTATCAATTTCCGTATCCGTACGATTAATGACTACATTTTCCGTCTACATTTTTGATTAATGATTTCCGTATACGTACGATTAACGACTACATTTTCCGTATACGTCCGATTAACGACTACATTTTCCGTATACGTACGATTAACGACTACGATTAACGACTACGATTTCCGTATACGTACGATTAACGACTACGATTTCCGTATACGTACGATTAACGACTACATTTTCCGTCTACGATATCCGGCTACATTTTCCGACTACAATTTCGATTATCAATTTCCGTATACGTACGATTAACGACTACATTTTCCGACTACATTTTCGATTATCAATTTTCGTATACGTACGATTAACGACTACATTTTCCGTATACGTACGTACCATTTCCAGCTATGCACATTTTCCGACTACAATTTCGATTATCAATTTCCGTCTACGATTAACGACTACAATTTCCGTATAGGAATTCAATGAGGATCTGTCATAGACCAATCTATGTTTTCGAATACATAGTTATATCTGTGTATATATTGCAGTAACTTCAAAAGGCACATCAGTTCAACAGAACTGATGCATTGGTTCACATTGGTTCACATTGGTTCACATTGATTCAGTCCCTGAACTGATGCATTGGTTCACATTGTTCAGATCAGTTTCTGAACACAGATGCATTGGTTCACATTGGTTCACACTGATGCATTGGTTCACATTGGTTCACATTGGTTCACATTGGTTCACACTGATGCATTGGTTCACATTGGTTCACATTGATTCAGTCCCTGTAAGTTCTATTTGTTTTCATTCTATAAACACAGATGTTCTTAACATGAGTTTTGCAGAATTCATATCACTAGAAACTAAGTTATCTAACATTAGTACCCAGTCTTAAGTGTCTAACAATCAATGCTTCAACAGATTTGTAATCAATGCTTCAAAATAAATTAATAAGATAGCATTAAAGTGACTAAACCACAAACAATCAAGTAATCAACAATTCAAAATGAATTCCCGCTGTGAGAAGATATAATGCAGAAGTTGATTATCCTCTTATGCATTTCTCAGCCCTACAATTTTCGACTACAATTTCGACTACATTTTCCGACTACGTACGATTTCCGACTACAATTTCCGACTACAATTTCCAACGTACTAAGGATGATAATCGTAATCATCTTCATCACTTGAGTCTGACTCGGTTTCATAGGTAACCTCTGCTAATATGTGCCGCTCCTCGTCATCTGAATCAGCGTCAACTTCATATGGATTAACATCGAGAAGTTCTGCTCCAGTAATTCGAACCACACTCCCAGATCTCACATTATTAAGGCGAATCGTAGATGATTCCGGAATGTCAAAAGCGTTCGGCTCTTGGTATGCAGTAACTTCCTCATCATCTGCGGTATCACCAAGTGTGGCAGCACTGTATATGTTTCTATGAGCAACATGGTTAACCACCTTCCACGGGACTTTGTTAAGAAGATCGTCCAGGTAAAACACTTGTTTTACTGATGAGGCAAGAACGAAAGGGTCATCTTCATACCAGGTAGTAGCAGTATTCACCGAAAATGTTCCGTACTGATCGGTCCTTGTGTTCTCCGGGCTAGTATCAAACCATCTACACTTGAACAAGTGCACTTTCATGCGGTTCCCATAAATTAGTTCAACAACTGAATGAAGGACACCGTAATAGTCAACGCCATCCTGCCCACCATGGACCATCACCCCACAATTCTGTGTTTTCAGTCGGTCGTCTCGATTTTCACATATAAATTTCACGCCATTGACCTGACACATCGAGTAAACTTTTGAAGCAATCAGTTTCATCGCCAGGACCCTCAATTCGTTTGACCACTCTGGGCAACCATCATCTGCTACATGGTTCATCTGAAAACGTCCATATATTAATACGTACAGAAGAAATTATGTCATCTTGAAACCACAAAAGCACGTACATACATACATGCTATGTAAGGATATATATATAAAAATAGACATATACACATATACTTACCCATTGACCAAAGTAGTTTGCAAACGTCTTGTTGTGGTAATCAACATTTCCGGCAATAGCAGGGCAGTGAAGATGATAGTTTTTCCAATATTGTACTTCTTGACAGTTAATCAGTACCGACCAGTGGGCAATGGCTACCTCATTTCCATCCAACTTGTACGACTTTGGCAAGCTTCCCTGTACTACCACGTCACTGGAGATGATAGAAAGGTTGAACTGGGGTTCATCTATCGGCATATGTTGTTGGGGGTCCTCTACATTTTCGAGGTACACTTTGGTGTACGTTACACACTCGTGCGCAAGATATGCTTCAGCGATACACCCTTCAGGTGCATATTTATTCTTCACATAGTCCTTGTAGGCTCCCAATTGTCTACAAGTTAACAAGTACATGTTAACTTACTTAACCAGAAGTCATTACATATAAAAACCATAGGCAAACCAAATTTATGAATCATTTGTACCTTTCCATGGGATACATCCAAGTGTAGTGTACGGGACCGGTAAGCAACAATTGTTCGGGAAGATGGATCATCAGGTGCGGCATTATGTCGAAAAAATTTGGGGGAAATATCCTCTCAAGCTTGCACATGATAAAAATGATGTCATCTTGCATCTCCCTCAGGTCTGCTTTTTTAACTTCCCTGGTGCATAACTTCTGAAAGAATCTTGACAAGGCCACCAACGGCTCCACCACCTCTTTGGGCATGTACCCTCGAATGAAAATAGGGAAAAGGCGTTGAAGCAGTACATGGCAGTCATGACTCTTTAATCCGTACATCTTATTGTCCCGGAAGTTAACACACCTGCTTATATTTCCTGCATAGCCATAAGGATACCTGCATATATATATAGATGAAGCCATATATATGGACCAATTATATTTCTCGCATATAACCATATATACTCCGCTAAAAATTTAAGGACAAATTCATACATAGCCATAAGATCGAATATATACCTGACATTACTCAGCCACCGAAAAATTTCATGCTTATGCTTCGGCTTTACGGTGTACGGAGCTTGCGGCATTTTTCTCTTACCATCTCTTAACCACAAATGTTTCCGCACACCCATTGCTTTAAGATCAATGCGTGCCTTAGGGATGTCTTTTGTTTTCCCCTCCAAGTTAAGAACTGTGCCCACCACACTTTCACACACATTCTTCTCTATGTGCATGACATCTAGGTAATGTCTGATAGGCAACCTGGGCCAGTAGGAAAGTTCCCAGAATATGCTCTTGTGTGTCCAAAACTTATACCTTTCGGGCTTTTCTGGAATTGACGTCACTATGTCAGGATGATTGCTCAGCTGGCCAAAATCGTATTCATTCAACACTTCCAAAATTTCGTCCCCTGTCCATCGCCTGGGTACCACACCAGTTTCAACAGTCCCATCAAACGCGTCTGGATCCTGCCTAAATGGGTGATCATATGGAAGCCAACAACGGTGACGCATCGAGACAATTTTACTGCAATGAGGACTGCAACAATCAACCGTCATGCACTCTGAACAAGCCCTGTAACCCCTGGTAACGTTGCCCGACAACATACCGCGGGCAGGAAAATCACTGATGGTGCCAACAAGCATGGCATGCATCTGGAACATCTCCTTTTTGAACCTATCGTAAGTGGGGTGGCCACACTCACTCAGGTACTTAAGCTCCTCAATCAAAGGCCTCAAATACACATCGAGACACTTTCCTGGATAACCCGGGCCCGGAATTAACAGAGTGAGCATATTGTATTCCTTCTTCATGCACATCCATGGTGGAAGGTTGTACGGTACCAAAATAACTGGCCATATACTGTATTGAAGACTCATGTTGCCAAAAGGGTTGAATCCGTCAGATGAGAGCCCTAGCCAAACATTTCGGACCTCTGCTGCAAAATGATCAAACTCCCTGACCATGTGCTTCCAAGCCTCTCCGTCGGAAGGGTGTATAAGGGTGTCATCGTCAGGCAAGTTCCTCTCAGCCCACCATCTCATTGCCTCGGCCGTGAAAGCACATATGAACAACCGCTCCAGCCTATCAAGAAGCGGGAAATATCGAAGTATCTTCACAGCTTTCTTGTTGCCTGCAGGAGTCAACTTATACCTTTCTGTAAAACATACCGGGCAGGCTTCAAGGTCTTCGAGATCTTTTCCCCAGAAGAGAATACAATCATATCTGCATGCATGGATTTTGATGTAGGAAAGCCCAAGATCTTTCAGGATATGTCGCACCTTATGATGAGTGGTAGGAAGACGATGACCGGGTGGCAGTAGCGAAGCAGTCCACTTCAACCAAGAATCAACAGCTTTGACAGACATTTTGTTCTCCATTTTTAGCTGCATCACTCCCATCACACTTTCAAGAACAGTCTTACTACAACCGTCGTACAACGGAGTCTGTTGCAATGCAATCAGGTTGTTGTACTTGTCCATACCGCTTGTGTTGGCATGACCTCCAGGTAATGGTTCGACTGGCTCGATATGGGGGAAACCCTCAACGACGGGAGGGACATTTGGTGCTTCATCAGCAAATACACCGCTCTCATGAGGAAACATATCATTGATTAACATCGATGTTGGATCATAGGATGAACTGCCCCTCTCAGCAAAATGTCCATAATCATAGCGTGGACTGGCCCTCTCACCAAATTGTCCATGATCATGCGGACCCGCTACCGATGTTTCACCGTGATAAATCCAACAAGTGTACTTATCCCAAAACCCGTATTTACTCAGGTGCCTCTGCACTTTATCAATGGGAAATCGAAATCGATCGCTGAAACACTTACATTCTTTACACGGGCAATAATGAAGTGTAGTGTCTCCACAATTAGCCTTCACAAAATCCACAAAACTCCTAATTCCCTCGTGATATCTGACATCCCATCTTTCGAGGCTCATCCAACTCTTGTCCATCCTGAAAATTCTAACAATTTTACGTATTAATTATATATATATACACACATTCACTACTAATAATCGACGTGATCTCTCAATTCAACTCTAATTAAATCAACACATGCATGCATATGTATATATATCGATCTAATCTCTGAATTCGATTCAGTACTCGATGATAGTACGTATTCAGTACTCGATGATAGTACTCAATGATATATCGATCTAATCTCTGTTAAGCCTGGCTCCGATAACAATACGATAATACCAGTCATTGATTCAGACACAAGATTAACTACAAGCTGTTTTCTCGTTTCGGTGACCGTACATCAACAACATTTCATATATATATATATCTCACGAATTGGATTTGATCAACACACACACACACACATATATATATACCACATATACGTATATATACACCTACGTACCTATATAAATAGCTTCCCGACTGATCGAGTTTTCGACGCCCGCCTTAATTTTGACAATATACCGAATGATCGATTTCAGAGCGTACGTTTTCCTTCTTTTGATTTCTCTGGATTTTTTTCGCTCAAAATGATTGAATGATCGAGCTGCCCGATCCGGCATCTAATATAAGACACATTGCCGGCGACGGAGTAAGTCGCCGGAAATGAAGACATTACCGGCGACTTTACCCCGGAATCTCGCCGGTAATGTTGCAAAACATTACCGGCGACTCCAACCGTCGCCGGCAATGTCTAGGGAGACATTTCCGGCGAAATTCCCGCCGGAAAATCGCCGGTAATGTCTCCCTAGACATTGCCGGCGACGGTTGGAGTCGCCGGTAATGTTTTGCAACATTACCGGCGAGATTCCGGCGACATTGCCGACGACGGAATAAGTCGCCGGTAATGTTGAACATTACCGGCGACTTTTCCGGTCGCCGGCCTTGTCTCCGGTGATCTCGCCGGTAATGGGCAAAAATGTTGTAGTGTTAGCCCATGCACCTCATTTTCACCCTGTCAAAAATAATTCGATCGGTGATTTCCGCTTGACCTTTCCCTCGAGGATAACTTCTTGACGAGAATCTGAACTTAATTCCATTTTTGTCACAGAAGTTGAAGAATGCCACATTGTTGAACTGAGTTCCATTCTCGCACATGATTTCTTGAGGTATTCCGAATCTACATACTATTTGCTTAACCACATCTTTTGAGGAAATGGTGACAAACGGCTCCGCTTCTACCCATTTCGTGAAGTAGTCTGTCGCAACAAGTACCAATTTGAGCCCTCCAGGTGCTACTGGAAACGGTCCCACGATGTCAATTCCTTAAAAAAGATCATGGACCAGATTGTGTAGCGATCTCTTATGCAGGTGCATGACGTACAGGGGAATTTTTTTGACATCGAGGGCATCTTCTTACATATTACTCTAATTGTCTCGCCACTTATTGCCAAAAGTATCCTTTTGTGATTATTCTCTTTGCTAACCTCCTGCCACTAACATGACTTCCACACAATCCTCCATGGATTTCCCCCATGATGTCCTCGACTTGCCTTTGCCTCGTAAATTGCAGCAATGGCCCGCCAAAAAATTGTCGATAAAGAATATCATCGAGTAATACATACCGTGTGGCCTTCATCCTTAATTGAATCCTTATGTGCTCCGTAGCACAATCTCTACTCTAGCTCTGGCATAGTTCAAGGAACTGTCGATATCCATTTCTCATATCGGATCTTCCCATGGAACAGTGTCTATGGCCAATGGTAGGTGACACTCAATGAGAAAATCAGCCAGTGCTTGACCTTTTATCGATGTCCTCGGCTTGAACTCTATGTCGTAGTCGCTAAGCTCTATTGCTTATTTCATCATCCTCCCTGATACATCTGGCTTCTTCAAGATTCCCCGAAGTGGAAGTTCCATGTAGGCTGATGTCTGTCTCCCCTCGAAATATTGGCAAAACTTCCTCTTCGCGTGCACCAAGGCTAAGATAATTTTCTGAGCGGGCATGTACCTGGTTTCTGAGTCAATCAAGTTGTGGCTGATGAACGAGGCTAGCCATTGAAATGTTCCTTCTTCTTTGTACAACGCCGCACTTGTGGCTATTTTCGTCACTGCCAAGTAAAGGCACATAGGTCCCCGGTCTCCTTGCAGGATGAGGAAATTTCGACTAGTTAAGTATCTTTTTAGCTCAGCTAACGCTCGATTCTGTTCTTCTCCCCAGAATTCTCGTCCCTTGGGAGTTTTCAAAGCCTTGAAGAATGGCTTGCAACGGTCAGTAATCTGAGAGATGAACCTACTCAACACGGTTATCTTGCCCGTCATGACTTGAATTTCCCTCTTGGTGCTCGGCTCTTGCATGTTGCATATAGCATCCACTTGTTTCAAATTTGGCTCTATTCCTCAGAATTCACAATGTACCCCAAGAACTGTCCCGATGATACTTCTAAGATTCATTTCACCAGGTTTAGCCTCATCTCGTACTTCCTTAATATCCTAAAGACCTCATAAAGATGTTTGATGTGGTCACTTCTTTGTTTGTTTTTCACCACCATGTCGTCAATGTACGCTTCCATTGTCTTACTGAGTTGCTTCTTGAACATCATGTTGATTAATCGTTGATATGTTACTCCCACATTCTTGAGCCCTAATGGCCTTACTTTGTAGTAGTGCAACCCTTTTTCGGACACAAAGGTGGCCTTGAGCTGATCCTCTTAAGCTAATGGTATTTGGTTATACCCCGAGTATGCATCAAGGAAAGATAGCCTTTCATAGCCGGCAGTGGCATCAACCATCTAGTCTATCTTCGATAATGGGTAACAATTCTTGTTGAGGTTGGTAAAGTCCAACGTATGAGCCATTTCCCGTTCTTCTTTTGCACGATGGCCACGTTGGATATGCAGGTTGGACACTGTGGGGGAGAAATATTTCTTTATGTCGACGAGATGGATGAGGTTCTCAGAGAACGAAGAGGCCTCAGATCGTTTGGACGAAAGGTGAACGAGAAGATTTAAAATAGGTAAAACCTCAGCGAGGAAGGAAATTGCACGACAAAAGGTCGACGAGAAAGGGTCGATAAGAAAAGGTCATGCACCAAGGGGCATGTGACAAAGTCAAAGGTCGTTGAGATATTCATGGCGTGGGACTCGGTCGTTTAGATATTCACAGCGCGGAACTCAGTCTCAGCTTGAGATTCATTTCTTGCCAAACTTACTTGCATTTACACTCTCAGCTAGAACACTTTGAGTGACTTGAGCGTCAGAGTATCTTTGTAAGTACTTCTCCCCCGCCCCACACACCCACCCACCTCATTTCGGCACGATGAAGCCAAAACTCGGGCTTGTCAAAGACATTGGATCGTTCGGTGTTCGTCGAGAATTTCTTGTTGAGGTAACTTGTCCTCGACGACATTTTTATGCTCCAACAAATGGCACTGTCTATGGGAAACGATGGTGAAAGGACCTGACTCCAATTTAGTTGCCTAAATCAAACCCCTTCGAAAACATGACCCTAAATTTTTTTTGCCAGAGTTTACATTGAAAATATGTGAGCCAAAATTAGAACCTGCAAAAAGAATCACACTTCGAATATTCCACAAAAGCCAAACCATGGGGCTCCGTTCCCTATCCGGATTTCTCAACATCGTATATATAATAAACCATAAGGTTTACAAGAAATCCAGAAAACATTCAGGAATAAACTCAACTGAAAACAAACATAAGTATTCAGAGCGACTCTTATATACATCATATACAACCAGTAGGTCGAACAAAGAACATACTCGAACTGAAGTGTAACCTGAATTCTACTCCTCTACCGTCGACGTGCAACCCCGTAATTCAAACTATAAAATGGGCAAATGAAACCGAAAAGCAAAGGAAAGACAAATGAAATCGTTAGAGTGAGTGGATGAAAATAATAATATGCCTTTCCCAACATATACGTATATATGCGCATCAAAGCATAATGCGAGTCAATGCACGTGAAAATCCCGACCAGGTACATTTTCCCTGATCCATAAAGATGCACATAAAATCATGGGGGGTCACTCACAGACTCCTCCGTATAGTACAATCTAATCACGGGATCCCTGACCCACACGTGCTTATAAGTTTGAAAGACCTCGGGTCAGGATATCTGTCCTTCCCGGAGCATCTCGGGGATCAGCCGAGAAGCCAAAGCATCGATGCTACCTCTACCAAATCATAAATACTTTCCATGCATATACATAATCGTAAAATGCATACTTGTATGTGCATAATTGTAAATGCATACTAATACAATGCATAATCGTAAAGTATATAATCATAAATGCATAACGTAAATGTATAATCAGGACTCGCAAATCAACTGTGAAAATAAAGTGTCCACTCACATTACGAAGCTAAATCTGAGGTCCGGCGAAAGATCCCTCGCCAAACACTCGATCACGATCACCTGAATAACAGGGATACAATCAATACATATAGAACACAACATACGGAGCTAATACGTCAAGAACCCCGGGTTCTCGAAAGACGTATCGCTCAAAATATCGACGAGGATAGCAAAATTCCCAAAATACACCCAAATTACCTTCGTCCCAACTTAACACACCCAAATCAACACAAAAACCTCACGATTACGATCGGGACGCGATAAGAAGAAAAACGATATAAAAATCTCCAAAAATCCAAAAAAGTCAACCCTCGCCAGAGCTCCACTGTTGACTGCCGCCGGTGTCGGCCGCGCGGCGCCAACGGTGACATTCCCCGGCGACCCATACCTCAAACTCTTCCTCTCCTCAAGCCCAACTCTTTTCCTCAAAGTCACTACAGCATCCAACCACCACCGTGGCCGGAATGAACCTCGAAAACCACGGCCACCATTTATTCCGGCGAGCTCCAAACGTCACCCAATTCTAAAATTTCTTCACCCAAAAGTATCTATGGCTTAAGTGGAGAAAACCCCCCAACCCCAACGACCCCAAAACTGGCCGAAAATTGCCACTCGAATCCGATAAGTTCCAAGAACTTCACCGAGGTCAAACTCCCTCAAATCTCCACCAAATCCACTCAAACCAAGTTCAAATCAATAGGAAATCACAAGAGGAAGCTAACCATACCAAGCTTTTGGTCTGAGGTGGCTGGAATCGGAAAGTCAGTCGGTGGTCAAGATTTTCTCCGGTGAGCCACGGTCAACGCAGGTCAATGATCTTCAACGGGCAAAACTGGTCAACTCGGCCCAAATGTGACTTTTCGATAATTCCACGACTATTTCGATATTTATACTCGCGACCAAAATGATCAACGGTCCAAAATGAATCGAAACCAATCGGATAAACATAACTAAATCTAACGGCCAAAAATATTCATAACTTATTCCACGTAACTCCAAATAACCTTTCGGAAACTCGCACGAGCTCGAAATTATGTACACTACAACTCTCGTGAAGGAACTCATATCGAATTCCAAACAAAAAATCTCTTCGTGAACAAACCCGCCATATCGACCAATTACGACAAATCGCTACTAATCGTGAAACTCGAAAATCAAGCCAATTAACATACCATTTTCGGTTCGGGTTGTTACAAATCTTCCCCCCTAACAAAATTTTCGTCCTCGAAATTTACATACCTGTTAACTGAAGAGATATGGATACTGCTCACGCATGTGCTACTCGGTCTCCTAAGTAGCCTCTTCAGCTAAATGATTCCGCCATAATACCTTCACAATAGGAATAGCTCTGTGTCACAACTCCTGGACCTTCCGATCAAGAATCTGAACTGGTTCTTCCACATAGGTCAAGTCCTCCCATATAGGAAGCTGATACGGTGTCAACACAAGAGACGGATCAGAAATGTACTGTGACGACCCGAACCAGAATTAGTAGTGTAATCGGTATGATTCACGTGTTAGTGCGAAATCGCGGTTTATCGTTAAGTGTGTGATTTGCCGGTTTAGTTCGCGACTTAATTTTTGGCCGAGAATTTGAGTTGAGTCTCTTCTCGAGAGTTGTAGTGCACGTGATTTCGAGCTCGTGGGCGGTTCCGGATGATTTTTCTGATAATCGAGGAATATAATATGATTATTTGAAGTTTCGGTTTAACAACGAGTTTATCTGTTTGTATCGTGTTTATCCGAATCGTAATGGTTATCCGTTTTGGACCGTCGATCGTCCCGAGGCGCGAGTATAAATATCGGAAATAATCGAAAATTTGTTGAAAACACTGTTTGGGAAGTTTGACCGTCGTTGACCGTACATTGACAGTTGACTTTCGTTGACCGGAGGAGAGAAATTAGACCGTTTGGCTTCCGTCGCCAGACCGGCTGATTCTGGCCATTTGAGGCCACGAACCTTAAAGGTAAAATGTTCTCCTCATGATTCTAAACAGTTTAGAACTTGGAATTACTTGATTTGGTTAAGATTTGAGGGAGATATTTAGATTTGAAATTTGGGAAATTTTGGCCGGAATCGGCCTCGACGGAGGGAGGTGCTCCGGTGACTTTCCGGGGTGGATCCTTGGTGGGTTTTGTTGGGTTTTGCAGGGACGAGGTGGCGCGACGGCGCCGGAATCGGCTCGGGAAGTTTTCCGGCCGGTTTGAACCACCGTGGCTTTCGAGCTGATTTCCGGCCACGGTGGTGGTTGGATGGTGGTGGTTCCTTCATTAAAGTTGTTCGCCTTGTTGAGAAGATCATTGTGGCAGCTCGGTCGCCAGGAAAACTCTCCGGTTGACAGCGGTCAATGCTGGAGGTCCGGCGACCCGTTGACTTTTTGGATTTTGGTGTTTTTAATGTCGTTTTTCTCGTAATCGCGCCCCGATCTTCGCCTTGAGGTTTTTGCGTTGATATGGGTATCGGATTTTCAGTCGATGATTTCGAGTGGAGATTTCGGGAATTCAGTTGATTATTTTGTACAATATTTTATGTTTACGGGAACGGTTGTTTTCCGTGGTGAAGTACAATGTTGTGAGCTATGATTTTGATCAGATATATTTTTATGACTATTCAGGGGATCGAGATTGTGCTTCGGGCGAGGGATCTTCCGCCGGGCCACAAGATTAGCGCGAGTGTGCGTTTTGCTAACCTCTGAGTGGACAATTTCTTTTCACTGATAATCGCGAGTCTTTATACACGTTTTACGAGCATGAGCATGCATACGAGATTATGTTTTATATGAGCATGTGTTATATGATTATTTCTATACCAGTATATATTACGTATATGCATTTATTTATTACATTAAACATTTGCATCGAACTATTTATGATTTGGTTTACACAGAGTACAGTCTCAGTATATGTTGTTGTATCGATACACTTGCATCCCGGATGATCCCCGAGGATGTTTACCGGGGGAGGCTGTGACCCCTGACCCGAGGCCTTTACCGGGGGGGGGGGGGGGGGGGGCAGACCTCTGACCTGAGGCCTTTCTGACTAGAATCATGTGTGGGTCTAGGATCCCGTGATTCAGACTGTACTAGCACGGATGTGTCCATGAGCGACCCTGTGGGATTTTTACATGCATGCTCAGTACGCTGGAGGAGTATGATTTTTCCTCGTGTACTTTATTTTATTTATTCATCTGGACTCGCATATGTTATTTCAACATATATCAACTGGCGAAAGACATTTGTTTTCGTCCACTCAGTCTAACAGTTTTCATGTCTTTCCCCTGGGCTTTTCGGTTTCCGTGCCCAGTTTGCAGTTCAGGTTCTGGTGTTTCACGTCGTGGTTGGAGGCTAGTTATTCGAGCTACCTGTGTTTTCCAATAGGTTTCTTGTTTCGCCTACTGTTGTATATATTGTATATATTTACACTAGAGGTCGCTCTGATATATTCTAATACATGTTTTATACGGTTTTTCCCGGATATATTATATATTACAGTTATGTTTACTGTTTATTGTTAATGATATGATATTGAGAAATCCGGATGGGATTGGTGCCCACGGTTTGTCTTTTGTGGCATAGGATGAAGTGTTATTTTTCGGGTGCAGGTTAAGGCAATTCCGCGTTAGTAGCGTTACTCTGCCGAAATTTTAATGATTTTTGTTAGTTCACGTTTTCAGAAGGGGTTCGATTCTGGTTTAGGCAACTAAATCAGAGTTGAGTCCTTTCATGTACTTTCGCAACATAGACACATGGAACACATCATGTACCCTAGCCATCTCAGATGGTAATACGAACCTGTACGCCACAGCACCGATCAGAAAATATAGACACAGGTACACCATGCAATCTCACAACCTCTCTCAAGTATAGCTTCGCCAATCTACTCACGGGAAGCTTTCCTAGAAGTGTAAGGAAATGAGCTGACTTCGTAAGGCGATCCACCATCACCCAAATACCAGTACTACCACCAGAAGTACGAGGTAACTGATACACAAAATCCATGGTGATATGCTCCCATTTTTACACTGGAATCTTCAAAGGTTGTAGTTTACCTGTCGGTTTCTGACTCATTTGCTGACAAATCAGACATCTGCTTACGTACATTGCTATTTCCCTCTTCATGTTTCACCACCAATAATGAACTTTAAGTGTCTGGAACATCTTTTTACTACCTGGATGCATAGCATATGCGGAACAATGAGCTTCATCGAGTATTTCCTTTTTCAAATCATCATTTTCGGGCACACATAATCTCCGCCTGAACATTAAAGTGCCATCACACCTCATCCGAAACTCTATTGGTACATTATTCTGAATCAAATTCTTCTTGCTCAATAGATAGGCATCTGAATCTTGAGCTTCACGAACTTGATCAAGTAACACTGGACGAACTTGGAAGCTTGCTAACAATGCTCCATCCTCATTCCAGTCCAACTCTACTCCTGTTGCTCGTAACTCCGTCAAAAGTGACACTAGCAACACGTACATGAAAGAGAGAAGCAGCATGCTTCCGACTAAGAGCATCATCAACCACGTTAGCCTTTCCTAGATGATACTCGAAAGTGCAGTCATAATCATTAATCAGCTCCATCCATCTCAGTAGATCTTGCACTGTGCTCCATACAAGTAGTGTCTCCAACTCTTCAATGCTAACACAATGGCAGCTAACTCCAGATCATGAGTAGGATAGTTAACTTCATGAGGTTTCAATTGTCTAGAACCATATGCCACCACCTTTCCATGCTGCATCAAAACATAACCCAGACCTAACTTTGAAGCATCACTGCACACAACATACTCACGGCTATCATTTGGTAAAGTCAACACTGGTACAGTAGTCAACCTCTCATTCAAAGTCAAGTAGCTTTCCTCACAAGCATCAGACCATTCAAACTTGACTCCTTTGTTCGTTAAATGGGTAATAAGTGTCGCTATATGTGAAAATTCATATGCGAATCAATGATAGTAGCCTGCTAAGCCCAAGAAACTCCGTATCTCTGCCACGTTGGTAGGTCTTCTCCAATTCAGCACTGCATCAATCTTATTAGGATCCACACTGACTCCTTCAGGTGATGTGACGTGACCATCCTTATCGAACCATCCTTTTTCCTCACAAACAACACTATAGCACCCCAAGGTGAAACACTAGGTCGAATGAAGCCTTTCTCAATCAATTCTTGAAGTTGAATCTGCAACTCCCTCAACTTTGCTGGTGCCATACGATAGGTGTCCGTGATATAGGTCCAGTACCTAGAAGTAACTCGATAGTGAAGTCAATCTCCCTGATCTCAAGTTCTTGAGCTTCCCTCATCATCCTGTTATCTACTTGCTGCTCTTGGTACTCGATTTACATTTCAAGGAACGCATGACTGCCTTATCTTTTCTCATCTCCATCTCAAGTTCTTGAGCTTCCCTCTTCATCCTGTTATCTACTTGTTGCTTTTGGTACTCGATTTACATCTTATGCAATTGAGTCTGAACTCGTTCGCCATGATCTCGGCATTGTTGGCTTTCAGACAGAAAATGAAGGTTCCTATCGGGATTGGAGACTTCCTCTTCCTTCACAAATACTCAAGGATCAAGCAAACCCGTCGCCGCTTCAATTTTCAGCCTCACCACCAACGAAAGTTCTTCGAGCAGCACAACATGTGACGACCCGAACCAGAATCCGAAGTATAATCAGCTTGATTCGTGAGTTACAGTGTAGTCACGGGCTTTCGACAGTTATTGGAATCACCAAGCTTGTTAACGACTTAGTTATTGGCCGAGAATTGAAGCTGGGTCTCTTCTCGAGAGTCGTTGTACGTGTGATTACAAGTTCGTGGGCGGTTCCGGATCGTTATTTGGACGACCGAGGAATTAGTTATGAATATTTGAAGTTCAGATTTAAATGGTGGGCTACTTAACGACTAAATTATCGGACGGGATTTTGGTTTCGGTTTCTTCACGGAAGTTGTTCAGAATTTAATTTCGAGTTTGCCTCAATTTCCGGCATGGTGCACGGTGGAGAGAGAAATAGTGAGCCAAAGTTTGTGAAATTTTGGGTTAATGGTGGTTTTCGATTCGGGCCGAGTTGAACTTCAAGAGATACTGGGTTTTGTAGCTCTCTTCAAGGTGATTCTAACCATATAAACATTGTGTTCTAATTTGATTTGTGGATTGAGAATTTTGGGATTGAAATTTGTGAACCAATTCGGTTTTGCTTGAAATTGACCTAGTTAGAGTGAGAATTGGACTTCGGTGCAGTTGACAAAGTTGCTCAGTGGACGATTTGGAGTGGAATAGGGGTGGCTCCGCCTTGAAATTCTCCGGTCGGCGGTGGCGCCGCCGTGGGCGGCGGTCAACGCGGCGGTCAACGGTCAACGGCGGTCAACTTTGACTTTTTCGGAGTTTTCGACGAGTTGCATGTCATTTTACTCGAAATCGCGCCCCGATCGCTGTGGGGAGGTTCGTTTTTCGAGTTGAGCGTCCGAACGTAAAGCGAGGTATTGTGGTATACATATACGGATTTTCGACGATTCGTCGACTTTGGATTTCGTGTTTCCGAGAACGGTGGTTTCTCGTGGTTTGATTTGTATTGTCGGATTATGGTTTTGAATATTGGACATTGTGATTATTCAGGTGTTCGTGATCGTTTGTTTGGCGAGGGACTTTCCGCCGGATCACGGGTTAACGCGAACTGCGTTACGCAAGCGTGTGAGTGGACAAGTTTCTATTTTCACTGTTGATTTGCGAGTTCGTGGATTTTATTGATTTCCGTATTTAAATTATACGATGATTGAGATATATGTTATTTTCGGAGGTGTTGTTATGTGTTTATGGGTGATGGCATTTATAGCATCGATGCTACCAGAGTTGAGAGATTCCTCTGGCCCAGAGTTGAGAGATTCCTCTGAAGCAGGGTTGAGAGATTCCCCTGGCCTTTCACCGTCAGGTTTGAGCGATTCACCTGACGTCGGGCTTGAGAGATTCGCCCGACAACCTCCATATATATATATGTGTTGTGCTGTTGTGTTTTCCGAACTCGCACTGTTTTATATTGAGTGTGTGTATAAACTGGTGAAAGACATATATTTATTTTCGTCCACTCACTCTAACGTGTTTATTGTCTTTCCCCTGGGCTTTTCGGTTTCCGTGCCCAGTTTGCAGTTCGGACTCTGGTGTCGCACGTCGTGGTCGGAGGCATAGTACTCGAGCGGTCTTATCTCTTCCAGTAGGTTTATTGTTCTACCTACTGTGGTATACTTATATGGTTATGTATTAGAGGTCGCTCTGAGTTCTCTGATGAATATGTTATACGATTTTAAACCCGGATTTCAGTAAAGTACTATTATATGTATTGTTTACTTTACTGTTGAGATATTGAGAAATCCGGATGGGATTGGTGCCCACGGTTTGCTTTTTGTGGCATAGGATGAAGTGTATTTTCCGCGTGCAGGTAATGGTAATTCAACGTTAGTAACGAAACTCTGCCCAAATTTCGAAAGTTTTTGTTGGTTCGTGTTCTTTAAAGGGTTCGATTCCGGTTTAGGCAACTAAATCGGGGTTGGGTCCTTTCCGCTTGGTATCAGAGCATTAGGTTGTCAGATTCTGTAGACTCTTGTAGTTGTGACGCTTAGGGTATTTGAGTTGATACAGCATGACTGGAGTGATGACCCGACTGGCTAGCGGTACTCATCAATACTTCGGGTGTTGTGTGTCCTCAAATATCTGCGGTTTCATGATTACGTTCCACTTGTTGTGAACGATGTTTTATTCATTAGGATGCCTCCTGACGTGCTTTCCGTGTCGTTTCGGTTGTGGATCCTATTGAGGATCAATCGACGCGTGATTTGCCAGTGAACTGTGGATTTGGATGAGTATTCCGAGTTCAGTAAACTGTGTGGCACGGTTTGCCTGGTTGTGTGTATGAGCATCTACATGTTGCCTCAGAGCTGAGCATTGTGGCAGATGATGTATGCCTGAGTCAGATCAGTGTACTTTGTGGGCTGGTATTGTGTGAGTTCCGGTTGTGACTCCACGGCCTACATTCAGGGTGTTGTATATACGGTAATGGTGTTATCAGGCTACTCATTATTCGAATGTGGAGTGTTTACCCACCTGAGGCAGAGATGCATTGTTCACATGTTGTCCCTGTTTGCACAAGTTATGTGGCTTCAGAGGAAGCGGTGCACGAGGTTCGAGATGAGTTTGAACCTGAGCATCAGAGAGAGTCTGATTGATGTGCCTCGAGATATCCGTGAGGAGCTTGGTGTGCTGCACTCAGTGGCGAGGCTAGCGAAAAGGAAAGATGTATGTGGTTTCGATGCGATGGTTTGAGGAAAGTGGACTTAGTTGAGATTTTGATGAGGTTGAGTTCCGACACTTCGGGATCAGTGACTTCATCAGGCTGTGGTCTTTTCGATTATGTTGAGGATCCTCTGTTGATCCGTTTAGTGATGGCGGAGATCACAGTGTAACGGACTTGCTCCTGTGGCATGAGTTCGGGTGATCGTTGGTGATCCTTTCACGCAGCAGGTGTTGTGGCGAATTGTGTTCGAGGAGTACCCTCAGTTGTTGTTTCGGTGGCCAGGAGGGTCACGTATTGAGGAAGCGCCCTTAGCCAGCTGTGTTAGCGGTTCGACAGCTCAGAGTTCACGAAGGGATCATGATGCTGTTCCTGCGGTCTGATCAATGTACCCTTTTGACGAGTTATTCAGCAAGTCGCATTTGACGTGGGCTGCTAGTGGGGTATGTAGGAGTTCGTGCCATGACCTTGTTTGAGGACAGACTTTTCTCCGAGGTTGCTGTTGTTTGATATCCATGGCTATTGTACCTGCATTTCCACTTCCGAGGTTTTGGAGAGTATTGTATCCGTCCGGAGGTTGCGAGATCTTTGTTGGAGGTTATGACTTAGCCGCGGATCTGTTATAGCTGGATATTGTGGTTTTGGTATGCTTGTGAGTATAGACTTACTGACGACGCATTTGGCGATGTTCGAGTGCCTCGAGGAGGAGGTTGTGTTTTGACGACCAGATTTCCCTGAGATGTTGTTTCGCGGTGATGGTCGAGCGGATGGTGGAGACGAGTTATGTTGTTTGCTTAGCACATGTTATGGATACTATGGTTGCGGTACCTGACATTGGTGATATTGAGGCGCTGGACTCATTTTACTGGCATCTTGTCGTTTGGAGCCAGCGGAGCTGATGGAGCTATTATTTGGACTCCAGGAGTTGCTGGAGGAGATTTCAGGAGACTTCGTGCGACCCCACGTATTGCGTGGTGTGTTTTTGTATTGTTTGTACGGACGTTGGATGATTCGACGTGGTGGTGCATTGACTACCGGAAGCCAGATTCGCTTCAGAGGAGAGTGAGTATCCTCCGCTTCGGATTGACGATTGGTTTGATCAGCTCGCGAGAGCTTCAGTCTTCTCGAAGATTGATTTCGGGTTGGATATCAGCAGTTGAGATCGATGAGTCAGATGTGGTTTGGACAGTTTTCGGATCTCAGAGCGAGCACCTGGAGTTTTTGGTCACTTCATTGGTTGACCAATGCTCTGTAGATCATGTGGACTTGATGGACCATGTGTTCAGACGGTTTCTGGACGAGATGCGGTCATGTTCGTTGGCAACGTTCTGATGTACTCCAGGAGCGTGGGCCAGTATCTAATGCAATAGCGAGTGGTTTCGCGGACTTTGCGAGATGATCTGATGTTTGCGAAGTTTAGCTAGTATGAGTTTTGGTCGATTAGCGTGAAGATGTTGGACTGTGTGATGTTATCCGAGTGAGTTGGCGTGGATCCTGACCAGTTAGAAGCCGTGTCGATTTGGAGTTTGCCCTACTTTGTACCAGAGATCAGGGGTCTCTTGGGTTTGGCAGGCTATTACTGACGGCTTGTGCAGGATTTCCCCGGATTGTCATTTCATTTTTCCGGATTGACGAAGAAGGCGTCAAGTTCGAGTGGTTCGATGTGCGCGAGGAGAGTTACTTCCTCCTGTCGGATGGTTGCCCGTTGCTTCGGTGTTGACCTTACCTATCGACCGCGACGAGTTCGTGGGTTATGGTGTTGCATTGAGGTTTGGATTTGGTTGTGCTTTGATGCTGTGTAGCAGAGCGGTGGCTCATGATTCCAGGCAGTGGAACTTTGTGTAGCTACATATCCTATGTATGATTTGGGTGTAGCTGTCTCTGTGTTAGCATCAGTGAGTTCGAGACGCTACTACTATGGCATGCATCGCGGTGTAGGATGTACACTGACCACTGAGTTTCATCCACTTGCATTCTCGGCCAGATTTGGGCTTGAGGCAGTGTAGATGGATGGGGTCGACTCACGACAAGGGCTGCACCTTTGAGCTTGTTCGAGAAGGTTAGAGGTTGTACTTTGACCATCCGTTTGGGATGATGTTGTTGTTGATGCATTCAGTTGAGAGTCAGGAGTTTTAGTATTGCATGTGTGTATGTGTGGCTCGAGTTTCCATGTTAGCCGAGTGTGAGCTACGAGAGCTGAGTTCGTGTATGATGATGTTGAAGCTCATTGTTTTGTGTGCGTTTGGCACTAGTAATGCGGAGATATATCTGATACTTCGAGTTTACTACTCGTGACGCTACATGAAGAACGATATAGCAGCTTGTGCGAGCGCAGCTTGTGTGTGCTGATGCCATATTTGTCGACTGGCGATGGCTAGGAGGCAGAGTCTTGCCGAGATGTGTTAGCCATTTGAGATTTCCGGTTAGACGTGACGGTTGCTGCTGTGATTGTGTGTGTATGTGTACATTTTGGTTGTGATACCAGTTGTCGGGCCCTTGTGGATCATTTGACGAACTCAGTACAGTTCCTTGTATTTTCGGTGACGATTTCAGTGGCAGGCTGGCATAGCTGTATTTGACGGAGGTTGTCCGTCTACGTGGTGTACTTGTGTTTAAGTTCGCCGATCGAGGTGATTAGCTACAACTGTGTGTTGGCGAGCTTTACAGCGAGCATTGTGGACCAGATCACGAGTTGGTACCAGTTCTTATCCTCAGATTGGTGAGCGATCTTTGAGGACTATTCAGACCTTTGAGGACATGTTGTGGACCTCGGTATGGCAGTTCCGGAGGATTCGGGACCAGCAGTTTTACTTGTTCGAGTTTGCTTGCAGTACCGGTTTGTTGACCACTGTGATTCTGATGCTGCATGATGTCGTTTTGAGGAACGATGTTGTACTTCATTGTGTTGGAGCGAGTTTGGTTTGAATTTGAGTTGATGTTTGTTTCCGATTTTGTGGAGTGTGCTATCTCAGACTGTCAGATTAGCGGAAATGGGTTGATAATTGTTTGAGTTCGATGCTTGAGTTTCGTTGGTATGAGCAGGTCGTGTTGTGACTTGCCTTGATGTTTTGATCCATATGTGGCCATAGGCGAGTTTGTGTTATGCCGTATGGTTCGGCATCGCCTATAGTGTTGGCTTTGTGTGTTGTGTACCCTATCTGTTCCATATGTAGGAACACTTGGTGATTATGTGAGCCAGTTCAGATTTGTGATTTGAGGGTACAGAGATTCCAGCACGGAATTATCTCCTATTGTGGAGTATGTGATCAGAGTTGTTTAGTTGAGATTGCCGTTGGTGAGTTGAGCAGTATGCAGAGGCAGTGCTCCTACCTTGTAGTCGGCAGACTCGGAAATTTCGAGGTCGAAATTTTTCTAAGGGGGGTGGATTTGTGACGACCCGAACCAGAATCCGAAGTATAATCAGCTTGATTCGTGAGTTACAGTGTAGTCACGGGATTTCGACAGTTATTGGAATCGCCAAGCTTGTTAACGACTTAGTTATTGGCCGAGAATTGAAGCTGGGTCTCTTCTCGAGAGTCGTTGTACGTGTGATTACAAGTTCGTGGGCGGTTCCGGATCGTTATTTGGACGACCGAGGAATTAGTTATGAATATTTGAAGTTCAGATTTAAATGGTGGGCTACTTAACGACTAAATTATCGGACGGGATTTTGGTTTCGGTTTCTTCACGGAAGTTGTTCAGAATTTAATTTCGAGTTTGTGGGAACTTCCGGAGCATGATTTTGAGTTACGAAGATTTAATTGTGAATATTTCCGTCCGTTGATTAATTAGTCGATTTAAATGTGTGTTAGTTCAAAGGGTTGACTTTTTATCCGATTGGCCGATATGTTTGACTTTGGGTGATTATTGAAGAGTATGTCGAGACGAGTTTGTGGCCGCGAGAATTATCGGAATCGGAATTACGACGAGGAAATTACGCGGGTTTGAAGTTTATCGAAATTTGTATTTTGGAGTTTCCATTTTGGGAAGCTATAAATAGTGGACTTACCGTTTTGGGAAAGTCAAAGATGCATTAAAAGGTTTGACCGAGTTGACCGAGTCAACTCGGTGGAGAGAGGAAGAATCACGTCGGTGCTCCACGGTGGTCGACGGCGAACTGCCGTCCGGTCGTCTCCGGCCACGGGGGAGGAAGCTTCCGACTCGCCTCAACGTCCTCTATTCATTCCTAGCCTCAATTTCCGGCATGGTGCACGGTGGAGAGAGAAATAGTGAGCCAAAGTTTGTGAAATTTTGGGTTAATGGTGGTTTTCGATTCGGGCCGAGTTGAACTTCAAGAGATACTGGGTTTTGTAGCTCTCTTCAAGGTGATTCTAACCATATAAACATTGTGTTCTAATTTGATTTGTGGATTGAGAATTTTGGGATTGAAATTTGTGAACCAATTCGGTTTTGCTTAAAATTGACCTAGTTAGAGTGAGAATTGGACTTCGGTGCAGTTGACAAAGTTGCTCAGTGGACGATTTGGAGTGGAATAGGGGTGGCTCCGCCTTGAAATTCTCCGGTCGGCGGTGGCGCCGCCGTGGGCGGCGGTCAACGCGGCGGTCAACGGCGGTCAACTTTGACTTTTTCGGAGTTTTCGACGAGTTGCATGTCATTTTACTCGAAATCGCGCCCCGATCGCTGTGGGGAGGTTCGTTTTTCGAGTTGAGCGTCCGAACGTAAAGCGAGGTATTGTGGTATACATATACGGATTTTCGACGATTCGTCGACTTTGGATTTAGTGTTTCCGAGAACGGTGGTTTCTCGTGGTTTGATTTGTATTGTCGGATTATGGTTTTGAATATTGGACATTGTGATTATTCAGGTGTTCGTGATCGTTTGTTTGGCGAGGGACTTTCCGCCGGATCACGGGTTAACGCGAACTGCGTTACGCAAGCGTGTGAGTGGACAAGTTTCTATTTTCACTGTTGATTTGCGAGTTCGTGGATTTTATTGATTTCCGTATTTAAATTATACGATGATTGAGATATATGTTATTTTCGGAGGTGTTGTTATGTGTTTATGGGTGATGGCATTTATAGCATCGATGCTACCAGAGTTGAGAGATTCCTCTGGCCCAGAGTTGAGAGATTCCTCTAAAGCAGGGTTGAGAGATTCCCCTGAGTGCCGCCGGGGTTGAGAGATTCCCCTGGCCTTTCACCGTCAGGTTTGAGCGATTCACCTGACGTCGGGCTTGAGAGATTCGCCCGACAACCTCCATATATATATGTGTTGTGCTGTTGTGTTTTCCGAACTCGCACTGTTTTATATTGAGTGTGTGTATAAACTGGTGAAAGGCATATATTTATTTTCGTCCACTCACTCTAACGTGTTTATTGTCTTTCCCCTGAGCTTTTCGGTTTCCATGCCCAGTTTACAGTTCGGACTCTGGTGTCGCACGTCGTGGTCGGAGGCATAGTACTCGAGCGGTCTTATTTCTTCCAGTAGGTTTATTGTTCTACCTACTGTGGTATACTTATATGGTTATGTATTAGAGGTCGCTCTGAGTTCTCTGATGAATATGTTATACGATTTTAAACCCGGATTTCAGTAAAGTACTATTATATGTATTGTTTACTTTACTGTTGAGATATTGAGAAATCCGGATGGGATTGGTGCCCACGGTTTGCTTTTTGTGGCATAGGATGAAGTGTATTTTCCGCGTGCAGGTAATGGTAATTCAACGTTAGTAACGAAACTCTGCCCAAATTTCGAAAGTTTTTGTTGGTTCGTGTTCTTTAAAGGGTTCGATTCCGGTTTAGGCAACTAAATCGGGGTTGGGTCCTTTCACAACACTAACTACCGATGGTGGGATTCTAGCCCGGTGATGATCAAGGGCTACTAGATGCCCCTGGAGCTCAAGGACTTCCCCATCGGCGTTCCCAAGAGGTTTAGGGACAAACCAGGTAAATTTCTCCCCTCGCTGATATTTCTTCCTGGAGCATTTCTCGTCATATCTCATCTATGCATTTCTCTCTGAAAACTTACTTTTTCTACAACTCTTTTAATGGATTCCAACCCCTTTCTGCTTTATGACGATCAGGTCGTATGGCTCATCCAGAACCTGGATAACAGCCCAATCTCTTTGGAGGCCCCTGTGGACCCTCTGTTTGCCGCCACCTCTGGCAGCAAGAAGAGGGGATGCGTCCCTCCCTGCCCAGTCAACTTTAAAGACCCCCTCGAGGAGAAGAGACACAAGGTCTTGTTGAGCACCAACAAGACCTCGTCTAAGCCCCTTGATCTTCCTGGAACTCGCCCACCTGTCCTTCATGCACCTAAATCTCGTCCACCTCCTGTGGAGTAATTGGATTCCCTCCTCCACAAGTAAATTCTGCATCCTTCTTTGATTCTCCTTACTTTGATTTGCTTCATACTCATCTCTACCCGTCCTCATTCAACTAATTTCAACAATCATGCAGCCTCGACGCTCCCTAAGCCTCCTCCGCCGAAGAACATCCCAAGCCTTGCTGAGAAAAGCTCATCCACCAGTGGCTCGAAGCCCACCAAGGTCTAACCCCTTCTCAACAAGGAACAACCCCTTCTAGGCAACCCCCAGGTGGCGCGCAATATGGCCCTCCAACTCCACAAGCACTCCCCAGACCGTGACATTCTCTGACGTGGGTCCCAAGAGGAGTATGAGGAGGATGTGCTATTTAAGGCCCTGGATGTAAGCTCATCGAACTAATCTTCCCTTTTTCAGATTATGCTCCACGTGCAGACTATCTTCTCCTCCGACTCCCATCTCGTTGATGCCCTTGAGATTAAGCTTATGGAGACCAAGGCCAAACTGTTTGACTTTTCCTCCCAATATTAGGAAAAGGTGTGGGAGCTTGATGCCCTTGAAGAGTGCTTCACCAACGTCGAGAAGTCTAACAAAGAGCTCTTCGACAACCTCAAATTTACTCAAGGGAGATGTTTCGTCAAGAATCGTGAGGTGGAAGATGTCTCGAGATAGCTCGCCGAGCTCGAGAAAGAGAACTGGGAAGCCAAGGAACGTATTTCTTCACTGGAAATGCATATCGATAAGGGGCAGAAAATCTGCAACGAGGGGTTCAAGAATGCCAACTAGACGGTGAGGCAGTCGTCGGCGAAGTACTTCCTCCTCGCATGGGCCCAATCTTCTCTCCTTGATGAGGAGCGTATCTACGAGAAGCATGATGTTATCGATAAGCTCCTCTAGTGTGTCTGCGAGTATGATCCCCTATTTGGCTCTAATCCTTGTGAAATATGCACTCCTCTAGCACTGAAAAATGATGCTCATGCTGAGAACATTGCCCAACTTGTCGATGAGGTTGTCCCTACATTCGAGGTAATACTCGAGCATATCGAGGTCGTTCCTACAACTGAGGTGATCCTTGATCAAGCCTCCTTCCTCAACGGCAGAGACCCTCATCTTGCCCACCTTGACCACCTAGGAGCCCGCTGAAGAGAAGATCGAGGAGAAAGACTCGTTGGCTACCACTTCCACTGATGTCCCTAGCCGAAGCTCTTCTGCCTTACTTTTTTTTTCGGGCTTGTAAATTTTCAGCATAAGCCAACTTTTGAATAGCTTATCGGTTTCCTTGTACGGATGCTTTTAATTTTTGGTAGTTCATGCTTTTCCATACTTGTTGATTTCGTGCTTACCGAATCTCCTTCGTCTTCCTTTCTTTGACGAACATTTGCACCTACTGAATAATCCTCAAGACAACAAGCTTCTCTCCAAGTAAAATCTCATCAAGAAAGACCTAACCTCTTATTGACGAGACTTCCTCCAATGACTCGTTGACCATGTCACCTCTCCGGAACCAATTTCAGTTAGGAATTTTTCAAAACTCCTTTGATCTCGGCCATCTTGGGGTTCGGTTTCATCTCCTTGCTTTCGTCTCACACGAGAAACCCTAAGTCACTTGGGCTTTATAAATTCATTTCGTCATACCCTCTATGTGCACATCACAAGAAATCTTTCATTATGTCTGCCACACTTTCTGAAGTTGATTTTGGGATGGACTCGCCCTCAAATAACCCAATTCTCCTTCCTCCTCCACTAAGGCATGGTAAAGGAAAGGAACTTTCATGAATGATTATTGAGTTATCCCTTATAACGTCATCAACCAGGTAGAGTCTTGTTACTTTATCTTCTACGTCTTTTACGTCCGGACCGACTTGATTACCCGACAAGGGATCCCTGCTCACTTCATGTCGTTGTTCTCAAACTCTAATAAGCAGTAGTTTTTCGTTTCTGTAATTTTTCTTTTTCGAACTCGTCGAAAAAGTCCATAGAATGTTTTCTCGACGGCAAATAATTTTGGGCTTTGCAGAGGGCGAGCTCTTTTATTTCTAATTTTTGAGCCTTTATTCCTACAAGTACTATTAATAAAACATATATTTCCTACTTATTCCGCTGTTCATGCTCCCAATGTCTTTTCGTTGGAAACTTTCCATCAAAAAACATTTCTCGAGGATAGGAAATATCTCAAGAATCTCTTGTCGATTTTATGCAATGTCACCCTTTGGTATATTGGCCTCTTCACAGTCCATATGCCCTTGGGTTTTGGTCATATGCTGGTCAAAAATCTCTCGTTGAGCATTTACATCGATATGCTCTTAGCTTTTCGATCTTTAAGCATTTTTTGCTCTTAAGATTTTATGCTTGTTAATCCCTATTATGCCCACGGATTTTTAGGTTACACACTCATCGATAATTTCTCATCAAGCATTTAGATTGATCTGCTCTTAGATTTTCGATCTTTATGCATTTTTTGCTCTTAAGCTTTTATGCATGTTAATCCCCATTATGCCCGCGGCTTTTTGGGTCACATACTCGTCGAGAATTTACATCAATATGCTCTTAGCTTTTCGATCTTTATGTATTTTTTGCTCTTAAGTTTTTATGCATGTTAATCATCATTGTGCCCACGGATTTTTGGGTTGCAATTATTGCAATACCTTATCAACAATGTTTTGGCCTCAACGAAGACTTTAATTTAATTTTGTCTTTACCATAAGCATTTTATAATTCCAAAAATAAATTCAAAGTACATCGTAAAAATCAGAACAACTTTACTACTATGGCGTACCTCCCAAGACTCATTGGTTGTACTTCTTCTGGTAGACAGCATTCCACGGCCTAGGAAGATAATGCCCAGTGTCGACTTCTTCAAGTTTATAAGCTCCCTGACTGTAAACTTTGATTACGTGGAATGGTCCTTCTCGTAAAGCTTCGAACTTTAGTGTTCCATGAGCTCGTATGTCCTCGACCGTTCTCTTCAACATTAGCTCGCCGAGCTAAAAACTTTATGGTCAAACATTTTTATTGAAGTACCTCTCGACTTGTCTTTGGTACTCAGCGACTCGAGCAACAGCTTATTCTCGTCGTTCATCTGCCAAGTCTAACTCGATGGCCATGCGCTCGTCATTGCCACCGGAAATGTATGCCATTGTCCTTGTTGTTGGGAACATATTCTCGACTGGGATTACCGCTTTGGCTCCGTACACCAATGAGTAAGGAGTCTCCCTTGTTGTTTTCATTTGAGTTATTCTGTATGCCCACAACACCCTCAGTAGCTCCTTAGCCCATGCACCTCATTTTCACCCTGTCAAAAATAATTCGATCGGTGATTTCCGCTTGACCTTTCCCTCGAGGATAACTTCTTGACGAGAATCTCAACTTAATTCCATTTTTGTCACAGAAGTTGAAGAATGCCACATTGTTGAACTGAGTTCCATTCTCGCACATGATTTCTTGAGGTATTCCGAATCTACATACTATTTGCTTAACCACATCTTTTGAGGAAATGGTGACAAACGGCTCCGCTTCTACCCATTTCGTGAAGTAGTCTGTCGCAACAAGTACCAATTTGAGCCCTCCAGATGCTACTGGAAACGGTCCCATGATGTCAATTCCTTAAAAAAGATCATGGACCAGATTGTGTAGCGATCTCTTATGCAGGTGCATGACGTACAGGGGAATTTTTTTGACATCGAGGGCATCTTCTTACATATTACTCTAATTGTCTCGCCACTTATTGCCAAAAGTATCCTTTTGTGATTATTCTCTTTGCTAACCTCCTGCCACTAACATGACTTCCACACAATCCTCCATGGATTTCCCCCATGATGTCCTCGACTTGCCTTTGCCCCGTAAATTGCAGCAATGGCCCGCCAAAAAATTGTCGATAAAGAATATCATCGAGTAATACATACCGTGTGGCCTTCATCCTTAATTGAATCCTTATGTGCTCTGTAGCACAATCTCTACTCTAGCTCTGGCATAGTTCAAGGAACTGTCGATATCCATTTCTCATATCGGATCTTCCCATGGAACAGTGTCTATGGCTAATGGTAGGTGACACTCAATGAGAAAATCAGCCAGTGCTTGACCTTTTATCGATGTCCTCAGCTTGAACTCTATGTCGTAGTCGCTAAGCTCTATTGCTTATTTCATCATCCTCCCTGATACATCTGGCTTCTTCAAGATTCCCCGAAGTGGAAGTTCCATGTAGGCTGATGTCTGTCTCCCC
Source organism: Geum urbanum (assembly GCA_946800695.1). NCBI lineage: Eukaryota > Viridiplantae > Streptophyta > Magnoliopsida > Rosales > Rosaceae > Geum > Geum urbanum. The sequence goes on along the minus strand of OX327003.1, from coordinate 22,094,917 downwards.
TCGAAATATTGGCAAAACTTCCTCTACGCGTGCACCAAGGCTAAGATAATTTTCTGAGCGGGCGTGTACCTGGTTTCTGAGTCAATCAAGTTGTGGCTGATGAACGAGGCTAGCCATTGAAATGTTCCTTCTTCTTTGTACAACGCCGCGCTTGTGGCTATTTTCGTCACTGCCAAGTAAAGGCACATAGGTCCCCGGTCTCCTTGCAGGATGAGGAAATTTCGACTAGTTAAGTATCTTTTTAGCTCAGCTAACGCTCGATTCTGTTCTTCTCCCCAGAATTCTCGTCCCTTGGGAGTTTTCAAAGCCTTGAAGAATGGCTTGCAACGGTCAGTAATCTGAGAGATGAACCTACTCAACACGGTTATCTTGCCCGTCATGACTTGAATTTCCCTCTTGGTGCTCGGCTCTTGCATGTTGCATATAGCATCCACTTGTTTCAAATTTGGCTATATTCCTCAGAATTCACAATGTACCCCAAGAACTGTCCCGATGATACTTCTAAGATTCATTTCACCAGGTTTAGCCTCATCTCGTACTTCCTTAATATCCTAAAGACCTCATAAAGATGTTTGATGTGGTCACTTCTTCGTTTGCTTTTCACCACCATGTCGTCAATGTACGCTTCCATTGTCTTACTGAGTTGCTTCTTGAACATCATGTTGATTAATCGTTGATAAGTTACTCCCACATTCTTGAGCCCTAATGGCCTTACTTTGTAGTAGTGCAACCCTTTTTCGGACACAAAGGTGGCCTTGAGCTGATCCTCTTAAGCTAATGGTATTTGGTTATACCCCGAGTATGCATCAAGGAAAGATAGCCTTTCATAGCCGGCAGTGGCATCAACCATCTAGTCTATCTTCGATAATGGGTAACAATTCTTGTTGAGGTTGGTAAAGTCCACACGTATGAGCCATTTCCCGTTCTTCTTTTGCACGATGGCCACGTTGGATATGCAGGTTAGACATTGTGGGGGAGAAATATTTCTTTATGTCGACGAGATGGATGAGGTTCTCAGAGAACGAAGAGGCCTCAGATCGTTTGGACGAAAGGTGAACGAGAAGATTTAAAATAGGTAAAACCTCAGCGAGGAAGGAAATTGCACGACAAAAGGTCGACGAGAAAGGGTCGATAAGAAAAGGTCATGCACCAAGGGGCATGTGACAAAGTCAAAGGTCGTTGAGATATTCATGGCGTGGGACTCGGTCGTTTAGATATTCACGGCGCGGAACTCAGTCTCAGCTTGAGATTCATTTCTTGCCAAACTTACTTGCATTTACACTCTCAGCTAGAACACTTTGAGTGACTTGAGCGTCAGAGTATCTTTGTAGGTACTTCTCCCCCGCCCCACACACCCACCCACCTCATTTCGGCACGATGAAGCCAAAACTCGGGCTTGTCAAAGACATTGGATCGTTCGGTGTTCGTCTAGAATTTCTTGTTGAGGTAACTTGTCCTCGACGACATTTTTATGCTCCAACAAATGGCGCTGTCTATGGGAAACGATGGTGAAAGGACCTGACTCCGATTTAGTTGCCTAAACCGAAATCAAACCCCTTCGAAAACATGACCCTAAATTTTTTTTGCCAGAGTTTACATTGAAATACGTGAGCCAAAATTAGAACCTGCAAAAAGAATCACACTTCGAATATTCCACAAAAGCCAAACCATGGGGCTCCGTTCCCTATCCGGATTTCTCAACATCGTATATATAATAAACCATAAGGTTTACAAGAAATCCAGAAAACATTCAGGAATAAACTCAACTGAAATCAAACATAAGTATTCAGAGCGACTCTTATATACATCATATACAACCAGTAGGTCGAACAAAGAACATACTCGAACTGAAGTGTAACCTGAATTCTACTCCTCTACCGTCGACGTGCAACCCCGTAATTCAAACTATAAACTGGGCAAATGAAACCGAAAAGCAAAGGAAAGACAAATGAAATCGTTAGAGTGAGTGGATGAAAATAATAATATGCCTTTCCCAACATATACGTATATATGCGCATCAAAGCATAATGCGAGTCAATGCACGTGAAAATCCCGACCAGGTACATTTTCCCTGATCCATAAAGATGCACATAAAATCATGGGGGGTCACTCACAGACTCCTCCGCATAGTACAATCTAATCACGGGATCCCAGACCCACACGTGCTTATAAGTTTGAAAGACCTCGGGTCAGGATATCTGTCCTTCCCGGAGCATCTCGGGGATCAGCCGAGAAGCCAAAGCATCGATGCTACCTCTACCAAATCATAAATACTTTCCATGCATATACATAATCGTAAAATGCATACTTGTATGTGCATAATTGTAAATGCATACTAATACAATGCATAATCGTAAAGTATATAATCATAAATGCATAACGTAAATGTATAATCAGGACTCGCAAATCAATTGTGAAAATAAAGTGTCCACTCACATTACGAAGCTAAATCTGAGGTCCGGCGAAAGATCCCTCGCCAAACACTCGATCACGATCACCTGAATAATAGGGATACAATCAATACATATAGAACACAACATACGGAGCTAATACGTCAAGAACCCCGGGTTCTTGAAAGACGTATCGCTCAAAATATCGACGAGGATAGCAAAATTCCCAAAATACACCCAAATTACCTTCGTCCCAACTTAACACACCCAAATCAACTCAAAAACCTCACGATTACGATCGGGACGCGATAAGAAGAAAAACGATATAAAAATCTCCAAAAATCCAAAAAAGTCAACCCTCGCCAGAGCTCCACTGTTGACTGCCGCCGGTGGCGGCCGCGCGGCGCCAACGGTGACATTCCCCGGGGACCCTTACCTCAAACTCTTCCTCTCCTCAAGCCCAACTCTTTTCCTCAAAGTCACTACAGCATCCAACCACCACCGTGGCCGGAATGAACCTCGAAAACCACGGCCACCATTTATTCCGGCGAGCTCCAAACTTCACCCAATTCTAAAATTTCTTCACCCAAAAGTATCTATGGCTTAAGTGGAGAAAACCCCCCAACCCCAACGACCCCAAAACTGGCCGAAAATTGCCACTCGAATCCGATAAGTTCCAAGAACTTCACCGAGGTCAAACTCCCTCAAATCTCCACCAAATCCACTCAAACCAAGTTCAAATCAATAGGAAATCACAAGAGGAAGCTAACCATACCAAGCTTTTGGTCTGAGGTGGCTGGAATCGGAAAGTCAGTCGGTGGTCAAGATTTTCTCCGGTGAGCCACGGTCAACGCAGGTCAATGATCTTCAACGGGCAAAACTGGTCAACTCGGCCCAAATGTGACTTTTCGATAATTCCACGACTATTTCGATATTTATACTCGCGACCAAAATGATCAACGGTCCAAAATGAATCGAAACCAATCGGATAAACATAACTAAATCTAACGGCCAAAAATATTCATAACTTATTCCACGTAACTCCAAATAACCCTTTGGAAACTCGCACGAGCTCGAAATTATGTACACTACAACTCTCGTGAAGGAACTCATATCGAATTCCAAACAAAAAATCTCTTCGTGAACAAACCCGCCATATCGACCAATTACGACAAATCGCTACTAATCGTGAAACTCGAAAATCAAGCCAATTAACATACCATTTTCGGTTCGGGTTGTTACAAATCTTCCCCCCTAACAAAATTTTCGTCCTCGAAATTTACATACCTGTTAACTGAAGAGATATGGATACTGCTCACGCATGTGCTACTCGGTCTCCTAAGTAGCCTCTTCAGCTAAATGATTCCGCCATAATACCTTCACAATAGGAATAGCTCTGTGTCACAACTCCTGGACCTTCCGATCAAGAATCTGAACTGGTTCTTCCACATAGGTCAAGTCCTCCCATATAGGAAGCTGATACGGTGTCAACACAAGAGACGGATCGGAAATGTACTGTGACGACCCGAACCAGAATTAGTAGTGTAATCGGTATGATTCACGTGTTAGTGCGAAATCGCGGTTTATCGTTAAGTGTGTGATTTGCCGGTTTAGTTCGCGACTTAATTTTCGGCCGAGAATTTGAGTTGAGTCTCTTCTCGAGAGTTGTAGTGCACGTGATTTCGAGCTCGTGGGCGGTTCCGGATGATTTTTCTGATAATCGATGAATATAATATGATTATTTGAAGTTTCGGTTTAACAACGAGTTTATCTGTTTGTATCGTGTTTATCCGAATCGTAATGGTTATCCGTTTTGGACCGTCGATCGTCCCGAGGCGCGAGTATAAATATCGGAAATAATCGAAAATTTGTTGAAAACACTGTTTGGGAAGTTTGACCGTCGTTGACCGTACATTGACAGTTGACTTTCGTTGACCGGAGGAGAAAAATTAGACCGTTTGGCTTCCGTCGCCAGACCGGCTGATTCTGGTCATTTGAGGCCACGAACCTTAAAGGTAAAATGTTCTCCTCATGATTCTAAACAGTTTAGAACTTGGAATTACTTGATTTGGTTAAGATTTGAGGGAGATATTTAGATTTGAAATTTGGGAAATTTTGGCCGGAATCGGCCTCGACGGAGGGAGGTGCTCCGGTGACTTTCCGGGGTGGATCCTTGGTGGGTTTTGTTGGGTTTTGCAGGGACGAGGTGGCGCGACGGCGCCGGAATCGGCTCGGGAAGTTTTCCGGCCGGTTTGAACCACCGTGGCTTTCGAGCTGATTTCCGGCCACGGTGGTGGTTGGATGGTGGTGGTTCCTTCATTAAAGTTGTTCGCCTTGTTGAGAAGATCATTGTGGCAGCTCGGTCGCCAGGAAAACTCTCCGGTTGACGGCGCGCCACCCGCGGTAGCGGCGGTCAATGCTGGAGGTACGGTGACCCGTTGACTTTTTGGATTTTGGTGTTTTTAATGTCGTTTTTCTCATAATCGCGCCCCGATCTTCGCCTTGAGGTTTTTGCGTTGATATGGGTATCGGATTTTCAGTCGATGATTTCGAGTGGAGATTTCGGGAATTCAGTTGATTATTTTGTACAATATTTTATGTTTACGGGAACGGTTGTTTTCCGTGGTGAAGTACAGTGTTGTGAGCTATGATTTTGATCAGATATATTTTTATGACTATTCAGGGGATCGAGATTGTGCTTCGGGTGAGGGATCTTCCGCCGGGCCATGAGATTAGCGCGAGTGTGCGTTTTGCTAACCTGTGAGTGGACAATTTCTTTTCACTGATAATCGCGAGTCTTTATACACGTTTTACGAGCATGAGCATGCATACGAGATTATGTTTTATATGAGCATGTGTTATATGATTATTTCTATACCAGTATATATTACGTATATGCATTTATTTATTACATTAAACATTTGCATCGAACTATTTATGATTTGGTTTACACAGAGTACAGTCTCAGTATATGTTGTTGTATCGATACACTTGCATCCCGGATGTTTACCGGGGGATGCTGTGACCCCTGACCCGAGGCCTTTACCGGGGGGGGGGGGGGGGGGCAGACCTCTGACCTGAGGCCTTTCTGACTAGAATCACGTGTGGGTCTAGGACCTCTGACCTGAGGCCTTTCTGCTCAGTACGCTGGAGGAGTATGATTTTTCCTCATGTACTTTATTATATTTATTCATCTGGACTCGCATATGTTATTTCAACATATATCAACTGGCGAAAGACATTTGTTTTCGTCCACTCAGTCTAACAGTTTTCATGTCTTTCCCCTGGGCTTTTCGGTTTCCGTGCCCAGTTTGCAGTTCAGGTTCTGGTGTTTCACGTCGTGGTTGGAGGCTAGTTGTTCGAGCTACCTGTGTTTTCCAGTAGGTTTCTTGTTTCGCCTACTGTTGTATATATTTTATATATTTACACTAGAGGTCGCTCTGATATATTCTAATACATGTTTTATACGGTTTTTCCCGGATATATTATATATTACAGTTATGTTTACTGTTTATTGTTAATGATATGATATTGAGAAATCCGGATGGGATTGGTGCCCACGGTTTGTCTTTTGTGGCATAGGATGAAGTGTTATTTTTCGGGTGCAGGTTAAGGCAATTCCGCGTTAGTAGCGTTACTCTGCCGAAATTTTAATGATTTTTGTTAGTTCACGTTTTCAGAAGGGGTTCGATTCTGGTTTAGGCAACTAAATCAGAGTTGAGTCCTTTCATGTACTTTCGCAACATAGACACATGGAACACATCATGTACCCTAGCCATCTCAGATGGTAATACGAACCTGTACGCCACAGCACCGATCAGAAAATATAGACACAGGTACACCATGCAATCTCACAACCTCTCTCAAGTATAGCTTCACCAATCTACTCACGGGAAGCTTTCCTAGAAGTGTAAGGAAATGAGCTGACTTCGTAAGGCGATCCACCATCACCCAAATACCAGTACTACCACCAGAAGTACGAGGTAACTGATACACAAAATCCATGGTGATATGCTCCCATTTTCACACTGGAATCTTCAAAGGTTGTAGTTTACCTGTCGATTTCTGACTCATTTGCTGACAAATCAGACATCTGCTTACGTACATTGCTATTTCCCTCTTCATGTTTCACCACCAATAATGAACTTTAAGTGTCTGGAACATCTTTTTACTACCTGGATGCATAGCATATGCGGAACAATGAGCTTCATCGAGTATTTCCTTTTTCAAATCATCATTTTCGGGCACACATAATCTCCGCCTGAACATTAAAGTGCCATCACACCTCATCCGAAACTCTATTGGTACATTATTCTGAATCAAATTCTTCTTGCTCAATAGATAGGCATCTGAATCTTGAGCTTCACGAACTTGATCAAGTAACACTGGACGAACTTGGAAGCTTGCTAACAATGTTCCATCCTCATTCCAGTCCAACTCTACTCCTGTTGCTCGTAACTCCGTCAAAAGTGACACTAGCAACACGTACATGAAAGAGAGAAGCAGCATGCTTCCGACTAAGAGCATCATCAACCACGTTAGCCTTTCCTAGATGATACTCGAAAGTGCAGTCATAATCATTAATCAGCTCCATCCATCTCAGTAGATCTTGCACTGTGCTCCGTACAAGTAGTGTCTCCAACTCTTCAATGCTAACACAATGGCAGCTAACTCCAGATCATGAGTAGGATAGTTAACTTCATGAGGTTTCAATTGTCTAGAACCATATGCCACCACCTTTCCATGCTGCATCAAAACATAACCCAGACCTAACTTTGAAGCATCACTGCACACAACATACTCACGGCTATCATTTGGTAAAGTCAACACTGGTACAGTAGTCAACCTCTCATTCAAAGTCAAGTAGCTTTCCTCACAAGCATCAGATCATTCAAACTTGACTCCTTTGTTCGTTAAATGGGTAATAAATGTCGCTATATGTGAAAAGTCATATGCGAATCAACGATAGTAGCCTGCTAAGCCCAAGAAACTCCGTATCTCTGCCACGTTGGTAGGTCTTCTCCAATTCTGACTCTGCCTAACAGTACTCTGATCCACAACACCTCCAAAAGTGCCAAGCTGAGGACACTCCCTCGCAAAGTGACCCACCTGGCCACAATGGTAACAAGTAGAGGTGCCATACTGACACTGACCTGAGATATATTTGTGGTAGTTGCTGCACAATGGATATTCCCACGGTATAGCTGGTGGGCTGAAGATAGGTTGAGGATAACTCGATCCACTGGAACTCCTACTCGACTACTGCCTCTGAGCTCGACTCCTCCTTCATCTATGACTCTGCCTAACAGTGCTAGTAGGATATCTGTAAGGTCCACTACTAGAAGATGATGCTGATCCAGAAGTACTTAAACTAAGCCTATTTGAAGCACCCTGGCTAGGTCCACCGTCTTCAAAGCGACGTGTCTGAAACGACATTTGTCTCTCCCTCTCAATGTCTTCACCTCTGAGTGCAGCACAAATAAACTCATCAAAGTTATCTCGAGGCATAGTGGTCAAAGTTCCTGTGACGACCCAGAATAGAATCAGCAGTGGAATCAACTTGATCTACGAGCTTGCGTGTAGTCGCAGTTTGCCGACAGTTGTTTGAATCGCCTGATGTGTTAACGACTTAATTATTGGCCAAGAATTGGAGCCGGGTCTCTTCTCGAGAGTCGTTGAACGTGTGATTTCAAGTTCGTGGGTGGTTCCGGATCGTTATTTGGACGACCGAGGAATTAATTATGAATATTTGAAGTTAGGGTTTAAATGGTGGGTTACTTAACGACTTAATTACCGGTCGAGAATTTGGTTTCAGCTTCTTCACGGAAGTTGTTCAGAATTTAATTTCGAGCTTGTAGGAACTTCTGGAGCATTATTCTAAGTTACGAAGATTAAGTTGTGAATATTTCCGATTGTTGATTATTTAGTCGATTTATTATGTGTTGGTTTGAATGGTTGACTTTTTATCCGATTGGTCGATGTGTTTGACTTTGGGTGATAATTGAAGAATATGTAGAGACGAGTTTGTGGCCGCGAGAATTATCGGAATCGGAGTTACGACGAGAAAGTTACGCGTGTTTATAGTTCGTCGAAATGGATAATTATGAAGTTTCCTTTTTGGGAAAGTATAAATAGTGGACTTGCTCCTTTGGGAAAGTCAAAGCTGCATTGAATAGTTGACTATGTTTTGACTTGGTTGACCGATGGAGGAGGTGAGGTTCGACGGCGACTTCGGCTTGCCGGCGGCGAGTTTGCATCCGTCCACCACGGAGCTCGGCTCTGGTCCCAAAAGCTTCGTCCCGGCCACCCGGTTCCATCTCCGGCCTCCGTCGGTGGCGTGGGACGCCGTAAGTGATGAGAATTCCTGCAAGAATATGGAGATTTTTGGGTGTAATCGGGTTCAACGATTTCGGCCAAATTGAGCTAAACCATGGACTGGGTTTTGTAGCTCTCATCTCCATGATTCTAACCATGTAAGTATGGAGTTCTAATTCGATTTGTGCTTGGAGAATTTTGGATTTGAAATTTGTATGAACATTCGGTTTTTCGTGAAATTGGACAAGTTAGAGTGAGAATTGGCCTTTGTTGTAGTTGATAAAGTTGCTCAGTGGATGATTTTGCATGGAATAGGGGTTGCACCGCCGAGAAATTTTCAGATTGGTGGTGGCGCCGCCGTGGGCGGCGGTCAACGGTCAAACTTTGACTTTTTGGAGTTTTCGACAAGTTGCATGTCATTTCACTTGAAATCGCGCCCCGATCGCAGTGGGGAGGTTCGTTTTTCGAGTTGAGCATCCGAACTTACAGCGAGGGGTTCGTGATCGTTGTTTTGGCGAGAGACTTTCCGCCGGATCAAAGAAGAAATGACTAGTATCCACTACGATTCGAACGTAGATGTCATAGCTTTCCAAGAAGGTTTGCTTGATGGATCACCACTTTATGAGGAGCTTATTCGTCACCAACCAACGGACATGGACGATATCCTCGAAAAAATTGAGAGAGAAATACGACTCAAGCGCCTGAAGTATTCTCGGCGAGGAAGGATGGCAGCTCCAACATAATGGAGCTCATTAAACAAGGTAAGCTCCAACAATACAAGCCGGGAGAAAAAGAAGGTGAACAAAAAACTGTCGATGAGGAACCTCCGGTTAGAGAGATCGTCGCTGTCCAGGGAGGACCCTCAACCATATAGAAAGAAAAGATGTGGTTGAGAAGTGAGAATAGGCAGACCGAGAAGATATTGAGGATATGCAATGTAGAATAGGCAGCCGTGAAGGCAGAGGACGTGCGGGAAGGACCCATCTTCAGATTTTTTAGAAAGAACGGAGTTGGGATACAATTCCCGCACAAGGATGCCCTGTCATCTCGATGAGGATTAGTAACTTTTTGGTACGTCAAGTCCTTGTTGGTGCCGGGAGCAGTGTGGATGTCATTTAATTCAAGGCATTTTAAAAGCTTAAAATTGACCCGAAGAAGGTAAAAAGGAGCAAATCACACATTCTGGCCTTCGACGGGACCGAGTCGTGGCCTTATGGAGAGGTGACATTGCCGGTCATGACGGTGGGAAAAATGATCGACGCACCTTCGTCGTGATTGACAAGCATTCATCTTACAACATCATGCTAGGCTGAGGATGGCTACATATGATAGACGCCAAAGCCTCGGTGATGTTTGCTTGATGGATTGCCACTTTATGAGGAGCTTATTCATCACCAACCAACGGACATGGACGATATCCTCGAAAAAATTGAGGGAGAAATACGACTCAAGCGCCTGAAGTATTCTCGGCGAGGAAGGATGGCAGCCAACGTCGAGAACAAAATAGAACCAGAAAATTCGGCGGGGAAAGAGAAGACAAAAGCCATCCATGCTGGGGATAAGGATAGCATCCGAAGGCACTAGAGAAAACATGAGAACAAAAACACGAAGGATGAACCATGGTTCACACGGGCCCATGCCTTCATCTACCGAACAAACGAGGCAGAAGGCATCTTTAAGGACCCTGCACGTCAACCGGAGTCCCCCAACCTCTTCAAACAGAGAACATATTGCATATACTATAAGACGAAAGGACATAACATCAATAGCTACGAAGTGATCAAGCCTAACATAATGGAGCTCATTAAACAAGGTAAGCTCCAACAATACAAGCCCGGAGAAAAAGAAGGTGAACAAAAAACTGTCGATGAGGAACCTCCTGTTAGAGAGATCGTAGCTGTCCAGGGAGGACCCTCAACCATATAGAAAGAAAAGATGTGGTTGAGAAGTGAGAATAGGCAGACCGAAAAAATAAGGAGGATATGCAATGTAGAATGGGCAGCCGTAAAGGCAGAGGACGTGCGGGAAGGACCCATCTTCAGATTTTCGAGAAAGAACGGAGGTGGGATACAATTCCCGCATAAGGATGCCCTGTCATCTCGATGAGGATTAGTAACTTTTTGGTAGGTCAAGTCCTTCTTGGCGCCGGGAGCAGTGTGGATGTCATTTAGTTCAAGGTATTTTAAAAGCTTAAAATTGACCCGAATAAGGTAAAAAGGAGCAAATCACACATTCTGGCCTTCGACGGGACCGAGTTGTGGCCTTATGGAGAGGTGACATTGCCGGTCATGACGGTGGGAAAAATGATCGACGCACCTTCGTCGTGATTGACAAGCATTCATCTTACAACATCATGCTAGGCTGAGGATGGCTACATATGATAGACACCAAAGCCTCGGTGAGGTTACCAAGTAATAAAATTTATCTCTACGGATCACAAAAAGGTCATATCCATTCGGGCAGATCAACCACAAGCAAAGAAGTTATACACGATGAAGATAAAGAAGATGTTCGTCGACCAAAGGAATGATGGAGGAAGTTCGTCGAGGTTATAGCAATCATAGAAAGGCTGGGGGGCATAAGCCATGTTAGCCGAAGTGAAGCGGCAGACACCAGTCATGATGGAGTCCACGAGAGAAATATTCCTTGACGAAAGAAGGAAGAAACTAGTATTTATCGGCGAGTTTCTATCCCGTGAACAAACACGGTCATTGATATATTTCTTAAAATTAAAACAAGACATGTTCGCGTGGACTCATAAAGACATGTTGGGCATTAATCCAAGGATCACATGCCATAAGCTAAACATTGATCCAAGCTTTACGCCGTATTATCAAAAGACGAGGAGTCACGCCCCTGAGAAAAACAAGATCATCAGCGACGAGATCAACCATTTACTCGATGTGGGTTTCATAAGGAAGGTGTGGTGTCCTACATAGATCTCTAACGTGGTCGTAGTGCAGAAGAAGAATGAAAAATGGCGTGTGTGCATGGAGTTCACCAATCTCAACAAGGCATGTCCCAAGGACTACTATCCACTACCGAAAATAGACCAGATGGTTGATGCCACCACCGGCTACGAAAGCTCTCGTTCCTTGATGCGTACTTAGGGTATAAACAAATACCACTAGCCCAAGAGGATCAGCTCAAGACGACATTCGTATCTGAAAGAGGATTGTATTGCTACAAAGTAATGTCGTTTGGGCTCAGAAACGCGGGAGCAACTTATCAATGAGTGACCAACATGATGTTCAAAGGGAAGCTCGGCAAGACAATCGAGGCATACACTGACGATATGGTGGTGAAAAGCAAGCAAATAAGTGACCATGTCAAGCATCTCAATGAGATTTTTGGGATACTAAGGAAGTATGGGATCAGATTAAACCCAACAAAATACATCTTTAGGTTATCCTCGGGATAATTTTTGGGATACATCATGAATCAACAAGGAATAGAGCCCATCTCTGAAGCAAGTGGAGGTTATATGCAGCATACAGGAGCCGAATACCAAGAGGGGCATCCAAGTTTTGACAGGGAGAATAGCCGCATTAAGTAGGTTCATCTCCCGAATGACTAATCGCTGTAAGCTATTTTTCAAAGCTTTGAAAACCTCTAAGGGTCAGGAATTTTAGGGAGAAGAATAAAGATATGCTTTTTCCGAGATAAAGAAGTACATCGCTAGTCGAAATTTCCTCATCGTACCAAGAGACATGGAGCCTCTATGCCTATACTTGGCGGTAACAAAGATCGCTACGAGTGTGGCAATGTTTTAGGAAGAAGGAACGTTCCAATGGTTGGTATGGTTCGTCAGCCATAGTCTGATCAACGTGGAAACCCAATACACGTTCACCGAGAAAATCATCTTGGCCTTGGTGCATGTGAAGAGGAAGCTTCGCCAATATTTCGAGGGGAGGTAGATATCAGTTTATACAGACCTCCCACTTCGAGGAATCATGACAAAGCCCGATGCATCAGGGAGGATGATGAAATGGGCAATAGAGCTCAGCGAGTACGACATAGAGTTCAAACCGAGGACATCGATAAAAGGTCAAGCATTAGATGATTTTCCTGTCAAGTGTCATCTACCATTGGCCATAGACAAAGCCTCATGGGAAGACCCAATATGGGAAATGGATATTAACGGTTCGTCAAACTATGCTCGGGCCGGAGTCGAGATCATCATAAGGAGCACAGAGGGGGTTCTATCTCGATTGTGCTATGAAATTAGAGTTCCCCGCGTCAAACAACGTCGCCGAGTACAAAGCACTTGAGAATGAAGGTCGTACGCTATGTATTACTCAACGAGATACTTTATCGAAAATCTTTCGGCGGGCCATTGTTGCGATGTATAGGACCAAGGCAAGCTGAGAATATCATGGAGAAAATCCATGGAGGATTGTATGGGAGCCATGTTGGCGGAAGAAGCTTGACGAAAAGAATAATCACACAAGGATACTTTTGGCCATACATGGTGAGGCAATCAGAGCAGTATGTAAGGAAATGTCCTTAATGTCAAAAGCATGCGCCTGTAAGCCATGCACCTACACAAGAACTCGTCATCCAATCCGGTCCATAGCCTTTTTCTCGTTGGGGAATGAATATCGTGGGACCATTCTTGGTAGCATCCAGATGGCTCAAATTGGTACTCGTCGTGACAGACTACTTCACAAAATGGGTGGAAGCAAAGCCATTCCTCGCCATTTCTTCAAAGGATGTGATCAACTTTGTTTGGAAGCAAATAATATGAAGATTCAGAGTACCTCAAGAAATTGTGGGCGACAAAGGAACTCAGTCGAAAAATGTGGCATTCTGTAACTTCTGCGACAAGTATGGGATTAAGTTGAGGTTCACATCAAGAATTTATCCTAGATGAAACATTAAAGAAGAAATCACCAATCAAATCATTTTCGATGGGGTGAAAAAGAAGTTAGAAAGAAAACATGGTGCATGGGCTAACGAGTTACCAAGGGCGTTGTGGGCGTACAAAACAACTCAAAGGAAGACAATGAAAGAGACTCCCTACTTGTTGGTATACAGAGTCGAAGCAGTAATCCCCGTTGAGAATATGTTTCAAACAACAAGAATAATGGCATACATTACCGGGGGCAACAATGAGCGCATGGCCGCCGAGTTGGATCTAGCAGAAGAACGACGGGAAGAATCTGTTGCTCGAGTGGCCGAATATCAAAGGAAAGTGGAGAAGTACTTTAATAAAGATGTTCGACCACGAAGTTTTCAGCTCGACGAGCTAGTGTTAAAAAGAACAGTCGAGGATATACGAGCACACGGATCAACAAAGTTTGAAGCCACTTGAGAAGGACCGTTTCGTGTGATAGTTGTATATAGTCAAGGAGCTTATAAGGTCGAAGAAGTGGGCACGGGGAATTATCTCCCAAGACCGTGGAATGCTGTTTATCTGAAGAAATACTACCAGTGAACCAGGGGAGGTACGCCAGAACAATAAAATCGTCTTCCAATTTCAATGACGTGCTTTGAATTTATTTCTAGATATTGTAAAATGCTTGTGGCAAAGAAAAAATGAAATAAGTAAAGACGTCATTGAGGCAAAAACTTGTTGATTTTGCATTACTTGACCCAAAAGCCTCGGGTATAATGGGATTATTAGGCATAAAAGCTTTAGAGCAAAAAATGCATAAAGGTCGAAAAGCTAAGAGCATATCGACGAAAACACTCGATGAGAAATGCTCAACGAGCACGAGACCCAAAAATCCTCGAGCATAATGGCGATAAAGATTGAAAAGCTAAGAGCATAACGATGTAAATACTCGACGAGGAGTTCTCGACGAGTATGTGACCCAAAAAGCCTCGGGCATAATGAGGAAAGAGATCAAAAAGCTAAAAGCATATCGATGTGGATGTTCAACGAGGATTTCTAGATGAGCATATGACCCAAGAAGCCTCGGGCATAATGGGATTATTGGCATAAAAAGCTTCAGAGAAAGAAATGCATAAAGATCGAAAAGCTGAAGAAGCATATCAATGTAAATGGTCGACGAAATAATTTTTCAATGAGCATATGACCCAAAAGATTTAGGTAATATAGGGATAAACTGGCATAAGCTTAAGAGAAAAAAGGCATAGAGGTTGAAAAGTTCAGAGCATATCGACATGGCCAATATACCAAAGGGTAAAATTAATTGCAAACGAGAAGTTTCTTGATGAGATATTTTCTGTCCTCGAGAAATGTCTTTCGATGGAAAGTTTCCAATGATAAGACATTGGGTCATGTACAGGGGAATAAGCAGGGAATATATGTTTTTATTAACAATGCTTACAGAAATTAAGGCTAAAAAATTTGAAATAAAAGAGCTTGCCCTCTGCGAAGCCCAAAGTTATTTGTCGTCGAGAAATCATTCGATGAAATTCTTTCGACGAGTTCGATAAAACAAAGTTATAGAAACAAGAACCTACTGCGCATTAGAATTGGAGATCCCTTGTCTGGTGATCAAGTCACTCTGGTAGCTGCTGGCACCGAAAATTATCTCAATATCATATGCGATGCTTACTTCAGTTTTGTGATGGTTGGCATCATTACAAAGATGCCTGATGGTATCCTCGGAGTATGTGAGCTCACCACACAGGTGGTTGTCAACACCTTCCAGGGAATCGATCTCGAAACATGCACCTTCCAACTCGTACTTGAGGTGACTAAAAGTGAGTAAGTGACTAGATTGGGGAGAGTTAGGGGCAACACTGTAACGACCCGATCCGGAAATGGTATGTTAATTGGCTTGATTTGCACATTTCATGATTTGTCGCAGTTAGTTGTAATTGATTGATCTGGCGGCTTTGTTCACAACTTAATTAACGGACACGAATTTGGTTTGAGTTCCTTTGCAGAAATTGTAAAGGATTTGGTTTCGAGTTTGTAGGAGGTTTCGGAGGATTTTTCGGATAAGCGGAGAATATAAAATGAATATTTAAAATTATCGTCGAGTTAGTCGTACTTATCCGTTTGGGTTTGAGTTCTCCGAATCGTGAATTTGGTCGATTCACGACGTATAAATAGAGGAATAGTCGTAAAAGTTGTCGAAAAGTTGCATTTGGGCTGTTGATTAGCGTTGACCGAGCCAGACCCGAGTTGGCCAAATCAACCGAGTTGACCCGTTGAGTTCACCGAGTCGCCGTCGAGTTTCATGCCGGAATACGGCACGATTGCCATAGATTGAGGTAGGGATTTGAAGCTCTTCCCATGGGATATTGATTGATGTATATATTATGATGTTTTGAGGTGGTTTGAGTGGTTGATTTTGGAGGAGAAATTGACAGAATCGGGGTAAATGGGGGGAGGTTTTCTGGCAGTTTTCCGATGGGGTTTTCCGGCAGAATCAGTTGGGTTTGATTTGGTGATGAAACCCCTTGAGTTTGGGAGGACGAGGTGGCCTCACGGTGGTGAATTTCACCGAAAAAGTTTTCCGGTCGGTTTGGGATTTCATGGTTTTCGAGGTAATTTTCGGCCACGGTGGTGGTTGGATGGTGGTGGCCCTTTGGGGAAAGAGGTTGGGCTTAAGGAGAGGAAGGTTTTGGGGTCTTGGTCATCGGAGAATGTCACCATTGACGCGGCGGCGGCGGCGGTCAACGGCGGAGCTCCGGCGAGGGTTGACTTTTTGAATTTTGGAATTTTTATACCGTTTTGCTCGTAATCGCGTCCCAGTCGTAGTCTTGAGGTTTTTGAGCTGAATTGAGTATTCTATTTTCAGATGAGGGTTTATTGGGTATATTTTGAGAATTTTGTTATCCTTGTCGATATTCCAAACGATACTTCTTTCAAGAACGCGGGGTTCTCGGCGTATTAGCTCCGGATGTTGTGTTGCAACATATATTGATTGTATCCCTGTTATTCAAGTGATTGGAATCGAGTGTTTGGCGAGGGATCTTCCGCCAGACCTCAGAGATAGCTCAGTACTGTGAGTGGACATTTTATTTTCATAGTTGAATTGTGAGTCTTGATTTATGCATTTTATGAATGTATATTTATAATTATGCATTTACGTATGCAGTTACAATTATGCACATATAAGTATACATTTTATAATTATGCATTTTACCATTATGCATGTGCATGGAAAAGATTTATGATTTGGTTTACACAGAGTACAGTCTCGGATATTGAGGTATGCATCGATGCTTTGACTTCTCGGTTGATCCCTGAGATGCTCCGGGGGGGGGGGGGGGACAGATATCCTAACCCGAGGTCTTTCAGGCTTATTAATCACGAGGGGTTCTATGATCCTGTGATTAGACTGTACTATGCGGAAGAGTCCATGAGTGACCCCGGAGGATTTTACGTGCATATTTGTGGATTAGGGAAAATGTACCTGGTCGGGATTTTCATATGCATTGACTCGTTTTATGCTTTTATGAGCATATATTTGGGAAAGACATATCATTATTTTCGTCCACTCACTCTAACGATTTTATATGTCTTCACTTGGGCTTTTCGGTTTCCTTTGCCCAGTTTGCAGTTTAGGTTCCAGTGTTGCACGTCATTAGTGGAAGCATAGAGTTCAGATCACACTTCAGTTTCTGTAGGTGTCTTGTTTGACCTACCTGATGTAAATTATGTATATAGGCGTGACTCTGAATACTTATGTTTTTTTTTCAGTTGAGTTTACTCCTGAATGTTTCTTGATTTCTTGTAAACCTTTGG
The DNA here is from genome assembly GCA_946800695.1 of Geum urbanum. Taxonomy (NCBI): domain Eukaryota; kingdom Viridiplantae; phylum Streptophyta; class Magnoliopsida; order Rosales; family Rosaceae; genus Geum; species Geum urbanum. Next base: position 22,077,541 of record OX327003.1, on the reverse strand, counting down.
TTTATTATATTTATGTTGTTGAGAAATCTGGATGGGGAACCGAGCCCCACGTTTGGCTTTTGTGGAATATTTGAAGTGTGTTTTCTTTGCAGGTTCTAATAATGGTTCACATACTTCTAAGTAAACTCTGGCAAATTTTTTTTTTTAAGGTCATGTTTTCGAAGGGGTTTGATTTCGGTTTAGGCAACTAAATCGGAGTCGGGTCCTTTCAAGCACGGCCGTGGCCTACGAAGTTTTGGCTTGTTCGTGAATCGAACTCCCAATCTTGAGGGCAAGAGCAATAATTTGTTTGAGGAAGGACATGAGTCGGAGGTTGAGGTCTTTGATTTTTCAACTTTGACGAACGGCGGGAAAATTGTCAACCCTAGATCGTGGAGAGGAGAGCAAAGGAAAAAACAACGTGCTATAGATTACGGACACGAACTTCCAGGGAAGTCTTTTGATCTGTACCTTCGTTGCAATATGCATGACATTCAGAACTAGTAATTATCCCAAAGGGAGAAGATGAGCCATGAAACCTAGGAATGATCTACATGTTAGCATAAGCGTGCATGGAAAGGTAAAAGATGTAGAGGACAAAGTACAAGATGTTACTTGGTTGATGACTGCTTATTGGATAGTTCAATGGTCATTCGTGAAAGTTCATTTTCTTTACCATGCCTCGAAGGAGGAGGAAGGAGAATAGAGCCATTCAAGAGCGAGTTCATCACGAATCAACTTCCGAAAGTGTGATAGACATAATGGAGGATTTCTTTTGGGATGCGCACATTAAAGGTGTAGCAAAATGGGTTTATAAAGCATAAGTGATGTAGGGTTCCTCATGTAAGACGCAAGGAAGAAGATAAGATGGAGCCCCAAAAGAGACCGAGATTAAAGGAGTTTTTCAAAAAATTCCCAACTAAAATTTCTTTCGAAGTGGAGACGTGGTCAACGAGTCGTTGGGCAAATCTCGTCAACATGAGCCCAAGTCTTTCTCAATGAATTTGTACTCAGAGAGAAGTTGTTCAAAAACCATACACAGGTACAAGTGTTCATCGAGGAATGGAAGAGGAAGAAGATGTGGCAAGCATGGAATCAACGAGTATGGAAAGCATGAAATAAGATAAATAAAGCCTCCATACAAAAGCGCAACCGAAAAGCTGTGCAAAAGTTGGCTTATACCGAAAAATTACAAACCGAAAGGTAAGAGGAAATGTAGAAAAAGCTTTCAACTTGGGACATCGGTGGAGGTGGTGGCCGTTGAGTTTTGTTCCTTGATTTTCTCCTCGACGGGCTCCTTAGTGCTCAAGGTGGTCTCGACGGGGGCTTGTGCTATTGAGGAAGGAGGTTCGGCGTGCTTGGAGATCTATAGTATATATGATTAATTAATTATTAGTTAAAAAATTATATAATATGATCATTATTAACTTACGCAGAAATATGGCCAACAGTTTGATACAATTGGTGAATAGAAGTGATGTGCGGTATATGGAGGAAATCAAAGAGTTTGTATTCTTGGCACTGGAACATGGTCAGGGAAAGAAGCGTTACAGGTGTCTGTGCAGAAAATGTCTTAACCATCAGTTTGTAGAGGTTAATATTATGTCTCAATACCAGTATAACCACGGTATGATGTGGAGTTACACTACGTGGAGTGAGCACGGTGAAGTAGTAGACTTCATCTCAGGACTAGACTTCAGCTCAGGGTACAATTACCACGGTGCCTCATCCAGCGGTAATGTTGCTCCTTCTTAGAACCCCACTGTGGATTGGTCCATGATGTTTTTTCTGGGAATTAGTCATGGTGGACACCAACACAAAGATGGAGGTTACGATACCACTCATGATGACACAGTCCCCTCTGCTAGCTTGGCTAGTGACACTACTGAGATAGATAAGTACAACAAGAGGCTTTTCAAAACCCAGACTCCGGTATACCTTGGATGTCCAGAGAATGTGTTGCGATATATAATGGAGAAAATTCAGATAAAAGTGAAGAACAAAATTTCAAACTGTGCTGAAAGGACCCGATCTCGACTTAGTTGCCTAAACTAGAATTAGGCCCTAAGGCCAACAAAATCTACAAAAATTCTGCTAGAATTTCCTCTAAAATTCAAGAAACCTAAAACCTACAAAGAAACCACACTTCTAAAATGGTCCACAAAAACAAATCGTGGGCATCAAATCCCATCCGGATTTTTTTGAAATCAACCAAATACTGAATTTATTAGAAATATATGATGTTTCTAGAAGGTTATAAGAAATCCGAAGACTAAATGGGAAAATACAAAATAAAGTGAAGTAATCTGTATATATTATTTAGAGGGACTTCTAATTTACCTAATACAAGATGAGTACAGTAACACGAACCCACAAGATGAGTACAGTAACATGAACTCTACGCCTCCGTCGATGATGTGTTACCTCAGGACAAAAACTGCAAACTGGGCAAAAGAAACTGAAATGCCCAGAGAAAAGTATATAAAAATAATAAAACTATTAGAGTGAGTGGACGAAAATAATTTTTCACTTTAAATAGCCGTTGTTTGGCCGGAAAATGGCCTGAAATCTCACGACGCAAAAATCACCAGAATCAGGTTCCAGCCAAATTTGACATCGTCATTGCTCCTTGGTCCTCCAAACCATAGGGGTTCGACCCCTTGGGTGAAACCCAACCATTTTCAGCCCTCTATGTCGCCAGAAAACTGCTGGAGCACCGCCGTCGGTTTAACCGAAAAACTGATGAGTAAATCGATTCGATTCAAATCCAAAATCAACCCAAAAATTAACAACATCTATATGAAACGAAATATGGAAGAAAAAGCTTCAAAACCATACCAAGAACGCTGGCAATGGTGGCGTTTTATGGCGGGTCAAAAATCGGGTTAGGTTGGGGTAGTCTCGGGTGGTCGCCTGAAGATGGGTCAACCAGAATTTCTGATTTTTCTGATTTAATTTCAAAAAATGCATCAATTGATACCCCTAAACTCATGATCAGATCAACGGTCCAGATTTGATCTGATCAGGAACTAATGGTCCAAATCAAACCAACTAAATTTTTTTTTAATAATATCCTCCCACAGACTTCCAAAAATTATTAAAAATAGATCGCTTATCTGAAAAATTCTCCAAAAATTCCTATGAGCTCGAAATAAAATAGTCTACAAATTTCATGAAGAAAATAAAATTTAATTCTTGCTCGGTGAAAAAGTCTTTAAAAAAATCACACGGTACTATTAATTCACGATAAACCTAATTCGTGCCGATTTGTGCGTAATTTTGGTTCGGGTCGTTACAACTTACCTCCCAAACAAAATTTTTGTCCTTAAAAATTACATATGTTGTTTGGTTTCCCACATGGCTTCTTCAATTGCTTGGTTTCTCCACAAGACTTTCACCAGTGGAATAGTTTTGTTGCGTAGCTCCAGCTCTCACCGATCAAGAATCTGAACTGGCTCCTCCACATACGATAGGTCTTCACGTATCGAAAGTTGATAATGTGTAAGAACATTAGATGGATCAGAAATATGTTTCCGCAACATATACATATGGAACACATCGTGCACCCCGGCCAGCTCAGAAGGTAGTGCCAACTTATACGTCACCACACCCACTGGTCCAATAATCTCATATGGACCGATATAATAGGCGGAGTTTGCCACATTTCTTGAAATGCACAACACATTTTCAAGGAGATAATTTCAAAAACACCCAATCACCAACCTCAAACTCGAGATCCTTTCTCTTTACACCAGTATAACTCTTTTGTTGGTCTTGTACAACTTTCAATCTATGTCGAATGATTTGAATGTCCTCTGCGATGTCTTTCACTATGTACCCTGGCCTGATAATTGTTGTTATAAGAAAATTCTTTCAGATGAAGCTGTTGATCCCAATTTCCGTTGAATTGCAGAACACAGGCGTGTAACATATCTTCCAAAGTCTGGATGGTTCTCTCTGATTGACTATCAGTCTGAGGGTGGAAGGTTGTACTTAAATATAATTTGGTCCCCAATGCCCTTTGTAAAGCTCGCCAAAATTCTGACATGAATTCAGAATACCGACCAGAAACTATAGACACAGGCACTCTGTGCAACCTCACAATTTCAGCCATATATAACTTTGCTAATTTACTCACAGAGTGTTTTCCTGGAAGAGATAGGAAATGAGCTAATTTCGTAAGGCAGTTAACAATTATCCAAACACTAGTTTTACCATTGGATGTACAAGGTAACTGATATACAAAGTCCATGGTAATGTGCACCCACTTCCAAATTGGAATCTTTAATGGTTGAAGTTTTTCAATAGGTTTTGTCGCTCTGTCTTCACTTGTAGACAAATAAGGCACTTGCTCACATAGATTCCTATTTCTCTCTTCATGTTATCCCACAAGTAATAAGCATTAAATGTACGAAACTTTTTTTTACTAGTCGAAGCATGGCATAGGCTGAACAATGAGCTTCATCCAGAATTTCTTTCTTTAGTTCATTATTCCTTGGAACAGATATTCTTCCTCTGAAGATTAAGGTACCGTCATTCCTTATTCAAAACTCTATTGGTCCGCCATTCTGAATCATATTCTTTTTACTCAACAAATAGGAATCCGCATCCTGGGTCTCTCGCACCTTGTCAAACAACACTGGTCAGACTTGAAAACTGACAAATAGTGCTCCATCATCTCTCCATTCCAGTTCTGCTCCCGTAGCTTGCAACTCAACTAAAAGTGATACTCTTGCGACATGTACATGAAATAGAGAGGCTCCAAATTTCCTACTAAGAGCATCAACAATGACATTGACTTTTCCTGGATGGTACACAAAAGTACATTCATAATCGTTAATTAACTCCATCCATCTTCGCTATCTCATGTTCAGATCTAGTTGAGTACATAGGTAAGTAAGATTCTTTTGATCAGTGTAAATCTTACACTGCACTCCATATAACTAGTATCTCCAACTCTTCAGTGCCAACACAATGGTAGCCAGCTCAAGATCATGTGTTGGATAATTAACTTTGTGGGGCTTCAATTGTCTGGAACCATATGCAACAACTTTGCCATGCTGCATCAAACCACAAACTAAACCCAATTTCGAAGTGTCACTGTAAATGACATATTCCCCACTTTCGTCAGGTAATGTCAACATTGGTGTCATTGTCAATCTTTCCTTTAATGTTAAATAACTTTCTTCACAAGCATCAAACCACTCAAAATGACCCCATTCTTCGTCAATCGGGTAAGCGGAGTCGTAATCCGCAAAAAATTTTATACAAAATGGTGATAGTAACCCGCTAAACCCAAGCAACTTCTTATCTAAGTTACATTTGTAGGTCTACTCAAATTCAACACCTCCTCAATTTTATCTGGATCAACACTAACTCCCTCTACTGAAATCACATGACCCAAAAATTTCACACTATCAAACCAAAATTCGCATTTGCTAAACTTTGTATACAACTAAGAATTTTGCAAAGTTTGCAAAATAGCACTTAGATGTTTCTTATGTTGCTTCGCATCCTTGGAATATATTAAGATGTCATTGATAAATACAATGACACACTTATCCAAGTATTGCCTGAAGACTCGATTCATGAGGTCCATAAAAGTGGTTGGGGCATTTGTTAAGACAAAAGGCATGACAAGAAACTCATAATGCCCATAGCGTAATCGAAAGGCTATTATAGAAACATCTAATTCTCTAATCTGAAGCTGATGGTATTCTGACCTGAGATCAATCTGTGAGAAAACTGTATAATTCTTTGTATTAAGTTCAAGACTAAAGATACTCCCAAAGTGCGAAAAGATATGTAGTGTATGAGTTTACGTCGTCCCTTGTGGTTAAAGAGGGATAAAGGAGAAGTGTACAATAAGATGCCAGATGCACTTTATACAGTGAAGCCGACACTAAGGGGTTCTATATTCAACTGGTTTAAAAGTGTTCGTTATTCGTCTACTTATGTAGCGAATATATTTGGAGCAGTCGACTTTGAGCAACACAAGTTCATTGGTCTAAAGACTCATGACTATCACGTTATGCTGCAACGTCTGATTCCAGTGGTAATTCGACCTTATTTGCCTAATGACGTCGTCAAACTAATAGTAGCATTTTGTAGATGGTGACAGATGTTACGCACTAGAGAGTTGAAGAAATCAGATGTGGTCAAAACTATAATACGAAATTGTACACATCCTTTGCAAATTGGAGAGGATTTTTTCCTCTGCTTTTTTTGACATCATGATTCACCTCATGATCTACCTACTTGAACATGTGCTGCTTTCTGGTCCCATCCACTACACTTGGATGTGTCATCAAGAAAGGTACGTACAATTATTTATAACGGTTTTTCATCATTTACATATCTTCTTGTGTTTATACTTTTCGTCAAATAATTAATTGTATGATTTTGCAGACAACTCGGACAGTATAATGGATTCGTCAAAAATAAATTTTTCTCGGATGGAATCATAGCAGAGACATACCTAATACATAAGTGTGTTACCTACTGCAACAGGTACCTCAAGGATCTAGTCCAGACCACCGCCTCTAATCCAAATGCCCGCAACAGTCTTTCAGTCATCACAGATGTTGTATGACCATTTAGAGGAGTATTACAGGAAAGATTAACTAAAGAAGAATTTGTCGAAGCACATTGGATTGTGTTGCTAGACTGTGACAAGGTGGACCCGCACATGAAGAACTACAGGGAGATTATTCAAGTAGCCAACCGGAAAAGTGTCATAGCTGGGTTAAAAAGGTGCTTAAGAAGAAGTTCCTTGATGATTTCCTCCAATGGTTACGTATACTTAATTAATTTAAGCCATGCATGCATATAGGTATGTTATTAATTTGTTTTTTGAAATTGAGACATCCGGATGGGAATAAGTGCACACGGTAAATTCGAATGACTTATGATGTTTGCTTATTCGAAGTGTTTTTCCTTAGTTTGTGCATGTAGGTTTCTGGTTTCCTTTATTTTTGGGGAAAACTGTGTCAAATTTTTGGTAGAAATTATATACACATTCATATATTTTCTTCATACTTTTGCAGATGATTGATCTACAAAAATTCAGTAACCACGAGGGGTGGTGATACTGGGAAAAACACTTGTTGACCCATAAGCCGGTTCAACACTATATTTTCTCTGAATGTTTTGTCAACGTTGTAAAGTTTCATTCATTGGCTCGAGATAAAGGAAGAAGAACACAAAATAATGGGACCACGGTTGGGGAAGGCATTGATGTCTATTACGGGGTACTTAGGTGACGAAAAAATCCACTTAGGCGACGAAACTGCTTCGTCGTTTAAGTGTTTTTTTTGGTAGTGTCTTCCATCACCGACCACTGTCGCCAATCCTCCACCACTGATTGTTGCCACAAATCGCCAAAGAATTAGCAAACTCCCTGCAAGTATCTTCTCCCAAATTTCTCACAATTAGGGTCATACAGAGCATAACAACAATTGAGGTAAATTTTCTAACATCCTCGATTTAGAGATTGGGCTGAAAAACTCAATTTAGAGTTTGGATTTCATCACCTCTTTAGTCAAAAAGTTTGATTAGTGACGGTCCTGGGGGAATCACGGTTATAAGTGAATATTACAGTTTGTGAATATCGAGGTATATTGAAAAAAAAATAATAATTGATATCGATTATTGATTTTGGTTATCACAATTTCTGGGTGTGGTATGAAGCCATCATTTATCGAGTATCTATTTTTGTGACCATACATCTTGGATCTCATTATTATTTCCTAAACATGATTATAGTGATCGTGGTTTTCGATCGTTACTAATAATCTCCTTTGTCTATTTTGTAGATGACAACGTCAACTGAGCCAGCCATGTGAGTATTTGACATCCTTGATGCCAATGGAAAATAGTATCATCGCTGGGTTTCCGATATAGAGAATTTTTTCATCGGAAAGGATTTCACTAGCACCATCCACTCACCAACTGGTGTGAATATAGTTTCACTGACTCCAGCAGTTAAAGCTCAAGCCATCATGTTTTTGAGGTGTCATATTCACCTACTACTTAAGAAGTAGTACTTCAAAAAGATTGATCCCAAGGATTTATGGGATGTTCTGAAGCATCGCTTCAACAATGTGCATGATGCATGACTTTCTGAGTGTAAAGAAAAATGGGAGACAATACGTCTTCTAGATTAACCTAAGGTGGATGCATACAACCAAGCTATGTTAAAGCTACAATCTGAGCTGAGTTTCTACGAGGTTGACAAGAGTGATCAGGGCATGATCGAGAAGTCTTTGAACATCTTCCATGAGTATTTTTGCTTATCAGTACCGACTTGGGTAGGAGCAAGGAAGAATTACAACATTCAGTGATTTCATTAATATCCTAGCAAAAAAGGAAAGACATCATGAGATAATTCTCAACAACAACTCTAGGCTCGCTCAGACCAAGAAAACACCTGAGATTTACAACACTTGAGGGAAGACATGAAAAGAAAATAAGAACAGTCGTTCTAAGCCTTACAACAATGGTGGAAGATGAGGATGTGGCAGAGGTCATGGTAGAGGCTAAAGTCAAAATTTTACTTGGCACCGCTTGGAAACTGACCATAATAACTCCAACGAGAACCAGTTAGATTCTAGGAATGATAGCAATTTTTAACACTCTACTCCGTCTGGAAATTACACTTGTTTTAAGTGTGGATATACTAAGCATATGCACATACAATGTCGTGCAAGTAAAGAAATCCAAAATATCTACGAGCGGCACAAGCAATACTTGGCACAAGAGGCTAATTTTTCTGGGGGAGATCATGATATGAAAGAAGATTATAATGTCAATCTCATTGTAGCAGATGACGAGAAGGAGAACTTTGAGACTCTGAATTTTTAGTAGTCTGTGTACTAGACTGTTATCTCTTCTATGTAATCAAGTTTAGTTTTTGTTTGGCTTGTTTTACTCATGTTTTTTAGACTTTGTTTTTGGTTATTGTGGAATACGACATCTTTGATGTAGTTGGAGTTAGCAAGCAACACAATTTTCTCTATTTATGGTGAAAGTGTTGAGAATTTTATTTTTACTTCATAATGCATGAATGGTTCGATATATATAATATCCCATGCCAATATGACACTGAAAAACAGAAAATGCATAGGGAAAAAAAGGACACTAGAGTTCCTACAGGTTTCGACCTGTCGAGACCATTACACTGGAATGGTTTTGGCACTTTTTTGACCCGTCAAACATTTTGCCCTCTTTTATTCGTGCCTTTGAAGATGGTCCTTCGTCCCCCTTCGAGAACTTTCAACCCATCTAGACAATCATATAGATCTATACTGACATGTTATCGACTTGTTGAAATTTTGTAATGTTTGTCTTTGACTCGTCGAAGATGGTACCCTGGACCTGTTCTCAAACTTTTTTGACCTGTCGCGAACACCTTTCGAAAACGTCAAAAAAGACAAGAAGTGAATTTTTTTGACCCTTCCACCTCATTCTCCGATGTCATTTCAGTCAGATGTTATTTGTACATCAGTTTTTGACTATTGCCATAACCAGCACTCTAATCGAACCTTGCTAAGTTTTACAAACATTCATACCAATAGTTTTTTACTTGGAAACATACTGTAAGAATGAAAAAGAATTGTTGTGTGAAACATCCGTACAATATGGTAGAAAGCACATTCTGGAAGAGTTTATGAGCAGTCACTACCAGAACAAACACTATAACCAATGAAAGTAAAAAAAATAGGCCGGTCACATTTTTTTTCATCGGCTATACTATACTTTAGCCAAAGACAACTTTGTATTGTTAGCTAAAGTTTTTACTTGACGGCTTAAGCATTTTAGCCGACGGGGAAAAAAACCATCGGCTGTGGTCCAAAAAAATCATCGGTTAAAGTTTTACTTTTGCCAACAAAATTTTTGTTTTTAGCTGATGAAAATTATGTCTTTTAGCCGAAAAAATAATAATATCATTCGCTAAAGTTCTTTATTGTAAAGTGCGACATATCCTGAAAGATCTTGGCCTTACCTACATCAAAATCCATGCATGCAGATATAATTGTGTTCTCTTCTGGGGTAAATATCTTGCAGAGAATGATCTTGAAAACCTTTGATGCCTGTCTAGTATGTCACACGGTTAGGTATAAGTTGACTCTTGCAGGGAATCAGAAAGCTGTGAAGATACTTCAATATTTCCCGCTGAGTGATAGGTTCGAATAGTTGTACATGTCTCTACACAAGGCCAAAGTTATGAGATGGCATCTTGAGAGGGATTTTTCTGACGATGATACCCATATACACCCTGCTGACGGAGAGGCTTAGAAGCACGTTGTTAGGGTGTATCCTGATTTTGCATCAGAGGTCCGAACTGTTTGGCTCATGCTCTCATCTGATGGATTCAACCCTTTTGACAACATGAGTTTTCAATATAGTATATAGCCAGTTATTTTGGTACCGTATAACCTTCCTTCATGGATGTGCATGAAGAAGGAATACAATATGCCGACATTGTTAATTCTAGAGCCGCGTTATCCAGGAAAGTGTATGGATGTGTATTCGAGACCCTTGATTGAGGAGCTTAAGTTTTTGTGGAACGTTCGCCATCCCACTTATGACAAGTACAATAACGAGATGTTCCAGATGCCTGCCATGGTTGTTGGCACTATCAGTGATTTTCCTACCCGTGGGATGTTGTCGGGCAACATTGTTAGGGAATACAGGGCTTGTCCAGAGTGCCTGACTGATGAGTTCGACAAACTTCATTGTAGGAAGACTGTCCATATGCGTCACCCTTGGTAGCTTGGACTTGATCACCCATGATGGGAGGATGACAAGGCATTTGATGAGACTGTAGAAAAGGATGTGCAACCTAGGACATGGATGGGGGATGAAATTTTAGAAGTGTTGAATGAATATAATTTTGGGCAGCTTAGCAATCATCCTAATATAGTGGCGGCAATACTTGACAGACCTGACAAGTATAAATTCTGCACACACAAAATCATATTTTGGGAACTCCTGTACCAGAGTAAGTTATTGATCAGACACTACCTAGATGTCATGCACATAGAAAAGAATGTGTACGAAAGTGTGGTGGGTACAATGCTGAATTGGGAGGGGAAAACTAAAGACGGCCCTAAGGCACGCATTGATCTGAAAAGAAGGGGTTTACGAAAATATTTGTGGTTGAAAGAAGGGAAGAAAAGAATGCCTCAAACTCCTTACACCGTCAAGCCTGAACATATGAATGAAATTTTTAGGTGGATGGGTAATGTTTGGTATCCTTTAGGCTATGCAAGAAATATAGGTCGGTGTGTTAACTTCCGGAACAATAAGATGCACGGATTAAAGAGTCATGACTGCCATATACTACTTCAATGTCTCTTCCCTGTTTCCATTCGATCATACCTGCCTCGTCTGGTGGTGGAGCCGTTAGTAGTGTTGTCAAAAAATTTTCAGAAGTTATGTACTAGAGAAGTGAAAAAACCAGACCTGAGGGAAATGCAAGAGGACATCATTTTTATTATGTGCAAATTTGAGAGGATATTTCCCCCCAAAGTTTTTTGACATCATGCCTCATCTGATGATTCATCTTCCCGCACAATTGTTACTTATTGGTCCAGTACACTACACTTGGATGTATCCCATGAAAAGGTATGATTCAACATCTGAAGATCAATCTGTTTTTATATAAAATTATTTTTCAATAAACATAACATGCACTTTGAAACTTGATAGACAACTTGGGCACTACAAAGACTATGTGGCTAATAAATCTGCACCTGAAGGATGTATAGATGAAACATATCTTACGCACGAGCACGTAACCTATACAAAGTTGTATTTGTGAGCGTTGGAGGACCCTCCACAACATATGCCGGTAGATGAACCATAGTTCAGTCTTTCTATCCTCTCCTATGATGTTGAAGCTTATGGACGGTTGCCAATCTTTCAATCTTTCCCGTTAACAATGTGAGATCGGGTCGTGTGGTTCGAATTCATGAGAAACATGTAAGGGTTGTTGATGTTAATCCAAATGAAGATAATGAAGACTCTGGTGACAAGGAGCGGCACATATTATCAGAAATTAACTTGGACACCGAAGAAGACTCAAGCGATGATTTTGAATATGAGCCTTAGTTAAACAGGATTTTGTGTTAAATTTGTTTTCACATGAGAAATTTTTTTTAAAGTATTTTCACACTTCACATGATTGTTATGATTCTAATTATGAGCACCTCTTTATTAAATAGAAATTTATGTGAAACATGTTTTCACATGAGCCTAATTTTTCAAGTATTTTCACATTTTACCTGACGAAATTGACCAAAGTCGTCGGCTAAAGCTACTTTAGCCGACGAGTTTTATACTTTAGTCGACGAGTTCATATAATAAGCACTTTCGTCGGCTAAATTATAGCTGACGAGTTTAATACTTTAGCCGACGACTTTTTTAAGTCGTTGGCTAAAGTCATCGGGTTTATATCCAGTTTGCCCAGACCAGAGGTGTCCTCTCGATAGAAAACCCTAAAAACCCTAATCTCTCTCTGTTTTCCACCACTCGCCGTCCAACCCGCCGCTTGAACGACCCAGCCCAGCCCAGCCAGACCACCACCTCTCTCTCCTATGCAAATTTCAAGTTCTCTCTCTCTCTCCCTTTCTCTCTCTCTCTATCACCTACAATTTCAATTTCAATTTCAAATTATGGTATATGATTTTTTTATAATTGTTTATTTGTAATGGTTTTGGTAATGTTTATATGATTTTTTTGGTAATGTTTATTGTTTATGTGTTGTAGATTATATGTATTTTCGGATTCACTGCTATTGTGAATATGGTAATGATTTGGTGAAATTGCATGATTGTGAATAGGTGCAGTTGCATATATGTTTGTGTTTTGATTATTGTTGAGAATTTCATATTAGGTTATGATTTCCGATTGTTGGGAATGATTATTATTGATTAATGGTTATCAATAATGGATTGTTGGGATGGTTTAGCTTATGTTTATGTTAAATGATACATGGTAATTGGTTATGTTTATGTTGAATGATTATGGTAATTGATTGGTATGGATTAGATTTTGGTTGTTGAATGAATGTTTATAATTTGTTAGGGTAGTATTTATAGCACGCATCATGCCTCTCTTGAAGAAAAAAACGGGATCTAAAGGACAAGGGTCTATCCACAACAACCCTCGCACCGCATACCCCCTTTGAACTCTCGACTATCTCATCTACTTGATCAGCCACCAATGCAAACTATTATGGCCCACCAACGCATACCCCAAAGCATGAGGAATCTTTTCACAGAAGACGGCTCCCCCATGCCCTCACTAGTCGGTTCTACGGCTCCGGATCCTTCAGCTGTGTGTATGCCTCCCATTAACCGGATAAAGCTTTCTCCCTCTCCGGCTCCAGCTCCTTCTATCTCTCCGGTTGGTGCTTCAGGTAGCTTATCATCGGGGGTAGTAATACTGCTGCCTCATATCTTCATGCCGCCAAATGTACCTGCCACACCTATTGTCGGTGACCGGGGAGTGCCTTTCCTAGGACAGCTCAGTTATATTACCTCGCAACAAGCATACGTCTATGTGCCGTCTATAGTGCGAGGGTAACAAACACTTCGACGTCATAATCGGGTAAATATTAAATACCTTGGTTATTTAATTTATAACTTATTAATAATTTTTATATTAAATTGGGGCCTTATGTTTTAATATTGTTACTTTGTCTTATGTGACAGACGTCGGAGACAACAAAAAAAAGACCAGAGGCCCCATCACCAGCAACAGTCTTGACAATCTTGTCAAGACCAGCGGGCCAGTGGTCATAGAGACTGGGGCAGATGGATTGGTGAAGTTAGTGGATAATGTGTAACGACCCGAACCCGAAATGGTATGTTAATTGGCTTGATTTGTACATTTCACGATTAGTCGCAGTTAGTCATAATTGGTTGATATGGCGGGTTTGTTCACGACTAAATTATTGGACACGAATTTGGTTTGAGTTCCATTGCGAAAATTATAGAGGATTTGATTTCGAGTTCGTAGGAGGTTTCAGAGGATTTTTCGGATAATCGGGGTATATAAAATGAATATTTGAAATTATCGTCGAGTTAGTCGTACTTTTCCATTTGGGTTTGAGTTATCCGAATCATGAATTTGTTCAGTTCGCGACGTATAAATAACAGAATAGTCGTAAAAGTTGTCAAAAAGTTGTATTTGGGCTGTTGACCCGAGTTGACCCGTCCGAGTTCCAACTCGCAGTCGAGTTTCTTACCGGAAAGCGACACGGTTGCCGGAGACGAAGGTAGGGAAATGATCCCCTTGGATTAAGCTTTCTATTCATGTATGTATTGTGTTGATTTGTGGTAGTTTGAGTGGTGGATTTTGGAGGAGAAGTTGAACGAAATTGGGGTGAATAGGGGGAGGTTTTCAGGCGGTTTTCCGATGGGGCTTTTGAGTGGAATCGGTTGGGCTTGAGTTGGGGATGGAACCCCTTGAGTTTGGAAGGACGTGGTGGCTTCACGGTGGAGAATTTCACCGATGAAGTTTTCCGACCGATTTGGGTTCCCTGGCTTTCGAGGTGATTTCCGGCTACGGTGGTGGTGGTACTTTGAGGAAAGACGTTGGGCTTGGGGAGAGGAAGATTTTGAGGTATTGGTCGCCGGAAAATGTCACCGTTGACGCCGTGCCGCCGCCCACGGCGGCGGTCAACGGCGGAGCTCCAGCGAGGATTGACTTTTTTGGGATTTTGGGGATTTTTATACTGTTTTGCTCGTAATCGCGTCCCAATCGTAGTCTTGAGGTTTTTGATTTGATTTGAGTACTCTATTTTTGGGACGGGGGTTAATTGGGTATATTTTGAGAATTTTGTTATCCTCGTCGATATTTCAAGCTATACGTCTTTCGAGAACACGGGGTTCTTGACGTCTCAGCTCCATATGTTGTGTTTCAATATGTATTGATCATATCATTGTTATTCAGGTGATCGTGATCAAGCGTTTGGCGAGGGATCTTCCGCCGGACCTCAGAGTTAGCCTCGTTCTGTGAGTGGACATTTATTTACATTGTCATAGCGAGTTCTTGGTTTCAGTATTTGTTTCCAGTATAATGTTCAGATTATTTATCGTTTTGAAGGTATTGTATATTTTATTCGTGATGACATTTATTTATTTAGCATCGATGCATTGGCTATGCAGCTGATCACAGGTAGTCCATCTATCAGGCTTGAGAGATTCGCTTGATATGCCGACTAGGCTTGAGAGATTCGCCTAGTTTATCACCGTCGGGCTTGAAAGATTCGGCTGACATGCTACTCTGGCAGGGAATTCCGCCGGAGTGGCGACCTTCATTTATTTAAGAACTCGCATTATTTATGTGAATATTTAAATGGTGAAAGGCAGTGACGACCCGAAATAGAATAAGTAGTATAATCGGCTTAATTCACGTGTTAGCGCGTAATCGCAGTTTTACGTAAATTAATTGATTTGCCGGTTTTGGTCAAGACTTAATTATCGGCCGAGAATTTGAGTTAAGTCTCTTCTCGAGAGTTGTTGTATGCGTGATTTCGAGGTCATGGGCGGTTCCGGATTATTATTTCGACGACCGAGAAATATAATATGAATATTTGAAGTTTCAGAATCTCGTCGAGTTTATCCGTTCGTATTGAGTTTATTCGAATCGTGATTGTTATCCGTTTTGGACCGTCAATCGTCCCGAGTCATGAGTATAAATAGCGGAAATAGTCGAAATTTTTTCGAAAACACTGTTCGGGAAGTTTGACCGACGTTGACCAGCTGTTGACTGGTTCTCCGCCGCGAGCTTTGAACTGCCGCCGTCAGACTTCGTGATTCCGGCCACCTCCGCCTTGGACCTTGGTATGTTTCGAATCCTCTCCTCATTTACAACTATTTAGAACTTGGAATTTTGTGATTTGATGCCGGATTGAGGGAGTTCGAGTTGCTTGAAGTTCTTGGATTTTCGCCGGAATCGGCCTCATGTGGGGGCGGCGCTACGGCGACTCTCCGGTGAGGTTATTGGGTGGAATCAGTTAGGTTTTTGTTGGTGATCATTTCCCATTTGGTTTGGAGGGACGAGGTGGCGCGACGGCGCCGGAATCTGTCCGGGAAGTTTTCCGGCCGGTTGTACATTTTGAGATTTCGAGCTGTTTTCTGGCTAATCTCGCCAGAATTGAAGGTTGCCATAGTTGAGAGATGTGTTGGGCTCGTTGAAGAAAAGCTTCGGTGAGCTTGGCCGCCGGAAAATCTCTCCGGTTGGCGGAGCGCCGTCGACCGTTGACTATTTGGGAAATTTGTCGAGTTATATGTCGTTTTGCTCGTATTCGCGCCCGATCATCGCCTTGAGGTTTTCGAGTTGATTTGGGTACTGGATTTTCAGTCGAGGGTTTGAGTGGAGATTTCGGGGATTTCATTGATTATTTTGTATCGAGTTATATATTTCTGGGAACGGTTGTTTTCCGAGGTGTGGTACAGTGTTGTGAATTGTGATTTTGATCAGATATATTTTGTGATTATTCAGGGGATCGAGATCGTGCTTCGGCCGAGGGATCCTCCGCCGAACCACGTCATTAGCGCGAGTGCGCACTTTGCTCACCTGTCAGTGGACTTTTCTATTTTCACAGTCATTGCGAGTTCGTGAGTTTTTGTGATTTTCCGTATTTATTTATATACGATGTTGAGATTATTTATTACTTTTGGAGGTATTATTTTATATTTTTATGGTGATGGCATTACTTGTATCGATGCTTCGGCTACTCGGCTGATCACCGGTAGTCTGACAAGAGTTGAGAGATTCCTCTGGACCAGAGTTGAGAGATTCCTCTGGGCAGGGTTTAGAGATTCCCCTGTTATGTCGCTGGGGTCGAAAGATTCCCCTAGCCTATCACTGTCGGGCTTGAGAGGTTCGCCTGGCACCTCCATATATATTTTCCGAACTCGCATTGTTTTACATTGATTATGTATATGAAGGCATATGTTTATTTTCGTCCACTCACTCTAACTTTTATTTGCCTTTCCCCTGGGCTTTTCGGTTTCCGTGCCCAGTTTGCAGTTCGGATTCTGGTGTCTCACGTTGCAGTCGGAGGCTAGTCGTTCGTGCTACCTTTCTTTTCCAGTAGGTTTCTTATTTTGCCTACTGTTATATATTTTGTATATATACACTAGAGGTCGCTCTGATACGATATTGATATATGTTTTTATGTGCTTTTCCCCGGATTTTCTATAAAGTACAATATGTTTACTACTTTATGTTATTGATATGATATTGAGAAATCTGGATGGGATTAGTGCCCACGGTTTGGCTTTTGTGGCATAGGATGAAGTGTATTTTCCGGGTGCAGGTTAATGGCAATTCCGCGTTAGTAGCGTTACTCTGCCGAAACTTTGATGGTTTTTATTGGTTCGTTTTTTCAGAAGGGGTTTGATTCTGGTTTATGAAACTAAATCGGGGTTGGGTCCTTTCAGCTTGGTATCAGAGCATTAGGTTGTCAAATTCTGTAGACTCTTGTAGTTGTGACACTTAGGGTATTTGAGTTTGTATAGCATGTCTGGAGCGATGACCCGACTGGCCAGCGGTACTCATCGATGCTTCGGGTGTTGTGTATTCTTAAATATCTGAGGTCTCATGATTACGTTCCTTCTGCTTGTACCTGATGCTTGTCTCGTATCAGTAGGATGCCTCCTCGACGTGGTCCGCGTGTTGATTGGAAAGTGGATCCTGATGAGGATCGCCGGACGCACGACTTGCTGATGCGAGTATTGGGTTTGGAAGAGCGTTTTAACCCTGTGGTCAAAGCTCGTACTGCTGGTGCGATTGTGAAAGGACCCAACCCCGATTTAGTTGCCTAAATCGGAATCAAACCCCTTCTGAAAACGTGAACCAACAAAAACCATTAAAATTTCGGCAGAGTAACGCTACTAACGCGGAATTGTCATTACCTGCACCCGGAAAATAACACTTCATCTTATGCCACAAAAGCCAAACCGTGGGCACCAATCCCATCCGGATTTCTCAATATCATATCATTAACAATAAACATTAAACATAACTGTAATATATAGTATGTTCGAGAAAAACCGTATAAAACATGTATCAAAATGTATCAGAGCCACCTCTAGTGTAAATATATACAATATATACATCAGTAAGCGAAACAAGAAACCTACTGGAAAACACAGGTGGCTCGAATAACTAGCCTCCAACCACGACGTGAAACTCCAGAACCTGAACTGCAAACTGGGCAAGGAAACCGAAAAGCCCAGGGGAAAGACATGAAAACCGTTAGAGTTAGTGGACGAAAATGAATGTCTTTCGCCAGATGATATATGTTAAAATAACATATGCGAATCCAGATAAATAAATATAATAAAGTGCACGAGGTAAACTCATACTCCTTCAGCGTACTGAGCATGCATGTAAAAATCCCACGGGGTCGCTCATGGACACATCCGTGCTAGTACAGTCCGAATCATGGGATCCAAGACCCACACGTGATTCTAGCCAGAAAGGCCTCAAGTCAGGGTATCTGTTTCCACCCGGAAATACATCGGCACAAGAAACAAAAACCTGTACCCACCCGGAAATACATCGGCATAAGGTACAGTTCCCCCCTGGTAGGCACCCTCGGGAATCAGCCGGGATGCAAGTGTATCGATACAACAACATAAACTGTGACTGTACTCTGTGTAAATCAAATCATAAATAGTTTCATGTATATGTATAAAGCATAATGTAAATGCATAATCGTAAAACACATGGTCGTATAAGTCATAATCACAAATGTATGCTCATGCTCGTAAAATGTAATATAAAAACTCGTAATCGATCAGTGAAAAGAAAGGTCCACTAACAGGTGAGCAAAACGCGCACTCGCGCTAATCTCGTGGCCCGGCGGAAGATCCCTCGCCCAAAGCACGATCTTGATCCCCTGAATAGTCATAAAATATATCTTATCAAAATCATAGCTCACAACACTGAACCACACCTGGGAAACCAACCGTTCCCAGAAATACATTACGCGGTACAAAATAATCGACGATATTTCCAAAACTCTCCACATAAATCCTCGACTAAAAATCCGGCACCCGAATCACCTCGAAAACCTCACGACTGCGTTCGGGCGCGAAAACAAGTCAAAAACACAAAAAATCTTTGAAAACCCAGACCTCGCCGGAGCACCGTCGGCGCGGTGCCGACGACATCCAATCACAGTCAAATTTTCCAGAAATGCTCTCCTCCCCATGCCCAACAACTTCTCTCAAAGCACCAACTCCATACAACCACCACAGTGGCCGGAATAAGCCTCGAAAGTCACAGAATCCATGGATTCTGGTGACTTTCCGGCGAGCTCTGAAACGGCAACCAATTGAAAATTCGTTCTACCCAAAGCATCTAAAGCTTGAGGGGAAGCTTTCCCCCCAAAGACCCAACCTCAACAGTGGCCGGAACACCTAACCCGAATCCAGCAAAAATCTCATTTTGCTAACGCAGAATTGCCATTACCTGCACGCGGAAAATACACTTCATCCTATGCCACAAAAAAAACAAACCGTGGGCACCAATCCCATTAGGATTTCTCAATATATCAACAGTAAAGTAAAGTAGTAAATATATATGCACTTTACTGAAATCCAGTGTAAAATCGTATAACGTATTCAATAGGAAGCTCAGAGCGACATCTAATACATAATCGTATACGCATACCACAGTAGGTAGAACAATAAACCTACTGGATTAAACAAAGTAGCTCGAGCACTATGCCTCCGACCACGACGTGCGACACCAGAGCCAGAACTGCAAACTGGGCACGGAAACCGAAAAATCCAGGGGAAAGACATGAAACACGTTAGAATGAGTGGACGAAAATAAATGTCTTTCACCAGTTGATATATATATAAAATAACATATGCGAGTCCAGGTAAATAAAAACAACATCATAGTACACGAGGTAAAACTCATACTCCTCCAGTGTACTGAGCATGCAAGCATAAATCTCACGGGGTCACTCATGGACACACACCGTGCTAGTACAGTCCGAATCACGAGGTCCTTAGTCCCCGTGATTCTAAGCCAAAAATGGCCTCGGTTCCGGGGAAACGCCCCTCACCGGTCAGGTCGGGATGACGACATCCCTCCTAGCGGCCTACCATCGGGGATCAGCCGAGAGGCAAAGTGTATCGATACAACAACGTAACCAAGACTGTACTCTGTGAAAACCAAATCATAAACAGTTCGATGCAAATGCATGAAACAACATATAAGTGTATATATACTCGTATACGTATATCCGTATAAACATATTCGTATAATCGTAAACACATGCTTATATAATCATAATCTCGTATGAAATCTCATGCTCGTAAATCCATAATCATGCTGAATGCTCAAGTTCATAAATCACATAAAAGACTCGCAAGATTTCCGTGAAAAGAAATTGTCCACTCACAAACTGCCGTAACACGTATCGCGTTAACCCGTGATCCGGCGGAAAGTCCATCGCCAAAACAACGATCACGAACCCTTGAATATTCACAATGTCCAATATTCAAAATTAGAATCCGACAATACAAATCAAACCACGAGAAACCACCGTTCTCGGAAACACGAAATCCAAAGTCGACGAATCGTCGAAAATCCGTATATGTATACCACAATACCTCGCTTTACGTTCGGACGCTCAACTCGAAAAACGAACCTCCCCACTGCGATCGGAGCACGATTTCAAGTCAAATGACATGCGACTTGTCGAAACTCAAAAAGTCAACCCTGACCGATGACCGCCGCCGTTGACCGCCGTCCACGGCGGCGCCACTGTTGACCGGAGAATTCCATGGCGGGGCAACCTCTATTCCACTCAAAATCCTGCACTGAGCAATTTTCATAACTGCAACAAAGTCCAATTCAAACTCTACCTCACCCAATTTCACGAAAAACCGAATTGTTCCACAAATTTCAAATCAAGAATTCTCCTTACACACATCAAATTGAAACTCCAAACCAACTTAGTTAGATTCGTGGAGGGAAGAGCTACAAAGCCCAATCCAATTCATAGCTCAATTCATCCAAAATCAACAAACCCGAATTATCCCACTTTCTCACCGTTTTCTCGCCGGAAATTCCCTCTCCACAGCCACCCTCGCCGTGAGGGGTGGCCAGAATCACCGTCGGAACATCGAGACGAAGTGTTTGGGTCAGGTCTCGGCCTCGGAGGTGGCCGGAAACCCCTCGCCGTCAAGGAAGCCGTCGCCACCATCGTGAGCCTTCTTCCTAGCCCGCGTTGACCGGTCAGCATAATTAAGAAAGATGTTGACTTCCAAATCAGGTAAGCCCATATATATATACTCATTAAATACTTTCCCAATTCGGAAACTCAAAATTCGAACTTAAAACACACGTAACTTTTCCATCGTAATTCTGATTCCGATAATTCTCGCGGCCACAAACTCGTCTCAACATACTCTTCAATAATCATCCGAAGTCAAACACATCGGCCAAATGGATAAAAAAGTCAACCCTTTGAACCAACACACATTTAAATCGACTAATTAATCAACAAACGGAAATAATTACAACTAAATCATCGTAGCTCAAAATCATGCTCCGGAAGTTCCCACAAGCTTGAAATTAAATTCTGAACAACTTCTGTGAAGAAACCGAAACCAAATTCTCGACCGGTAATTTAGTCGTTAAGTAGCCTACCATTTAAATCTGAACTTCAAATATTCATAACTAATTTCTCGGTCGTCCAAATAACGATCCGGAACTGCCCACGAACTCGAAATCACATGTACAACGACTCTTGAGAAGAGACTCAGCTCCAATTCTCGGCCAATAATTTAGTCGTTAACATCTCTGGCGATTCCAATAACTGTCGGACAGCTGCGACTACGCAGTAACTCATCAATCAAGCTGATCATTCTGCTGATTCTGGTCCGGGTCGTCACAAATCCACCCCCCTTATAAAAAATTTCGACCTCGAAATTTCCAAGTCTGCTGGCTAAAAGTAGGAGCACTGCCTCTGCATACTGCTCAACTGCCCAGTGGCTACATCAACTGAACAACTCTGGCAACTGACTCCACAATAGGAGATAGCTCCGTGCTGAAATCTCTGTACCCTCAAATCACAAATCTGGACTGGCTCCACACAATAGCCAAGTGTTCCCGCCTAAGGAACAGGTAGGGTACACAACATGTAGCAACCCTGAAACACAGTTCCACCACACGGAACACAATACACATCTCACACACAAAAGCCAACACTATAGGCGATGCCGAACCATACGGCATAACACAAACTCGCCTATGACCACATATGGATCAAAACATCAAGGCAAATCACAACTCAGTTCACACATCAACATAACTCAGACACTCATATCAGCATAGTTCAAACATCGAACTCGAGCAATAATCAACCCATTTCCGCTAATCTGACAGTCTGTGGTAACACACTCCACAAAATCGGAAACAAACATCAACTCAAATTCAAACCAAACTCACTCCAACACAATGAAGTACAACATCGTTCCTCAAAACGACGTTAAACAATATCAAAATCACAGTGGACAACAACCTGGTACGGCAAGCAACCTCGAACAGCTGAAACTGGTGGTCCCGAATCCTCCGGAACTGCAACACCGAGGTCCACAACATGCCCTCCAAGGTCTGAATAGTCCTCAAAGATCACCATCCAATCTAAGGATAAGAACCGGTACTAACTCGTAATCTGGTCCCCAATGCTCACTGCAAAGCTTGTTGACACTTGTCATAGCCGATTACCTCGACCAGCAAACTGGGACACAGGTACACCACGTAGACGGACAACCTCCGTCAATCACAGCTATACCAGCCAACCACTGGAATCATCTCCGAAAGTACAAGGAACTGTAATGAGTTCGTCAAATGATCCACAAAGGCCCGACAACTGGTATCACAACCAAAGTGTACACATACACACACAATCACAGCAGCAACCATCACGTCTAACCGGAAATCTCAAATGGCTAACACATCTCGGCAAGTCTCTGCCTCCTAGCCATCGCCAGTCGACGAATGTGGCATCAGCACACACAAGCTGCGCTCGCACAAGCTGCTATATCGTTCTTCATGTTGCGTCACGAGTAGTAACTCGAAATATCAGACACATCTCTGTGTCACTAGCGCCAAACACGCGCAAAATCACGAGCCTCAACACCATCATACTCAAACTCAGCTCTCGTAGCCCATAACTCGGCTAACACGGAAACTCGAGCCACACACACACACATGAAACACTGAAATTCCTAACTCTCGACTGAATGCATCAACAACAGCATCATCCCAAACGGATGGTCAAAGTACAACCTCTAACCTTCTCGAACAAACTCTAATGTGCAGCCATAGTCGTCAGTCGACTCCATCCATCGACACTGCCTCAAGCCCAAATCTGGCCGAAAATGCAAGTGGATGAAACTCATGTGATTAGTGTACGTCCTACACTGTGCTGCATGCCAACAGTAATATCTCAAACTTTCCAATGCTAACATAAGGCAGCTACACCCAAATCATAAATAGGATACGTAGCCACATAAGGTTTCCACCGCCTGGAACCAAGAGCCATCGCTCTGCTACACAGCAACAAAACATAACCACATCAAATCCTCGATGCATCGCCATAACCCACGAACTCATCACGATCGTCAGGTAAGGTCAAAACCGAAACAACGGTCAACCATCCCGCAAGAGTAAGTAACTCTCCTCGCGTGCATCGAACCACTCGAACTTGACGCCTTCTTCGTCAATCCGAAAAGTAGAGTAGCAATCCAAGAAAATCCTGCACAAGCCGTCGGTAATAGCCTGCCAAACCCAAAAGAAACTCTGGATCTCTGGTACCATGGTAGGTCAACCCCAAATTAACACGGCTTCTATCTGATCAGGATCCACGTCAACTCCCTCGGCTAACATCACACAGCTCAAAATCTTCATGCTAAACAGCCAAAATTCACACTGGCTGAACTTCGCAAACAGCTAATCGTCTCGCGAAGTCCGCAAAACTGTTCACAATTGCTTCAGGTACTGGTCCACACTCTCGGAGTACATCAGGACACTGCCAACGAACATGACCACAACTCGTCCAGAAACCGTCTGAACACATGGTCCATCATGTCCACATGATCTACGGGGGCATTGGTCAACCATACAACGTGACCAAAAACTCCTGATGTCCGCCCCGTGATCCGAAAGCCAACATAGCCACATCTGACTCATCAAACCTCCACTGATGGTATCCGGATCCGAAATCAATCCTCGAAAAGACTGAAGCTCTCACAAGCTGATCAACCAGTCGTCAATCCGAAACGGAGGATACTTGCACTCCTCTGAAGCAAACCGAGCTTCCGGTAGTCAATGCACCACCTCATCAAATCATCCAACGTCCGTACACACAATGCAAAAGCACACCACGCAGGTACGCTGGGTCGCATAAAATCTCCTGAAATCTCCTCCAGCAACTCCTGGAGTCGAAACTATAGCTCCATCAGCTCCGCTGGCTCCGAACGACAAGATGTCGGTAAAATGAGTCCAGCATCCGGTACAAGCTCAATAGTGTAGTCGATCTCCCAAACTAGAGGAACACCTGGTAACTCCTCCAAAACACACCTGGAAACTCGAGAACCACCTCAATGTCACCAATGTCAGGTACAGCAACCATAGTATCCACAACATGTGCTAAGCGAGCAACACAATCCGTCTCCATCATCCGCTCGACCATCACCGCGAAACAGTATCTCGGGGAAATCTGGTCGTCGAAACACAACCTCATCATCGAGGCACTCGACCACGACCAAATGCATCGTCAGACTCACAAACATACCGAAACCGCAATATCCAGCTATAACAGATCCGCGGCTAAGTCATAACCTCTAACAAGGATCTCGCAACCTCCGGATGGATACAACACTCTCCAAAACCTTGGAAGTGGAGATGCAGATAAAATGACCATGGATATCAAGCAACAGCAACCTTGGAGAAAAGTCTGTCCTCAAACAAGGTCATGGCACGAACTCCAACATGCCCAACTAGTCGCCCACATCAATTGCGACATGCTGAATAACTCGTCAAAAGGGTACATTGATCAGACTGCAGGTACAGCATCATGATCCCTTCGTGAACTCTGAGCTGTCGAACCTCAAACACAACTGGCTGAGGGCGCTCCCTCGTAACGTGACCCACCTGGCTACCAAATCAGCAACTGAGGGTACTCCTCAAACACAAATCACCGCAACACCTGCTGCGTGAAAGAACCACCAACGATCGCCCAACTCATGCCACAGGAGCAAGTCCGCTACACTGTGATCTCCGCCATCGTCAAACAGATAAGCAGAGAATCCTCAACATAATCGAAAAGGCCACAGCCTGATGAAGTCACTGATCCCGAAGTGTCGGAACTCAACCTCATCAAAATCTCACTACTGAATCCACTTTCCTCAAATCGTCACATCGAAAACCGTGTACATCTTTTCTTCACAATAACCTCGCCGCTGAGTGCAACACACTAAGCTCCTCACGGATATCTCGAGGCACATCAATCAGACTCTCTCTAATACTCAGGTTCAAACTCGTCTCGAACCTCGTGCACCGCTTCCTCTGAAGCCACATAACTTGTGCAAACAGGGACAACATGTGAACAATGCATCTCTGCCTCAGGTGGATAAACACTCCACATAACGCTTGCTGGATAGCCTGATAATATCATTACCGTAAACACAACACTCTGAATGTAGGTCATGGAGTCGCAACCGGAACTCACACAATATCAACCCACCAAACACAACAATCTGACTCAGGCAAACATCACTGCCACAAATCTCAGCTCTGAGGCAACATGTAGACGTTCATATACACATCCCCAGGCAAACTGCGCCACACAATTCTCTGAAATCTGAATACTCATTCGAATCCACTATTCTCTGGCAAATCACACGTCGATTGATCCTCAACAGGATCCACAACCGAAACGACACGGAAAGCACGTCAGGAGGCATCCTAATGAATACAATATCGTTCACAACAAGTGGAACGTAATCATGGAACTTCAAATATTTGAAAGCAAACAACACCCGAAATTTGATGATTATCCGCCGGCCGGTCGGGTCACCATTCCAGACATGCTGTACATTCTCAAATATCCTTAGTAAACACGACTACAGAAGTCTACAGAACCTATAACCTAATGCTCTGATAACAAGCTGAAAGGACCCAACCCCGATTTAGCTTCCTAAATCGGAATCAAACCCCTTCGAAAACACGAACCAACAAAAACTTTTCGAAATTTGGGCAGAGGTTTGTTACTAACGCAGAATTACCATTACCTGCACGCGGAAAATACACTTCATCCTATGCCACAAAAAAAACAAACCGTGGGCACCAATCCCATCCGGATTTCTCAATATATCAACAGTAAAGTAAAGTAGTAAATATATATGCACTTTACTGAAATCTAGTGTAAAATCGTATAACGTATTCAATAGGAAGCTCAGAGCGACATCTAATACATAATCGTATACGCATACCACAGTAGGTAGAACAATAAACCTACTGGATTAAACAAAGTAGCTCGAGCACTATGCCTCCGACCACGACGTGCGACACCAGAGCCAGAACTGCAAAATGGGCACGGAAACCGAAAAATCCAGGGGAAAGACATGAAACACGTTAGAGTGAGTGGACGAAAATAAATGTCTTTCACCAGTTGATATATATATAAAATAACATATGCGAGTCCAGGTAAATAAAAACAACATCATAGTACACGAGGTAAAACTCATACTCCTCCAGTGTACTGAGCATGCAAGTATAAATCCCACGGGGTCACTCATGGACACACACCGTGCTAGTACAGTCCGAATCACGAGGTCCTTAGTCACCGTGATTCTAAGCCAGAAATGGCCTCGGTTCCGGGGAAACGCCCCTCACCGGTCAGGTCGGGATGACGACGTCCCTCCTGGCGGCCTACCATCGGGGATCAGCCAAGAGGCAAAGTGTATCGATACAACAACGTAACCAAGACTGTACTCTGTGAAAACCAAATCATAAAAAGTTCGATGCAAATGCATGAAACAACATATAAGTGTATGTATACTCGTATACGTATATCCGTATAAACATATTCGTATAATCGTAAACACATGCTTATATAATCATAATCTCGTATGAAATTTCATGCTCGTAAAACTATAATCATGCTGCATGCTCAAGTTCATAAATCACATAAAAGACTCGCAAGATTTCCGTGAAAAGAAATTGTCCACTCACAAACTGGCGTAACGCGTATCGCGTTAACCCGTGATCCAGCGGAAAGTCCATCGCCAAAACAACGATCACGAACCCTTGAATATTCACAATGTCCAATATTCAAAATTAGAATCCGACAATACAAATCAAACCACGAGAAACCACCGTTCTCGGAAACACGAAATCTAAAGTCGACGAATCGTCGAAAATCCGTATATGTATACCACAATACCTCGCTTTACGTTCAGACGCTCAACTCGAAAAACGAACCTCCCCACTGCGATCGGAGCGCGATTTGGAGTCAAATGACATGCGACTTGTCGAAAGTCAAAAAGTCAACCCTGACCGTTGACCGCCGCCGTTGACCGCCGTCCACAGCAGCGCCACTGTTGACCGGAGAATTCCATGGCGGGGCAACATCTATTCCACTCAAAATCCTGCACTGAGCAATTTTCATAACTGCAACAAAGTCCAATTCAAACTCTAACTCACCCAATTTCACGAAAAACCGAATTGTTCCACAAATTTGAAATCAAGAATTCTCCTTAGACACATCAAATTGAAACTCCAAACCAACTTAGTTAGATTCGTGGAGGGAAGAGCTACAAAGCCCAATCCAATTCATATCTCAATTCATCCAAAATCAACAAACCCGAATTAACCCATTTTCTCACCATTTTCTCGCCGGAAATTCCCTCTCCACAGCCACCCTCGCCGTGAGGGGTGGCCGGAATCACGGTCGGAACATCGAGACGAAGTGTTTGGGTCAGGTCTCGGCCTCGGAGGTGGCCGGAAACCCCTCGCCGTCAAGGAAGCCGTCGACACCATCGTGAGCCTTCTTCCTAGCCCGCGTTGACCGGTCAGCATAATTAAGAAAGATGTTGACTTCCAAATCAGGTAAGCCCATATATATATACTCATTAAATACTTTCCCAATTCGGAAACTCAAAATTCGAACTTAAAACACACGTAACTTTTCCATCGTAATTCCGATTCCAATAATTCTCGCGGCCACAAACTCGTCTCAACGTACTCTTCAATAATCATCCAAAGTCAAACACATCGGCCAAATGGATAAAAAAGTCAACCCTTTGAACCAACACACATTTAAATCGACTAATTAATCAACAAACGGAAATAATTACAACTAAATCATTGTAGCTCAAAATCATGC
Organism: Geum urbanum; assembly: GCA_946800695.1. Lineage (NCBI taxonomy): Eukaryota > Viridiplantae > Streptophyta > Magnoliopsida > Rosales > Rosaceae > Geum > Geum urbanum. The sequence continues at coordinate 22,049,124 of OX327003.1, read as the reverse complement.
TCCGGAAGTTCCCACAAGCTTGAAATTAAATTCTGAACAACTTCCGTGAAGAAACCGAAACCAAATTCTCGACCGGTAATTTAGTCGTTAAGTAGCCTACCATTTAAATTTGAACTTCAAATATTCATAACTAATTCCTCAGTCGTCCAAATAATGATCCGGAACCGCCCACGAACTCGAAATCACATGTACAACGACTCTCGAGAAGAGACCCAGCTCCAATTCTCGGCCAATAATTTAGTCGTTAACATCTCTGGCGATTCCAATAACTGTCGGACAGCTGCGACTACGCAGTAACTCATCAATCAAGCTGATCATTCTGCTGATTCTGGTCCGGGTCGTCACATCGTCGTATTCGAATTGTGTATTTCCGAGAACGGTGGTTTCTCGTGGTTTGATTTGTATTGTCAGATTATGACTTTGAATATTGGACATTGTGAATATTCAGGGGTTCGTGATCGTTTGTTTGGTGAGGGACATTCCGCCGGATCACGGGTTAACGCGATACGCGTTACGCCAGTCAGTGAGTGGACAATTTATTTTCACGGATTGATTGCGAGTCTTTTATTTATGATTTACGAACTTGAGCATGCGGAATGATTATGATTTTACGAGCATGTATTTTACGATTATGCATATACGAATATACGTATACGAGTATACATGTATATTTAATATGTTTTAAGCATGTGCATAGAAAAGATTTATGATTTGGTTTACACAGAGTACAGTCTAAGTATATGTTGTGGCATCGATACACATTGGCTTCTCGGCTGATCCCCGAGTACGCTCCGGGGGGGACAGATATCCTGACCCGAGGCCTTTCTGGCTAGGATCACATGTGGGTCTGGGATCCCGTGATTCAGACTGTGCTATCGCGTGGAAGCCCACGAGAGTCTCCGGGATATGTTTTACATTGCATGCTCTGTACGTGAGTGGTAGCCAGAGTCTCCTCACGTAGCATTTGATTTTCATGCATTTGACTCGCATATGATTTTATATGTATATATATTACTTAGTGAAAGACATTTATTTTCGTCCACTCACTCTAACGTGTTTATTGTCTTTCCCCTGGGCTTTTCGATTTCCGTGCCCAGTTTGCAGTTCAGGCTCTGGTGTCGTACGTCGTGGTCGGAGGCATAGTTCTCGAGCTGCCTTGATCCTTCCAGTAGGTTTATTGTTCTACCTACTGTGGTATACGTATATGTTTATGTGTTAGAGGTCGCTCTGAGAAATCTATTGTTATGTTATACGATTTTAACCCGGATTTCAGTATAGTGCTTATATATTTACTACTTTACATTATTGCTGATATATTGAGAAATCCGGATGGGATTGGTGCCCACGGTATGCTTTTTGTGGCATAGGATGAAGTGTATTTTCCGCGTGCAGGTAATGGTAATTCCACGCTAGTAACGAAACTCTGCCAAAATTTCGAAAAGTTTTTGTTGGTTCGTGTTTTCGAAGGGGTTTGATTCCGATTTAGGAAGCTAAATCGGGGTTGGGTCCTTTCACAAACATCGGCTCACATATGCGGCAATCTCCCACTTCATGTTGCGTCACCAGTAAGACGCTCGAAGTGTACGAAACATCTTCGTACCTCCGGGATGAATCGCATACGCTGAACTATGAGCCTCATCCAGAATCTCCTTCTTCAGGCTCTCGTCTCTGGGCACACACAACCTGCCTCTGAACAACAACATACCGTCGTCGCTCAATCGGAACTCTGTAGGCACACCATTCCGTATCATGGTCTTCTTGCCCAACATGTAGGAATCTGAATCCTGAGCCTCCCGTACCTGATCAACCAATACGGGTCGAACCTGAAAACTGGCCAACAAAGCTCCCTCATCATCCCACTCAAACTCGGCACCCGTAGCCCGAAGTTTGGCTAACATTGACACTCTAGCCACACACACATGGAACAACGAAGCTCCAGATTTCCGACTAAGTGTACCAGCTACAACATTGACCTTCCCTGGATGGTACTCAAAAGTGCAGTCATAGTCGTTGATCAACTCCATCCTCCAGCGTTGCCTCATGTTCAAATATGGTTGTGTCCGCAAGTAGGTGAGACTCTTGTGGTCGGTGAAGATCTTACAGTGGGCTCCGTACAAGTAATGTCTCCAACTCTTCAACGCTAGCATAATAGCGGCCAACTCCAAATCATGGGTCGGATAGTAGACTTCGTGTGGTTTCAACTGCCTACCACTGTAGGCTACAACTCTGCCTTGCTGCATCAGCACACAGCCTAGTCCCAACTTCGACGCATCATTATAAATCACAAACTCACCGATGTCGTCTGGTAATGTCAGAACCGGTGCAGTAGTCAACTTCTCCTTTAGGAGCAAATAACTCTCCTCACATGCATCAGACCACTCAAACTTGACGCCCTTCTTCGTCAACCTGGTCAGTGGGGTAGCAATCCGAGAAAAATACTGTGCAAACTGTCGGTAGTAGCCTGCCAAACCCAGGAAACTCTGGATCTCCAGTACTGTGGTAGGTCTACTCCAATTCAGCACAGCCTCGATCTTGTCAGGATCAACATTGACTCCCTCAGCCGATATCACATGGCCCATAAACTTCACATTGTCCAGCCAAAACTCGCAGTTGCTAAACTTCGCAAACAACTGATGGTCTCGCAAAGTCCTTAACACCGCTCGCAAATGCTTTTTATGCTAGCCCACACTCCTGGAATAGATCAAAATATCATCGATAAACACAATCACGAACTTGTCCAGAAACCGTCTGAACACTCGATTCATCAAGTCCATAAAAGCTGCGGGGGCGTTGGTCAACCCAAACGGCATAACTAAAAACTCGTAATGCCCATACCACGACCTGAAAGCTGTCCTGGCCACATCAGAGTCTCGGATCCTCAACTGGTGATATCTGGATCGAAGATCAATCTTCGAAAAGACTGAAGCTCCCTTGAGTTGATCGAACAAATCACAACCGCATGGATCCATCTTTCTTCCGTACAAACAAAACCGGGGCACCCCATGGTGAAACACTGGGTCGAATAAAACCCTTCTCCAGCAACTCCTGGAGCTGAACCTGCAACTCTTTCAACTCCGCTGGCGCCATATGATAAGGTGCCTGAGAAATGGGTCCCGTGCCTGGCAACAGCTCAATAGTGAAATCAATCTCCCGAACAGGAGGTATACCAGGTAACTCCTCTGGAAACATATCCGGAAACTCGGAAACAACCTCAATACTACCAAGGTCCGGCACAGCAGCCGTAGTGTCTACCACATGAGCTAAGTAAGCAACACAGCCCTTCTTCATCAACCGATCTGCCCTCATCGCGTAAATCAAACATGGTAGTGAAGTGTTCTTCTCGCCGTGAAACAGTATCTCGGGAAAGCCTGGTCGTCGAAATGCGACCTCCTTCTTGTGACAGTCAAACATGGCCCAATGCGTCTCCAAGAAGTCAATACCCAAGATCAGATCAAAGTCGACAATATCAAGCAACAACAAATCTGCGGCTAAACCATGGCCACCAATAAAAATCACACAACCTCTGTACACCCAGCCAATACTCACAATCTCACCAGACGGATACAACACTCTCTACAACCCCGGAAGTGGAGATGCAGGTACCGTAGCTAATGATGATAGTCTATATGACATGAATGAATGCGTGGCACCTGGATCTAACAATGTAAGTACTGGAATACCAAATACATGCAACGTACCGATAACGACCTTTGGTGAAGCTCTGCCCTCTCGCAAAGTCATAGCATGAACCCTCGCCAGCCCGGCTGGTCGTCCATGCTGAGGCTGTCTCTGCTGTCTGCCCTGGCCCACAAACTGTGCTGGTCGCGCTCCCGAAGTGGCTCCTCGCTCTCCTCCGGAACTCTGGGCCGCCTGTCTACCAATTGGCTGAAGACAATCCCTCGCAAAGTGACCCTCCTATCCACAACGATGACAAAGGGTAGGGACTCGCTGACAAGGACCATAGTGATGCCGGTTGCAGAAGTTGCAAAGTGGATACTCCCTCGGAACAGGAAACGTGCCTCCGGTAATCCGAGGATAACTAGAGCCGCTAGAACCCCTACTAGCCTGTGGTCGCTGCGGCCGATCTCTCCTCCACCTCTGCCTCTGTCTCGCTGCACTAGCTGGTGGTCGATATGGTCCACTGCCCGAGGATGAAGCCGAACCGGAGGTATCAGAACTCTGCCTCTTTGAATGCCCCTGACTCGGTACACCCTCCTCAAACCGTCTGTGCTGGTACCTCATCTGCCTCTCCTTCTCGATATCCTCACCTCTGAGTGATGCACTAACAAACTCATCGAAGTTGTTCCAAGGCATCGTAGTCAGAGTCCCCTTGATGTTCAAATTAAAACCCAGCTCAAATCTGCGGCACTCCTTAGTAGCCACCATGTCACGCGTAAAACGAGATAAGCGGGTAAACCTGTCTCGGTACTCAAGCACAGACAAACTGCCCTGTCTCAAGTTCGTGAACTCCTCATACTTGCGCGGTTGGGTAGTCTAGTTGAAGTACCGCCGCATAAACAAATCTCGGAACAAAGTCCACGGAGTGTCAACTGGAACTCTGTCGGTGATAACCCACAAAAAGTATGCATCTGACTCAAGTAATCCAACTGCTGCCACTGTCATCTGCTCAGGAGTAAAACGCAGACGCTCACAAACACATTCAACCTGAACCAACCATGCCTCACATATCTCTGGATCAACTGAACCTGAAAAGACAACCGCACCAGCAGTAGGAGCTTTGACAACAGGGTCAAAACGCTCCTCCAAACGCAACACACGCATCAGCAAGTCATGCATCTGGCGATCCATATCAGGATCCTCTTCTCGATCAACACGGGGACCACATCGAGGAGGCATCCTACGGATACAAGACAAGCATTAGGTACAAGCAGAAGGAACGTAATCATGAAACCTCAGATATTTGAGAACACACAACACCCGAAGTATTGATGAGTACCGTTGGCTAGTCGGGTCATCACTCCAGTCATGCTGTATAAACTCAAATACCCTAAGCGTCACAACTACAAGAGTCTACAGAATCTGAAAACCTAATGCTCTGATACCAAGCTGAAAGGACCCAACCCCGATTTAGTTGCCTAAACTGGAATCAAACCCCTTCTGAAAACGTGAACCAACAAAAACCATTAAAATTTCGGCAGAGTAACCCTACTAACACGGAATTGCCATTACCTGCACCCAGAAAATAACACTTCATCCTATGCCACAAAAGCCAAACCGTGGGCACCAATCCCATCTGGATTTCTTAATATCATATCATTAACAATAAACAGTAAACATAACTGTAATGAAAGGACCCAACCTCGATTTAGTTGCCTAAACCGGAATCGAACCCCTTCTGAAAACGTGAACAAACAAAAACCATCAAAATCTCGGCAGAGTTTCGTTACTAACGCGGAATTACCATTACCTGCACCCGGAAAATACACTTCATCCTATGCCACAAAGATCAAACCGTGGGCACCAATCCCATCCGGATTTCTCAATATATCAACAATAATGTAAAGTAGTAAATATAACTATACTTTACAGAAATCCGGGGAAAACCGTATAACAATATACATCAGAATGTTCAGAGCGACCTCTAGTATATAATTATATAAATATACCACAGCAGGCAAAACAAGTAACCTACTGGGAGAAACAAGGTAGCTCGAACACTATGCCTCCAACCACGACGTGCGACACCAGAGTCCGAACTGCAAACTGGGCACGGAAACTGAAAAGCCCAGATGAAAGGCAAGTAAAACGTTAGAGTGAGTGGACGAAAATAAACACATGCCTTTCACAAGTTATATACATAATCAATGTAAAATAGTGCGAATTCGGAAAGTATATATATGGAGGTTGTCAGGCAAATCTCTCAAGCCCGACGTCAGGTGAATCGCTCAAACCCGACGGTGATAGGCCAGGAGAATCTGTCAACCCCGGCGGCATACAGGGGAATCTCTCAACCCTGCCCAGAGGAATCTCTCAACTCTGGCGGACTACCGGTGATCAGCCGAGTAGCCGAAACATCGATGCAGTAATGCCATCACCAATAAATATAAAATAATACCTCCGAAAATAACATATATCTCAACATCGTATAAAGTAAATACGGAAAATCACAGTAAATCACGAACTCGCAAACAACTGTGAAAATATAAACGTGTCCACTCACAGACTAGCATAACGCAGTTCGCGTTAATCCCGTGATCCGGCAGAAAATCCCTCACCAAACGAACGATCACGAACCCCTGAATAATCACAAAATCCATTCCTCAAAATCATAATTCAGTACCTCGAATCAAATCACGAGAAACAACCGTTCTCGGAAACACATAATGAAAGGACCCAATCCCGATTCAGTTACCTAAACCAGAATCGAACCCCTTCTTAAAATACGAACCAACAAAAATTTTTTCAAAATTTCGGCAGAGTTTCGTTACTAACGTAGAATTGCATAAACCTGCACCATGATAATAACACTTCGTCCTATGCCACAAAAGCCAAACCGTGGGCACCAATCCCATCCAGATTTCTTAACATCAATATAGGAAACATAACAGTAAACAGTACTGTAGTATATATATATATCCGAGAAAATCCATATAAACAAGTATCAGAATTTATCAGAGCGACCTCTAGAGTAAAATATATACAATATACACATCAGTAGGCGAAACAAGAACCTACTGGAAAGCACAAGTAGCTCAGATCACTAGCCTCCAAACCGCGACGTGAAAACACCGAAACCTGAACTGCAACTGGGCACGGAAACCGAAAAGCCCAGGGGAAAGACATGAAACACGTTAGAGTGAGTGGACGAAAAGATAATTGTCTTTCGCCGAACAATATATATATTATAAAAATCATATGCGAGTCCAGATGCATAAATAGAGGAAAGGTACACGAGGGAGACTCTAACTCCTCACGCGTACAGAGTATGCATAAAAATCTCACGGGATCACTCGTGGACACATCCGTGCTCGTACAGTCAGAATCACGGGGTCCCTGGCCCACACGTGATTCTAGCCAGAAATGGCCTCAGGTCAAAGGTCTGCCTCCCCCGGTAAAGACCTCGGGTCAGGAGTCACAGCCTCCCCTGGTAAAAGCCTACCATCGGGGATCAGCCGAGAGGCAAGTGTATCGATACAACAACATAACCAAGACTGTACTCTGTGTAAACCAAATCATAAACATTTCGATGCAAATGCAATAAACAGCATATAAGTGTATATATATATATTCGTATACGTATATCCGTATATGTATAATCGTAAAACACATGCTCATGTAACTCGTAATCTCAACACGCATGCTCAAGTTCGTAAAACATATAAAAGACTCGCAAGAATTCCGTTAAAAGAAATTTTCCACTCACAGATGAGCAAAACGCGCACTCGCGTTAATCTCGTGGTCCGGCGGAAGATCCCTCGCCTGAAGCACGATCACGATCTCGATCTCGATCTCCTGAATATTCATAAAAAAATAACTGATCAAAATCATAGTCCACAACCCTGTACTGAATCACGGAAACCAACCGTTCCCGGAAATATACAATGCGGTAAAAAATGAATAACGGAAATTCTGAAATCCCCACTCGAAACCTCGACTGAAAATCGGCTAACCAAATCAACCCGAAAACCACTGGACGATAACCAGGGCGCGATTACGAGAAAAACGACATTAAAAACGTCGAAATCTGAAAAGTCAACTTTTGGCCGGAGCTCCGCCGTTGACCGCTGGCGGCGGCGGCGGCGCACAGTCAACGGTGGAATTCCACGGCCAAAACTTCCAGAACTCAAGTTCAAACCAAGATTAACCCTTTTCTCTTCTACCTCGAAAGCCAATTCACGCCCTAACACCTCCAATTTTCCCTGAAACCAAACGGAAATCCAATTCCGGTGACCTAACTGGTGACCCTCAAAACCACCACCTCGATCGAAATCAACCACATAGGAAGCTTCACCTAGGCAAGGGAAACCGAAACCCCAACATCTCCACCCTCAACTCTCGCCGGAGCACCACCTCCCAACTCCAGCGAACTCCGATCACATAACCCGATTCGGGTTACCTCCAAACACCACCAATTCACTCAAATCCAAACACCATTCAACTCGAAACCATACAAGGAAGCGAACCATACCTTCCACAGGGTCAACGGTCAAACCTGCTGTTTTTGGAAAGTCAACTCTGGTCAACGCTAAACAGTGATTTTCGATGATTTTATGACTATTCCCGATATTTATACTCGCACCTCGGGTCAATCGACGGTCCGAAACGAATATTCGAAATGATTCGGATAAGCTCGAAACAATCGGATAAACTCATCGGAAATCGAAACTTCGAATAATCATAAAAGATTCCTCGGTTATCAAAAAATCTTCCGGAACCGCCCTCGAGCTCGAAATCATGTACTCTACAACTTCCGTGAAGACACTCAACTCAAATTCTCGACCGAAAACATAGTCGCGAATAAAGTCGACAAACCACACAATATCGTAAAACTGCAACTATGACCAAATCTCGAGAATCGTGCCGAATACGCAACAGATTCTGGTTCGGGTCGTCACAAATCTACCCCCCTTAAACAAATTTCGACCTCGAAATTTACGTACCTGTCAAGTGAACAGATGAGGATACTGCTCCCGCATACGCTGCTCAGTCTCCCAGGTGGCCTCCTCAACTGAGTGGTTCTGCCACGAGACCTTCACTAGTGGAATCACACGGTGCCTCAACTCCTGCTCACGACGATCGAGAATTTGCACTGGCTCCTCTACGTACGATAAATCCTCTCTGATCGGCAACTGCTGTGGGGCTAACACATGTGAAGGATCTGAGATGTACTTCCGCAATATCGAAACATGGAAGACATCATGCACACGAGCCATCTCAGCCGGTAACTCAAGTCTGTAAGCAACAGCTCCAACCCTCTCCGTAATCTCATACGGACCAATGTACCGTGGTCGAAGCTTGCCACGCTTTCTGAAACGCACAACTCTTAATCACCAACCTCGAACTCTAAACTCTTCCACCTCACATCTGCGTAACTCTTCTGCCGATCCTGGCCGATCTTCAACCAATCCCAGATGACCTGTATGTCCTCCATCGTGGTTTTCACCAAATCAGGACCAATGAGCCAACGCTCGCCCACCTCACTCCAACACAATGGAGTGTGACACTGCTTCCCGTACAGGGCCTCATACGGTGCCATCTCAATACTGGCCTGATAGCTGTTGTTGTAGGCGAACTCGATCAAATGTAACTGCTGATCCCAGTTTCCGCGAAACTGCAACACACACGATCTCAGCATATCCTCAAGAGTCTGAATGGTCCGCTCGGACTGCCCGTCAGTCTGAGGATGAAAAGCTGTACTAAATTGCATCCTCGTGCCCAACGCTCGCTGTAAAGCCTGCCAAAACTCAGAAGTGAACTGACTATCTCGGTCAGAAACAATAGACACAGGCACACCATGCAAGCGAACAATCTCCGATAAGTACAACTTGGCCAATCTACCCACTGATATCTTCCCTGGAAGTGCAAGAAAATGTGCGGATTTCGTCAGTCGGTCAACAATAACCCAAATGCCAGTGTTGCCCGCCGAAGTACGCGGTAACTGATAGACGAAATCCATCGTAATGTGCTCCCACTTCCAAACCGGAATCTCAAGTGGCTGTAGTTTCCCTGCAGGTTTCTGCCTCTCCACCTTCACCTGCTGACAGATCAAACATCGACTCACGTACGCGGCAATCTCCCGCTTCATGTTGCGCCACCAATAGTATGCTCAAAGTGTACGAAACATCTTCGTACCTCCGGGATGCATCGCATACGCTGAACTGTGGGCCTCATCCAGAATCTCCTTCTTCAAGTCCTCGTCTCTGGGTACACATAACCTGCCTCTGAACAACAACGTACCGTCGTCGCTCAATCGGAACTCTGTAGGCACACCATTCCGTATCATGGTCTTCTTGCCCAACAAGTAAGAATCCGAATCCTGAGCCTCTCGTACCTGATCAACCAATACGGGTCGAACCTGAAAACTGGCCAACAAAGCTCCATCATCATCATACCCGAACACAGCACCTGAAGCCCGAAGCTCGACTAACATCGATACTCTAGCCACACACATGTGAAATAACGAGGCTCCAGATTTCCGGCTAAGTGCATCTGGCACAACATCGGCCTTCCCCGGATGGTACTTGAAAGTGCAATCGTAATCGTTGACCAACTCCATCCATCGGCGTTGCCTCATGTTCACATCCGGCTGCGTCCGCAAGTAGGTGAGACTCTTGTGATCAGTGTAAATCTTACACTGAGCACCATACAAATAATGCATCCAACTCTTCAACGCTAACACGATAGCGGCTAACTTCAAATCATGTGGTTTCAGCTGTCTGGAACCATATGCCACAACTCTACCATGCATCAGACCAACTCTACCATATGCGTCGGATAGTTGACCTCATGTGGTTTCAGCTGTCTGGAACCATATGCCACAACTCTACCATGCTGCATCAACACACAGCCAAGTCCCAACTTCGACGCATCGCTGTACACAACAAACTCACCACTGTCGTCTGGCAATGTAAGAACCGGTGCGGTAGTCAATCTCTCCTTCAAGAGCAAATAACTCTCCTCGCACGCATCAGACCACTCAAACTTGACGCCCTTTTTCGTCAATCTGGTCAGTGGTGTAGCAATCCGGGAGAAATCCTGTATAAACCGTCGATAATAGCCTGCTAAACCCAAGAAACTCCGAATCTCCGGCACAGTAGTAGGTCTACTCCAGTTCAGCACGGCCTCGATCTTGTCAGGATCAACACTAACTCCCTCGGCCGAAATCACGTGGCCTAGAAACTTCACACTATCCAACCAGAACTCGCACTTGCTAAACTTCGCGAACAACTGATGGTCCCGCAAAGTCTGCAACACCGCTCGCAAATGCTTCTTGTGCTGGCCCACGCTCCGGGAATAGATCAAAATATCATCAATAAATACAATCACGAACTTGTCCAGGAACCGTCTGAACACCCGATTCATCAAGTCCATGAAAGCTGCGGGGGCGTTGGTCAACCCAAACGGCATAACCAAAAACTCATAGTGCACATACCGCGTCCTGAAAGCTATCCTGGCTACGTCAGAGTCTCGAATCCTCAAATGGTGATATCCGGATCGAAGGTCAATCTTCGAAAAGACTGATGCACCCTTCAGCTGATCAAACAAGTCATCAATCCGCGGCAACGAATACTTGTTCCTCACTATAATCTAATTCAGCTTCTGATAGTCGATGCACAAACGCATGGACCCGTCCATCTTCCACACAAACAACACTGGGGCACCCCACAGAGAAACACTCGGTCGAATGAATCCCTTCTCTAACATCTCCTGGAGCTGAACCTGCAACTCCTTCAACTCCGCAGGGGCCATTCGGTACGGTATCTGGGAAATCGGTCCTGTACCCGGCCATAACTCAATAGTAAAATCAATCTCCCGCACAGGGGGTATACCAGGTAACTCCGCTGGAAACACATCCGGAAACTCAGACACAACCCCAATACTACCAAGATCTGGCACAGCAGCTGTAGTGTCCACAACATGAGCTAAGTAAGCAACATAACCCTTCTTCATCAACCGATCTGCCCTCATCGTAGAAATCAAACATGGTAGTGAAGTGTTCTTCTCGCCACAGAACAGTATCTCGGGTAACCCTGGTCGACGAAACGCGACCTCCTTCCAGTGGCAGTCAAACATGGCCCAGTGCGACTCCAAGAAGTCCATACCCAAGATCATATCAAAATCCACAATATCAAGCAGTAACAGATCTGCAGCTAACCCATGACCATCAATAAACACCTCACAATCTCGGTAAACCCAACCGATGCTCACAACCTCACCTGACGGATACAACACTCTCCACAACCCCGGAAGTGGAGATGCAGGTACCGTAGCTAATGATGACAGTCTAAATGATATGAATGAATGTGTGATGCCCGGATCTAATAATGCAAGTATAGGAATACCAAAGACATGTAACGTACCAATAACGACCTCCGGTGATGCTCTGCCCTTACGTAGAGTCATAGCATGAACCCTCGCCTGTCTGGCTGGTCGTCCTCGCAGGGGCTGTCCCTGCTGCCTACCCTGGCCTGCAAGCTGAGCTGGTAAAGCTCCCGTAGTGGCACCTCGCTCAACTCCGGAACTCTGGGCCGTCTGTCCCTCAGCACCATACGACTGAGGACACTCCCTCGAATAGTGACCCACCTGGCCACAACGATAACAAATGACAGGGACTCGCTGACATGTACCAGGGTGATATCTGTTGCAGAAGCTACATAATGGATAGTCTCTCAGTATAGGAAATGTGCCACCAGTACGCCGTGGATAACTAGAACCGCTGGAACTCCCACTAGTCTGTGGTCTCTGTGGACGATCTCTCCTCCATCTAGATCTCTGTCTCGGTACACCAGCTGGTGGTCGATATGATCCACCACCTGAGGATGAAGTTGAACCGGAAGTATCATAACTCAGCCTCTTTGAAGGCCCCTGACTCGGTCCACCTTCCTCCAACTGTCTCGGCTGGTACCTCTGCCGCTGTCTCTCCTACTCAATATCCTCGCCTCGGAGTGCAGCACTAACAAACTCATCAAAGTTGTTCCGAGGCATCATAGTCAAGGTCGCCTTGATGTTCAGATTCAATCCCAGCTCAAACCTACGACACTTGGCTTCTTCGGTAGCCACCATATCCCGCGTAAAACGAGACAAACGGGTAAACCGATCTCGATACTCGAGTACAGATAAACTGCCCTGCCTCAAGTTTGTAAACTCCTCGTACTTGCGCTGCTGGGTAGCCTGATTAAAATACCTTCGCATAAACAGATCACGGAATAAGGTCCACGGAGTGTCAGCTGGAACTCTGTCGGTGCTAACCCACCAAAAGTATGCATCACCCTCAAGTAAACCAACTGCGGCCACTGACATCTGCATAAGAGTAAACTGCAGACGCTCACAAACACGTTCAATTTGAACCAACCATGCCTCGCATATCTCTGGATCAACTGAACCCGAAAACACAGTAGCACCAGCTGTACGAGCCTTGACCATAGGGTCAAAACGCTCTTCCAAACGCAGCACTCGCATCAGCAAGTCGCGCGTTCGGCGATCCTCATCAGGATCCTCATCCCGATCAACACGGGGACCACGTCGAGGAGGCATCCTACTGATACAAGACAAGCATTAGGGACAAGCAGAAAGACCGTAATCATGAAACCGCAGATATTTGAGGACACACAACACCCGAAGTATTGATGAGTACCGCTGGCCAGTCGGGTCATCACTCCAGTCATGCTGTATCAACTCAAATACCCTAAGCGTCACAACTACAAGAGTCTACAGAATCTGACAACCTAATGCTCTGATACCAAGCTGAAAGGACCCAATCCCGATTCAGTTACCTAAACCGGAATCGAACCCCTTCTGAAAATACGAACCAACAAAATTTTTTTCAAAATTTCGGCAGAGTTTCGTTACTAACGTTGAATTGCATAAACCTGCACCCTGAAAATAACACTTCGTCCTATGCCACAAAAGCCAAACCGTGGACACCATTCCCATCCAGATTTCTCAACATCAATATATGAAACATAACAGTAAACAGTAATGTAGTGTATATATATATCCGAGAAAATACATATAAACAAGTATCAGAATGTATCAGAGCGACCTCTAGAGTAAAATATATATAATATACACATCAGTAGGCGAAACAAGAACCTACTGGAAAGCACAGGTAGCTCAGATCACTAGCCTCCAAACCGCGACGTGAAAACACCGAAACCTGATCTGCAACTGGGCACGGAAACCGAAAAGCCTAGGGGAAAGACATGAAACACGTTAGAGTGAGTAGACGAAAAGATAATTGTCTTTCGCCGAACAATATATATATATATTATAAAAATCATATGCGAGTCCAGATGCATAAATAAAGGAAAGGTACACGAGGGAGACTTTAACTCCTCACGCGTACAGAGCATCTCCTTACGCGTACAGAGCATGCATAAAAATCTCACGGGGTCACTCGTGGACACATTCGTGCTAGTACAGTCAGAATCACGGGGTCCCTGGCCCACACGTGATTCTAGCCAGAAATGGCCTCAAGTCAAAGGTCTTCCTCCCCCTGTAAAGACCTCGGGTCAGGAGTCACAGCCTCCCCTGGTAAAAGCCTACTATCGGGGATCAGCTGAGAGGTAAGTGTATCGATACAACAACGTAACCAAGACTGTACTCTGGTTTCGGCGCACCGTCAACGGTGGAATTCCACTGCCAAAACTTCCAAAACTCAAGTTCAAACCAAGACTAACCCTTTTCTCTTCTACCTCGAAAGCCAATTCACACCCTAACACCTCCAATTTTCCCAGAAACCAAACGGAAATCCAATTCCGGTGACCTAACCGGTGACCCTCAAAACCACCACCTCGATCGAAATCAATCACATAGGAAGCTTCACCTAGGCAAGGGAAACCGAAACCCCAAAATCTCCACCCTCAACTCTCGCCGGAGCACCACCTCCCAACTCCGGCTAACTCCGATCACACAACCCGATTCGGGTTACCTCCAAACACCACCAATTCACTCAAATCCAAACACCATTCAACTCGAAATCATACAAGGAAGTGAACCATACCTTCCACAGGGTCGGGGGTGGCTGGAAAATAGGTCGTCGGACGGCAAGCCGAAACGGGAAAGTTTTCCCCTCGGGTCAACGGTCAAACCTGCTGTTATTGGAAAGTCAAGTCTGGTCAACGCTAAACAGTGATTTTCGATGATTTTACGACTATTCCCGATATTTATACTCGTGCCTCGGGTCAATCGACGGTCCGAAACGAATATTCGAAATGATTCGGATAAGCTCGAAACAATAGTATAAACTCGTCGGAAATCGAAACTTCGAATAATCATAAAATATTCCTCGGTTATCGGAAAAATCTTCCGGAACCGCCCTCGAGCTCGAAATCATGTACTCTACAACTTCCGTGAAGACACTCAACTCAAATTCTCGACCAAAAACATAGTCGCGAATAAAGTCGACAAACCACACAATATCGTAAAACAGCGACTATGACCAGATCTCGAGAATCGTGCCGAATACGCAACAGATTCTGGTTCGGGTCGTCACACATAATTCCAATACGACGAATCGTCGAAAACCCAATAATCACACCTCAAAACCTCGCTACAATTTTGGACGCTCAATTCGAAAAACGAACCTCACCACTGCGATCGGAGCGCGATTTCGAGTGAAACGACATGCAACTTGTCGAAAACCTCAAAAAGTCAAAGTTAGAACAGAAAATTTCCCGGCGGAGCAACCTCTGTTCCACTCCAAATCACCCACTGAGCAACTTTCACAACTGCATCAAAGGCCAATTCTCACTCTAACTCATCTAATTTCATGAAAAACCGAAAGTCCACACAATTTTCAAATGACAAATTCTCCAAGCACAAATCAAATTGGAACTCCATACCTATATGGTTAGATTCATGGAGAGGAGAGCTTCAAAGCCCACAACTTGTTTTAGCTCAATTCGGCCGGAATCAAATCGCCCCAAAAACTCCAAAAATCTCAAACTTCCACCGTAAAGTTCTCTCTCCTCCGGCAACCTTGCCGTGAAAGGAGGCCGGAGACAGCTTAATGGAACCTAGACGAGTCGAATGGGTCATGGCCTAAGCCGCGAGGTGGCCGGATGGAGCTCGCCGCCGGCATGGCCGTGGCACCGTCGAACTCCCATCTCCTCCACATATTGACTCGGTCAACACCAGTCAACCCAAGAATTGCCATCTGTTGACTTTCCTGTATGGTAACCCACTTAAATACTTACCCAAAATGGAAACTTCCATAATTATCTTTTCGACAAACATCCAATACCCGTAACTTTTACGTCGTAATTCCGATTTCGATAATTCTCACGGCAACAAACTGAACTCAACATATTCTTCAATTACCACCCGAAGTCAAACACATCGACCAAATCGATAAAAAGTCAACACGTAACAAACCAGAAATATAGTTCCACCACACGGAACACAACATACACAAGAGCCGACGCTACACGCAATACTGAACTATACGGCACAATACAAACTCGCCTATGATCACATACGGATCAAAATAACGTAGCAAATCACAACTCAATATGCTCACAACAACATAACTCAAACACCTAACTCAACTTGTTTCCTCTAATCCGAAAGTCTGTGGTAGCACATTCCACAAAATCATAATCAAACGTCAACTCAAATCAAATTCGCTCCAACACAATGGAGTACAACATCGTTCTTCAAAACGACATCATGCAACGTCAAAATCATAGTGGTCTCCAAACTGGTACTACAAGCAATCTCGAATGGCTGAAACTGCTGGTCCCAAATCCGTCGGAACTCCAATACACAAGACCACAACATGTCCTCCAAGGTCTGAATAGTCCTCAAAGATCGCTCACCAATTTGAGGATAAGAACCGGTACTAACTTGTAATCTGGTCCCCAATGCTTACTGCAACGCTTGCCAACACTCAGTTGTAACTAATTACCTCGATCAGCAATCTGGGACACAGGTACACCATGAAATGGACAATCTCCACCACACTTAGCTATGTCAGCCTGCCACTGAATTCTGTTCCGGAAAGTACAAGTAAACGTACCAAGTTCATTAAATGGTCCACAATGGCCTGATAACTGTGTGACGACCCGAACCAGAATCAGTTGTGTGTTCGGCACGATTCTCGAGATTTGGTTATAGTCGCAGTTTTACGATATTGTGTGGTTTGTCGATTCGATTTGCGACTATGTTTTCAGTCGAGAATTTGAGTTGGGTGTCTTCACGGAAATTGTAGAGTACGTGATTTCGAGCTCGTGGACAGTTTCGGAAGATGTTTCCGATAACCAGGGAATATTTTATGATTATTTGAAGTTTCGGGTTCCGACGAGTTTATCCGAATCGTGATGGTTATCCATTTCGAATTGTTGATCGACCCGAGGCTCGAGTATAAATATCGGAATAGTCGAGAATTAGTCGTAAACACTGTTGAAATTTGACCGGGCCGTTGACTTTCCAAAAACAGTAAGTTGACTTGTTTGACTGAAAGGGAAAGTTTCCCGTTTGGGAATTGCCGTCCGACGACCTAGATTCCGGCCACCTCCGACTTCGGCAAGGGTATGGTTAGCTTCCTCTTTCAATTTCGAGTTGATTGGTGCTTGGTTTGATTGAAATTGGTCACGTTTTGGTTGGACCCGAATTGGGTCGGTTTCAAGGTTTCCGTCGAGGTTCGTTGGCCGGTTTCCGACGAGCCACGGCGGTGGTGGTTGGGGGGGTTTGACTCCCCTTGCTCCTCTGAGTCTATTGGTGTACTTGATTTGAGTTATGGTTGAGTTTTGAGATGGGTTCGAATAGGTCACCGGAATATGTATTTTCGATCGGATTTTGGGTATATTGGAGGACTTCCGTTTGGATTTGGCCTTCGGGGTAGAAGGGAAAATGGTTCGAAATGGTGTGATCTTAAAATCTGGAAAGTTTCACCGAGAAATTCCACCATTGACGGCGCGCCGCCGCCGGCGGCGGCGGTCAACGACCGGAAAGTTGACTTTTTCAGATTTCGATGTAATTAGTGTCGTTTTTCTCGAAATCGCGTCCTGGTTATCGTACGGAGGTTTTCGGGTTGATTTGGTTAGCCGATTTTCAGTCGAGATTTCGAGTGGGGATTTCGGGATTTCCGTAATCCATTTTGCACTGCATTTCGTATTTCCGGAAACGGTTGGTTTCCGTGCATCAGTACAGGGTTGTGGATTACGATATTGATCAGTTGTGTTTTATGAATATATTCAGGAGATCGAGATCGGGACCGAGATCGAGCTTCTGGCGAGGGATCTTCCGCCGGTCCTCGAGATTAGAGCGAGTGCGCATTACGCGAGTCTGTGAGTGGACATTTTATTTTCACGGATTGATTGCGAGTCTTTTATATATGTTTTATGAACTTGAGCATGCAGTATGATTATTGTTTTACGAGCATGAGATTTCATACGAGATTAGGTTTATTATGAGCATGTGTTTTACGATTATACGGATATACTTATACAAATATACGTATATGAGTATACATACACTTATATGCTGTTTCATGCATTTGCATCGAATTTTTTATGATTTGGTTTACACAGAGTACAGTCTCAGTTACGTTGTTGTATCGATACACTTGCCTCTCGGCTGATCCCCGATGGTAGGCCACCAGGAGGGGCAGTACCCCTACCTGACCGGCGAGGGGCAGTACCCCGGAACTGAGGCCTTTCAGGCTATGAATCACGTGGTAGTCAAGGACTCCGTGATTCTGACTGTACTAGCACGGACGTGTCCATGAGTGACCCCGTGAGACTTTCTATGCATGCTCTGTTTACGAGATGGAGTCAGTGTCTCCTCGTAAACTATTTAAACTTATTTACTTATATTTCGACTCACATATGTTTTTATAATTATATTAACTGCTGAAAGACATTTATTTTCGTCCACTCACTCTAACGTGTTTATTGTCTTTCCCCTGGGCTTTTCGGTTTCCGTGCCCAGTTGCAGTTCAGGTTTGGTGTTTTCACGTCCCGGTTTGGAGGCTAGTGATCAGAGTTACCTGTGCTTTCCAGTAGGTTCTTGTTTCGCCTACTGATGTGTATATATTGTATATATGTTATACTAGAGGTCGCTCTGATACATTCTGATACATGTTTATACGGATTTTCTCGGATATACATATATACATAGTACAGTTTGTTTACTGTTGTTGATTATATTGATGTTGAGAAATCCGGAAGGGATTGGTGCCCACGGTTTGGCTTTTGTGGCATAGGATGAAGTGTTATTTTCAGGGTGCAGGTTTATGCAATTCCACGTTAGTAACGAAACTCTGCCGAAATTTTGAAAAATTTTTGTTGGTTCGTATTTTCGTAAGTGTTGATTCCGGTTTAGGTAACTGAATCGGGATTGGGTCCTTTCAAACTGGTACCACAAACCGA
Source organism: Geum urbanum (assembly GCA_946800695.1). Taxonomy (NCBI): domain Eukaryota; kingdom Viridiplantae; phylum Streptophyta; class Magnoliopsida; order Rosales; family Rosaceae; genus Geum; species Geum urbanum. Next base: position 22,030,072 of record OX327003.1, on the reverse strand, counting down.
AGTGCGAACTGGCACACAAAACCACAGTGACAAGCTCCAACCTCTAATCGGAAATCTCCAATAGCTGCAACTTTCCGGTAAGTCTCTGCCTCGCCGCCATCGCATGTCGACAAATGTGGCGTCTGCTCACACAAGCTGCTACATTCCTCTTCATGTTGCGTAACGAGTAGAAAACTCGGGGTATCAGACACATCTCCGTACCAACAGTGCATAACGCCCACAAAACAATGAGCTTCAACATCATCACACTCAAACTCAGCTCCCGTAGTTCGCAACTCAGCTAACATGGAAACTCGAGCCACATACACACGAAACACTGAAGCTCCCGACTTCCGACTGAATGCATCAGCAACGACATCCCAGAAGGATAGTCAAAGTATGACCACTAGCCTTTCTCGAATAAACTCGAATGTGCAGCCATAGTCGTTAGTCGACCCTCATCCATCCACACTGCCTCAAGCTCAAATCTGGTCGAAAACGCAAGTAGATGAAATTCAAGTAATTAGTGTACGTCTTACACTGCGCTGCACGCCATAGCGGTAGTGTCTCGAAATCTCCGATGCTAACATAAGGACAGCTACTCCCAATCATACATAGGATGTGCAACTACACAATGTTCCACTGCCTGGAACCATGAGCTATCGCTCTGAAAAGCTACATCACGCATAACCAAATCCAAACCTCAATGCATCGCCATAACCCACGAACTCGTCACGATCGTCAGGTAAGGTCAAAACCAAAGCAACGGTCAACCATCCTTCAGGAGTAAATAACTCTCTTCGCGTGCATCGAACAACTCGAACTTGACGCCTTCTTCGTCAATCCGGAAAGTGAAGTGGTAATCCGGGAAATCCTGCACAAAGCATCGAAAGTAGCCTGCTACACCCAAGAGACTCCTGATCTCTGGTACAATGGTAGGGCAATCCCCAAATCAACACGACTTCTAACTGATCGGAATCCACACTGACTCCCTCAGCTAACATCACGTGGCCCAAAATCTTCACGCTAATCAAGCAAAATTCACACTGGCTGAACTTCACAAACAGCAGATTATCTTGCGAAGTCCGTAAAACCACTCGCAATTACTTCAGATACTGACCCACACTCCTGGGGTAAATCAGGATGTTGCCGACGAACACGACTGCAAACTCGTCCAGAAACCGTCTGAACACCTGGTCCATCAAGTCCGTAAAAGCTGCGGGGCATTGGTCAACCAAACGGCGTGACCAAGAACTCCTGATGCCCGCACCGTGATCCGAAAGTTGTCCTGGCCACATCTGACTCATCGATCCTCAACTGATGGTATCCGGACCCGAAATCCATCTTCAAAAAGACTGAAGCTCTCGTGAGCTGATCAAACCAATCGTCAATCCGAAGCGGAGGATACTTGCTCTCATCTGAATCGAATCAGGCTTCTGGTAGTCAATGCACCACCTCGTCGAACCAACCATCTTCCGCACAAACAATGCAAGAGTACACCACGATAATACGCTGGGTCGTACAAAATCTCATCCAGCAACTCTCGAAGTTGAATATGTACCTCCATCAGCTCCGCTAGCACCGAGCGACAAGATGCCGGTGATATGAGTCCAGCGCCCGGTAAAAGCTCAATGGTGTAGTCGGTCTCCCAAACTGGAGGAATACCTGGTAACTCCTCTGGAACACATCTGGAAACTCGAGAACCACCTCAATGTCGCCAATGTCGGCACAGCAACTGCAGTATCCACAACATGAGCTAAGCAAACAACATAACTCGTTTCCACCATCCGCTCGACCATCACTGTGAAACAGTATCTCAGGGAAAAGTCTGGTCGTCGAAACACAACCTCCTTCTCAAGGCCATCGAACATAGCTCAATGCGTCATCAAAAAGTCCATACTCATAGTCACATCAAAACCACGATATCAAGCTATTACACCTCAGCGGCTAAGTCATAACCTCCAACAAGGATCTCGCAACCTCCGGATGGATGCAACACTCTCCAAGACCACGGACGTGGAGATGCAGGTATAATAACCATGAATATCAAGCAACAGTAACCTCGGAAAAACTCCATCCTCATAGAAGGTCATGGCACGAACTCCAACATGCCCAACTAGCCGCCCACGTCAATTGCGACATTGCTGATTAACTCCTCCAGAAGGCTGCGTTGATCACTCCAGAATCAGCATCATTACCTCCTCGTGAACCCTGAGCTGTCGAATCACTAAAACAGCTGGCTGAGGACGCTCCCTCGCACGTGACCCTCCTGGTCACCACAATAGTAACTGAGAGTGCTCCACGAACACAAGTCACAGTGACATCTGCTGCGAGAAAGGATCACCAACAATCACCCAAACTCATGCCACAGGAACAAGTCCACTACTCCGTGATCTCCATCACCACCATCGCCAAACGGATCCTCTGCTTGATCTGATGACCCTCAACATAATCAAAAAGACCACAGCCTGATGAAGTCACTAATCCCGAAGTGTCAAAACTTAACCTCATCAAAATATCTCGACTAAGTCCACTTTCCTCAAACCAACACATCAGAAACCGCGTACACCTTTCCTTCTCAATAGCCTCGCCTCTGAGTGCAGCACACTAAGCTCCTCATGGTTGTCTCGAGGCTTAATAGTCAAAATCCCTCTGATGCTCAGGCTCAACTCATATCGAACCTCGTGCACCGCTTCCTCTAAAGCCACGGAACACGTGCAATCGGAAACAAACATGTAAACAATGCATCACTGCCTCAGGTCGGTAAACACTCCACATTCTAATGCTGGGTAGCCTGATTAAACCATTACCGTATAAACAACACCCTGAATGTAGGCCATGGAGTCACAACATGGACTCACACAATACCAGCCCACCAAATGCAATGATCTGACTCAGGCAAAGCATCAACTGCCACGATTCTCTGCTCTGAGGCAACATGTAGACGCTCATACACACACAACCAGGCAAACCATACCACACACATCTCTGAACCTAGAATTCTCATCCAAAGCCACAATTCACTGGCAAATCGTGCGTCGATTGATCCTCAGTAGGATCCACAACCGTACCAACACGGAAAGCACGTCAATGAGGCATCCTAATGAATAAAACATCGTTCACAACAAGTAGAACGTAATCATGGAACTTCAAATATTTGAAAGCATAAAACACCCGGAATATTGATGAGTATCCGCCGGCCGGTCGGGTCACCATTCCAGACATGCTGTACATTCTCAAATATCCTTAGTAAACACGACTACAGAAGTCTACAGAACCTATAACCTAATGCTCTGATATCAAGCTGAAAGGACCCAACCCCGATTTAGTTGCCTAAACCGGAATCGAACCTCTTCTGAAAACGTGAACCAACAAAAACCATCAAAATTTCGGCAGAGTTTCGTTACTAACGCGGAATTACCATTACCTGCACCCGGAAAATACACTTTATCCTATGCCACAAAGATCAAACCGTGGGCACCAATCCCATCCGGGTTTCTCAATATATCAACAATAATGTAAAGTAGTAAATATAACTATACTTTACAGAAATCTGGGGAAAACCGTATAAAAATATACATCAGAATGTTCAGAGCGACCTCTAGTGTATCATTATATAAATATACCACAGCAGGCAAAACAAGTAACCTACTGGGAGAAACAAGGTAGCTCGAACACTATGCCTCAAACCACGACGTGCGACACCAGAGTCCGAACTACAAACTGGGCACGGAAACCAAAAACCCCAGGGAAAGGCAAGTAAGGCGTTAGAGTCAGTGGACGAAAATAAACACATGCCTTTCACTAGTTATGTACATGATCAATGTAAAACAGTGCGAGTTCGGAAAGTATATATATGGAGGTTGTCAGGCGAATCTCTCAAGCCCGACGTCAAGTGAATCGCTCAAACCCGACGGTGATAGGCCAGGGGAATCTCTCAACCCCGGCGGCATACAGGGGAATCTCTCAACCCTGCCCAGAGGAATCTCTCAACTCTGGTCCAGAGGAATCTCTCAACTCTGGTGGACTACCGGTGATCAGCCGAGTAACCGAAACATCGATGTAGTAATGCCATCACCAATAAATATAAAATAATACCTCCGAAAATAACATATATGTCAACATCATATAAATTAAATACGGAAAATCATAGTAAATCACGAACTCGCAAACAACTGTGAAAATATAAACGTGTCCACTCACAGACTAGCGTAACGCAGTTCGCGTTAATCCCGTCATCCGGCAGAAAATCCCTCGCCAAACGAACGATCACGAACCCCTGAATAATCACAAAATTCATTCCTCAAAATCATAATTCAGTACCTCGAATCAAATCACGAGAAACAACCGTTCTCGGAAACACATAATTCAAATACGACGAATCGTCGAAAATCCAATAATCACACCTCAAAACCTCGCTACAATTTTGGATGCTCAATTCGAAAAACGAACCTCACCACTGCGATCGGAGCGCAATTTCGAGTGAAACGACATGCAACTTGTCGAAAACCCCAAAAAGTCAAAGTTTGACCGTTGACCGCCGTTGACCACCGCCGGCACCCGAACGAAAAATTTCCCGGCGGAGCAACCTCTGTTCCACTCCAAATCACCCACTGAGCAACTTTCACAACTGCATCAAAGGCCAATTCTCACTCTAACTCGTCCAATTTCATGAAAAATCGAAAGTCCACACAATTTTCAAATGACAAATTCTCCAAGCACAAATCAAATTGGAACTCCATACCTATATGGTTAGATTTATGGAGAGGAGAGCTTCAAAGCCCACAACTTGTTTTAGCTCAATTCGGCCGGAATATAATCGCCCCAAAAACTCCAAAAATCTCAAACTTCCACCGTAAAGTTCTCTCTCCTCCGGCAACCTTGCCGTGAAAGGAGGCCGGAGACAGCTTAAGGGAACCTAGACGAGTCGAATGGGTCATGGCCTAAGCCGCGAGGTGGCCGGATGGAGCTCCCCGCCGGCAAGGCCGTGGCACCGTCGAACTCCCATCTCCTCCACGTGTTGACTCGGTCAACACCAGTCAACCCAAGAATTGCCATCTGTTGACTTTCCTGATATGGTAACCCACTTAAATACTTACCCAAAATGGAAACTTCCATAATTATCTTTTCGACAAACATCCAATACCCGTAACTTTTACGTCGTAATTCCGATTTCGATAATTCTCACGGCAACAAACTCAACTCAACATATTCTTCAATTACCACCCGAAGTCAAGCACATCGACCAAATCGATAAAAAGTCAACGATTCAAACCAACACAAGCTAATCCGATTAAATAATCGACGGTCGAAATATTCATAACTTAATCCTCGCAACTCGGAAAAATCCTCCGAAAGTTCCCACAAGCTCGAAATTAAATTCTCTACATCTTCCGTGAAGAAGCCGAAATCAAATATACATATTTTATTCCTCGCTAAGAAGGCTGTCATTTAAAACCGATTATGTCAAAACTTCAAATATACATATTTTATTCCTCGGTCGTCCAAATAATGATCCGGAACCGCCCACGAACTGGAAATCACACATACAACGACTCTCGAGAAGAGACTTAGCTCAAATTCTCGGCCAATAATTTCTTCGTTATCAAGTCCGGCGATTCAAACAACTGTCGGAAATCTGCGATTACGCACAAGCTCGTAGATTAAGCTGATATCACTGCTGATTCTGTTCTGGGTCGTCACATGTAATATATGGTATGTCTGAGAAAAACCGTATAAAACATGTATCAGAATGTATCAGAGCGACCTCTAGTGTAAATATATACAATATATACATCAGTAGGCGAAACAAGAAACCTACTGGAAAACACAGGTGGCTTGAACAACTAGCATCCAACCACGACGTTAAACTCCAGAACCTGAACTGAAAACTAGGCATGGAAACCGATAAGCCCAGGGGAAAAACAGGAAAACCGTTAGAGTGAGTGGACGAAAATGAATGTCTTTCGCCAGATGATATATGTTAAAATAACATATGCGAGTCCAGATAAATAAATATAATAAAGTACACGAGGTAAACTCATACTCCTCCAGCGTACTGAGCATGCATGTAAAAATCCCACGGGGTCACTCATGGACACATCCGTGTTAGTACAGTCCGAATCACGGGATCCCAGACCCATACGTGATTCTAGCCTGAAAGGCCTCAGGTCAGGGTATCTGTTTCCACCCAGAAATACATTGTCACAAGAAACAGAAATCTGTACCCACCCGGAAATACATCGGCACAAGGTACAGTTCCCCCCTGGTAGGCACCCTCGGGGATCAGCCGGGATGCAAGTGTATCGATACAACAACATAAACTGTGATTGTACTCTGTGTAAATCAAATCATATATAGTTTCATGTATACGTATAAAGCATAATGTAAATGCATAATCGTAAAACACATGCTCGTATAAGTCATAATCACAAATGTATGCTCATGCTCGTAAAATGTAATATAATAACTCGCAATCAATCAGTGAAAAGAAAGGTCCACTCACAGGTGAGCAAAACCCGCACTCACGCTAATCTCGTGGCCCGGCGGAAGATCCCTCGCCCAAAGCACGATCTCGATCCCCTAAATAGTCATAAAATATATCTTATCAAAATCATAGCTCACAACACTGAGCCACACCTGGGAAACCAACCGTTCCCAGAAATACATTACGGGGTACAAAATAATCGACGATATTTCCAAAACTCTCCACATAAATCCTCGACAAAAAATCCGTCACCCGAATCACCTCAAAAACCTCACGACTGCGTTCGGAGCGCGAAAACAAGTCAAAAACACATAAAATCCTCGAAAAACCGAACCTCGCCGGAGCACCGCCGCGGACCACCGTCGGCGGCGGCGGCGCGGTGGCGACCGCATCCAATCACGGTCAAATTTTCCAGAAATGCTCTCCTCCCCAAACCCAACAACTTCTCTCAAAGGACCAACTCCATACAACCACCACAGTGGCCGGAATATGCCTCGAAAGTCACGGAATCCATGGATTCCAGTGACTTTCCGGTGATCTCCGAAACGACAACCAATTGAAAATTCCTTCTACCCAATGCATCTAAAGCTTGAGGGGAAGCTTTCCCCCCAAAGACCCAACCTCAACAGTGGCCGGAACACCTAACCCGAATCCGGCAAAAATCTCATTTTTCTCCAAGCTTGTTCTACCTCAAATCATGATCAATTCAAGTGAAATCAAGTTCCAACCTATAGGAAATGAAGAGAGGAAGCTAACCATACCAATTTCAAGGTCTAAAATGGTCGGAAAATCAGAACCCGATCGTGGCAGTTCGGCACAGCGGCGGTGGAGCTCGGTCAACGGTCAACCTAAGGTCAAACGACGGTCAAACATCCCGAATAGTGATTTTCGACAATTTTCAACAATTTTCGATATTTATACTCGCGGCGACAATTTTCAACAATTTTCAACAATTTTCCAAAACGGATAACTATTACGATTCGGATAAACTCGATACGAACGGATAAACTCGTCGATAAACCGAAACTTCAAATAATCATATTATATTCCTCGGTCATCGAAAAAATGAACCGGAACCGCCCACGAGTTTAAAATCACGTACACTACAACTCTTGAGAAGAGACTCAACTCAAATTCTAGGCCAATAATTAAGTCGCGAACTAAACCGGTAAATCACACAATTAACGATAAACCGCAATTACGCGCTAACACGTGAATCATACCGATTACACTACGGATTCTGGTTCGGGTCGTCACAGATTGTCTTTTCGGGTTCCGCTGATCCAGAGATTTGTGAGGCATGGTTGGTTCAGGTTGAACGCGTATGTGAGCGTCTGCGTTTTACCCCTGAGCAGATGATAGTGGCAGCAGTCGGTTTACTTGAGTCAGATGCATACTTCTGGTGGGTTAGCACCGATAGAGTTCCGGTTGATACTCCGTGGACCTTGTTTTCAGATTTATTTATGCGGAGATACTTCATCCCGGCTACTCAGCAGTGAAGTATGAGGAGTTCACGAACTTGAGGTAGGGCAGTTTGTCTGTGCTTGAGTATCGGGACAGGTTTACCCGCTTATCTCGGTTTGCGCGTGACATGGTGGCTACTGAGGAAGCCAAGTGCCGCAGATTTGAGTTGGGTTTGAACTTGAACATCAAGGGGACTCTGACTACGATTCCTCGGGACAACTTTGATGAGTTTGTCAATGCAGCACTCCGAGGTGAGGATATCAAGAAGGAAAGGTAGATGAGATACTAGCCTAGACGGTTTGAGGAGGGTGGACCAAGTCAGAGGTCTTCCAAGAGGCTGAGTTCTGATACTTCCTGTTCGGCATCATCCTCAGGCAGTGGACCATATTGACCACCAGTTAGTCCACCAAGACAGAAGTAGAGATGGACCACAGTGACCACAGTCTAGTGGGGGTTCTAGCGGTTCTAGTTATCCTCGGCGTACTGGTGGCACTTTTACCGTACCGAGGGAGTACCCACTATGTAGTCTCTGCAGCAGGCATCATGTTGGTCCATGTCAGCGATGCCCTGTCACTTGTTTTCGTTGTGGCCAGGTGGGTCACTATGCGAGAGAGTGTTTCCAGCTTTATGGTGCTGATGGACAAGCGGCCCAGAGTTCCGGAGGAGAGCGATGTGCCACTTCTGGAGCTCGACCAGTACAGTTTGCGGGCCAGGGCGGACAACAGGGACATCCTCAGCGTGGACGACCAGCCGGGCAGGCCAAGGTTCATGCCATGACCTTGCGTGAGGGCAAAGCTTCACCGGAGGTTTTTATCGGTACGTTGCATGTTTTTGGTTATCCAGTACTTACATTGTTAGATCCAGGTGCTACGCTGAATTAAGTCACTGTGAACAACAAGTATCCGTTGCCACAGATTGACGACTTGTTTGATCAGCTTAAGGGAGCTTCAGCCTATTCAAAGATTGATCTCAGGTCAGGAAATCATCAATTGAGCATCCGAGAGTCAGATGTGGCCAGGACAGCTTTCAGATCGCGGTACGGGCATTACGAGTTCTTGGTGATGCCATTTAGGTTGACCAACACCCCCGCAACTTTTATGGACTTGATGAGTCGGGTGTTCAGGCGGTTTCTGGACAAGTTCGTAATCGTGTTCATTGACGACATCCTGATATATTCCAGGAGTGTGGGAAAACACAAGAAGCATTTGCGAGCGATTTTGCGGACTTTGCTGGATAATCTATTGTTTGCAAAGTTCAGCAGGTGCGAGTTCTGTTTGAACAACATGAAGTTTCTGGGACACGTGATATCGGCTGAGGGAGTCAGCGTAGATCCTGACAAGATCGAGGCCATGCTGAATTGGAGTAGACCTACCACCGTACCGGAGATTCGGAATTTCTTGGGTTTGGCAGGCTATTATCGACGTTTTGTATAGGATTTTTCTCGGATTGCTACGCCACTTACTCGATTGACGAAGAAAGACGTCAAATTTGAGTGGTCCGATGCATGTGAGGAGAGTTACTTGCTCCTAAAGGAAAAGTTAACTACTGCACCGGTTTTGACTCTACCTAATTACAGTGGAGAGTTCGTGGTTTACAGCGACGCATCGAAGTTGAGACATGGTTGCGTGCTGATGCAGCATGGCAAAGTTTTGGCCTACGGTTCTAGGTAGCTGAAACCACATAAAGTCAACTATCCGACATATGATTTGGAGTTGGCCGCTATTGTGTTAACGTTGAAGAGTTGGAGACACTACTTGTACGGAGCTCCGTGCAAGATATACACCGATCACAAGAGTCTCACCGACTTGCGGATGCAGCCAGATTTGAACATGAGGTAGTGCAGATGGATGGAGTTGATCAATGACTATGATTGCACTTTCGAGTACCATCCAGGGAAGGCTAATGTCGTTGCCGATGCACTCAGTCGGAAATCCTGAGCTTCGTTGTTTCATGTGTGTGTGGCCAGAGTGTCTATGTTAGCTGAGCTTTGAGCTACGGGAGCTGAGTTTGAGTGGGATGATGATGGAGCTTTGTTGGACAGCTTTCAGGTTCGACCCGTGTTGGTTGATCAGGTTCGGGAAGCTAAGGATTCAGATTCCTACTTGTTAGACAAGAAGACCATGATACGGAATGGAGTGCCAACAGAGTTTCGGTTGAGTGATGATGGTACGTTGCTTTTCAGAGGCTCATTGTTCGGCATATGCGATGCATCCCGAAGGTACGAAGATGTTTTATACACTTTGAGCGTATTACTGGTGACGCAACATGAAGCGAGAGATTGCCGCATATGTGAGCCGATGTTTGATTTGTCAGCAGGTTAAAGTGGAGAGGCAAAAGCATGCAGGAAAGTTACAGCCATTGGAGATTCCGGTTTGGAAGTGGTAACACATTACCATGGATTTTGTGAATCAGTTGCCGCGTACTTTGGCTGGCAACACTGGTATTTGGGTGATCGAGGATCGATTGACGAAATCCACTCATTTTCTTGCACTTCCGGGGAAGATTTCAGTGGGTAGGTTGACAAAGTTATATTTGTCAGAGATCGTTCGATTGCATGGTGTGCCTGTTTCCAATGTTTCTGACCGAGACAGTAAGTTTACTTTCGAGTTCTGGCAGGCATTGCAGTGAGCCATGGGCACTAGATTGCACTTTATTACAGCTTTTCATCCTCAGACTGATGGGCAGTCCAAGTGGACTATACAGACTCTCGAGGATATGTTGCGGTCTTGTGTGTTGCAGTTTCGAGGAAATTGGGACCAGCAACTGCATTTGATTAAGTTCGCCTACAACAACAGCTATCAGGCCAGTATTGAGATGGCACCGTATGAGGCCCTGTACGGAAGACAGTGCCACACTCCGTTGTGTTGGAGTGAGGTGGGCGAGCGATGGCTTATTGGCCCTGATCTGGTAAAGAGCACCATGGAGGACATCTAAATTATCCGGGATAGATTGAAGATTGCCCAGGATCTCCAGAAGAGTTATGCGGACGTGAGAAGAAAGAGTCTCAAGTTCGACGTGGGCGATTGCGTCTTCCTGAAACTATCCCCGTGGAGGGGAGTTGTGCGTTTCGGGAAGCGTGGCAAGCTTCAACCACGGTACATTGGTCCGTATGAGATTACCGAGAGGGTTGGAGCCGTGGTTTATAGACTTGAGTTGTCGTCCGAGATGGCTCGTATTCATGATGTGTTCCACGTTTCAATGTTACAGAAGTATATCCCAGATCCATCACATGTGTTAACGCCAAATTAGCTACCTATCCGAGAGGATTTTACATATATGGAGGAGCCAGTACAGATTCTCGATCGGCATGAGCAGGAGTGTTATACCCCTGGTGAAGGTCTTGTGGCAGAATCACTTGGTATAGGAGGCCACCTGAGACTAAGCAGCGTATGCGGGAGTAGTATCCTCATATGTTCACTTGACAGGTACGTAAATTTCAAGATCGATTTTTTTTAAGGGGGGTAGATTTGTGACGACGCGGAACAGAATCAGTAGTATAATCGGCTTAATTCACGAGTTAGCGCGTAATCGCGGTTTTATGTAAATTGATTGATTTGCCGGTTTTGATCACGACTTAATTATCGGCCGAGAATTTGAGTTGAGTCTCTTCTCGAGAGTTGTTGTATGCGTGATTTCGAGTTCGTGGGCGGTTCCGGATTATTATATCGACGACCAAGGAATATAATATGAATATTTGAAGTTTCTGAATCCGTTCGTATTGAGTTTATCCGAATCGTGATTGTTATCCGTTTTGGGTCGTCGATCATCCCGAGCCGCGAGTATAAATAGCAGAAATAGTCGAAAAATTGTCGAAAACACTGTTGAGGAAGTTTGACCGGCGTTGACCAGCTGTTGACCGTTGACTTTTCTGTTGACCGGTTCTCCATCGCGAGCTTTGAACTGCCGCCGTCGGAATTCGTGATTCCGGCCACCTCCAGCTTGGACCTTGGTATATTTCGAATTCTCTCCTCATTTACAACTATTTAGAACTTGGAATTTTGTGATTTGATGCCGGATTGAGGGAGTTCGAGTTGCTTGAAGTTCTTGGATTTTCGCCGGAATCGGCCTTGTGTGGGGGCGGTGCTACGGCGACTCTCCGGTGAGGTTATGGGGTGGAATCAATTGGGTTTTGGTTGGTGATCATTTCCCCTTTAGTTTGGAGGGACGAGGTGGCGCGACGGCGCCGGAATCGGTCCGGGAAGTTTTCCGGGCAGTTGTACATTTTGAGGTTTCGAGCTGTTTCCCGGCTAATCTCGCCGGAATTGAAGGTTGCCCCAGTTGAGAGATGTGTTGGGCTCGTTGAGGAGAAGTTTCGGTGAGCTTGGCAGCCGGAAAATCTCTCCAGTTGACGGCCCGCCGCCGGCGGCGGCGGCTGTTAACAGCGGAGCTCTGGCGACCGTTGAGTTTTTGGGAATTTGTTAAGTTATATGTCGTTTTGCTCGTATTCGCGCCCCGATCGTCGCCTTGAGATTTTCGAGTTGATTTGTGTACCGGATTTTTAGTCGAGGGTTTGTGAAAGGACCCAACCCCGATTTAGCTTCCTAAATCGGAATCAAACCCCTTCGAAAACACGAACCAACAAAAACTTTTCAAAATTTGGGTAGAGTTTCGTTACTAGTGTGGAATTACCATTACCTGCACGCAGAAAATACACTTCATCCTATGCCACAAAAAGCAAACCGTGGGCACCAATCCCATCCGGATTTCTCAATATCTCAACAGTAAAGTAAAACAATAAATATATACATAGTTTACTGAAATCCGGAGTAAATCGTATAACATAACAACAGATTTCTCAGAGCGACCTCTATCGTATAAACATATAAGTATACCACAGTAGGTAGAACAATAAACCTACTGGAAGAAACAAGGTAGCTCGAGCACTATGCCTCCGACCACGACGTGCGACACCAGAGCCTGAACTGCAAACTGGGCACGGAAATCGAAAAACCCAGGGGAAAGACAATAAACACGTTAGAGTGAGTGGACGAAAATAAATGTCTTTCACCAAGTAATATATACTTTAAAACCATATGCGAGTCGAAAGTATAAACAATCAAATGGTACGCGAGGGAGACTCTAACTCCTCACGCGTCCGGGTACACGAGGGAGACTCTAACTCCTCACGTATACATACATGAGGGAGACTTTAACTCCTCACGCGTACAGAGCATGTGTATAAATCACACGGGGCCACTCGTGGACATATAACAACATATAAATATAATCACATAACACATGCTCAATATAAACATAATCTCATTCGAAAACTCATGCTCGTAAAACCATAATCATACTGCATGCTCAAGTTCATAAATCGTATATAAAGGACTCGCAATAATTCCGTGAAAATAAACTATCAACTCACAGACTGGCGTAACGCGTATCGCGTTAACCCTTGATCCGGCGGAATGTCCCTCGCCAAACGAACGATCACGAAACCCCTGAATAATCACAAAGTCCATTATTCAAAGTCATAATCCGACAATACAATACAAATCAGGAGAAACCACCGTTCGTCGAAAATCCATATATACCACCTCAATACCTCGCTTTACGTTCGGACGCTCAACTCGAAAAACGAACCTCCCCACTGCGATCGGAGCGCGATTTCGAGTCAAATGACATGCAATTTGTCGAAAGTTCAAAAAAGTCAAACTTTGACTGTTGACCGCCGCCCACGGCGGCGCCACTGCCGACCGGAGAATTTCACGGCGGAGCTGCACCTATTCCACTCAAAATCATGCACTGAGCAACTTTCATATCTGCACCGAAGTCCAATTCTTACTCTAACTATGTCAATTTCATGAAAAACCGAATGTTCACACAAATTTCAATTCCAAAATTCTCCAAACACAAGATGAATTGGATCACCAAACTTACATGGTAGCTTCACAATGATGAGGGCTACAAAATCCAGTCCTTGTTGTAGCTCGAATCGGCCGAAAAAGTATAGTTCGAATTCACCAAGTTTAATCCATTTTTCTTGAAGGAATTCTACTCCCTCCGGTGAGCCACGCTGAAAAACAAGGCCGGAGCCACGACGAGAGGGCCGAGACGAAGCTAACGAGACCCATCCCGAGCCGTGGGGTGGCCGGATTCTCCCTCGCCGCCGGCGAGCTCCACGCCGTCGCACCTCCTCCATTTCAGCTCGGTCAAACCAGTCAACCATGGTCAAACTCCATAATTTCAGTTTTGACTTTCCCTTTTAGGCAGGTTACTATTTAAAGCTTTCCCAAAATGGAAACTCATAATTATCCATTTCGACGAACTTTGAACACCCGTAACTTTCTCGTCGTGATTCCGATTTCGATAATTCTCGCGGCCACAAACTCGTCTCGACATGATCTTCAATAATCACCAGGAGTCAAACACATCGACCAACCGGATAAAAAGTCAACTGTTGCGATCAACATATAATTAAATCGACTAAACAATTAACAATCGGCAAAATTTGCAACTTAAACTCCGTAACTCAAAAAAATGCTCCGGAAGTTCCCGCAAACTTGAAATTAAATTCTGAACAACTTCCGTGAAGGATCCGAAGCCAAATTCTCGTCCGATAATTAAGTCGCGAAGAAGGCTGCCTTTAAAATCCGAACTTCAAATATTCATAATTAATTCCACGGCCGTCCAGATAATGATCTGGAACCGCCCACGAACTCATAATCACACGTAGAACGACTCTCGAGAAGAGATCCAGCTCCAATTCTCGGCCAATCATTTAGTCGTTAAGAAGCTTCGGCAATTAAATCAACTGTCGCAACTCTGCGACTACGCACAAACTCATCGATCAAGCTGATCATACTGCTGATTCTGGTCCGGGTTGTCACAGTTTGAGTGGAGATTTCGGGGATTTCGTTGATTATTTTGTACCGCGTTATATATTTCCGGGAACGGTTTTTCTCCGAGGTGTGGTACAGTGTTGTGAATTGTGATTTTGATCAGATATATTTTGTAATTATTCAGGGGATCGAGATCGTGCTTCGGGCAAAGGATCTTTCGCCGGACTACGTGATTAGCGTGAGTGCGCTCTTTGCTCACCTGTGAGTGGACTTTTCTATTTTCACTGTCGTTGCGAGTTCGTGATTTTTCGTGATTTTCCGTATTTATTTATATACGTTGTTGAGATTATTTATTACTTTTGGAGGTATTATTTTATATTTTTATGGTGATGGCATTACTTGCGTCGATGCTTCGGCTGATCACCGGTAGTCTGACAAGAGTTGAGAGATACCTCTGGACCAGAGTTGAGAGATTCCTCTGGGCAGGGTTGAGAGATTCCCCTATTATGCCGCTAGGGTTGAGAGATTCCCCTAGCCTATCACCGTCGGGCTTGAGAGATTCGCCTGGCACCTCCATATATATTTTCCGAACTCGCATTGTTTTACATTTATTATGTATATGAAATTGGTGAAAGACATATGTTTATTTTCGTCCACTCACTCTAACATTTTATTTGCCGTTCCCCTGGGCTTTTCGGTTTCCGTGCTAGGGTGAGTGGACGGAGGCTAGTCGTTCGAGCTACCTTTCTTTTTCAGTAGGTTTCTTATTTTGCCTACTGTTGTATATTTTGTATATATATACTAGAGGTCGCTCTGATACGATATTGATATATGTTTTTATGTGGTTTTCCCCTAATTTTCTATAAAGTACAGTATGTTTATTACTTTATGTTATTGATATGATATTGAGAAATCTGGATGGGATTGGTACCCGCGGTTTGGCTTTTGTGGCATAGGATGAAGTGTATTTTCCGGGTGCAGGTTAATGGCAATTCCGCATTAGTAGCGTTACTCTGCCGAAATTTTGATGGTTTTTGTTGGTTCGTGTTTTCAGAAGGGGTTTTATTCCAGTTTAGGAAACTAAATCGGGGTTAGGTCCTTTCAAAGGCATATGATTATTTTCGTCCACTCACTCTAACGATTTTATTTTGCCTTTCCCCTGGGCTTTTCGGTTTCCTTTGCCCAATTTGCAGTTTGGGTTCCAGTGATGCACGTCGACTGTGGAGGCATAGAGTTCGGATCACGCTTCAATTTCTGTAGGTTCCTTGTTCGACCTAAGAGTTGTATATGATGTATATAGGCGTTGCTCTATATACTTATGTTGTATTTTCAGTTGAGTTTACTCCTGAATATTTTTGGATTTCTTGTAAATATATGATGTTGAGAAATCCGGATGGGGAACAAAGCCCCACGATTTGGCTTTTGTAAAATATTCGAAGTATGTTTCTTTGCAGGTTCTAATAATGGTTCACGTATTTTCAAAGGAAACTCTGGGAACAAAATTTTAAGGTCGAGTTTTCGAAGGCGTTTGATTTCGATTTAGGCAACTAAATTGGAGTCGAGTCATTTCAGTTGGTATCAGAGCATTAGGTTTTTGGTTCTGTAGACTCTTGTAGTTGTGTTACTAAGGGAATTTGAGAATGTACAGAATTTCGGGAGCGATGACCCGACCGGCCGGCGGATAATCATCAATGCTCTAGAGTGTTGTATGTTTTCAAACGTTTGAAGTTCCATGATTAAATCCTTTCTATCCTATGACTAATATCGTTTATCCTTAGGATGCCTCCTCAACGTGGAGTCCGTGCTGAACGGACTGGGCATCCTGATGAGGATCAACGTACGCGTGACTTGCTTATGCGAGTATTGCGTTTAGTGGACAACGAGAGCAACTATTTTTTCTGGTTCCCCTAATCCTGAAGTGTGTGAAGCTTGGGTAGTTCAGGTTGAGCGTGTTTGTGAGCGCCTGTATTTTACTCCTGAACATAAAATTGTAGCTGCAGTGGGTTTTCTTGAGTCAGATGCTTACTTTTGGTGGGTTGGTACAGACAGAGTTCCTATTGATACTCCTTGGCTGATGTTCAAAGAGATGTTCATGCGTCGGTATTTTAATCCAGCTACTCAGCAACAGAAATATGAGGAGTTTACTAATCTGAAGCAGGGAAGTATGTCAGTGCTAAAGTATCAGGATAAGTTCACTCGTTTGTCTAGGTTTGCACGTGATATGGTGGCATCTGAGGAAGCCAAGTGCAGGAGGTTTGGGTTGGGTCTGAATCTGAATAACAAGGAGATTTTGACAACTATGCCTCGAGATAACTTTGATGACTTTGTTAGTGCTGCACTCAGATGTGAGGACATCGAGAGGGAGAGATAGATGCGGTTGATGCATCGCTTTGAAGAGGGTTGACCTAGTCAGGGTGCTTCGAAGAGACTGAGTTCAGGTAGTTCTGGATCAGCATCATCTTTGGGTAGTGGACCTTATAGATATCCTACCAGCACTGCTAGACAGAGTCATAGTTGGAGTAGGAGTTGACCGCAGAGGCAACAGTCGAGTGGGAGTTCCAGTTGATCGAGTAATCCACGACGTTTCTTCAGCACACCAGTTACACTAAGGGAATATCCATTGTGCAACAACTGCCACAGACATCACCTTAGTCAGTGTCAGTATGGTCCCTCTACTTGTTACCGTTGTGGCCAGGTAGGTCACTTTGCGAGGGAGTGTCCTCAGCGTGGCACTTTTGGACGTGTTGCGGATCAGAGTGCTGAATGAGATCAGGGTACTGCTTCTGGTGATTGTGCAACACAGTCTTCAGGACAAGGTAGTCAGCAGAATCGTGGCTAGCATGGATGACCAACTAGACAAGCTCGAGTTCATGTCATGTCTCTACGTGACGACAGAGCTTCTCCAGAGGTTATCATCATTACGTTGTACATTTTTGGTCGTCCAGTTCTTACTTTATTAGATCCAGGGGCTACACATTCATTCATGTCATATAGATTAGCATCATTCGCTACTATACCTGCATCTCCACTCCCTAGTATGTGGCGAGTGTTGTATCCATCTCGCGAGGTAGTAAGTGTCGGGTGAGTATATAGAGATTGTGAGATTTTTATCGGAGGTTATGGGTTAGCCTCGGATTTAATGCTGCTGGATATTGTGGATTTTAACGTGATTTAGGCATGGATTTCTTGGAGAACCATTAGGCTGTTCTTGACTGTCACAAGAAGGAGGTTGTGTTCAAGGGTCCAAGCATGCCGGAAGTCTTGTTTCGGGGTGAAAAGAATACTACTTTGCCTTGTTTGATTTCAGCAATGAAGGTGATCGAATGATGAGGAAGGGTTGTGAGACTTACCTTACACAAGTGATTGATACGAGTGTTCGTGTACCGGACATTGGTGATATTGTGGTGGTTTGCGAGTATCCAGATGTGTTTCCCGAGGACTAACTCGGTGTTCCTCAAGTCAGGGAGATTGATTCCACCATCGAGTTACTTATGACTACTCGAACTGGAAATGGTATGTTTATCGGCTTGATTTGCGAGTTTTGCGATGAGTCGCAGTTTTTTCGTAATTGGTCGATATGGGGGGTTTGTTAACGATTAAATTATCTGGCAAGAATTTGATTTGAGTTCCTTCACAAAAGTTTTAGAGACTTTAATTTCGAGTTCGTGGGAATTTCCAGAGGATTAATTCGAGTTACGTGGAATAAGTTATGAATATTTTCGGCCATTGGATTTAGTCGTGTTTATCCGTTTGATTTCGGTACGATTTGGACGATACGTGTACGGTATAAATATGGCATGAATATGACGATTTTGGAAACTTTCCATTTTGGGAAACTGGGTCGTTGACCACGGGTCAAAACTGACCCATTTCTGGCCCATTTCTGGCCGAGCTTTGTTTGCCTTAGATGTGCCTTATTCCGGTGTCTTTTGACCGTGTTTCCTTCATGAAAGTTATTGGGCTTGAGCTCCTCTTTCTTTTGATAGGTGGATCACTCAATTTAGTTACCGAATGAAGAAGTTATGACGTTTTGAAGTTTGTAGTTTTCTAGCGAGATTCAGCGGCGACGGACGCGGCGGTGGCGGCCGAGTTGGGGGTTGACCCTGTAGGGGTTTTGAAACCCATGGAGAGGTGAGTTGAACCCAAGTGGTCTTGCACCTTGTCGTGGCCGGTGGTGGCCGATCGGAGTTAATGAATTCCGGCGAGGGTTTTCAAAATCAAGGTGAGTTTTGGAGGTTTTCCGGTCAAAATTGGGCTTAGCTTTGAACTACAAAGTTGTTGGAAATGTCGAGATCTTCAAATGTATGTGTAGGTTGCCAATTTCAGGGTGATGAAATTTTCTGGCGGCGGCCCGGCGCACTGTCGTGCGCGGCGGTTTTCTGGCAGAGGTGATTTTCGAAAAGTTTTATGTCGTTTTTCTCGGAATCGTGCACCGATCGCAGTTGTGAGGTTTATATTTTGAATTGAGCATCGGAATTTGTGGCAAGGTTTTATAGTTTGTTTATTAGATTTTTGACGATTTCGTTGATATTCGAGTTATATGTTTTCGGGAATGGTTGGTTCTTGAGATGTGGTTCAGGGTTTTGAAATGTGATTTTGAATAGTGGTATTTATGATTATTCAGGAGATCGTGATCGTTCTTTTGGCGAGGGATTTTCCACTGGATCACAGGATTAATGCGTTTTGCGATGTGCAAGTTTGTGAGTGGACATTTCTTTTCACTGATTGGTTGCGAGTCTTTATTATACATTTTACGAGCATGAGCATGCATATGAGATTATGATTTATACGAGCATGTGCTTTACGATTATGCATTTATGAATACGCATCAATGAATATGCTTTTATAATTATGTATTATGAATATGCATTTACGTTATGCTTTATACATTTACATTGAAACTATTTATGATTTGGTTTACACAGAGTATTGTCTCAGTATGTATGGTTGTTTCGATACACTTAACATCCGGCTGATCTCCGAGGATGTTTACCGGGGGGGACTGTTACCCTGTTCCGAGGTATTTTCCGGGTGGGAACAGATACCCTGACCTGATTCGTGTGGCTAGAATCACATGTGGGTCTGGGATCCCGTGATTTGGACTATACTAGCGCGGATGTGTCCATGACTGACCCCGCGGAATTTTTGATGCATGCTTTGTACACGTGAGGAGTTAAAGTCTCCCTCGTGTACCATTTGATTTTCATGCATTTAGACTTGCATATGTTTTCTAAACATATATATTATTCGTCGAAAGACATTTATTTTCGTCCACTCACTCTAACGGTTTATATGTCTTTCCCTGGACTCTTCGTTCTCTATGCCCAGTTTGCAGTTTGGATTCAGGTGTCGCACGTCGAGGTTGAAGGCATAGTATTCGAGCCACTCTTCCTTTTTCAGTAGGTTTCTTTTTGGCCTACTGTTGTGTATATATGTATACTAGAGGTCGCTCTGAATACTGGATATGTTTATATTTTCAATTGATTTTCCCAGATTTCTGTAAAGTCATAGTTTTGTTTATTGCTTTACGTTATGATATGTTTTTGAGAAATCCGGATGGGATTGGAGCCCACGGTTTGGCTTTTGTGGCATACGATGAAGTGTATTTTCCGCTGCAGGTTAATGGCAATCGCGCGTTATAGAGGAAACTCTGTCGAAATTTTTGGTTTTTGCAAGTTCACGTTTATAGGAAGGGTTTGATTCCGGTTCAGGAAACTAAATCGGGGTTGGGTCCTTTGATTACTTCCGGGTACCGGACCTATTTTGTAGACACCCTATCGTATGGCACTAGCAAAGTTGAGGGAGTTGCAGAATCTACTGAAAGGACCCAACCCCGATTTAGTTTCCTAAACCGGAATCAAACCCCTTCTGAACACACGAACCAACAAAAACCATAAAAATTTCGGCAGAGTAACGCTACTAACGCGGAATTGCCACTACCCTGCACCCTGAAAATACACTTTATCCTATGCCACAAAAGCCAATCCGTGGGCACCAATCCCATCTGGATTTCTCAATATCATATCAATAACATAAAGCAGTAAACATAACTGTACTTTATAGAAAATCCGGGGAAAATCATATAAAAACATGTATATGTAACGTATCAGACCGACCTCCAGTGTATATATACAAAATAAACAACAGTAGGCAAAACAAGAAACCTACTGGAAAAGAAAGGTACGTAGCTTGTACAACTAGCCTCCGACTGTGACGTGAGCACCAGAATCTGAACTACAAACTGGGCACGGAAATCGAAAAGCCCAGGGGAAAGACACGAAAACCGTTAGCATGAGTGGACGAAAATAAATGTCGATCGCCGAACAATATATGTTATAAAAACATATGTGAGTCAAAATAAGTGAATATGATATAGGACATGAAGGAGACTCTAACTCCTCACGTGTACAGAGCATGCATCGTAAAACTCCGTGGGGTCACTCATGGACACGTCCGCTCTAGTACAGTCCGAATCACGGGATCCCAAACCCACACGTGATTCTAGCTAGAAAGGCCTCAGGTCAGAGGTCTTCCCCCCCCCCCCCTCCGGTAAAGGCCTCGGGTCAGGGGTCAAAGCCTCCCCTGGTAAACATCCTCGAGGATAAGCCGGGATGCAAGTGTATCGATGCAACAATATATACTGTGACTGTACTCTGTGTAAACCAAATCATAAATAGTATTATGCAAGTGTATAAACCATAATGTAAATGCATATACGTAATACATAATTATATAAGCATATTTGTCGATGCATAATCGTAAAACACATGCTCGAATAAATCATAATCGCATATGCATGCTCATGCTTGTAAAACGTGTATTAAAGACTCGCCACTAATCAGTGAAAAGAAATTGTCCACTCACAGGTGAGCAAAACGCGCACTCGCTCTAATCACGTGGTCCGGCGGAATATTCCTCGCCCGAAGCACGATCTCGATCCCCTGAATAATCATAAAATATATCTGATCAAAATCACAATTCACAACACTGTACCACACCTCGGGAACCAACCGTTCCTGGAAATATATAACACGATACAAAATAATCGACGAAATTTCCAAAATCTCCACTCAAACCCTCGCCTAAAAATTGGGTACCCAAATAAACTCGAAAACCTCAACGCGACAATATAACTCGACACATTTCTAAAAAGTCAACGGTCGTCGGAGCTCCGTCGTTGACCGCCGCCGTCAACCAGAGAGATTTTCCGGCGGCCAAGCTCCCACAAGGTTCTCCTCAACGAGCCCAACAACTTTCCCAACTGAGTCAACCATCAATTCCGGCGAGGTTGGCCGGAAAACAGCTCGAAACTTCATAAAGCATAACCGGCCGGAAAACTTCCCGGCTCGATTCCGGCGCCGTCGCGCCACCTCTACCCGCCAAACTAAAGGAGAAATTATCACCATCCAAAACCCAAAAAAACCCACCAAGAATCCACACCGAAAAGTCACCGGAGCTCCGCCCCCAAGCAAGGCCAATTCCGGCGAAATTCTAAGAACTTCATCTCCTCCGTTCTCACTCATTCCGGCATCAAATCCAGTAATTCCAAGTTCTAATCAATAGCAAATCAAGTAAGGATTCTAAATATACCAATATCTCGGCTGGAGGTGGCCGTAATCGCAAAATCCGACGGCGACAGCTCAAAGCCCGCGGTGGTTCTCCGGTCAACGCGAAAAGTCAACGGTCAACGCCGGTCAAACTTCCCGAACAGTGTTTTCGATAATTTTTCGACTATTTCCGCTATTTATACTCGCGACTCGGGACGATCGACGGTCCAAAATGGATAACAATCACAATTCGGATAAACTCGATACGAACGGATAAACTCGACGAGATTTCGGAACTTCAAATATTCATATTATATTCCTCGGTCGTCGAAATAATCATCCGGAACCGCCCACGAACTCGAAATCACATGTACAATAACTCTTGAGATGAGATGAGACTCAAATTCTTGGCCGATAATTAAGTCGTAATCAAAACCAGTAAATTAATCAATTATCGGAAAACTGTGATTACGCGCTAACTCGTGAATTAAGCCAATTACACTACTGATTCTGTTCCGGGTCGTCACAAACCTACCCCACTTAAAAAACTTTTGACCTCGAAATTTACGTACTTGTCAAGTGAAAAGATGAGGATACTGCTCCCGTATACGCTGCTCAGTCTCCCAGGTGGCCTCCTCAACCGAGTGATTCTGCCACAAGACCTTCCCGTATAACACGGTGCCTCAACTCCTGCTCACGCCGATCGAGAATCTGTACCGGCTCCTCCACATATGTCAAATCCTCTCGGATAGGTAGATGATGTGGCCCTAACACATGCGATGGATCTGGAATATACTTCCGCAACATCGAAACGTGGAACACATCATGTACACGAGCCATCTCGGACGGAAACTCAAGTCTGTAAGTCACGGCACCCACCCGATAATCTCGTACGGACCAATGTACCGTGGTCGAAGCTTGCTACGCTTCCCGAAACGCACAACTTCCCTCCACAGACATAGTTTCAGGAAGACCCAATCACCCACATTGAACTCGAGACCCTTTCTCCTCACGTCCGCATAACTCTTCTGGCGATCCTGGGAAATCATCAATCTATCCCGGATAATCTGGATGTCTTCCATGGTGCTCTTCACCAAATCAGGGCCAATAAGCCATCGCTAGCCTACCTCACTCCAACACAACGGAGTACGGCACTACCTCCCGTATAGGGCCTCGTACAGTGCCATCTCAATACTGGCCTGATAGCTGTTGTTGTAGGCGAACTCAATCAAATGCAGTTGTTGATCCCAATTTCCTCGAAACTGCAAAACACAAGACTGCAACATATCATCGAGAGTCTGTATAGTCCGCTCGGACTGCCCGTCAATCTAAGGATGAAAAGCTGTACCGAAATGAAATCTTGTACCCATGGCTCTCTGCAATGCCTGCCAGAACTCAGACGTAAACTGACTATCTCGGTCAGAAACAATAGATACAGGCACACCGTGCAGACAAACAATGTCTGACAAATACAACTTTGCCAATCTGCCTACTGATATCTTCCCCGGAAGTGCGAGAAAATGAGCGGATTTCGTCAGTCGATCCACGATAACCCAAATACCAGTATTGCCAGCCGAAGTACGTAGCAACTAATACACGAAATCCATGGTAATGTGCTCCCACTTCAAAACCGGAATCTCCAGGGACTGCAACTTTCCCGCAGGCTTCTGCCTCTTCGCTTTAACCTGCTGACAAATCAAACATCGGCTCACATATGCGGCAATCTCCCGCTTCATGTTGCGCCACCAGTAATACGCTCGAAGTGTACGGAACATCTTTGTACCTCCAAGATGCATCGCATACGCCGAACAATGAGCTTCGTCTAAAATCTCTTTCTTCAGACTATCGTCTTTGGGCACGCACAATCTACCTCTGAACAACAACGTACCGTCATCACTCAACCTAAACTTTGTTGGCACACCATTCCGAATCATGGTCTTCTTGTCCAACATGTAGGAATCTGAATCCTGAGCTTCCCGAACCTGATCAACCAACACGGGTCGAACCTGAAAACTGGCCAACAAAGCTCCCTCATCGTCCCACTTAAACTCGGCTCCCGTAGATACTCTGGCCATACACACATGAAACAACGAAGCTTCGGATTTCCGACTGAGTGCATCGGCAACAACATTAGCCTTCCCTGGATGGTACTCGAAAGTGCAATCGCAGTCATTGATCAACTTCATCCATCTGCGCTGCGTCATATTCAAATCTGGATGCGTCCGCAAGTAGGTGAGACTCTTGTGATCGGTGTATATCTTGCACTGAGCTCCGTAAGAGTAATGTCTCCAACTCTTCAACACTAATACGATAACAGCCAACTCCAAATCATGCGTAGGATAGTTGACTTCATGTGGTTTCAGCTGCCTGGAATCGTAGGCCACAACTCTGTCATGCTGCATCAGCACACAACCAAGTCCCAACTTCGATGCGTCGCTGTAAACCACGAACTCACCGATGTCGTCAGGTAAAGTCAGAACTGGCGCGGTAGTCAACTTTTCCTTCAGGAGCAAGTAACTCTCCTCACATGCATCAGACCACTCAAACTTGACGCCTTTCTTCGTCAATCTGGTTAGTGGAGTAGCAATCCGAGAAAAATCCTGCACAGATCACCGATAGTAGCCTGCCAAACCCAAGAAACTTCTTATCTCTGGTACGGTGGTAGGTCTACCCAATTCAGTACGGCCTCGATCTTATCAGGATCAACGCTGACTCCCTCAGCTGATATCAGGTGGCCCAAAAACTTCACGTTGTCCAACCAAAACTCACACTTGCTAAACTTTGCAAACAACTTATTATCCCACAAAGTCCGCAAAACCGCTCGCAAATGCTTCTTATGCTGGCCCACACTCCTGGAATAAATCAGGATGTCGTTGATGAACACGATCACAAACTTGTCCAGAAATCGTCTGACACCCGGTTTATCAAGTCCATAAAATCTGCGGGGGTGTTGGTCAATCCAAACGGCATTACCAAAAACTCGTAGTGCCCGTACCGCGATCTGAAAGCTGTCCTTGTCACATCTGACTCTCGGATCCTCAACTGATGATATCCGGACCTGAGATCAATCTTCGAAAAGACTGAAGCTCCCTTGAGATGATCAAACAAGTAGTCAATCCGTGGCAACGGATACTTATTCTTCACAGTAACCTGATTCAGCTTCCGGTAATCGATGCACAACCGCATGGATCCATCCTTCTTCCGCACAAACAAAACCGAGGCACCCCATGGCGATACACTGGGTCGTATGAATCCTTTCTCTAGCAACTCCTTAAGTTGAATCTGTAGCTCTTTCAACTTCGCTGGCGCCATACGATACGGTGCCTGTGATATAGGTTCAGTGCCCGGCAATAGCTCAATGGTGAAATTGATCTCCCGAACTGGAGGTATACCCCGTAACTCCTCCGAAAAAACATCTGGAAACTCGGAAACTACCTCGATATCACCAATGTCTGGCACAGTACCCATAGTATCCACAACATGAGCTAAGTAAGCAACACAACCCTTCTTCATCAACCGATCTGCCTTCATCGCAGAAATCACACATGGCAATGAAGTACTCTGCTCACCGCAAAACAATATCTCGGGAAAGCCTGGTCGTCGAAACGCAACCTCCTTATGACAATCGAATATAGCCCAATGTGTCTCCAAGAAGTCCATACCCAAGATCACGTCAAAATTGACGATATCCAACAATAACAGATCCGCGGCTAAACCATGGCCTCCAATAAAGATTTGACAATCTCTGTATACCCAGCCAATACTTACAACCTCACTGGACGGATACAACACTCTCCACAACCCTGGAAGTGGAGACGCAGGTACAGTAGCTAAAGATGATAGTCTATATGACATGAATGAATGCGTAGCACCTAGATCTAACAATGTAAGTACTGGATAACCGAAAACATGCAACGTACCGATAACAATCTCCGGTGAAGCTCGGCCCTCACATAAATTCATGGCATGAACCCTGGCATGCTCAGCTGGTCGTCCACGCTGAGGGTGTCCCTGCTGTCCGCCCTGGCCAGAAAACTGTACTGGTCGAGCTCCCGAAGTGACACATCGCTCTCCTCCGGAACTTTGGGCCGCCTGTCCACCAACACTCACCTGCTAAAGAAACTCCCTCGCATAGTGACCCTCTTGGCCATAACGAAAACAACTAGTAGTGCCTCGCTGACAAGGACCATAATGATGCATGTTGCAGAAGTTGCATAGTGGATACTCCCTCGGTACGGTAAATGTGCCTCCTTTACGTCGAGGATAACTGGAACCGCTAGAACCCCCACCAGACTGTGGTCGCTGCGGTCGATCTCTCCTCCATCTCTGTCTCTGTCTCGGTGCACTAACTGGTGGTCGATATGGTCCACTTCCTGAGGATGATGTCGATCCGGAAGTATCAGAACTTAGCCTCTTGGAAGGCCCCTGACTCAATCCACCCTCCTCAAACCGTCTAGGCTGGTATCTCATCTGCCTTTCCTTCTGGATATCCTCTCCTCAGAGTGTTGCACTGACAAACTCATCGAAATTGTTCTGAGGCATCGTAGTCAGAGTCCCCTTGATGTTCATGTTCAAACCCAGCTCAAATCTGCGGCACTTGGCTTCCTCAGTAGCCACCATGTCACGCGCAAACCGAGATAAGTTGGTAAATCTGTCCCGGTACTCAAGCACAGACAAACTGCCCTACCTCAAATTTGTGAACTCCTCATACTTTTGCTGCTGGGTAGCCTGGTTGACGTATCTCCGCATAAACAAATCTCGGAACAAAGTCCACGGAGTATCAACTGGAACTCTATCGGTGCTAACCCACCAGAAGTATGCATCTGACTCCAGTAATCCAACTGCTGCCACTGTCATCTGCTCAGAGGTAAAACGCAGACGCTCACATACGCTTTCAACTTGAACCAACCATGCCTCATAAATCTCTGGATCAGCTGAACCCGAAAAGACAGTCGCACCAGCAGTACGAGCTTTGACCACATGGTTAAAACGCTCCTCTAAACGCAACACTTGCATCAGTAAGTCGTGCGTCTGGCGATCCTCATCAGGATCCTCATCCCGATACACACGGGGACCACGTCGAGGAGGCATCCTACTGATACAAGACAAGCATTAGGTACAACCAGAAGGAACGTAATCATGAGACCTCAGATATTTGAATACGCACAACACCCGAAGCATTTATGAGTACCGCTGGCCAGTCGAGTCATCGCTCCAGACATGCTGTACGTACTCAAATACCCTAAGCGTCACAATTACAAGAGTCTACAAAATCTGACAACCTAATGCTCTGATACCAAGCTAAAAGGAACCAACCCTGATTTAGTTTCCTAAACCGGAATCAAATCCCTTCTGAAAACTTGAACCAACAAAAACCATTAAAATTTCGGCAGAGTAACACTACTAACGTGGAATTGCCTTAACCTGCACCCGGAAAATAACACTTTATCCTATGCCACAAAAGCCAAACCGTGGGCACCAGTCCCATCCAGATTTCTCAATATCATATCAATAACATAAAGCAGTAAACATAACTGTACTTTATAGAAAATTCGGGGAAAATCATATAAAAATATGTATCAGTAACGTATCAGAGCGACCTCTAGTGTATATATACAAAATAAACAACAGTAGGCAAAAGAAGAAACCTACTGGAAAAGAAAGGTAGCTCGTACAACTAGCCTCCGACCGCGATGTGAGACACCAGAATCTGAACTACAAACTGGGCACGGAAACCGAAAAGCCCAGGGAAAAGACATGAAAACCGTTAGCGTGAGTGGATGGAAATAAATGTCTTTCACCAAACAATATATGTTATAAAAACATATGCGAGTCAAAATGAGTGAATATGATATAGTACACGAGGGAGACTCTAACTCCTCACGCGTACAGAGCATGTATCGTAAAACTCCGCGGGGTCACTCATGGACACGTCTGCACTAGTACAGACCGAATCACGGGATTCCAGACCCACACGTGATTCTAGCCAGAAAGGCCTCAGGTCAGAGGTCTGCCCCTTCCCTAGTAAAGATCTCAGGTCAGGGGTCACAGCATCTCCCGGTAAACATCCTCGGGGATCAGCTGGGATGCAAGTGTACCGATACAACAATATATACTGTGATTGTACTCTGTGTAAACCAAATCATAAATAGTTCTATGCAAGTGTATAAAGCATAATGTAAATGCATATACGTAATACATAATTATATAAGCATATTTGTCGATACATAATCGTAAAACACATGCTTGAATAAATCATAATCGCATATGCGTGCTCATGCTCGTAAAACGTGTATTAAAGACTCGCGACTAATTAGTGAAAAGAAATTGTCCACTCACAGGTGAGCAAAACGCGCACTCACTCTAATCACGTGGTCCGGCGGAAGATCCCTTGCCCGAAGTAAGATCTCAATCCCCTGAATAATCATAAAATATATCTGATCAAAATCACAATTCACAACACTGTACCACACCTCGGAAACCAACCGTTCCCAGAAATATATATCACGATACAAAATAATCGACGAAACCAAAGGGGAAATGATCACCATCCAAAACCCAACAAAACTCACCAAGAATCCACACCGGAAAGTCGCCGGAGCTCCGCCCCCAAGCAAGGCCGATTCCAGCGAAATTCCAAGAACTTCATCTCCTCCGTTCTCACTCATTCCGGCAACAAATCCAGTAATTCAAAGTTCTAATCAATAGAAAATCAAGTAAGGATTTGAAATATACCAATATCTTGGCCGGAGGCGGCCAAAATCGCGAAATCCGACGGCGACAGCTCAAAGCCCGCGGTGGTTCTCCGGTCAACGCGAAAAGTCAACAGTCAACGCTAGTCAACGCCGGTCAAACTTCCCGAACAGTGTTTTCGATAATTTTTCAACTAATTCTGCTATTTATACTCGCGACTCGGGATGATCGACGGTCCAAAACGGATAACAATCACGATTCGGATAAACTTGATACGAACGGATAAACTCGACGAGATTCCGTAACTTCAAATATTCATATTATATTCCTCGGTCGTTGAAATAATCATCTGGAACCGCCCACGAACTTGAAATCACGTGTACAATAACTCTCGAGAAGAGACTCAACTCAAATTCTTGGCTGATAATTAAGTCGTAATCAAAACCGGTAAATTAATCAATTTTTGGAAAACTGTGATTATGCGCTAACTCGTGAATTAAGCCAACACTACTCATTCTGTTCCGGGTCGTCACATCAACTTCAGGAATTGATTGAGAAATGCTTCATTCGACCTACTGTTTCATCTTGGGGCGCTCTAGTGTTTTTTGTGAGTAAGAAGGATGGTTCGATGAGGCTATGCATTGATTATCGGAAGTTAAATCAGGTAACTGTGAAGAACAAGTATCCACTCCCATGGATTGACGATTTGTTTGATCAGCTGAAGAGAGCTTCAGTTTTCTCGAAGATTGATCTTAGGTATAGATACCATCAGCTGTGGATTCGGGAGTCCGATGTAGACAAGACGGCGTTTCGGTCACGTTATGGGCACTATGAGTTCCGTGTTATGCCGTTTCGGTTAACCAATGCGCCAGCTGCTTTTATGGACCTGATGAATCGGATTTTCAGACGTTATCTGGACAACTTCGTCATTGTGTTCATCGACGACATCCTGATCTATTCCAGGAGTATGGGGCATCACAAGTAGCAATTGCATGCAGTCTTGCAGACTTTACGAGACGCTCAGTTGTACGCCAAGTTTAGCAAATGTGAATTTTGGCTAGATAGTGTAAAGTTTTTGGGTCACGTGATATCAGCTGAGGGAGTCAACGTGGATCCTGATAAGATTGATGCAGTGCTGAATTGGAGCAGACCTACCAACATGGCAGAAATACGGAGTTTCTTAGGCTTAGCAGGTTACTACCGCCGATTTGTGCAGGACTTTTCATGGATAGCGACACTGCTTACCTATATGACGAAGAAAGCAGTTAAGTTTGAATGGTCTAATGCTTGCGAGGAAAGCTACTTGACTTTGAAGAAAAAGTTGACTACTGCACCGGTGTTGACCTTACCTGACGATAGCAGTGAGTTTGTGGTGTACAGTGATGCTTCAAAAATAGGTCTGGGTTGTGTTTTGATGCAGCATGGAAATTTGGTGGCATATGATTCGAGACAGGTGAAACCACACGAAATTAACTATCCTACTCATGATCTGGAGTTACCTACCATTGTGTTAGCATTGAAGAGCTGGACACACTACTTGTACGGAGCACAGTGCAAGATCTACACCGATCACAAAAGTCTTACCTACTTGCGTACACAGCCAGATTTGAACATGAGGCAGCGGAGATGGATAGAGCTGATTAACGATTACGACTGCACTTTCGAGTATCATCCAGGGAAAGCTATTGTGGTTATTGATCCTCTTAGTCGGAAGCATGGTGCTTCTCTCTTCCATGTACGTGTTGGTAGAGTGTGATTTTTGACAGAGTTGCGAGCAATGGGAGCAGAGTTAGAATGGAATGATGATGGAGCATTGTTAGCCAATTTCCATGTCCATCCGGTGTTACTTGATCAAGTTCGTGAAGCTCAAGATTCAGATGCTTATCTACTGGGCAAGAAGAATTTGATTCAGAATAGTATATCGACCGTGTTTCGGATGAGGAGTGATGGCACTTTTATGTTCAGGGGGAGATTATGTGTGCCCAGAGATGAGGATTTGAAGAAGGAAATACTCGACGAAGCCCATTGTTCTGCATATGCTATGCATCTGGGTAGTACAAAGATATTCCGGACACTTAAAACTCATTATTGGTGGTGAAATATGAAGACGGAAATAGCAATGTATGTGAGTAGATGCCTGATTTGTCAGCAAGTGAAGGCAGAACGTCAGAAACTGGCAGGTAAACTACAACATTCGGAGATTCCAGTGTGGAAATAGGAGCATATCACCATGGACTTTGTGTATCAGTTACCTCGTACTTCTGGTGGTAGTAGTTGTATTTGGATAATTATGGATCGCCTTACGAAGTCAGCCCATTTCCTAGCACTTCCAAGAAAGCTTCCTGTGAGCAGATTAGCAAAGCTGTACGTGAAGGAGGTTGTGAGATTACATGGTGTACCTGTATCTATAGTTTCTGATCGGGATAGTCAATTCACTTCCAAATTTTTGCGGGCATTATAGAAGGCAATGGGGACTAGACTACACTTCAGCACAGCTTTTCATCCTCAGACAGATGGTTAGTCGGAGAGGTCTATTCAGACTCTGGAGGATATGTTGCGATCTTGTATTTTACAGTTCAAAGAGCATTGGGATCCGCAACTACATTTGATTGAGTTTGCTTACAACAACAGCTATCAAGCTAGCATTGGTATGGCACCTTACGAGGTGTTGTACGATAAACAGTGTCGAACTCCATTGTGTTGGAGTGAAGTTGGCGAGAAATGGCTTTTTGGTCCTGATTTGGTGAAAAGTACCATGGAAGGCGTTCAGATTATTCGGGACAGATTAAGGGCTGCACAGGATCGACAGAAGAGTTATGCTGACGTGCGACGGAAGAATCTCGAGTTCGAGGTTGGTGAATGGGTTTTCCTAAAACTTTCTCCTTGGAAGGGTGTTGTTCGTTTCGGGAGGCCCGGTAAACTTCGTCCGTGATATGTAGGCCCTTATGAGATCATTGAGTGAGTCGATGATGTGGCATACAGGTTGGCATTACCTTTTGAGATGGCCAGGGTACATGATGTGTTCCATGTATCTATATTGCGGAAATACATTTCCGATCCATCTCATGTGTTGACACCATATCAACTTCCTATAAGGGAGGACTTGACCTATGTGGAAGACCCAATTCAGATACTTGATCGGAAAGTCCAGGAGCTGCAGCACAGAGCCATTCTTCTTATGAAGGTATTGTGGCAGAACCATTCAGTTCAAGAGGCTACTTGGGAGACCGAGCAGCACATGCATGAGCAATATCCCTACCTCTTCAGTTTGCAGGTATATAAATTTTGAGGATGAAATTTTTGTTAGGGGGGTAGACTTGTAACAACCCAAACCGAAAATGGTATGATAATTGGCCTTGATTTGCACATTTCACGATTAGTCGTAATTGGTTGATATGGCGGGTTTGTTCACGACTTAATTATCAGACACGAATTTGGTTTGAGTTCCTTCGCAGAAATTATAGAGGATTTGATTTTGAGTTCGTAGGAGGTTTCAGAGGATTTTTCGGATAATCGGGGAAAATAAAATGAATATTTGAAATTATCGTCGAGTTAGTCGTACTTATCCGTTTGGGTTTGAGTTATCCGAATCGTGAATTTGGTCGGTTTGCTGCGTATAAATAGCAGAATAGTCGTAAAAGTTGTCGAAAAGTTGCATTTGGGCTGTTGACCCGAGTTGACCCGTCTGAGTTGCCAACTCGCCGTCGAGTTTCTTACCGGAAAGCGGCACGGTTGCCGGAGAGGAAGGTAGGCAAATGATCCCCTTGGTCTAAGCTTTTCTATTCATGTATGTATTGTGTTGATTTATGGTGGTTTGAGTGGTGGATTTCGGAGGAGAAGTTGGACGAAATCGGGGTGAACGGGGGGAGGTTTTCAGGCGGTTTTTCGATGGGGTTTTTGGGTGGAATCGGTTGGGCTTGAGTTGGGGATGGAACCCCTTGAGTTTTGGAGGACGTGGTGGCTTGACTGTGGAGAATTTCACCGGTGAAGTTTTCTAACCGATTTGGGTTCCTTGGCTTTCGAGATGATTTCCTGCTACGGTGGTGGTGGTACTTTGAGGAAAGACGTTTGGCTTGGGGAGAGGAAGATTTTGTGGTATTGGTCGCTCAAAAATGTCATCGTTGACGCCGCGCCGGCGGCAACCGCGGCGGTTAACGTTGGAGCTCCGGCGAGGATTGAATTTTTTGGGATTTTGGGGATTTTTATACCGTTTTGCTTGTAATCACATCCTGATCGTAGTCTTGAGGTTTTTGAGTTGATTTGAGTACTCTATTTTTGGGACGAGGGTTAATTGGGTATATTTTGAGAATTTTGTTATCCTCGTCGATATTTCGAGCGATACGTCTTTCGAGAATACGGGGTTCTTGACGTATTAGCTCCGTATGTTGTGTTTCAATATGTATTGATCGTATCACTATTATTCAGGTGATCGTGATCGAGCGTTTGGCAAGGGATATTCCGCCGAACCTCAGAGTTAGCCTCGTTCTGTGAGTGGACATTTATTTACACTGTCATAGCGAGTTCTTGGTTTCAGTATTTCTTTCCAGTATAATGTTCAGATTATTTATCGTTTTGAAGGTATTGTATATTTTATTGGTGATGGCATTTATTTATTTAGCATCGATGCATTGGCTAAGCGGCTGATCACTGGTAGTCCATCTATCAGGCTTGAGAGATTCGCCTAGTTTATCACCGTCGGGCTTGAGAGATTCACCTGACATGCTACTCTGGCAGGGAATTCCGCCGGAGTGGCGACCTTCATTTATTTAAGAACTCGCATTATTTATGTGAATATATAAATGGTGAAAGGAATATGATTATTTTCGTCCACTCACTCTAACGATTTTATTTGCCTTTCCCCTGGGATTTTCGGTTTCCTTCACCCAGTTTGCAGTTTGGGTTCCAATGATGCACGTCGACTGCGGAGGCTAGAGTTCGAATCATGCTTCAGCTTCTGTAGGTTCCTTATTCGACCTAGAGTTGTATATGATGTATATAGGCGTTGCTCTATATACTTATGTTGTGTTTTCAGTTGAGTTTACTCCTGAATGTTCCTGGATTTCTTGTAAACCTTTTGGTTTATTATATATATGATGTTGAGAAATTCGAATGGGGAACGGAGTCCCACGGTTTGGCTTTTGTGGAATATTTGAAGTGTGTTTCTTTTCATGTTCTAATAATGGTTCACGTATTTTCAAATGAAACTCTGGCAAAAAACTTTTAAGGTCGTGTTTTCGAAGGGGTTTGATTTCGATTTAGGCAACTAAATCAGAGTTGGGTCCTTTCATAATGCATGGAAGTACTCCGACCAAGTAGGAAGTATCATACAATACATAGCCTCTATTCTGTGGGGAGAGTGGTCCTCCGTGCGACAGTGTATGAAGGACATGGTGAACAATGCTATGTCGGTGAGTTAGTTAGATATTCATTATGTTTGTCTACCCTTATTAATTATGTCCTAATATAATATATTTATTACCATAAATAGGTACATTGCAGGTGTGGTTCAATATTCAAGAGTAGCTTAAATGCACGTGGGTAAATGACGTTCAAGGAAAAAGGTGGTGGGAGTAATATTGTATATATTGAGTTATATTTTGTTGATCATGTATTGTCACTTTCTAACATTTGTGTTGTATATATATGTACAAGAAGTGGAAAAATGAGCTCTGTAAGCATTGGCAGAAGCACGGCAACCAGCTTTCGAGTACCCCTATCAATTTTATGTACAAGGAGTACGAGTAGAAGTGGCTTCAAGTCCACTTCAACAACCTAGAATTTGAGGTATGCAACATCATCTTTATGTTTAATTGTATCCTATTTGGCAAAATTAGTTTTCTAATATATTTTTAATATATGTTATCCAACAAGGCTATTTCTAAAATAAACGCGGTGAACCAGAGAAAAAACACGAGTAACCATCATGCCAATTCTAGACTCTTTGCGAGTTATATGGAGGAGGCGACCCAACACCCTGAAATTAACCCGTATGTGTATACATATGAGGAAACATATCCTCTCTCCTCCGAAGATATTGTAAGTCTTATGCCCTTATAACTTAATTAGCATTATTGCTTATATAAGTATTTTCTCTAACTTTTTTATATATATGTTTACTAATATGTTATTTTATTTTTCTTGTCAATTAGTGAGATTGAGGGAAGGCATTGAGGAGGTGTTGACTATGATGACGAGGGAGCAATGGCCTAAGACACAGGATGAGGACCTCCTTCAGACTATCTCTCAGATTGATCAATTTGATGTTACGGTAGGGGCAAGGATCCTGGGTCACATTTTCCCACCATGAGGGAACAATTTCTACTGCAGGGGTCTAGGCCAGAACAACGATGGGGTCTTAAAAAATAATCCTGGTTTCTCATGCAAGTCGGCATCTTTCAAGGCTGCTCAGCTATAGGAGCAACTTCAGAGGCAGACGATGGAGCATCAGAGACAGATGGAGTAGATGAAGCAGGCGAGAAAAGAGCAAATAGAAGAGACTCAGAGACAGATGGAGAAAATAGAGTAGGCGAAGGGAGCAGGAGGCTCAAACCCATGCTTTGGCCGCCCAGCAGGCTCAGATGTCTTCCTGGTTTCTGGCGTGGTCTGCACAACTTCAGGCACAAGGAGTCCAGGTCCCGACCCCACCTCTGTTTCCATATGTCCAACTCCCTTTCGATGCTCCACATCAGCAGGAGGATCTGCAAGAAGATGGTACTAATGCTGCATCTATTTTCCAAAATATAGATTTAGATAACCTTTAGTTTATGTGTTATGTTGGTGAATATGTGTTTCATTAAAATGCGCTTAAGTTTCATTAATTTGTGTTTGTTTGTGAATATGTGTTTTTTTTTATATGTGGTTGGCTATTGTTGAAATAAAATTGTACAATTGCAGGTTCTGGGAATAGAAATCCAGAATTTGCAGTTTTTTTTACAGAAATTAGCAACATTAGCCGACGACATTAGCGAAAGTCGTCCGCTAAAGTCCCCAAATAAACCGACAAGTTTCATAGTATCGCTGACGTGTTTCATACTATAGCCGACAATAGTCAAAAAAATATAGCCGACGACAATCTTTCACAGTCGTCGGCTATAGTCCAATCCGGGTCAATCATTTTGACCTCCAGGGAAGGTTTAGCCGATGACTTTATCGTCAGCAAAAGTGTACAAAGTTGTCGGCTAAAGCTTAAACTTTATGCCGACGATTTGTTTTATCGTCGGCTAAAGTATGGCCGACGACCTTTTACCAATGACACTTTATCCGATGAACGTTCGTAGGCTTTTACTTTAGTCGACGCAAATGACTAATAGGCCGACAAATTTTTTCGTTGGCTAAAGTGTTTTTTCTGGTAGTGAGTAGTAGTGGTTTATATATTACTACATTTTGGATCATTGAATCCAGTGTTATCATTCATATTACTATGTGACTATGCCTTATATAAGCTTTGGCATTATCGTCTGGGTCACCCAAGTCACGATATGATGATCAACATGATGAAAATTCATATGGTCATCCGTTCTTTAGAGCAAATAAACATGTGGGAATACCCAAACCATCGGTTTAAATGGAGGGAAGGAAATTACTCCTCTCGATCAGGCTCGGTGAAATGACCCAACTCTAGATTAACAAGTAATTTAAGATCACGCCCTAACGACAAGACTTAAAAATGGATTTCTGTAAAAAAAAATTGACATAATTTCCTCTACGAAAAGGACTACCAAAAACTTGCAAGAAAATCACACTTCGGATTTTCCACAAACAATATCGTGGACCATCGATGTCCATCCGGATTTCTCAATAATGTGCAAAAAGTAAATTAATTAAAATGCTGGAAAAATATTATAGAAACTGAAAACTCATAATCCAGCAATACTATTAATTCACAACTAAAACTGAAACTATTTATCACACTAATGTTCAAAGCGATTTCTACTAGCAGAATGAAGCATATGAAAATACACAGCTAGTGGGCTGAAACTTACAGAAAGGTATGACAATCAAGTGGACTCGAAGCCTCTGGGGATCAAAATCTAGCTCAGGAGAAGCACTACAACTTGGGCACGGAAAACCGAAAGGCCCAGGGAAAAGAAGATAAAAACATAAAAACGTTACCATGAGTGGACAAAAACTCTCAAAATCAGTGTAAAACAGTAAAATATTCTATCTGTGTCTTTTCGATGATTTCTGTGAAATCATGTGAGTTCAAAATAATAAACTGAATAAAATATGGAGGTGAGCGCTCACGGTGTTTGTCCTTACCCGAAGTGTCTCCATGACTGTAACTAAAATGTGATGAGATTGTCTAGGGTGTTTGTCCTAACCTGAGGTGATCTGGGTCGGCAGGGTGCTTGTCCTAACTCAATGTGACCCGACTAGTCAAAGCATCCATGCAGAAAATAAAACCATCTCAAACATACCTCCAAACTCAACTGTAATAAAATAAAGAAAAGTCAGTGACCTGACTAGTCAGTGATCACGGTCTGTGACTACTGCTGTGATCCAGATGTATCGCCTTCACTGGGATCACGGTCACGACGTCCTGAAAATATAGTGTGTATAACATAAATATATGCAAAACGATACAAAATCGTCTTTAAAATGATCCCTGAAACTCCCTCGACAAAATCATAAAATACCCTCGTCGGAGCTTCACCGTGGGTGGCGGCGCATTGTGAGCCCCACGCGCCTCCCAATGAACTAGCTCTGATCGGAGCATTTGACCCACCAAACTAAAGATCTTCTCAAGCCCAATTGTTTTCATAACTACGACATCATTCAATTCAGGCCAGATTGACCGGAAAACTCCTCGAAAGACCACAGATCGAAAATCGACCGAAAAATTTGTCCGGCCAAATTCGACGTCGTTGAGGCTCCTCGGCCACCAAACCCAAAGGGGTTTCCATCCTTGGACAAAACCCAGTCCAAAGACACGCCGGAACCACCATCACCGTCCAACCCGAAATCCCAAAACTTCCGTTCAGCACTTTGAACACCAAATCACCCAAAACTTCACTGAAACATACATCAATCAATAGCAAAAGTCCATAGCTTCAAAACCATACCTTATTTTCCGGCAACGGAGCCGAAATCAAGCGGGTCAAGAAGCAGATTCAAACCGCGTCAAGAAATGGGTCGGGTCAACGACGGGTCAACAGAACAGTTTTTGACTTTCTAAAACAGGTAATTCGGCTATTTTTGAAAACTTGCTATTTATAGGGGAAGCTTCTCAAACGATCAACGACTATTATTCGACTTTATCGTGATCGTACGACCAATAATTAACAAATAAAAATATGTTTCTTTTCGAGTTTTCCGTTACAATAACTTCCGATAAACATCGCGATACTTGTACAAAAACAAAAACATCCAAAAAACATAATAAATAGCTCTTATATCCAAAATATTCCCCGAAAATTTTGACGAGCTCGAAATAAAATACTGTACAAATATTGTGAAGAATGTCACGTCAAATTCTTGTCGAGTGAAAAAAAAGTTATTAGCGATGCGATCAATTAACAACTATTTAACGAT
Source organism: Geum urbanum (assembly GCA_946800695.1). Lineage (NCBI taxonomy): Eukaryota > Viridiplantae > Streptophyta > Magnoliopsida > Rosales > Rosaceae > Geum > Geum urbanum. The sequence goes on along the minus strand of OX327003.1, from coordinate 21,991,586 downwards.
TATCGCAAATTTCCCGATTATTGTGTAGTCTTGTTCCAGGTCGTAACACTCGGTCTCCAAGACTAGTACAACATCCTCTCAGCCACATAGTGCTGAGGAGTTATGCATTATCCTACCGGATACCTGTATGGAAAATCTAATGCACACCGCTCGTTTTGCAAAGCTTGTTCATTAGCAAGGTCAAAGGCACAACCTTCTTTTGTTGTATACCACTACAAGAAAACTGCACCTAGACCACGGACCATTTCCGTCGTCTAGGTGCAGTTTTCCATCGTCTAAGTACTTGGACGACGAAATCTCCGTCGTCCAAGGTCCGTGCTCCAAGTGCTGTCGTCCAAGAACCTGGACGACGGAGATTTAGTGCTCCGTCGTCCAAGTTCACTTGGACTGCGGACATTATCCGTGGCCCATGTAGACACCTGGACAACGGAAACTCTAAGTCTCCGTCGTCCAGGTGTCTACATGGGCCACGGACATTGCTCGTTTCTCCGTGGCCCAGGTGTTCACCTGGACGACGGAGAATTAGTTATCCGTCGTCCAGGTGAACACCTGGGCCACGGATAATGCTAGCTTCTCCGTGGCCCAGGTGTTCACCTGAACGACGGATAACTAATTCTCCGTCGTCCAGGTGAACACCTGGGCCACGGAGAACGGCAGGGTTTAGGGGTTTAGGGTTTTTCACCTGGACGACGGAGAACATAATCTCCGTCGTCCAAGTGAATATTTAATTTTAAAAAAAATTGAAATTAAATATTATTAATTTAATTTATTATTAATTTAATTTAAATAATGAAAAATAGTCGAAAATAATTAATTAAACTAAATTTTTAATATTAAATAATTAATTAATTTGTACATATATACACATCCAAATAAAAAACCCAGAAAAATATATATAATATTGTTCGGAACTCAGAAATAAAGAAACGCGATAATTAATTAACTAGCTAGCTAATACACTGGAGGAGCAGATGCGCCGCCGAGTCCTCCGCCTCTAGCCGGGTCGTTGTCATCGGGGTGTGGGTTCGGAGGAGGTTGACATACTTCTCGATTTTGTTGCATGAGGGCGATGAGTTGGACTATTTGTGCTTGTTGTTCGTCAAGTCTTTGCCGCATTGACTCATTCTCCTCTCGTGCCAGTCGAGCCTCTTGAATGGCTGCTTCGACGGCCGCAGCCTGACTCCTTCTCCGCTGCCCCGAACCTCCCGTAGATGATGAGCCGGAGGTCGTCCACAGATCTCGTACCACCCTAGGCCCAAAGAGCCTAACCTCCTTGCCAGCTCTACGACCGTAGACCTCATCCGCGATTGCAATTTGGCTCTCTAAGGATAGAGGAGGCAGGTCTTCCGGCGACACATCTGGGAACGCAAGCTAAGTGTTAGCCAACTCTTCATGCACACGCTCTATCGCCCTTGCCTACAAAAGAATAATTAATTTATTATAATGAAATCATATTTAAATAATAATTACTATAATTAAAAGCACATATATATATATCACTTACGCCGCATTGACTCGCTTCATTATCGAGCCCTGGCGTCACGTACGCGCTTACGCTTGCATCAAGATAAGGGTGTTTGGAGCCCTTATCCTTGTGCTCCTTGGCTATTTGAATGAACTGCTTGGCCCCGGTAGTATGGTGTTTCTCCTTCTTCCCCTGGTTGGCTTTGTTGACACCGGAGAATTTCTGTTACACAACATAATTAAATCATTAAAAAATGAATAACTACAATTTAAATAATTCAATTATCTTAATTGAAATAAAATAAATTAATTAATACCTTAAATTGTTCATCGGCAAAGTGGTTACACAACCACTCCCACTCATCTTCTCTCTCCCCTTGCAGCTCTACCGGGGGAGGCACAGGACCGACATCTTGGAAGTACTTATGGAGCTTGTACTTCCAATCTTTGTAGATGGAGTTGGCGGTTTGGTTGATATGCCTCAACATAGCCGGTGTCGGATCCACGTCAAATTGTTCCTATCAAAAATAAATAGAAAATTATAATCGTATATATTATGAAATTTTAGGCCGAGATTAACAATATTATATAATAACTAAATTGGACGTATTACGTACCGAAAGATCTTTGAAGACTTTCGCCTTCTTATGATCCGGCGCCTCCTTCCAAGTAGGGGCAGTGATACGAACCCGGTTACGGATGATTGACCCTATCCCATGCGCCGAGAGACTTGCTAGCTGAGCCGTGGGAGGGCCACCGGTGAATTCATCGTACGGCAAGTCGATCTTTTTACCGGTCGCCTTGCAAATACGCTCCGCTTTGCCCCCTTTAACGAGACCCCGAGTCCTTTTCGGTTCCGGGTCAGTGGGGGCCCTCATTTGCCTACGGCGGGCGTTGTACATGATTGATTCGGCGGTCGAGGACGCCTGAGTACTTCCCGTTGAATGGGTACCGGGCGTCGGAGATTGGAAGGGGTCGACGTCATCACCGCTCGAGATGAATGGGGGAGCGGGAATTTCCCCAGAGGGCGCTACGGACGGACCAGATGATCCGTCCGGATTGAGAGCGTCGTTGCCCTCCTGTTGAACCCAACCGACTTGGGCCGCCAACATTCGGAGCATGGCATCTTCTGCATCCTCTTGGGATTTCTTCTTGCCGGATGTCGTCTTTGGCGGAGCCATTTAAACCTAAGAGTACGGTGTTAAAATACCTACTTACCATAATAATTACAACTTAAAAAATTTACGCTAATTAATTAAGTACGTTTAAGATTTAAATAGAGTACACTAGCTTGGCATTTTCGGTCGTTCAATGGACGTGCGACCCGCGCGATAAAGTGTAAATTTTTAATTAATCAGCCTTGGTTAAATCGAAAAACATGGCCAGTTAGGGATAGAGATAACGCGAGAGGCAGGACTAATTTCGACAAAAGTCTTTCTTAGTCCAAATCCTGTCACCAGTCATAACCCGTTTCTAGACACCATGTCCGACATTCGGCCAATTTTTCGAAAATTTACACTCCCTCAAGTCCTTTGCAAACTCCGCCCTCAACCTCGTGTCCATAACTTCACTTAGGTTATAGTGTGCGGTGATGAAATCCACACATCACGACGGGTTAAGGAGATAAGCAAGGAAAAGAGGCGCCATCTATTCCAAAGAGTGCGACTTAATAAACCAAGCCTATGTACTAAATTTAAATCGAACACGTACTACTAATTAATTTACTAGAAAATAAACATAAATATTGTCTACTAATTTTTAATTATATGCAATAATTTATATTTATTTATCATGCATTTAATAAAAAATTGATTCATTTAATAAATTATGAATAATAATTTATTCATTTAATAAATTTAATAATAAATTCAGTTAATCATGCAACTAATAATAAATAATTACAATAATTACAATAATTATGATTTAATAAATTAATAACAATAATTAATAATTTATTAAATATTTAAACTAATTAATAAATTAATTTCTACTTCTAAATTATATTTAGAATTTAATTAATTAATTAAATGAAAATTATTTTAATAAGGGAAAAATAGAAATGTACCGAAGCGGAGTTTTCAGGAATTTCGCCGGAGTTGAGTCGTCGGAGAGGAGGAACCACGCCGGAAAAAATGTCGTCGGAGCGTCGCCGGAGGAGGATCGCCGGAACACTATTCTCCGTCGTCTAAGTCCACCTGGACGACGGAAACAATGTTTTCCGTCGTCTAGGTGGCGGTTTCAAAAAAATTCAAGCGGCGCCAATTAATCGGTGAGACGTTTTGAATCGCCATAATTTTTGACTTAGACGACAGAGAATGAATTCTCCGTCGTCTAAGTGAAAATTCAAGCGGTCCCAAAAACGGAAGCGGTAAATTGAACCGCCATAATTTTGGACTTGGACGACGGAGAATGATCATCTCCGTCGTCCAAGTGAAAATTACATGGAAAGAATAAACAAAAATAAATTCGAACCGCCATGGTAATTTGAACCTGGACGACGGAGATGGTCATTTTCCGTCGTCCAGGTGTTATGACGGAGATGGTCATTTTCCGTCGTCCAGGTGTTATGACGGAGATAGTCATTTTCCGTCGCTATGACAAAAATGACCATCTTCGTCGTCCAGGTTCAAATTACGTAAAAAAAAATTTTAAAAATAATTCGCTAGGAATTTAGCGATCTGTCATTCGAGTGAAATAGTCGTACAATATCGATGAACGCATCGTATATATGAACAGTTAAATTTGAACCGACGATTAATTTTACGTATTGAAACATGTTAAGTATCGACTAATCTTTACGACTTAAGTGTTCATGAGTAGACGCTCATTTGCAGCAGAGTATTAACGAAATTGAATTTGGACAAAACAACCGTTGGATATGTTATTCGTAACATAATATATAATTGTCTTCAAAGGACCATAAAATAATAAGTTCGGGAAGGGTTTGATCGGCACAGTCAACCGCAAAACGGATAATTTCACAAACCGGAAACGTGGATACAAGGCATTTCAAAACTCCGATTTTCGAACCGTCGAAGCTCACACACCAAGAATTGTTTACTCTAAAGTCTTGATGAAAAGACTTTGCATTGGAAGAAGGTCTAGATGGTCGTTGTCTTAGAAAAAATTACGATATCTGCACCTGGACGACGGAAATGAGCGTTTCTGTCGTTCAGGTAATCACCTGGACGACGGATATGAAGTTATCCGTCGTCCAGGTGCATAGACCCTGAATTCAGGGGTTAGGGCCTTACTGTTTAGGGTTTAGGGTTTGTGAACTTGGACGACGGACAATGACCATTCTCCGTTGTCCTAGTATGTACCTGGACGACGGATAATGACCATTCTCCGTCGTCCAAGTTCTAGCTAGCTAGCTAGTTAGCTAGTACACAATACATAAGTATATATAGCTAGCTAGCTAGTATATATATAATCTCCAGTGGAACAAATTAATTAATTAGTTGTACGTACCTTTCTTGAGGATACATCCAAGTGTACTGGACTGGACCAGAAATGAGCACCTGCTCGGGCAGGTGGATCATTAGGTGAATCATGATGTCAAAGAAAGCAGGGGGGAAAATCCTCTCTAGTTTGCAAATGATGTGCACAATTTGTTGTTGCAATTCCACCACATCTGACTTCTTTAATTCTCTGGCGCATAACCTCTGCCACCACCTGCACAATGCTACTATTGGTTCTACGACGTCCCGAGGCAAGTATGGTCGAATTACCACTGGAATCAGACGTTGCAGCATAACGTGATAGTCATGTGTCTTTAGACCAACAAACTTGTGTTGCACCTCGTCCACTGCTCCAGTTATAGTAGCTGCATACGTAGCCGGATAACGAATGCCCTTAAACCAGTGAAATACAGAACGTCTAAGCGTCGGCTTCACTGTGTAAGGTGCATCTGGCATCTTGTTGTACACTCCTTTCCTATCCCTCCTCAACCACAAGGGACGACGTAGATTCATTAATTCCAAATCTTTGCGCGCTTTGGGAGTATCTTTAGTCTTGAACTTAATACCGAGAATTGTTCCCACCACGCTGTCGCACACATTCTTTTCTATGTGCATCGCGTCCAAGTTGTTCCTCAGCTTCAACTTCGACCAGTAAGGGAGTTCAAAGAATATACTCTTGTGATCCCAATAGCTCAGATCATATGGAGGAATTGGATTGCATTTCTTTACATCCGCGTCATTGCTCAACACACCAAAGTCGAAATTGCTCAACCTCTCTAAAATCTCTTCGCCCAACCAACTACGGGGTTTAGGATTGTTCTCTACCGTACCGTCGAAATGAGCTTCATCCTGTCGCCACGGGTGGTCGTGAGGAAGCCATCTACGGTGACCCAATTAACACACCTTCCCCGCGTGCCAACTAGAGTTCACGTCGTCCAAACATATAGGACATCCATTATATCCTTTTGTCCTGCAGGCTGCCAACATCCCATAAGCTGGAAAATCGCTGATCGTCCACATTATGGCAGCCCTCATCGTGAACATCGTGTCAGTGAATTTGTCATAAGTTGGGACTTCATTTTCTCACAACAGTTTCAGCTCGTCGATCAAAGGTCTGAGGTAGACATCTAAGCACTTCGATGGAGATTTAGGACCTGGAATTAGTACGGTAAGGAAATTAAATTCCTTGTTCATGCACATCCACGGAGGCAAGTTGTACGGCATCAGAATAACTGGCCAAGTGCTGACGGCGGAGCTATTACTTCCCCAAGGATTGAATCCGTCTGTAGATAGGCCGAGTCTAACATTTCTAACCTCTGAAGCAAAGTCTCCAAATTCTCTGTCGAAATGTTTGAAACCCTCCCCATCCGCGGCGTGTCGCAGGACATCGTCATCTATTCGCTTTTCTGCGTACCATCGCATCGCCTCTGCTGTGTGTAGAGACATGTACAGGCGCTGCAATCTGGGAATCAAGGGAAAATATCGAACAACTTTCACAGGAATTCTCTTTTTCGAACTCTTCCTATTCAACTGGAATCTGCACTGGCCACATACGGGACAATAGTCCAACTCTTTGTACTCTTTGTAAAATAGCACACAATCATTCGGACATGCGTCAATTATCCTGTACTTTAGGCCGAGGCTGCTCAGGATATTTCTAACCTTATAATGAGATTTAGGAAGATTGTGATCATCAGGGAGCAACTTACATATTTGCTCCTGAATTTCGTCAAAAGCACTCACTAACATTTTGTGCTTCACTTTTATCTTCATTTGCTCCATCACATATTGCAACACATTCTCTCGACATCCAGGGAACACCGGGGTCTACACTTCAAGTAGCATCTGGTTGTACTTTTCCATCTCACTGGTGTCAGTGGCCAAGCTAGCTGCGGGGAATGTGTCATCATGCTCATTAGTGGTACTGTAACCTCCGTCTTGGTGTTGGTGTCCACCATGACTACATCCAGGAAACGCATCATGGACCAAATCTGCAATTGGGTTGCAAGCTGGGGGTCCGGCACCACTGCCGCTGGATGAGGCACCATGGTAACTGTACCCTGAGCTGAAGTCTGCTGCGCTGAACTCTACTGCTTCACCATGCTCGCTCCATATAGTGTAACTCCACATCATACCATTTTCGTACAGGTGTTGCACCATAACATTAACCTCCGCATACGGACAATTAAGACATTTCTGACACGGACACCTGAAACGTTTCTTTCCCTGACCATGTTCTATCGCAAAATTCACAAATTCGCTAATTCCATCCATATACCGGACATCACATCTATTCTTCAACTTCATCCAACTCTTGTCCATACTGCTACAAAATATTATAATTAATTAATTATTACATATATATATATATTTGTCCATTAATTTACGCTTAATTATACGTACTCGATCTACATCGATCCATCAATTACGTACGTACGTACGTAATTTAATCGATCTGTACATATATATATATAGCTAACATCCTTGCATGTATGTACGTACGTTTTCACTAAATATATATTAATTAAGAAAATTTTAACTGCGTACGTACGTACCTGCTGGCCTTCTCGATATCTGTACGTTAAATAAGCTACCTAGCTAGTCAGCGGAGATCCCATATCGATCCTGATTCTTCTCGGCCTTCTAGCTAGCTAGCTCCCTTCTCCTTCTCCCTTCTCCTTCAATTCTTCTTCAAATGGAATGAAGAGATCGAGGATTGAATTCAGTTTGGCATCGGGCTTATATAATGCTTCACTTAGACGACGGAGGTGTCGGTACGTCGTCTAAGTGGAAGTACGTTACGTACTCGGCCGACGGCGTGTCGGTCCGTCCTCTAGGTGATCACTTGGACGACGGAGAATACCTTCTCCGTCGTCCAGGTGATCACCTGGAGGACGGAGAAGACTCCGAGGTCCAGGTGATCACCTGGACGACGGAAAAGAATCCGTGGTCCAGGTGACCATCGGGACGACGGAGATGGTATTCTCCGTCGTCCAGGTGGTACTTGGACCACGGAGTCTTTTCCGTGGTCCAGGTGTCACTTGGACCACGGAACAATTACGTTTCCGTGGTCTAAGTGATGTTTTCTTGTAGTGTACACAAATGAGGATATACCATTCTTACAAAGATTCAATGGTGATATTTGTGGACCAATCAAACTTGAATGCAGACCATTTAAATATTTTATAGTTTTTGTAGATGCATCAACGCGTTTGTCACACAGTGCTTTGTTATCCACAAGGAATATTGCATTTGTAAAACTCTTAGCTTATATTATCGAGTTTTAGGCTCACTACCCGACTACCCAATTAAGTCCATATGATTGAATAATACAGGAGTGTTTACATCACAGTTTTTTATGGTTATTGCAAGTTTTTTGGGATTGATGTTGAATATCTCATTCCTCATGTTCATGTATTGAACGGTCTTGTAGAAGCACATATCAAGCATATATAACATGTGGCTCTGCGTGGGGTTATGCAAGTTTGAATGCATTTATGCTTTTTCGTTTCAGACCCGCAGCCACCAATCATTCAGTGTGTGCCAATTGCTAAATGGATATGACCATGACATCTACGCATTTTTGGTTTCGTGGTATATATGTGTATTACGCCTCCACTAAGTACAAAAATGGGCCCTTAAAGATGATTATGAAGCTCCAACACTTGTCCGTTATTTAGAAGCTTTGACAAGAGATCTCTTTACTGCTAGATTTGTTGATTGTCACTTTGATGAGACATACTTCCTGCTCTTAGAGAGAGAGATGAATGGTTCTATTCTGCTTAAACGTCAGGAATTTACATTGTATGTACCCACTATGTCTCATCATGATCCCTACACATCTCAGAGTGAGATTGAAGTGCGATGTATTCTCGATTATTCTCGATCTTCGAAAATTAGCTGATTTGATGCCTGACTCCCTTACAGATATCACGCAAGTAACGAGATTGGATATCCCTACTGCAAACAATCCTATAAGGTTGAAAGTTTCTGTAATTGGGTAAGTTAAAGCCACACCCGAGTAAGGTAGTGTTTCCCCTGCCCATAGTGGGGGTGTAGTGTCAGTCAAAATCCACTGATGAGCTGCCAATAAATTGGAAAGTAGCAATCCAGGTTGATCTAGACTCTCTTACAAAAAGATAAGTTTTTCATTCGGTAGTGATATGCCACCGATTGTTAAGCCGGTTGAACATAAATGGTCTTTGTTCAGGAGCACAATGAGAAGAACTTGTGGCGCAAGGTTTTCTCAACGCCTTTTTATTTATTATGAGGAGATGTATTCTTCGGTCATGGACATCATTACTTTTCGCTACCTGATCAATTTGGTAGTGTCCGAAAAACTAAGTATGTAGCTTAATGTATGCGGTTACAGTATATTTCTATGGGGATCTTATTTCAAAGATATATGAGAGTGTTGGATGGCATAGTTTTATCCAATTCAAGTAACTCTAAACCATGAAGTGCTCGTGTGATTAAATTGAGATGTTCATTATTCTATGTGACTACTTGATTGGCACTACCACAACTTTAACCATTGCCGGCGATTTTTAAATCGCCGGCAATGTTTTTAATCATTACCGGCGATTTTTTCCCCAAAAATCGCCGGTAATGTCTTTTTTTTTTTTTAACATTGCCGGCGATTTTTCCGGCAAATCGCCGCCAATGTCCCGCCGGTAATTAAAAAAAAAAAAAAGATATTGCCGGCGACTTAAAGTAAGTCACCGGTAATGTCTTTTTTTTTTTTTAAACATTACCGGCGTCTTACATTTAAGTCGCCGGAAATGTCTTTTTTTTTTAATTACCGGCGGGACATTGCCGGCGACTTACATTTAAGTCGCCGGTAATGTTAAAAAAATAATAAAAAAAAGACATTGCCGGCGATTTTTCCGGTAATGTTAAAAAACATTGCCGGCGATTTTTAAATCGCCGGCAATGGGTTAAAATGTGGTAGTGTGGGAAGGGATATAAGAATGATGAGTTATGCCCATGTGTGTTCATTAAATGAACAAGTTCAGGATTTACCATTGTAGCAGTCTATGTTGATGATATGAATATCAATGGGTCTCTTGATGAGATTAATGAGACAATTGGCTGCTTGAAATCTGAGTTTGAGATGAAAGACCTTGGTAGGACTTGATTTTGTCTTGGTTTAGAGCTGGAACATTGAGTTAGTGAAATTCTTATTCACCAGTCTGCCTATGTCCAAAGGATACTCATGTGATTTAACATGGATAAAGCACACCAATGGTTGTTCGATGTCTGAAACCCAAAAAGAATCTGTTTCATTCGAAAGATGACGATGAGAAACTTTTGGGATCTAAGATTTCATATCTTAGTATTTTTGGAGCTTTGTTGTATTTAGCTTGGTGCACACGTTCAGACATGACCTTCTTAGTTTGCGCCTACGTAACGTCATTGAAATGGAGTAAATCAAATATTCAGATACTTGAAGGGATCCATTGACTTAGGCTTATTCTTTCCCTACAAAGAAGTAAGAGAGAAACTTGAAATTCAGGTAAATGGAATAGTTGAAGAACATATTTCAGATTCTACACGGTTCAACTCATTGAAGGATCTTCTGGCTGCAAGTACTGAACCATATTTCAGTGTAGTCCCCTATTCTGAGACACCGAATGATGTGTTCGTAGGATTTACTGATGCAGGGTATCTCTTTGACACGCATAGAGGATGTTGATCTACACGTTTTCTACATGATTCTTAATATGTTTTTCCTTTCATTTAGCTTCGTTAGGGCTCTAAGTATTTCATTTCTAACTTACTTTAACGTTTTAGGTACAAAATAAAGAGGAATCAATAAAGGAGGCAGAATTGAGCTTAAAATGCACTAAGCGGAGATTTTCCCAATTTGGTTAGGAAAATGATCTTTCCCTACCCGAATTAGGAATGAATGTCAGGCATGAAATTAACGTCTACATCATGAAAGGAAGCATTGAAGCTAAAACGAAGAAGAAACGAAGTTTCCTAATCTCACTAGGAATTTCCGGAAGAGCAGAAAAATGATGACGGGATCATGTGCGAAAGTTACTAATTTTGGGTTCCAAATGGTTTCTAAAAAGTGTGACCAAATGGTTTCCAGAATTAGTAACCCAAATGAAATGAAAAATGGTGTCATTTGTCCCGGTCAAACCAGGAAAAGAAGATGGTGCACATGGAGTATATTCTGGCCGAATATTGCATATCTTGCTTGCCTAATTCATTGCCGAATCATGTGTATCTTCACTACCATATTTGAGACCGAAATATCCAAGATATTATGCCCAAATTCGGACTAGATATTCCTTGGGAATCAAGAAGAACAAAATCTTGCAAGATATCTCAAATCAGAAATCAGGAAAATAATCCGCCAACTTCTTCAGATGATTGCGAACAGCCCAGACCTCTGATTAATGCATATGATACCTCGTTGGAAAGATCTTTGAATTATCTTTCCAACGACACCAAGATCGCAATTTTTGGAGATCTACAGCTCCTGGAATGTCCGTTTTACCAAAAAGGGTCAGATCTGTCCGGAAAGAGAAAGAAGAGATTTTCCTTGTGCACCAAGCTCATCCTTGTGCCTATAAATTGAAGACTTCGGCTCATTCATCATCATCTCTCATTCTAGTACTCAAAGCTCTGCCCAAAACACTACCTCTCCTCCCTTGCACCAAATCTGAAGAAGCCATCCCTCCAACGCCATAAACACCATCCTCCACCGAAATATTAGGGGAGTCCCGAAGTATTTCGCCATCTCCATTGAAGAGCAGCTTACACCAAGTAGTCTAGGGGAGTCCCGACAACAAAAAGTGTAACCATAACTCTTCTCTTATTTCTTTGTATTTTTGGCATTCTTTGGAGTGAAGTTGTAAAGGATTTTGGTTATATAATTCTAGTTAATTTTCTGCCATCTTCTAGTTCTTACGTTTTTGCTATACATGTTTATTCTACGCTTAATACTTAATCTGAATGCAGGGGAGTCCCGGTTTAGATTATTGATGTGTTAGGGGAGTCCCGAAGCACTTAATCACAAAATTAACATGAGTTATATAGTTGAGGATGTAGGCACTTTTAGGTTGCATGAAATTGGTTAGGTTATAAAGAGTTAGAGAAAAAGATGAGATGATCACATGCATATATTAGATAGGTTTTATTTTCGGTTTAGTAAACATGTTTAGGTTCTTTGATTCTTGTTTGTTTTGCTTGTCTATGAGTATATAGCATGATAGAGTCCTAGGATTTCTAAGTGTGTTTTACTTGCCATTTTTTTGTCTTTAATTTCGTAGGTCATTAGAACACCAATTCAAACTCCCCCCATACTTTCTAACGTTTTCATGCAGGTGAACACCCTACAATCCCCGGTTAAGAACGATACCCTATTTACCAATGCTACATCTACACCAAAGGGTTTTAAATTGCATTTCGTCTAGATTGATTATTGAGTGTTAATTTAGTAGTCACTTTAGGCGTTATCAGATGTTCCCAAACAGTTTATGTTTTCACCATTAGGAATACAACGATTTCTTGGAGATCTATAAAGCAAACCCTTGTTGCTACTTCCTTGAATCATTATGAGATCATAGCTCTGCATAAAGCTGTTAAACAGTGTTCCTGGCTTAGGTCAGTAATACAATATTCGAGGGTCTAGTGGATTACCATCTACTACGATAGCACCAACTTGCATTTTTGAGGATAATGATGCTTACATTGAGTAGATAAAGTTGGGTTAGATTAAGAGTTACAATACTAGACACATTTCGCCAAAGTTCTTCCTAAATCAGCAACAACAACAGTTCTTGAATATCCATGTGAGCCCGATTGGTTCTGCGGACTTGTTCACCAAGTCACTTCCGAAATCTATATTTGCGAAACATGTGAGATGCATTGGCATGCGAAGATTATATGAACTCCAAGATTGAGTTACCAACAGGGAAAGTCTACATCATATGAAGTATCTTTTGTAGTTGATGCATTATACTCTTTTTTTCTTCGACCAAGTCTTTGTTTTCTCCATCAGGTTTTTGCTTACTTGGCAAGGTTTTTAGTGAGGCAACAAGTTATGCATCAAAAATTTGGAGCGCGGCACAATGGGCAACGTTTAAGGATAGTATATTCCTGATCTTTTGGTGTGTGTCTTGTCCTAATTATATTAAAAGTAGAGATTCTACTAATCCTTAATTTGTCGGGATACTTATTGTAATTGATTGTAATGCTTGTATTTAAGGTCATCTATCAATGAATTAAGATACAGTTTTAGTTTATAGTTATTGTGTATACTTTTATCCTTCAATACGTTATTGATTTGTTACAAAATTGATACGAAAACAAGAAGTCAGTAATAATACATATATGCACTCACCGTACTACAGTAATTCAGCTAACTATTTCCTCAGGCCATCCTCTCTGTAAGTTATACAGTTATGATCTTCAGCTCTAAGGATCTAACAATTCACTTTAAATTATCAAAGTAGAGATAATGTTATTGGTGAGTGTCTTCTTTGATCTAGCTAGAATGTTAAGAGTTTCAATTCCCGACTCCTAAATATACAAGATCAAGTTATAATATTTATAGAAAAATCGATCGAGTGACGAATCTAGAAGGATTCACTTAATTACATATACGTCCCAGTTATGTCTATTGAGTTTCTCACGGGGAGCTCTCCTAGGTTACGGTTAGCATCCTTCCACCTCTCGTTCAGCCGTTTGCTTGGAAACGATTGTTGCCCCCCACAAGATGCCAAGCCGACTTCTCTCCCAGTGTTGGGTAATCGAGGGACAACCTCAGTTTTTTCCTCCTCCCTATGCTCCTTCAATGGCCTGGTTCATTTAAGTGTGAGGAGTAACTTACGAACCATTGGGTCGCAATGATAGTGTTTGCCTCAGCCACCTCCAGCACTGAGGTATGATAAGTCAAGTTTGTGTTCGGGTGACAATAAATCACGTCCTTGTCGGGTTCGAATGAAGCTTTTGAAGAAATTTTATGCCCTTGTTTGTGTCTGAGGTTTGGCTGTGAGGTTGTATCTTACTATCTTTGCGGACAACTAGCTGAGTATTTTTGGTGGTACGACTCCCATGTAGGTGAAATGGCTTTGTCGACTGAATTAGGCAACGTCGATGGAGGGAGGAGGGATGCATGGTCCTACACGACCTCCTAGACTTTGAACTATGGTTAGGTGCCAGTGTGGATCAGGTCTTTTCACTCTTTTGCATGTTAGTCCACGATTTTTGTGAGGCCCTAGGTCGCAAATTGGGCCGAGTAAGTTGTGGGGGGATTTTTGGGCTTTGGCTTGGGATCTCCTACTGTTGCAGGTTAGCTTGGACTTTTGGGTGTGAATTTGGGATCCAGAAGTCGAGATTGGAAGAAGCCCTAAAGGAAGATCCTGCTCCGATGGGCATTTAAGATTTTGCTTTTACTTTTTAGTCTTTACATTTTAAATTTTTCATTTTAATTTGTGAACATTAAGTTGAACATGAGGTAGGTATTGCTTATCGTCCCATATTCTGGTAAATCATTGATTATTGATCATGGTTTTTATTGCTAGGATACGATTATCTAGGTAGGTTAGATGATTTTGGTTGCTTAGTTTGCCTACACTATGACTTCTTTCTTTCATTTCCCTTCAGTGAGCCATCATAGTTATAGTTGTGTCTACATTTTCTATAAATGAGAGCTAAGGTCCTATGCGTTACCCTTCAAAAAAAAATTCTCAATGTCATTTAGCTTATGATTAAAAAGAATTAATAACGCACACACCGTTCGATTAAGGAATGTGAAGGTCTGATTAACAACAATGTACCATTCATATGTTAGTTAAGGGATTTATTTAACAACTGAGAGTTAATAGCCAAAGAATCTGACATCGGTTAACATGTTTTTTTTTCAAAAAGAAAAAAATCTTGGGTGTGTCTATTCACAGCTCCAAAATTGATATTTACACCTCCATTTTTTTTGAATTTTTATAATTCTATTTTTAACCCTAATTCAAAAAACGCATATAGCTAGAATCTGGGTTCTTGAGATTTTTTGCACAAAATAAAACTAACTGTCTCTCTCTTCAATTCAAATTTTTCTTGAAAATTTCAGGTTGGGTTTGATGACTAAAACTAAGAATAATTTTTTGGAAATTAGAGTTAGTTTGAATCGATCTTTGTGGAATTATTTTTTCTTCGAATTTTTCAAGTTGGGTGAATCGATTTTAGTTTCATGGTTATAAGTCATTATCTAATTATTTTTGTTAAACTCATTGTTGTTGTATGTTCTTCACCATGGATCATGACTATAAGATTCCAAATGAAACTCATTGTTTCATCAATCTCGGAGGTCAAGTAGATTGATTGACTTCATGAAGTAGGAAGTCATTGTTTCATTGAAACTCAAACTTGTTGTTGTAGGACAGTCAACTTGTATTAATTGACTTCATGAAACAAGTTGATTAATCTCGTGAAACATTTAAGGAGATTGATGGACTATCCTGGTGTGACGACCCGAACCAGAATCAGTTAACTAATCAGCATAATCCACGAGTTAGTGTGTAATCGCGATTAATCGTTAATTGTGTGGTTTGCCGGATTAGTTCGCGACTTAATTATCGGCCGAGAATTTTAGTTGAGTCTCTTCTCGAGAGTTGTTGTGCACATGATATCGAACTCGTGGGCAGTTCCGGATAATTTTTCCGATGACCGAGGAATATAATATGATTATTTGAAGTTTCGGTTTATCGACGAATTTATCCGTTCGTATCTAGTTTATCTGAATCGTAATGGTTATCCGTTTTGGACCGTCGATCGTCTTGAGGCATTGACCGAGCGTTGACTTTCACTGTTGGACCGTTGACCGTTGACCCGTGAAGGAATATCGACCCGGTTGAATTTCGTGGGTACAGTTCGACTCCCCTTGAGCTCCTATATTGATTTGTGTTTGAAATTATGTGAATTGATTGAGTTTTGGTTGAGTTCGAATCTGGTTGATTTCGTGGATTTCGCCGGTGACGGGGGGAGGTGCTCCGGCGTACCACGGTGGCGGGGGTGAGGGGGTTTCGACTCCCCTTGTTGCAATGAAGCTTTCTGGGTCAGTAATTTGTTACGATTATGCATTTATATTATGCTTTATAACGTATGCATGAAATTATTTATGATTTGATTTACACAGAGTACAGTCACAGTTTATGTTGTTGTATCGATACGCATGCATCCCGGCTGATCCCCGAGGGTGCCCACCAGGAGGGATCTGTACCTTGTGCCGATGTATTTCCGGGTGGGTACAGATTTCTGTTCCTTGTGCCGATATATTTCCGAGTGGGAACAGATACCCTGACCTGAGGCCTTTCTGGCTAGAATCACGAGTGGGTCTGGGATCCCGTGATTCGGACTGTACTAGCACGGATGTGTCCATGAGCGACCCCGTGGGAATTTTACATGCATGCTCAGTACACTGGAGGAGTATGAGTTTACCTCGTGTACTTTATTATATTTATTTATCTGGACTCGCATATGTTATTATAACATATTTTATCTGGCGAAAGACATTTATTTTCGTCCACTCACTCTAACGGTTTTCATGTCTTTCCACTGGACTTTTCTGTTTCCGTGCCCAGTTTGCAGTTCAGGTTCTGGTGTTTCACGTCGTGGTTGGAGGCTAGTAGTTCGAGCTACCTGTGTTTTCCAGTAGGTTTCTTGTTTCGCCTACTGATGTATATATTGTATATATTTACACTAGAGGTCACTCTGATACACGTTTTATACGGTTTTTCCCGGATATACTATATATATTACAGTATGTTTACTGTTTATTGATATTGTTATGATATTGAGAAATCCGGATGGGATTGGTGCCCACGGTTTGGCTTTTGTGGCATAGGATGAAGTGTTATTTTCCGAGTGCAGATAATGGCAATTCCGCATTAGTAGCATTACTCTGCCGAAATTTTAATGGTTTTTGTTGGTTCACGTTTTCAGAAGGGGTTTGATTTCGGTTTGGGCAACTAAATCGGGGTTGGGTCCTTTTAGCTTGGTATCAGAGCATTAGGTTGTCAGATTCTGTAGACTCTTGCAGTTGTGACGCTTAGGGTATTTGAGTTTGTACAGCATGACTGGAGTGATGACCCGACTGGCCAGCAGTACTCATCAATACTTCGGGTGTTGTGTGTTCTCAAATATCTGAGGTCCCATGATTACGTTCCTTCTGCTTGTACCTAATGCTTGTCTTGTATCAGTAGGATGCGTCCTCGACGTGGTCCCCATGTTGATCGGGAAGAGGATCCTGATATGGATCGCCAAACGCACGACTTGCTAATGCGAGTGTTGCGTTTGGAAGAGCGTTTTGACCCCATGGTCAAAGCTCGTACTGCTGGTGCAACTGTGTTTTCGGGTTCAGCTGATCCAGAAATTTGTGAGGCATGGTTGGTTCAGGTTGACCGTGTATGTGAGCGTCTGCGGTTTAATCCTGAGCAGATGACAGTGGCAGCAGTCGGATTACTTGAGTCTGATGCATATTTCTGGTGGGTTAGCACCGACAGAGTTCCAGTTGATACCCCGTGGACTTTGTTCCGAGATTTGTTTATGCGGAGGTATTTCAACCAAGCTACCCAACAACGCAAGTATGAGGAGTTCACGAACTTGAGACAGGGCAGTATGTCTGTGCTTCAGTACCGGGACAGGTTTACCCGCTTATCTCGTTTTGCGCGTGACATGGTGGCTACTGAGGAAGCCAAGTGCCGTAGATTTGAGCTGGGTTTGAATTTGAACATCAAGGGGACTCTGACTACGATGCCTCGGAACAACTTCGATGAGTTTGTCAGTGCAGCACTCCGAGGTGAGGACATCGAAAAGGAGAGGCAGCTGAGGTACCAGCCTAGATGGTTTGAGGAGGGTGGACCGAGTCAGGGGCCTTCAAAGAGGCAGAGTTCTGATACTTCCGGTTCGGCTTCATCCTTGGGTAGTGGACCACATCGACCACCAGTTAGTGCATCGAGACAGAGGCAGAGGTGGAGGAGAGATCGGCCGCAGCGACCACAGGCTAGTGGGGGTTCTAGCGGCTCCAGTTATCCTCGGCGAACCGGAGGCACGTTTCCTATACCGAGGGAGTATCCACTTTGCAAGTTTTGCAATCGGCATCACTATGGTCCTTGTCAGAGAGTCCCTACCCTTTGTTATCGTTGTAGCCAGGAGGATCACTATGCGAGGGACTGTCTTCAGGCTATTGGTGGACAGGCGGCTCAGAGTTCCGGAGGAGAGTGAGGTGCCACTTCGGGAGCTCGACCAGCTCAGTTTGCGGGCCAGGGCAGATAGCAAGGGCAGCCTCAGCGTGGACGACCAGCCGGGCAGGCGAGGGTTCATGCCATGACTCTACGAGAGGGCATAGCTTCACCGGAGGTCGTTATCGGTACGTTGCATGTATTTGGTATTCCAATACTTACATTGTTAGATCTAGGTGCCACGCATTCATTCATGTAATATAGACTATCATCATTAGCTACGGTACCTGCATCTCCACTTCCGGGGTTGTGGAGAGTGTTATATCCGTCAGGTGAGATTGTGAGTATTGACTGTGTATACAGAGACTGTGAGATTTTTATTCGAGGCCATGGTTTAGCCGCAGATTTGTTGTTACTTGATATCGTTGATTTTGATTTGATCTTGGGTATGGACTTCTTGGAGACGCATTGGGCCATGTTTGACTGTCACAAGAAGGAGGTCGCATTTCGACGACCAGGCTTTCCCGAGATACTGTTTCGTGGCGAGAAGAACACTTTACTACCGTGTTTGATTTCCGCGATGAGGGCGGATCGGTTGATGAAGAAAGGTTGTGTTGCTTAGTTAGCTCATGTGGTAGACACTACGGCTACTGTGCCAGATCTTGATTGTATTGAGGTTGTTTCTAAGTTCCCGGATGTGTTTCGAGCAGAGTTACCGGGCATACCTCCTGTTCGGGAGATTGACTTTACTATTGCATAGTTACCGGGTACAGGACCTATTTCCCAGGCACCGAATCGTATGGCGCCAGCGGAGTTGAAAGAGTTACAGGTTCAGCTTCAGGAGTTGCTAGAGAAGGGTTTCATTCGACCCAGTGTTTTGCCATGGGGTGCCCCAGTTTTGTTTGTACGGAAGAATGATGGATCTATGCGGTTGTGCATCGATTACCGGAAGCTGAATCGGGTTACAGTGAAGAACAAGTATCCATTGCCACGGATTGATGATTTGTTCGATCAGCTCAAGGGAGCTTCAGTCTTTTCGAAGATTAATTTCGATCCGGATATCACCAGTTGAGGTTGGCCAGGACAGCTTTCAGGTCCCGGTATGGGCATTACGAGTTTTTGGTTATGCCGTTTGGGTTGACCAACGCCCCCGCAGCTTTCATGGACTTGATGAATCGGGTGTTCAGACGGTTTCTAGACAAGTTCGTGATTGTGTTCATCGATGATATTTTGATCTATTCCAGGAGTGTGGGCCAGCATAAGAAGCATTTGCGAGCGGTGTTGCGGACTTTGCGGGACCATCAGTTGTTTGCGAAGTTCAGCAAGTGTGAGTTTTGGCTGGATAGTGTGAAGTTTCTGGGCCACGTGATATCGGCTGAGGGAGTCAGTGTTGATCCTGATAAAATCGAGGCTGTGCTGAACTGGAGTAGACCTACCATTGTATCAGAGATCCGGAGTTTCTTGGGTTTGGCAGGTTACTACCGACGGTTTGTACAAGATTTTTCTCGGATTGCTACTCCATTGACCAGACTGACAAAGAATGGCGTCAAGTTTGAGTGGTCCGATGCATGTGAGGAGAGTTATTTGCTTCTGAAGGAGAAGTTGACTACTGCACCGGTTCTAACATTGCCAGACGACAGCGGTGAGTTTGTGGTTTATAGTGATACGTCGAAGTTGGCACTAGGTTGTGTGCTGATGCAGCATAGCAGAGTTGTGGCCTACGGTTCCAAGCAGTTGAAACCACACGAAGTCAACTATCTGACCCATGATTTGCAGTTGGCCGCTATTGTGTTAGCATTGAAGAGTTGGAGACATTACTTGTACGGAGCCCAGTGTAAGATCTTCACCGATCACAAGAGTCTCACCTACTTACGGACGCGGCCAGATTTGAACATGAGGCAATGCCGGTGGATGGAGTTGATCAACGACTACAATTGCACTTTCGAGTACCATCCAGGGAAGGCCAATGTTGTGGCTGATGCACTTAGCCGGAAATCCGAAGCTTTGTTGTTCCATGTGTGTGTGGCTAGAGTGTCTATGTTAGTCGAGCTTTGGGCTACAGGTGCCGAGTTCGAGTGGGATGACGAGGGAGCCTTGTTAGCCAGTTTTCAGGTTCGACCCGTATTGGTTGATCAGGTGCGGGAGGCTCAGGATTCAGATCCCTACCTGTTGGGCAAGAAGACCATGATACAGAATGGTGTGCCTACAGAGTTCCGATTGAGCGATGACGGTACGTTGTTGTTCAGAGGCAGGTTGTGTGTGCCCAGAGACGAGAGTCTAAAGAAGGAGATTCTGGATGAGGCTCATAGTTCGGCGTATGCGATGCATCCAAGAGGTACGAAGATGTTTCGTACACTTTGAGCGTATTACTGGTGGCGCAATATGAAGAGGGAGATTGCTACGTATGTGAGCCTGTGACGACCCGAACCAGAATCAGTAGAATATTCGGCACGATTCACGAGATTATGCTTAGTCGCAGTTTTACGATAAATGTGTGGTTTGTCTATTCTATTCGCGACTATATTTTCGGCCGAGAATTTGAGTTGAGTGTCTTCACAGAAGTTGTAGAGTACGTGATTTCGAGCTCAAGAGCGGTTCCGAATGATTTTTCCGATAAACGAGGATTATATTCTGATTATTTGAAGTTTCAGATTTCGACGAGTTTATCCGTTTGTTTCGTGTTTATCCGAATCACTTGAATATTCATTTCGGACCGTCGATTAACCCGAGGCGCGACTATAAATATCGGGAATAGTTGTAAAATCATCGAAAAACATTATTTGGCATTAACTGACGTTGACTTTCCAAAAATAGAAGTTTGACCCGTTGACCCGAAGTGGAACCTTTCCCGTTTTGGCTTCACCGTCCGACGACCATTTTCCGGCCACCTCCGACTTCGTCGAGGGTATGATTCGCATCTCCTTGAATTTCTAAATTGTTTTGCAATTGATTTCATGAGAATTGGTTGAGTTTTGAGGTGACCCGAGTCGGGTCGGCTTCGTGATTTCGCCGGTGCCGATTATGGTGGTTCCGGCGAGTTTTAGAGGTTGGGGTGTTGGGGTTTCACTTCCCCATACCTTGGTGATGCTCCCTGGGTGGTTGTTTTTGGACGAGGTGGTGGTTATGGAGGAGCCCGATTAGGTCACCAGAGGGAAAAATTTTGTTCAGTTTTGGCTGGAATTAAGGTGGTTCTGATTAGATTTGGCCTAGATGGTAGTTATTAAAATGGTTGGGTTTGATGTGGCCTTCAATTCTAGAGCTTCTCGCCGTGGAATTCCACCGTTGACGGCAGAGCTCCGGCGATGAGTTGACTTTTTGGTTTTCAACGTTTTTAATGTCGTTTTTCTCGTAATCGCACCTTGATTATCGTCCAGAGGTTTTCGGATTGATTTGGGTAGCGGATTTTCAGTCGAGGGTTTCGAGTGGAGATTTCGGGAATTCCGTTAATCGTTTTGTACTGCATTGTATATTTCTGGGAACGGTTGGTTTCCGTGGTTAAGTACAGAGTTGTGGATTATGTTTTTGATCAGTTATGTTTATGAATTTTCAGGAGATCGAGATCGTGCTTCTGGCGAGGGATCTTCTGCCAGGCCACAAGATTAGCGCGAGTGCGCGTTTTGCTGATCTGTGAGTGGACATTTCTTTTCACAGATTGTTTACGAGTCTTTATACATGTTTTAAGAACTTGAGCATGCATATAAGATGTCGATTTACATGAGCATGTGTTATACGATTATGTCTATACCAGTATATATTACGTATATACACTTATATATTGTTTCATGCATTTGCATTGAACTATTTACGATTTTGTTTACACAGTACAGTCTTTATATATGTTATTGTATCGATACACTCGCATCCCGGCTGATCCCAGAGGGTGCCTACCTACCAGGGGGGACTGTTTCTTGTGCCGATGTAGTTCCGGGTGGAAACATATACCTTGACCTCAGGCCTTTCTGGCTAGAATCACGTGTGGGTCTAAGATCCCGTGATTCGGACTGTACTAGCATGGATGTGTCCATGAGCGACCCCGTGGGATTTTATGCATGCTCTGTATGCGTGAGGAGTAAGAGTCTCCCTCGTGTACCCGGACGCGTGAGGAGTTAGAGTCTCCCTCGTGTACCATTTGATTTTTATACATTCGACTCACATATGTTTTTATAACATATATATTATTCGGTGAAAGACATTTATTTTCGTCCACTCACTCTAACAGTTTTCATGTCTTTCCCCTGGGCTTTTCGGTTTCCGTCCCCAGTTGTAGTTCAGGTTCTGATGTTTCACGTCGCGGTTGGAGGCTAGTGATCTGAGCTACCTGTGTTTTCCAGTAGGTTCTTGTTTCGCCTACTGATGTGTATATTGTATATATTTATACTAGAGGTCGCTCTGATACATTCTGATACATGTTTTATGCGGATTTTCTCGGATAATTTATATTATACAGATATGTTTTCTGTTATTTGATATTGTTATGATGTTGAGAAATCCGGATGGGATTGGTGCCCACGGTTTGGCTTTTGTGGCATAAGATGAAGTGTTATTTTCAGGGTGCAGGTTTATGCAATTCCACGTTAGTAACGAAACTCTGCCGAAATTTTGAATGGTTTTTGTTGGTTCGTATTTTCAGAAGGGGTTCGATTCCGGTTTAGGTAACTGATCCGGGGTTGGGTCCTTTCAGCTTGGTATCAGAGCATTAGGTTGTCAAATTCTGTAGACTCTTGTAGTTGTGATGCTTAGGGTATTTGAGTTTGTACAGCATGACTAGAGTGATGACCCGACTGGCCAGCGGTACTCATCAATACTTCGGGTGTTGTGTGTTCTCAAATATCTACGGTTTCATGATTACGTTTGTTCTTCTTGTGCCTAATGCTTATCTTTTATCAATAGGATGCCTCCTCGACGTGGTCCCCGTGTTGATCGGGAAGCGGATCCTGATGAGGATCGCCAGACGCGCGACTTGCTGATGCGAGTGCTGCGTTTGGAATAGCGTTTTGACCCTGTAGTCAAGGCTCGTACTGCTGGCGCTACTATGTTTTCGGGTTCAGTTGATCCAGAGATATGCGAAGCATGGTTGGTTCAGGTTGAACGTGTATGTGAGCGTTTGTAGTTTACTCCTGAGAAGATGACAGTGGCAGCAGTCGGATTACTTGAGGGTGATGCATACTTTTGGTGGGTTAGCACCGACAGAGTTCCAGCTAATACTCCGTGGACTTTGTTCCGTGATCTGTTTATGCGGAGGTACTTTAATCAGGCTACCCAGCAGCGCAAGTACGAAGAGTTTACGAATTTGAGGCAGGGCAGTTTGTCTGTACTTGAGTGTCGGGACCGGTTTACCCATTTATCTTATTTTGCGCGGGATATGGGGGCTACTGAGGAAGCCAAGTGTCGCAGGTTTGAGCTGGGGTTGAATCTGAATATCAAGGCGACTCTGACTACGATGCATCGAAACAATTTTGATGAGTTTGTCAGTGCAGCACTCTGAGGTGAGGACATAGAGAAGGAGATACAGCAGAGGTACCAGCCGAGACGGTTTGAGGAAGGTGGACTGAGTCAGGGGCCTTCAAAGAGGCAGAGTTCTGATACTTCCGGTTCAGCTTCATCCTCGGGTAGTGGACCTTATCGACCACCAGCTAGTGCATTAAGACAGAGGCAGAGGTGGAGGAGAGATCGACCGCAGCGACCACAGGCTAGTGGGAGTTCCAGCGGTTCTAGTTATCCTCGGCGTACCGGTCGCACATTTCTTATTCCGAGAGACTATCCATTGTGCAACCTCTGCAAAAGATATCACTTTGGTTCATATCAGCGAGGCCCTGTCACTTGTTATCGTTGTGGCCAGGTAGGTCACTATTCGAGGGAGTGCCCCCAGTTGTTTAGTACTGACGGACAGACGGCCCAGAGTTCCGGAGGAGAGCGAGGTGCCACTTTAGGAGCTCGACCAGCACCGTTTGCGGGCCAGGGTAGACAGCAGAGACAGCCCCAGCGAGGACGACCAGCCGGACAGGCGAGGGTTCATGCCATGACTCTACGTGAGGGTAGAGCTTCACCGGAGGTCGTTATTGGTACGTTATATGTCTTTGGTATTCCAGTACTTGCCTTGTTAGATCCAGGTGCCACACATTCATTCATATCATTTAGACTATCATCATTTGCTACGATACCTGCGTCTCCACTTCCGGGGTTATGGAGAGTGTTGTATCCGTCAGGTGAGGTTGTAAGTATCGGTTGGGTTTACAGAGACTGTGAGGTGTTTATTGGAGGCCATGGTTTAGCTGCGGATTTATTGTTGCTTGATAGTGTGGACTTTGATCTGATCTTGGGTATGGACTTCTTGGAGACGCACTGGGCTATGTTTGATTGTCACAAGAAGGAGGTCGCGTTTCGACGACCAGGGTTGCCTGAGATACTGTTTCGTGGCGAGAAGAACACTTCACTACCGTGTTTGATTTCCGCAATGAGGGCGGATTGGTTGATGAAGAAGGGTTGTGTTGCTTACTTAGCCCATGTTGTGGACACTGCAGCAGCTGTACCAGACCTTGGTAGTATTGAGGTTGTGTCTGAGTTTCCGGATGTGTTTCCAGCGGAGTTACCTGGTATACCCCCTGTGCGGGAGATTGATTTCACTATTGAGTTGTTGCTGGGTACAGGACCGATTTCACAGACACCGTATCGTATGGCGCCTGCGGAGTTGAAAGAGTTGTAGATTCAGCTCCAGGAGTTGCTAGAGAATGGCTTTATTCGACCGAGTGTTTCTCCGTGGGGTACTCCGGTGTTATTTGTGCGGAAGAAGGATGGGTCCATGCGTTTGTGCATCGACTACCGGAAGCTGAATCAGGTGACAGTGAAGAACAAGTATCCGTTGCCGCGAATTAATGATTTGTTTGATCAGCTCAAGGGAGCATCAGTCTTTTCGAAGATTGACCTTTGATCCGGTTATCACCAGTTGAGGATTCGGGATGCGGATATGGCCAAGACAGCTTTCAGGTCGCGGTATGGGCATTATGAGTTTTTGGTTATGCCGTTTGGGTTGACCAACGCCCCCGCAGCTTTTATGGATTTGATGAATCGGGTTAGACGGTTCCTAGACAAGCTCGTGATTGTATTCATTGACGATATTTTGATCTATTCCAGGAGTGTGGGCCAGCACAAGAAGCATTTACGAGCAGTGTTGCGGATTTTGCGGGACCATCAGTTGTTCGCAAAGTTTAGCAAGTGCGAGTTCTGATTGGATAGTGTGAAGTTTCTGGGCCACGTGATCTCGGCAGAGGGAGTCAGTGTTGATCCTGACAAGATCGAGGCCGTGCTGAACTGGAGTAGACCTACTACTGTACCAGAGATTCGGAGTTTCTTGGGGTTAGCAGGCTATTACCGGCGGTTTGTACATGATTTTTCTCGGA
The DNA here is from genome assembly GCA_946800695.1 of Geum urbanum. NCBI lineage: Eukaryota > Viridiplantae > Streptophyta > Magnoliopsida > Rosales > Rosaceae > Geum > Geum urbanum. The sequence continues at coordinate 21,966,074 of OX327003.1, read as the reverse complement.
TTGCTATAGCATTGACCAGATTGATGAAGAAGGGCGTCAAGTTTGAGTGGTCTGATGCGTGCGAGGAGAGTTATTTGCTCCTGAAGGACAGATTGACTACCGCACCGGTTCTGACATTGCCAGACGACAGAGGTGAGTTAGTAGTGTACAGCGATGCGTCGAAGTTGGGGCTTGGCTGTGTGTTGATGCAGAATGGTAGAGTTGTAGCCTATGGTTCCAGACAGCTGAAACCACATGAGGTCAACTATCCGACGCATGATTTGGAGTTAGCCGCTATTGTGTTAGCATTGAAGAGTTGGAGACATTACCTGTATAGAGCTCAGTGTAAGATCTTCACCGACCATAAAAGTCTCACTTACTTGCAGACGCAGCCGGATCTGAACATGAGGCAGCGCCGGTGGATGGAGTTGATCAACGATTACGATTGCACATTTGAGTACCATCCAGGGAAGGCCAATGTTGTAGCAGATGCACTTAGCCGGAAATCTAGATCCTCGTTGTTTCATGTGTGTGTGACCAGAGTGTCGATGTTAGCCGAGCTTCGAGCTACGGGTGCTGAGTTCAGGTATGATGATGAGGGAGCTTTGTTGGCCAGTTTTCAGGTTCGACCCGTATTGGTTGATCAGGTGCGTGAGGCTCAGGATTCAGATTCCTACTTGTTGGGCAAGAAGACCATGATACGGAATGGTGTGCCTACAGAGTTCCGATTGAGTGACGACGATACGTTATTGTTCAGAGGAAGGTTATGTGTGCCCAGAGATGAGAGCCTGAAGAAGGAGATTCTGGATGAGGCCCATAGTTCAGCGTATGCGATGCATCCCGGAGGTATAAAGATGTTTCGTACACTTCGAGCGTACTATTGGTGGCGCAACATGAAGCGGGAGATTGCCGCGTACGTGGGTCGATGTTTGATCTGTCAGCAGGTTAAGGCGGAGAGGCAGAAACCTGCAGGGAAACTAAAGCCACTTGAGATTCCGGTTTGGAAGTGGGAGCACATTAAGATGGATTTCGTCTATCAGTTGCCGCGTACTTCGGCTGGCAACACTGGTATTTGGGTTATTGTGGATCGATTGACGAAATCCGCTCACTTTCTTGCACTTCCAGGTAAGATATATGTGGGTAGATTGGCCAAGTTGTACTTATCCGAGATTTTTCGCTTGCATGGTGTACCTGTGCAGATTCTCGATCGTCGTGAGCAGGAGTTGAGGCACCATGTGATCCCGCTAGTGAAGGTCTTGTGGCAGAACCATTCAGTTGAGGAGGCCACCTGGGAGACTGAGCAGCGTATGCGGGAGCAGTATCCTCATCTGTTCACTTGACAGGTACATAAATTTCGAGGACAAATTTTTTTTTAAGGGGGGTAGATTTGTGACGACCCGAACCAGAATCAGTAGAATATTCGGCACGATTCACGAGATTATGCTTAGTCGCAGTTTTACGATAAATGTGTGGTTTGTCGATTCTATTCGCGACTATATTTTCGGCCGAGAATTTGAGTTGAGTGTGCTGATGCAGCATGGCAGAGTTGTGGCCTACGGTTCCAGGTAGTTGAAACCACACGAAGTCAACTATCCGACCCATGATTTGGAGTTGGCCGATATTGTGTTAGCATTGAAGAGTTGGAGACATTACTTGTACGGAGCCCAGTGTAAGATCTTCACCGATCACAAGAGTTTCACCTACTTACAGACGTAGCCAGATTTGAACATGAGGCAACACCGGTGGATGGAGTTGATCAACGACTACGATTGCACTTTCGAGTACCATCCAGGGAAGGCCAATGTTGTGGCTGATGCACTTAGCCGGAAATCCGGAGCTTTGTTGTTCCATGTGTGTGTGGCTAGAGTGTCTATGTTAGCCGAGCTTTGGGCTACAGGTGCCGAGTTCGAGTGGGATGACGAGGGAGCCTTGTTAGCCAGTTTTCAGGTTCGACCCGTATTGGTTGATCAGGTGCGGGAGGCTCAGGATTCAGATCCCTACCTATTGGGCACGAAGACCATGATACGGAATGGTGTGCCTACAGAGTTCCGATTGAGCGATGACGGTATGTTGTTGTTCAGAGGCAGGTTGTGTGTGCCCAGAGACGAGAGTCTAAAGAAGGAGATTCTGGATGAGGCTCATAGTTCGGTGTATGCGATGCATACAGGAGGTACGAAGATGTTTCGTACACTTCGAGCGTATTACTGGTGGCGCAATATGAAGCGGGATATTGTTACGTATGTGAGCCTGTGACGACCCGAACCAGAATCAGTAGAATATTCGGCACGATTCACGAGATTATGCTTAGTCGCAGTTTTACGATAAATATGTGGTTTGTCGATTCTATTCGCGACTATATTTTCGGCCGAGAATTTGAGTTGAGTGTCTTCACATGTAGAGTACGTGATTTCGAGCTCGAGGCCGGTTTCGGATGATTTTTCCGATAACCGAGGATTATATTTTGATTATTTGAAGTTTCGGTTTTGGACGAGTTTATCCGTTTGTTTCGTGTTTATCCGAATCACTTGAATATTCATTTTGGACCGTCAATTGACCCGAGGCGCGAGTATAAATATCGGGAATAGTCGTAAAATCGTCGAAAAACATTATTTGGCATTGACTGACGTTGACTTTCCAAAAATAGAAGTTTGACCCGTTGACCCCGTTGACCCGAAGTGGAATCGTTCCCGTTTTGGCTTCACCGTCCGACGACCATTTTCCGGCCACCTCCGACTTCGTCGAGGGTATGATTCGCATCTCCTTGAATTTCTGAATTGTTTTGCAATTGATTTCATGAGAATTGGTTGAGTTTTGAGGTGACCCGAGTCAGGTCAGTTTCGTGATTTCGCCGGTGCCGGTTATGGTGGTTCCGGCGAGTTTTGGAGGTTGGGGTGTTGGGGTTTCACTTCCCCATACCTTGGTGATGCTCCCTGGGTGGTTGTTCTTGGACGAGGTGGTGGTTATGGAGGAGCCCGATTAGGTCACCGGAGGGAAAAATTCCGTTCAGTTTTGGCTGGAATTGAGGTGGTTCTGATTAGATTTGGCCTTGATGGTAGTTATGAAAATGGTTGGGTTTGATGTGGCCTTCAATTCTGGAGCTTCTTGCCATGGAATTCCACCGTTGACGGCGCGCCGCCGCTTGCGGCGGCGGTCAACGGCGGAGCTCCGGCGAGGAGTTGACTTTTTGGTTTTGGACGTTTTTAATGTCGTTTTTCTCGTAATCGCGCCCTGATTATCGTCTAGAGGTTTTCGGATTGATTTGGGTAGTGGATTTTCAGTCGAGGGTTTCGAGTGGAGATTTCGGGAATTCCGTTAATCGTTTTGTACTACATTGTATATTTCCGGGATTGGTTGGTTTCCGTGGTTAAGTACAGAGTTGTGGATTATGTTTTTTGATCAATTATGTTTATGAATGTTCAGGAGATCGAGATCGTGCTTCTGGCAAGGGATCTTCCGCCGGGCCACAAGATTAGCGCGAGTGCGCCTTTTGCTGATCTGTGAGTGGACATTTCTTTTCACGGATTGTTTGCGAGTCTTTATACACGTTTTACGAACTTGAGCATGCATATGAGATTTCGATTTACATGAGCATGTGTTATACGATTATGTCTATACCAGTATATATTACGTATATACACTTATATATTGTTTCATGCATTTGCATTGAACTATTTACGATTTGGTTTACACAGAGTACAGTATTTATATATGTTATTGTATCGATACACTCACATCCCGGCTGATCCCTGAGGGTGCCTACCTACCAGGGGGGACTGTTTCTTGTGCCGATGTAGTTCTGGGTGGAAACAGATACCCTGACCTGAGGCCTTTCTGGCTAGAATCACGTGTGGGTCTGAGATCCCGTGATTCGGACTGTACTAGCACGGATGTGTCCATGAGCGACCCCGTGGGATTTTATACATGCTCTATATGCGTGAGGAGTTAGAGTCTCCCTCGTGTACCCGGACGCGTGAGGAGTGAGAGTCTCCCTCGTGTACCATTTGATTTTTATACATTCGATTCGCATATGTTTTTATAACATATATATTATTCGGTGAAAGACATTTATTTTCGTCCACTCACTCTAACAGTTTTCATGTCTTTCCCCTGGGCTTTTCGGTTTCCGTCCCCAGTTGCAGTTCAGGTTCTGGTGTTTCACATTGCGGTTGGAGGCTAGTGATCTGAGCTACCTGTGTTTTCCAGTAGGTTCTTGTTTCACCTACTGATGTGTATATTGTATATATTTATACTAGAGGTCGCCCTGATACATTCTGATACATGTTTTACGCGGATTTTCTCGGATATATTATATTATACAGATATGTTTTCTGTTATTTGATATTGTTATGATGCTGAGAAATCCGGATGGGATTGGTGCCCACGGTTTGGCTTTTGTGGCATAGGACGAAGTGTTATTTTCAGGGTGCAGGTTTATGCAATTCCACGTTAGTAACGAAACTCTGCTGAAATTTTGAATGGTTTTTGTTGGTTCGTATTTTCAGAAGGGGTTCGATTCCGGTTTAGGTAACTGAATCGGGGTTGGGTCCTTTCAGAGCCAATGCTTGATCTGTCAGCAGTTTAAAGCAGAGAGGCAGAAACCTGCAGGGAAGTTACAGCCATTGGAAATTCTGGTTTGGAAGTGGGAGCACATTACTATGGATTTCGTTTACCAGTTGCCGCGTACTTCGGTTGGCAACACCGGTATTTGTGTTATTGTGGATCGACTGACGAAATCCGCTCATTTTCTCGCACTATCGGGGAAGATATCAGTAGGCAGATTGGCCAAGCTGTATTTATTAGAGATTGTTTGTCTGCACGGTGTGCCTATATCTATTGTTTCTGACCGAGACAGTCAATTTACTTCTGAGTTTTGGCAGGAATTGCAGCGAGCCATGGGCACGAGGTTGCGTTTCAGTACAGCTTTTCATCCTCAGACTGACGGGCAGTCTGAGCGTACTATACAGACACTTGAGGATATGTTGCGGTCATGTGCGTTGCAGTTTCGTGGGAATTGAGACCAGCAACTACATTTGATAGAGTTCGCCTACAACAACAGCTATCAGGCCAGTATTGAGATGGCACCGTACAAGGCCTTGTACGGGAAGCAGTGTCGCACTCCGTTGTGTTGGAGTGAGGTAGGCGAGCGATGGCTTATTTGCCCTGATCTGGTGAAGAGCACCATGGAGGACGTCCAGATTATCCGGGATAGATTGAAGATCGCCTAAGATCGGCAGAAGAGTTATGCGGATGTGAGGAGGAAGAGCCTTGAGTTTGATATGGGTGATTGGGTCTTCCTGAAACTATCTCTGTGGAGGGGTGTTGTGCGTTTCGGGAAGCGTGGCAAGCTTCGGCCACGGTACATTGGTCCGTACGAGATCACTGAGAGGGTTGGAGCTGTTGCTTACAGACTTGAGTTACCGTTCGAGATGGCTCGTGTTCATGATGTTTTCCACGTTTCGATGTTGCGGAAGTACGTCTCAGATCCTTCCCATGTGTTAGCCCCACAGCAGTTACCGATCCGAGAGGATTTGACGTACGTGGAGGAGCCAGTACAGATTCTTGATCGTCGTGAGCGGGAGTTGAGGCACCGTGTGATCCCGTTAGTGAAGGTCTTGTGGCAGATTCACTCGGTTGAAGAAGCCACCTGGGAGACTGAGCAGCGTATGCGGGAGAAGTATCCTCATCTGTTCACTTGACAGGTACGTAAATTTCGAGGTCGAAATTTTTTTGAAGGGGGGTAGATTTGTGACGACCCGAACCAGAATCAGTTAAGTAATCAGCATAATCCATGAGTTAGTATGTAATCGCGATTAATCATTAATTGTGTGGTTTGTCGGAGTAGTTCGCGACTTAATTATTGGCCCAGAATTTGAGTTGAGTCTCTTCTCGAGAGTTGTTGTGCACGTGATTTCGAACTCGTGGGCGGTTCCGGATAATTTTTCCGATGACCGAGGAATATAATATGATTATTTGAAGTTTCGGTTTATCGACGAGTTTATCCGTTCATATCGGGTTTATCCGAATCGTAATGGTTATCCGTTTTGGACCGTCGATCGTCTTGAGGCATTGACCGAGCGTTGACTTTCATTGTTGGACCGTTGACCGTTGACCGTTGACCCGTGAAGGAATATTGACCCGGTTGAATTTCACCGGCTGACCCGGATTTTTCGGCCACCTCTGGCCACGTTTCGGGTACAGTTCAACTCCCCTTGAGCTCCTCTATTGATTTTTGTTTGAAATTATGTAAATTGATTGAGTTTTGGTTGAGTTCGAATCGGGTTGATTTCGTGGATTTCGCCGGTGACGGGGGGAGGTGCTCCGGCGAGCCATGGTGGCGGGGGTGAGGGGGTTTCGACTCCCCTTGCTCCAATGAAGCTTTCTGGGTCAGTAATTTTGGTAAAGGAGAGATCTCCGGTGGAACCTGTGGTGGTTGCCGGAAATTGGAATCCGATTTGTATTGGGCTTAAGGAGAGCTAGAGAATTGGACTTTCCTCGCTGGAGAAACTCTCCGTTGACGGAGCATGTGGTAGTTATAGTTTGTATTGGGCTTGAGGACAGCTAGAGAACTGGACTTTCCTCTCTGGAGAAACTCTCCGTTGACGGCGCGCCACGACGGCGCTCCGGCGAGAACGTTGACTTTTTGGTTTTCGATGATTTTAGTGTCATTTTTCTCGTAATCGTGCCCTGATCGTCGCCTTGAGGTTTTTGAGTTGATTTGGGTATCGAATTTTCAGTCGAGGGTTTCGAGTGGAGATTTCGGGAATTTCGTTGATTATTTTGTACAGTACTATATGTTTCCGGAAACGGTTGGTTTCCATGGTGAAGTACAGTGTTGTGAGGTATGATTTTTGATCAGATATATTTTATGACTATTCAGGGGATCGAGATCGTGCTTTGGGCGAGGGATCTTCCGCCGGGCCACGTGATTAGCGCGAGTGCGCGTTTTGCTCACCTGTGGGTGGACAATTTCTTTTCACTGATAATCGCGAGTCTTTATATTACATTTTACGAGCATGAGCATACGTTTATGATTATGAATTATACGACCATGTGTTTTATGATTATGCATTTATATTATGCTTTATAACGTATGCATGAAATTATTTATGATTTGATTTACACAGAGTACAGTCACAGTTTATGTTGTTGTATCGATACACTTGCATCCCGGCTGATCCCCGAGGGTGCCCACCGGGGGGGGATCTGTACCTTGTGCCGATGTATTTCCGGGTGGGTACAGATTTCTGTTCCTTGTGCAGATGTATTTCCGGGTGGGAACAGATACCCTGACCTGAGGCCTTTCTGGCTAGAATCACGTGTGGGTCTGGGATCCCGTAATTCAGACTGTACTAGCACGGATGTGTCCATGAGCGACCCCGTGGGATTTTTACATGCATGCTCAGTACGCTGGAGGAGTATGAGTTTACCTCATGTACTTTATTATATTTATTTATCTGGACTCGCATATGTTATTATAACATATTTTATCTGGCGAAAGACATTTATTTTCGTCCACTCACTCTAACGGTTTTCATATCTTTCCCCTAGGCTTTTTGGTTTCCATGCCCAGTTTGTAGTTCAGGTTCTGGTGTTTCACGTTGTGGTTGGAGGCTAGTAGTTCGAGCTACCTGTGTTTTCCAGTAGGTTTCTTGTTTCGCCTACTGATGTATATATTGTATATATTTACAGTAGAGGTCGCTCTGATACATTCTGATACACGTTTTATACGGTTTTTCCCGGATATACTATATATATTACAGTATGTTTACTATTTATTGATATTGTTATGATATTGAGAAATTCGGATGGGATTGGTGCCCACGGTTTGGCTTTTGTGGCATAGGATGAAGTGTTATTTTCCGGGTGCAGGTAATGGCAATTCCGCGTTAGTAGCGTTACTCTGCCGAAATTTTAATGGTTTTTGTTGGTTCACGTTTTCAGAAGGGGTTTGATTCCGGTTTGGGCAACTAAATCGGGGTTGGGTCCTTTCACCTGGCACCTCTTCATATGTCGTCAACACCTCATTTATATTGTAGCAAGCCTATATTGTAGCTTGCGGAAAAATAGTGGGAAGATCATGACTTCAAGTAGTCCCCGTGTTCTTTGAATGGATCTCTTAGTTGTTGAGAGGCCACCGTCTACAAATAACAAGTGGAACAAAATATGTGTCTGCAGGCATATATTAATCCCCTCCAAAGCTCTAGACTCTTGGGACCGGTGTAACAAAGAAGATAATTCTTTTGTGCAAAAGAAAAAATAATTATAGGGACAGTGGATTGATTTCCCTATCAAAACCTCCTGCTAGCTGCCACATATCTTTGTGGGGAGTCATTGATTAGGAAGGCATACCTAACATATGTCCCACAAACCATTATATTATCCACCCTAGCTTTCAGAAACCCCACCTTCCACATTACAACCCGTCGATAGGACCACTCCATCTTGTTATAGGCTTTATTAAGATCCAGCTTCAAAGCCATCTATCCTCGGTTACCATTCCACCTAGTCCATAAGTGTTGGGCCAACACATTTACAAAAAGCTTATTATTTGTAATCAGTCTTTTAGGAATAAAAACACACAAGCATGGGTCAATAATAAAGTGTAACATAGGCTTCAACCTGTTTGCCACTACCTTGGCTGCAATTCTGCAGACCACGTTGCATAGAGAAATCGGCCTATATTTCGTAATCATTTTCAGATTTTTGACTTTCAAGATAAGTCTCACATTGGTAAATTAAAAGCCAAAATAAAACAGTAGCCACAACACCCATACTAAAAATATCCCAATAATGATGAAAAAAAATAAAGGAGACATACCATCTGGACCTGGTGCCTTAAATAGATGCATATGAAATAAAACCATTATGAGCTCTTCTACCAAATATGGAGCCATCAGTGAGTCTCTCATTTCAATTGTAACTACTAGCTAAATAGATGAAATCACAGCCTGTATCTGATCCATAGTGGTACCTATTGGACAAAATATGATCCAATAATAATCTATGACCACATACTCAATGCTACCTAGAGTGTCATGCCAAATTTACTGACTATCAAATATCCCTGCAATGGTATTCTTCCGATGCCGGTTAGTAGCCCTTTAATGATGATATTTTGTATTAGTGTCCCCATCCACCATCTACTGATTCTTAGCTCTGTACTTCCAATAATAATTCGTAATCCTCTTCATATTATTTACTTTTAGGATAAGTCTCACATTGGTAAAGTTGAACGCCGAGAGAACCTATCCAGACCGCATTAAAACAGTAGCCACAACACCCATACTAATAATATCCCAAAAATGTTGAAAAAAATAAGGGAGGCATACCATCTGGACGAGGCGCCTTAGATGGATGCATCTAAAATAAAACTATTATGACTCTTCTACCAAATATGGAGCCATAATTAAGTCTCTCATTTTAGTTGTAACTATTAGCTGAATAGATCACTCCACAACCTGTATCTGATCCATGGTCGTACTTGTTGAACAAAATAGGCTCAATAATATGCGACCATATACTCAATGCCACCTGGAGTGTCATGTCAAATTTACTAACTATGAAACATCCCTGTAATGGCATTCTTCCGGCGCCGATTAATAGCCCCCTGATGATGATATTTTTTATTTCTGTCCCCATGCACCATCCACTGATTCTTAGCTCTCTACTGCCAATAAGTGGCTTCTTATGTCAGAAGCTCTTCTTGTCTTGCATACAATTGCTTATGTTCCTCAACATGATTTGGATCAAAAGCTTGTATTCAAAATCCTTCAGGCTTTGTTATATTTCTGTTAATTAGCTCCTCCTTGTGGTTGCCATATTCTTGTTTAGCCTAATCATGAAGACTAAAATACGTATGTCTAATGTATTTGATCATCTGATATTGCAATGTCTCCGTCTCTCCCACTCTATCACCGGTGACATCCTCCAAGCCTCTGTAACAATCTTATTGCTCTTCTCATTCTCGGGCCTCATAGCATTAAAATGAAAGAAATTTCTCCATCCCAGGAATCGGAGGAGTGGTACCTTTCTCTCAGTAATCAGTAAAGGAATGTGATCCGACATCGAAGGAGGTAAATGCTTAACCCGGGTCACCAAGAAGCGTTGCCTTCAAGCCAAGTTTTCCACTACCATATCTAACTGAAGCCATGTTCTTGAATCATGCCAAGTAAAGGGTGCACCCGTTAGACGACATCCACCAAACCACATGCATTCAGGTAGTCTATTATGTTCTATATTTGCCATGCCAGCCGGGCAACTCCCTCAGATTTCTCTGTAGAGCGAAGAATCTCATTGATATCCCTGAACAATACCCACTCTTCCACACATTTCTTGGTGTCAGCTTGCCATACAATCATGTAAGACGAAACCAATCTCCTTGTCTCGTCAGTGCCCTCACCTCGGTAGCAAAAAATCTATGGCTATGATCGCAGAGGTGAAGATCAATTTCTTTCAACTAGAACATCATCAACCCTCCTCCACCGCGTGCCAAAAATGGAACCATCACTACTAAAATACCAATATTACACGATGAAATGGATTCGTCATCTAAGAGAGCCATTTTGTCGGCTAAGATCTTAAGCGATGAACATTTCATCGCCTAAGATTCGTCAACTAAACCTCGTCATAACAAACCTTAGATGACAGAAATATAATCTTCATCGTCTAAAGAGTTTCTTACACGATGAAAATAATGTCGTCGTCTAACTTTTTCGGCTACGAATACTTTATGGATTTAACGACAAACTTTTTCATCACAAAACCATATCTTAGACGACAAACCATTTTTCTTTTGTCATCTAACCGTGATTCCTTAGATGACGAAAGTAACATTTTTGTCGCCAAACGTTTTAATACTTAGGCGACGAACGTTTCATTTTCATTGCCTAACAGTTCAGACTTAGACGACGAACATGAAACTTTTGTCGTCTAAGCTATTTAATTAAAATAAATAAATATTTCAGATAAAATTATTAAAATTAACATATCTACATAATAGCATATCCATATCTACATTCTATAGCGGTCTACCCCTAACCCATTCCCGCAGTCGTCGTCATCTCCATTGTGGTCGGTGTTTCGTGAATGCTGAGATGGCACATGCAAACTGCTACTAGGCGGTGGCAGTAACCCCATTTGTAGCATCATGTCTGGAATCTGCTCCTCGGCCCCCACCTCGATCTCTCGAAGCCGCAACTCGTACCAGTCTCGCTCTTCGAGAAGGCACACCTCCGCCCGTTCCCTTTCTGCGAGAATACACGCCTCGACCCACTCCTCAACCTCTAAAATATGGTCATCGACCCCACTTGAACGAGATCACGAGGTAGACATTAATGACTGGCTCAAATCCCAAACGCCAACTCGTCCGAGACCCCGAATCTACTTCCTAGGTTGGATTCCGAGCGTCTTCTTAAACATCTGGATTTGGGTGGGTACATCCAGTGGAAGGAGCTGTTTGCACGGAGTGTCCGGGTTCTGTGCCTCCCTCTTGGCCATTGCTTCCTCAGCCAATTGAGTCATCCTTTACTACAATAAAATATTCAATTGAAAATTACTACCAAACATCACTAACTCGGATAATTCTACTGAAAATTCGATGTAATTTCCCCTACAAATAAAGGCTACCAAAAACCTGCAAACATATAAACCATTCTAGCACACAAAACAGCTACATTCTCAATCTAGCAACAAATAACCATTTAACTGTATTTCAATGCTCAGTAATTAACCAATTTGAATTTTAATTCATTAATCAAACAAACAACGCACATAAAATAAATTTCTTCTGGTCACCATTTACTCTAACCTATGTACATACCGGGAAGATGCTTCTAAGGTTGTGTTGCATAAACATTCACAAAAGAGCAAAATATTGTTTGTTTCAAATTTAGTGCATACTTACAACATTTAGTATCATCTTCTCTTTGTCGGGCCTCACGTACGTATCTTTGTACGCATCTAAGAATGGCACTTGCGAACCCTTCTCCATATGATCCATGACTAGGTAACAGACCGAAGTGGAGCCACTTTGGTGGTTCAGCTCCTTCTGATCCCAGTTGTTCACATTCGCCTCTGACCTCGTCTGTTACAAGAAAGTGAGGAAGCAGTAAGAAACAATTGAATTTGAACAAATTATTCAAATAATAGACTTTTTATTCGATATTTAACACATTACCTTAAACTTTCCGCTCTCGAAATGTTGGACACCCCATTGCCATTCATCCTCCCAATTCTTGAACTCGGCAGAGGTAGGGGACCCAAACTCCTTATAGATCTTGTGCATGGTGTGTTTCCAATCGACATACCTTTTTGTAGCTCGTTCCTTAATGAACTCAAACATCTCTGGGATCTTTGGAAAGTCAAAGTGTACCTACAAAAAGTATGACGAGGCATTAAAATATATCATAACTAATAATTATTTATATTAATTAATTTAATTTAAATTGAAAGACTCTTACTGAGAGATAGACATACACCTTGTCTCTCTCGCCACCTTGCTCCGTATGGCGGCCCCAATTTAGTGGGTAATCAGGATTCTCAACTTCTTTATCGACAGGCCTCTTGCAAATCCATGGTATGTGACTTTGATCTTCTTGTTTGTCACCTTTACCATTTGAGAAGCTTTGGTTCCCTTACACAACCGGGTGCATTTCAAGGCCGGTCCTAAGAAAAAAATTTATAAAATTAATTAGTATTTAATTAACACATTTAATCATTTACATATCGCATAAGAAATTTACCTATTGTGCTAAAACCTTTGCGGAAAGCACTAATGGACACTTCATCCTCCAGAGATGAAGAAAATGGTGATGCAGTCGTCGGGATAGGAATATTTACTGTTGAGGCCTCAGGCAGGTCTTCTCTTTCCCGTGGCTCTTGGGTTATCTGGTCATTTGAACTACCATCTCCATTCCTCTGACACATCAATTGATATGGGGCAAGTCTCGCTTCCTGTTGTTGTTTCGTCTTCAAACCACCACCTGGCATTTTCTGCGATATCCAATACACAGTAAATGAAAAAAAAAATCCACTTCTAGCAACAACAATAATCTCCAGAAAAATTTGCATAGTACAAATCACCAAACATTCATATATCACCAATTTTAACACAAACATTCACATATCACAGTGGCCAAAACATATATCACAGTGGCCAAAACAAAATCCATGAAAACCTTAAGCTTAAAACCTCTATCACAGGCATGTTACATATCAATTTTAGCATCAGATAACCATTCAACTAGAAAAAGCATTCCATAATATCAACATAACAATTTTTTTAGACATATTACTAAATTAAGAATTAAAATCCACATATTGGTTTAGGAAAACTTACAAATCGGTTTCGAGAGTTAGTAGTGGCAATGGTTTTCGATTCGGTGGTAAGTTCGGGGAGAGGGGGCGGTGGCGGTGGCATCTTTGAGACTTAGTGGTAGCGATGTTGGCTTCGGGGTGAGTAAGTCATGGCGGCAGCGGGGTGAGGTGGCTCTGGGCTTCAAGGTTCTTGGTTTGGGGTGAGTTGCCAGTGTTGGGTTCGGGGTGAGAAAAGTAGTGGTGGTGGTAGCTTCGAGGTGAGGTGTCGATGGTAACGTTGGGGTGAGGATGTGATCTTCATCTAGCGTCGGGGTAAGGATGTGGTCATCGTCTGGCCTCGGGGTGCGGTTGTGAAAGACGGCGACAAAACGAAGATAGGGATTTGAGTAAGGATTTGGGGAATAAGATCGAAATAAATCAATTTTATTAACACAAACTTAGATGAGGAAATAGTTTCATCGTCTAGGTAAATTAATTTCCTCGCCTAATGATATTTAAAATATCCCAAAAAATTGGTGCAAAAAAATTTACCACCAAATGTTTGGAGTTAAGCGCTGAAACAAAACGGTTTTGTCGTCTAAGTATTAAATTTATGGACTTAGGCGACGAAAAAATGATTAATTTGTCACCTAGGTGTTATTTTATTATAATTTTTCAGATCATTTATGAATAATTAAATTTGAGTACCTATATATATATATTATTTGAACACACACTTACACGATACAATTTGGATAGAAATAATAATAAAAAAATGTTATTTTCGGGTAAAATTGAGTGCGCAATATATATCTACTAAATTTATATAACTTAAGTGTTCGCATCTTTATATTCATTACACGTCAATATTAACGGAATTAAATTTAGACAAAACAATCATTATATACATTCATGACAACATAATATATATGTATTAAAAATTTGGAGAGATTTGAAGTTTAATAAGGCTCTAATCATAGTAGTCAACAATAAAATTGAATTTGTAATGACACGGAAACGTTCGCAATCAAAAATTCGTAACTCCGTTTTCCAAACCGGAGACACTTATAATCTCAGATATGGTAAGCCTAGGTCCTCGAAAAAAAAAGAATTATAAGATGATATGTATAGTCGTGTCCTTAGATGATTGGCAGTCAACTAGAAATTAGACAGCGAAGACTTCAGTTTTTGTCTTCTAAGAGTATCGTTAGGCGACGAAACATTCCAATTTTGTCGTCTAAGTCATGGCGGTTTAGGAGTTGGGTGTTGGGATTTAAGGTTAGCTTAGATGTTAGATGACAAATATAGTATGTTCATCATGTAACACGTTACTTCGGCAATGAAGACATCCAGGTTCGTCGTCTAGAGGTTCAACGGATCAAAAAAACCTACGATGGGTCAAAGGGATGGCTCTGCCCAAATTGGAAAAGAACTACGACGGATCGAGAAAATTCCTCGATGGGTCGAAGGGGACATATGGTATTTTGACTTAGCCAACAAAATATATATGTTTGTCTTCTAACAAGCTTCTTAGGCAACGAAGATACTTTGGTTCGTCGTCTAGGGGTTCGACGAATCGAGTAAAATTTCTCGATGGGTCGAAGAGACGATGAAAGGACCCGATTCCGATTTAGTTGCCTAAACTGAAATCAAACCCCTTCGAAAACACGACTTTAAAATTTTTTTGCCGGAGTTTACTTTGAAACACCTGAACCAATATTAGAACCTGCAAAGAAACACACTTCGAATATTCCACAAAAGCCAAACTGTGGGGCTCCATTCCCCATCCGAATTTCTCAACAACATATATATAATAAACCAAAGGTTTACAAGAAATTCAGAAATATTCAGGAGTAAACTCCATTGAAAACAAACATAAGTATTCAGAGCGACGCCTATATACATCATTTACATCAAGTAGGTCGAACAAGAAACCTACTGAAAGGACCCAATCCCGATTCAGTTACCTAAACCGGAATCAAACCCTTTCGAAAATACGAACCAACAAAAATTTTTCAAAATTTCGGCAGAGTTTCGTTACTAGCGTGGAATTGCATAAACCTGCACCCTGAAAATAACACTTCATCCTATGCCACAACAGCCAAACCGTGGGCACCAATCCCATCCGGATTTCTCAACATCAATATAATCAATAACAGTAAACAAACTGTACTATGTATATAAGTATATCCGAGAAAATCCGTATAAACATGTATCTGAATGTATCAGAGCGACCTCTAGTATAACATATATACAACATATACACATCAGTAGGCGAAACAAGAACCTACAGGAAAGCACAGGTAACTCTGATCACTAGCCTCCAAACCGCGACGTGAAAACACCTAAACCTGAACTGCAACTGGGCACGGAAACCGAAAAGCCCATGGGAAAGACAATAACACGTTAGAGTGAGTGGACGAAAATAAATGTCTTTCACCGAGTAATATATGTTATAAAAATATATGCGAGTCGAAATATAAATAAATCAGTTTAATAGTATACGAGGAGATGCTAACTCCAACTCGTACACAGAGCATGCAAACAAAATCTCACGGGGTCACTCATGGACACATCCGTGCTAGTACAGTCAGAATCACGGAGTCCTTGACTACCACGTGATCCATAGCCAGAAAGGCCTCGGTTTCGGGGTACTGCCCCTTGCCGGTCAGGTAGGGGTACTGCCCCTCCTGGTGGCCTACCATCGGGGATCAGCCGAGAGGCAAAGTGTATCGATACAACAATGTAACTGAGACTGTACTCTGTGTAAATCAAATCAATAACAGTCCGATACAAATGAATGAAATAACATATAAGTGTATGCATACTCGTATACGTATATTCGTATAAGTATAATCGTATAACACATGCTCGTAATGAACATAATCTCATATGAAATCTCATGTTCGTAAAACCATAATCATGCTGCATGCTCAATTTATAAAACATATATAAAAGACTCGCAATCAATCCGTGAAAATAAAGTGTCCACTCACAGACTCGCGTAACGCGCACTCGCTCTAATCTCGTGGACCGGCGGAAGATCCCTCGCCAGAAGCACGATCACGATCCCGATCTCGATCTCGATCTCCTGAATATCCACAAAACATAACTGATCAATATCGTAATCCACAACACTGTACTGATGCACGGAAACCAACCGTTCCCGGAAATGTGAAATGCAGTACAAAATGAATTACGGAAATCCCGAAATCCCCACTCGAAATCTCAACTGAAAATTGGCTAATCAAATCAACCCGAAAACCTCTGTACGATAACCAGGGCGCAATTCCGAAAAAATGACACTAATTTCATCAAAATCTGAAAAAGTCAACTCCTCCGCCGTTGACCACCGTTGACCGCCGGCGGCGCGCCGTCAACGGCGAGATTCTCCGGCGGAGAACTTCAAGTTCTCAAGATCTCGACCTTCCGAACTCTTTTCATAACTAGCACACAACTCAATTCGGACTCAAACCTCCCCAAAACTCACCAAACCCGAACGGAAACCCAGATTCCGGTGACCATTCGGGTCCGACAAAAATCTCCTCAAAAACCAAATTAAATCACATGGTTAGACTCCCAAGGCCAAGGGGAGTCGAACCCCCTTATTCACCACCACCGTGGTCCACCGGAAAAGCTCCTCCAGATACCGGCGACGAAACTCAATCGGCCTCGATTCGAACCCCTCAAAAACGTGATCAATTCATTCCAAACCAATTACCATCATGCTCGAAATCAAGAGAGGAAGCTAACTGTACTTGTTACGTGGCCGGAGGTGGCCGGAAAGTGGGTCATCGGACGGCAAGCCGAAAACGGAAACTCTCCCCCCACGGGTCAACGGTCAACTTTCTAAAAATGGAAAGTCAAAGTTTGGCCAACGGTCCAACAGTGTTTTACGACTATTTCTCGACTATTTTTCGACTTTTCGATATTTATACTCGTCCCTCGGGTTGATCGACGATTCGAAATGGATAACCATCACGATTCGGATAAACTCGAAACAATCGGATAAACTCGTCGGAACCCGAAACTTCAAATAATCATAGAATATTCCTCGGCTATCAGAAAAATCTTCCAGAACCGCCCACGAGCTCGAAATCACGTACTCTATAATTTCCGTGAGGACACCCAACTCAAATTCTCCACTGAAAACATAGTCGCGAATTGAATCGTGCCAAACACACATCTGATTTTGGTTCGGATCGTCACAAATCTACCCCCCTTAAAGAAATTTCGACCTCGAAATTTACGTACCTGTCATGTGAACAGATGAGGATACTGCTCCCGCATACGCTGCTCGGTCTCTCAAGTGGCCTCCTCCACTGAATGGTTCTGCCACAAGACCTTCACTAGCGGAATCACACAGTGTCTCAATTCCTGCTCACGACGATCGAGAATCTGCACTAGCTCCTCAACATACGATAAATCCTCCCTGATCGGCAACTGCTGTGGGGCTAACACATGTGAAGGATCCGAGATGTACTTCCGCAACATCGAAACATGGAAGACATCATGCACACGGGCCATCTCAGCCAGTAACTCAAGTCTATAAGCAACAGCTCCAACCCTCTCCGTAATCTCATACGGACCAATGTACCGCGGTCGAAGCTTGCCACACTTCCCGAAACGCACAACTCCCCTCCACGGAGATAGTTTCAGAAAGACCCAATCACCAACATCGAACTCTAAGCTCTTCCTCCTCACATCCGCTTAACTCTTCTGCTGATCCTGGGCGATCTTCAGCCGAGAAGCCAAAGCATTGATGCATACCTCTATATCTGAGATTTTACTCTGTGTAAACCAAATCATAAATTCTTTCCACGCACATGCATACTCGTAAAATGCATAATCATAAATGTATACTCATAAAATGCATAAATCAAGACTCGCAATTCAACTGTGAAAATAAAATGTCCACTCACAGTACGGAGCTAACTCTGAGGTCCAGCGGAAAATCCCTTGCCAAACACTCGATCCCGATCACCTGAATAACAGGGATACGATCAATATATATTGAAACATAACATACGGAGCTAATACGCCGAGAACCCCGCGTTCTTGAAAGACGTATCGCCCGGAATATCGACGAGGATAACAAAATTCTTAAAATATACCCAATAAACCCTCGTCCCAAAATAGAGTACTCAAATCAACTCAAAAACCTCAAAAATACGATCGATAAGCGATTACGAGCAAAACGGTATAAAAATCTCAAAAATCTGAAAAGTCAACCCTCGCCGGAGTTCTGCGTTGACCGTCGCCGCCGGTGGTGTCAACAGTGACATTCTCCGGTGACCAAGACCCCAAAACCTTCCTCTCCTCAAGCCCAACCTCTTTCCCCAAAAGGTCACCACCATCTAACCACCACCATGGCCGAAAATCACCTCAAAAACCATGAAATCCCAAACCGGCCGGAAAACTTTCCTAGTGAAATTCACCACCGTGAGAGCACCTCGTCCTCCCAAAATCAAGGGGTTTCATCCCCAACTCAAACCCAACCGATTACACCCAAAATCTCCATTGGAAAACCGCCGAAAAACCTCCCCCTATTTACCCTTATTCCGTCCAATTTCTCCTCCAAAATCAACCACTCAAACCACCTCAAAACATCAGAATATATACATCAATTAATAGCCCAGGGGAAGAGCTTTCAAATCCCTACCTTAATCTCCGACAACCGTGCCGTATTCCGGCAAAAAACTCGACGGCGACTCAGTGAACTCAGCGAGTCAACTCGAGTCTGGCTCGGTCAACGCTGGTCAACAGCCTAAATGCAACTTTTCGACAACTTTTACGACTATTCCGCTATTTATACATCGTGCACCGACCAAATTCACGATTCGGATAACTCAAACCCAAACGGATAAGTACAACTAACTCGACGATAATTTCAAATATTCATTTTATATTCTCCGCTTATCCAAAAAAACCTCTGAAACCTCCTACAAACACGAAACCAAATCTTTTATAGTTTCCGCGATGGAACTTAAACCAAATTTGTGTCCGTTAATTAAGTCGTGAAAAAAGCCGCCAGATCGATCAATTACGACTAACTGTGACTAATCGTGAAATGTGCAACTCAAGCCAATTAGCATACCATTTCCAGTTCGGGTCGTTACTGACGGCTCTGCCGAAACTGGAAAAAAAATCTACGACGGATCGACAAAATTCCTCAATGGGTCAAAAGGGACATTTAATATTTTATCTTGGTTGAAGAACCTAGGTTTGTCGTCATCTAATATGTTACTTAGGCGACGAAGATATATAACTTCATTGTCTAAGAGGTTCCTTAGGCAATGAAGATACGTATATTCGTCGTCTAAGAGTTCAAGTAAAATAGAAAAGAACATGCTTGTTTTTTTAAAAAACATTCCTGCATTGCATAAAACAGTTATCATTCCTTCCTGCTTGAAACACTCAAAATCATTCTTATAGCATTAACGAACTCAAAATAAGACTTTAAATTAAATCTCACAAATTATTATAAATATGTATTGGAGGCATGCATCATTCACTTTCATAATTGTGTCATCCTCACCCTCACCTGAGTCTTCCTCCTCATATAAAATAAGTCCTCATCGGCCTCTTCATCCGTGCTATTTGTCTTTAGTTCCTGGCCATCAGTCGAAGTAAGCTCTCTTGTCTCGAGTTCATTTACAATAGAGTATTTGTTCATACAAATAGAAGTTGTGTCTGTTAAGTCTGCAATACCAGGCTCTTGATATGGATTATTGACATCATTCATGTCACTCTATTTTGTATCAGATCTCCCTTCAAGTGTTGTTGCGCTCCATATATTTTGGTGAACTATATGGTTTACAAATTTCCAACCACCACCATCCTTCAGATCATCCAGATATAACACCCGCTTAACCAAGGTGGCAAAGGCGAATGGCTCATCATCATACCAGCTTGTGTTTGTATTAACCGATAACAGCCCAAGATCCTTCTTTGTATTATTTTGACGGTTTGGGTCAGTGTCGAACCATTTGCATTTGAAAAGTACAAGAAGCAGTCCATTCCCATATATTAACTTAACGACGTTGAGGAGAACCCCGTAGTATAAATCATCGCCTTCTCCTACTGATTTCCCATAGTCTTGTGTTCTCTTGCCTTCATCTTTAGCCAATATCTAAAACTTAACCCCGTTCCCAACATATGCAGAATATATCTCATGCCTTTGCGGCTTACTGGCCAAATTGTGCAACGCCGGTGTGTACCACCCACGGTAGCTACTTGTTCATCTGTCAAATCATGAACAAGTATAATATAAATATTAAGAAACTATTATGTACAGTTAATAAATATTATGTACAAGTATATTTACCATATATACATACCAAGTTGAGGAAATAATCTGGGAACAGCCTCTTATGATGTGTAAAGAACTGTTTAGGACTAAGGTGCGGATAATGTTAGTTTCATTAGATAATGTACCTTTCCAGAGGATACATCCAAATGTAGTGTACTGGATTAGATAGCAACACTTGTTCAGGAAGGTAGATCATTGAGTGATCGAATCATGACAACGAAAATCGGGGGGGGGGGGGGGGGAAATCCTTTCAAATTTACAAACGATGTACACGATCTCTTCTTTCAATTCCACCACACATGAATTCTTCAACTCTCTAGCACATAACTTCTGCCATCACTTGGACAATGCTACTAATGACTTCACTAAGTCACGATGCAAATATGTTCGAATTACCACTAGAAGAAGACGTTGCATCATGATATGACAATCATGAGTCTTTAGATTATGGAACTTCCTATCCTCAACTTTGACACAATGAGATATATTTGCTGTATAGTTGGATGGATAACGAACACCACGAAACTAGGCGAATACTTCCTTCTTCTTGTTTGACTTCACTAAAGGTGCAATAGGTATCTCAGGTCTGCCCGCCCTCGACTTCTTTACTCATAAGTGAGGCAGATTTTCTTGCACTGCAAATCTTCACGCTCTTTAAGAGTGTCCTTATACTTTTTATCAATACTGAGAATTGTTCTAACCATGCTGTCGAATACATTGTTCTCAATGTGCATCATGTCTAGGTTGTTCCTGAGTTTCAACTTCGACCAGTAAGGCAGTTCAAAGAAAATGCTCATGTGACTCTAATATGTAAGATCGTCGTCAACCACAGGATTGTTAGCCTTCACAAATAGACACTTGCTCAACAGCCCAAAATCAACACCGTATAACCTCTAAAAAATCTCATCACCAGACCTCTCTCGGGGTTTCATACCATTCTATACTGTCCCATCGAAACTCGCCTTATCCGATCTCCATTAGTCATCCTCAGGAAGCCATATGCGGTGACCCAAGTAACACACATTTCCCACGTGATAGCTAGAGTTTACATCATCTAAGCAGATAGGACAAGCCTTGTACCTTTTAGCCCTGCAAGTTTTTAACATCCCATAAGAATAAAAATCGCTAATAGTCCACATCATTGTTGCTCTCATGATGAATAAAGTTTTAGTGTAGATGTCCTAAATTCCCACATAAAATTCCCACACACATTTCAACTCGTCAATCAAAGGTCTCATAAACATATCAAAATACTTTCCAGGCGAGTAAGGACCTGGAATTAACATAGTAAGAAAATTAAATCCCTTGCTCATACACATCCAAGGAGGCAGATGGTACGGCATGACAATAACAGGCCAAATGACGTACGTACCATCATTATAAGGATGGAACTCGTCAGTATAAAGTCCTGATCTGACATTTCAAACTTCTGATGCGAAGTTTGTAAATGTCATGTCAAAAGATTTGAAGGTCTCCCCATCTGCGGGGTGTCTAAGCACATCGTCATCACTCCTTTTTCCCCGTGCCATCTCATTACATCTGCCATATACGGAGACATGTGCAATCGCTCCAGTCTAGGATTGAACAAATAATGGTGAAGCACCATCCAAGGAACACTTTTCTTATTATTCTTCTTCTTTAGGTTCCATCTCGACTCGCCGTAAACTCGACAGTGCTAGAGGTCTGCGTATTCTTTGTAAAACAGGACACAACTATTTTTGAAGACATGGATTTTCATGGATGAAAGACCAAGGTCGTTCAAGATCCTTTTTACCTTATAATAACTATTGGGAAGTTTGTGATCACTTGGAAGCAACTTAGCTATATATCTCTAGACATCGTCGAAACCTGCATTGGACATTTTGTGCTTCACTTTATACCCCATTTTCTCCGTTATGGCACTCAAAATAGTCTCTTTACTATGTGGGTACAACGGTGTCTGGGCTTCCAGTAGAAGCCTGTTGTACTTATCGTAATTATTGGATCTCATCAAGTCAGAAGTAAGAGGGGTTGTCTCATGGTTGGGAGTATTATAATGTCCCTATTTAAAACCGTATCTACCAGAACTATGCAATGGAAATGCATTATGGACAAGTTCCATAATGAGGTTTCGATAAGGTCCATCAGTATTGCTGGATGTGGCATCCTAGTACCCTGATCTGAACTCTGTCATTACTGTTTCAACAGTAGTATCTGAAACTTTACCATCTTCAGTCCATGAAGTGTACTCCCATATCATATTGTATTCAGAAAAGTGCCGAACATCTGTGGAACAAAGAGATACTCTGAGTTATGACATCTCCTGCTCGAACACATGTAACGATCCTTTCCTTGATCATGTTCAATTGCAAACATCATAAGTCGTAAATTCCCTGTATGTACTTAGGATCACCTATTTCCAATCTTAAGCAGCTCTTGTTCATATTTTTTGTAAGTTCTAATAAGCGAAACAAAAAATTGTACAAATTTATTTAGACCCATAATCATGTACTAATTATTCAAGAACCTATATAGTTAATTTTGCTACATTTCATTAAACTAGATAACTAATTACGAGACAAATCATAAACATAACTTACGTAGCTAGTTAATTACACATTAGAAATTATTCTTACGTGCACCCAATAAATTTCATAACACAAATTAAACTAATTAATATATATGTATTTAATCAAAAAATTATTAATTTGTCAAACTACGTACTAATCTAACATTTCATATATATAATCAACACATGCCAAAGCATTATAGTTATCAAGTTGTTCTATACAAAATCATTCGCCGGAATTCATTCACCGGTTAACTTCAAAATACACCTAAATATTAAAAAAAAATCAAAGAAAAGAGTATATACAAACACTAACCAATATAAGAAGTTGATGGAATGCTTTTGGAGCCCTCGATGGAAGCTTTTTTGTTACAGATCGAAAAGTCGCTGAAGGAGCTGTTGAGATAGTTTTTGAGGGGTTGTGAGAAGATGAGATTTGATTTGGAATTGCTACTGACTCTTATTAACTTTTTCACATAGATGACGAAAAAGAAACACATCTCGTCGTCTAACGACACGCTTAGACGACAAAATATTTTCGTCGGCTAACATCTTTCTTAGACTACGAAACTTTATTTTCGTCGTATAAAAGACACTTAGACGACGACAATGGCGACGAAACATGATTTTGTCATCTTACATATAACTTAGTTGACAAAATGGTTTTCGTCGCCTAAAACGTTGTAAGGCAACGGAAATCTATACTTAGGCGACGAAATATTTTTTCGTCGCCTAAGTTTGTCTTAGACGACGAAACTAAAAAGGTTTCTTTGTCTAAGGTAGGAATTCTAGTAGTGCATATGCCCGTCGATCATCAAACTCTAATTGCTTCTAAAACTTTCCGAAGCGTTTACGATCGACGGTTAGGGTTTCCATAAGAAACACCACCGATGGTTTTTTAGCAAAGCCCATCGATTTCAATTCCGTCAATTTTACAACCTCTTTCGTACACAAATATTCCACGATAAGACCTTGATCACCCTAGGGTAGCTACACCAACACACTCCTCGTGTCACACCGATCTAAACAGGACCTCTCAACAACACTAACGACGACTAGAAGTCGATGCCACACTCTTCCCTGGCCTCAAAGGTGATCGAGGAGCTCCGGAAAACTCGGTGCTAGGTTATTTTTTATATATATACAATGAAGTGTGTTAGGGTTTAAGAGAAATTTCATCAAACAATACTTCAACTTTCGCTCATTCTAAATATTCATACCTCAACTTTACAAAATATAAGAACCATACCTCAACTTTTGATTTCGACCTAAAAACCATACCTACTGTTACTTATTGCATCTTATACCGTTAATTCATAAGTCTTTAAAATTATACAATTATGAACGGAATACGTAACAAGATATGATTATGATATTTTGTAAAATTAAAGTATGAATATTTAAAATAAATAAAAATCAAAAGTATTTTTCTCTTACTTTTTTGTTCCGTGTTAGAACGTAAAATTCGCATTCACATGCATGGTTTCACAAAATATTAAAAAAAGTTATAATAAAAGGTATATATGTATACTCGGGAGGATCTGACCTCACCCTGTGGCAGCCAATGAAAAGAGAGAATCCAATATACTCGATTAGCTTATTCATCTTCCCTCTTCACTCATTTCTTATCTGTCACATATCGACAGATTCAGACTCCATATCTAAAGCCCATATCATACTTCTCCCCTTCTAAACACAGCCCCCTATTGTCTCACAAGTCATCACTCATACAACATCATCATCACCAGCACAAAACACACACTTGTGAGTTGTAAATTGTGACTTGTCTATCTATGGCCACCAACGCTTTCCAAACCACATACCACGGTCACCATGCTCTCCTCAATCACCAGGACACCGCCACTCTCTTCCTCAATAAATCCACCAACACCAACGCCGTCGTCGCCAGCAGCTCGCCTCTCTCACACCATCATTCCCTCTTCATCTCCTCCACCACCAAAACACGTACGTACTCAATCTCACCCGCCACCTCACTCTCCACTCCTTCTTCTTCTTCATCTTCGTCCTCAAAGTCCGACTCTTTGGAGCTCCTACAGCAACACCTGGAGGCCCAAAACTTCCACGAAGCCGACGAAGAGACTCGCCGCCTCCTGATCGTTCTCGCCGGCGAGGCTTCCCAGAAGCGAGGCTACGTGTTCTTCTCGGAAGTCCAGTTCATCCCCGTAGCCCAGCTCAAGGCTATAGACGAGCTGTGGAGACAGCACAGCAACAACAGATTCGGCTATTCGGTGCAGAAACGAATATTCTTCGACAAGGTGAACGAGGACTTCACCAACTTCTTCATCAGAGTCGGGTGGATGAAGAAGCTCGACACCGAGGTCGACCAGTACAACTACAGAGCTTTCCCTAATGAGTTCATCTGGGAGCTCAACGACGACACGCCGGAAGGACATCTTCCCTTGACCAATGCTTTGAGGGGGACCCAGTTGCTCAAATGCGTTCTGAACCATCCGGCCTTCGAGAACACGGAGGAGAAAGAAGAAACAGCCAAGCTACGCCGAGCGACCATTGAAGCTAACAAAACTAATGCAAATGGAGGCTTGAAGGGGTTGATGGATCAGTCCAAGCCTGTGAACAAGAGAGTGCTCAAATCAGACTATAGCTTTTGAACAACAATGGCGATGATTATTCCTGCTGTGTAATAACAAATTAAACTGCTTTTTTTTTCTCTCTTTAAAGTAGTTTATTTGCTCAAATCAGACTATAGCTTTTGAACAACAATGGCGATGATTATTCCTGCTGTGTAATAACAAATTAAACTGCTTTTTTTTTCTCTCTTTAAAGTAGTTTATTTTCTTTAGTAAAAAGGCACAAGGATAGACAAGTGGAAGTGTGGTTCTACATAGATTATGATGAACTGGACTCTGTGAAATGTGCCCAATTGGAGCCAATGTACGTGTGGAGCGTTGTTACACTTTGTTTTACTGTAGCGTTTCGGGAAAACGACAAACCAGAGAGCCTAGCCCGCCTATTCTGCAATGTAGTGAAATTCACGCCCCCATTTTTATAAGAGCACCTGCAGCGCAGCGAGCTCGAGCAGCAGCTCCCGAACTCGTCAACGAGCGGTCGCCGACGACGACAGCAGCTACCGTTGCACGGAGCTGCTCGTGCTGCTCGCCGGTCGGGCCCACCTCCCCCCTCTCACCCACTCCGTGACCCCACCCGTGCTCGTGCTCTCGCTCGAGCAATTGTTGCTCGAGTAGCTGCTCGTGCCGTGCCGGTCGCCGACGACTTTGGCGGCCCCCACGCTTGCTCGTGCTGAAAAGCAGCACCGGTGCAGGTGCTCTAAATCCACACCCCTTTCTTTCTAATTTTCCAAAATTACCCTTCATTCTTCTTTTTTTTGCCATTATTCGTAAGTCATTTTTACCTTTCTTCACTTTTTGAACAACTTAGCCTTTGTCATGTCACTGCTTCACCTTCTAGCATCTGCCTAACTGATTACTGATGTTGGCGAACTCATTGCCGACTGTTTATTAGTTTAGAAAAGTTTTTTTTTTCTTAAGAACAACTTTTAAAACCTAGTATACTATGAATTGAGTGTAAAACACCTTATTTCTTTCCACCTTCTGGGCGGTAGTCCGCCTCCTACAGGATTAAAATTAGTAACAACAACTCATTGTTTCCACTTTCTAGGCGGTAGTCTGCCTCTTATGGGAGTTTAATGAGTTTTTTGAACGAGAGAAAAACAAAAATGAAAGATTTGTAGTGGAAAACCATAAAGATTTATTCAAACTTACAGACTATTGATCCAGAGCCTCACTCTCTGGTAAAAAGCTATAAGCTGTTTAGCCACTCATAGTAGTAGACTTACTTACTTGAAGATAGAGAAGTTGAACAGTCGCTTCGACTCTTCACTCTTAAACTCTTAGGCTCTGAATTCTCAGCTAGATTTCTCTGATTTTGAATTTCGATGCCTCTACACTAAGACTCAAAGCTCCTTATATAGAGAGCGGACTTCAAAACATAATTGAAACCTAAACTAATAATAGTAACTCCACCAGTGATAGTGCTTTGATGCAGACAGGGCATCTCTTTCCTCCATTGTCTTCTTTCGGAAAGTAGATTCCTTGGGATAAGGATGTCTCCCACTCAAAGAGAAGAGGACAATACGATTTGCCTGTGTTTACAAGTCGTCGTAATCTTTTGAGTTATCCCCAACGTAAGGGTTTTCTTCTATTATCTTTCTTATGTTCCTACTTTCTTTCATATCTATATCTGTATACATCTGGTAGCTTTTGCCCCTCTCGATCTTGTCGAGCCATTGAATACAGGCGAGGGAGGAATCTATTTCTCCCCATTTTAGAGCTGTGAATAAATCACTCGTAACGACCTCTGGATTGTCAGACGTGGTGACTATTATCTTATCTCTTAATGCAAGAAATGTTATCTCTTGATCTTCTTCAATTACTTTCTTTATGTATTCTAACGTCATAGCTTTCATCCATGGAATGTTTGAATTTGGGTTTCCATTGTATCCATCGCATGCTGGCTTAAGATATTGTCCCTGGATGATTTTGACCTAATGATATGGAGGAATGTATTTAGTTTCTCAGTTAGACTTCTGTATCCATTCTAGAGGCGTAGACCTGAACTTTAGTTTGAGAATGCAGTTGCTCTTCTTAACATTCTTGACTGTATTGTAGATAATTGCTGGCAATCCTTTGAGATCTTCATTTGTCTTTGTCCATAGATTATGGATAAATCCATTTTCTACTAACAACAACTTGTGCTCCGGCGGATCGATGTTCACACTGAACATTTACTAAATTATCTTCCTAGGAAGGGTCCTGGGACAACAAATAGGGTGTCGAGGAGATCTTCATCGGGTGTATGCTTGCCAATATATCTGTGGAACTTGAACCATTCTGCTTCTTTTAGCGCCTGTATAGGAACTTTAGCACTCTCTGGAGTTTTAATGTACAACGCTGCTGGTTTATTGACCACGCCTGGTGGTTTCTTCTTCTGACTTAATTTTATTGCCAAGGCGTTCATGGTCTCTTCCATGAGTCTTTTATCCTTTTCTTGGAAAGCAAACATCAAATTATCCAGCGGTGCCCTCCAATGGGATGTTATATTCTGGTCAATTTAGAAGACTGCTTCTAAAAAGATGTTCAGCTGATATCTGAAGATGTTTACGAAACTTGTAGGAAAAATTTTACTTTTTGGCAAAGCAGCAACGGTCTTGATTTGCCTTTACTGCCTACTGTTTGAGACGGGTTAGCCAATCCTTTCTCTTGGGATTAATCAGTTAAGGCTGATCTTTTGGGACGCAGTAAAAAACACTTAAGGATTTTTTCAACTGGTTCTTTTTGTTGGTTAGTCTCCTTTCCTGGCCTTCTGCTTCTTGGGTTGCGGCCTTCGTCGTCACTTCTTTTATACATGGCCATTTCCCTGGTTAAAGT
The DNA here is from genome assembly GCA_946800695.1 of Geum urbanum. Classification (NCBI taxonomy): domain Eukaryota; kingdom Viridiplantae; phylum Streptophyta; class Magnoliopsida; order Rosales; family Rosaceae; genus Geum; species Geum urbanum. Next base: position 21,937,516 of record OX327003.1, on the reverse strand, counting down.
GTCTGGGTGATAGTTCCTATTTCCTGTAATTAATTCTACATCATAATCATATTAGTTAATAAATCATTTCCAATTAGCTAATCTTCCCCTATCTGCAGCTTTATCAAGTTTGAAGTTTTTGAAATTTTTCACTCGGGCGCAATCTGTTCTTACGGCGAACAGCTTTCCTAAAAAGGCGGAAGAATTCTCGATTATCTTTTTGATGGCTAGAATTTTTTTCCCCTGTGGGATAATTCTGCTCTGCATCGTTGAACTTCCCATTGCATAATTTCAAAATCTGCTCGGTGTTAGTGCCTGGCTCTTTTGCCAGTATCACATTTGCCCAAAAGTTGTTACTAGCATCAGTTTGAAGAATGATTTCTTCATTCTCTTCAGGTTGATGTAGTGGTGGCAAATTTTTGCACAGATCTTTAATTTGCATGACGATCTTTTTTTCATGTTCTGTGAACTTCCAAGATCTCTTTGAGCTTATTTTGGGTGACAGGATTGTTGTTAGTCCAGTAATTTTGGGAAGGAAGTCTTTTCCATAATTTATGGCTCCTAAAAATCTCTGTAGACTTTTAGCGTCAAGAATTCTGTCTGGGAATTTCCAGACCATCTCCATGATATGAGGCTGAAGCTTGATGACTCTATTTTTTATGTTGATGCCTAAGAAGTCAATTTCATTTAGGATGAGAAAAAGACTTTCTTCTCTCCTAAGATGATCTCATGTTGGACGATGAGCTTGACTACTTCAAAGAGATGATTCATGTGTTTTTCTTTATTTTTTGAGAACACAAGAATGTCATCTATGTAGACGACACAAAAGTCTGCCACTTGCTTGAATATGTTGTCCATTTTTCTCTAGAAAATGGATGGAGCTTGTTTCCGCTTGAAGGGGGGCATTACTAGCCATTCGTAATGTCCTTGTGGAGTTTTGAAGGTTATAAGAGGAATGCTATCAGGATGCATTTTGACTTGCCAAAATCCTGATTTAGCGTCGACCTTTGAAAACACCTTGGCTCCTCTGAGCCTGTTGATTAGCACTCTTGCTTGTGCTATCTGGTAACCATCTTTTACAGTCTTCTTGTTGACGTCTCTGTAGTCTATCACCATTCTTGCTTTCCCATGAACTTCTTCTTCATGATTTCTGACATAGAAAGCTGGAGCATGATGAGGACTTTTTGACGATTTGATCAATCCTTTCTGCAGGAGTTCAGCTATATCTTTTCTAAACTCCTTTTGATCTTCTTCTTTGTATTGGAGAATGGCTTTTATGTGACAGATTAAATTCATGTCATGTAACTTGAGCTCATAGAACACGGGGTCCTTTTCCTAAAACTTCAGAGGATTAATATCGATATTTTGCCTGAGCATTTATTTGATTTCTCCAAGGGTGTGCCTCTTTTGTTTCTCGAGTTTAGTCTTGAAGTGCTTGAGATTATGCTATTTTATAAATGCAGCTTCGACTGTTTCATCTTTGTCTCCTGATGACTCTTCACTGGGCAACTCTTCTTGTTGTGTCTGTTGGTTATTTAGAGCCTTATAAGACACATAATAATGATACTTGTCTTTATCATGAAGCGACGCAATGGTAGGATCTTCTTTCTCAAATTTAGTCTTCATGCTCGGTTTTTTGGAGTTCCTTGCTTTCTTTTTGAGGATTTTCTCTTGTTCACACTTGTCATAGTCTCTCTTGAGAATGTTGTAGACAGTATGTTCTTTGAGTTGGATTCTGGTAGGGGCATAAGGTGGGGCATCTGGATGCTTGAATTCTATGTTGCCTTAAAGCCTACAGAATTCCATTTCATCAGAAGAGTTGCTTATATTGCAAAATTGTTTCGAATCGTGGTTTGTATCCACCACTATTCTGCTGCGATCTCTAATATTGCTCTGTGAATCCTGGACCAACAATACTTTTAGCTTCTTTAAGCCTTTCTATCCAGAAGAATTTGTGATTCTTCTCGAAGCCTAATAAGTTCATTTCTGGCTTCTAGATAAAAGTTTGTTGCAGCAGGAAGTCATTGCCAATTAGGATATCTGACTCTTGGCATTCTGATTGCCAAATATTTTCAATGACAAAGGTTTCTCCTCCTATTGAGATTTGAACATTTTTTACTAAAGTATTCATGAAGATTCTTCTTCCTTCTACGGTCTTTCCGATTGCATTTCTTTTTGGATATGTTACCCACAACACTTCTGGTATAGCAAACTTTTTTGCTAGACTGAAGCCTAAACCGTTATCTACAAAGGTATGTAGATGATACTTCTTGTATTCTGGAAGTTTTAATCCAATCTTCGTGTAGTTACTGAATCTACTTGTTGAAACAGTTGCTACCTTGCACAGGTTCTGTTTTGAAGAACTTGATTTCTCTTCTGTAAAAGGATTTCACTGTTCTTCTTCACAGTCAAATACTACTTCTCTTTTCGTATCATGAACTGGATCTTCTTCTTCACAGTCAGATACTACTCTTTTTGTATCATGGACTTGATTTTTTGCAGGTACTACTCCTTTCCTTGTAGTAGTATCAGCCTTTGCTCTTTCTAGATCTTTTTCTAGAATTTTTTATTTCTCTTTTATCTCATAAAAGTAGTCTTCGTACTCTTGTTCAATAATCTGGTTTATTGAATTCTTCTTTGTTTTTCTCCTTGCTTCAGCTATGAAGCATTCTTTGTGATAAGTTTTCCCTATTACTTCACAAAACATGGGAAATCCTTTCTTCGCCTTGCATTGGCAGAAGTCGCAAATGAATGTTCCCTTGGTGACTTTGTAGGAAGAAATCTTTTCTTCTTTTATACTTTCTTTCCAATTCTTTATCTCAAAAAGATAAACCTCTCTAGGTTCTTCTTCATCAGATTATGAATCTGATTCTTCTTACGATTCATCTCTTGAATTGACTGAATAGAGAGACATTTCTTCATCATCTTCTGATGAATAGACTACTTCGTAGCCTTTCAGGTTTGCCATTTCTATGACTCCTTCATACTCCTTGAGAAGCGCTTTCGAACTTCTCTTCTCTTTCTTGGGACATTCGTTAGCATAGTGCCCTTCAGCCTTGTACAACCAACATCTACAAGATTTCTTCTTCTCAGGTTCTTGTTAGGATCTTGTCTTCTTGAAAAATCTCTTTCTGGGATTTTGTTTTTCTCTTCTGTAATTGGAGCTTCTCTTGAACCTCCAATTCTTCCTTCCATTTCTCTTGAAACGTTTTTAGAAGTGCGTCTTTTCTTCGCATCCTTAGTTGGTTGGTGTATCTATCATTCTGGAACAAAAGTCACTTGTTCCCTTGAGCTGCTTCTTGGCGGCTTTTGCTCTGGTGTTGGATTTGCATTGATCGCGCATCAACTGCCTGATTCTTTTTGCAACTCCTCCCACCAAAAACCTCTAGAGAGGTTTTTCTTCTATGCTTTCTCTCATGGCTGTCCTTTATGGTTCCGGGAACTTCCTGTGTAGGAGGTGTACTAAGTCAGTGTTTTCAAACTCTCCTATTGTGCAGTAGTACTCTTGGAATTCATTCAGATATTCTTTGATGTACTTCATGTCATAGATCTTGAAAACATATATGTTGGTTTTTGTTATCTCTTTAGTTTTTTCTCCAACTTATGAAATGTCTCCGCAGAACTGAACATATAGCGTAGTGGCAAAAGTATAGGGATTTCTATTTGTCTTTATGTCTTCCAACCATTGCTTTCCTCTGATCGTCTCTTTGAAAGGAAAGTAATACGTTTTTGCCATTTCTAGGAGGGTTGACTCGTAGATTGTGTTCAGGTCTTATGCTTCAAATCTTTCGTAGGTTGAACATGACGCCATGAATAGACTAGCTGCCCTTTCGTCGATGGCATTTTTCTTGGCTAAAGCTTTATCTAGATCAAGCCATACTCCTAGTTGAGTGATTGGCACCTTATGCGTATTTTCTTGTGGAATGATTCTGTGGGAGCTTCTTTCTTCCTTCTTTCCACTAGGGCCCTTTTCGTGTGGAAGTTTGAGCTTTCCACTAATCCTGAATATGGTGGTCTGTAAAGATGATGGTTATGAAGATTCTGCTTCTTCCATGTCTTCATCTTCTATTCCTTCTATTTTTTCTGCTTCTTCATATAGAGGAGGAAAAACTTTTCTTTCCTTTTTGAAGGTGAAACTCTCAATCTCTTTGATCAATTGTTCCAACCGCAAGGGATCTTCACACTTTTCTGTTTCCTCATAAAGTTTGAAGAGTCTTGATTTGAATTTCCCGCTCTTAGCATGTTGATGTTTCTTTTCAACTCAGCATCTAAATCTTCTTCCATTACTAGATTAGCTTTTATCGAGATTCTGGTACCTCTACCACCACTTTCTCTAGTAGAGTTGCATCTTATGATAGATCTAGAACTTTCTCCGTTGATGTTTTCGAGGGATACATCACTGTTTCGGTGTTCTTCGAACTTGAGGTTGACATCTCCAATTTTTCTATTCTCATAAACCGTTGCCTTCGTGCTTTCTGTTTCTCCTTTTGACCAGATAACTTCCACTCCAGTGGGAAAGTTACCTTAGTCCATGCTACCTTGTGAAATTCTTGATTATAGTTCACAACCACATTTGTTGCCATTACCGGCGAGATCACCGGAGACAAGGCCGGCGACGGAGTAAGTCGCCGGTAATGTTGAACATTACCGGCGACTTACTCCGTCGCCGGTAATGTCGCCGGAAAATCGCCGGTAATGTTCCAAAACATTACCGGCGACTCCAACCGTCGCCGGCAATGTCAAGCCGAACATTTCCGGCAATTTTCCAGCCGGAATTTCGCCGGAAATGTGTTGCTCGACATTGCCGGCGACGGTTGGAGTCGCCGGTAATGTTTTGGAACATTACCGGCGATTTTCCGGCGTAAAGTCGCCGGTAATGTCTTCATTTCCGGCGACTTACTCCGTCGCCGGCAATGTCTCTTATATTAGACAAAGATTGCATCAGCTCGATCATTCTTTCATTTTGATCGAAAAAAATCCATAGAAATCGAAAGAAGGAAAACGTACGCTCTGAAATCGATCCTTCGGTATATTGTGAAAATTAAGGCGCGCATCGAAAACTCGATCACTCGGGAAGCTATATATATAGGTACATGTATATATACGTATATGTGTATGTATATATATATATATGTGTGTGTGTTGATCAAATCCAATTCGTGAGATATATATGAAATGTTGTTGATGTCACCGAAACGAGAAAACTGCTTGTAGTTAATCTTATCTTGTGTCTGAATCAACGACTGGTATTATCGTAGTGTTATCGGAGCCAGGCTTAACAGAGCCTCCTACCTAGTCAAATACGTTTTGAATTGAAAAAAGAAGAATACGTACCATCATCGAGTACTGAATTGAATTCAGAGAATGTGTGAATTGAATTGAGATATCGCGTCGATTATTAGTAGTGAATGTGTGTATATATATATAATTAATACGTAAAATTGTTAGAATTTTCAGGATGGACAAGAGTTGGATGAGCCTCGAAAGATGGGATGTCAGATATCACCAGGGAATTAGGAGTTTTGTGGATTTTGTGAAGGCTAATTGTGGAGACACTACACTTCATTATTGCCCGTGTAAAGAATGTAAGTGTTTCAGCGATCGATTTTGTTTTCCCATTGATAAAGTCCAGAGGCACCTGAGTAAATACGGGTTTTGGGATGAGTACACTTGTTGGATTTATCACGGTGAAACATCGTTAGCGGGTCCGCATGATCATGGGACAATTTGGTGAGAGGGCCAGTCCACGCTATGATCATGGAGATTTTGCTGAGAGGGGCAGTTCATCCTATGATCTAACATCGATGTTAATCAATGATATGTTTCCTCATGAGAGCGGTGTATTTGCTGATGAAGCACCAAATGTCCCTCCCGTCGTTGAGGGTTTCCCCCATATCAAGCCAGTCGAGCCATTACCTGGAGCTCATGTCAACACAAGCGGTATGGACAAGTACAACAACCTGATTGCATTGCAACAGACTCCGTTGTATGACGGTTGTAGTAAGACTGTTCTTGAAATTGTGATGGGAGTGATGCAGCTCAAAATGGAGAACAAAATGTCTGTCAAAGCTGTTGATTCTTGGTTGAAGTGGACTGCTTCGCTACTGCCACCCGGTCATCGTCTTCCTACCACTCATCATAAGGTGCGACATATCCTGAAAGATGTTGGGTTTTCCTACATCAAAATCCATGCATGCAGATATGATTGTATTCTCTTCTGGGGAAAAGATCTCGAAGACCTTGAAGCCTGCCCGGTATGTTTTACAGAAAGGTATAAGTTGACTCCTGCAGGCAACAAGAAAGCTGTGAAGATACTTCGATATTTCCCGCTTATTGATAGGCTGGAGCGGTTGTTCATGTGTACTTTCACGGCCGAGGCAATGAGATGGTGGGCTGAGAGGAACTTGCCTGACGATGACACCCTTATACACCCTTCCGACGGAGAGGCTTGGAAGCACATGGTCAGGGAGTTTGATCATTTTGCAGCAGAGGTCCGAAATGCTTGGTTAGGGCTCTCATCTGACGGATTCAACCCTTTTGGCAACATGAGTCTTCAATACAGTATATGGCCAGTTATTTTGGTACCGTACAACCTTCCACCATGGATGTGCATGAAGAAGGAATACAATATGCTCACTCTGTTAATTCCGGGCCCGGGTTATCCAGGCAAGTGTCTCGATGTGTATTTGAGGCCTTTGATTGAGGAGCTTAAGTACCTGAGAGTGTGGCCACCCCACTTACGATAGGTTCAAAAAGGAGATGTTCCAGATGCATGCCATGCTTGTTGGCACCATCAGTGATTTTCCTGCCCGCGGTATGTTGTCGGGCAACGTTACCAGGGGTTACAGGGCTTGTTCAGAGTGCATGACGGTTGATTGTTGCAGTCCTCATTGCAGTAAAATTGTTCAGATGCGTCACCGTTTGGAATCGGAACCGTTTGGAACCGGAACTGTTTGTAACCGGAACCGTTTGTAATATAACGGTTCCAGGTTCAAACGGTTCCGGTTCCAAACTGTTCCGGTTCCGATTTGTTATAGAACCCCAGTTTCCATGACTATTACGGTGTCCATGCCAGGAGGTTTTGCGGCTAATTGGCTTCGGAGAGGTTCCCGAAATAGTGGAGGGAACAGTAGTCAAGCTTCCTCCTCGCCCGTAGTTAGCAGCACGCCCAGTGGGCCAATGATGACTGCTCGCACGAGAGCCTTGCTAGAGGCGCGAGCTGAGGAGGAAGCTGCACGATCAAGAGCCGTGGAACCGGAAGTCGAGGCTCGAGCCTCAGTCTCCAGAAGCTCAATCAGCAGACGTCCCTCCGGTGGCAGAGCCTCAGACGAGCGACAGTCAACGGGGGCATCAGAAACTCCCTCAATCCGAATGCCCCATATTCGCCTGGTGCCTACTCCCGTTTCACGGGAATCATCTGAGACACATGGTGGTGCTGGCGCCTCATCGTCCAGGCCTCGTCTATATCCGCCGTCCGGTCTCTTCCTACCAGACGAGATTCCTGTCATCCCTGAATTCGATGATAGGGGGATGCCTGTTTATATTGAAGGACGGCCGGAGTTCCTGACCGTGAAGGAAGCGTATAACTTCCTCCCGTTCGACCCCGTGTATCTTTGGAGTGTGAGGTGCACCAACCAACAAACGGACGATGCAGGTAAATTTTATTTAACATCAGATTGATTACTTAATTATTACTTAAGACTTGCGATAGGTTCAATTAATGATATCAATTTGTTGACATTGTATTATTAGGCAATTTCGTTAATGGGACTGGAAAACGGAAAGGGGCTAGAGGCACCTGCACTGGGAAGAGACTTGAGCAGGCCACCGGCGGAAGGAAAATGCCCATAAGGGCCAATGAGGATGGCGAGGTGATCGAGGCATTCGACACCACGCGCAAATATGTCAGCATGGCCGGTGCGATCGTGCGGGACAAGGTCCCAATGCTTTGGCCAGATTGGGAATCTGTGCCTATCTACGTGAAGATGCAAGTGCATAATGCACTCAGTGTGAGTAAAATCGTATTTTCATTACGTAAATTTTACATTTATTAATTAAGTCCGAATAAATATATAATTTTACCTTTTATATATTCATATTGCAGGTGTGGTTTGACGTTGATGAAGTTCTTATTCACACGTGGGTAGAGCGTCAACTACATATGAGGTGATGTGCTTCGACTTATTTGAATATATATCGAGTTAGATTTTTTTTATCAAGTGTTTTAATATATCTAACTTTTTTTCCTTGTTTTAATATAGGTATAAAGAGTGGAAGAACGAGCTTTCTTCCCATTACACTGTATACAAGGAGCTAGGCCGAGGTTCTACCCCTAGCGAATTCCGGTTTAGGGAGTACGAGTGGCTGTGACTGATAGCCCACTTCGAGCACCCCAAAGCTCGGGTATGCATCCTTAATATATCATACAAGCCTAATGTATCGTATCAGATTGAAATAGTTAGTTACTAATTTTTTTCCATATGTTTATCAAACAAGGCGATTTCGAAGACGAACCGGGCGAATAGATTGAAAAACACCAGGGCCCATCATGCAGGTTCACTCAACTACATGGGTTGGTCGACTAAGGCGCAGCAACAACAAGAAGTGAACCCCTTGGTGTATATTCATCAGAAGTTCTATCCACAGTACCCTGACGAAGCGGTAAGTCTTTCGCCTCTCCATGTGTTAATAAAACTATTTTTCGATATTAATTTATCTTGTTAGCTAATACATTATTCATTTTCGCTTTTCAATTAGGCGAGAGTGGAGGAGGCAACCGTGGAAGTGACCATGAATATAGCTCGGACTAACCATCCTGACTGCTCCGAGGAAGAAGTCACCCAGTATGCCTCTCAGATCGATCCGCTTGATCGCCCTATAGCGGCTCAGATCATGGCAAAAGCGTGCGGGACTGGAAAGAATACCTACTACTGTAGGGGAATGGGCACGGCGGGCGAAGGACTATTGAAGAACACTTCAGAATACTCTACCGGGTCAAGAAGTTCAACTTCTAGTCGTAACCTCGCAGCGGAGCTTCACAGGACGCAGAGGGAGTTGGAGGAGCAAAAGAGGCAGATGGCCGAGTACCAAATGCAGCAGACACAGGTGCAGGCTCAGATGTACACATGGATGCGGGCGATGTACGAGGCTCAGACTACCGGACAACCATTCCCCACACCTCCCCCGGTCCCGGTCCCTCCATTCCCTAGCTATCCACCACCACCACCGCACCAGTCAACGCCAGAGCAAGACCAAGGTAGCCACCAGAATTCAAATGAGTACATGGATTACTTCGACCCTGACCCGCAAGTTCCTCGACCCTGACCTGTAGTTGTAGTTAATTTTCGTATCGTCGTTGCTATTTGTACTGTACGTTGGACATTTATGTGTACTGTTGAACTTGTATGATTGTACGGTTTATGTCTTTCAATGCAGTTTCTGGAATTGGGCCCAATCCAGAACCGCGTTTGTTTTTCAAAATTTTTCCACACATTGCCGGCGACTGAGGTATGGACCTCAGTCGCCGGCAATGTCTCACATTCCGGCCACGGCGGCGCTGCCATTGCCGGCGACAGCGTTTCCCGTCGCCGGCAATGTTAACACCAGCGGGGAATCTCCGGCGACGTCATTGTCGGCGACTTGTCGCCGGTAATGTCAATTCCGGCGAAAAAAAAAGACAAGGCCGGCGACGCCAGGTCACCGGTAATGTCTCCATTTCTGGTAGTGGTTTTTGGGATTTGTAAGGAAACCAGTGGTAAGACCTGAGATGTTTGATATCCTGGTCTTTGGCTCTACTGTTGTCCTCATTAATTTTTTATAGATTCTATAAACTATTGCTAGCTCTTGCATACCGTCTTTCATGGATGTGTCGTCTATCTTGACTCTCAGTTGTAGACAGTGAGAAGCATCTGTTAGACAGGTTGAAAAGTTTGGGAAGCTGTTAAAATATGCAACCTGGTTGCATAATGAAGCTTGAACTGTTTCCAATAGACTTTTCTGGAAGTCGATCAGCCTATTGTCTTGTACGACACATAGAACTGAACAATTTAGGCCTTCTCTGGCCAGTAGTTTTATGCCAACTTAGACTGCTCCAATATGCATAAACTTGAAGTTTCTTTTTCTGACTTTAGAAACTTCTTCACGTGTGACCAAAAGGAGATATGTTTCTCCTTTGTTGCCGGTGTGGTGAATACAAGGATTTTGAACTGATGGCTCTCCATCATATCAAAACTTCTTCTTTTGTAGATTTGTTTGAATTCAAACTTCGGGATTGAAGAATTTCGAACGTTGTTCTCGATCTCGTTGAATTCAAATTCTTCTGAGTTCACAAGCTGCACTGATTTTTTCTTGAAGTTGCTCAACATATTCATGTTGCGCATGTTTTCTGATTTTGATTTTTTTAACTTGAATGCTGAAGTATTTGATAAAGAATCTTGAAAAGTCTTGTTTGTAAATAAAAGGGTGCCAATTTCACGAGTCTTGTTTTATACTTTATATATATATAGCCGTAAGAAGATTTGGACAACAGAAAAGTAGGTGCAGCTATTGCTCTCCAAATCTCCAATAGTTCAGAACTAAAGATTTTTCCATCGATTACTGGAGAATTAACTGAAAACAGTGAAAAGATCATCAAGAATTTCCCTCCCCTTCTCCCTCCTTATACGATTCACTCCCAACGTAACGAACCGACAGATACTCTACGATTTCATTACTTTTTCTCCACCTTTTAAAACTTTTCGCTCTAATTTTTTTATATTTTTATGTAGTTGATAGTGCATCAGTGAAAATGTCAGAATACAAGAAATTGACTAGTGGCGATAATATTCCTCACCTGTAAACAAGTAAGCTGTGTCACGTCAGTAGTACTCTGCACCAAGTAGTGGACTCGTTTCCAGGTGAGGAGTATTATCGTCACAGGCAGATTACTACTAGGTGCGTAGTATTACTGCTATATACAGATGTGATTTGTCGATTATCGCTTCGTGCGGACGTGATTCCTGATCAGTCATGCAGAGGTTATTTCTCAATGAACGCTACATGCAGATGTGATTACTCGATTACTACCTCAGATGAAATGATTTCTGATTAGTTATGTGCACGACGGGGATTCTCATTATCACTACACGTACGATTATTCTGTTTTGCGAGATGTTATTCGTTTGGTACGACGGTATGAGTTATCAGCTTTTAAGCAATACTTCGATAATGGGTTATCCACGAGTACGTACGTTGGAATATGGTTTTGGTTTGCACTACGACATATTCAGTTACATATGTAATAGAGAACAACTCAAGTATTCATGTTCGGAAATCGATTTTGATTTATCTGTTACATAAATCTTCTCAGATTGGATATATTGACCTCGATATGTGAAATGGAGCAAACCAAGACTGTGTTATCGATATTTGATAACTCTGTCTATATTTTTTATAATTGGAATACCATTTTTTAGGTATTGAGAAATACGGATGAGCATCTGTTACAACTCAGAATAATTTTACGTAATAATTGAAACTTAGGTTAGTCGCTAATTAATTAAGTTAATTGTTGATGGTAATTAGTCGTTACTGTCGGTAATTTTTGCTGGCGTTGCTTCGAGATTTTATTGATTATATTTTTCAAGAAATTTATTTGGATAAAGCCGTAGAGTTTGTCGAAAAAAATTCGTGGCCACGTCAAGTTATGAAATCAGAGTTACGATGAAGAAATTGTGGGCAAGGAAAATTCGTTTTGATTTTACGGAATCAATTAGTCTCAACTCGCACCTCTAAATATAACTTTCCGAAATTGGAAAGTCAGACTTTTCATTTTGGGTCACAGATCGGTTGACCTGCGTTGACCAACCTCCTGCGGCCAAAATTGCCGCTGTGGTGCGACGGATTCTGGCCACTTCCTGCCATGAATTTTGCCGGGTTTGAAGAGTCTCCTCGTCCTCTATCACTTCGGGACTCTTCAAGCAAAATCGGTCGCCGTCGCTGGGGACACCGTCGACGGCGGTTGAGGTATATGTCGAATCCTTGTGATGTGTGGAATGATATGGGTTGTTCAATTTGTATTTTGTAAGTGAAATTGTTATCGAATCAACATTATTTCCGTTCAGAAATCACAGTTGAATCGTCGCTATTGGGGGTGGCCGTTGACGGTGTCGATTGGGGACTAGAGGTTAGGAATTTTGTAGCCCCTATCTTGGTGAAGGTTTTCCAATCGGCCTCGAGCTCCGGCATGGCTCGACGACACCAAAATTAGAATTTGATGTTTTCTGGCGGGGTTGATTTCTGGCAAGTATTGGACCCATTGCCAGCCGAATTGGTCGTAGAGGTAGTTGGACAGTTTGTTGGGCTCATCGAGAGCTTCAGTTGAGCCTCGGGCTGCCAGGAAATTTGGGGAATTGCCGCCTCCGGCGGTGATTCACAATGGCGCTCCGACGAAGTGTATTTTGATGTAAATTTTATGTCATTTCGCTAGTAATTTTATGCCGAATGAATTGAAGAAGTTTTTAAATTGATTTTGGACTTGATTAATTTAGAATTGAGTTTAATCGGATAAAAATTAATTGATTTTACGATAATATTAACGGACGATCAAACTATCAATTTAAATTCGAGTCGCTCGATGTTTGAGATTTATGTTGCGACTCTAAAATTGATTTACAATGAAGGAATGCAAGGAATTGAATTTGGAATCTGATTAAGTTCGTAATTAGTCGAAAAATACGTGATTCGAGAATGTGAGATTCTCGACATTATTGCTCGTCGGATTATGAGCTTAGCTATTCATTATGAATCTCGACGATTAGATACTAATTATTATAGTGGTTTCAGGATTACGAGTTAGTGGGCCGTGTCGGATGATTATTGCACCGATTGACTAGTTTTTGCTTTATGAATATCCTAACATAGTATTGTGAGTGAACGTTTATTTATTTTCATAGTTGCTGTGAGTTTATGTTTATGTAGATTTACAATCTCTTGTATTTTATTACAGTCGAGTTTGGAGGTAGGTTTGTGATGGTTTTATTTTCTGCGTTGATGCTTTGACTACTCGGTTGATCACTAACTATTCGGGTCAGACCGGGTTAGGATAAACACCCTGCCGACCTATATCATCTCGGGTTAGGACAAACACCCTAAATGATCCCATCACCTTTTACTTACAGTCATGGAGTCGCTTTGGGTTAGGACAAACACCCTGAGCGCCTACCTCCATATTTTTTTGTTCAGTTTATTATTTTAAATTCGCATGATTTCAGAGTAATCAGCTGAAAGGCACAAATAGAATATTTTACTGTTTTACGTTGATTGTGAGCTTTTGTCTACTCACATAGACGTTTTTATGTTTTTATCTGCCTTTCTGTAGACCTTTCAATTTTCTGTGCCTAGGTTGCAGTGCTTCTCCTGAGCTAGATTTTGATCCCCAGAGGCTTTAAGTCCACCGGATTATCATACCATCCTGTAGGTTTCGGCCCACTAGCAGTATATTTTCATATGTTTTATTCTACTCCTAGAAGTTGCTCCTAATAGTAGAGTTGTAAATAATTTTCAGTGTTGATTGTGAATTGATAGTATTGCGGGATTATGAGTTTTCAGTTCCAGTATTATTGTTCTTATATTTTAATTAATTTACTTTCCGCACTTTATTGAAAATTTCTGATGAGATCGGTAGTCCATGGTATTGTTTGTGAGAAATTCAAAGTTAGATTTTCTTGCAGGTTTCTGGTAGTCCACTTTGTAGAGGAAACTATGTCAAAAAATTTACAGAAATCTGTGGTTTAAGACTTGTCGTTAGAGCGTGATCTAAGATTACTAGTTAATCTAGGGTTGGATCCACAATATGATTTATATTAATGTTATAGCTATGTTGCTTTATGAGGAATCCGGACAGGATGTGGAGCCCATAGTTTATATTTTGAGATGAGATTATTGAAATATTTTCATTACACAGGGTTTTGGATTCCTTACGTTTTAGAGAAGACTATGTCCAATTTTCTGTAAGAAATTTCAAAAACTGTATAAGGTTGGTAGTTCTTTGTGGATTCACCAAGTAACCATATTTGTTGTGATTTTAAATTGGTTTGTTGGGTCCCCTGTTAGTGGTTTTGGTAGTTTTAGTATCTACATTATGGGTGAGTGCTCGTGATCGGACATCGCAGTTAGTTTCCTATGCAGGTTTCTTATAGCGACCACTTCGGTATATGAACCGCACCACTACCCATGTTGTTATATTTGTGGGACCCTAGTCCTAGCATTTTTGGATAAGTCTGGCCGATTGTGTTGAGTATATATGTTAGTAGAATTTGTCATTAGTTTTTGCACGGATACCAAAAGTTTCTAAGTATTATGTTATCGAATTTGGATTATGTCGCTCCTTGAGTCAAATTTATTTGAAGTAGATATAATGTCGTCAGATTTATTGAACGAGACTTGATGACGAATTGTTAGCTTAGTAACAGAGTTATGGATTAAGCTAACAATTGTGGATATTCTTGTGAGCTAGAAGGCGGTGACTGGAGCAATAAGCATGGGAATATGTCTGTTATATGCGTATGTATAAATTTCGAGGACGAAATTTTTGTATGGGGGGGGGGTAGATTGTTACGACCCAGAATAATATGACATGATAATCAAAATTTATGCTGTTTTTTGCTAATTAATTATGTTAATCGTCGATGGTAATTAGTCTTTACCATCGGTAACTTTCGTTGGTGTTTCATCGAGATTTTTCTGACTATGTTTTTTGAGAAATTTCTTTGGATAAAGTCGTAGAGTTTGTCGAAACGAATTCGTGGGTACTTCAAGTGTTGAAATCGAAGTTACGATGAAGAAATTGTGGTTAACGAAAGTTCTTTTCGATTTTAAGGAATCGATTAGTCTCAACTCGCACCTATAAATAGGACTTTCCGAAATTGAACGAAAGCATTGTGGTCAACGAAAGTTCTTTTCAATTCAATGTAAATTTTATGTCGTTTCACTCGTAATTTCATGTCGAATGCGTTGACGACGTTTTTTATATTGATTTGGACTTGATTAATTTAGACATGGATTTAATCGGATAAAACATAATTTATTTTACAATAATATTAACGGACGATCTGACTATCGATTTAAATTCGAGTCGCTCGATGTTTAAGATTTATGTTGCGACTCTAAAATTAATTTACAGTGAAGGAATGCAAGAAATCGAAATCGAATTCGGAATTTGATTAAGTTCATAATTAGTCAAAATATACGTTATTCGAGAATGCGAGATTCTCGACATTATTGCTCGTCGGATTACGAACTTAGCTATTCATTATGAATATCGACGATTAGATACTAGTTATAATAGTGGTTTCAGGATTACGAGTTAGCGGGCCGTGTCAGATGATTATTGCGCCGATTGGCAGGTTTTGGCTTTATGAATATTCTGACATAGTAGTGTGAGTGGACGTTTATTTATTTTCATAGTTGCTACGAGTTCATGTTTATGCTGATTTATAGTCTCCTTTATTTTATTAGAGTGGAGTTTGGAGGTATGTTTGTGATATTTTTATTTTCTGCATCGATGCTTTGACTAGTCGGCTGATTACTGACTAGTTGGGTCAGACCGGGTTAGGACAAACACTATGTTGACCCAGGTTACCTTGGGTTAGGAAAAACATGTTAGACGATCTCATGACCTTGTACTTACAGTCATGGAGTTGCTTTGGGTTAGGACAAACACTCTGAGCACCCACCTCCATATTTTATTCAGTTTATTATTTTGAACTCGCATGATTTCACAAAAATCAATGGAAAGGCACATATAGAATATTTTACTATTTTACACTTATTGTGAGTTTTGGTCTACTCATATTGACGTTTTTATATTTTTATCTGCCTTTCCCTGGGCCTTTCGGTTTTCCGTGCCTAGGTTGCAGTGCTTCTCCTCAGATGAATTTTGATCCCCATAGGCTTTGAGTCCACTGGATTATCATATTTTTTGTAGGTTTCAGCCCACTAACAGTGTATTTTCATATGTTTTATTCTACTCCTAGAATTCGCTCTTAAGAGTAGTGTTGTAAATATTTTTCAGTGTTGGTTGTGAATTAATAGCATTGCAGGACTATGAGTTTTTAGTTCTTGTGTTATTGTTCTAGCATTTCAATTAATTTACTTTTCGCATTTTATTGAGAAATCCGGATGGACATTGGTGGTTCATGGTATTGTTTGTGGTATATCCGAAGTGATATTTCTTGCAGGTTTCTGGTATTCCACTTCGTAGAGGAAACTATGTCAAAAAATTTACAGAAATCCGTGGTTTAAGTACTGTCGTTTGGGTGTGATCATAGATTATTAGTTAATCTAGGGTTAGGTCGTTTCAACATGGTAAGTTGGAATTCGTTATATTGAAGTGTTTGGATTTCTCGCAGGTTTTAGGTTCCCTTATTTTAAGGTAAATTTTGTCCAATTTTTCTTAGAATTGACTAAAGCTTTTTTGTCACCTTTATTATTTAATATTGAGGATAAAATGATTGTAAGGGGACTAGTTTGTAGGGAGCTTATCTATTGACGACCCTTATAACGCGGAGTTTTTGGTCGAGTACCTTTTAGTTAAAGGTTGTGAGAGTCACTTTACGATCTCATGTCATAAAATTAACCATTCTTAATTTAGATATTAGTGAGTAAATCATTTATACAAATTTTCATCCAAATTGAATATCGTTAAGAAATTGAACAAGATCAAATCAATGAGTGAATCATAACTGTTAAACCCGAACCGTTCATTGTCTTAAATGATATATCTTAATTATGAATGTCTTAACGAATTTTAATTTGGCAAAAAATGTAGTACCCGACATTTTTATATAATCGCTAATATTTATAGATATTTCCGAATTCGATTTAGCAGGCAGGGAAAGGTAAGAGGCGGGATTCAACCTTCCACATGCTTCTTCAAATTCTAAGAGGCGGGAGTAAAGATTGGAATGTGAATGCCTCAAAATATTGGTAGAGTTTGAAGGAAACTTCTTGATCTCAAATGATTCACTTGCCGATGATTGGAGCACAATGCATCCGGTATGCGCTGCTTAGGAAAGTAATGCACACTCCTTCAACGGCCTACCCTTAAGAATTTTTCTTCCATTGCAACTTCTTCTTCTAGAATATGCTCCTCTCCTCCTTGAGCTAGAGACTCTATATGGAAGACACGAGGTATAATTGATGTGTCCTCGTCTCTTGCCACCTTCACATGATCAAATAACTGCCCAAGTTGTTCTCGATTACTAACGCTTAGCAACGGATATATACTATCTTCACTATCACTATCTAAACTTGATTGTAGCCTCTCGGAACCGAAAACTGAACCCGAATCAAGAGATGTTGTCAATTGCAGAGTAAGTAGACTTTTTTGAAGTAGGGATCCTAAGCCATGACTCGATTTGACACAACCTAAGAACTTAAAACTTGAGAAACACACTAACTAAATAATAGAAATCAACCCTCCAAATTCTCAAAGCAACTAAAAGCCTTGAGGCGCTCAATGGTTACCACTCTTCAAGGAAACATGAATGAGTCACTCAAGAATTTGGTTCCAAATGGTAGGTGTAGAGGACGAACATGAATGAGTCACTCAAGAATGTGCAATGGACTCCCATAATTGGAAATTCTCATTTCATAGTTAGTAGTACCTCAGCATGTTTCTAAACACTTTACTTCACATCGTCATCAATGTGTCGCCAGTCTATCATAGTGATACGTAAAACTTCATAGTCAGCTGCTATATTATTACAATAAGCCATGCCATGCACACCATGAACGCTTTTTTCTCCAGCAAATTAAGCCATCTGCTGCCAAACCCAAACGTACAAAACGACACTCATCCCCGTATTCTGGATCAAACACATTCAATTTGAGCCAACATTGTGAATCAACGAGATGACGAAGTATCCAGTCCTTGGGTCATAGGATGGAATGCCAATACATGGACTATGCAGTGTGGTGGCATATATATAAATGTTGCAATGCCGGACCCAATGGTAATTAACGTAGAACCTTGGATGTTTTTTTCCCTCCTTGTTGCTCGTTGCCATTCTTTTTCTTTTGCCATAAACTTTTGGAACAAACATGACAAGTCTCATCATGTTTATGCTCTTTCCCGTACAACATAGAACCATGTGGACATGCATTAATTTTTACGTTGGACAACCTTAATCATTTTCTTTCTGTTGTAAAAGCTCATTGAAAGTGTTGAACAATCAGAAAATGCTTTTCTAAGTAAGTCTAGAGTTTTAGAAAACGAGGCATCACTATCCGAGTGCAAGAATTTAATCTTATACAACTTAACTATAAATTCAATTCATGCACCAAAGAAAACATCAGTGTCAGCACCAGTAAGTTGATCATAGTATTTTTGAGTATCTACGGTCGAACTAAATAACCGACCTCTCATTCGCTCTGAAGAGGATCATCCCATATTTGTATCATCATGATATCCAAAGACATCCTCCAACAAATCCACCATGTCATGGTTTGGATAACATCATGTCTACGTAAGGGAGCCCTAACATTTCGTTGAGATGTTTGAGATTGCTCACCAATGTTTAACCTAGGGACGATTTACAGAACCACTCCACATGTCAAAGCATATGCTCTTCCATTTCTATATGTTTTTACAGTCTTTTCATGGACAGTTGATTATTACCATCAAGTGTGAAGCTTCGCACTGAAATTTCGGTGTGAAGTTGCATTTTACACAAAATTGAAAATATAATTCTATCATTGAAAACAATCACAATCATTTTTTTAGATACCCATGCAAGGATCGAGCATGCAAAAATTCAGCTCAATCAAAGATATTTTAACCATTTGATCGTGTCATTGTTTAACAGTCTCTGCAGCCTTGGACACTGACACTACTAAGATGGATAAGTACAACAGGATGCAACTTGAAACCTATAGCCCGGTGTACCTTGGATGTCCATAAAATGGGTTGCGATATATAATGGAGAAAATTTAGATAAAAGTGAAGAACAAAATATCAGACCGTGCTTTTGACGAAATGCAGGAGCATATATGTAAGTTGCTTCTTGATCTTCATAATCTTCCCAAAACCCATTATAAGGTTACAAAGATCTTGAGTAGTGTCGACCTAAAGTACAAGAAAATTCATGTGTACAGAAACAATTATGTGTATATTTACAAAAAGTATGCACATTTGGACTAATGTCATGTATGCAACCAAACCAGATATTTGCACCATAATTAGAGGAGTTTGATCGAGGAAGCAAACTCTTGTGAAGGTGCTTCGCTATTTTCTGTTGATGCCTAGACTGCAGTATTTGTACATGTCTCTATACATAGCAAATGCGATGAGATGGTATGCGGAACAGAGAATAAATGATGATGTGCTCAGACATCTAGCAGATGAAGAGGCTTTTAAAGATTTTGACAAGGAATTTTCAAACTTTGCAGCAAAGGTTTGAAATGTTAGACTTGAACTGTCTACAGATGGATTCAACCTTTGGGGTAATAATAGTGCTTTCGTCAGCACGTGGGCGTTTATTCATGTGACGACCCGAACCAGAATTAGTTGTGTATTCGGCACGATTCATGAGATTCTGCTTAGTCGCAGTTTTATGTCGTATATGTGGTTTGCCGATTCGATTCGCGACTATGTTTTCGGTCGAGAATTTGGTTTGGGTGTCTTCACGGTAATTGTAGAGTACATGAGCTTGTAGGCGGTTCCGGAAGATTTTTCCGATAACCGAGGAATATTTTATGATTATTTGAAGTTTCAGTTTTAGTCGAGTTTATCCGATTGTTTCGTGTTTATCCGAATCATTTCGTATATTCATTTTGGACCGTAGATCGACCCGAGGCGCGAGTTTAAATATCGGAAATAGTCGTAAAATTGTCGAAAAACACTGTTTGACGTTGACTTTCTGTTTTTGGCAAGTTTGACCGTTGACCCGTGGAGGAAACTTTCCGTTTTCGGCTTGCCGTCCGACGACCTATTTTCCGGCCACCTCTAATCAAGTGAAAGGTAGGGATCGCTTCCTCTCGTGATTTCGAGTTGGTTAGTGTTTGATTTTGTGAAAATTGATTGAGATTTGGGTGAGTTCGAATCGGGTCGAGTTGTCGGTGTTCGCCGGTGATGGTCACGGTGGTTCCGGCGAGATTTGGGGGTGGGGTTGTTGGGGGTTTTGCTCCCCACACCTCGGTGATGCTTTCTGGTTAACTGGTTTGGGACGAGATGGTGTTTGGAGGTGAACCCGATTAGGTTTTCCGGTGAGAATTCCGATTTGGGTTTGTGAGAAATTTGATGGGTTCTAGTGTAAATTGGTCTTCGTGGTAGTTGTGAAAGTGGTTCGTATGGATGAGAACTTGAAATCTGGAAGTTTTGGCCGTGGAATTCCACCGTTGACGGAGCGCCGCCGCCGGCGGCGGCGGTCAACGGCGGAGCTCCGGCCAAAAGTTGACTTTTTGGATTTTGATGTAATTAGTGTCGTTTTTCTGGAATCGCGCCCTGATTATCGTCCGGAGGTTTTCGGGTCGATTTGGTTAGCCGATTTTCAGTCGAGGTTTTGAGTGGAGATTTCGGGAATTCCGTTTATTATTTTGCACTGCATTGTTTATTTCCGGGAACGGTTGGTTTCCGTGGTTCAGTACAGGGTTGTGAACTATGATTTTGATCAGTTATGTTTGTGAATATTCAGGAGATCGAGATCGAGACCGAGATCGTGCTTCAGGCGAGGGATCTTCCGCCGGACCACGAGATTAGCGCGAGTGCGCGTTACACGAGTCTGTGAGTGGACAGTTTATTTTCACGGAATTATTGCGAGTCCTTTATATATGTTTTATGAACTTGAGCATGCAGTATGATTATAGTTTTACGAGCATGAGTTTTCGTACGAGATTATGTTTATATTGAGCATGTGTTATATGATTATACTTATATGTTGTTATATGTCCACGAGTGTCCCCGTGTGATTTATACACATGCTCTGTACGCGTGAGGAGTTAGAGTCTCCCTCATGTATGTATACGTGAGGGGTTAGAGTCTCCCTCGTGTACCCGGACGCGTGAGGAGTTAGAGTCTCCCTCGTGTACCATTTGATTATTTATACTTTCGACTCGCATATGTCTTTAAAGTATATATTACTTGGTGAAAGACATTTATTTTCGTCCACTCACTCTAACGTGTTTTATGTCTTTCCCCTGGGCTTTTCGGTTTCCGTGCCTAGTTTGCAGTTCAGGTTTGGTGTTTCACGTCGCGGTTTGGAGGCTAGTGATCAGAGTCACCTGTGTTTTCCAGTAGGTCCTTATTTCGCCTACTGATGTACATATTGTATTTATTTTACCTTAGAGGTCGCTCTGATACATTCTGTTACTTGTTTATACGGATTTTCTCGAATATATATATATATATATACTACAGTACTGTTTACTATTTATGATTCATATATTGATGTTGAGAAATCCGGATGGGATTGGTGCCCACGGTTTGGTTTTTGGGGCATAGGACGAAGTGTTATTTTCAGGGTGCAGGTTTATGCAATTCCACGTTAGTAACGAAACTCTGCCAAAATTTTGAAAAATTTTTGTTGGTTCGTATTTTCAGAAGGGGTTCGGTTCCGGTTTAGGTAACTGAATCGGGATTGGGTCCTTTCAGCTTGGTATCAGAGCATTAGGTTGTCAGATTCTGTAGACTCTTGTAGTTGTGACGCTTAGGGTATTTGAGTTGATACAGCATGACTGGAGTGATGACCCGACTGGCCAGCGGTACTCATCAATACTTCGGGTGTTGTGTGTCCTCAAATATCTGCGGTTTCATGATTACGTTCTTTCTGCTTGTACCTAATGCTTGTCTTGTATCAGTAGGATGCCTCCTCGACGTGGTCCCCGTGTTGATCGGGATGATGATCCTGATGAGGATCGCTGAACACGCGACTTGCTGATGCGAGTGCTGCGTTTGGAATAGCGTTTTGACCCTGTGGTCAAGGCTCGCACAGCTGGTGCTACTGTGTTTTCGGGTTCAGTTGATCCAGAGATATGCGAGGCATGGTTGGTTCAGATTGAACGTGTTTGTGAGCGTCTGCAGTTTACTCTTGAGCAGATGACAGTAGCCGCAGTTGGTTTACTTGAGGGTGATGCATACTTTTGGTAGGTTAGCACCGACAGAGTTCCAGCTGACACTCTGTGGACATTGTGACGTGATCTGTTTATGCGGAGGTATTTTAATCAGGCTACCCAGCAGCGCAAGTACGAGGAGTTTACAAACTTGAGGCAGGGCAGTTTGTCTGTACTTGAGTATCGAGATCGGTTTACCCGTTTGTCTCGTTTTGCGCGGGATATGGTGGCTACAGAGGAAGCCAAGTGTCGTAGATTTGAGCTGGGATTGAATTTGAACATCAAGGCGACACTGACTACGATGCCTCAGAACAACTTTGATGAGTTTGTTAGTGCTGCACTCCGAGGCGAGGACATTGAGCAGGAAAGACAGCAGAGGTATCGGCCGAGACTGTTTGAGGAAGGTGAACCGAGTCAGGGGCCTTCAAAGAGGCAGAGTTCTGATACTTTCGGTTCAGCTTCATCCTCAGGCGGTGGATCATATCGGCCACTAGCTAGTACACCGAGGCGGAGACCGATATGGAGGAGAGATCGACCGCGACGACCACAGGCTAGTGCAGATTCTAGCGGTTCCAGTTATCCTCGGCGTACTGGTGGCACATTTTTGGTACCGAGAGAGTATCCATTGTGTAGTCTTTGCAACAGATATCATTTTGGTACAAGTTTTGTTGGTTGGTTAATTGGTCACATTTTATTCATGAAATGGGTTGGATTGGTATTAAGCTGGATAAAGCAAAAAAATGATATCTGTTGGTCGTATAGCTGTAATGGAAGACTACACAACGGATAAAATGAATATATAGGATACTCTCTAACTATCAACGATTTGAGTTAGAGAGATCCTGCTGCTTGTTATCGTTGTGGCCAGGTGTGTCACTTTTCGAGGAAGTGTCCTCAGTTGTATGGTGCTGGTGATCAGGTGGTTCAGAGTTCCGGAGGAGAGCGAGGTGCCACTACGGGAGTTCGTCCAGCACAGTTTGCAGGACAGGGCAGACAGCAGGGGCAGCCCCAGCGAGGACGACCAGCCGGGCAGGCGAGGGTTCATGCTATGACTCTACGTGAGGGCAGAGCATCACCGGAGGTCGTTATCGGTACGTTACATGTTTTTGGTATTCCTGTACTTGCATTGTTAGATCCGGGTGCCACACATTCATTTATATCATTTAGACGTACTATCATCATTGGCTACGGTACCTGCATCTCCACTTCCAGGGTTGTGGAGAGTGTTGTATCCATCAGGTGAGGTTGTGAGTATCGGTTGGGTTTACAGAGATTGTGAGGTGTTTATTGATGGCCATGGGTTAGCTGCAGATCTGTTACTGCTTGATATTGTGGATTTTGATCTGATTTTGGGCAAGGACTTCTTGGAGTCGCACTGGGCCATGTTTGACTGCCACAGGAAGGAGGTCGCGTTTCGACGACCAGGGTTACCTGAGATATTGTTTCGTGGCGAGAAGAACACTTCACTACCGTGTTTGATTTCCACAATGAGGGCGGATCGGTTGATGAAAAAGGGTTGTGTTGCTTACTTAGCCCATGTTGTGGACACTACAGCTGCAGTGCCGGATCTTGGTAGTATTGAGGTTGTGTCTGAGTTTCCGGATGTGTTTCCAGCGGAGTTACCTGGTATACCCCCTGTACGGGAGATTGATTTTACTACTGAGTTATTGCCGGGTACTGGACCGATTTCCCAGACACCGTATCGTATGGCGCCTGCGGAGTTGAAGGAGTTGCAGATTCAGCTCCAGGAATTGTTAGAGAAGGGGTTCATTCGACCGAGTGTTTCTCCGTGGGGTGCCCCAGTGTTGTTTGTGCGGAAGAAGGACGGGTCCATGCGATTGTGCATCGACTATCGGAAACTGAATCAGGTTACAGTGAGGAACAAGTATCCGTTGCCACGACTTGATGACTTGTTCGATCAGCTGAAGGGAGCAGCAGTCTTTTCGAAGATTGACCTTCGATCCGGATATCACCAGTTGAGGATCCGTGACTCTGACGTAGCCAGGACAGCATTCAGGACGCGGTATGGGCACTATGAGTTTTTGGTTATGCCGTTTGGGTTGACCAACGCTCCCGCAGCTTTCATGGACTTGATGAATCGAGTGTTCAGACGGTTCCTGGACAAGTTCGTGATTGTATTCATTGACGATATCCTGATCTATTCCAGGAGTGTGGGCCAGCACAAGAAGCATCTACGCGTAGTATTGCGGACTTTGCGGGACCATCAGTTGTTCGCGAAGTTTAGCAAGTGTGAGTTCTGGTTGGATAGTGTGAAGTTTCTAGGCCACGTGATTTCAGCCGAGGGAGTTAGTGTTGATCCTGACAAGATTGAGGCTGTGCTGAACTGGAGTAGACCCACTACTGTGCCAGAGATTCGGAGTTTCTTGGGTTTAGCAGGCTATTACCGACGGTTTGTACAGGATTTCTCCCGGATTGCTACACCACTGACCAGATTGACGAAGAAATGCGTCAAGTTTGAGTGGTCTGATGCGTGCGAGGAGAGTTATTTGCTCCTGAAGGAGAGATTGACTACCGCACCGGTTTTGACGTTGCCAGACGACAGTGGTGAGTTTGTTGTGTACAGTGATGCGTCAAAGCTGGGCCTTGGCTGTGTGTTGATGCAGCATGGTAGAGTTGTGGCATATGGTTCCAGAGAGCTGAAACCACATGAGGTCAACTCTCCGACGCATGATTTGGAGTTAGCCGCTATCGTGTTAGCGTTGAAGAGTTGGAGACATTATTTGTATGGTGCTCAGTGTAAGATTTTCACTGATCACAAGAGTCTCACCTACTTGCGGACGCAGCCGGATCTGAACATGAGGCAGCGCCGATGGATGGAGTTGATTAACGACTACGACTGCACGTTTGAGTACCATCCGGGGAAGGCCAATGTGGTAGCAGATGCACTTAGACGGAAATCTGGAGCCTCGTTGTTTCATATGTGTGTGGCCAGAGTATCGATGTTAGCCGAGCTTCGGGCTACAGGTGCTGTGTTTGGGTATGATGATGATGGAGCTTTGTTGGCCAATTTTCAGGTTCGACCGGTACTGGTTGATCAGGTACGAGAGGCTCAGGATTCAGATTCTTACTTATTAGGCAAGAAGACCATGATATGGAATGGTGTGCCTACAGAGTTCCGATGGAGCTACGACGGTACGTTGTTGTTCAGAGGCAGGTTATGTGTACCCAGAGACGAGGACTTGAAAAAAGGAGATTCTGGACGAGGCCCACAGTTCAGCGTATGCGATGCATCCCAAAGGTACGAAGATGTTTCGTACACTTCGAGCGTACTACTGGTGGCGCAACATGAAGCGGGAGATTGCCGCGTACGTGAGTCGATGTTTGATCTGTCAGCAGGTGAAGGTGGAAAGGCAGAAACCTGCAGGGAAACTACAGCCACTTGAGATTCCAGTTTGGAAGTGGGAACACATTACGATGGATTTCGTCTATCAGTTGCCGCGTACTTCGGCGGGCAACACTGGTATTTGGGTTATTGTTGACCTATTGACGAAATCCGCACACTTTCTTGCACTTCCAGGGAAGATTTCAGTGGGCAGATTGGCCAAGTTGTACTTATCAGAGATTGTTCGCTTGCATGGTGTGCCTGTGACCATTATTTCTGACCGTGATAGTCAGTTCACTTCTGAGTTTTGGCAGGCATTACAGCGAGCGTTGGGCACGAAGTTGCGATTTAGTACAGATTTCCATCCTCAGACTGATGGGCAGTCCGAGCGGACCATTCAGACTCTTGAGGATATGCTGAGGTCGTGTGTGTTGCAGTTTCACGAAAACTGGGATCAGCAATTACACTTGATTGAGTTCGCCTACAACAACAGCTATCAGGCCAGTATTGAGATGGCACCATACGAGGCCCTGTACGGGAAGCAGTGTCGCACTCCATTGTGTTGGAGAGAGGTGGGCGAGCGTTGGCTTATTGGTCCTGATTTGGTGAAAACCACGATGGAGGACATTCAGGTTATTCGGGATTGGTTGAAGATCGCCCAGGATCGGCAAAAGAGTTACGCAGATGTGAGGAGGAAGAGTTTATAGTTCGAGGTTGGTGATTGGGTCTTCCTGAAACTATCTCCGTGGAGAGGAGTTGTGCGTTTCGGGAAGCGTGGCAAGCTTCGACCGCGGTACATTGGTCCGTATGAGATTACGGAGAGGGTTGGAACTGTTGCATATAGACTTGAGTTACCGGCTGAGATGGCTCGTGTTCATGATGTCTTCCATGTTTCGATGTTGCGGAAGTACATCTCAGATCCTTCACATGTATTAGCCCCACAGCAGTTGCCGATCAGAGAGGATTTATCGTATATTAAGGAGCCAGTGCAGATTCTCCTTTTGGCCCTAATGAGCGTTTTCCTTCCCCCGGTGGCCTGCTCAAATCTCTTCCCGGTGCAGGGGCCTCTAGTCTTTCGTTTTCCAGTGCCATTAATGAAATTGCCTAATAATACAATGTCAACAAATTGATAACATTAATTGAACTTATCGTAAGGCTTAAGTAATAATTAAGTAATCAATCTTGTTAAATAAAATTTACCTGCATCGTCCGTTTACTGGTCGGTGCACCTCGCACTCCAAAGATACACGGGGTTGAACGGGATGAAGTTGTACGCTTCTTCCACGCTCAGGAACTCCGGCCGTCCTTCAATATAAATAGGCATCCCCCTATCATCGAATTCAGGGATCACAGGAATCTCGTCGGGCAGGAAGTGACCGGACGGTGGAGATAGACCAGGCCTGGACGATGAGGCTCCAGCACCATCTGCCTCAGATGATTCCCGTGAAACGGGAGTAGGCACCGAGCCAATAGGGGGCATTCAGATGGAGGGAGTTTCTGATGCCCCCGTTGACTGTCGCTCGTCTGTGGGTCTGCTGACTGAGGGTCTGCTGACTGAGCGTCTACTGACTGAGGCTCGAGGCTGGACTGGGGGTTGCACATATCCGGATCGTGCAGCTTCCTCCTCTCCTCGCGCAGCTAGCAACATTTGTGTGCGAGCATTCATAATTGGCCCACTGCACGTGTTGCTGACTGCGGCTGAGGAACCTTGACTGCTGCTCCCTCCACTGTTTCTAGTCCCTCTCCGTTTGATGCCTCCAAGCCAATTTGCCGCAAAACCTCCTGCACATCCAACAATTAGTCCTGGATTCAGTTATATGAAAATTAAGGATGGAACCGTTTGGAACCAGAAAAGTTTGGAACCAGAACCGTTTGGAACCGGAACCGTTTGGTTCCGGTTCCGGTTCTAGCGGTTATCGGTTCCAAATGGTTACGGTTCCAAATGATTCCGGTTCCAAACGGTTATCGGTTAGAACAATTAGTCCTGGATTCGGTTCTATGAAAAATCGGAACTGGAACCGGAACCGTTTGGAACCGGAACCGTTCGGTTCCGGTTCCGGTTCTAGCGGTTATCGGTTCCAAACGGTTCCGGTTCCAAATGGTTACGGTTCCGGTTCCAAACGGTTATCGGTTCGAACAATTAGTCCTGGATTCGGTTCTATGAAAAATCGGAACCGGAACCGTTTGGAACCGGAACCGTTTGGAACCAAAACCATTTGGAACCGGATCCATTTGGAACCGGAACCGGAACCGTTTGGAACCGGAACCGTTTAGTTCTCGGTTATAGCGGTTATCGGTTCCAAACGGTTCCCGTTCCAAACGGTTCTAGCAGTTATGATCTCGTACATTAAATTAAACATTAAACATTAAATTAAATTACATCATATAATATCGATCATTAAGAATATAATTATCAAAATATCAATTAACTATTACCCAAATGCTTATTTAACCAATTAATTAAGTTAACAAATATACCTTAAATTATCAACTATATATATCAATTAATCCAAATCACCTTAATTTGCCCAACACCTTCATCAACCTTAAATTACCTATATCATTGAATCCAAATCACCTTAATTTGCCCATGCAACACCTAAAAAATACAATATAATTATCAACTATATATATCAATTAATCCACCAAAATCACCTTAAATTACCTCAATATTTTCCACATATATACATACATACACTTGCCTAGTAATGAATCAAAAATTAAAACAACACCCAAAACTATAATGTACCAAGTTAATTAAAATGCTTACACCTTAATTAAAATGCATATATATATACATAATTAAAAAAAATTGTGAGAGAGAGAGAGAGAGAGAGCTAGGACCTGTCATGGTCGAGCTCGATCCGCTTCCGGCGACGGAGGTGAGGGGAGGAGGGGAGGAGGAGAGGAAATTGAGATTTGGGGCTTTTTGTGTGGAGAGGGGAGAAGAGGAGGGGAGAGGGGAGGAGCTAGAGGAAGAGAGGTGAAGAGGAGAGGGCGGCGAGCTAGGTGAGGAAGAGAGAGGATATGGGGTTTAAGGGTTTTGAAGGAAGAGAGAGGTGAAGAAATGAGGAAGCAGCTCGAGCTGCCTCCTGGGAAATCAAAAACTATTGTCGGCGAGTTACGAGTTAACTCGTGGGCAATACTATTACCAACGAGTTAACTCGTTGGTAATGATAGTGATTTCCGGCCTATAATTTCCGACTACAATTTCCGACTATAATTTTCAACTAGAATTTTCGACTATAATTTCCGACTAGAATTTACGACTATAAATACGTACTACTAGAATTTCCGACTATAAATACGTACGACTATAATTTCCGACTATAATTTACGACTATAATTGATGACTATAATTTACGACTATATATAATTTCCGACTAGCTAGCTATAATTTCCGACTAGAATTTACGACTATAATTTACGACTATAAATAATTTCCGACTATAATTTACGACTATAATTTCCTACTATAATTTACGAGTATAAATACGTACATGCACGTTTATATAACAAACATACATGCACGTTTATATATACTAAAATACGTACATCTTTAACGTACTAAGGATGATAATCGTAATCATCTTCATCACTTGAGTCTGACTCGGTTTCATAGGTAACCTCTGGCAATATGTGCCTCTCCTCGTCATCTGAATCAGTGTCAACTTCATATGGATTAACATCGAGAAGTTCTGCTTCAGTAATTCGAACCACACTCCCAGATCTCACATTATTAAGGCAAATCGTAGATGATTCCGGAATGTCAAAAGCGTTCGGCTCTTGGTATGCAATAACTTCCTCATCATCTGCGGTCTCACCAAGTGTGGCAGCACTGTATATGTTTCTATGAGCAACATGGTTAACCACCTTCCATGGGACTTTGTTCAGAAGATCGTCAAGGTAAAACACTTGTTTTACTGATGTGGCAAGAACGAAAGGGTCTTCTTTATACCAGCTTGTAGCAGTATTCACCGAAAATGTTCCGTACTGATCGGTCCTTGTGTTCTCTGGGCTAGTATTAAACCATCTACACTTGAACAAGTGTACTTTCATGCGGTTCCCATAAATTAGTTCAACAACTGAATGAAGGACACCGTAATAGTCAACGCCATCTTGCCCACTATGGACCATCACCCCACAATTCTGTGTTTTCAGTCGGTCGTCTCGATTTTCACATATAAATTTCATGCCATTGACCTGACACATCGAGTAAACTTTTGTAGCTATCGGTTTCATCGCCAGGACCCTCAATTCGTTTGACAACTCTGGGCAACCATCATTTGCTACATGGTTCATCTAAAAACGATAAGAAACCACACAAGAAATTATGAACAAAGAAAAACAAAACCACGTACACACATGCTATATAAGGATATAAAAAATAGATATATACACATATACCCTTACCCATTGACCAAAGTAGTTTGCAAACGTCCTGTTGTGGTAATCAACATTTCCGGCAATAGCAGGGCAGTGAAGATGATAGTTTTTCCAATATTGTACTTCTGGACAGTTAATCAGTACTGACCAGTGGGTAATGGCTACCTCATTTAAATCCAACTTGTACAACTTTGGCAAGCTTCCATGTACTACCATGTCATTGGAGATGATAGGAGAGTTGAACTGGGGTTCATCTATCGGCATCTGTTGTTGGGGGTCCTCAAGCGCTCCCAAATACACGTTGGTGTACGTTACACACTCGTGCGCAATATATGCTTCAGCGATACACCCTTCAGGTGCAGATTTATTATTCACATAGTCCTTGTAGGCTCCCAATTGTCTACAAGTTAACAAGTGCATGTTATGATACTTAAAAATTAAGAATTTACATTTAAAAACAGAGGCAAACCAAATATATGAATCATTTTGTACCTTTCCATGGGATACATCCAAGTGTAGTGTACGGGACCGGTAAGCAACAATTGTTCGGGAAGATGGATCATCAGGTGAGGCATGATGTCGAAAAAATTTGGGGGAAATATCCTTTCAAGCTTGCACATGATAAAAATGATGTCATCTTGCATCTCCCTGAGATCTGATTTTTTAACTTCCCTGGTGCATAACTTCTGAAAGAATCTTGACAAGGCCACCAACGGCTCCACCACCTCTTTGGGCAGGTACCCTCGAATGAAAATAGGGAAAAGGCATTGAAGCAGTACATGGCAGTCATGACTCTTTAATCCGTACATCTTATTGTCCCTGAAGTTAACACACCTGCTTATATTTCCTGCATAGCCATAAGGATACCTGCATATATAGCCATAAGCAACAATTATATTTCTTGCATATAACCATATATAAGTAAAAATTATATTAATTTCCTGCATAGCCATAAGAATATATACCTGACATTACTCAGCCACCCAAAAATTTCATGCTTATGCTTCGGCTTAACGATGTAAGGAGCTTGCGGCATTTTTTTTACCATCTCTTAATCAAAAATGTTTCCGCAGTCCCATAGATTTCAGATCAATGCGTGCCTTAGGGATGTCTTTTGTTTTCCCCTCCAAATTAAGAACTGTGCCCACCACACTTTCACACACATTCTTCTCTATGTGCATGACATCTAGGTAGTGTCTGATAGGCAACCTGGGCCAGTAGGGGAGTTCTCAGAATATGCTCTTGTGTGTCCAAAACTTATACCTTTCGGGTTTGTCTGGAATTGACGCCACTATCTCAGGATGAGTGCTCAGCTGGCCAAAATCATATTCATTCCACACTTCCAAAATTTCATCCCCTGTCCATCGCCTGGGTGCCACACCTGTTTCCACAATCCCATCAAAAGCGTCTGGATCCTGCCTAAATGGGTGATCATATGGAAGCCAACAACGGTGACGCATCTGAACAATTTTACTGCAATGAGGACTGCAACAATCAACCGTCATGCACTCTGAACAAGCCCTGTAACCCTTGGTTACGTTGCTCGACAACATACCGCGGGCAGGAAAATCATTGTCCCTGCCAACAAGAATGGCATGCATTTGGAACATCTCATTTTTGAACCTATCGTAAGTGGGGTGGCCACAATCACTCAGGTACTTAAGCTCCTCAATCAAAGGCCTCAAATACACATCGAGACACTTTCTTGGATAACCCGGGCCCGGAATTAACAGAGTGAGCATATTGTATTCCTTCTTCATGCACATCCATGGTGGAAGGTTGTTCGGTACCAAAATAACTGGCCATATACTGTATTGAAGACTCATGTTGCCAAAAGGGTTGAATCTGTCAGATGAGAGCCCTAGCCAAACATTTCGGACCTCTGCTGCAAAATGATCAAACTCCCTGACCATGTGCTTCCAAGCCTCTCCGTCGGAAGGGTGTATAAGGGTGTCATTGTCAGGCAAATTCCTCTCAGCCCACCATCTCATAGCTTCGGCCGTGAAAGCACTCATGAACAACCGCTCCAGCCTATCAATAAGCGGGAAATATTGAAGTATCTTCACAGCTTTCTTGTTGCCTGCAGGAGTCAACTTATACCTTTCTGTAAAACATACCGGGCAGGCTTCAAGGTCTTCAAGATCTTTTCCCCAGAAGAGAATACAATCATATCTGCATGCATGGATTTTGATGTAGGAAAACCCAACATCTTTCAGGATATGTCGCACCTTATGATGAGTGGTAGGAAGACGATGACCGGGTGGCAGTAGCGAAGCAGTCCACTTCAACCAAGAATCAACAGCTTTGACAGACATTTTGTTCTCCATTTTGAGCTGCATCACTCCCATGACACTTTCAAGAATAGTCTTACTACAACCATCGTACAACGGAGTCTGTTGCAATGCAATCAGGTTGTTGTACTTGTCCATACCGCTTGTGTTGACATGAGCTCCAGGTAATGGCTCGAATGGCTCAATATGGGGGAAACCCTGCATGACGGGAGGGACATTTGGTGCTTGATAAGTAAATACACCGCTCTCATGAGGAAACATATCATTGATTAACATCGATGTTGGATCATAGGATGGACTGCCCCTCTCAGCAAAATGTCCATGATCATAGAATGGACTGGCCCTCTCACCAAATTATCCATGATCATGCGGACCCGCTAACGATGTTTCACCGTGATAAATCCAACAAATGTACTTATCCCAAAACCCGTATTTACTCAAGTGCTTTTGGACTTTATCAATGGGAAAACGAAATCGATCGCTGCGACACTTACATTCTTTACATGGGCAATAATGAAGTGTAGTGTCTCCACAATTAGCCTTCACAAAATTCACAAAACTCCTAATTCCCTGGTGATATCTCTCATCCCATCTTTCGAGGCTCATCCAACTCTTGTCCATCCTGAAAATTCTAACAATATTACGTACTATAAATATACATATATATATACACACATTCACTACTAATTAATTAATAAATCATCATTAATTACATTCGAATTCATCCGATTAATTAACAAAAGTCGACCCATGCATGCATATATAAAAATTAAAAAATATATATATATACCAACAATTCAAATTACAAATTAACATGCCTGTATATATATATAGACATATTAACAATTAATATTCACAAAATAATTTTATATCCATACATATATATATATATACACAAATTAACATATTTTCATCGAAATAATCTCAAATCTAATCAAAATCAACAGTCAATCACTCGAAATCAACAATATATCCACTCTATTTGCGTATCAAACCAATAATCGATATCTCAACTCTAAATTAACACATGCATATATATATATATCGATCTAATTAAATCAACACACATATATATACATACGTATATACGTACCTATATATAGCTACGTATATAGCTTTCCGAGCGGGTTTTCGACGCTTGGCCTTTTGACAATACCAAAGGATTTCAGAGCGTTTTCCTTCTTTCGATTTCACCAGATTTTTTTCTATCCAAATGAATGAGCTGCTGCGATCTGCATCTGATATAAGAGGTATTGCCGGCGAAATTACGGCCAAAAATCACCTGAAATGTTTGAAACTTATTGTCGGCGACTTTCTCCGTCGCCGGCAATAATTTGTCACTATTGCCGGCGATTTTCCGGCCGGAATTTCGCTGACAATGGTTGAGAGATTATTGCCGGTGATGGAAAAGGTCGCTGGCAATAATTTTGAGCATTGCCAGCGACTTTTCGGACTTTTTGCCAGCAACGGAGCAAGTCGTCGGCAATAATGAGCATTGCCGGCGACTTGCCCGGTCGCCGGCATTTTTTTTTGAAATATCGCCGGCAATGGTACTTAATGTGGTAGTGACACTTCATTCTATGCCACAAAAGCCAAACCGTGGGCACTAATCCCATCCGGATTTCTCAATATCTTATCAATAACATAAAGCAATAAACACGACTGTACTTTATAGAAAATGCGGGCAAAATCACATAAAAACATGTATCAGTAGCGTATCAGAGCGACCTTTAGTGTATATATACAAAATATACAACAGTAGGCAAAACAAGAAACCTACTGGAAAAGAAAGGTAGCTCGAACACTAAGCCTCCGACAACGACATGCAACACCAGAATTTGAACTACAAACTGGGCACGGAAACCGAAAAGCCCAGAGGAAAGACATGAAAACCGTTAGAGTGAGTGGACGAAAATAAATGTCTTTCGCCGAATAATATATGTTATAAAAAAATATGCGAGTCTAAATGAATGAAAATGATATAGTACACGAGGGAGACTCTAACTCCTCACGCGTACAGAGCATGCATCATAAAATCCCGCGGGGTCACTTATGGACACATCCGCGCTAGTACAGTCCGAATCATGGTCCCAGACCCACACATGATTCAAGCCAGAAAGGCCTCAGGTCAGAAGTCTCCCCCCCCCCCCCCCCCCCCCCGGTTAAGACCTCGGGGCAGGGGTCACAGCCTCCCCCGGTAAAACATCCTCGGGATCAGCCGGGATGCAAGTGTTTCGATACAACAATATATGCTGTGGCTATACTCTGTGTAAACCAAATCATAAATAGTTCTATGTAAGTGTATAAAGCATAATATAAATGCATATACATAATA
Organism: Geum urbanum; assembly: GCA_946800695.1. Taxonomy (NCBI): domain Eukaryota; kingdom Viridiplantae; phylum Streptophyta; class Magnoliopsida; order Rosales; family Rosaceae; genus Geum; species Geum urbanum. The sequence goes on along the minus strand of OX327003.1, from coordinate 21,903,096 downwards.
CATAATTGTATAAGAATAATTGTCGATGCATATTCGCAAATGTATAATCGTATCACACTTGCTCAAATAAATCATAATCTCATATGCATGCCCATGCTCATAAAACGTGTAATAAAGACTCACGACTAATCAGTGAAAAGAAATTGTCCACTCACAGATGAGCGTAACGCGATACGCGTTAATTCCGTGATCCGGCGGAAAATCCCTCGCCAAACGAACGATCACGATCCCCTGGATAATCATAAAATCCACTACTCAAAACGATAACTCAAAACGTCGAATCACATCTTGAGAAACAACCGTTCCCGGAGACATATAATTCAATATCGACGAAATCGTCAAATATCCGATAATCACACCATAAAACCTCGCTATAATTTCCGATGCTCAAATTGAAAAATAAACCTCACCACTGCAATCGGTGCGCGATTCTGAGCGAAACAACATACAACTCTTTGAAAAACACGTCGGACGAAAAGTCGCCGCTGGCCGCCGGCCGCCGAAAAATCATACCGGCCCATAAAAATGCAACCTACACATGGATTTGAAGATCTCGACATTTTCAACAACTTTCTAGTTCAAAGTTAAGGCCAATTTTGACCAGAAAAAGTCCAAAACTCACCTCAAAGTTACAAACCCTTACCGGAATTTCAAGTACACCGATCTCTCTCCTCCGGCCACGGAAACCTCCCAAACCACTTCCAATAGCTTCCTCTCCTCATGGTTAACAAAACCCCTCAAAGAGGAGCCACCAAGTCGGCCAGAAAAGTCACCTCTGACCACCGCCGAACTCGCCGGAAAAACGTCGAACTTTGCTGCTTCGATTCTCCTTCGTCCGGCCACCTCACGGGTCGATCCACCTCTCAAATTGAATAGGGCCACGATTCTAACAAATCTCATGAAGGAACCCCGGCCAATCGTGACCGGAAAATGGCTCAAATCTGGCGAAAACCGAACGGCTTCAAACGGTGCAAACGGGTCGCCCCTTGACCCGTGGTCAACGCGGGGCAAGTTTCCAAAAACGGCAAGTATTCTCCCGTATTTATACCGTACGCGTATCGAATCCCAAACAGACGACAATATCCGACGCCCGAAAATATTCACAACTTAGTCCTCGTAACTTGGAAAAATCCTTTGGAAGTTCCCACGAGCTCAAAATAAAATTCTCTACAACTTTCGTGAAGAATCCCAAATCAAATTCTTGCCCGATAATTTAGTCGTTAACGAAGCCGCCATATTAATCAATTACGTCATAATCGTGACAAATCGCGAAACTCGCAAATCAAGTCGATAACCATTCCATTTCGGTTCGGGTCGATCGATGGTCCAAAACGGATTACAATCACGATTCGGATAAACTCGAATATGAATAGATAAACTTGACGATATTCCGAAATTTCAAATATTCATATTATATTCCTCGATCGTCGAAATAATAATCCGGAACTGCTCACGAACTTGAATTCATGCGTACAATAACTCTCCAGAAGAGACTCAACTCAAATTGTCGGCCAATAGTGAAGTCGTGATCAAAACTGGCAATTCAATCAATTTACGGAAAACTGTGATTACGCGCAAGTTCATGAATTAAGCCGATTACACTGCTGATTCTGTTCCGGGTCGTCACAAATCTACCCCCCTTAAAAAAAATTTTGACCTCGAAATTTCCGAGCCTGCCAACTGAAAAGTAAGAACACTGCCTCTGCATACAGTTCAATTTCCAAGTGGCAACCTCAACTGAACGACTCTGTCAACAGACTTCACAATAGGAAATATCTCTGTGCTGTAATCTCTGTACCCTCCAATCCCGAATCTGAACGGGCTCCTCCACAAATGCCAAGTCTTCCTGTATAAGGAACTGATAGGGTACAAAACACGCAACAAATCTGGAATGTAATTCCACCACACGAAATACAACACACACAAAGGCCAACGCAATAAGCAATGCCAAACTATACAGCACAACACAAATTCGCCCCATGATCACATACGAACCAAAATAACGTGCTAAATTCATAACTCAACCTGCTCACATCAATATAACTCTAATGTCGAACTCAAGCAATTTTGAACCTATCCCTGCTAATCTGAAGGCCAATCTCGAACAAATGAAACTGCGGTCTCAAATCCTTCGGAAGTGCAATACAGAGGACCACAACATGCCCTCCAAGGTCTGAATAGTCCTCAAAGATCGCTCACCAATCTGAGGATAAGAAACGGTACTAACCTGTAATCTGGTCCCCAATGCTCACTGCAATGTTTGCCAACACTCTATTGTAACTGATTATCTCGATCAGCGATCTAGGACACAGGCGCATCACGAATATGGACAACCTCTGCCAAATACAGCTATGTCAGCCTGCCCACTGAAATCTTTTCCGGAAGTACAAGGAAAAGAACTGACTTTATCGAATGGTCCACAATGACCCGATAACTTGTATCACTAACCGAAGTACGGACTGACACACAAAATCCACAGTGACAAGCTCCAACTTTTAATCGAAAATCTCCAATGACTGTAACTTCCCAGCAAGTTTCTGCCTCTCTGCCCTTGCTTGTCGACAAATGTGGCATCTGCTCACACAAACTGCTATATTCCTCTTCACGTTGCGTCACTAATAGTAAACTTCGAAGTACCTGATACATCTTTGTACCACTAGTGCATAACATACGCAAAACAATGAGCTTTAACATCAACACACTCTAACTCAGCTCCCGTAGCACGCAACTCGGCTAACACGGAAACTCCAGCCACACACACATGAAACAATGAAGCTCCCGATTTCCGATTGAATGCATCAGCTAGCAACAACATTAGCCTCTCTCGAATAAACTCAAATGTGCAGCCATAGTCGTTAATCGACCCCGTCCATTTACGCTCAAGCTCAAATCTGGCTGAATATGCAAGTACATGAAACTGAAGTGATCAGTGTACATCCTACACTGCGCTGCACGCCGTAGCAGTATTGTCTCAAACTCTCTGATGCAACATAAAGACAGCTACTCCCAAATCATACATAGGATAGGCAACTTCATAAAATTTCCACTGTCTAGAACCATGAGCTACCGCTCTGCTATGCTGCATCAAGGCATAACCAAATCCAAATCTCGATGCATCGCTATAAACCACGAACTCGCCACGGTCGTCAGGTAAAGTCAAAACCGGTGCAACGATCAACCTTTCCTTCAGGAGTAAGTAACTCTCCTCACGCATTTCTTTGTCAATCCAGAAAGTGGAGTGGCAGTCCGAGAAAGAATCCTGCACAGAGCGCCGATAGTAGCCTGCCAAACTCAAGAAACTTCTGATCTTTGGTACGGTGGTAGGTCCACTCCAAATCAACACGGCTTCTATCTGGTCAGGATCCACGCTGACTCCCTCAACTGATATCACGTGCCCCAAAATTTCACGCTAACTAACCAAAACTCACATTTGCTGAACTTCGCAAACAGCTGATTATCTCGTAAAGTCCACAAAACCGCTCGCAAATGCTTCTTGTGCTGGCCCATACTCCTGGAGTAAATCAGAATGTTGTCGATGAACACGACCGCAAACTTGTCCAAAAACCGTCTGAACACCCGGCACATCAAGTCCGTAAAAGCTGCGGGGGCATTGGTAAACCCAAACGGCATAACCAAGAACTCGTAATGCCTGCACCATGATCCGAAAGTTGTCCTGGCCACATTTGACTCTCTGATCCACAACTGATGGTATCCAGACCCGAAATCAATCTTCGAAAAGACTGTAGCTCCCGTGAGCTGATCAAACAAGTCATCATTTCGAAGTGGAGGATATTTGCTCTTCTCTGAAGCCTGATTCAGCTTCCGGTAGTCGATGCACAACCTCATCGAACCATGCTACATTCGCACAAATAGTACAAGAGCACCTCATGGTGATACACTGGGTCGTATGAAATCTCTTCCAACAACTCTCGAAGTTGAATCCGTAGCTCCTTCAACTCTGCTGGCGCCAAACGATAAGGTGCCCGTGGTATGGGTCCAGTGCTCGATAAAAGCTCAATGGTGAAATCGATTTCTCGCACTGGAGGAATACCCAGTAACTCCTCCGGAAACACATCTGGAAACTCGGGAACCACCGCAATATCACCAATGTCTGGCACAGCCGCCGTAGTATCCACAACATAAGCTAAGTATGCTACACAACCCTTTTCATCATCCGCTCGGCCTTCATCGCTGAAATCACACATTGCAATGAAATATTATTCTCACCGCGAAACAATATCTATGGGAACCCTGGTCGTCGAAACACAACCTCCTTCTTGTGACAATCGAACATAGCCCAATGTGTCGTCAAAAAGTCCATACCCAACATCACATCAAAATCGACGATATCTAGCAATAACAGATCCGCGGCTAACTCATAACCTCCAACAAAGATCTCACAACCTCTCTGGATGGATACAATACTCTCTATAACCCCAGAAGTGGAGATGCAGGCATAATAGCCATGGATGTTAAGCAACGGTAACCTCAGAGAAACTCTGCCCTCACACAGGGTCGTGGCACGAACTCTGGCATGTCCAACTAATTGTCCACATTGATTGCGACTTTGCTGATTGACTCGTCTAGAAGGCTGCGTTGGTCAAACTCCAGAAATGGCATCTTGACCTCCTCCTGAACTCCGAGCTGTCGAATCACTAAAACAGCTGACTGAGGACGCTCCCTCGCAACGTGACCCTTCTGGCCACCACAATAGCAACTGAGAGTGCTCCTCGGATACAAATCACAGCGACGCCTGCTGTGTGGGAGGATCACCAACGATCACCCAAACACATGCCACAGGAACAAGTCCACTACTCTATGATCTCCATCACCACCAAACGGATCATCTGCCTTGTTCAGATGACCCTCAACATAATCGAAAAGGGCACAGCTTAATGAAGATACTGATCCCGAGGTGCTGGAACTCAACCTCATCAAATATCTCGACTAAATTCACCTTACTTAAATTGACATGTCAAAAATCGTGTAAACCTTTCATTCACAATGTCCTCGCCTCTGAGTGCAGCAGATCAAACTCATCACAATTATCTCGAGGCATAACAGTCAAAATCCCTCTAATGCTCAAGTTCAAACTCATCTCGAACCTCGTGCATTGCTTCCTCTGAAGCCACATAACACCTGCAAACTGGGAAAAACATGTGAACGATACATCCCTGCCTCAGGTGGGTAAACACTCCATATTCCGTTGTTAGGTAGCCTGATTGAACTATTACCGTATAAAAAATAACCTGAATGTAGGCCATGGAGTCGCAACAGGAACTCCCACAATACCAACCCACCAAATACAATGATCTGACTCAAACAAACCATCAACTGCCACAATTCTTTTCTCAAAAGCAATATGTAGACGCCCATACATGCACAACCGGGCAAACCATGCCACACAAATCTCTGAATTCAAAATGCTCATCCAAACCCACAACTCACTGCCAAGTCGCGCGACGACTGATCCTCAATAGGATCCACAACCGTACCGACAAGGAAAGCACGTCAAGGAGGAGTCCTAATGAATAAGACATTATTCACAACAAACAGGACATAATCATGGAACTTCAAACATTTGAAAGCATACAACACCCAGAGCATTGATGAGTATCCGTCGGCCGGTCGGGTCATCAATCCAGACATGCTGTACATTCTCAAATATCCTTAGTAAACACGACTACAGAAGTCTACAGAACCTAAAACCTAATGCTCTGATACCAAGCTGAAAGCACCCAACCCCGATTTAGTTTCCTAAACCGGAATCAAACCCCTTCTGAAAACACGAACCAACAAAAACCATAAAAATTTTGGCAGAGTTTCGTTACTAACGCGGAATTGCCATTAACCTGCACCTAAAAAATACATTTCATCCTATGCCACAAAAGCCAAACCGTGGGCACCAATCCCATCCGGATTTCTCAATATCATATCAATAACATAAAGCAGTAAACACGACTGTACTTTATAGAAAATCTAGGGAAAATCACATCAAAATATGTATCAGTAGCGTATCAGAGTGACCTCTAGTGTATATATACAAAATATACAACAGTAGGTAAAACAAGAAACCTACTGGAAAAGAAAGGTAGCTCCAACACTAAGCCTCCGACAACGACGTGCAACACCAGAATCTGAACTGCAAATTGGGCACGGAAACCAAAAAGCCCAAGGGAAAGACATGAAAATCATTAGAGTGAGTGGACGAAAATAAATGTTTTTCGCCGAATAATATATGTTATAAAAACATATCCGAGTCTAAATGAATGAAAATGATATAGTACATGAGGGAGACTCTAACTCCTCACGCGTACAGAGCATGCATCATCAAATCCCGCGGGGTCACTCATTGACACATCCGCGCTAGCACAGTCCGAATCACGGGATCCCTGACCCACACGTGATTCAAGCCAGAAAGGCCTCAGGTCAGAGGTCTGCCCCCCCCCCCCCCCCCCCCGGTAAAGGCCTCGGGTCAGGGGTCACAGCCTCCCCCGGTAAACATTCTCGGGGATCAGCCGGGATGCAAGTGTATCGATACAAAAATATATACTGTGATTGTACTCTGTGTAAACCAAATCATAAATAGTTCTATGCAAGTGTATAAAGCATAATATAAATGCATATACGTAATACATAATTGTATAAGCATAATTGTCGATGCATATTCGCAAATGTATAATCATATAACACATGCTCAGATAAATCATAATCTCATATGCATGCTCATGCTCGTAAAACGTGTAATAAAGACTCGCGACTAATCAGTGAAAAGAAATTGTCCACTCACAGATGAGCGTAACGCGCGTTAATCCCGTGATCCGGCAGAAAATCCCTCGCCAAACGAACTATCACGATCCCCCGGATAATCATAAAATCCACTGCTCAAAAACATAACTCAAAACCTCGAATCACATCTCGAGAAACAACCGTTCCCGGACACATATAATTCAATATCGACGAAATAGTCAAAAATCTGATAATCACACCTTAAAACCTTGCTATAATTTCCGATACTCAAATCGAAAAATAAACCTCACCACTGTGATCGGTGCGCGATTCCAAGCGAAACGACATACAACTCATCGAAAAACAAGTCGGACGAAAAGTCGCCGCCGGCCGTCGAAAAATCATACCGGCCCAAAAAAAGGCAACCTACACATGGATTTGAAGATTTCGACATTTCCAAGAACTTTCCAGTTCAAAGTTAAGGCCAATTTTGACCGGAAAAGGTCCAAAACTCACCTCAAAGTTACAAACCCTTACCGGAATTTCAAGTACACTGATCTCTCTCCTCCGGCCACGGCAACCTCCCAAACCACTTCCAATAGCTTCCTCTCCTCATGGCTAACAAAACCGCTCAAAGAGGAGCCACCAAGTCAGCCGAAAAAGTCACTTCTGACCACCGCCGAACTCGCCGGAAAAATGCCGAACTTTGCCGCTTTGATTCTCCTTCGTCCGGCCACCTCACGGGTCGATCCACCTCTCAAATTGAAGAGGGCCATGAGCCCAACAAATCTCATGAAGGAACCCCGGCCAATCGTGGCCGGAAAATGGCTCAAATCCGACGAAAACAGAACGGCTACAAACAGTGCAAACGGGTCGCCCCTTGACCCGTGGTCAACGCGGGTCAAGGCCCAGTTTCCAGATTTGGCAAGTTTCCAAAAACGGCAAGTATTCTCCCGTATTTATACCGTACGCATATCGAATCCCAGACAGATAAATACGACAATATCCGACGCTCAAAAATATTCACAACTTATTCCTCGTAACTCGGAAAAATCCTCCAGAAGTTCCCACGAGCTCGAAATAAAGTTCTCTACAACTTTCGTGAAGAATCCCAAATCAAATTCTTGCCCGATAATTTAGTCGTTAAGGAAGCCGCCATATTAATCAATTACGTAAAAATCGTGACAAATCGCGAAACTCACAAATCAAGTCGATAACCATTCCAATTTCGGTTTGGGTCGATCGGCGGTCCAAAACAGATCATAATCATGATTCTGATAAACTCGAATACGAACAGATAAACTCGACGATATTCCAAAATTTCAAATATTCATATTATATTCCTCGGTCGTCGAAATAATAATCCGGAACCGCCCACGAACTCGAAATCACGCGTACAACAACTCTCGAGAAGATACTCAACCTAAATTCTCGGCCAATAGTTAAGTCGTGATCAAAACCGGCAATTCAATCAATTTACGGAAAACTGCGATTACGCGCAAGCTCGTGGATTAAGCCGATTACACTGCTGATTGTGTTCCGGGTCGTCACATCTGCCCCCCCCCCCTCAGTAAAGGCCTCGGGTCAGGGGTCGGTCACAGTCTCCCCCGGTAAACTTCCTCGGGGATCAACCGGGATGCAAGTGTATCGATACAATCACATATACTAAGACTGTACTCTGTGTAAACCAAATCATAAATAGTTTCATGCAAATGTATAAAGCATAATGTAAATGCATATTCGTAATATATAATTATGAAAGTATATTTGTCGATGCATATTCGTAAATGCATAATCGTAAAACACATGCTCGTATAAATCATAATCACATACGCATGCTCATGCTCGTAAAACGTATATAATAAAGACTCGCAACCGATCAATGAAAAGAAAAGTGTCCACTCACAGACTACCACAACGCAAAATGCGTTAATCCGGTATAAACCTCACCATTGCGATCGGTGTGCGATTCTGAGCAAAACGACATAAAACTAGTCAAAAATCACCCCGGCTAGAAAACCGCCGCGCACGGCAGCGTGCCGGGCCGCCGCCGGTGAAAAATGTCATCGGCCCAAAAATTTGCAACCTATACATGGATTTGAAGATCTCGACATTTCCAACAACTTTGTAGTTCAAAGCTAAGCCCAATTTTGACCGGAAAACCTCCAAAACTCACCTTGACGTCGAAAACCCTCACCGGAATTCATTAACTTCGATCAGCCACCTCCGGCCACGGCAAGGTGCAAGACCACTTGGGTTCAACTCACCTCTTCATGGGCTTCAAAACCGCTATAGGGTCGATCTCCATCTCGGCCTCCACCGTCGCTACCGTCGCCGGCGATTTCGCCGGAAAACCCACTAATTTCAAATCGTCGTAACTTCTTCATCCGGCAACCAAATTGAACGATCCACCTATCAAATCGAAGAGGATCACGAGCCCAACAAATTTCATGAAGACACCATGGCTAACCGTGGCCGGAATAAGGCACCCCGGAGACCACAAAGTCACGGCCTGAAATGGTGAACAAGGGTGAGTCAACTCACCCCAGTTGACTCGGTCAACTCCCCAAAGTCCAAGTCTGACTTACCCAAAAAGGAAATCCACTATTTATACTTTCCATTTTTGGTTACTTCCGTATTTATTTTACGACAAATTTTTGATCGAACGTAACTTTTGCATCGTAACTCCGTTTTCAACGATTCTCGTGTCTACGAACTTATCTCGACAAATTCTTCAATTTCCACCTGAAGTCAACCAACTTCGACAAATCTGATAAAAAGTCAATGGCTCAATTCAACACAAACTTATCTGATAAAAATGATCAACGGTCGAAAACGGATCGAAACCAATCGGATAAACACGACTAAATCCAACGGCCGAAAATATTCATAACTTATTCCTCGATTAATGAAATAATTATGTGGGAACTCCCACGAGCTCAAAATAACAACACTACAACTCTCGTGAAGGAACTCATCACAAATTCTTGCCCGATAATTTAGTCGCTAACAATCCCACGAGTATGATTAACTCACAACGTCATGGCTCGACCAATAAGTATACATTCAACGGTTTGAGTCGTCACATTGTGCGATAGCGTGGTGGAAACAGTTCTCGGTATTAAGTTCAAGACTAAAGATACTCCCAAAGTGCGAAAGAATCTAAAATCTATGAATTTACGTTGTCTATTGTGGTTAAGTAGGGATAGAAGGGGAGTGTACAACAAGATGCCGGATGCACCTTAATTACACTGTGAAGTCGACACTACGGGGTTCTGTATTCAATTGGTTTAAATGTGTTCATTATCCGTTTAATTATGCAACAAATATATTTGGATGTGTCAATGTTAAGTAACACAATTTCATTGGTCTAAAGACTCATGACTATTACGTTATGCTGCAACGTTTGATTTCAGTGGTAATTCGATCATATTTACCTCGTGACATCGTCGAATCAATAGTAGCATTGGGTAGATGGTGGCAGAGGTTATGCACTAGAGAGTTGAAGAAATCAGATGTGGAAGATTTATAATACGACATTGTCCCCATCCTTTGCAAATTAGAGAAGATTTTTTCCTCTGCTTTGTTTGACATCATGATTCACCTCCTGATCCACCTTCTCAAACAAGTGCTGCTTTCTGTTCTGGTCTACTACACTTGGATGTATCCTTAGGAAATGTACATTAATTATAACAAGGTTTTTCCATCATTTATATATATTTTTGTGTTTACACTATTTGTGAAATAATTAATTTTATCATTTTGCAGACAACTCGAACAATACAAAGGATTCGTCAAAATAAATCTAACCTGGATGGCTCCATAGCTGAAACATAGCTAATGCATAAGTGTCTTATCTACTGCAACATGTACCTTAAGGATCCAGTCCAGACCACCGCCTCTAATCCATATGCCAGCAACAATCTTTCAGTCATCATAGATGTTATACAATCGTTCAGAGGAGTATTTAATGAAAGATTAGCTCAAGAAGTACTTATTGAAGCGCATTGGGTAGTGTTCCATGACAGTGACGAGGTTCACCATACATACAAGCTTATAGGGAGAAAATTCAAACAAGCAAACTGGACAAAAGTCATAATTGGGTGGAAAAAGTGCTTAAGAAGAAGTTTCCTGATTATTTCCTCCAATGGGTATGTTTAAACCATATAGATTTGTGATTTCTTTATTTTGAAATTGAGAAATTCATATGGGAATAGGTGCCCACGGTAAATTTGGTGTTTGCTTATTCGAAGTATTTTTCCTTAGTTTATGTATGCAGGTTTTTGGTTTTCTTTTGTTTTAGGGGAAACTATGTCAAATTTTCGGTAGGAAATAAATACACGTTGATATATCTTCTTCACAATTTCGCAGATGATCAATGTAGAAAAATCCGGTAACCATGAGAGGTGGTGGTCATGGGAAAAACATTTATCGGCTCATAAGGCAGCCCAACACTATATTTACCCCGGATATTTTGAGGATGAGCCATTTGCTCTTACCACCTTAACTAGGCAGGTGTTCTATTTGGATGATTTGAAAGCGGGTGAAGGTTGAAAAATAGTTAACCATATTACTCACCGAGGAATATGGAGTGCCACAACACTTGAAGAGACGTTGGTCACTAACACTAAAGCACATAATGCAATGCATATCAATAGCATAATTAATACTTCTATCATTCCCGACATAATGGAACTGATTCGGTCTAATGAACACTTACACATTCCTGATCTCGCCACGAATTTTTCCCTAAAGAAGATAGAAGACCTAGAGAAGAATGCTTCTTAAGAGGAGTAGGAGGATGATGCCGATGATGTCAGATACGATTTAGACGATGGAGATTATGATGATGAGGATCATTTAGTTGAGAGTGAGGAGAATGATTCAAACGATGATGATTATGATGATGGAAGTGATTAATATATAAATAAATGTAATACTTTATTATAATTAATTAATAGATGAAGATAATTCGATCGAATTCAAACTTAATTTGTACGTACGTACTGGCACGCATGGAAAATAAATAAATAAATTATAAGGCACCAATTAAAAGAAGTTTATTTAGAGTGTTTGTAATACTTGTTATGTCTTAAGCAAGAATGATTTTAGAAAAAACAAATGCAAGATATTTTTTTGGTAAAGCGGACATCTTAGATGACAAAATCATTAGATTTTGTCATCTATGGTGAACTTAGACAATAAAATTAGTATATATTCGTCGACTAAGAACTACTTAGACGACGAAATTGTGTTCGTCGTCTAAGAACTACTTAGACGTTGAACATATATTCATTTTGTCATCTAAGTACATGTACAAACACTATACCCCAACCCTAAAACCTGAAAGTATTAGACAAAGAAAGCAGTGACATTCGTGGTCTAAGTGCTACATAGTCGACGAAATTCAACCCCTTTCGTCGTCTAAGTAGAGTTTCAATATCTGACATCTAAGAGCATGATCATATGTATCATGTTAGATTGCGGATTATATTCGTCGAAGGTATAGAGTAAACACTTATTGGATTGTAGGTGTCCATCTTCATTATGGACTACGATTTTTTTTTCCATATGGGGACTAGGTTAGGCATCTATATAAAGGCTTCTTGGTGTCTTGTACCAAGTATAATATTATAATCAGTACATATTAGTGTTACCTTAGAATTATTGCATTGATATTCCAACAAAGAAGAATAATTTTAGATTTTTGTTTTAAAAAGCTGATGGTTGGCTAAATGAGCAACTTTATGAATTTCCACAAATTATGTCACCAACTTTTAGAAAAATATTTTTTTTTATTAAAAGTAAATAAAATTGACCAAACTACCATCATTTATTACATATACTTTTAAGAATAAAATAAAAAGTGATGAAAAAATAAAATCTCAGGCATAAACTAAAAAAAACCCCTCTTCGGTAGTAACTGATACGCTAAAACTAAACATTAAATTAAACACTTAAAACCTAGTCTAGACGCACAATCAAAAAGCCTATTTTGTAGATCCCTTGATAAGTAGGGATCATTCTAACTAGAGATTGAAGGATTCATGCAAATTTTGTGTAAAGAAATGGGGATTTAAATGTTTGTTTTCTAACCTAATTACTACATAAAAACTTCATAAACACAAAGCAAAGAACCTGAGACTCTAGCATGCATAAACTCATAGACAAGCAACAGATAAAAGAGACCCCCAAGAACTCTAAATCATGCTTAAAAAAACCTAATTACTATTTATATGTGATCGACCTATTCCTCACTTTCACTCGTTCATGGTATATACTTCTCTCAACAACCTATGAAGTTCTATCATCCTAATTCAAAATTAACATGCATATTATTTTACTTGTACTCGGGATACTCAATACATCTTTTGACCTAGACTTGAGATACCCTATATCTAAAATCAAAGCATTAAGAATAAACACACATGCATATCGAAACTTCGAATGAAAAAACACATGGAAGATTATTGAAAAACATATCATTCATAAAATCAAAATACTTCAAATCAATTCACAAAATAAATTTGCAAAAACAAAACAGAACTACGTAGTAAATAGGTCATGTTACACTTTTTCTCTTCGGGATACCCTACGGATAGAAGTGCGACTTCTTTTCTGGAGACACTACCAGAAAAACGCACTTAGGCGACGAAGCAATTTCATCGCCTAAGTAGCATTTTTTGTCGTGTAAGTACTTAGGCGAAGAAAGTTAAGTCTCTTAGGTTTGGTCATCTAACAATCATAGCCTAAGTACTTAGTTGATGAAACATTTCTATTTCGTCGTCTAATGTTCTACTTAAGCGACAAAAACTATTTTGTTGCCTTTGTACTTAGACGTCGAACAATTGCTGATCTAAATGACAAAGTTGTTTGTCATCTTATGTGACGACCCGAACCAGAATCAGTTGTGTATTCGGCACAATTCATGAGTTTGGTCATAGTCGCAGTTTTACGATATATGTGTGGTTTGTTGATTCTATTCGCGACTATATTATTGGTCAAGAATTTGAGTTGAGTGTCTTCACGGAAATTGTAGAGTACGTGATTTCGAGCTCGTGGGCGGTTCCGGATGATTTTTCCGATAACCGAGGAATATAATATGATTATTTGAAGTTTCATTTTTCGACGAGTTTATTCGATTGTTTCGTGTTTATCCGAATCGTGATGGTTATCCATTTCGAATCGTCGATCGACCCGAGGCGCGAGTATAAATATCGGAAATAGTCGTAAAATAGTCGCAAAACACTGTGTGACGTTGACTGAGCTTTGACTTTCCAAATTGGGAAAGTTGACCGTTGACCCGAGGGGGGAAAGTTTCCCGTTTGGTTTTGCCGGCCGATTTTCATTTTCCGGCCACCTCCAGCCAAGTGAAAGGTATGATTCGCTTCCCCATGTGATTTCGAGTTGTTTGGTGTTTGGTTTAGAGAGAATTGGTGGAGTTTTGTTGGAACCCAAATCTGGTTGTGATGCCGGAGTTCGCCGGAGTTGGGAGGCGGTGCTCCGGCGAGTTGTGGGGGTGGATTTGATGGGGTTTCAGTTCCCCTAGCCTAGGTAAAGCTTCCTGGGTGGTTTATTTTGGGATTTGATGTGGTTTTGAGGCAACCCGATTAGGTCACCGGAGTTTGAATTCTGAGTTGTTTCGAGGGGAAATTGACATGGTTCCGGCTTGAATTGAACTTCGTGCCAGTTATAAGAATGGATGGACTTGTGATGAGCTTCATTTCTGGAGCTTCCTCGCCGTGAAACTTCACCGTTGACGGCGTGCACCCGGCGGCGGCGGCGGCGGCGGTCAACTGCGAAGCTCCGGCGAGGGGTTGACTTTTTGGTTTTCGATAAAATTAATGTCATTTTTCTCGTAATCGCGCCTTGATTATGGTCCAGAAGTTTTCAGATTGATTTGGGTAGCGAATTTTCAGTCGAGGGTTTCCAGTGGAGATTTCGGGAATTCCGTTTATCATTTTGTACTGCATTGTATATTTCCGGGAACGGTTGGTTTCCGTGGTTAAGTATAGAATTGTGGATTATGTTTTTGATCAGTTGTGTTTATGAATGTTCAGGAGATCGAGATCGAGATCGTGTTTCTGGCGAGGGATCTTCCACCGGGCCACGAGATTAGCGCGAGTGCGCGTTTTGCTGATCTGTGAGTGGACATTTCTTTTCACGGATTGTTTGCGAGTCTTTATACATGTTTTACGAACTTGAGCATGCATATGAGATTTCGATTTACATGAGCATGTGTTATACGATTATACGATTATGCCTATACCAGTATATATTACGTATATACACTTATATATTGTTTCATGCATTTGCATTGAACTGTTTACGATTTGGTTTACACAGAGTACAGTCTTTATATATGTTGTTGTATCGATACACTCGCATCCCGACTGATCCCCGAAGGTGCCTACCTACCAGGGGGGACTGTTTCTTGTGCTGATGTAGTTCCGGGTGGAAACAGATACCCTGACCTGAGGCCTTCTGGCTAGAATCACGTGTGGGTCTGAGATCCCGTGATTCGGACTGTGCTAGCACGGATGTGTCCACGAGCGACCCCGTGGGATTTTATGCATACTCTACATGCGTGAGGAGTTGGAGTCTCCCTCGTGTACCCGGACGCGTGAGGAGTTAGAGTCTCCCTCGTGTACCATTTGATTTTTATACATACGATTCGCATATGTTTTTATAACGTATATATTATTCGGTGAAAGACATTTATTTTCGTCCACTCACTCTAACGATTTTCATGTCTTTCCCCTGGGCTTTTCGGTTTCTGTGCCCAGTTGCAGTTCGGGTTCTGGTGTTTCACGTCGCGCTTGGAGGCTAGTGATCTGAGCTACCTGTGTTTTCCAGTAGGTTCTTGTTTCGCCTACTGATGTGTATATTGTATATATTTACACTAGAGGTCGCTCTGATACACTTTGATACTTGTTTTATACGGATTTTCTCGGATATATTATATTATACAGATATGTTTTCTGTTATTTGATATTGTTATGATGTTGAGAAATCTGGATGGGATTGGTGCCCACGGTTTGGCTTTTGTGGCATAGGACGAAGTGTTATTTTCAGGGTGCAGGTTTATGCAATTCCACGTTGGTAACGAAACTCTGCCAAAATTTTGAATGGTTTTTGTTGGTTCGTGTTTTTGAGAAGGGGTTCGATTCCGGTTTAGGCAAATGAATCGGGGTTGGGTCCTTTCAGCTTGGTATCAGTGCATTAGGTTGTCAAATTCTATAGACTCTTGCAGTTGTGATGCTTAGGGTATTTGAGTTTGTACAGCATGACTGGAGTGATGACCCGGCTGGCCAGCAATACTCATCAATACTTCGGGTGTTGCGTGTTCTCAAATATCTGCGGTTTCATGATTACGTTATTTCTGCTTGTACCTAATGCTTGTCTTGTATCAGTAGGATGCCTCCACGACGTGGTCCCCGTGTTGATCGTGAAGCGGATCCTGATGAGGATCGCCAAACGCGTGACTTGCTGATGCGAGTGCTGAGTTTGGAAGAGCATTTTGACCCTGTGGTCAAGGCTCGTACTGCTGGTGCTACTGTGTTTTCGGGTTCAGTTGATCTAGAGATATGCGAGGCATGGTTGGTTCAGGTTGAACGTGTATGTGAGCTTTTGCAGTTTACTCCTGAGCAGATGACAGTGGCAACAGTCGAATTACTTGAGGGTGATGCATACTTTTGGTGGGTTAGCACCTACAGAGTTCCAGCTGATACTCCGTGGACTTTGTTCCATGATCTGTTTATGAGGAGGTACTTTAATCAGGCTACCCAGCAGCGCAAATATGAGGAGTTTACGAACTTGAGGCAGGGCAGTTTGTCTGTACTTGAGTACCGGGACCGATTTACCCGTTTATCTCGTTTTGCGAGTGATATGGTGGCTACTGAGAAAGCCACGTGTCGTAGGTTTGAGCTGGGGTTGAATCTGAATATCAAGGCGACTCTGACTACGATGCCTCGGAACAACTTTGATGAGTTTGTCAGTGCAGCACTCCGAGGTGAGGACATAGAGAAGGAGAGGCAGCAGAGGTACCAGCCGAGACGGTTTGAGGAAGGTGGACCGAGTCAGAGGCCTTCAAAGAGGCAGAGTTCTGATACTTCCGGTTCATCTTTATCCTCGGGTAGTGGACCTTATCGACCACCAGCTAGTGCCTTGAGACAGAGGCAGAGGTGGAGGAGAGATCGACCGCAGCGACCACAAACTAGTGGGAGTTCCAACTATTCTAGTTATCCTCGGCGTACCGGTGGCACATTTCCTATTCCGAGAGACTATCCATTGTGCAGCCTCTGCAACAGATATCACTTTGGTTCATGTCAACGAGGCCCTGTCACTTGTTATCGTTGTGGCCAGGTGGGTCACTATTCGAGGGAGTGCCCCCAGTTGTTTGGTACTGACGGACAGGCGGCCCAAAGTTCTGGAGGAGAGCGAGGTGCCACTTCAGGAGCTTAACCAGCACCGTTTGTGGGACAGGGTAGACAGCAGGGACAGCCTCAGCGAGGACAACCAGCCGGGCAGGCGAGGGTTCATGCCTTGACTCTACGTGAGGGCAGAGCTTCACCGAAGGTCGTTATTGGTACGTTATCTGTCTTTGGTATTCCAGTACTTGCATTGTTAGATCCAGGTGCCACACATTCATTCATATCAATTAGACTATCATCATTTGCTACGGTACCTGCATCTCCACTTCCGGGGTTGTGGAGAGTGTTGTATCCATCAGGGGAGATTGTGAGTATCAGTTGGGTTTATAGAGACTGTGAGGTGTTTATTGGAGGCCATGGTTTATCTGCGGATTTGTTGTTGCTTGACATTGTGGAATTTGATCTGATCTTAGGTATGGACTTCTTGGAGACGCACTGGGCCATGTTTGATTGTCACAAGAAGGAGGTCGCGTTTCGACGACCAGGGTTGCCCGAGATACTGTTTCGTGGCGAGAAGAACACTTCATTACCGTGTTTGATTTCCGCAATGAGGGCGAATCGATTGATGAAGAAGGGTTGTGTTGCTTACTTAGCCCATGTTGTGGACACTACAGCAGCTGTACCAGACCTTGGTAATATTGAGGTTGTGTCTGAGTTTCCGGATGTGTTTCCAACGGAGTTACCTGGTATACCCCCTGTGCGGGAGATTGATTTCACTATTGAGTTGTTGCCGGGTACATGACCGATTTCACAGACACCATATCATATGGCGCCTGCGGAGTTGAAAGAGTTGCAGATTCAGCTCCAGGAATTGCTGGAGAAGGGTTTCATTAGGCCGAGTATTTCTCCATGGGGTGCTCCGGTTTTGTTCGTGCGGAAGAAGGATGGATCAATGCATTTGTGCATTGACTATGGAAAGCTGAATCAGGTGACGGTGAAGAACAAGTATCCATTACCGCGGATTGATGATTTGTTTGATCAGCTCAAGGGAGCCGCAATCTTTTTGAAGATTGACTTTCGATCCGGATATCAGCAGTTGAGGATCCGAGACTCTGATGTAGCCAGGACAGCTTTCAGGTCGCGGTACGGGCATTATGAGTTTTTGGTTATGCCGTTTGGGTTGACCAACGCCCCCACAGCTTTCATGGACTTGATGAATCGGGTGTTCAGACGGTTCCTAGACAAGTTCGTGATTGTATTCATTGACGATATTTTTATCTATTCCAGAAGTGTGGGCCAGCACAAGAAGCATTTGCGAGCAGTGTTGCAGACTTTGCGGGACCATCAGTTGTTCGCGAAATTTAGCAAGTGTGAGTTCTGGCTGGATTGTGTGAAGTTTCTGGGCCACGTGATTTCGGCTGAGGGAGTCAGTGTCGATCCTGACGTCGCCGTACTAAACTGGAGTAGACCTACTACTGTACCGGAGATCCAGAGTTTCTTGGGTTTAGTAGGCTATTACCTGCGGTTTGTACAGGATTTCTCCCGGATTGCTACACCACTGACCAGGTTGACGAAGAATGGCGTCAAGTTTGAGTGGTCTGATGCGTGCGAGGAGAGTTATTTGCTCCTGAAGGAGAGATTGACTACCGCACCGGTTTTGACATTGTCAGATGATAGTGGTAAGTTCATAGTGTACCGTGATGCGTCGAAGTTGGGGCTTGGCTGTGTGTTAATGCAGCATGGTAGAGTTGTGGCCTATGGTTCCAGGCAGCTGAAACCACATGAGGTCAACTATCTGACACATGATTTGGAGTTAGCTGCTATCGTGTTAGCGTTGAAGAGTTGGAGACATTACCTGTATGGAGCTCAGTGTAAGATCTTCACCGACCGCAAAAGTCTTACTTAGTTGCAGACGCAGCCGAATCTGAACATGAGGCAGCGCCGATGGATGGAGTTGATCAATGATTACGATTGCACTTTCGAGTACCATCAGGGGAAGGCCAATGTTGTAGCTGATGCACTTAGCCGGAAGTCTGGAGCCTCGTTGTTCCATATGTCTGTGGCCAGAGTATCTATGTTAGCCGAGCTTCGGGCTACAGGTGCTGAGTTTGGGTATGATGACGAGGGAGCTTTGTTGGCTAGTTTTCAGAGTTCCGATTGAGCGACGATGGTACATTGTTGTTCAGAGGCAGGTTATGTGTGCCCAGAGATGAGAGCCTGAAGAAGGAGTTTCTGGATGAAGCCCATAGTTCAGCGTATGCGATGCACCCCGGAGGTACGAAGATGTTTCGTACGCTTCGAGCGTATTATTGGTGGCACAACATGAAGCGGGAGATTGCCGCATACGTGAGTCGATGTTTGATTTGTCAGCAGGTGAAGGCGGAGAGGCAGAAACCTGCAGGGAAACTACAGCCACTTGAGATTCCAGTTTGGAAGTGGGAGCACATTACGATGGATTTCGTCTATCAGTTGCCGCGTACTTCGGTTGGCAACACTGGCATTTGGGTTATTGTGGATCGACTGACGAAATCCGCTCACTTTCTTGCACTTCCGGGGAAGATATCAGTAGGTAGATTGGCCACGTTGTACTTATTCGAGATTGTTCGTTTGCATGGTGTGCCTGTATCTATTGTTTCAGACAGAGATAGTCAGTTTACTTCTGAGTTTTGGCAGGCGTTGCAGCGAGCCTTAGGCACGAGGTTGCGATTCAGTACAGCCTTTCATCCTCAGACTGATGGGCAGTCCGAGCGGACCATCCAGACTCTTGAGGATATGCTGCAATCATGTGTGTTGCAGTTCCGCGAAAATTGGGATCAGCAGCTACATTTGATAGAGTTCGCCGTCGAGGCTCTGTACGGGAAGCAGTGTCGCACTCCGTTGTGTTGGAGTGAGGTGGGCGAGCGATGGCTTATTGGCCCTGATTTGGTGAAGAGCACTATGGAGGATGTTCAGATTATCCGGGATAGATTGAAGATCGCCTAGGATCGCCAAAAAAGTTATGCGGACGTGAGGAGAAAGAGTTTAGAGTTCGAGGTTGGTGATTGGGTCTTCCTGAAATTATCTCCGTGGAGGGGAGTTGTGTGTTTCGGGAAGCGTGGCAAGCTTCGACCACGATACATTGGTCCATATGAGATTACAGAGAGGATTGGGGTTGTTGCTTACAGACTTGAGTTGCCAGCTGAGATGGCTCGTGTTCTTGACGTCTTCCATGTTTCGATGTTGCGGAAGTACATCTCAGATCATTCACATGTGTTAGCCCCACAGCAGTTACCGATCAGAGGGGATTTAACGTACGTGGAGGAGCCTGTGCAGATTCTCGATCGTCGTGAGCAAGAGTTGAGGCACCGTGTGATCCCGCTAGTGAAGGTCTTGTGGCAGAACCATTCAGTTGAGGAGGCCACCAGGGAGACTGAGCAGCGTATGCGGGAACAGTATCCTCATCTGTTCACTTGACAGGTACGTAAATTTCGAGGTCAAAATTTTTTTAAGGGGAGTAAATTTGTGACGACCCGAACCAGAATCAGTTGTGTATTCGGCACAATTCATGAGTTTGGTCATAGTCGCAGTTTTACGATATATGTGTGGTTTGTCGATTCTATTCGCGACTATATTATCGGTCGAGAATTTGAGTTTAGTGTCTTCACGGAAATTGTAAAGTACGTGATTTCGAGCTCGTGGGCGGTTCCGGATGATTTTTCCGATATTCGAGGAATATAATGTGATTATTTGAAGTTTCAGTTTTCGACGATTTTATTCGATTGTTTCGTGTTTATCCGAATCGTGATGGTTATCCATTTCGAATCGTCGATCAACCCGAGGCGCAAGTATAAATATCGAAAATAGTCGTAAAATAGTCGCAAAACACTGTGTGACGTTGACTGAGCTTTGACTTTCCAAATTGGGAAAGTTGACCGTTAACCCGAGGGGAGAAAGTTTCCCGTTTGGTTTTGCCGGCCGATTTTCATTTTCCGGCCACCTCCGGCCAAGTGAAAGGTATGATTCGCTTCCCCATGTGATTTCGAGTTGTTTGGTGTTTGGTTTGGAGAGAATTGGTGGAGTTTTGTTGGAACCCGAATCGGGTTGTGATGCCGGAGTTTGCCGGAGTTGAGAGGTGGTGCTTCAGCGAGATGTAGGGGGTGGATTTGATGGGGTTTCAGTTCCCCTAGCCTAGGTAAAGCTTCCTGGGTGGTTTATTTTGGGATTTGATATGGTTTTGAGGCAACCCGATTAGGTCACCGGAGTTTGAATTCCGAGTTGTTTCGAGGGGAAATTGACATGGTTCCGGCTTGAATTGAACTTCGTGCCAGTTATAAGAATGGATGGACTTGTGATGAGCTTCATTTCTGGAGCTTCCTCGCCGTGAAACTTCACCGTTGACGGCGCGCCGCTGGCGGCGGCGGCGGTCAACAGCGGAGCTCCGGCGAGGGGTTGACTTTTTGGTTTTCGATAAAATTAATGTCATTTTTCTCGTAATCGCGCCCTGATTATGGTCAAGGGGTTTTCGGATTGATTTGGGGAGCAGATTTTCAGTCGAGGGTTCCGAGTGGAGATTTCGGGATTTCCGTTAATCATTTTGTACTGCATTGTATATTTCCGGGAACGGTTGGTTTCCGTGGTTAAGTACAGAGTTGTGGATTATGTTTTTGATCAGTTGTGTTTATGAATATTCAGAAGATCGAGATCGAGATCGTGTTTCTGTAGAGGGATCTTCCGCCGGGCCACGAGATTAGCGCGAGTGCGTGTTTTGCTGATCTGTGAGTGGACATTTCTTTTCACGGATTGTTTGCGAGTCTTTATACACGTTTTACGAACTTGAGCATGCATATGAGATTTCGATTTACATGAGCATGTGTTATACGATTATACGATTATGCCTATACCAGTATATATTACGTATATACACTTATATATTGTTTCATGCATTTGCATTGAACTGTTTACGATTTGGTTTACACAGAGTACAGTCTTTATATATGTTGTTGTATCGATACACTCGCATCCCGACTGATCCCCGAGGGTGCCTACCTACCAGTGGGGACTATTTCTTGTGCCGATGTAGTTCCGGGTGGAATTAGAGACCCTGACCTGAGGCCTTTCTGGCTAGAATCACGTGTGGGTCTGAGATCCCGTGATTCAGACTGTACTAGCACAGATGTGTCCATGAGCTACCCCGTGGGATTTTATGCATGCTCTGTATGCGTGAGGAGTTAGAGTCTCCCTCGTGTACCATTTGATTTTTATACATTCGACTCGCATATGTTTTTATAACGTATATATTATTCGGTGAAAGACATTTATTTTCGTCCACTCACTCTAACGATTTTCATGTCTTTCCCCTGGGCTTTTCGGTTTCCGTGCCCAGTTGCAGTTCAGGTTCTGGTGTTTCACGTCGCGGTTGGAGGCTAGTGATCTGAGCTACTTGTGTTTTCCAGTAGGTACTTGTTTCGCCTACTGATGTGTATATTTTATATATTTACACTAGAGGTCGCTCTGATACATTCTGATACTTGTTTTATACGGATTTTCTCGGATATATTATATTATACAGATATGTTTTCTGTTATTTGATATTGTTATGATGTTGAGAAATCCGGATGGGATTGGTGCCCACGGTTTGGCTTTTGTGGCATAGGACGAAGTGTTATTTTCAGGGTGCAGGTTTATGCAATTCCACGTTAGTAACGAAACTCTGCCGAAATTTTGAATTCTTTTTGTTGGTTCGTGTTTTCAGAAGGGGTTCGATTCCGGTTTAGGCAACAGAATCGGGGTTGGGTCCTTTCATCTTAGATGCATCTTAGATGACGAACATTGCTATTCACCGTCTAAGCATTAACACTTAGACGAAAAATATCGTTCGTCGTCTAAGTTTTAATACTCAGATGACGAACAACGGTTTAGTTTAGTGAGTCACTTAAACAATGAATATCAATATTCGTCATCTAAGGTATAACACCTAGACAATGAATTATTCTTGTTTCGTTGTCTAAGTTCAATTTTTAATTTTTAATTTTTTTCTTTCAGAATTAGAAATTAAATTTAAAATATTAATTAATTTAAATTAATAAAATAATTATTAAATATAAAAAGTTTACGTACGTACATCAATCGAAATATACATAACCTAAACTATGAAACTAAACCGAAAACCCGGAGTAGACATCCTGCCAATTCCCCTGTCCCCTCTCATCGTCGTCGTCGTCGTGCCTGGGAGGTAGGGGGAGGGGAATGGGGGGCACACTGGAGGATGTTACATGCCCAACGACTCGAGGAACTTTAGGACGGCCCTCATCTGAGTGTTGATCATGTGAAGCTGATCACGGATCAACCTTACCTCCTCTTGGGCCAATCTAGCCTCCCCCTTGGTCGATCAAGCCTCATCTTAGGCGGCTCAGACCACCTCGGTATCCGTCGCTCCACGCCTACTCGCCGATATGGATGACTGGGGGTAAAACCTCTTTGGATTACCCGTCCTAGCCCACAAACCTTATTGTCAGCTCGACGGCCGAAAACTGCATCGACAATACTGATCTGAGCCTCCTTCGATAGAAGAGGGAGCTGTTCAGGCGTCATCTCCAGGTTTTCCAATTGTGCATTTGCCAATTCCTTCTGGGCCATTTGTATCAACCTCTCCTGAAATTAATCATGTGAAAAATATATAAATGTTTATGTATTAATCAGACACTCTTTGGATTGACTGTCCTAGCCCATAAACCTTCTTGCCAGCTCGGCGGCCGAAAATAACATTGATAATACTGATCTGAGCCTCCTTCGATAAAGGAGGGAGCTGTTCAGGCGTCATCTCCGAGTTTTCCAACCGTGCATTCGCCAATTCTTCTTGGGCCATTTGTATCAACCTCTCATGAAATTAATCATGTGAACAATACATAAATATTTATTTCTAAAAAACTTTGCCATAGTTTCCCCTAAAATTGGCGAAAACCAAAAACTTGTAGGAAAGAAAACACTTCAAAAAATCAATTCCAACATAAAAAATTCATCGTGGGCACTGATTCCCATCCGGATTTCTCAAGTTAAGAATCATAATTTAATTAACTAAAGCAAATTCCAAGAGCATAACCTAATTAAATGTGATGATCATAATTCAATTTCTTCAAACCAATTACCGTTAGATTAAATTCTGATAAATTTTGGAAGTAGGATTAAATTTAATTACTTTCAAAAAAATAGTTTCTTACACCACGTTCACTCGAGGCATTGACTTGCCCGGACTTCACATAAGCGGAGACACTGGCATCCTTGAAATAATGCTTCGAACCCGCATCTTTGTGCTCCTATGCCTTGTAGATGAACCATCGTGAACCCAAAATATGGTGGTTGGTTTTCTTCTCATGATTTGCCTTGATGGCATGTGACCTTATTTGTTTCACAATAAAGAATATTAAATAATAAATAAATATTTAAAAGTAAGAAATTATTCATTTTCATTACATTAAAGAAATAGAAGATAAACCTTATACTTGTCAGACTCAAAGTGTTCAACCAACCATTGCCACTTGTCTTCCCTTTCTGTTACAACCCGTACTGAAATCACGCACTTATCGAACCACGTTACGCATTATAGCAGATTAGGCACGTTAGTAGGGTTGTTAACGAATTTTTCACCAAACAAGAATTTG
Source organism: Geum urbanum (assembly GCA_946800695.1). Taxonomy (NCBI): domain Eukaryota; kingdom Viridiplantae; phylum Streptophyta; class Magnoliopsida; order Rosales; family Rosaceae; genus Geum; species Geum urbanum. Next base: position 21,878,357 of record OX327003.1, on the reverse strand, counting down.
ACTTGATTTTCTTCACAAGAATTGTAGAATATTTAATTTCGATCTTGTAGGAATTTTCGGGGAATTTATCGAATAAGTGAGCTATTTTTAATGTTTATCGGAAGTTTAGGAGAAAAATAATTAAAATTAAATTAGTTTTAAGGTCGGTTTAATCGCGACCGATCAATCAAAATCAGAATGAATTTGGATCATTGATTTGGGTCAGGTATCTATATGGGTATTAATACGTGATATTTTTGAAAGTTTTCAAAATTGGCAGAAATACGAGCTATACTCGTATTTTCGTACGTCAACCCGTTTCCGTCGATCCGACTGTACCGTCGATGCTGGCCACCTCTGGCGATGTTCAAGGTAGGGAAAGAAATCTTTTCCTCTCTTCTTTCATTTCATGTATTTGTTGTTGAGTTTTGGTGCGATTTTGATATCGAATTGATTAGCTAAATCCGCCGGATTAAGGGTTTAATGAGCTGCGGCGCTCCGGCCATTTTTCAGGCTACGAGGTTAGGTGGGTCTGACTACGTTTTAACTTAAGAATCGAACCTCTATGGTTTTGTGGACCGAGGGGCAGCGATGGAGGCGATTTAGTCGGAAACCAATTTTTGGGGAATCGTGAAATGTGGTAGTTGTGGAAGTTTTAGAGCATTGTGAGATCTTTCCATCCATGTATCAAATGCTTCCATTGGAGCAATTTGGTCGAGAGGCGCATGAGGGCCACGCGCAGCCATCCACGGTGGTTTTTCGGCAAGTCAATTTTTAGAAATTATCGGCGGGACTTCCGGGGTTGCTTTTAGTGTCGATTTTCATAGTTTTACGCATATTTTGATATCTAATGATCCGTATTTACAAGACATCGAGATCGCGACTCTAGCAGTGACGGAAATTTTATGAGACCCCAACAATAGTTGCAGACTTGTAAGCTGACCTTTATTTTCACAGTTGATTGCGAGTTCATTATTTGTATGCAGTACGGTTTACGGTATATTTTTAAACAGTTTATTCGGAGGCTTGCTTTGTGATGGTTTATTTTATTGCATCGATGCTCTAACTATTCGGCTGATCACCAGATAGTTGGTTAGGGGTGGTTAGGTGGCATCGTCTAACCCATACTGACTCAAGTTAGATGACCTGGGGACGATCCCGTCACATATTTGCATATTTTTCATTTCATTTTAGCGCCTCAGGTTAGGTGGCCTTGTTGAGCACATCCATTTATATTTCAGTTGTTCAATTTATAACTCGCATTATTTCACAGAAAATTGCAGAAAGGCATGAAATTACAGTTTAGCGATTTACGCAGATTACTATATTATTTTTGTTCACTCACGCTAACGTTTTATAATTTAATGTCTTTCCCTAGGCTTTTCGATTTTCTGTTGCCCAGGTTGCAGTGTTAGTCCTAAGCGTGCTTGGTATCGTTGAGAGCTCAAAGTCCACCAGTTATCCTATCATTAGTAGGTTCCAACTCACTGTCATTTTGTATTATATGTATATAGAAGTTACTCTAGATACCAGTTTTCTTATGTTCTCATAGTGAGACTCTTATGAATAGGTTGTTACTTGATAGTTGTCGAGTTTGGTTCTCCTTGTATTTAGAACCAGTACTTTGTAAAGTATGTTTTCAATCTTGAGTTTTACATCTGGTTTAGTTTGTGTTATATGTTGAGAAATCTAGATGGACATCGGTGGTCCACGGTTTGTTTGTGGGATTTATCTGTGGAATGTCATTCTTCTTGCAGGTTTTTGGTTGTCTCAGTTTTAAGGGGAGTTATGTCAAAAAATTTATAGAATGTCATATATTATGGTAAGTCGTTTAGGCTTGATCCTAGATTACTAGTCAATTTAGGGTTCGATTCTTTTAGTTTGGTATCAGAGCATTAGGTCACAAATTCTGTATACTCTTCCGGTCATGTCAGTACATGCATTTGAGAATGTATGACACTTCTGGAAGGATGGTCCGACTGACCGATAGATGCCTTTTGTTCCAAGTGTTGTGCATTGTTAGATGCTTAGAGTCTCTTAGTCAATCCAGTTTTTCACTTCTTTCGGTGAGCTAATTTATTTTTGGACTCGTAGGTGAGTTAGTATGCCTCGACAACCAGCCTAATGGGATGATGCACAATCCTTGGCTCAGCAGATGTGTGAGTTAATTTCACGCATGATGCCAGCACCACGTGAGGATCATGAGGATTTAGTTAGTAAGGTTAGGAAGGTAGGAGCCATTCCTTTTACTGGTTCCCATAACCCTGAGATTAGCGAGAATTGGCAAGTTGAAATCGGTCTAGTTTGTGACCGTTTACGTCCACAGTTGACCCCTGAGCAGAGGATTATGGTAGCTACAGGTTTGTTATAGGACCATGCTTATCATTGGTGGAAGAGTATTGAAAGGAATGAAGTTCTTACTTCATGGACAAAGTTCAAAGAATTGTTCATGTGTCGATTCTTTAGCGAGGCTTCCGAGCAACGGAAATATGAAGAGTTTATGAGTCTTCGGTAGGGGGACATGTCAGTGATGGAGTACCAGGATCGTTTCACCCGCTTGGTCTGTTTTGCACCAAATTCAATTAGGTCAATGAAGGAGAAGTGTTGGAGGTTTGAGCAGGGTTTATGAACTGCTATTGCCCCATACTTATTCGATGTGTCATGTGATAATTTTGTTGAGTTTGTTAGTGTTGCTGTGAGATGCAAGGATAGGCTTCAATTTAAGCGGGGCCAGTCTCGATGATTTCAGGAATGTAGACCCATGAAGGGTCCTTCAAGGAGGGGAAACTCAAGTACTTTAGGTTTTATTTCATCTTCTGGTGACGGATCTGTGACGACCCGGACCAGAATCAGCAGTATGATCAGTTATATTCGTGAGCTACGGCGTAGTCGCAGGGTTGCGACAGTTGTTTTAATCGCCAGGCTCGTTAACGACTAAATTATTGGCCTTAGAATTGGAGCTGGGTCTCTTCTCGAGAGTCGTTCTATATGTGATTACGAGTTCGTGGGCGGTTCCGGATCGTTATTTGGACGACCGAGGAATTAGTTATGAATATTTGAAGTTTGGATTTTAATGGTGGGCTACTTAACGACTAAATTACCGGTCGAGAATTTGGTTTCGGTTTCTTCACGGAAGTTGTTCAGAATTTAATTTCGAGTTTGTGGAAACTTCTGGAGCATTATTTTGAGTTACGGAGATTTAGTTGTGAATATTTCCGTTTGTTGATTATTTAGTCGATTTAATGTGTGTTGCTTTGAAGGGTTGACTTTTTATTCGTTTGGCCGATGTGTTTGACTTTGGGTGATTATTGAAGAATATGTTGAGACGAGTTTGTGGCCGCGAGAATTATTGGAATCGGAGTTACGTCGAGGAAATTACGTGTATTTTAAGTTCGTCGGAATGGATAATTATGGTTTCCATTTTGGGAAAGTGTATATATGTGGGCTTACCTGATTTGGAAAGTCAAATTGTGGCATTTAATGTTGACTGGCGTTGACTTGGTCAATGCGGGCTGAAATGGTGGAGGGCGACGGAGCCACGGGCTTGCCGGCGGTGGCGTTCCGTCCGGCCACCGTTGGCCACGGCGTTTTCCCTTTCAATTCGTCTTGCTGTCCCGGTCTCATCTTCGGCCACCACGCACGGCGTGGCTCACCGGAGGGGGTAGTTTTTCCGGCTTGAAGTTGGGGAAATTTTGAGGTAATCGGGTTCATCGTTTTCAACCGAATTGAACTTCAAGATGTACTGGGTTTTGTAGCCCTCTTCAATGTGATTCTAACCATATATACATGGTGTTCTAATTTGATTTGTGGAAGGAGAATTTTGGATTTGAAATTTGTGTGTACATTCGGTTTTTTATGAAATTGACCATGTTAGAGTGAGAATTCGACTTCGGTGCAGTTGACAAAGTTCCTGAGTGGACGATTTGGAGTGGAATAGGGGTGGCTTCGCCTTGAAATTCTCCGTCCGGCAGCGGCGCCACCGTGGACGGCGGTCAACGGTCAACATGTTTGACTTTTTGGATTTTCGGCAAGTTGCATGTCATTTGACTCGAAATCGCGCTCCGATCGCAGTGAGGAGGTTCGTTTCTCGATTTGAGCATCCGAAAGTAAAACGAGGTATTGAGGTGGTATATATGGATTTTCAACGATTCGTCGTATTCGAATTGTGTATTTCCGAGAACGGTGGTTTCTCGTGGTTTGACTTGTATTGTCGGATTATGACTTTGAATATTGGACATTGTGAATATTTAGGGGTTTGTGATCGTTTGTTTGGCGAGAGACATTCCGCCGGATCACGGGTTACCGCGTATCGCGTTACGCCAGTCTGTGAGTGGACATTTCTTTTCACGGATTGATTGCGAGTCCTTTTATAAATGATTTACGAACTTGAGCATGCAGATTGATTATGATTTTACGAGCATGTGTTTTACGATTATGCATATACGAATATACGTATACGAGTATACATGTATATATATTATGTTTTAAGCATGTGCATAGAAAAGATTTATGATTTGGTTTAAACAGAGTACAGTCTCAGTATATGTTGTGGTATCGATACACATTGGCTTCTCGGCTGATCCCCGAGTACGCTCCGGGGGGGACAGATATCCTGACCTGAGGCCTTTCTGGCTAGGATCACGTGTGGGTCTGGGATCCCGTGATTCAGACTGTGCTATCGCGTGGAAGCCCACGAGAGTCTCTGCGATATGTTTTACGTTGCATGCTCTGTACGTGAGTGGTAGCCAGAGTCTCCTCACGTAGCATTTGATTTTCATGCATTTGGCTCGCATATGATTTTATATGTATATATTACTTGGTGAAAGACATTTATTTTCGTCCACTCACTCTAACGTGTTTATTGTCTTTCCCCTGGGCGTTTCGGTTTCTGTGCCCAGTTTGCAGTTCGAACTCTGGAGTCGCACATCGTGGTCGGAGGCATAGTACTCGAGCGGTCTTATTTCTTCCAGTAGGTTTATTGTGCTACCTACTATGGTATATATATATATATATATGTTTATATGTTGTGGTCGCTCTGAGTAATCCGTTGTTGATGTTATACGATTCTTAACCCGGATTTCAGTAAAGTATGTATATATTTATTGTTTTATTTTACTGTTGAGATATTGAGAAATCCGGATGGGATTGGTGCCCACGGTTTGCTTTTTGTGGCATAGGATGAAGTGTATTTTTCGCGTGCAGGTAATGGTAATTCCACGTTAGTAACGAAACTCTGCCCAAATTTCGAAAATTTTTTGTTGGTTCGTGTTTTCGAAGGGGTTTGATTCCGGTTTAGGGAACTAAATCGGGGTTGGGTCCTTTCAGCTTGGTATCAGAGCATTAGGTTATAGGTTCTGTAGACTTCTGTAGTCGTGTTTACTAAGGATATTTGAGAATGTACAGCATGTCTGGAATGGTGACCCGACCGGCCGGCGGATAATCATCAAATTCCGGGTGTTGTATGCTTCCAAATATTTAAAGTTCCATGATTACGTTCCACTTGTTGTGAACGATATTGTATTCATTAGGATGCCTCCTGACGTGCTTTCCGTGTCGTTTCGATTGTGGATCATATTGTGGATCATATTGTGGATCATATTGTGGATCAATCGACGCGCTATTTTCCAGAGAACAGTGGATTCAGATGAGTATTCAGAGTTCAGAGAATTGTGTGGCACGGTTTGCCTGGTTGTGTGTGTACGGGCGTCTATATGTTGCCTCAGAGCTGAGAATTGTGGCAGTGATGTTTGCCTGAGTCAGATCATTGTGTTTGGTGGGCTGGTATTGTGTGAGTTCTGGTTGCGACTCCACGGCCTACATTCGGGGTGTTGTATTTATGGTAATGGTTTTGTCAGGCTATCCAGCAAGTGTTATGTGGAGTGTTTACTCACCTGAGGCAGAGATGCAGTGTTTACATGTTCATTTCCGTTTGCACGTGTTATGTGGCTTCAAAGGAAGTAGTGCACGAGGTTCGAGTTGAGTTTGAACCTGAGCATCAGAGAGAGTCTGATTGATATGCCTCGAGATTGCCGTGAGGAGCTTAGTGTGCTGCACTCAGTGGCGAGGCTATTGTGAGGGGAAGTAGTACGCAGTTTTCGATGTGATGATTTGAGGAAAAGATGTGTGCGGTTTTCGATGTGTTAGTTTGGGGAAATGGATTTAGTCGAGATTTTGATGAGGTTGAGTTCCGACACCTTGGGATCAGAGATTTCATCAGGCTGTGACCTTTTCGATATTGTTGAGGGTCATTAGATCAAGCAGAGAATCCGTTTGATGATGGCGGAGATCACAGAGTAGCGAACTTGCTCATGTGGCACGAGTTGGGCAATCGTTGGTGATCCTTTCACACAGCAGGTGTTACGGTGATTTGTGTTCGAGGAGTACCCTCAGTTGCTGATTCGGTGGCCCAGTGGGTCACGTTAAGAGGGAGCATCCTTAGCCAGCTGTTCTAGCGGTTCGACAGTTCGGAATTTACGAGGAAATCTATTGTACCTGCATCTCCACTTCCGAGGTCTTGGAGAGTGTTGTATCCATCCGGAGGTTGCGAGATCCTTGTTGGAGGATATGGCTTAGTTGTGGATCTGTTATAGTTGAACATCGTGGTTTTAGTGTGACCATGAATATGGACTTACTGACGATGTGTTTAGCTGTGTTTGAGTGCCTCGAAATGGTGGTGGTGATTCGACGACCAAGATTTCCCAGAGATGCTGTTTCACGGTGATGGTCGAGCGGATGATGGAGACGAGTTGTGTTGCCTGCTTAGCCCATGTTGTGGATACTACGGTTGCTGTGCCCGATATTGGTGACATTGTGGTGGATCCTGAGTTTTTCAGGTGTATTCCGGAGGATTTACCAGGTATTCCTCCAGTTCGGGAGACTGACTACACTATCGAGCTTGTACCAGGCGCTGGACTCATTTTACCGACGTCTTGTCGTTCGGAGCCAGCGGAGCTGATGGAGCTATTGTTTCGACTCCAGGAGTTGCTGGAGGAGGTTTCAGGAGACTACGTGTGACCCCGCGTATTTGCGTGGTGTGCTCTTCCACTGTTTATACAGATGTTGGATGATTTGATGAGGTGGTGCATTGACTACCGGAAGCTCGATTTGCTTCAGAGGAGTGCGAGTATCCTCAGCTTCGGATTGACGATTGGTTGATCAGCTCGCGAGAGCTACAGTCTTGTCGAGGATTGATTTCGGATCTGGATACCATCAGTTGTGGATCAATAAGTCAGATGTAGCTATGTTAGCTTTCGGATCTCGGTGCGGACATCAGGAGTTTTGGTCACGCCATTGGTTGACCAATGCCCAGTAAATCGTGTGGATTCGATGGACCAGGTGTTCAGACGGTTTCTGGATGAGGTTGCGGTCATGTACGTTGGCATTGTCTTGAGGTATTCCAGTAGTGTGGGCCAGCACCTGAAGCAGTTGCAAGTGGTTTTGTGGACTTTACGAGATGACTAGGTGTTGTGAAGTTCAGCCAGTGTGAGTTTTGATCGATTATCGTGAAGATTTTGAGCCACGTGATGTTAGCTGAAGGAGTCAGTGTGGATTCCGATCAGTTAGAAGCCGTGTTGATTTGGGGAGTGTTCTACCATTGTACCAGAGATCTGGAGTTTCTCTTGGGATTGGCAGGCTATTATCGACGGCTTGTGCAGGATTTTCCCGGGTTGCCACTCTACTTTCCGGACTAACAAAGAAGGCGTCAAGTTCGTGGGGTTCGATGCACGCGAGGAGAATTATTTACTCCTGTAGGATGGTTGACCGTTGCTTCGGTTCTGACCTTACTTGACGATTGTGATGAGTTCGTGGGTTATGGCGATGGATCGAGATTTGGATTTGGTAATGTTTTGATGCTGTGTAGCAGAGCGGTGGCTCATGATTCCAGGCAGTGGTACTTTGTGTAGCCACGTATCTTATGTATGATTTAGGTGTTGCTGTCTTTATGTTAGTATCAAAGAGATGGAGATACTACTGCTATGGCGTGAAGCGTGGTGTAGGACATACACTGACCTTTGAGTTTCATCCACTTGCGTTTTCGGCCAGATTCGGGCTTGAGGCAGTGTTGATGGATGGAGTCGGCTAACGACTATGGCTGTATCTTTGAGTTTGTTCGAGAAAAGCTTGAGATCGTACTTTGACTATCCATTTGGGATGTTGTTGCTGATGCATTCAGTCGAGAATCGGGAGCTTCAGTGTTGCATGTGAGTGTGGCTCGATTTTTCGTGTAGGCCGAGTTGCGAGCTTCAGGAGTTAAGTTTGAGTGTGATGATGTTGAGGCTCGTGGTTTTACGCGCGTTTGACGCTGGTGATACGGAGACGTGTCTGATACTTCGAGTTTACTACTCGAGACGCAACATGAAGAGCAATGTAGCAACTTGTGTGTGCTGATGCCACATCCGTCGACTGGCGATGGCTAGGAGGCAGAGACTTGCTGAGATGTGTCAGCCATTTGCGATTTCCGGTTAGACATGGCGATTGTTGCTATGTTTGTGTGTGTTTGTATGCACTTTGGTTGGTGATACCAGTTGTCAGACCATTGTGGACCATTTGACAGACTCAGTACATTCCCTTGTACATGCGGAGATGATTTTAGTGGCAGGTTAGCATGGTTGTATTTGGCGGAGGTTGTCCATTTACGTGGTGTGCTTATGTCCCGGTTCGCTGACCGAGATAATCAGCTACAACTGTGTGTTGGCGAGCTTTGCAGCGAGCATTGAGGACCAGATTACGAGTTAGTACCAGTTCTTATCCTCGGATTGGTGGGCGATCTTGAGGACTATTCAGACCTTGGAGGGCATGTTGTGGACCTCGGTATTGCATTTCCGAAGGATTCGGGACCAGCAGTTTCAGTTGTTCGAGATTGCATGCAGTACCAGTTTGTGTACCACTGTGGTATTGACATTGCTTGATGTCGTTTTGAGGATGACGTTGTACTCCATTGTGTTGGAGTGAGTTTGGTTTAAGTTTGGGTTGATGTTTGATTCTGATTTTGTGGAATGTACTATCACAGACAGTCAGATTAGCGGAAATGGGTTGATAATTGTCGAGTCCGATGTTTGAACTGTGTTGATATGAGTGTGTGAGTTGTGTTGATGTACGTAGACTATGTAGTGATTTGCCATATTTTTTTGATCCAGATGCGGTCATAGGCGAGTTTGTGTTATGCCGTATGGTTCGGCGTCGCCTATAGTGTTGGCTTTTATGTCTGATGTGTTCCGTGTGGCAGAACTGTGTTTCAGATGTATTACGTGTTGTGTACCCTGTCTGTTCCTTGTGCAGGAACACTTGGCTATTATGTGTGGAGCCAGTTCAGATTCGAGATTTGAGGGTACAGGGATTTCAGCACAGAGTTATCTCCTATTGTGGAGACAGTGGTCAGAATTGTTCAGTTGAGGTTGCCGTTGGAAAGTTGAGCAGTATGCAGAGGCAGTGCTCCTACCTTGTAGTCGGCAGACTCGGAAATTTCGAGGTCGAAATTTTTCTAAGGGGGGTGGATTTGTGACGACCCGGACCATAATCAGCAGTATGATCAGTTATATTCGTGAGCTACGGCGTAGTCGCAGGGTTGCGACAGTTGTTTTAATCGCCAGGCTCGTTAACGACTAAATTATTGGCCGAGAATTGGAGCTGGGTCTCTTCTCGAGAGTCGTTCTATATGTGATTACGAGTTCGTGGGCGGTTCCGGATCGTTATTTGGACGACCGAGGAATTAGTTATGAATATTTGAAGTTTGGATTTTAATGGTGGGCTACTTAACGACTAAATTACCGGTCGAAAATTTGGTTTCGGTTTCTTCACGGAAGTTGTTCAGAATTTAATTTCGAGTTTGTGGGAACTTCTGGAGCATTATTTTGATTTACGGAGATTTAGTTGTGAATATTTCCGTTTGTTGATTATTTAGTCGATTTAATGTGTGTTGCTTTGAAGGGTTGACTTTTTATTCGTTTGGCCGATGTGTTTGACTTTGGGTGATTATTGAAGAATATGTCGAGACGAGTTTGTGGCCGCGAGAATTATTGGAATCGGAGTTACGTCGAGGAAATTACGTGTATTTTAAGTTCGTCGGAATGGATAATTATGGTTTCCATTTTGGTAAAGTGTATATATATGGGCTTACCTGATTTGGAAAGTCAAATTGTGGCATTTAATGTTGACTGGCGTTGACTTGGTCAACGCGGGCTGAAATGGTGGAGGGCGACGGAGCCACGGGCTTGCCGGCGGTGGCGTTCCGTCCGGCCACCGTTGGCCACGACGTTTGTCCCTTTCAATTCGTCTTGCTGTCCCGGTCTCATCTTCGGCCACCACGCACGGCGTGGCTCACCGGAGGGGGTAGTTTTTCCGGCTTGAAGTTGGGGAAATTTTGAGGTAATCGGGTTCATCGTTTTCAACCGAATTGAACTTCAAGATGTACTGGGTTTTGTAGCCCTCTTCAATGTGATTCTAACCATATATACATGGTGTTCTAATTTGATTTGTGGAAGGAGAATTTTGGATTTGAAATTTGTGTGTACATTCGGTTTTTTATGAAATTGACCATGTTAGAGTGAGAATTTGACTTCGGTGCAGTTGACAAAGTTGCTCGGTGGACGATTTGGAGTGGAATAGGGGTGGCTCCGCCTTGAAATTCTCCGTCCGGCAGCGGCGCCGCCGTGGACGGCGGTCAACGGTCAACATGTTTGACTTTTTGGACTTTCGGCAAGTTGCATGTCATTTGACTCGAAATCGCGCTCCGATCGCAGTGGGGAGGTTCGTTTCTCGATTTGAGCATCCGAAAGTAAAACGAGGTATTGAGGTGGTATATATGGATTTTCGACGATTCGTCGTATTCGAATTGTGTATTTCCGAGAACGGTGGTTTCTCGTGGTTTGACTTGTATTGTCGGATTATGACTTTGAATATTGGACATTGTGAATATTCAGGGGTTCGTGATCGTTTGTTTGGCGAGAGACATTCCGCCGGATCACGGGTTACCGCGTATCGCATTACGCCAGTCTGTGAGTGGACATTTCTTTTCACGGATTGATTGCGAGTCCTTTTATAAATGATTTACGAACTTGAGCATGCGGATTGATTATGATTTTACGAGCATGTGTTTTACGATTATGCATATACGAATATACGTATACGAGTATACATGTATATATATTATGTTTTAAGCATGTGCATAGAAAAGATTTATGATTTGGTTTACACAGAGTACAGTCATAGTATATGTTGTGGTATCGATACACATTGGCTTCTCGGCTGATCCCCGAGTACGCTCCGGGGGGGACAGATATCCTGACCCGAGGCCTTTCTGGCTAGGATCACGTGTGGGTCTGGGATCCCGTGATTCAGACTGTGCTATCGCGTGGAAGCCCACGAGAGTCTCCGCGATATGTTTTACGTTGCATGCTCTGTACGTGAGTGGTAGCCAGAGTCTCCTCACGTAGCATTTGATTTTCATGCATTTGACTCGCATATGATTTTATATGTATATATTACTTGGTGAAAGACATTTATTTTTGTCCACTCACTCTAACGTGTTTATTGTCTTTCCCTTGGGCGTTTCGGTTTCCGTGCCCAGTTTGCAGTTCGGACTCTGGAGTCGCACGTCGTGGTCGGAGGCATAGTACTCGAGCGGTCTTATTTCTTCCAGTATGTTTATTGTGCTACCTACTGTGGTATATATATATATATATGTTTATATGTTGTGGTCTCTCTTAGTAATCCGTTGTTGATGTTATACGATTCTTAACCCGGATTTCAGTAAAGTATGTATATATTTATTGTTTTACTTTACTGTTGAGATATTGAGAAATCCGGATGGGATTGGTGCCCACGGTTTGCTTTTTGTGGCATAGGATGAAGTGTATTTTCCGCGTGCAGGTAATGGTAATTCCACGTTAGTAACGAAACTCTGCCCAAATTTCGAAAATTTTTTGTTGGTTCGTGTTTTCGAAGGGGTTTGATTCCGGTTTAGGGAACTAAATCGGGGTTGGGTCCTTTCAGGATCTTCCACTCCAGCTCTACCTACACATCGTCCGAGTCATTTCCAGAGATGGATAAGGAGGAATAGACCCCAGACGCAGGGATTCGGTGTCAATTCCAATGAAGCCAGTAGTTATCGTTCTACTCCCTCAGCACCCAGGGATTTCCTTCTATGTGACAGTTTCACAAGCATCATCTTGGGCAGTGTCAGGCTTGTCTTTAGCTTGTTTTCGTTGTGGCCAAATGGGTCACTTTGCGAGGGAGTGTCAACATTGGGACACCTCAGGTGAATTTCTGGTGGTGATCAGAGAGCCACTACATGGGTTAGAGTAACACCACCACCTGGACATCCAGCTTATCCGGACCAGAGCCAGAAAGGGCGACTTCACCATATGACCTTACAGGAGGGCAGAGTAGCTCCTGATGAGATTATCGGTACATTATATTTTTTTGGTTATGTTGTTTATACTTTAATAGATCTGGGGGCGACACATTCTTTTATCTCCATGAGATTAGCATCAATAGTTAACGTATGGGCCACTCCCTTACCAGAGACGTAGCGAGTGGTTTATCCCACCGGTGATATGGTTTTAGTGGGGTCAGTGTTTAAAGATTGTAGTGTCATGGTTAGAGGTTTCGGGTGGTCTGCCGACTTGATACCTCTTGATGTCGCGGACTTTGATTTGATTTTGGGTATGAATTTTTTGGGAAATCACCAAGCTTTAGCTGATTGTCATCAGAAAGAAATGGTGTAGAGGGTTACCTAAGATTTTATTTTGTAGAGAAAGAATTGTTCTTTCTTTGTACTTGATTTCAGCTGTGTGAGCCGAGAAACTATTGCGGAAAAGGTGTACCGCATACTTAGCGCATATTGTAAACACTCGTGTTTTCACTCCTAACCTTGAGGAGATTGCAGTGATTAGGGATTACCCTGATGTGTTTTTTGAGGAATTACCAATTCTCCCTCCAGAAAGGAAAATTTATTTCACGATTGAGCTTCTTCCGCGTACAGGTCCTATAGCTCAGGCGCGGTACCATATAGCTCTAGCTGAGTTAAAGGAGTTGCAGGTTCAGCTTCAAGAATTGATCGATAAAGGTTTCATATTTCCTAATATATCACCATGGGGAGCTCCAATTTTGTTTGTGAAAAAGAATTATGGTTCTATGGGGTTATGTATTGACTACCGATAATTGAATCAGGTGACTATGAAGAACAAGTATCCTCTGCCTCATATTGACGATTTGTTTGATCAATTGAAGGGAGCTACGGGTGTCTCTAAGATTGATTTCCGGTCAGGATATCATCAGTTGCAGATTAGAGAGTCTTATGTCTCTAGGACCATATTTCGATCGCGTTATGTGCACTATAAGTTTCGAGTAATGCCGTTCGGTTTGACGAATATACCGGTTGCCTTCATGGCTTTAATGAATCGGGTATTTTGGGCTTATCTTGGTAAATTCGTCATAGTGTTTATTGATTATATCCTGATTTAATCGGAAGATGCGAGGTAGCATGCGAGGCATTTGCATATTGTTCTGAAGACTTTGAGGGAATCTCAGTTGTACGCCAAATTCAGTAAATGCGAGTTCTGGTTGGATAATGTGAAATTTTTTTGCCATGTGATTTTAGCAGAGGAAGTTAGTGTCGATTCAAACAAGATTAAGGCTGTGTTGAATTGGAACTGACCTGTGAGTGTGCAAGATATTAGATGTTTTTTGGGTTTAACCGGTTACTACTGTTGGTTTGTTCAAGACTTTTCACTCATTGGAGCACCTCTTACGAAACTCACGAGGAAGGGAGTTAAGTTTGAATGGTCAGACGATTGTAAGGAGAGTTTTTAGAATTTGAAGATAAGGTTGACCACAGCTCTAGTGTTGACGTTACTAGACGATAGTGGGGAGTTTACAGTTTTCAATGATGCCTCTAAGTTAGGCTTGGGGTGCATGCTAATACAACATGGTAGAGTTGTCGTATATGGTTCATGCCAGTTGAAACCCTATGAGGTGAATTACCCCACTCATGATATAGAGTTGGCAGCAATAGTTTTAGGGCTAAAAATCTGGAGACATTATTTGTATGGTGCCAGATGTCGGTTTTATATAGATCAGAAAAGCCTTACGTATCTTCTCACTCAGCCAAAATTAAACTTATGACCGACAAGGTGGGTGGAGTTGATAAACGATTACAATTGTACATTCGAGTACCACCCTGGAAAGGCAAATTTTGTAGCTGATGCTCTTAGCCAAAAATCTGGAGTTTCCTTGTCTCATATTCAGTTGGCTCGCGTACCATTGCTTGCAGAGTTACGATCTACTAGAGCAGCATTGTATACTGATGTGAGTGACGCTAGAGTTCTATTCGCCAGTATGCAAGTACGACTTGTTCTTATTGACAAAGCGCGTGAGTTGCAGGATTCTGATCCTTCCCTTCTGAAGTTAAAGAACGCGGTACGTAATGGTGAACAACCTGATTTTGTGTTAAGGAGAGATGGGTTGCATGTATTCAGAGGTAGACTATGTGTTCCAAATGTCGAGGAATTAAAGCAAGAAATACTCGACGAGGCTCATTGTTCAGCTTATGCAATGCACCCGGGTAGCATGGAGATGTATCGCACTCTTAGAGAGTATTATTAGTGGTCCAATATGAAGAGGGAGGTAGCGATCTATGTGAGTCAATGCCCTATTTGTCAACAAGTGAAGGAGGAGAGGCATAAACCTTCAAGAATGATGTAGCGTCTGTAGATTCCTGTCTGAAAATGGGTGCATTTTACCATGGATTTTGTATACAAGTTACCTCGAACAGCCAAAGGGCATATGGGTATTTGGGTAATTGTGGATCGCTTCACCAAGTCTGCACAATTTATACCAGTCTCAGAGAAACTTTTGGTGAGCAAGCAAGCTACGTTATATATGCAGAAGATTGTAAAGCTACATGGTGTGCCTGTGTCCGTCATTTCAGATCGAGATCTCATTTCACCTTAAAATTCTGGAGAGCATTACAGGAGGCTTTGGGAACTAAATTGCGGGTCAGTACGGGATTTCATCCTCAGACTGATGGTCAGTCTGAGAGAACTATCCAGACACTTGAGGATATGTTGAGATCTTGTGTGTTGCAATTCCCAAGGAAATGGAATAAATACCTGCATTTGATGGAACACGCTTTTGCTGGAAAGAAGTAGGAGAAAGGAGTTTCATTAACCCATATATAGTTTAGGAGACTACAAAAAAAAATATTCAGATCATTCGAGATAGATTGAAGATTCCTCAAGATAGACAAAAGAGTTATGTCGACGTTAGACGTAAGAATCTTGAGTTTGAAGTAGGAGATTGGGTATTCCTGAAATTGTCTCCATGAAAAAGGGTGATGCGGTTTGGAAAGCACGATAAATTTCTTCCATGTTACATTGGGCCTTATGAGATTATAAAGCGTGTAGGCACTGTAGCTTATCGTTTGGAGTTACCCTTAGAGTTGGCGCGAGTTCAGGATGTTTTTCATGTATCCATGTTGCGGAAGTACATCCCCAATCCTTCCCATGTCATCGTGCCTCAGCAAATTCTATTACTAGAGGATTTAGTTTACATTGAAGAACCAGTGGATATTCTTGACCATAGAGAGCAGGTTCTCCGGAACAAGACTATTCCTTAAGTGAAAGTATTATGGAGGTATCATGGAGTAGAGGAAGCCACTTAGGAGCCACACCAATTCAAGAAGGAGCAGTACCCTCATCTTTTCTAGAAGATACGTAAATTTTGAGGACAAAATTTTTTGTAAGGGGGGTGGATTGTTACAAGCCGTACCAAAATCACGCACTTATCGAACTGTGTTAAGCATTCTCGCGGATTAGGCACGTTATTAGGATTGTTAACGACTTTTTCATCGGGCGAGAATCTGACTTAACTTTCTTCACGAGAATTGTAGAATATTTAATTTTGAGATTGTAGGAATTTCTGAGGAATTTATTGGAAAAGCGAGCTATTTTTAATGTTTATCGGAAGTTTAGGCGATAAATAATTAAAATAAAATTAATTTTAAGGTCGGTTTAATCGTGACTGTTCGATCGAGATCAGAATGAATTTGGATCGTTGATTTGGTTTAGGTATGTATACGGGTATTAATACGTGATATTTTTGAAAAGTTTCCAAAATTGGCAGAAATACTGTACGTGCTCGACCCGTATTTTCGTACGTCAACCCGTTTCCGTCGACCCGACCGTACCGCCGATTCCGGCACCTTTGATGAAGATCAAGGTAGGGAAAGAAAGCTCTTCCTCTCCTTTTTCGTTTGATGTATTTATTGTTGAGTTTTGGTGCGATTTTGATATCGAATCGATTAGCTAAATCCGCCAAATTTCAGGTTTAATGGGCGGTGGCGCTCCAGCCATTTTCTGGCAACGAGGTTAGTTGGGTTCGACTGGGTTTTGACCCAGTAATTGAACCTCTATGGTTTTGTGGATCGAGGGGCAGCGATGTCAGTGATTCGGCCCTGAAACCGATTTTTGGGGACGCGAGCTTTCGGGCCATTTTCCGGCCAAACGACTACGAATCGTGAAATGTGGTAGTTTTGGAAGTTGTAGAGCGTTGTGTGATGTTTTCATCCATGTATCGACATTACAGCAATTCGGCTGGGAGGCATATATGACTCACGCACCGCTGCTTGTGGAGGCACGTGACGGCCACGCGCTGCCTTCTGCGGTTGTTTTCCAGCAAGTCAGTTTTTAGAAATTATCGGCGAGACGTTCGGGGTTGTTTTTAGGGTCTATTTTCATAGTTTTACGCGTATTTTGATGTCTAATGGTCCGTATTTATAGGACATCGAGATCGCGACTCTAGCAGCGAAGGAAATTCTGCTAGACCCCAGCAGTAGTCACAGACGTGTGAGTGGACCATTATTTTCATAGTTGATTGCGAGTTCATTATTTTTATGCAGTACGTTTTACGGTATATTTTTAAAGCGTTTATTTGCAGGCTTGCTTTGTCATGGTTTATTTTATTACATCGATGCTCTACCTATTCGGCTGATCACCAGATAGTTGGTTAGGGGAGTTTATGTGGCCTCGTCTAACCCATATAGAAGTCGCTCTGGATACCAGTTTTCTTATGTTGTTACAGTGAGACTTTTGTGAATAGGTTCTTACTCGACTCGAGTAGTAGTCGAGTTTACTTCTCCTTGTATTTAGAACCAGTACATTGTAAAGTATGTTATCAATGTTGATTTTTACATCTAGTTTAGTTTCTGCTATATGTTGAGAAATCCGGATAGACATCGATGGTTCACGATTTGTTTGTGGGATTTATCTGCGGAGTGTCATTCTTCTTGCAAGTTTTTGATTGTCTCAGTTTTAAGGGGAGTTATGTCAAAAAAATTACATAAATTCATAGATTATAGTAAGTCGTTAGGACTTGGTCCTAGATTACTAGTCAATCTAGGGTTGGGTACTTTCACTTTTCGTTCGCAACTCTTATGGGGTAGGCGAGGCGCCGTGTTTCTAGTAGTACATGTGGATGTCGTACTTCTAATCCTTGAAAATGGGGGTAGCCGTGTCCTCTACGTATTCCCCCCATCTCCGGTCAGCCTTCATAGTCAAAATGTACGTAGGAAAAAAATAAATAAAAAATTAAATTCCTAGACCTCATGCCTTTATGCTTTATAATTAATTATGAAATTAAATAAAATCAAATAAACCCTATTGCAAAGTTTGCGGTATTCCCTGAACTGTTCGGATTGGGGCAGCTCGTTCCAAGATGAGGCAATCATACATATGTTGTTCCGTATGATTGAGCTGATGTTGTGCAAGCACAGACTGCGCAACTCCTTGCTTGGAAGGCCTCAGATGAACTTGTTGAATGACACCTCGATCTTCTTCCCCGTTGACTTGACTATGTGTTCTCCTTTAGCACCCTTCCCAAGTCCCCGAGTGCATTTGAGGACCTGGTCTGAGGGCTCCTTGTTAGTCTTGCAGCGGGTGCTATAGTGAATTGAATCGTCGACCGATTCTTGGGGACCTTGTTACGCTGACGCGAAAGCGAAAATATCTGGCTCGCCATATAGGCTATAGCCGCTTCATTTAGAGCATTGAGGATTCTTGTCTATCCGCCGGAGCTGAAGGGGAGGAGCCGTAACGGTCTCCTCTGAGGTTTGACTCCAACCCATTTTTCGTCTAATGGATTGGAATTCAGGAACCCTATCTGCTACCGTGCGCCTCTTACTACCACCAAACATCTTGATTGAGCTGTACAAAATTGAATATTAACAATATAATACATATATACATTATATATTCATCGACATCATAATTTAAAAATCATCCAAAATTCATCGAATATATACATTCATTTCACATATTCAAAAAAATCACAAATTATGTCATTTCGCAAATTCATATCCATATATTCATCGGCATATTCAACAAAATCACAAAATTCACAAAATCATAAATTCAACAAATATTAATTCATTCAAAACATTATAAATACTCCTCTATAAAAATGTATATATATATACACACACACTCCTATATAAATTCACATCATATCCAAATTAAATTCACATATATACCCTATAAATTCATATACACTCACAAAATATAAATTCACATCATACCCTATACATAAATTCACATCATATCCAAATTAAATTCATCAAATTTCATATATATAAATTCACAATGCACATCATATCCAAATTTATCCAATTTCATATATAAATTCGCATCATATATATATTTATACCCTATATATATATATCCAGTTTCATATATATTCACATCATAAATTCACATCAATTTCATATATATAAACCCCATATAAATTCCCATTATATATATGCGAGGATAGTGGCCGGCTGCGAAATGGAGAGAGCCACGACTGAGAGAGTCAGGGTCGATGGCCGGAGACAAGCGAAAGGAGAGAGACGAGCGAGATGAGAGAGAGAGGAGAGCCACGGGTCCCTTATGTACGAAGAGTGAGGGAGGAGAGGCCACGGGTTTCCGGAGAGGGGAGATGATTCCTACGAGAGAGAGAGAGAGAGAGAGAGAGAGAGAGAGAGAGAGAGAGAGAGAGAGAGAGATTAGGGATTTCTCCCTAAATAATGATCTGATTTAAGAACATAGATGATGAAACGTAGGTTTTTGTCGTCTAAGTAGACTTAGGCGACGAAATATAAGTATTTCGTCGCCTAAGTCTTTTTAAAAAATTACCCAAAATATTTCTTAAAAAAAATAAAATCGACCAAATATTTGGTGTTAGACAATGAAATAAAATGATTTCATCGTCTAAGAATGAGCCTAGACAACGAAAACGCCAATGTTTCATCGTTTAAGTGATAATTTATAAAAATATATATCAATTTTCTCTCTAAAAAAATTGACTACTTCCCTAAAAATACGAAGAAATCAAACGTCAGATATAATTATTTTGTTTATATAATATTGTACAAAGAAATTGATGCCAATTCGGTAGAATTTGGTATCATATCAATACAGCTTTGTGAATATCCATTAAATAAAGTTTAAAATATGGAAACGATCATACATATTAATAATCGTAAAACCGTTTCTAACATGACTGGCATTTTCACTTACGTCAAAACTTTATATATCAATTACATATAAATTAATTAAAATTTGACATAAAAACAAGATTGACGAGTTAATATTTGTTATCCATATCTACTAATGTTGAATAACTTATGTGTTCATATGTCTGTCTAAACACTACATCCATATTAACAAAATTAAATTTGGACAAAACAACCGTTAGATATATTCATCATCATTTAATATTTAAGTAGATGAATTTTTATTCAATATGAAGTTCGTTAAGGGTTTAATAGGTGTAGTCAACCATAAAACCTAAATTTCGACGAAAGAAAAATGTTGATATACGAATCTTTGTAACTCTGATATTCAAACCGTCGACACCCATAGTCCAAAAATAGTTTACTCTATTCCCTCGATAAATATAATCTACAATCTAATATGGTACATATAATCATTGTGACGACCCGGAACAGATTGAGCAGTGTCATCAGCTAGGTCCGTGAGATTATGAGTAATGGTAGATTTCCGATAATGGATTTACTCGCCAGGTTTGATAACGACTTAATTATTGGCCGAGAATTGGAGCTGAGTCTCTTCTCGAGAGTCGTTGTACGTGTGATTTCGAGTTCGTGGGTGGTTCCGGATCGTCATTTGGACGACCGAGGAATTAATTATGAATATTTGAAGTTTCGACGGAATCGGATTATATTGGCGATCTTCTTAACGACTAAATTACGGGACGAGAATTTGGTTTCGGCTTCTTCACGGAAGTTGTTAAGCATTTAATTTCGAGCTCGTGGGAACTTCCGAAGCATTATTCCGAGTTACGAAGATTAAGTTGTGATTATTTCCGATTGTTGATTGTTTAGTTGATTTAAATATGTGTTGGATTGAACAGTTGACTTTTTATCGGTTTGGTCGATGTGTTTGACTTCGGGTGATAATTGAAGATCATATCGAGACGAGTTTGTTACCGCAAGAATTATCGGAATCGGAATTACAACGAGGAAGTTACGTGTGTTTAAAGTTCGTCGAAAAGGATAATTACGAAGTTTCCATTTTGGGAAAGCTATAAATAGAAGGTTGCTATAATAGGAAAGTCAAAGGTGGTTCATTAACATGTTTGACCGAGTTGACCGAGTCAACTCGGTGGTGGAGGAGGCCGACGGGATACGTGGTGTTCCACGGTGGCGCGGTGGATTCCGGCCATTCCAGGGCACGGGATAGGTTCCATTCGATGTGCCATGGTTCTCTCATCATCATGCCGGCCACCGTTCACGGCGAGGTGGACGGTGGAGGAAGAATTTTCCGGCCAAAATTGGAGGTTTTTGGAGGAATTCGGGTTTGTATTTTCCGGCCATGTTGAGCTTAATCAAGTAGTGGGCTTTGAAGCTCTCCTCACCATGATTCTAACCATGTAAGTATGGAGTTCTAATTCGATTTGTGCTTGGAGAATTTTGGATTTGAAATTTTGGGAACAATTCGGTTTTGCATGAAATTGACCTAGTTAGAGTGAGAATTGGCCTTTGTTGTAGTTGACAAAGTTGCTCAGTGGGTGATTTTGCATTGAATGGTGGTTGCTCCGCCGTGGAATTTTCAGGTTGGTGGTGGCGCCGTCGTGGGCGGTGGTCAACGGCGGTCAAAGTTTGACTTTTTGGAATTTTTGACAAGTTGCATGTCATTTCACTCAAAATCGCACCCCGATCGCAGTGGGGAGGTTCGTTTTTCGAGTTGAGCGTCCGAACTTACAGTGAGGTATTGAGGTGTGATTTTCGGATTTTCGACAGTTTGTCGTAATCGGATTACGTGTTTCCCAGAATGGTGGTTTCTCGTGATTTGTCTTGAATTGTCGAGTTATGACTTTGAGAATTGAACTTTGTGAATATTCAGGTGTTCGTGATCGTTTGTTTGGCGAGGGACTTTCCGCCGGATCACGGGTTAACGCGAAGTGCGTTACGCTAGTCTGTGAGTGGACAAGTTTATATTTTCATAGTTGATTTGCGAGTTCATGGATTTTATGATTTCCCGTATTTAAATTATACGATGTTGAGATATATGTTATTTTCGGAGGTATTTTTATATGTTTATGGGTGATGGCATTTATTACATCGATGTACTAGAGTTGAGAGATTCCTCTGGACCAGGGTTGAGAGATTCCTCTGGGCGGGGTTGAGTGGTCCCCTGCGTGCCGCCAGGGTTGAGAGGTCCCCTGGCCTATCACTGTCGGGTTGAGCGATTGACCCGAAGTTGGGCTTGAGAGGTCGCCCGAAAACCTCCGTATATATATGTGTTGTTTTCCGAACTCGCACTGTTTTATATTGAGTATGTATATAAACTGGTGAAAGGCATATGTTTATTTTCGTCCACTCACTCTAACGTTTTTATTTGCCTTTCCCCTGGGCTTTTCGGTTTCCGTGCCCAGTTTACAGTTCGGACTCTGGTGCCGCACGTCGTGGTCGGAGGCATAGTGCTCGAGCTACCTTGTTTCTTCCAGTAGGTTTATTGTTCTACCTACTGTGGTATACTTATATGATTATACATTAGAGGTCGCTCTGAGTATTCTGTTGTATATACTATATGATTTTATACCGGATTTCAGTAAAGTACAGATATATTTATTGTTTTACTTTACTGTTGACATATTGAGAAATCCGGATGGGATTGGTGCCCACGGTTTGATTTTTGTGGCATAGGATGAAGTGTATTTTCCGCGTGCAGGTAATGGTAATTTCACGTTAGTAGCGAAACTCTGCCAAAATTTCTACGGTTTTCGTTGGTTCGTGTTTTCGAAAGGGTTTGATTCCGGTTTAGGGAGCTAAACCGGGGTTGGGTCATTTCAATCATACTCATGAAGGGCATATTGTGAAAATCTACTTAGACGACGAAAGTGGTCATTTTCGTCGTCCAAGTTACACTTATACGATGATACTCTACCACTTTCGTTGTCTAAGTCAGACTTAGACGACCAAACATAATACTTTCATCGTCTAAGTTTTTTAGGGTTTAGGGAAAATGGATTAGGGTTAAGGTCTAGGGTTTAGGGTTTGTACATGTTTAGGGCTTAGACGACGAATTTTCATTCAATACAAAGTTCATTAAGGGTTTAATCGGTGTAGGAAACAATAAAACCTAAATTTCAATGAAACAAAAACGTTGATATACGAATCTTCATAACTCTGATTTTCGAACCATCAACACCCATAGTCCAATAATTGTTTACTCTACGCCGTCAACATGGTAAACATGGAGGTCGGATTGTGAAAATCTAGTTAGACGACGAAAGAGGTCATTTTCGTTGTCTAAGTTAGACTTAGACGACGATACTCTACCACTTTCGTAGTCTAAGTCAGACTTAGATGACCAAAGATAATACTTTCATCGTGTAAGTTTTTTAGGGTCTAAGGAAAATGGACTAGGATTAGGGTCTAGGGTCTAGGGTTTAGGGTTTGCACATGTTGAGAGCTTAGGCGACCAAATCACTATATATTCATCATCTAAGTGTACTCCTTAGACAACGAATTTATGTAATTTCGTCGTCTAAGTGAACCTTAGATGACGAAATTATAAATTTCTTCGTCGATCTAAGATGTCATTATTATACCAAAAAATGATCTTGCATTTGTCGATTCTAAATCATTCATGTGAGATATAACTAATGCAAACGTACATACGTACACTCTTAATAAACCTCTTTTAATTTTGAACACCTTAATTAATTAATTAATTAATTAACTAATTACGATTGAGTATTTATTATATTTAATTTATAAAATCGTATCACTCCCCATCTTCATAATCATCATCGTTTGGATCATCATCCTCACTATCAACTGAATGCTTTTCATCATTATAATAATCTCTATCGTATGAATCGTATCTGATGTTGTCGTCGTCATCCTCCAACTCCTCTTTAGGGAAATTCTTCTCTAACTCTTTAATCTCCTCTTGAGTAAGATCTGTGGCACCATTAAGCATGGGTAAATGTTTGTTAGACCGAAACAGTTTCCTTATGTCAGTGATGACAGAAGTATTAATTAGTCTCCTGATATGCGTTGTCATTATGCGCTTCAGTGTTTGTCACCAACATCCCTTCAAGTGATGTGGCACTCCATATTTCTCAGTGAGACATATGGTAACTATTTTTCAACCTTCAATCACCTTCGGATCATTCAGATAGAACACATGCCTAACTAAGGTTGCAAGAGTGAATGGTTAATCCTCACACCAGCTTGAGTTTGTATCGACAGATAAAAAGGCCTAGATCTTCCTTAATACGCTTGAACTATTTACACTTGAATAGGAAAACATTGATATCATTCTTGTAAAGTAGCCGAACGACATTAACATGAACCTCGTAATAGACATCAGCACTTTACCCAACTGTGATCCCACTGTTTTGTATTCTTCTTCCTTCATCTCGGGCCAATGAATGAAACTTTACACTGATGACAAAACATCCAGGGAAAATATAGTGTCGAACTGGCTTATGGGTCAACAAGTATTTTTCTCATGACCACCACCCCTCATGGTTACCGGATTTTTCTAGATTAATCATTTACAAAAATGTGACGAATATATATGAATGTGTATTTAATTTGTACCAAAAATTTGACAAAGTTTCTCCTAAAAAAACCGAAACCAAAAGCTTGCATGTACAAACTAAGGCAAAACACTTCGCATAATGATCTACACGTTTTCTACGTGATTCTTAATATGTTTTTCCCTTCATTTAGCTTCGTTAGGGCTCTAAGTATTTCATTTATAACTTACTTTAACGTTTTAGGTACAAAATAAAGAGGAATCAATAAAGGAGGCAGAATTGAGCTTAAAATGCACTAAGCGGAGATTTTCCCAATTTGGTTAGGAAAATGATCTTTCCCTACCCGAATTAGGAATGAATGTCAGCCATGAAATTAACGTCTACATCATGAAAGGAAGCATTGAAGCTAAAACGAAGAAGAAACGAAGTTTCCTAATCTCACTAGGAATTTCCGGAAGAGCAGAAAAATGATGACGGGATCATGTGCGAAAGTTACTAATTTTGGGTTCCAAATGGTTTCTAAAAAGTGTGACCAAATGGTTTCCAGAATTAGTAACCCAAATGAAATGAAAAATGATGTCATTTGTCCCTGTCAAACCAGGAAAAGAAGATGGTGCGCATGGAGTATATTCTGGCCGAATATTGCATATCTTGCTTGCCTAATTCATTGCCGAATCATGTGTATCTTCACTACCATATTTGAGACCGAAATATCCAAGCTATTATGCCCAAATTCGGACTAGATATTCCTTGGGAATCAAGAAGAACAAAATCTGGCAAGATATCTCAAATCAGAAATCAGGAAAATAATCCGTCAACTTCTTCAGACAATTGCGAACAGCCCAGATCTCTGATTAATGCATATGATACCTCGTTGGAAAGATCTTTGAATTATCTTTCCAACGACACCAAGATCGCAATTTTTGGAGATCTACAGCTCCCGGAATGTCCGTTTTACCAAAAAAGGGTCAGATCTGTCCGGAAAGAGAAAGAAGAGAATTTCCTTGTGCACCAAGCTCATCCTTGTGCCTATAAATTGAAGACTTCGGCTCATTCATCATCATCTCTCATTCTAGTACTCAAAGCTCTGCCCAAAACACTACCTCTCCTCCCTTGCACCAAATCTGAAGAAGCCATCCCTCCAACGCCATAAACACCATCCTCCACCGAAATATTAGGGGAGTCCCGAAGTATTTCGCCATCTCCATTGAAGAGCAGCTTACACCAAGTAGTCTAGGGGAGTCCCGACAACAAAAAGTGTAACCATAACTCTTCTCTTATTTCTTTGTATTTTTGGCATTCTTTGGAGTGAAGTTGTAAAGGATTTTGGTTATATAATTCTAGTTAATTTTCTGCCATCTTCTAGTTCTTACGTTTTTGCTATACATGTTTATTCTATGCTTAATACTTAATCTAAATGCAGGGGAGTCCCGGTTTAGATTATTGATGTGTTAGGGGAGTCCCGAAGCACTTAATCACGAAATTAACATGAGTTATATAGTTGAGGACGTAGGCACTTTTAGGTTGCATGAAATTGGTTAGGTTATAAAGAGTTAGAGAAAAAGATGAGATGATCACATGTATATATTAGATAGGTTTTATTTTCGGTTTAGTAAACATGTTTAGGTTCTTTGATTCTTGTTTGTTTTGCTTGTCTATGAGTATAAAACATGATAGAGTCCTAGGATTTCTAAGTGTGTTTTACTTGCCATTTTTTTTGTCTTTAATTTCGTAGGTCATTAGAACACCAATTCAAACTCCCCCCATACTTTCTAACGTTTTCATGCAGGTGAACACCCTACAATCCCCGGTTAAGAACGATACCCTATTTACCAATGCTACATCTACACAAAAGGGGTTTAAATTGCATTTCGTCTAGATTGATTATTGAGTGTTAATTTAGTAGTCACTTTAGGCGTTATCACATAAGAAAACACCAAACGTCATTTGAATTTACCGTCGGCACCTATTCCCATCCGGATTTCTCAAATTCAAAAAAAACTAATCATGAATCTATATGCATGCATGGTTTAAATTAATTAAACATATGTACCCATTGGATGAAATAATTAGGGATCTTCTTCTTAAGCACTTTTTCAACTCAATTATGACTCTTATCCGGTTTGGCTCTCTGAATTTTCTCCCTGTAAGCTTGCATGTGCGGGTCGACCTCATCACAGTCTCACAACACAACCTAATGCATTTCAATAAGTTATTCTTTAGTTAATCTTTCGTTTAATACTCCTCTAAAAAGTCGTACAACATCTGTGACCACAGAAAGATTGTGGGCAGTATTTAGATTAGAGGTAGTGGTCTGGACTGTATCATTGAGGTACCTATTGAAGTAGGTAACACACTCATACATTAGGTACGTCTCTCCTATGGAGCAATCCGGGGAAGATTTATTTTTGACGAATTCTTTATACTATCTGAGTTGTCTATAAAATTATACAATTAATTATTTGACGAATAGTTGTGGACCATTATAAATAGTTATACCTTTCTTAAGGATACATCCAAGTCTAGTGGACCAGACCAGAAAGCAGCACTTGTTCCGGAAGATGGATCATGATGTCAAAGAAAGCAGGGGAAAAAATCCCCTCTAATTTGCAAAGGATGTGTACAATTTCGTATTATAGTTCGACCACATTTGACTTCTTTAACTCTCTGGCGCATAACCTCTGCCACCATCTACACAATGCTACTATTCGTTAGACGACGTCATGGGGTAAATATAGTCGAATTACCATTAGAATTAGACGTTACAGCATAACGTGATAATCATGAGTCTTTAGACCAATACACTAGTGTTGCTCAATGTTGACTACTCTAAATATATTTTCTGCATAATTAGACAGATAACGAACACTTTTAAACCAGTTGAATACAGAACCCCTCAGTGTTGGCTTCACTATGTAAGGTTCATCTGGTATCTTGTTGTGCACTTCTGTTTTATCCCTCCTTAACCACAAGGGACAGTGTAAATTCATAAATTCCAAATCTTTTTGCACTTTGAGAGTATCTTTAGTAATGAACTTAATACCCAGAATTTTTCCCACCACGCTGTCGCACACATTCTTTTTTATGTGCATGGTATCTAGATTGTTCCTCCTCCTGAGTTTCAACTTCGACCAATAAGGCAGTTCAAAGAAAATACTCATGTGATGCCAATAGTTAAGATTATGTGGAGGGTGTGGATTTAGTTTCTTCACATCAGTGTCATTGGTCAACACACCGAAATAGAAGTTGTTTACCTCTCAAAAATCTCTTTGCTGAACCAGTGTCGAGGTTTAGGATTTGTAATGACCCGAACCGGAAATGGTATATTAATTGGCTTGAGTTGCACATTTCACGATTAGTCGAAGTTAGTCGTAATTGAATGATCTGGCATCTTTGTTCACGACTTAATTAACGGACACGAATTTGGTTCGAGTTCCTTCGCGGAAACTGTAAAGGATTTGGTTTCGAGTCTGTAGGAGGTTTCAGAGGATTTTTCGGATAAGCGGAGAATATAAAATGAATATTTGAAATTATCGTCGAGTTAGTCATACTTATCCGTTTGGGTTTGAGTTATCTGAATCATGAATTTGGTCAGTTCGCGACGTATAAATAGCGGAATAGTCGTAAAAGTTGTCGAAAAGTTGCATTTAGGCTGTTGACCAGCGTTGACCGAGCCAGACCCGAGTTGACCGAGTCAACCGAGTTGACCCGTTGAGTTCACCGAGTCGGCGTTGAGTTTCTTGCCGAAATACGGCACGGTTGTCGGAGATTAAGGTAAGGATTTGAAGCTCTTGCCTTGGGCTATTGATTGATGTATATATTGTGATATTTTGAGGTGGTTTGAGTGGTTGATTTTGAAGGAGAAATTGGATGGAATTGGGGTAAACGGGAGGATGGTTTCTGGCTATTTTCCGATGGGGTTTTTGGGTGTAATCAGTTGGGTTTGAGTTGGGGATGAAACCCCTATAGGTTTGGAGGACGTGGTGGCCTCACGGTGAAGAATTTCATCGGGAAAGTTTTCCGGCCGGTTTGGGATTTCATGGTTTTCGAGGTGATTTCTGGCAACGGTGGTGGTTGGATGGTGGTGACCCTTTGGGGAAAGAGGTTGGCCTTGAGGAGAGGAAGGTTTTGGGGTCTTGGTCGTCGGAGAATGTCACCGTTGACACCGCGCCGCCTCCGGCGGTGGCAGTCAAAGGCGGAGCTCCAGCGAGGGTTGACTTTTTTGGATTTTGGAGATTTTTATACCATTTTTGAAAGGACCCAACTCCGATTTAGCACCCTAAACCGGAATCGAACCCCCTCGAAAACACGAACCAACAAAAACCGTAGAAATTTTGGCAGAGTTTCATTACTAACGTGGAATTACCATTACCTGCATGCGGAAAATACACTTCATCCTATGCCACAAAAATCAAACCGTGGGCACCAATCCCATCCGGATTTCTCAATATATCAACAGTAAAGTAAAACGATAAATATATTAGTACTTCATTGAAATCCGGTTTAAAATCGTACAACGT
The DNA here is from genome assembly GCA_946800695.1 of Geum urbanum. NCBI lineage: Eukaryota > Viridiplantae > Streptophyta > Magnoliopsida > Rosales > Rosaceae > Geum > Geum urbanum. The sequence continues at coordinate 21,849,810 of OX327003.1, read as the reverse complement.
AAACAACAGATTTCTCAGAGCGACCCCTAATGTATAAACATATAGGTATACCATAGTAGGTAGAACAATAAACCTACTGGAAGAAACAAGGTAGCTCGAGCACTATGCCTCCGACCACGACGTGCGACACCAGAGTCCGAACTGCAAACTGGGCACGGAAACCGAAAAGCCCAGGGGAAAGGCAAATAAAAACGTTACAGTGAGTGGACGAAAATAAACATATGCCTTTCACCAGTTTATATACATACTCAATGTAAAACACTGCGAGTTCGGAAAACACAACACATATATATATGGAGGTTGTCGGGCGAATCTCTCAAGCCCGACGTCAGGTGAATCGCTCAAACCTGACGGTGAAAGGCCAGGGGAATCTCTCAACCCCGGCGGCACTCAGGGGAATCTCTCAACCCTGCTTCAGAGGAATCTCTCAACTCTGGGCCAGAGGAATCTCTCAACTCTGGTAGCATCGATGCTATAAATGTCATCACCCATAAAAACATAACAACACCTCCGAAAATAACATATATCTCAATCATCGTATAATTTAAATACGGAAAATCATAAAATCCACGAACTCGCAAATCAACAGTGAAAATAGAAACTTGTCCACTCACGCGCTTGCGTAACGCAGTTCGCGTTAACCCGTGATCCGGCGGAAAATCCCTCACCAAACGAACGATCACGAACACCTGAATATTCCCAAAATCCATTTCTCAAAATCATAACTCGACAATACAAGAAAAATCACGAGAAACCACTGTTCTCGGAAACACATAATCCGATTACGACAAACCGTCGAAAATCCGAAAATCACACCTCAATACCTCGCTGTAATTTCGGACACTCAACTCGAAAAACGAACCTCCTCACAGCGATCGGGGCGCGATTTCGAGTGAAATGACATGCAACTTGTCGAAAATCCCAAAAAGTCAAACTTTGACCGCCGTTGACCGTTGACTGCCGCCGTTGACCACCGCCCACCACGGCGCCGCCACCAAACGTGAGATTTCTTGGCGGAGCAACCACCATTCCATGCAAAATCACCCACTGAGCAACTTTGTCAACTACAACAAAGGCCAATTCTCACTCTAACTTGTCCAATTTCACGAAAAACCGAATGTTCACACAAATTTCAAATCCAAAATTCTCCAAGCACAAATCGAATTAGAACTCCATACTTACATGGTTAGAATCATGGAGATGAGGGCTACAAAACCCAGTCCTTGCTTGAGCTCAACACGGCCCGAATCGAAAACCACCATTAAACCCAAAAATCACAAACTTTGGTCCAAGTTTTCTCTCTCCACCGTGAGCCACGCCGTGCGTGGTGGCCGACATCCACACGGGGCAGCCAAGCCGAGCAGAACTAGCCCTAGGCCGAAGCCTAGGGTGGCTGGAAGCCGTCGCGCCGTGAACCACCGTCGAACTCTCCCTCTCTCCACCGAGTTGAGTCGGTCAACTCGGTCAAACCCATTTATGGCAAGTTTTGACTTTCCCAAAACAGCAGGTTTCTATTTATAGGCCTTCCATTTTTGGAAACTTCGTAATTATCTTTTCGGCAAACTTCAAATACCCGTAACTTTTTCGTCGTAATTCCGATTCCAATAATTCTCGCGGCCACAAACTCGTCTCGACATGTTCTTCAATTATCACCTGAAGTCAAACATATCGGCAAATCCGATAAAAAGTCAACTGTTCAAACCAACACATAATAAATCGATTAAATAATCAACAATCGGAAATATTCACAACTTAATCTTCGTAACTCAGAATAATGCTCCGGAAGTTCCCACGAGCTCGAATCTAAATTCTGAACAACTTCCGTGAAGAAGCCGAAACCAAATTCTCGACCGATAATTTAGTCGTTATAAACACCACCATTTAAATCCGAACTTCAAATATTCATAATTAATTCCTCGGTCGTCCAAATAACGATCCGGAACCACCCACGAACTCGAAATCACACATACAACGAGTCTCGAGAAGAGACCCAGCTCCAATTCTCGGCCAATAATTAAGTCGTTATCAAATCTGGCGATTCAAATACTGTCGGAACTCTGCGACTACGCAGTAACTCACGTACATAGCTGATCATACTGGTGATTCTGTTCTGGGTCGTCACAAATCCACCCCCCTTAGAAAAATTTCGACCTCGAAATTTCCGAGTCTGCCAATTACAATGTAGGAGCACTTCCTCTGCATACTGCTCAACTCACAAATGGCAACCACAACTGAACGACTTTTCAGTGGCAACGATAACGGAAAAATTCTGACAACCGACTCCATAATAGGAGATAGCTCCGTGCTGAAATCCCTGTACCCACAAATGTCGAATCTGAACTGGCTCCACACAATCGCCAAGTGTTCCCGCATAAGGAACCGGTAGGGTACACAACACGTAACAAATCTGAAACGTAGTTCCACAACATGGAACACAACACACACAAAAGCCAACAATATAGGCGATGCTGAATCATACGGCATAACACAAACTCGCCTACGACCACATACGGATCAAAATAACGTGGCAAATCACAACACAGTCTACACACATCAACATAACTCAAATACTCATATCAACATAGCTCAAACATCGAACTCGGGCAATAATCAATCCATTTCCGCTAATCTGACAACCTGTGGTAGTACATTCCACAAAATCAGAATCCAACATCAACCCAAACTCAAACCAAACTCACTCCAACACAAAGGAGTACAGCATCGTTTCTCGAAACAACATCATGCAACATCAAAATCATAGTGGTCTACAAACTGGTACTGCATGCAATCTCAAACAAGTGAAACTGCTGGTCCCAAATCCTCCGGAACTGCAATACTGAGGTCCATAATATGCCCTCCAAGGTCTGAATAGTCCTCAAAGATCGCCCACCAATCTGAGGATAAGAACCGGTACTAACTTGTAATCTGGTCCACAATGCTCGCTGCAAAGCTCGTCAACACTTTGTTGTAGCTGATTATCTCGATCAACGAACTGGAACACAGGTACACCACGTAAATGGCCAACCTCAGTCAAACACAGCTATACCAGCCTGCCACTAAAATCGTCACCGAAAGTACAAGGAACTGTACTGAGTTCGTCAAATCGTCCACAAAGGCCTGACAATTGGTATCACAAACCAAAGTGCATAAAAACACACACAATCACAGCAACAATCGCCACGTCTAACCGGAAATCTTGAATGGCTGACACTTCTCGGCAAATCTCTGCCTCCTAGCCATCGACAGTCGACAAATATGGCTTCTATACACACAAGCTACTACATTGCTCTTCATGTTGCGTCACGAGTAGTAAACTCGGAGTATCAAACACATCTCTGCACCACTAGCGCCAAATGCGCGTAAAACAATGAGCTTCACATCATCACACTCGAACACAGCTCCCATAGCTCGCAACTCGGCTAATACGGAAACTCGAGCCACACACACACATGAAACACTGAAGTTCCCGACTCCCGACTGAATGCATCAGCAACAACATCCCAGATGGATGGTCAAAGTACAACTACTAGCCTTTCCGAACAAGCTCAAAGGTGCAGCCATAGTCGTTAGTTGACCCCATCCACCAACACTGCCTCAAGCCAAATCTGGCCGAAAATGCAAGTGGATGAAACTCAAGTGATCAGTGTATGTCCTATACTGCACTGCACGCGTAGTAGTAGAGTCTCGAACTCTCCGATGCTAACATAAGGACAGCTACATCCAAATCATACACAGGACACATAGCAACATAAGGTTTCCACTACCTAAATGATAACGCGTAAAACATGCATCAAATATTAACACAAAGTAGACACTCAACACATATCTCACACGTATGCAATTTAAAACCCTTCTTTGTAGATGTGGCATTGATAAGTAGGGATCGTTCTTAACCGGGGATTGAGGGTACTAATGCATGACAACGTTTGTAAACAGAAAAGTAAATGTATGGGGGGTTTGAAAGTTTGTTTATCTAATCTACGAAATTAAAAGACAAAAGATGGCAAGTAAACACACATAGAAATCCTAAGTTCTAACATGTTTCACTCATAGACAAGTAGAAACAATTAAAGAACATAAAATCCTAAACATGCTCACTAGACCGAAAATAAAAGGTTTATATACGTATATACAATGATCAACTCATCTTTCACCTAACTCTTTAGAACCTACCAAATTACATGCAACCTATTAGTTCTATGTCTTTAGCGACTAATTTCATGCATATCTCTCGAAAGTAAAGTGTAGGGATTGCCCTGACACTTCCATTGATTTAAGGTAGGATTGCCATGCAATAAATCAAAGCGTTAAGCACAAAATATAGCATGAAAACCAAAGACTAAAACGTGGAAGGTTCACGTGAACTTGATAAAATTACAAACCAAAAACACTTCCACAAATTTGTCCATACAAACCAAGAAATAATACAAGAAGTAAAGAGTAGAAGTCATGGTTACACTTTTTGATGTCGGGATTGCCCTAGTCTACTTGATGTAAGCCACGCCTTCAATGAATGGAGGAGACAGTTAGGATTGCCATGAAAGTCTCGATGGAGGAAGGTAGATGATGGATTTTGGTGTGAACGGCTTCTTGGTATTTATTGGAGAGATTTTGGACGTGTGGAGGTATTTAGAGGCAGAGCTTTGGCGTCTAGAATGAGTCATGAGAATGAAAGAGTCGAGCTCCCCTTTATATAGGAGAAGAGTAGGGTTTTTCCTACCAAAACAAGACTTTCCTTATGTACCCGGGAAAATCTGACAGTATAACTTCAAACGCGTTTTCCCGGAGCTTTAGAGATCAGAAAATTACGATTCTTGATTCGTTGGAAAGAAGACTTCAAGGGCTATAAAATATCATATCTGATCATTAAATTCGGAGTTGATTTGAATATTCGGTGATCCTTTGAAGTTGGGTGACCTGGCAGCCCAGATTTTCTTCTTCTACAAGGAGTAGGAAATCTTGATATCTTCAAATTTTGCATTCCTTTTCCTCTAAGCTTCCTTGGACGAATATACCATATATTTTAACATATTTTGGCCCTCAAATCAGGTATTTATCTTCATGGAATATCCTCCAAAATTCGTCCATTATATGCTCCATATATTCCGCCATATTTGCTCTTTCCTGGGTCGCGCAGGAGAAATGTCTTCATCTTTTTGTCCACCATTTTGGTATCCATTTCTTTTGGTATTTGGTCTTCAATTCTTGACACCATGTGGGAAAGCATTTTAGTAACCATTTGAAGACCATTCCTCGGACCATTTCTTCTCCGGAATTGAGAACTTTTCTCCTTAGCCCGCTTGTAGCTCCAAAACGCCTCCTTTATTATTTTCTCCTTTATTTCTACCTAAAAGCATAAAGTAAGTAAGAAATGATAGTACTAAGGTCAAAACAAAGCTAAATGTAAAGAGAAAGACGTTAAGAATCAAGCATAAAATGCGTAGATCAAATTCCCCCACACTTAGACTTTGCTAGTCCCTAGCAAAAACTAAATAAAAGAAAGACTAAAAATATAAAACCAACGTTAGAGCTAGCCTCCACGTTGAACAAATTCCATGGACTTAAATAAATAAAAACAACTTCTAAGCCCTTAGCACAATTTGTCTCAGAAATTTCTTAATGTATATGGCAATGGAATTACATAACTTCAAATGATAACCAAGATATGATTCATGCAATGAACAAGTAAGACATGGTGTAAACAATGGTGATGTTAAAGCTGTGCATGTTTCGAATAAAGTTCAAATCAACTCACATGGATGCACTCATCATATTTTCACTCATGAAAAGAGGTTCACTCAAAATGTATATGTATTGCATCGAAAACCTCATTATTACCTGCACAAATGAACCAAACCATATGCTTACTCATGCAACTTACTCAACAGATTAACTGCTACTCATCTTAAGGATCAAAAAGGACTTTCGAAGGGTTGTAATGGGGCAAGGCTAAGGCATTCGAAAATTTAGATAAGTGGTGGTTAAAAACGTTCCAAAGACTTAGTCGAAATATCACAAACTTTGTAAAACCAGACTCCTTCATCTTTTCCACGCCTCCATGGTCAATCTTCTATAAACAAGGGCCAAATTTCATTTTGTTGGACCCTAACTTCATTCTAAACTCCCATTGAGCTTTGTGAACAGGACAAATGTCATATTTCTTTATTTTTTTGGGCCTTCATTTCGTAGCATACTCCAAATTCACAAGTATGGGGGACATTAATTCAAACAATGTACATTTAAAACCTATTGCCGGAGAGCTTTTGATCTTTCTTTTCTTTTCTTTATTTTCGGCAATTTCTACTTTAACAAGCTATTTGAACAAGTCTATCCCCATACATACATTCTCCTTTGTGTTTCACACGCCAATCTTATGTGCTTAGCTTTAAAAATCCCACCAAGTCTTTATAACAAGGGTGTATGGACAATCTACACTAAGTTTAAGTGTTTAGATGTATATGGCAATGAAATAAAGGCTTAATGTAGGCTCAAATGGGCTCATCTAGGGGTGTCGCAACTCGTGCGCACATATGGGACACATGGCTATTTGGCAAAGTGGTGGAAAACTTAAGTGCCTCTTATCATATCCAAAATCAGAGTATATGTCAACTATAAGCTTTGCAAATTCGACATGAGTAAGTTCTAGTAATCTCTAGTTCATTAAAATCTATGGCAAGTAACCAAATGATGCACATGCATAGTTTTGAGACTAATATGCATAAAATTCAATCAAAAGAAATGTATAGGCTCAAAACTCACGTTTAGGGTTCATATGACTTAAACTTATTCTCACATGCGAAATCTGTACCATGTTTAACTATCCATATCTACTACATGTCATGACACTCAAAATAACTCAATTAACACAAGAAATCATGAATGCAGTGCCATATGTATGTTCAAATTCAGTCCATTTTCATCATAGACTAACTAAGGGCATCCTAAGACTCTTTAAAAATACTAAGTTAAACAAAAAGACTCAAAATACACTAAGTTCAACAAAAAGACTCAAAAATACACTAATTATGACTCAAAACAAAAAGTTTTTAGGGCATCATCCGTCGGAAAGTTCCATTGTCCGCCCGATTTTTTTTATTTTATGACTCAACAAAGTTGTAAACCCCTCCCCCACACTTAAACTCTACATTGTCCTCAATGTACTAAAGTAAAACATAGAATCAAGCATGAAGATAATGATTTACGAAAAATCTAAATAGGAAAAATAAAAGCTATGAAAAAAAAAATATAAAATAAAAAAAAATAAGGGAAGAGAAAGCAAATCTTGTTTGTAGACTCCTCCATTGGGTTGCCTCCCAACAAGCGCTTGTTTTTTAACGTCTTACAGCCTAGACGTGTTGCTTTTCTCCTTCTTCACTTTTGACTTCCAACATTCTTAACGTTTTCTTTGCATGTGCACTTGCATGTATATGTTGGTGTCATCTCCTCTAACTCCTTTAGCTCGGCCTTCTTCTTCTCTTTACGAGCTTGTTAGAATTCATGATCCACGAAAAGATATATTAGTTAGTGATCAATTAACTAATTAATCATAAACGTAGCTCATGGAGCATTTACAACAAGTAGGTTTATCTTTCGTTACAGATTCATGACAACATGGTAGACAAATACAATTTACAAAACAATGTCCCAATTGATCGCCAAAGATATGATTATCACATGCATCTAGAATTTAAATAAGACTTAGATGATTAAATTGTGTAATGGCTCGAAATCCGTTCTACTCCTTTGGGCAAGTTCGGAAATGGCCAGTTGGGATAGATGTAACGCGAGAGGTAGGACTAATTTCGAGAATATTCTCTTTCTTAGATCCAAGTCCCGTCACGAGTCATAACCCTTCTAGTCACCATAACCGAAAATTTCTTACTAAGAGCAAAATTTCAATACGATATTACATCAACTCTTTCAATCAAAATCGAACTTAAAAACTAAATAACAAGTGATAAAAACATAGCTAAGACTATTTATTTAACATTTTACAAAATCGGAGAAACTGAATACAGCTATTTGCAGAATTTATGTAGAATTAATCACACGTTGGAATTTCACGAAATTTATGAGAGGATACTAGACACATATATACATAACTCTGTAAAATTTCATAATTTTCCAAGACCTGAAACCATATCAGATAAATCTCACAAAATAGCACATATCACAGTCCCGAATTAAAATTAATACTAAAACTTAAACAATTATAATCACATTATACAATAACAATAATGAATATTTTTACAGCAAAAATGACTCTTTGACCTCATACATATTGACTCTTTGACCTGCAAAAAAAAAAAAACAAAAACAAGGTTACAACATGCTTGGAACTCAAGAACACAAGAAAATTTCCAGATTCGCACAAAATTGAACATAGCAGATTGTCAGATTTTTCCAGCATTGTTGACCTGTCCGAATTCAATAAAAATTTACAGGCATAAACACCACACAAAACGCAACACTTCTGAAAATTTTCAGATTTTTCCAATACCTGCAGCTATGTCAAATAAATTGTGCAAAACAGGTTAGTGAACAGTTCCGAAAACAGAGAAAAAGAAAAAATAAATAAATAAAATAAAATAAAATAAAATAAAATTATGCACAAGTATAATAGTAACACGATATGAACATATTTACACAAACGAAATCACACAATACATTTTTCAATCCCCGGCAACGGCGCAAAAAATTGGTAACGCGTAAAACATGCATCAAATATTAACACAAAGTAGACACTCAACACATATCTCACACGTATGCAATTTAAAACCCTTCTTTGTAGATGTAGCATTGATAAGTAGGGATCGTTCTTAACTGGGGATTGAGGGTACTAATGCATGACAACGTTTGTAAACATAAAATAAAAAGTATGGGGGGTGCAAAGTTTGTTGTCTAAGTTCCTACAAATTTTAAGGTAAAACGTCCTAAGCTAATATATTTACAAGGATCGACTCATCTTTCACCTAACTCTTTAGAACCTACCAAATTACATGCAACCTATTAGTTCTAAGTCTTTAGCGACTAATTTCATGCATATCTCTCGAAAGTAAAGTGTAGGGATTGCCCTGACACTTCCATTGATTTAAGGTAGGATTGCCATGCAATAAATCAAAGCGTTAAGCACAAAATATAGCATGAAAACCAAAGACTAAAACGTGGGAGGTTCACGTGAACTTGATAAAATTACAAACCAAAAACACTTCCACAAATTTGTCCATACAAACCAAGAAATAATACAAGAAGTAAAGAGTAGAAGTCATGGTTACACTTTTTGATGTCGGGATTGCCCTAGTCTACTTGATGTAAGCCACGCCTTCAATGAATGGAAGAGACAGTTAGGATTGCCATGAAAGTCTCGATGGAGGAAGGTAGATGATGGATTTTGGTGTGAACGGCTTCTTGGTATTTCTTGGAGAGATTTTGGACGTGTGGAGGTGTTTAGAGGCAGAGCTTTGGCGTCTAGAATGAGTCATGAGAATGAAAGAGTCGAGCTCCCCTTTATATAGGAGAAGAGTAGGGTTTTTCCTACCAAAACAAGACTTTCCTTATGTACCCGGGCAAATCTGACAGTATAACTTCAAACGCGTTTTCCTGGAGCTTTAGAGATCAGAAAATTACGATTCTTGATTCGTTGGAAAGAAGACTTCAAGGGCTATAAAATATCATATCTGATCATTAAATTCGGAGTTGATTTGAATATTCGGTGATCCTTTGAAGTTGGGTGACCTGGCAGCCCAGATTTTCTTCTTCTACAAGGAGTAGGAAATCTTGATATCTTCAAATTTTGCATTCCTTTTCCTCTAAGCTTCCATGGACGAATATACCATATATTTTAACATATTTTGGCCCTCAAATCAGGTATTTATCTTCATGGAATATCCTCCAAAATTCGTCCATTATATGCTCCATATATTCCGCCATATTTGCTCTTTCCTGGGTCGCGCAGGAGAAATGTCTTCATCTTTTTGTCCACCATTTTGGTATCCATTTCTTTTGGCATTTGGTCTTCAATTCTTGACACCATGTGGGAAAGCATTTTAGTAACCATTTGAAAACCATTCCTCGGACCATTTCTTCTCCGGAATTGAGAACTTTTCTCCTAAGCCCGCTTTTAGCTCCAAAACGCCTCCTTTATTATTTTCTCCTTTATTTCTACCTAAAAGCATAAAGTAAGTAAGAAATGATAGTACTAAGGTCAAAACAAAGCTAAATGTAAAGAGAAAGACGTTAAGAATCAAGCATAAAATGCGTAGATCACTGAACCATGAGCCACCGCTCTGCTACACAACACCAAGACATAACCAAATCTATACCTCGATGCATCACCATAACCCACGAACTCGTCGCAGTCGTCAGGTAAGGTCAAAATCGAAGCAACGGTCAACCATCCTTCAGGAGTAAATAACTCTCCTCGCGTGCATCGAACCACTCGAACTTGACGCCTTCTTCATCAATCCGAAAAAATAATGTGGTACTCCGGGAAAATCCTGTACAAGCCGTTGGTAATAGCCTGCCAAACTCAAGAGACCCCCGATCTCTGGTACAATCGTAGGGCAATCGGCCAAAACTAGTCAGGATCCACGTCAACTCCCTCGGCTGACATCACACAGTCCAAAATCTTCACGCTAATCGGCCAAAAATCACACTGACTGACCTTCGTAAATAGCTGATCATCTCGCGAAGTCCGCAAAACCACTCGCTATTGCATCAGGTGCTGGCCCACGCTCCTGGAGTACATCAGGACGTTGCCAACGAACATGACCACAAACTCGTCCAGAAACCGTCTGAACACCTGGTCCATCAAGTCCACACGATCTATGGGGGCATTGGTCAACCAATGGCGTGACCAAGAACTCCTGATGCCCGCACCGAGATCTGAAAGCTGTCCAAACCACATCTAACTCACCGATCCTCAACTGACAATATCCAGTCCCGAAATCAATCCTCGAAAAGGCTGAAGCTCTCGCGAGCTGATCAAACCAATCATCAATCCGAAGCGGAGGATACTCACACTCCTCTGAAACGAATCAAGCTTCGGTAGTCAATGCACCACCTCGTCGAACCATCCAACCTCTGCACAACAATGCAAGAGTACACCACGCAAATACGCGGGGTCGCACGAAATCTCCTGAAATCTCCTCCAGCAACTCCTGGAGTCGAAACTGTAGCTCCATCAGCTCCGCTGGCTCCGAACGACAAGATGTCGGTAAAATGAGTCCAGCGCCCGGTACAAGCTCAATGGTGTAGTTGGTCTCCCGAACTGGAGGAACACCTGGTAACTCCTCCGGAACATACCTGGAAACTCGGGAACCACCACAATGTCACCAACGTCGGGTATAGCAACCATAGTATCCATAACATGAGCTCAACAAACAACACAATCCGTCTCTACCATCATCCGCTCGACCATCACCGCGAAACAGTATCTCAGGGAAATCTGGTCGTCGAAACACAACCTCCTTCACGAGGCACTCGAACACAGCCAAATGCATCGTCGGTAAGTCCATACTCACAAACACACCAAAACCACGATATCAAGCTATAACAGATCCGCAGCTAAGCCATATCCTCCAACAAGGATCTCGCAACCTCCGGATGGATACAATACTCTCCAAAACCTCGGAAGTGGAGATGCAGGTACAATAGCCATAGATATCAAGCTATAACAGTAACCTCGGAGAAAAGTCTGTCCTCAACAAGGTCATGGCATGAACTCCAACATGCCCAACTAGCCGCCCACATCAATAGCGACATTGCTGATAAACTCATCAAAAAGCTACATTGGTCAAACTTCAGGTACAACATGAGGATCTCCTCGCGATCTCTGAGCTGTCGAACCTCTACAACAGCTGGCTGAGGGTGCTCCCTCGTAACGTAACCCTCCTGGCCACCGAAACAACAACTGAGAGTGCTTCACGAACACAAACCATCGCAACACCTACTGCGTGAGAGGATTACCAACGATCGCCCAAACTATGCCACAGGAACATGTCCGCCACTCTGTGATCTCCGCCATCGTCAAACGGATCCTCTGCGTGATCTGATGACCCTCAACATAATCGATAAGGCCATAGTCTGAAGAAATCACTGATTTCGAGGTGCCTGAACTCAACCTCACCAAAATCTTGACTAAATCCACTTTCCTCAAACCATGACATCGGAAACCACGTACACCTTTCCTTGTTCGACAGCCTCGCCCCTGAGTACAGCACACAAAGGTCCTCACGGAGGTCTCGAGGCATAATAATCAGACTCTCTCTGATGCTCAGGTTCAAACTCATCTCGAACCTCGAGCATAGCTCCCTCTGAAGTCACATAACATGTGCAAATAGGGACAAACATGTGGACAATGCATCTCTGCCTCAGGTGGGTAAACACTCCACATTCGAATGCTGGGTAGCCTGATAAACCATTACCGTATACACAACACCCTGAATGTAGGCCGTGGAGTCGCAACCGAAACTCACACAATACCAGCCCACCAAACACAAACTAACTCAGACAAAACACCAACGTACTACCACAATTCTCAGCTCTGATATACACACAACCAGGCAAACCGTGCCACACAAATTTCTGAACTCAAAATGCTCATCCAAACCCGCAGTTCACTGGCAAATTACGCGTCGATTGATCCTCAATAGGATCCACAACCGAAACGACACGGAAAGCACGTCAGGGAGGCATCCTAATGAATGAAACATCGTTCACAACAAATGGAACGTAATCATGGAACTTCAAATATTTGAAAGTATACAACACTCGGAATATTGATGAGTATCCGCCGGCCGGTCGGTTCACCATTCCAGACATGCTGTACATTCTCAAATATCCATAGTAAACACGACTACAGAAGTCTACAGAACCTATAACCTAATGCTCTGATACCAAGCTGAAAGGACCCAACTCCGATTTAGCACCCTAAAACGGAATCGAACCCCCTCGAAAACACAAACCAACAAAAACCGTAGAAATTTTGGTAGAGTTTTGTTACTAACGTGGAATTACCATTACCTGCACGCGGAAAATACACTTCATCCTATGCCACAAAAATCAAACTGTGGGCACCAATCCCATCCAGATTTCTCAATATATCAACAGTAAAGTAAAACGATAAATATATTAGTACTTCACTGAAATCCAAATCGTACAACGTAAACAACAGATTTCTTAGAGCGACCCCTAATGTATAAACATATAAGTATACCACAGTAGGTAGAACAATAAACCTACTGGAAGAAACAAGGTAGCTCGAGCACTATGCCTCCGACCACGACGTGCGACACCAGAGTCCGAACTGCAAACTGGGCACGGAAACCGAAAAGCTCAGGGGAAAGGCAAATAAAAATGTTAGAGTGAGTGGACGAAAATAAACATATGCCTTTCACCAGTTTATATACATACTCAATGTAAAACAGTGCAAGTTCAGAAAACACAACAACACATATTTATATGGAGGTTGTCGGGCGAATCTCTCAAGCCCGACGTCAGGTGAATCGCTCAAACCTGACGGTGAAAGGCCAGGGTAATCTCTCAACCCCGGCGGCACTCAGGGGAATCTCTCAACCCTGCTTCAAAGGAATCTCTCAACTCTGGGCCAGAGGAATCTCTCAACTCTGGTAGCATCGATGCTATAAATGCCATCACCCATAAACACATAACAACACCTCCGAAAATAACATATATCTCAATCATCGTATAATTTAAATACGGAAAATCATAAAATCCACGAACTCGCAAATCAACAGTGAAAATAGAAACTTGTCCACTCACACGCTTGCGTAACGCAGTTCGCGTGAACCCGTGATCCGGCGGAAAGTCCCTTGCCAAACGAACGATCACAAACACCTGAATATTCACAAAATCCATTTCTCAAAATCATAACTCGACAATACAAGACAAATCACGAGAAACCACCGTTCTCGGAAACACATAATCTGATCACGACAAACCGTCGAAAATCCGGAAATCACACCTCAATACCTCGCTGTAATTTCAGACGCTCAACTCGAAAAACGAACCTCCCCACTGCGATCGGGGCGTGATTTTGAGTGAAATGACATGCAACTTGTCGAAAATCCCAAAAAGTCAAACTTTGACCGTCGTTGACCATTGACCGCAGCCGTTGAACACCGCCCACGGCGGCGCCGCCACCAAACCTGAGATTTCTCGGCGGAGCAAACACCATTTCATGCAAAATCACCCACTGAGCAACTTTGTCAACTACAACAAAGGCCAATTCTCACTCTAACTTGTCCAATTTCACGAAAAACCGAATGTTCACACAAATTTCAAATCCAAAATTCTCCAAGTACAAATCGAATTAGAACTCCATACTTATATGGTTAGAATCATGGAGATGAGGGCTACAAAACCCAGTCCTCGTTTGAGCTCAACACGGCCCGAATCGAAAACCACCATTAAACCCAAAAATCACAAACTTTGGTCCAAGTTTTCTCTCTCCACCGTGAGCCACGCTGTGCGTGGTGGCCGACATCAACAAGGGGCAGCCAAACCGAGCAGAACTAGCCCTAGGCCGAAGCTTAGGGTGGCCGGAAGCAGTCGCGCTGTGAAGCCATCGTGAACCACCGTCGAACTCTCCCTCTCTCCACCGAGTTGACTCGGTCAACTCGGTCAAACCCATTTATGGCAAGTTTTGACTTTTCCAAAACAGCAGGTTTCTATTTATAGGCCTTCCATTTTTGGAAACTTCGTAATTATCTTTTCGGCAAACTTCAAATACCCGTAACTTTCTCGTCATAATTCTGATTCCAATAATTCTCGCGGCCACAAACTCGTCTCGACATGTTCTTCAATTATCACCCGAAGTCAAACATATCGGCAAATCCGATAAAAAGTCAACTGTTCAAACCAACACATAATAAATCGATTAAATAATCAACAATCGGAAATATTCACAACTTAATCTTCGTAACTCAGAATAATGCTCCGGAAGTTCCCACGAGCTCCAAATTAAATTCTGAACAACTTCCGTGAAGAAGCCGAAACTAAATTCTCGACCGATAATTTAGTCGTTAAAAACACCACCATTTAAATCCGAACTTCAAATATTCATAATTAATTCCTCGGTCGTCCAAATAAGGATCCGGAACCACTCACGAACTCGAAATCACACATACAACGACTCTCGAGAAGAGACCCTGCTCCAATTCTCGGCCAATAATTAAGTCGTTATCAAATCTGGCGATTCAAATACTGTCGGAACTCCGCGACTATGCAATAACTCACGTACATAGCTGATCGTACTGGTGATTCTGTTCTGGGTCGTCACAGTTTTGCTCTTAATCGCATATCGATTGTAGTCTTGAGATTTTTGAGTTGATTGCAGTACTCTATTTTGGGACGAGGGTTTATTAGGTATATTTTGAGAATTTTGTTATCCTCATCGTTATTCCGGGCGATACGTCTTTCGAGAACGTAGGGTTCTCGGCGTATTAGGTACGTATATTGTGTTTCAATATATATTGATCGTATCCCTATTATTCAGGTGATCAGGATCGAGTGTTTGATGAGGGATCTTCCGCCGGACATCAGAGTTAGCTCCGTACTGTGAGTGGATATTTTATTTTCACAGTTGAATTGCGAGTCTTGATTTATGCATTTTATGAGTATACATTTATGATTATGCATTTACGTATGCAGTTACAATTATGCACATATAAGTATACATTTTATAATTATGCATTTTATGATTATGCATGTGCATGGAAATGATTTATGATTTGATTTACAGAAAGTACAGTCTCGGATATAGAGATATGCATCGATGCTTTGGCTTTTCGGCTGATCCCCAAGATTCTCTGGGGGGGGGGCAGATATCCTGACCCGAGGTCTTTATGACTTATATTAATCACGTGTGGGTCTAGGATCCCGTGATTAGACTGTACTATGCGGAGGAGTCCATGAGTGACCCCGCAGGATTTTACTTGCATATTTATGGATCATGGAAAATGTACCTGGTCGAAATTTTTATATGCATTAACTCGCATTATGCTTTTATGAGCATGCATTTGGGAAAGACATTATTATTTTGGTCTCTCACTCTAACGATTATTTGTCTTCCCCTTGGTTTTTCGGTTTCCTTTGCCCAGTTTGCAGTTTGGGTTCCTGTGTTGTGCGTCGATTGCGGAGGCATAGAGTTCGGATCACACTTCAGTTTTTGTAGGTTTCTTGTTCAACCTACTTGATGTAAATGATGTATATAGGCGTCGCTCTGAATACTTATGTTTGTTTTTAGTGGAGTTTACTCCTGAATATTTCTGGATTTCTTGTAAACCTTTGGTTTATTATATATATGTTGTTGAGAAATCCGGATGGGGAACGGAGCCCCACGGTTTGGCTTTTGTGGAATATTCGAAGTGTGTTTCTTTGCAGGTTCTAATATTGGTTCACGTGTTTCAAAGTAAACTCTGGCAAAAAAAATTTAATGTCGTGTTTTCGAAGGGGTTTGATTTCGGTTTAGGCAACTAAATACTTCCGTCGAAATACTTCTAATCCTATCGCCATGGGTGATCATGAAGAAGCCATCTACGGTGATCCATGTAACACACTTTCTCTACATGCCAACTAGAGTTGACGTTGACTAAGCAGATAGAACAACCATTGTATCCTCTGGTTGTGCAAGATGCCAACATCTCATACGCAGAAAAATCGTTGGTTTTTCACATTACGGCTGCTCTGATTATGAACATTGTCTAAGTGAACTTGTCATAAGTTGGGACTCCATTTTCCCACAACAGTTTTAACTCGCCAATCGATTGTCTGAGATATAAATCTAAATACTTTCCAAAAGATTTAGGACCTGAAATTAGTGGACTAAGGAAATTAAATTCCTTATTCATACACATCCAAGAAGCTAGGTTGCATGGCATGAGAATAACTGGTAAAGTGCTGATGGCAGCGCTATTATTACCTCAAGGATTGAATCCATCTTTAAAAATTCTGAGTCTAACATTTCAAAGCTCTGCTGCAAAGTCTTGAAATTCCCTGTGAAAATGTTTAACATCCTCCCCATCTCCCACGTGTCTAAGCACATTACCATCTATTCTTTGTTCCCTATATCATCTCATCGACTCTGCAGTGTATAGAGACATGTACAAATGATGTAGTATGGAAATCAACGGAAAATAGTGAAGCACCTTTGTTAGGACCATAGTTATGTGCCTATTACGCTCCTAACTTTATGCTTATAACTTGTTTTCCTGGAATAAAGCATTGTTCTTATGATGTTTCCTGTTCTTGCTAGGAAATGTGGAGTTGGCTCGGAAATGTATTAAATATGAAGAATTAGATACTTATTGGAGAAGAGGTATACATTTTCGAGGTCAAGAGAGAATTTGGAGAAACTTTGGGAAAAGAATGAAATAGGTTCACCGAAAGTCGCCAGAAGTTGTCCGGAACCCGCCGAAATTTGCTGTAGCCGGCCGGCCCACCTTGGCTGACCCAATCACATGGAGTCCAGCCCAATGGAGGCCCATTGAGCCCATCTCTACTTCCCAATCTGATTTCGAGAGAAAGAGAAGAAGTTGGACCGCATGATGTCACCAATTTGGAGCTTAGCCTTCCAAAGCCTAAAAATGTGGATCATGGTCTCTGTAATTAAAACTAAACTTTTAGATCTTCAATCTCACCCTTTTATATCATCCAAGGGTCCATATTTGCGTCCCTATTTTGCCCAAATTCGAGCTCCCCTTGGCACTCATAGAGAACATACTTCATTTTTTAGATTTCTTGAGTTTTAGCTCTCTAGAAACCCTCTCGATCCATACCATTGGAAATAGCCATCTCCTCTACTAAAACACACCTATAATCACCATCTAAGGCCCAGAAATCTCCATCACCACTATAATACCTTCCACTACACCACTATCTCTCTAGCCTTAGGTAGGTGACTCAACATCAAGGAGCTTTGGAGCAAAGTTGGAGCAAGAAGGAAATAATAGCTAGAAGACCTTGGAGCTTTTGGGGACTCTTTGGTTATTGCTCATCCTATTTTGTCTTTCAATCATGTATCTAAGCTCTATACTCGTTATGGGTAATGAGTAGTAGATTTTGGGAAGCTAGAGTTAGAACCCTAGCCATGTGATGTGATGAACATATCTTGGATTATGTATATATCATGGTTTTAGTGTATGTTATGAAGATTTGTGTTGTGAACAACTTTATTGTGTGATTGTAATATGTTTATATGCTTGAGCTTATTGTATAATTTCTTATATGCATGTGTTGACTCTAGCTAGGTTGATGTATGTGTTGAAGGACTTAAAAATGACCCTTGAATGAATTAGCTACTCACTTAAGGATAGATGAGCATGTGAACATGATTAGGGTATTATCTATGAGATTTATCTTAAGATTTGGCTCCCTAGCACTTAACATGAATTAGAGCCTCTTGTGTCTCTTTAGACTTGAGGGACTCTAATCAAGCACACATTGATTAAAAATGTTTATTGTGGCACCTTGTAGAATCTCTTGGCTCGTAACGTTTTAGGTACGAGTTGAGGGATTCAACCAGACGTCCTCTCGGATTCTTCAATCGATATTCGAGAAGGGAACCTTTCCACATCTATCACACAATTTACTTGTTAGCTTTACAACGTGACATGTGGTTGAGGTATAAGCTCGTAATGACTTATGTCTTGATCTTGCACCAAACACTTCAATGTAGGGCTTAAGTCTTCTAGTTTTCGAGGTGACCTAGGAATTTGAGTTCGAAACCAATCGTGACTCACAAGATCACGATTTGGACAATACTTTGTGTGAATGGACCTAATCTATACATAAACCGGGACATTGTTTGATACATGATGTGGTTAGCGGAACTCCCTTAGCCGACCTACTTGCTTTATCTTGAATTTGTGTTATTTAGCTCCCTACTTAGTGTAAACAATCAATCAAACAATCAACCTTCGTTTAATCACTCATTGTAACTTAACCACCACTTACAATGCTAAGTCTTCAAATGATTTAGTAATGTAAGATTCACTTCCATCTTTCCTCTATTTCCTTTAGTGTCAAGTAGTGTAGTGTCTAGTGAGTCGTAATCTTTGTGCTTTCATTTCCGAGCTAAGGAATCTAAGTACTTAATCCTCGTGGGTTTGACACTTGATATTCTTTCTATACTATTACTTGTCCCCATACACTTGCGGTGAAGATCACTCTTTATGCCTATGAGTTAGTCCATAATTCAATAAGTTTTAGAGGGGTATAAATCTTCCAACAAGTTTTTGGCGTCGTTGCCGTGGATTAAGTTTATCTTAATTACTTTGCCAATCAGCCTTTGATTGTGGATCATCCGAACATTATTATCTGATGCTTGTTTGTTTTTCTTTTGATGTGATGACCCGAACCAGAATCAGTAGTGTATTCTGTACGATTCACGTGTTAGCGTGTAGTCGCGGTTGCACGTTATACGTGTAGTTTGTTGATTTCGTTCACGACTTGATTTTCGGCTGAGAATTTGAATTAAGTTTCTTCACAGAATTTGTAGAGCACGTGATTTCGAGCTCGAGGGCGGTTTCGGATGATTTTTCCGATAACCGAGGAATATAACATGATTATTCGAAGTTTCGGTTTTCGACGAGTTTATCCGTTTGTTTCGTGGTTATCCGAATCATTTCGATTATTTGTTTTGGACCGTCGATTGACTCGAGGTGCGAGCATAAATATCGGAAATAGTCGTAAAATCATCGAAAAACACTGTTTGAGTTTGACCTGAGTTGACTTTCCATTTTTGGAAACTGTTGACCGTTGACCGAAGAGGAAAGTTTCCCGATTGAGCTTCGCAGGCCGACTTGCATTTTCCGGCCACCTCCGACCTCGTTGAGGGTATGAATCGCTTCCTCTCATGATTTTAAGTTGATTTGTGTTTGGATTGTGAGAATTGATGGAGATTTGTGGGAACCCGAATCGGGTTAGGTCACCGGAGTTCGCCGGTGATGGGGGAAGGTTTTCCGGTGGGTTTTGGTGGCGGGGGAGTGGGGGTTTTGACTCCCCCTTCCCCAGGAAAGCTTCCCCTAAGGTTTGATTGGACGGAAATTGAGTTTTCCGGTGAACCCGAATGGGTTGCCGGAGTTGGTTTCCCGTTTGGTTTTGAGGTGATTTGGAGGTGTTCCGATGAGATTTGGCCTTGGTGGTAGTTGAGGAAGTCACTGGGCTCGAGGAGAACTTCATTTCTGGAGCTTCCTCGCCGGAGGAAGTCACCGTTGACGGCGGCGGCGGCGCTCCGGCGAGGGGTTGACTTTTTGGTTTTCGATGAATTTAATGTCATTTTTCTCGTAATCGCGCCCTGATTATCGCCTAGAGGTTTTCGTATTGATTTGGGTATCAGATTTTCAGTCGAAGGTTTCGAGTGGAGATTTCGGAAATTCAGTCGATTATTTTGTACAGTTTAATATGTTTCCAGGAACGGTTGGTTTCCGTGGTTAAGTACAGTGTTGTGGGCTACGGTTTTGGTCAGTTGTGTTTTGTGCTTCAGGCGAGGGATCTTCCGCCGGACCACGAGATTAGCGCGAGTGTGTGCTTGCTGATCTGTGAGTGGACACGTTTATATTTTCACTGTTGTTTGCGAGTTCGCGATTTATTGTGATTTCCGTATTTAGTTTATACGATGTTGAGTTATATTTTATTTTCGGAGGTATTGTTTTATATTTATTGGTGATGGCATTACTGCATCGATGCTTCGACTACTCGGCTGATCACCGGTAGTCCGCCAGAGTTGAGAGATTCCTCTGGACCAGAGTTGAGAGATTCCTCTGGGCCAGAGTTGAGAGATTCCTCTGGGCAGGGTTGAGAGATTCCCCTGTATGCCGCCGGGGTTGAGAGATTCCCCTGGCCTTTCACCGTCGGGTTTGAACGATTCACCTGACGTCGGGCTTGAGAGATTCGCCTGACAACCTCCATATATATGTTTTCCGAACTCGCACTTTTTTACATTGATAATGTATATAACTGGTGAAAGGCATATCTTTATTTTCGTCCACTCACTCTAACGTTTTACTTGCCTTTCCCCTGGGTTTTTCGGTTTCCGTGCCCAATTTGCAGTTCAGATTCTGGTGTTTCACGTCGCGGTTGGAGGCTAGTGATTCGAGCTACCTTTGATTTCCAGTAGGTTCTTGTTTTGCCTACTGATGTGTATATTGTATATATTTACACTAGAGGTCGCTCTGATACATTCTGATACTTGTTTTATATGGATTTTCTCGGATATATTTATATATTACAGTATGTTTATTGTTTATTGATTATGAAGTGATATTGAGAAATCCGGATGGGATTGGTGCCCACGGTTTGACTTTTGTGGCATAGGATGAAGTGTTATTTTTAGGGTGCAGGTTTATGCAATTCCGCGTTAGTAACATTACTCTGCCGAAATTTTGAATGGTTTTTGTTGGTTCTCCTTTTCAGAAGGGGTTCGATTCCAGTTTAGGCAACTGAATCGGGGTTGGGTCCTTTCATTTTATTTCTTTCAATTTATCACTTAGAATCTTATTTCGCTTATCTTTGCTTCATAAGGATACTTTGGTAGGTTTGGTGGGGTAAAAGGGTGTTAAGAATTGTGCTCTAACCTTGGTTGTTAGACACATTTCGATCCATTGAAATTATCTCTCGATCCGTTGAATTCAGGCTGCATCGAAAGTCTGAGGAGCTTCTTTGATCCATCAAAAGTTCTTCAGTCAGTGAAACCCAGGAGATTGCTTCGATCCATCGAAGGTATATCCTTCGATCCATCGAATCTGTGCAGATTGTTGAGGTTGTTTCACTCGATCTTTCATCCCTTTCCTTACTTATCTATATCTCTTTGCAGCAAATTTCAATTGAATCTTATTTTTAAGTATTGTAACTAGTGTGTGTCTAGATTAGCAAACTTAATTTTCGCTACACCCTAGATTCTTAGGACTTTATTCGGCAATTCCGGTATATTGGGTCACGCAAGCCTTTACATTGATGTTTCCTTGAGGGGGGTGTCAAAGAAGCACTGTGGAAGGCCCTCAAGGCTTTGAGTACTTTGAGAGTTTAGGCCTAATATCTATTGGTTGCCTGGTGTGTTTTGAGGTTTATGTCCTTTTGTCACACACATCTACACACTCAATCTTCAAGTTTGTCACCCATTTTGTTGAAAACTAATTTGGGTTTCGACAACGTGGCTTCTACAAGAGATGGAGCTAGTATAAGTAGTGAAGAAGGGGTTGGTGTACCGGTGTTGAGGGTTAGTAACCAGGAAGCACTTGGAAATTTTTTTGATCTTACTCTAGAAGTTGAACAAGAAAATCCATCTTTTGGAGGCCGAGTATTCACAATTGAAGTTGATCGAAAATCTTTCGAAAAAGCTAGTGAACACGAAGAAGACTCCTCATCTGAAGGAGAAAGTGTACCTTCCATAGAACAAATAGCTATGGGAGATGGTAGAATCTATGAAGGAACACCATTGTAGGAGTGTGCTCTTCCCTCTTTGGCGGCTCATACCGGATGCATTATCCTCCAACCATTGGTGGGCGAATCGTTCGAAATCAAGCCATGTTTCTTACAAACTTTACCATTGTTCCTTGGCCAATCCAATTTGGTTCCTACTCGCACCTATTAGAGTCCGAGGAAGCATGTGCCCGGCTAAATATCCGCAATATGGACCCGAGTCAATTGAGGTTGAGGGTCTTTCCATCAAGTTTGCGTGATAAGGTCAATGATTTGCTTAATAAGCTTCCTCCAAACTCCATCAATTCATGGGAGGCACTCCAAAGAAAGTTCATTACCCAATACTTGCCACCAGGGAAGATCAATGAGAGGAGGACAAGATTGATAACCTTCTGAGAAGAGGATGGAGAATTGTTTTGCAAAGCTTGGGAGAGGTTCAAAGACCTAGAGCTTAATTGTCCCAACCATGGGCAATCTCAAGATATGTTAATATCTTTATTCTATCAAGGGCTTAGCACGGAGACTAGAAGGAATGTGGACAACACATATGGTGGTGACTTGATGGACAAGACCGCGGAGGAAGTTCAAATTTTATTGGAGAAATTGGCAGAGCACTCGGTGTTATGGGATATTAATCCTCATGTGAAGAAGTCGGCGGTCTCCATGAGAGAAGCTACATAAGCTAGCCGGGGTGGTATCTACGAAGTGAAGGGAAATCCTATTCAAGAAGACGCCATCAAGAAGCTAAAGGAATCTAGGAACAAGAAGTTTGACTTATTGATAAAGCAACACCGAAGTGGAGGGCAAGTCAATCAAGTATCTGAAATAGGTGTGTAGTCGGTTACTTGTATGATTTGTGAGAGTACGGTGCATGAAACCTTGCAATGTACTGATCAAGAGGATTATCCGGAGATTATTAAACAGTGCAAGGGGGTCTTCTATGACCAACCTCAAAAGAATGATCCTTATGCCAACTCATATAACCCGGGATGGGGAAACCACCATAATTTCTCTTGGGGTGGACAAGGGCAAGGCAATCAAGGAGGATCCCTAAGGAAAATGGGAGGATATCAAGGTGGTTTTCAAAGACCAAATAAAGGATTTAACAATCAAGGTGGAAGTCAAGGTAGTTATGGTGCATTTGGAAGTGGAAACAAGGGAGTATCTACCTATCAAAGATCCCCCACCAAGGCCTAGTGGAGGATTTGTAAATGCCTCGAATGGTAATACTTACCAAGCGATAGCACCATTCGTGCCTCAAAATCAACAACAACAACCACCAATGATTGAAGCACCTACTCCTCCACCTCAATTGGAGGCACCTAAGTCCACCACAGACGATTTCCTTGCCAACCTCGTCAAGAACCAAGAAGAGGATAAGAAGTTGTATCTTGACATGTTTATGACTATGAAGAGTGAGAATCAAGCTCATCGCAATGAGAGTCAAAGTGCCATCCATAAGCTTGAGATGCAAGTGAGCGAATTGGCTAAAGCACACCAAACCTAATGGGAAGGTAAAGCCCACGAGTTTCCCTCTACTATGGAGAGGAATCCTAAGCATCAAGTCAACGTTGTGAAAGTGGTGTTCAGATCCGGAAAGGGGTTCAACAATTATGGTGATGCTCCAATAGTGAAGAGCGATGGTGAAGAAGAAGATGACACCATTAGTGTCACAATCAACCTCCCAGAGTGAATTTAGTACTTTAAGCAAAGAGAGAATGGTGCACTTAAATCATAGAACCAAGATTATTCCTTTTGAGGATATAGACACGTCGGATGATGAAGGGGAGATTGATAATGTGTGGTCCAAGACCGGTTTGAGTCATCTTGGAAATTTCTAAAAGGGGCAAGAAGGTAGGGAGAACAAATGAGAGCATTCCGGGTCAACCTTGAAGGAGAATGGAGGAAATAGCATAATTCCTTCGATGGGTCAAGAAAACCCTTCGACCCATTGAAGTAACACCATTGGTCTATAGGACGGAATTTCTTTGACGAGTCGAGAAACATCTGTGACGACCCGGAACAGAATCAGTGGTGTAATCAGCTTAATTCGTGAGTTAGCGCGTAATCGCAGTTCTCCGATAATTGATTGAATCGCCAGTCTTGATCAAGACTTAATTATTGACCAAGAATTTGAGTTGAGCCTCTTCTCGAGAGTTGTTGTACGCGTGATTTCGAGTTCGTGGGCGGTTCCGGATTATTATTTCGACGATCGAGGAATATAATATGAATATTTGAAATTTCGGAATATTGTCGAGTTTATCCGTTCGTCTTCGAGTCTATCCGAGTTGTGATTGTGATCCATTTTGGACCGTTGATCGACCCGAACCGTAAATGGAATGATTATCGACTTGATCTCCGACTTTCGCGATTAGTCGCGATTTTGAAGTAATCTGTTAATATGGCGGTTTTATTAACGACTAAATTTTCGGTCGAGAAATTGATTTCGAGTCCTTCGTGAAAGTTGTAAAGAATTTTATTTCGATCTCATGGGAACTTTCGGAGGATTTTTCCGAGTTACAAGGAATAAGTTGTCAATATTTCGTCCGTCGAATATTGTCGTATTTATCCGTTTGGGGTTCGATACGCGTACGGTATAAATACGGGAAAATACTTGCCGAAATTGGAAACTTTCCATATGGGGAAACTGGACCTTGACCCACGTTGACCACGGGTCAAGGGGCGACCCGTTTTGCTCACTTTGCCACCGTTCGGTTTTTGCCGGATTTGGACTGTTTTCCGGCCACGATTGGCCGGGGTCCCTTCACAAAACTTGTTGGGCTCGTGCTCCTCTTCAATTTGGTAGGCGGATCAACTGGTAGGGTGGCCGGAGGAGAGAGAATCGAAGTGGCGAAGTTGAGGGAAAACCAGCAAGAATTCGGCCTCCGTGGGTGGTGGCGTTCCTGTGACGACCCAGAACAGAAATAGTAGTGGAATCAGCTTAATCTACGAGCTTGCGCGTAGTCGCAGATGTCCGACGGTTGTTTGAATCGCCAGGTTTGCTAACGACTAAATTATTGACCGAGAATTGGAGCTGAGTCTCTTCTCGAGAGTCATTATATGTGTGATTTCGAGTTCGTGGGCGGTTCCGGATCGTTATTTGGACGACCGAGGAATAAGTTATGAATATTTGAAGTTCGGATTTAAATGGTGGTGCTCTTAACGACTTAATTACCGGTCGGGAATTTGGTTTCGGCTTCTTCACGGAAGTTGTTCAGAATTTAATTTCGAGCTTGTGCGAACTTTCGGAGCATTATTCTGAGTCAGGAAGATTTAGTTGTGAATATTTCCGATTGTTGAGTATTTAGTCGAATTATGTATGTGTTTGGGTGAATTGTTGACTTTTTATCCGACTGGTCAATGTGTTTGACTTCGGGTGATAAGTGAAGAGTACGTCGAGACGAGTTTGTCGCTGCGAGAATTATCGGAATCGGAATTACGACGAGGAAGTTACGGTTATTCAAAGTTTGTCGTAAATCTAATTTTGGAAGTTTCCATTTTGGGCAAGTATAAATAGGTGGTTTCCCCTTTGGGAAAGTCAAAGATTACAATTAATGGGTTGACCAGTTTGACTTTGTTTGACCGAGGGGGGAAGAGCTAGTCGGGACGGTGACCGGCGGCCATGGCGGTGGCTCGCCGTCCGGCCACCCCACGGCACGGGGCTGGTGTCGTTCCCTTCGTCTCGACGTCCCGGACTCAATTCCGGCCTTCCTTAATGGCCTAGCTCACCGGAGAGAGAGTTTTTCCGATATGAAAATAGGGGAAAATTGGTGAATTCGGGTTTACATATTCCGGCCGATTCGAGCTTAATCAAGCACTGGGTTTTGTAGCCCTCTTCACCCTGATTCTAACCATATAGGTATGGTGATCTAATTTTGCTTGTGTGTGGAGAATTTTGAATGTGAAATTTTGGGAACAATTCGGTTTATCACGAAATTGGACTAGTTAGAGATTGAATTGGCCTTTGTTGCAGTTATGAAAGTTGCTCAGTGGATGATTTTGAGTGGAACAGGGGTTGCTCTGCCAGAAGATTTTCAGTTTGGCGGCAACGGTCAAAGTTTGACTTTTTGGGATTTTTGACAAGTTGCATGTCATTTCACTCGAAATCGCGCCCCGATCGCAGTGGGGAGGTTCATTTTTCGAGTTGAGCGTCCGAAAGTACAGCGAGGTATTGAGGTGTGATTTCCAGATTTCTGACAGTTTGTCGTAATCGGATTATGTGTTTCCAAGAACGGTGGTTTCTCGTGATTTGTCTTGAATTGTCGAATTATGATTTTGAGAAATGGTTATTATGATTATTCAGGTGTTCGTGATCATTCGTTTGGCGAGGGACTTTCCGCCGGATCACGGGTTAACGCATATCGCGTTACGCTAGTCTGTGAGTGGACAATTTCTTTTCACGGATTGTTTGCAAGTCTTTATATACGATTTTCGAAGTTGAGCATGCGTACGAGATTACGAGTTATACGAGCATGTGTTAGCTGATTATGCTTATATCATTATATATTACGTATATGCTGTTTATTGCATTTGCATCGAATTGTTTATGATTTGGTTTACACAGAGTACAGTTTATATATGATGTTGTATCAATACACTTGCGTCTCGGCTGATCCCCGAGGATGTGTGCCAGGGGAGGCTGTGACTCCTAACCCGAGGCCTTTACCGGGGGGAGGCAGACCTCTGACCTGAGGCCTTTCTGGCTAGAGTCACGTGTGGGTCTGGGATCCCGTGATTCAGACTGTACTAGCACGGAGGTGTCCATGAGTGACCCCGTGGGATTTTTACTTGCATGCTCAGTACACTGGAGGAGTGTGAGTTTTACCTCGTGTACTATGTTGTTCTTATTTACCTGGACTCGCATATGTTATTTTAAACATATATATTAACTAGTGAAAGACATTTATTTTCGTCCACTCGCTCTAACGTGTTTCATGTCTTTCCCCTGGGCTTTTCGGTTTCCGTGCCCAGTTTGCAGTTCGGACTCTAGTGTCGCACGTCGTGGTCGGAGGCATAGTGCTCGAGCTACCTTGTTTCTTCCGGTAGGTTTATTGTTCTACCTACTGTGGTATACGTATATGTTTATACATTAGAGGTTGCTCTGAGAAATCTGTTGTTTACGTTGTACGATTTTACACCGGATTTCAGTGAAGTACTAATATATTTATCGTTTTACTTTACTGATGATATATTGAGAAATCCGGATGGGATTGGTGCCCACGGTTTGATTTTTGTGGCATAGGATAAAGTGTATTTTCCGCGTGTAGGTAATGGTAATTCTACGTTAGTAGCGAAACTCTGCCAAAATTTCTACGGTTTTTGTTGGTTCGTGTTTTCTAAAGGGTTTGATTCCGGTTTAGGGAGCTAAATCGGGGTTGGGTCCTTTCAGCTTGGTATCAGAGCATTAGGTTGTAGGTTCTGTAGACTTCTGTAGTCGTTTTTACTAAGGATATTTGAGAATGTACAGCATGTCTGGAATGGTGACCCGACCGGCCGGCGGATACTCATCAATATTCCGGGTGTTGTATGCTTTCAAATATTTGAAGTTCCATGATTACGTTCCACTTGTTGTGAACGATGTTTTATTCTTTAGGATGCCTCCTGACGTGCTTTCCGTGTCGGTACGGTTGTGGATCCTATTGAGGATCAATCAACGCACGATTTGCCAGTGAATTGTGGGTTTGGATGAGTATTCAGAGTTCAGAGATTTGTGTGGCACGGTTTGCCTGGTTGTGTGTGTATGAGCGTCTATATGTTGCCTCAGAGCTGAGAATTGTGGCAGTTGATGTTTGCCTGAGTCAGATCGTTGTATTTGGTGGGTTGATATTGTGTGAGTTCCTGTTGCGACTCCATGGCCTACATTCAGGCTGTTGTTTGTGTGGTAATGGTTTTATCAGGCTACCCAGCAATTGAATGTGGAGTGTTTACCCACCTGAGGCGGAGATGCATTGTCCACATGTTTGTCCCTATTTGCATGAGTTGTGTGGCTTCAGAGGAATCAGTGCACGAGGTTCGAGATGAGTTTGAACCTGAGTTTCAGAGGGATCCTGATTGATGTACCTCGAGATATCCGTGAAGAGCTTAGTGTGATGCACTCAGTGGCGAGGCTATTGAGAAGGAAAGGTGTACGCGGTTTCCGATGTGATGGTTTGAGGAAAGTGGATTTAGTCGAGATTTTGATGAGGTTGAGTTCCGACACTTCGGGATCAGTGACTTCATCAGGCTGTGTCATTTTGATTATGTTGAGGGTCATCAGATCGAGCAGAGGATCCGTTTGGCGATGGCGGAGATCACAGAGTAGCGGATTTGCTCCTGTGGCATGAGTTTGGATGATTGTTGGTGATCCTTTCTCACAGCAGGTGTTGCAGTGACTTGTGTTCGTGGAGCACTCTCAGTTGCTATTGTGGTGGTCAGGAGGGGCACGTTACGAGGGAGCGCCCTTAGCCAGCTGTGTTTGCGGTTCGACAGCTCAGAGTTCAGGTGGAGGTCATGATGCTATTCCTGAAGTTTGACCAATGTACCCTTTTGATGAGCTATTCAGTAAGCCGCAAGTGACGTGGGCGGCTAGTTGGGCATGTTGGAGTTCGTGCCACGACCTTGTTTGAGGATAGACTTTTCTCTGAGGTTACTGTTGATTGATATCCATGGCTATGGTACCTGCATCTTCACTTCCGAGGTTTTGGAGAGTGTTGCATCCATCCGGAGTTCGCGAGATCCTTGTTGGAGGATATGGGTTAGCCGCAGATTTGTTATAGCTGAACATTGTGGTTTTGGTGTGATGGTGAGTATGGACTTACTGACGACGCATTTGGTTGTGTTCGAGTGCCTCAAGAAAGAGGTTGTGTTTCGACGACCAGATTTCCCCGAGATACTGTTTCGCGGTGATGGTCGAGCGGATGGTGGAGACGAATTATATTGCTTGCTTAGCATATGTTGTGAATACTATGGTTGCAGTGCCCGACATTGGTGATGTTGAGGTGGTTCCCGAGTTTCCAGGTGTGTTTCGAAGGAGTTACCAGGTGTTCGTCCAGTTCGGGAGATTGTCTACACCATAGAGCTTGTACCGGGCGCTGGACTCATTTTACCGATGTTTTGTCGTTCGGTGCCAGCGGAGCTGATGGAGCTACAGGTTCAACTCCAGGAGTTGCTGGAGCAGATTTCAGGAGATTTTATGCGACCCCGCGTATTTGCGTGGTGTGCTGTTGCATTGTTGTGCGGATGTTGGATGGTTCGACAAGGTGGTGCATTAAATACCGAAGCTTGATTTGCTTCAGAGGAGAGTGAGTATCCTCCGCTTCGGATTGACGATTGGTTTGATCAGTTTGTGAGAGCTTCAGTCTTTTCGAAGATTGATTTCAGGTTCGGATACCATCAATTGAGGATCGATGAGTCGGATGTGGTCTGGATGACTTTCGGATCTCGGTGCGGACATCAGGAGCTCTTGGTCACGCTGTTTGGTTGACCAATGCCCCCGTAGATCATGTGGACGTGATGGGCCAGGTGTTCAGACGATTCTGGACAAGTTGCGGTCATGTTCGTCGGTAATATCCTGATGTACTCCAGGAGTGTGGGCCAGTACCTAAAGCAGTTGCGAGCGGTTTTGCGGACTTCGCGAGATGATCAGCTATTTGCGAAGTTTAGCCAGTGTGAGTTATGGTTGATTTGCGTAAAGATTTTGGGTCACGTGATGTTTTCCGAGGGAGTTGGTGTGGATCCTGATCAGTTAGAAGCCGTATTGATTTGGGGATTGCCCTACTATTGTACCAGAGATCGGGAGTCTCTTGGGTTTGGCAGGCTATTACTGACGGCTTGTGCAGGATTTTCCTGGATTGCCACTCTACTTTCCGGATTGACGAAGAAGGCTTCAAGTTTGAGTGGTTCGATGCACAAGAGGAGAGTTACTTACTCCTGCAGGATGGTTGACCGTTGCTTCGGTTTTGACTTTACCTGACAATCGTGGTGAGTTCGTGTTCGTGGGTTATAGCGATGCGTCGAGGTTTAGATTTGGTTGTGTTTTGATGTTGTGTAGCTGAGCGGTGGCTCATGGTTTCGGACAGTGGAAACCTTATGTAGCTACATATCCTATGTATGATTTGGGTGTAGCTGTCCTTATGTTAGCATCAGAGAGTTCGAGACACTACTGTTATGGCGTGCAGCTTAGTGTAGGACATGCACTGATCATTTAAGTTTCATCCACTTGCATTTTTGGCCAGATTTGGGCTTGAGGCAGTGTAGATGGATGGGGTCGACTAACGACTATGGCTGCACCTTTGAGTTTGTTCGAGAAAGGCTAGAGATCATACTTTGACCATCCGTTTGGGATGTTGTTGCTGATGCATTCAGTCGGAAATCGGAAGCTTCAGTGTTTTATGTGTGTGTGGCTCGAGTTTCCGTGTTAGCCGAGTATGGGCTACGAGAGCTGAGTTCGAGTGTGATGACGTTGAAGCTCATTGTTTTGCACGCGGTTAGCGCTAGTGATGCGGAGATGTATCAGATACTTCGAGTTTATTACTCGTGATACAACATGAAGAGCAATATAGCAGCTTGAGTGTGCAGATGCCACATTTGTCGACTGGCGATGGCTAGGAGGCGGAGACTTTCCGGAGAGTTACAGCCATTTGAGATTTCCGGTTAGACGTGGCGATTGCTGCTGTGATTGTGTGTGTTTGTATGCACTTTGGTTTGTGATACCAGTTGTTAGGCCTTTGTGGATCGTTTGACGAACTCAGTACATTTCCTTGTACTTTTCGGGAAAAGATTTCAATGGCAGGCTGGTATAGCTGTGTTTGACGGAGGTTGGCCATTCACGTGGTGTACCTGTGTTCCAGTTCGCTGATTGAGATAATTAGCTACAACAGAGTGTTGACGAGCTTTTCAGCGAGCATTGGGGACCAGATTGCAGATTAGTACCGGTTCTTATCCTCAGATTGGTAAGCGATCTTTGAGGACTATTCAGGCCTTGGAGGGCATGTTGTGGACCTCGGTATTGCCGTTCCAGAGGATTTGGGACCAGCAGTTTCAATTGTTTGAGATTGCATGCAGTACCAGTTTGTGGACCACTATAGTTTTGATGTCGTTTTGAGGACGATGTTGTACTCCATTGTGCTGGAGAGAGAGAGTTTGGTTTGGTTTGAGTTTGAGTTGATGTTTGATTCTGATTCTGTGGAATGTGCTACCACAGACTGTCAGATTAGCGGAATGGGGTTGATAATTGCCCGAGTCCGATGTTTGAGCTATGTTGATATGAGTGTGTGAGTTATGTTGATGTGTGTAACTGAGTGGTGATTTGCCATGTTGTTTTGATCCGTATGTGGTCATAGGTGAGTTTGTGTTGTGCCGTGTGGTTCGGCATCGCCTATAGTGTTGGCTTTTGTGTGTGTTGTGTTCCGTGTGGCGGAACTATGTTTCAGGTTTGTTACGTGTTGTGTACCCTATCTGTTCCTTATACAGGAACATTTGGCTATTGTGTGGGGCCAGTTCATATTCGAGATTGAGGGTACAGGGATTTCAGTGCAGGGTTATCTCCTATTGTGGGGTCTATTGTCAGAATTGTACAGTTGAGGTTGCCGTTGGAGAGTTAAGCAGTATGCAGAGGCAGTGCTCCTACTTTTAGTCGACAGATTCGGAAATTTCGAGGTCGAAATTTTTTTCAAGGGGGGTGGATTTGTGACGACCCAGAACAGAAATAGCAGTGGAATAAGCTTAATCTACGAGCTTGCGCGTAGTCGCAGATGTCTGACGGTTGTTTGAATCGCCAGGTTTGCTAACGACTAAATTATTGGCCGAGAATTGGAGCTGAGTCTCTTCTCGAGAGTCATTATATGTGTGATTTCGAGTTCGTGGGCGGTTCCGGATCGTTATTTGGACGACCGAGGAATAAGTTATGAATATTTGAAGTTTGGATTTAAATGGTGGTGTTCTTAACGACTTAATTACCGGTCAAGAATTTGGTTTTGGCTTCTTCACGGAAGTTGTTCAGAATTTAATTTCGAGCTTGTGGGAACTTCCGGAGCATTATTCTGAGTCACGAAGATTTAGTTGTGAAAATTTCTAATTGTTGAGTATTTAGTCGAATTATGTATGTGTTTGGGTGAATTGTTGACTTTTTATCCGACTGGTCGATGTGTTTGACTTCAGGTGATAATTGAAGAGTACGTCAAGATGAGTTTATCGCAGTGAGAATTATCGGAATCGGAATTACGACGAGGAAGTTACGGTTATTCAAAGTTTGTCGTAAATCTAATTTTGGAAGTTTCCATTTTGGGCAAGTATAAATAGGTGGTTTCCCCTTTGGGAAAGTCAAAGATTACAATTAATGGGTTGACCAGTTTGACTTTGTTTGACCGAGGGGGGAGGAGCTAGTCGCGACGGTGACCGGCGGCCATGGCGGTGGCTCGCCGTCCGGCCACCCCACGGCACGGGGCTGGTGTCGTTCCCTTCATCTTGACGTCCCGGACTCAATTCCGGCCTCCCTTCATGGCCTAGCTCACCGGAGAGAGAGTTTTTCCGGCATGAAAATAGGGGAAAATTGGTGAATTCGGGTTTACATATTCCGGCCAATTCAAGCTTAATGAAGCACTGGGTTTTGTAGGCCTCTTCACCCTGATTCTATCCATATAGGTATGGTGATCTAATTTTGCTTGTGTGTGGAGAATTTTGAATGTGAAATTTTGGGAACAATTCGGTTTATCACGAAATTGGACTAGTTAGAGATTGAATTGGCCTTTGTTGCAGTTATGAAAGTTGCTCAGTGGATGATTTTGAGTGGAACAGGGGTTGCTCCGCCGGAAGATTTTCAGTTTGGCGGCGCCGCCGTGGGCGGCGGTCAACGGTCAAAGTTTGACTTTTTGGGATTTTCGACAAGTTGCATGTCATTTCACTCGAAATCGCGCCCCGATCGCAGTGGGGAGGTTCATTTTTCGAGTTGAGTGTCCGAATGTACAGCGAGGTATTGAGGTGTGATTTCCGGATTTCCGACAGTTTGTCGTAATCGGATTATGTGTTTCCAAGAACGGTGGTTTCTCGTGATTTGTCTTGAATTGTCGAATTATGATTTTGAGAAATGGTTATTGTGATTATTCAGGTGTTCGTGATCGTTCGTTTGGCGAGGGTCTTTCCGCCGGATCAGGGGTTAACACATATCGCGTTACGCTAGTCTGTGAGTGGATAATTTCTTTTCACGGATTGTTTGCGAGTCTTTTTATACAATTTTCGAACTTGAGCATGCGTACGAGATTACGAGTTATATGAGCATGTGTTAGCTGATTATGCTTATATCATTATATATTACGTATATGCATTTATAAGCTATTTATTGCATTTGCATCGAACTGTTTATGATTTGGTTTACACAGAGTACAGTTTATATATGATGTTGTATCAATACACTTGCGTCCCGGCTGATCCTCGAGGATGTGTGCCAGGGGAGGCTGTGACTCTTGACCCGAGGCCTTTACCGGGGGGAGGCAGACCTCTGACCTGAGGCCTTTCTGGCTAGAGTCACGTGTGGGTCTGGGATCCCGTGATTCGGACTGTACTAGAACGTAGGTGTCCATGAGTGACCCCGTGGGATTTTTACTTGCATGCTCAGTACACTGGAGGAGTGTGAGTTTTACCTCGTGTACTATGTTGTTCTTATTTACCTGGACTCGCATATGTTATTTTAAACATATATATTAACTGGTGAAAGACATTTATTTTCGTCCACTTACTCTAACGTGTTTCATGTCTTTCCCCTGGGCTTTTCGGTTTCCGTGCCCAGTTTGTAGTTCGGACTCTGGTGTCGCACGTCGTGGTCGGAGGCATAGTGCTCGAGCTACCTTGTTTCTTCCGGTAGGTTTATTGTTCTACCTACTGTGGTATACGTATATGTTTATACATTAGAGGTCGCTCTGAGAAATCTGTTGTTTACGTTGTACGATTTTACACCGGATTTCAGTGAAGTACTAATATATTTATCGTTTTACTTTACTGATGATATATTGAGAAATCCGGATGGGATTGGTGCCCACGGTTTGATTTTTGTGGCATAGGATGAACTGTATTTTCCGCGTGCAGGTAATGGTAATTCTACGTTAGTAGCGAAACTCTGCCAAAATTTCTACGTTTTTTGTTGGTTCGTGTTTTCGAAAGGGTTTGATTCCGGTTTAGGGAGCTAAATCGGGGTTGGGGCCTTTCAGTTCCGGCCGAGTTGGTGGCGGCTCTTTGAGGGGTTTTGTTAGCCTCGAGGTAAGGAAGCTATTGCAAGTGGTCTTGAGGGTTGCCGTGGCCGGAGGAGAGAGATCGACCTATTAGAAATTCCGGTAAGGGTTTGGAACTTTGTATTGATTTTTGGAGGTTTTATGATCAAAATTGGCATTAACTTTAAACTGGAAAGTTGTTGGAAATGTCGAGATCTTCCAAACCATGTGTAGCATGAAATTTTCACCATTCCATGCACCATTGGCACTAAGCATTTTCTGAGGACGTTGATGGACCTTAGTGCTTCTATAAACTTGATGACATACTCGGTCTACAAGGATATAGGATTGGGGAAGATAAAGTCGGTAAGCATGTCATTGAAATTTTTTGACCGAGGTGTTGTTCATCCAAGAGGCATTATGGAGGATGTGTTAGTGATGATTGGTAAGCTTGTTATCCCGGCCGACTTTGTTATCTTGGACATGGAAGAGACGAGGGGGTTTGAGGATCTTCCCATCATCTTTGGGAGAGCTTTTATGGCCACAGCGGGCACCAAGATTGATGTCAAGGGTGGTATCCTTACAATGGAGGTCTTTGACAAGATGGAAACCTTCAAGATCTTCCACGACGATGGTCCCATCCCCAAACTCCAAGCTTTCATAGCCCAGGTGATTGAAGAGGAACTAGAAGAAGAAATTGATGATCTCTCTACTCAAATCTACATGGAAGGTACTCCCGAAGAAGAGGTAAATGTGGCTTTAGTGGTGCAATATAAGGTGTGCTTCTTGAGGTCTACTATTGATGGCCACACAACTTTGAATTTCATCATGACGTCTCAAAACACCTATGGGTCGAGGATCTCCTATAAACCTCTTCTTTTCACCTGTTTAGGGTCTAGAGCACTAGAGGGTAATTACTACTCTCGGAATATGGTGAACCGGATCAATGCACATGACACTATGCTCACAATTCAACAAGGACAATTATACCAGACTTGGAGCTCAAGCAACACCCAGACACGTTGAAGTATGTGTTCTTCGAGGCACCGAACAAGAAACCAGTGATAATCTCATCTTTGCTCAATGAGTGACAAGAAGGTATGTTGCTAGAGGTATAAAGGAGGAACGAGGAGGCCATCAAGTGGTCGTTGAGTGACATAAAAGGGATAACTCTAACAATTTTCAAGCACCATATCTACACCACTATGGATGTTAAGCCGGTTAGGCAACCTCAAAGGAGATTAAATCTGAATATGCAAACGATAGTCAAGAACAAGGTTTTGAAGCTACAAGCAAATGTGATTATTTATGCTATTTCAGATAGCCCGTGAATCTCCCCAACACAAGTGGTGCCGAAGAAAGAGGGTCTCACCGTAGTACCTAATGCTTAAGGTGAGCTTATTACCACTCGGATTGTTAATAGTTGAAGATTTTGCATCGATTACCGAAAGTTGAACGCTGCAACACACAAGGATCATTTTCCATTTCCATTCATCGATTAAATGCTAAAGAGGCTTGCCGGGCATGAATATTATTACTTCTTGGATGGCTATAGCAAGTACAACCAAATTGCAATTAATCCCAAGCACCAAGAGAAGATGGCCTTCATATGTCCTCAAGGCATCTTTGCTTTCTAGGGGATCTCATTTGGCTTATGTAATGCTCCAACAACCTTTTAACGATATATGCAATCCATCTTCGCTGGCATGATTGGTGAGTTCGTTGAGGTATTTATGGATGATTTATCTCTATTCGGCAATTCATTTGATAATTGTTTAGATAATCTTGATCAAGTACTAACGAGATGTAGGGCGAAGGACTTGGTCCTCAATTGGGAGAAATGCCATTTTATGGTGAGAGAAGGCATCATGCTCGGCCATTGTATATCCAAGAGGGGGATCGAAGTTGATAAAGCCAAGATTGAAGTGATAGAGAAGTTGCATATTCCCATCAACGTCAAAGAGGTCCGAAGTTTCCTTCGGCATGCGGGTTTCTACTGGAGATTCATAAAGAACTTTAGCAAGATTCCAAAGCCGCTCACGAATATGCTCGCCAAGGATGTGTACTACTTCATCACTCCACCACTTGAGGAAGCATTTGAGACACTTAAGAAGGCACTTACTTTGGCCCCGGTGATCATGAAGCCCGATAGGAGTTTACCATTCGAGATTATGTGTGACGCAAGTGATTACTCTATGGGATCGGTTCTGATATGCAATAATCATGCATAAAATATTAACACAAAGTAGACACTCAACACATAGTTCACACGTATGCAACTTAAAACCCTTCTTTGTAGATGTAGCATTGATAAGTAGGGATCGTTCTTAACCGGGGATTGAGGGTACTAAGCATGACAACGTTTGTAAACATAAAATAAAAGGTATGGGGGGGTTTGAAAGTTTGGTTATTATTCTACGAAATATAAAGACAAAACATGGCAGAAAACACATAAAGAAACCGTAAGTTCTATCATGCTTCAACTCATAGACAAGCTAAACAAACAAGAACATAGAATCCTAAACATGCTTTCTAAACTGAAGATAAAATCTAAGACTAACATATATACAAGTGATCATCACATGCTAACAACCTAGCATATTTATCCGGTTAATCCTAAGTGTCAACAAAATCTATTGCTTTGATCAAAACACATACACATGCTTATATTGAACAAGACAACAACCAAATCGAGCTAACTATCTAATCCAACTTTATATTTGTTATTAGTTCGTGAAATATGCTCAAATAAGAACCAAATCGAGTATCTACTAAAAATAGTTTCAAGCATTAAGAACAACATAAGCTAGCACATGCATTCGAATCAAAACTATAAACACATGGAAGAAACTTAGTAAAAACTAGAAATAAATAGCCTTATATCAAAACTTAGTCTTGTCATACAAAAGTAAAGAAAACTACACAAAACTGAAAATAAATACAAAGGGGCCATGTTACACTTTTGATTCTGTGAAATCGCACTGCAAATCTTGATGTAGCAGCTCCTTTCATGGATGGAGGACACAAATATCCAAGGCCAAATCGAGCCAAGAACACTTGTGGATGTAGGAAGGTTATTTTGGATATGGTGCTTGGTGGTGTTTCAGATTTTGGAGGAGTTCTTCGACTTTGTTATGCAAGGAGGTGACTTGGGCAAAGCTTTGACTATTAGAATGTGTGATCCTGATGTTTATGGCCGAACTCCCCTTTTATTGGCAAAGGAGATGGCATTTGCCTCTTCCTTCAAGGGAAGGAAACCTCTTCTTCTTATCCTTCCACCTAGTTGCACAGCCTTAGTCACCACCTTAGTCACCAAGCTAGTCCTTAGTCACCTCTATAGTCACCAAATATATTGCTTGATCATTTTGGACAAAATAATTGATTGAGAGCTTCCTTCTTGGCTGACTTGGACTTTAATAAATGGGCCCAATGAATTGCTTAATGGGCCGGCCCATCTCCGTTGTTCAAAAATACAAAAATCCTCCGAAGTGCATTTTTCACGGTTATTGACCTAAATATGATAAACCAAGTTAAAAACACAAATACTAAGATTATAACATAGCTAAACGTAAAGGGAAATGCGTTAAGGATCGAGCATAAATGTGTATATCAGGTTCACAGCCAAAGGAGAGGTAACATGTTGGAGGTAATACAATATGCCTTCTGTGCGTTTAACCCGGCCCAAAAGAACTATACAACTACGGAGAAAGAGATGCTTGCTATTGTGTTCTCCCTTGAGAAATTTAGAAGCTACATAGTGGGATCCAAGGTGATAGTCCACACCAATCATGTGGCACTCAAGTACCTTTTCACTAAGGCAGAGTCAAGAGCGAGGTTGCTCCATTGGGTACTACTTCTTCAAGAATTTGATTTGAAAATTGTGGATAAACCCGGAGAGCATAACTTGGTAGCGGATCATCTTCCAAGGCTCCAAATTGAGGATAACGATGGTGCATTGAATGAAGACTTTCTCGATGAGCAATTATTTCATGTCCAAGAGGTTCTTACTCCTTCTTCTTATCCATGGTACATCGACATCGCCAACTACCTATCGAGTCAAGGCACCTACATCCCCATGTACTTCACACGTGACTCACGTTGGTATGTCTCCCTACCGGCTTGTCTACTGGAAAGCTTGTCATCTACCGGTCAAAATCGAGCACAAGGCAAGATGGGCCATCTCATTTTGCATACGAAATTAGAAGATAGTGGCACCAAGCAAAAGTTAGACATTATGGAGCTTGAAGAGTTGAGGCTTGAAGCCTATGAGAGTGACCGAATTTACAAAGAGAAGACGAAGAGGTACCACGACGCTCGACTAAGGCACAAGGAGCTTAGTGTGGGGAAGAAGGTTCTTTTATATAATTCCAAGCTTTCTTTGCATCCCGGGAAATTTCGTTCAAGGTGGAATGGCCCGTTTGAGATCGTTGAAATATTCCCTCATGGTGCGGTTACCTTGAGAAATTTGAGAGATGGGAGTACCTTCAAGGTTAATGGCCATCGTATCAAGCCTTATGTAGGAGTCCCATCGGGTGCACAATATGTGAAGGTGAATTTCTTGCACCTTCCCCATACTATAATGATGTGATGACCTCTTCATCGGACCATGTTTACGTCCATGAAAACTATAACCTGTAATGGCTGGAGTCCATAGGAAAATGTTCTTTCTAATAAAGTTTGAGGTAGCGGAGTTGGTACGTGATCCGGAGAAGACATCTTAAAAGCCAAATCATGATGCCTAGCAAGGAAGGCAAGACCAATTTTTGTCTTGCATGTCGGTGATTGATGGTGACTTAGGATACAATATTGTCGATCTTTAAGGGGGGAGCATTCCTAATCTTTTACCTCACTTTGCATTGCGTTGCTTGTTTATGCATGTTTGTGTGTTTAGCTGATAGAAGTGAACCTATGAAGTTTATGATATGAAAGGGTTAGGTGTTGTGATCAATGTGTGTGATTTTTCACTTTCTTCATGTCCAATCTGAGCCCTAACTTTGATGGATCGAGGTATGATTGTTCATTCCCTTCGATCCATTGAAATGCTGCACACAAGACAAATTTGGGGGATTACTTCGATGGATCGAATATTTTCTTTAACCCATCGAAAATTCCCTGGTACAACAAACCTGCAGCATCGCTTCGATGGATGGAAATTATATTTCGAAAGCCATCCAGACTGAGATTTACCAAATTGACTTTTAATGACATCCTTTTCTATCTCTCCTCTATTCTTCTCTTCAACGCCTCCATCTCTTTTCCTTTAGTTTTGCTCTCTATTTCCATCTCCCTCCAACTCTCTCACTCTCTCTAACACACCTTACACACATATAACTCAAATCTTCCCACATTCTTGCCAAAAGTGTGAATTTCTTGCTTATCGTCGCTTAAAGAGTGCTTGGTGTGAAGCTTGGTGGATTTTGGGGCTATTTTAACAAGGTTTGTTCTTCATAACTGCTTGCACCTCCATTCGTATTTAGTGAGCATAAGTTGTGATTTTGTGATGATAGTGGTGTGTTATTACTATATTCCTTGTTCTAGAGGTTTGGGTTGCATGATTTTGTTGAGTGTATGCATGAACCCTAAATTTCAAAAATAGGAATTTACTTTGGTTAAGAGTTGTTCTTGTGAATGTATGTTTGTGACAACCCAAAACGGAAATGGTAGTTAATCGGCTTAATTTGCGAGATTCACGTATAATCGCAGTTTGTCGTAATTAATCGATTTGGTGGCCTTGTTTGCGACTAAATTATCGGGCGAGAATTTAATATGAGTTCCTTCACGAGAGTTGTAGAGTTTATGATTTCGAGTTCGTAGAAGTTTTCCGAGGATTTTTCCGATGTCTAATGAATATATTACGAATA
This sequence comes from Geum urbanum, assembly GCA_946800695.1. NCBI lineage: Eukaryota > Viridiplantae > Streptophyta > Magnoliopsida > Rosales > Rosaceae > Geum > Geum urbanum. Next base: position 21,809,330 of record OX327003.1, on the reverse strand, counting down.
CTTCTGACCGTTGGATTTAATCGTGTTTATCCGTTTGGTTTCGATCCGTTTTCGACCGTTGATCATTTTATTCGTGAGTATAAATATCGAAATAGTCGTAAAATTGTCGAAAAGTCAAATTTGGGCTGAGTTGACCAAAATTGGACCGTTGACCAGATGTTGATTGAGCCATTTCGGAAAGGATTTTGACCACCGATCAACTTTCCGTTTCCGGTCACTTCAAACCTCAAGCTTGGTATGGTTAGCTTCCTCTCGTGATTTCCTATTGTTTTGAACTTGGTTTCAGTTGTTTTGTGTGACGATCCGAACTAGGATCAGTAAAGTGAACAACATGATTCACGTGTTAGTGCGTAATCGCAGCTTTTCGATAATTGTGTGGTTTGCCGGTTTCATTTACGACTTAATTATCGGCCGAGAATTTCTGTTGAGTCTCTTCTCTAGAGTTGTAGTACACGTGATTTCGAGTTCATGTGCGGTTCCGGATGATTTTTCCGATAACCGAGGAATATAATATGATTATTTGAAGTTTCGAAATATCGACGAGTTTATCCGTTCGTATCGTGTTTATCCGAATCGTAATGGTTATCTGTTTTGGACCATCGATCGTCCCGAGGCGCGAGTATAAATATAGGAAATAGTCGAAAATTGTCAAAAAACACTGTTTGGGAAGTTTGACCGGCGTTGACTGAAATTTGGGGCGTTGACCGAGTTGACCGAGGAGGAAAGCGGACCGTTTGGATTCCATCACCGGACTGGCTGATTCCGGCCGTTTCAGGCCACGACTTTGTAAGGTAAAGTGTTCTCTTCGTGATTCTAAACAGTTTAGAACTTGGAATTTCTTGATTTGGTTGAGAATTGAGGGAGAAATGTGGAGTTGAAATCCTTGGTTTTTCCGGCCGGTTTGGGTTTTGTGGACGGTGGCCGGAGATGTGAGGGGTTTTGACCATGGGGCCACGGCGAGTCCATTGGGAGTGGCCTCGTGGGCTGCCGTGCGCCGTAGGCGGCGGTTCGACGGCGAACAGCTTCGCTGGAGGTTTTGAATCATCGTAGCTTTCAAGCTGATTTCCGGCCATGGTGGTGGTTGGATGGTTGTGGTCCCTTTGAAAAAGTTTCTCTCCTTGATGAGGAGATCAGTTTGGCAACTCGGTCGCCGGGAAAACTCTCCGGTTGACGGCGCACCGCGGTCAACGCCGGAGCTCCGGCGACCCGTTGACGTTTTGGAATTTAGTGATTTTAATGTCGTTTTTCTCGTATTTGGGCCCCGATCGTCGCCTTGAGGTTTTCGAATTGATTTGGGTATCAGATTTTTAGTCGAGGGTTTCGAGTGGAGATTTCGGGAATTTCGTCAATTATTTTGCACAGTATTATATGTTTCCGAGAACGGTTGGTTTCTGAGGTGTGGTACTGTGTTATGGATTATGATTTTGATTAGATATATTTTATGACTATTCAGGGGATCGAGATCGTGCTTCGGGAGAGGGATCTTCCGCCAGACCACGTGATTAGCGCGAGTGCGCATTTTGCTCATCTGTGAGTGGACATTTCTTTTCACGGATTGACTACGAGTCTTTTATATACATTTTACGAGCATGAGTATGCAGTTATGATCATGATTTTTATGAGCATGTGTTTTACGATTATGCACTTACGAATATGCCTCTATGATTATACATACATATATACTATGTTTTATGCATGTGCATGGAAAGTATTTGTGATTTGGTTTGCACAGAGTACAGTCTCAGTGAACAGGGTTGTATCGATACACATGGCTTCTCGGCTGATCCCCGAGTACGCTCCGGGGGGGACAGATATCCTGACCCGTGGCCTTTCTGGCTTGGAATCACGTGTGGGTCTGGGATCCCGTGATTCAAACTGTACTAGGGCGAGGGAGTCCATGTGTGACCCCGTGGTATTTATGATGCATGCTCTGTACGCGTGAGGAGTTAGAGTCTCCCTCGTGTACCATTTGATTTTTATGCATTTAGACTCGCATATGTTTTTATAACATATACTATTCGGCGAAAGACATTTATTTTCGTCCACTCACTGTAACGGTTTTCATGTCTTTCCCCTGGGCTTTTCGGTTTCCGTGCCCAGTTTGCAGTTCAGATTCTGGTGTCTAACATTGTAGTTGGACGCTAGTTGTTCGAGCTACCTATGTTTTCCAGTAGGTTTCTTGTTTCACCTACTGTTTTATATTTTGTATATATATATATATACACTAGAGGTCGCTCTGATACGTTACTGATACGTGTTTTATACGGATTTTCTCGGATATACTATATATTACAGTTATGTTTACTGTTTGATGTCATTAATATGATATTGAGAAATCCGGATGGGATTGGTGCCCACGGTTTAGCTTTTGGGGCATAAGATGAAGTGTTATTTTCCGGGTGCAGGTAATGGCAATTCCGCATTAGTAGCGTTACTCTGCCGAAATTTTAATGGTTTTTGTTGGTTCACATTTTCAGAAGGGGTTTGATTCCGGTTTAGGAAACTAAATCGGGGTTGGGTCCTTTCAGCTTGGTATCAGAGCATTAGGTTGTCAGATTCTGCAGACTCTTGTAGTTGTGACTCTTAGGGTATTTGAGTTGGTACAGCATGACTGGAGTGATGACCCGACTGGCCAGCGGTACTCATCAATACTTCGGGTGTTGTGTGTTCTCAAATATCTGGGGTCTCATGATTATGTTCCTTCTGCTTGTACCTAATGCTTGTCTTGTATCAGTAGGATGCCTCCTCGACGTGGTCCCCGTGTTGATCGAGAAGAGGATCCTGATATGGATCGCCAGACGCACGACTTGCTGATGCGAGTGTTGCGTTTGGAGGAACGTTTTGACCCTGTGGTCAAAGCTCGTACTGCTGGTGCGACTGTCTTTTCAGGTTCAGCTGATCCAGAGATGTGTGAGGCATGGTTGGTTCAGGTTGAACGGGTTTGTGAGCGTCTGCGTTTTACCCCTGAGCAGATGACAGTGGCAGCAGTCGGATTACTTGAGTCAAATGCATATTTCTGGTGAGTTAGCACCGATATTGTTCCAGTTGATACTCTGTGGACTTTGTTCCAAGATTTGTTTATGTGGAGATACTTCAACCAGGCTACCCAGCAGCGGAAGTATGAGGAGTTCATGAACTTGAGACAGGGTAGTATGTCTGTGCTTGAGTACCGGGACAGGTTTACCCGCTTATCTCGTTTTGCGCGTGACATGGTGGCTACTGAGTAAGCCAAGTGCCGCAGATTTGAGCTGGGTTTGAACTTGAACATCAAGGGGACTCTGACTACGATGCCTCAGAACAACTTCGATGAGTTTGTCAGTGCAGCACTCCGAGGTGAGGATATTGAAAAGGAGAGGCAGATGAGGTACCAGCCTAGACGGTTTGAGGAGGGTGGACCGAGTCAGGGGCCTTCAAAGAGGTAGAGTTCTGATACTTCCGTTTCGGCTTCATCCTCGGGCAGTGGACTATATAGACCAGCAGTTACTGCATCGAGATAGAGGCAGAGATGGAGGAGAGATCGACCGCAGCGACCACAGTCTAGTGGGGGTTCTTGCGGTTCCAGTTACCCTCGATGACTTTTTGGCACTTTTGCTACACCGAGGGAGTACCCATTATGCAATTTGTGCAATAGGTATCATATTGGTCCATGTCAGCGAGGTACCCTCAACTGTTATCATTGTGGCCAGGTGGGTCACTTTGCGAGGGAGTGTCCTCAGTTGGTTGGTGTTGGTGGGCAGGCAGCCCAGAGTCCCAGAGGAGAGCGAGGTGCCACTTTGGGAGCTCGACCAATATAGTTTGCGGGCCATGGAGGACAGTAGGGATAACCTCAGCGTGGACGACCAGCCGGACAGGCGAGGGTTCATGCCATGACTTTGCGAGAGGGCAGAGCTTCACCAGAGGTTGTTATCAGTACGTTGCATATCTTTGGTATTCCAGTACTTACATTGTTAGATCCAGGTGCCACACATTCATTCATGTCATATAGACTATCATCTTTAGCTACTGTACATGTGTCTCCACTTCCGGGGTTGTGGAGAGTGTTGTATCCGTCTGGTGAGATTGTGAGTATTGGCTGGGTGTACAGAGACTGTGAGATTTTTATTGGGGGCCATGGCTTAGCCGCAGATTTGTTGTTGCTTGATATCGTTGATTTTGGTCTGATCTTGGGTATGGACTTCTTGGAGACGCATTGGGCCATGTTTGACTGTCACAAGAAGGAGGTCGCGTTTCGACGGCTAAGCTTTCCCGAGATATTGTTTCGCGGCGAGAAGAACACTTCACTACCATGTTTGATATCCGCGATGAAGGCGGATCGAATGATGAAGAAGGGCTGTGTTGCTTACTTAGCTCATGTGGTAGACACTACGGCTGCTGTTGAAAGGACCCAACCCCGATTTAGTTGCTTAAATCGAAATCGAACCCCTTCTGAAAACGTGAACCAACAAAAATCATTCAAAATTTCGACAGAGTAACGTTACTAACGCGGAATTACATTAACCTGCACCCGAAAAATAACACTTCATCATATGCCACAAAAGCCAAACCGTGGGCACCAAGCCCATCCGAATTTCTCAATATCATATCATAATCAATAAACATTAAACATACTGTAATATATAATATATATCCAAGAAAACCGTATAAAACATGTATCAGAATGTATGAGAGCGACCTCTAGTGTATATATATACAATATATACATCAGTAGGCGAAACAAGAACCTACTGGAAAGCACAGGTAGCTCGGATTACTAGTCTCCAACCGCGACGTGAAACACCAGAACCTGGACTGTAAACTGGGCACGGAAACCGAAAAGCCCTGGGGAAAGACATGAAAACTGTTAAAGTGAGTGGACGAAAAATAATTGTCTTTCTCCGAATAATATATATGTTATAAAAACATATGCGAGTCAAATGTATAAAAATCAAATGGTACACGAGGGAGACTCTAACTCCTCACGCGTACAGAGCATGCATGGAAAATCTCACGGGGTCGCTCATACGGGATCCTAGAACCACACGTGATTCTAGCTAGAAAGGCCTCAGGTCAGGATATCTGTTTCCACCCGGAACTACATCGGCACAAGAAACAGTTCCCCCTGGTAGGCACCCTCGGGGATCAGCCGGGATGCGAGTGTATCGATACAATAATATATACTAAGACTGTACTCTGTGTAAACCGAATCGTAAATAGCTCGATGCAGATGCATAACATAATATTTAAATGTATATACGTAATGTATAATAGTATAAGCATAATCGTATAACACATGCTCATATAAAACATAATCTCGTATGCATGCTCAAGTTTGTAAAACGTGTATAAACACTCACAATCATTCCGTGAAAAGAAATTGTCCACTCACAGGTGAGCTTAACGCAGTTCGCGTTAATCCCGTGATCCGGCAGAAAATCCCTCGCCAAACAAACGATCATGAACCCCTGAATAATCATAAAATCCACCGCTCAAAACCATAACTCGACACTTCAAATCATATCATGTGAAACAACCATTCCTGGAAACGTATAATCCAATAATAACGAAATCATGAAAATCCGATAATCACACCACAATACCTCGCTATACTTTCGGACGCTCAATTCGAAAAACAAACCTCACCACTGCAATCGGGGTGCGATTTCGAGTGAAACGACATATAACTCGTCGAAAACCATGTCAGGCGAAAAGTCGCCGCCGCCGCCGGCGTCTCCGCCGCCGTCACCGCTACCTCCGGCCACCGGAAAATCCAACCTGCCCAGAAAATTTCATGCTACACATGGTTTTGAAGATCTCGACGATTCCAACAACTTTCCAGTTATAAGTTAAGGCCAATTTTGACCGGAAAAGGTCCAAAACTCACCATGAAAGTACAAACCCTGGCCGGAATTTCACATTGACGGATCTCTCTCCTCCGCCCACCTCAAAGCTCCACCATCAACTTGGCCGGAAAAGCCACCTCCGATTACCTCAAAGTTTCGCCGGAAGATACCGATTTTCACCGCCGGAATTCTTCCTCCTCCGGCCACCATAGGAGGGGAATCAACTCTCAAACCGAAGAGCAGCCCAAGCCCATCAAATCTCGTGAAGGAACCTTGCCCAAATATGGCCGGAATCGACCTCAATTTTCGGCAACCCATTCGGCCTCAAAAATGGGTCGACCCACCCATGGTCAACCCAGTCAACACCCAGCTTTCCAAATATGGCAGGTTTCCCAATTCGGCAAGTATCATTTCCGTATTTATACCGTACGCGTATCGAACCCCAATCGGATAAATATGACAATAATCGACGGACGATAATATTCACAACTAATTCCTCGTAACTCGGAAAAATTATCCGGAAGTTCCCACAAGCTCGAAATTAAATTCTCTACAACTTCCACGCAGGATCCCAAATCAAATTCTCGCCCAAAAATTTAGTCGCGAACAAGGCCGCCATATTAAACCGATTACGTCGAAATCACGACAATTCGCAAAACTCGCAAATCAAGTCGATAACCATACCAATTTCAATTCTGGTTGATCAACGGTCCAAAACGGATCACAAACACAATTCGGATGGACTCGAATACGAATGGATAAACTCGGATACAAACGGATAAACTCGACGATATTCTGAAATTTCAAATATTCATATTATATTCCTCAGTCGTCGAAATAATGATCCGGAACCACCCACGAACTCGAAATCACGTGTACAACAACTCTCGAGAAGAGACTCAGCTCCAATTCTCGGCCAATAATTAAGTCGTGATCAAGCCCAGCAATTCAATCAATTTACGAAAAATGGCGATTACGCGCAACCTCGTGGATTAAGCTGATTACACTACTGATTCTGTTCCGGGTCGTCACAAATCTACCCCCCTTAAAAAAATTTCGACCTCGAAATTTCCAAGTCTGCCAACTGAAAAGTAGGAACACTGCCTCTGCATATAGTTCAACTCCCCGATGGCTACGTTGTGACGACCTAGAACAGAGGCAGTATGAGAAATCAACTTAATCTACGAGCTTGCGCATAGTCGCAGATTTCCAACGGTTGTTTGAATCGCCAGGTTTGATAACGACTAAATCATTGGCCGAGAATTGGAGCTGAGTCTCTTCTCGAGAGTCGTTGTACGTGTGATTTCGAGTTTGTGGGCGGTTCCGGATCGTTATTTGGACGACCGAGGAATAAATTATGAATATTTGAAGTTTCAACGTAATCGGTTTATAATGGTGGCTTTCTTAACGACTAAATTACCGGACGAGAATTTTGTTTCGGCTTCTTCATGGAAGTTATTGAGAATTTAATTTCGAGCTCGTGGAAACTTCCGGAGCATTATTCCGAGTTACGAGGATTATGTTGTGAATATTTCCGATTGTTGATTATTTAGTGGGTTAAACATGTGTTGGTTTGAACCGTTGACTTTTTATCGATTTGCTCGAGGTGTTTGACTTTGGGTGATAATTGAAGAATATGTTGAGTTGAGTTTGTTGTCGCGAGAATTATCGGAATCGGATTTACGACGAGAAAGTTACATGCATTTGAAGTTTATCGAAAAGTGAATTACGGAAGTTTCCATTTTGGGAAAGTTTATATAGGGGTTTCCTGTTTTGGAAAGTCAAAAAACTGAAATTATGATGGTTGACTGTGTTGACTCGGTTTGACCGAGGTGGAGGAGAGGGTCACGACGGCTCACGGTGGCGAGCTCCGTCCGGCCACCCCACGGCCTAGGCTATAACCCGTTCGACTCGCCTAGGTCCCCTCATCTCAATTCCGTCCTCCTTTCACGACATGGCTCACGGTGGAGAGAGAAATCTTGGACCAAAGTTTGAGAATTTTGGGGTTAATGGTGGATTCCGATTCCAGCCAAATTGAGCTGCAAAAAGGACTGGGTTTTGTAGCCCTCATCACCATGAAGCGACCATGTAAGTTTGGTGTTCCAATTCATCTTGTACATGGAGAATTTTCGATTTGAAATTTGTGAGACAATTCGGGTTTTCATGAAATTGACATGGTTAGCGTGAGAATTGGCCTTTGTTGCAGTTATGAAAGTTGCTCAGTGGGTGATTTTGAGTGGAATAGGGGTTGCTCCGCCGAGAAATATTCAGTTTAGTGGCGGCGCCGCCGGCGGCGGCGATCAACGGCGGTCAAACTTTGACTTTTGGGGTTTTCGACAAGTTGCATGTCATTTCACTCGAAATCGCGCCCCGATCGCAGTGGGGAGGTTCATTTTTCGAGTTATTGAGGTGTGATTATCGGATTTTCGACAGTTCGTCGTAATCGGATTATGTGTTTCCAAGAACGGTGGTTTCTCGTGATTTGTTTTGAATTGTCGAGTTATGACTTTGAGAAATAAACTTTGTGAATATCCAGGTGTTCGTGATCTTTTGTTTGGCGAGGGATTTTTCCGCCGGATCACGGGTTAACGTGAACTGCGTTACGCTAGTCTGTGAGTGGACAATTTCTTTTCACGGATTGATTGCGAGTCTTATACACGTTTTACAAACTTGAGCATGCATATGAGATTTCGATTTACATGAGAATGTGTTATACGATGGCCTATACCAGTATATATTACGTATATGCACTTATATATTGTTTCATGCATTTGCATTGAACTATTTACGATTTGGTTTTCACAGAGTACAGTCTTAGTATATGTTGTTGTATCGATACACTCGCATCCCGGCTGATCCCCGAGGGTGCCTACCTACCAGGGGGGACTGTTTCTTGTGCCGATATAGTTCCGGGTGGAAACAGATACCCTGACCTGAGGCCTTTCTGGCTAGAATCACGTGTGGGTCTGGGATCCCGTGATTCAGACTGTACTAGCACGGATGTGTCCACGAGCGACCCCGTGGGATTTTATGCATGCTCTGTATGCGTGAGGAGTTAGAGTCTCCCTCGTGTACCCGGACGCGTGAGGAGTTAGAGTCTCCCTCGTGTACCCAGACGCGTGAGGAGTTAGAGTCTCCCTCGTGTACAATTTGATTTTTATACATTCGACTCGCATATGTTTTTATAACGTATATATTATTCAGTGAAAGACATTTATTTTCGTCCACTCACTCTAACAATTTTCATGTCTTTCCCCTGGGCTTTTCGGTTTCCGTGCCCAGTTTGCAGTTTGGATTCTGGTGTCGCACGTCGTGGTTGGAGGCATAGTGCTCGAGCTATCTTGTTTCTTTCAGTAGGTTTATTGTTCTACCTACTGTGGTATACGTATATGATTATACATTAGAGGTCGCTCTGAGTATTCTGTTGTATATATTATACGATTTTACTCTGGATTTCAGTAAAGTACAAATATATTTATTACTTTACATTGTTATTGATATATTGAGAAATCCGGATGGGATTGGTGCCCACGGTTTGATTTTTGTGCCATAGGATGAAGTGTATTTTCCGCGTGCAGGTAATGGTAATTCCACGTTAGTAACGAAACTCTGCTGAAATTTTGAATGGTTTTTGTTGGTTCGTGTTTTCAGAAGGGGTTCGATTCCGGTTTAGGCAACTAAACCGGGGTTGGGTCCTTTCATAAGTCAACTGAATAACTCTGTACCCTCAAATCTCGAATCTAAACGGGCTCCCCACAAATGCCAAGTCCTCCTGTATAAGGAACCAATAGGGTACACAACACGCAACAAATCTAAAATGTAGTTCCACCATACGGAATACCACACATACAAAGGCCAACACTATAGGCAACGCCGAATTATATGGCACAACACAAATTCGCTTATGATCATGTATGGATCAAAATAACGTGGCAATTCACAGCTGAGCGTGCTCACATCAACATAACCCAAACGTCGAACTCGGGCAAGTATCAACACGTTTCCGCTAATCCGAAGGTCTGTGGTAGCATATTCCACTAAATCAGGATCCAACGTCAGCTCATACCAAACTCGCTCCAACACAATGGAGTACAACATCGTTCCTCAAAACGACATCATGCAACGTCAAAATCATAGTGGTCAACAAACTGGTACTGCATGCAATCTTGAACAGTCGAAACTGCTGGTCCCAAATCCCTCGGAACTGCAATACACAAGACCACAACATGCCCTCCAAGGTCTGAATAGTCCTCAAAGATCGCCCGCCAATCTCAGGATAAGAAACTGTACTAAACTGTAATCTGGTCCCCAATGCTCTCTGCAACGCTTCCCAACACTCAGTTGTAACTGATTATCTCGATCAGCGATCTGGAACACATGCGCATCATGAAAATGAACAACCTTCACCAAACATAGCTATGACAACCTACCACTGAAATCTTTTCCGGAAGTACAAGGAAATGTATTGAGTTCATCGAATGGTCCACAAAGATCCAACAACTGGTACCACAAACCAAAGTGCGTACTGGCACACAAAACCACAGTGACAAGCTCCAACTTCTAATTGGAAATCTCCAATGGCTGTAACTTCCCGGCAAGTCTCTGCCTCGCTGCCATCGTCTGCCGACAAATGTGGCATTTGCTCACACAAGCTGCTACATTCTTTTACATGTTGCGTCACGAGTAGAAAACTCGGAATATCTGATACATTTCCGTACCACTAGTGCATAATGCCCGCAAAACAATGAGCTTCAACACCATCACACTCAAACTCAGCTCTCGTAGCTCGCAACTCGGCTAACATGGAAACTCGATCCACACACACATAAAACACTTAAGCTCCCGATTTCCAACTGAATGCATCAGCAACAGCATCCCATATGGATAGTTAAAGTACAACCTCTAGCCTTCTCGAACAAACTCAAAGGTGCAGCCATAGTCGTTAGTTGACCCCATCCATCTACACTACCTCAAACTCAAATCTGGCCGAAAATGCAAGTAGATGAAACTCATGTGATCAATGTACATCCTACACTGCGCTGCACGCCATAGCAGTAGTGTCTTGAACTCTCTAATGCTAACATAAAGACAGCAACCCCCAAATCACACATAGGACACGTAGCTTCATAAAGTTCCACTGCCTGAACCCATGAGCCACCGCTCTGCATCAAAACATAACCAAATCCAATCTCGATGCATCATCATAACCCACGAACTCACCATGATCGTCAAGTAACATCAAAACCGAAACAACGGTCAACCTTCCTTCAGGAGTAAGTAACTCTCCTCGCGTGCATCGAACCACTCGAACTTGACGCCTTCTTCGTCAATCCGGAAAGTGAAGTGGCATTCCGATAAAATCCTGTACAAAGCACTGATAGTAGTCTGCTAAACCCAAGAGACTCCTGATCTCTGGTACAATGGTAGGTAAACTCCAAATCAACACGGCTTCTATCTAGTCAGAATCCACGCCAACTCCCTCGGCTAACATCGCGTGGCCCAAAATCTTCACGCTAACCAACCAAAATTCACACTGGCTGAACTTCGCAAACAACAGATTATCCGGCGAATTCCGCAAAACCGCTCACAATTGCCTCAGGTGCTGGCCCACACTCCTGGAGTAAATCAGGATGTTGCCGACGAACACGACCGCAAGCTCGTCCAGAAACCGTCTGAACATCTGGTCCATCAAGTCCATAAGAACTACGGGGGCATTGGTCAATCAAACAGCGTGACCAAGAACTCGTAATGCCCGCACCGAGATCCGAAAGCTGTCCAAACCACATCTGACTCATCGATCCTCAACTAATGGTATCCGGACCCGAAATCAATCTTCGAAAAGACTGAAGCTCCCGTGAGCTGATCAAACCAATCGTCAATCCGAAGTAGAGGGTACTCGCTCTTCTCTGAAGCCTGATTCAGCTTCCGGTAGTCGATGCACCAGCTCGTCGAACCATCCTACATTCACACAAATAATGCAAGAGCACAACATGATGATACACTGGGTCGTACAAAATCTCCTCCAGAAACTCTCGAAGTTAAACCTGTAGCTCCATCAGCTTCGCTGGCACCTGAACGACAAAATGCCGGTGATATGAGTCCAGCGCCTGGTAAATGCTCAATGGTGTAGTCGGTTTCCCGAACTTGAGGAATACCCGGTAACTCCTCCGAAACACACTTGGAAACTCGTGAAGCACCTCAATGTCCCCAATGTCGAGCACAACAACCGTAGTATCCACAACATGAGCTAAGCAGACAACACAACCCGTTTCCACCATCCGCTCGACCATCACCGCTGAAACAGTATCTCAGGAAAAGTCTGGTCGTCGAAACACAACCGCCTTCTCGTGATCATCGAACATAGCCCAATGCGTCGTCAAGAAGTTCATACTCACAATCACACCAAAATCGACGATATCCAGCTATAACAGATCCGCGGCTAAGCCATATCCTCCAACAAGGATCTCGCAACCTCCGGATGGGTGCAACACTTTCCAAAACCTCGGAAGTGGGGATGCAGGTACAATAGCCATGGATGTCAAGCAACAGTAGCCTCCAAGAAACTCTGTCCTCATACAAGGTCGTGGCACAAACTCTGGTATGCCCAACTAGCCATCCACGTCGATTACGACATTTTGATTAACTCGTCAAAAGGGCTACATTGGTCAAACTTCAGAAATAGCATCATGACCTCCTCGTGAACCCTGAGCTGCCGAACCGTTAAAACAGCTGGCTGAGGGCGCTCCCTCGTAACGTGACCCTCCTGGCCACCATAATGGCAACTGAGAGTGCTCCACGAACACAAGTCACAGTGACACCTGCTGCGAGAAAGGATCACCAACGATCACCCAAACTCATGCCGCAGGAATAAGTCCGCTACTCCGTGATCTCCACCATCACCAAACGGATCCTCTGCTTTGATCTGATGACCCTCACATAATCAAAAATACCACAGCCTGATGAAGTCACAGATCCCGAGGTATCTGAACTCAACCTCATCAAATATCTCGATTAAGTCCACTTTCCTCAAACCAACACATCGAAAACTGCGTATAACCTTTCCTTCTCAATAGCCTCGCCTCTGAGTGCAGCACATCTAGCTTCTCACGGTTATCTCGAGGCATAACAGTCAAAATCTCTCTGATGCTCAGGTTCAAACTCATCTCGAACCTCGTGCACTGCTTCCTCTGAAGCCACATAACACGTGCAAACAAAGCAAACATATGAACAATACATCTCTGCCTCAGGTGGGTAAACACTCCATATTCCGCTATTAGATAGCCTGATTGAACCATTACCATATAAACAACACCCTGAATGTAGGCCATGGAGTCGCAACAGGAACTCACACAATACCAGCCCACCAAATGCAACGATCTGACTCAGGCAAAAACATCAACTGCCACAATTCTCTTCTCTGAGGCAACACATTGACGTTCATACACGCACAACCAGGCAAACCATTCCGCACAAATCTCTGAACCCAGAATGCTCATCCAAACCCACAATTCACTGGCAAATCAGGCGTCGATTGATCCTCAATCGGATCCACAAACGTACCGACACAGAAAGCACATGAAGGAGGCATCCTAATGAATAAAACATCGTTCGCAACAAGTAGAACCTAATCATGGAACTTTAAATATTTGAAAGTATACAACACCCGGAGTATTGATGAGTATCCGCCGGCCGGTCGGGTCACCACTCCAGACATGCTGTACATTCTCAAATATCCTTAGTAAACACGACTACAGAAGTCTAGAGAACCTAAAACCTAATGCTCTGATATCAAGCTGAAAGGACCCAACCCCGATTTAGTTGCCTGAACCGGAATCGAACCCCTTCTGAAAATGTGAACCAACAAAAATCATTCAAAATTTCGGCAGAGTAACGTTACTAACGCGGAATTGCATTCACCTGCACCCGAAAAATAACACTTCATCCTATGCCACAAAAGCCAAACCGTGGGTACCAATCCCATCCGGATTTCTCAATATCATATCATAATCAATAAACAGTAAACATACTGTAATATATAATATATATTCGAGAAAACCGTATAAAACATGTATCAGAATGTATCAGAGCGACCTTTAGTGTAAATATATACAATATATACATCAGTAGACGAAACAAGAACCTACTGGAAAGCACAGGTAGCTCGGATCAGTAGCCTCCAACCGCGACATGAAACACCAGAACCTGGACTGCAAACTGGGCACGGAAACCGAAAAGCCCAGGGGAAAGACATGAAAACTGTTAGAGTGAGTGGACGAAAAATAATTTTCTTTCGCCGAATAATATATATGTTATAAAAACATATGCGAGTCAAATGTATAAAAATCAAATGGTACACGAGGGAGACTCTAACTCCTCACGCGTACAGAGCATGCATGGAAAATCTCACGGGGTCGCTCATAGGGGATCCCAGACCCACACGTGATTCTAGCCAGAAAGGCCTCAGGTCAGGATATCTGTTTCCACCCGGAACTACATCGGCACAAGAAACAGTTCCCCCTGGTAGGCACCCTCGGGGATCAGCCGGGATACGTGTGTATCGATACAACAACATATACTAAGACTGTACTCTGTGTAAACCAAATCGTAAATAGTTCGATGCAAATGCATAAGATAATATTTAAATGTATATACGTAATGTATAATAATATAAGCATAATCGAATAACACATGCTCATATAAAATATAATCTCGTATGCATGCTCAAGTTTTTAAAACGTGTATAAAGACTCACAATCATTCCGTGAAAAGAAATTGTCCACTCACTGGTGAACGTAACGCAGTTCGCGTAAATCCCGTGATCCGGCGGAAAATCCCTCGCCAAACAAACGATCACGAACCCCTGAATAATCATCAAATCCACCGCTCAAAACCATAACTCGACACTTCACGAGAAACAACCATTCCAGAAAACATATAATCTAATAACAACGAAATTGTGACAATCCGATAATCACACCACAATACCTCGGTATAATTTCGGACACTCAATTCGAAAAACAAACCTCACCACTGCGATCGGGGCGCGATTTCGAGTGAAACGACATATAACTCGTCGAAAACCACGTCGGGCGAAAAGTCGCCGCTGCCTCCGGCCACCGGAAAATCCAACCTGCTCAGAAAATTTCATGCTACACATGGTTTTGAAGATCTCGACGATTCCAACAACTTTCCAGTTATAAGTTAAGGCCAATTTTGACCGGAAAAGGTCCAAAACTCACCTTGAAAGTACAAACCCTCGCCGAAATTTCACATTGACGGATCTCTCTCCTCCGGCCACGGTAGCCCTCAAGACCACTTGGAAAAGCTTCCTTGGCACGAGGCTAACAAAAGCCCTCAAAGCTCCACCATCAACTTTGCCGGAAAAGCCACCTCCGATTACCTCAAAGTTTCGCCGGAAAATACCGATTTTCACCGCCAGAATTCTTCCTCCTCCGGCCACCATAGGAGAGGAACCAACTCTCAAACCAAAGAGCAGCCCAAGCCCATCAAATCTCGTGAAGGAACCTTGCCCAAATATGGCCGGAATCGGCCTCAATTTCTGGCAACCCATTCGGCCTCAAAAATGGGTCGACCCACCCATGGTCAACCCAGTCAACACCCACCTTTCCAAATATGGCACGTTTCCCAATTCGGCAAGTATCATTTCTGTATTTATACCGTATGCGTATCGAACCTCAATCGGATAAATACGACAATAATCGATGGACGAAAATATTCACAACTAATTCCTCGTAACTCGGAAAAATTATCCGGAAGTTCTCACAAGCTCGAAATTAAATTCTCTACAACTTCCACGAAGGATCCCAAATCAAATTCTCGCCCAAAAATTTAGTCGCGTACAAGGCCGCCATATTAAACCGATTACGCGAAATCACGACAATTCGCGAAACTCGCAAATCAAGTCGATAACCATACCAATTTCAATTCGGGTCGATCAACGGTCCAAAACGGATCACAAACACAATTCGGATGGACTCGAATACGAATGGATAAACTCGGATACAAACGGATAAAATCGACGATATTCTGAAATTTCAAATATTCATATTATATTCCTCGTTCGTCGAAATAATGATCCGGAACCACCCACGAACTCGAAATCACGTGTACAACAACTCTTGAGAAGAGACTCAGCTCCAATTCTCGGCCAATAATTAAGTCATGATCAAGCCCAGCAATTCAATCAATTTACGAAAAATGGCGATTACGCGCAACCTCGTGGATTAAGCTGATTACACTACTGATTCTGTTCTGGGTCGTCACAGCTGTGCCAGACCTTGGTGGTATTGAGGTTGTTTCTGAGTTTCCGGAGGAGTTACCAGGAATACCTCCAGTTCGGGAGATTGATTTCACTATTGAGCTATTGCCGAGTACAGGACCCATTTCACAAGCACCGTATCGTATGACGCCAGTGGAGTTGAAAGAGTTGCAGGTTCAACTCCAGGAGTTGCTGGAGAAAGGCTTTATTCGACCCAGTGTTTCGCCATGGGGTGCCCCAGTTTTATTTGTACGGAAGAAGGATGGATCTATGCAGTTGTGCATCGATTACTTGAAGCTGAATCAGGTTTCAGTGAAGAACAAGTATCCGTTGCCGCGGATTGATGATTTGTTCGATCAGCTCAAGGGAGCTTCAGTCTTTTCGAAGATTGATCTTCGATCCGGATATCACCAGTTGAGGATCCGAGAGTTTGATGTGGCCAGGACAGCTTTCAGGTCGCGATATGTGCATTACGAGTTTTTGGTTATGCCGTTTAGGTTGACCAACGCCCCCGCAACTTTCATGGACTTGATGAATCGGATGTTCAGACGGTTTCTGGACAAGTTCGTGATTGTGTTTATCAATGATATTTAGATCTATTCCAGGAGTGTGGGCCAACATAAAAAGTATTTGCGAGCAGTGTTGCGGACTTTGCGGGACCATCAGTTATTTCCGAAGTTCAGCAAGTGCGAGTTTTAGCTGGACAGTGTGAAGTTTCTGGGCCACGTGATATCGGCTGAGGGAGTCAGTGTTGATCCTGACAAGATCGAGGCCGTGCTGAATTGGAGTAGACCTACCACTGTACCGGAGATCCAGAGTTTCTTGGGTTTAGCAGGCTACTACCGGCGGTTTGTACAGGATTTTTCTCGGATTGCTACTCCACTGACCAGATTGACGAAGAAAGGCGTCAAGATTGAGTGGTCCGATGCATGTGAGGAAAGTTATTTGCTCCTGAAGGAGAACTTGACTACCGCACCGATTCTGACATTACCAGACGACAGCGGTGAGTTTGTGGTTTATAGTGATGCGTCGAAGACAGGACGTGGTTGTGTACTGATGCAGCATGGCAGAGTTGTAGCCTACTGTTCCAGGCAGTTGAAACCACACGAAGTCAACTATCCAACCCATGATTTGGAGTTGGCCGTTATTTTGCTAGCGTTGAAGAGTTGGAGACATTACTTATACGGAGCCCAGTGTAAGATCTACACCGACCATAAAAGTCTCACCTATTTACGAACGCAGCCAGACTTGAACATGAGGCAACGCCGGTGGATGGAGTTGATCAACGACTATGACTGCACTTTCGAGTACCATCCACGAAAGGGCAATGTTGTGGCTGATGCACTTAGCCGAAAATTCGGAGCTTCGTTGTTCCATGTGTGTGTGGCTAGAGTATCTATGTTAGCCAAGCTTCGGGCTACTGGTGCCGAGTTCTAGTGGGATGACGAGGGAGCCTTATTAGCTAGTTTTCAGGTTTGACCCGTATTGGTTGATCAAGTTCGGGAGGCTCAGGATTCAGATTCCTACCTGTTGGGCAAGAAGACCATGATATGGAATGGTGTGCCTACAGAGTTCCGATTGAGCGACGACGGTACGTTGTTGTTCAGAGGTAGATTGTGTGTGCCCAAAGACGAGAGCCTGAAAAAGGAGATTCTGGATGAGGCCCATAGTTCGGCGTATGCGATGCATCCCGAAGGTACGAAGATGTTTCGTACACATCGAGCGTATTACTGGTGGCCCAACATGAAGCGAGAGATTGCCGCATATGTGAGCCGATGTTTGATCTGTCAGCAGGTTAAAGTGGAGAGGCAGAAACCTGCCGGGAAGTTACAGCCACTGGAGATTCCGGTTTGGAAGTGGGAGCACATTACCATGGATTTCATTTATCAATTGCCGCGTACTTTGGCTGGCAACACTGGTATTTGGGTTATTGTGGATCGACTGACGAAATCCACTCATTTTCTCGCACTTCTGGGGAAGATATATGTTGGCAGATTAGTCAAGCTGTATTTGTCGGAGATTGTTCGTCTGCACGGTGTGCCTGTGTCTATTGTTTCTGACTGAGATAGTCAGTTCACTTCTGAGTTCTGGCAGGCTTTGCAGCGAGCCATGGGCACGAGCTTGCGTTTCAGTACAGCTTTTCATCCTCAGACTGACGGGCAGTCTGAGCGGACTATACAAACTCTTGAGGATATGTTGTGGTCGTGTGTGTTATAGTTTCGTGGGAATTGGGACCAGCAACTGCATTTGATAGAGTTCGCCTATAACAATAGCTATCAGGCCAGTATCGAGATGGTACCGTACGAGGCTTTGTACGGGAGGCAGTGCCGCACTCCGTTGTGTTGGAGTGAGGTGGGCGAGCGATGGCTTATTGGCCCTGATCTAGTTAAGAGCACCATGGAGGACGTCCAGATTATCCGGGACAAATTAAAGATTGCCCAGGATCGTCAGAAGAGTTATGCGGACGTGAGGAGGAAGAACCTCGAGTTTGATGTGGGTGATTGGGTCTTCCTGAAACTCTCTCCGTGGAGGGGCGTCGTACGTTTTGGGAAGCGTGGCAAGCTTCAACCACGGTACATTTGTCCGTACGAGATCACCGAGAGGGTTGGAGCTGTGGCTTATAGACTTGAGTTACCGGCTGAGATGGCTCGTGTTCATGATGTTTTCCACGTTTCGATGTTGCGGAAGTACATCTCAGATCCTTCGCATGTGTTAGCCCCACAGCAGTTACTGATCCGAGAGGATTTGACATACGTGGAGGAGCCAGTACAGATTCTCGATCGTCGTGAGCAGGAGTTGAAGCACTGTGTTATACCGCTGGTGAAGGTCTTGTGGCATAATCACTCGCTTGAGGAGGCCACCTGGGAGACTGAGCAGCGTATGCGAGAGCAGTATCCTCATCTGTTCACTTGACAGGTACGTAAATTTCGAGGTCGAAATTTTTTTAAGGGGGGTAGATTTGTGACGACTCGAACCAGGATCAGTAGAGTGATTAGCATGCTTCACGTGTTAGCACATAATCGTAGCTTTTTGATAATTGTGTGGTTTGCCGATTTCGTTTACGACTTAATTATCGGCCGAGAATTTGAGTTGAGTCTCTTCTCGAGAGTTGTAGTACACGTGATTTCGAGTTCGTGGGCGGTTCCGAATGATTTTTCCGACAACCGAGGAATATAATATGATTATTTGAAGTTTCGAAATATCGACGAGTTTATCCGTTCGTTTCGTGTTTATCCGAATCGTAATGGTTATCCGTTTTGGAAATAGTCAAAAAATTTCGAAAAACACTATTTGGGAAGTTTGACCGGCGTTGACTAAAATTTGGGGCGTTGACCGAGGAGGAAAACGGACAGTTTGGATTCCATCGCCGGAGATGTGAGGGGTTTGGACCATGGGGCCACGGCGAGTCCATTGGGAGTGGCCTCGTGGGTTGCCGTGCGCCATAGGCGGCGGTTCGATGACGAACAGCTTCGCCGGAGGTTTTGGACCACCGTGGCTTTCGAGCTGATTTCAGACCACGGTGGTGGTTGAATGGTGGTGGTCCCTTTGGAAAAGTTGCTCGCCTTGATGAGGAGATCAGTTTGGCAGCTCGGTCGCTGGGAAAACTCTCCAGTGACGGTGTGCCGGCGACGGTCAACGCCGGAGCTCCAGCGACCCGTTGACTTTTTGGAATTTAGTGATTTTAATGTCGTTTTTCTCGTATTCGCGCCCCGATCGTCGCCTTGAGGTTTTCGAATTGATTTGGGTATCGGATTTTCAGTCGAGGGTTTCGAGTGGAGATTTCGGGAATTTCATCGATTATTTTGCACAGTATTATATGTTTCCGGGAACGGTTGGTTTCCGAGGTGTGGTACAGTGTCGTGGATTATGATTTTGATCAGATATATTTTATGACTATTCAGGGGATTAAGATCGTGCTTCGGGAGAGGGATCTTCCGCCGGACCACGTGATTAGCGCGAGTGCGCGTTTTGCTCATCTGTGAGTGGACATTTCTTTTCACGGATTGACTGCGAGTCTTTTATATACATTTTACGAGCATGAGCATGCAGTTATGATCATGATTTTTATGAGCATGTGTTTTACGATTATGCACTTACGAATATGCATCTATGATTATACATACATATATACTATGTTTTATGTATGTGCATGGAAAGTATTTGTGATTTGGTTTACACAGAGTACAGTCTCAGTGAATAGGGTTGTATCGATACACATGGCTTCTCGGCTGATCCCCGAGTACGCTCCGGGGGGGACAGATATCCTGACCCGAGGCCTTTCTGGCTTGGAATCACGTGTGGGTCTGGGATCTCGTGATTCAGACTGTACTAGCGCGAGGGAGTCCATGTGTGACCCCGCGGTATTTATGATGCATGCTCTGTACGCGTGAGGAGTTAGAGTCTCCCTCGTGTACCATTTGATTTTTATGCATTTAGACTCCCATATGTTTTTATAACATATATTATTCGGCGAATGACATTTATTTTCGTCCACTCACTCTAACGGTTTTCATGTCTTTCCCCTGGGCTTTTCGGTTTCCGTGCCTAGTTTGCAGTTCAGATTCTGGTGTCTCACGTCGTGGTTGGAGGCTAGTTGTTTGAGCTACATGTGTTTTTCAGTAGGTTTCTTGTTTCACCTACTGTTGTAGATTTTTTTTATATATATATATAGACTAGAGGTCACTCTGATACGTTACTGATACGTGTTTTATACGGATTTTCTTGGATATACTATATATTACAGTTATGTTTACTGTTTGACGTCATTGATATGATATTGAGAAATCCGGATGGGATTGGTGCCCATGGTTTGGCTTTTGTTGCATAGGATGAAGTGTTATTTTCCGGGTGCAGGTCATGGCAATTCCGTGTTAGTAGCGTTACTCTGCCGAAATTTTAATGGTTTTTGTTGGTTCACGTTTTCAGAAGGGGTTTGATTCCGGTTTAGGAAACTAAATCAGGGTTGGGTCCTTTCATTTTGGTTGAGTTTTGAGGGAGAACCAATTCGGTAAAGTTTAGGAATTTTGCCGGAATCAGGTGAGTTTTTCCGGCCACTTTTGGGTCGATGAGGTTTCAACCCATAGAAGCTTTTGGGTGGAAAGATTTTAGGTTTGGAAGCTGTTTGAAGCTCGCCGGAATAGCTCACCGGAATTAATGGAGGATGGAATTTTCGGGTGGAATTCCGGCCACGGTGGGCCTGGGATGGTGGTGGTCCTTTGAGAGAAATGGTTGGCCTTGAGGAGAGGAAGAATTCTGGGTTTGGTCTGCCAGGAAAAATCTCAGGCGACGCCGCGTCGCCGCCGCCGGTGGTGGTCCACCGCGAAGCTTCGGCGAGGTCCAGATTTTTGGGAAATTTTATGTGTTTTCGACTTGTTTTTCGCGCTCCGATGGCAGTCGTGAGGTTATTTAGTTGATTTCAGTGGTGGAATTGTGTCGAGGGATAAGTGGAATATTTATGGGATTTTTGATGATTTCGTTGATATTCGAGTTATATGTTTCCAGAAATTGTTGGTTTTTGAGGTGTGGTTCAGGGTTTTGAATTGTGATTTTGATCAGTGGTATTTGTGATTATTCAGGAGATCGGGATCATACGCTTGGCGAAGGATCTTCCGCCGGATCACGGGATTAACGCGTTTTTGCGTTGTGCTTATCTGTGAGTGGACATTTCTTTTCACTATTGGTTGCGAGTCTTTTATATACCTTTTACGAGCATGAGCATGCAATTATGATTATGAATTATACGAGCATGTGTTTTAAGATTATGCATTTATGAATATGCTCTTATAATTATCCATTACGAGTATGCTTTTACATTACGCTTTATTCATTTGCATGGAAACTTTATGATTTGGTTTACACAGAGTACAGTCTCAGTAGTAGTTGTATCGATACACTTAGTATCTCGGCTGATCCCCGAGGATGTTTACTAGGGGGGACTGCTACCCTGACCCTATGTCTTTATCAGGGAGGGGGGGCAGATACCCTGACTTGAGGCCTTTCTGGCTGGAATCACGTGAGGATCAGGGATCCCGTGATTCAGACTGTACTAGCGCGGATGTGTCCATGAGTGACCCCGTGGGATTTCTGATGCATGCTTTGTACGCGTGAGGAGTTAAAGTCTCCCTCGTGTACCATATAATTTTTATGCATCTAGACTCGCATATGTTTATAAACATATATATTTATTCGGCGAAAGACATTATTTTCGTCCACTCACTCTAACGGTTTATATGTCTTTCCCTGGACTCTTTGTTTTTAATGTCCAGTTTGCAGTTTGGATTCAGGTGTCGCACGTCGAGGTTGGAGGCTTAGTGTTTGAGCCACTTTTCCTTTCTCAGTAGGTTTCTAGTTTGGCCTACTGTTGTGTATATATGTATATACTAGAGGTCGCTCTGAATACTATTATGTTTATATTTTCACATGATTTTCCCAGATTTCTGTAAAGCTACAGTTTTGTGTATTGCTTTACGTTATATTATGTTTTTGAGAAATCCGGATGGGATTGGTGCCTACGGTTTGGCTTTTGTGACATAGGATGAAGTGTATTTTTCACTGCAGGTTAATGGTAACTACGCGATATAGTGGAACTCTGCCAAAAAATTTATGATTTTTGAAAGTTCATGTTTTCAGAGGGGGTTTGATTTCGGTTTAGGCAACTAAATCGGGGTCGGGTCCTTTCATGTTTGAAATCATGATCTAGGCTCAATGGGTGGTTGATTTATGAGATCAATTGCATGATATCTCATTGAAATTTTTTTGGTGATCTGTTGACTAACCCTTGACTTGCCAAAATTGTGAGGTATGCCTTCTTCGTGTGTTTTGTATGTTCTTGTGGTGATATACTTGTCTCAGTTTGATGTATTTTAGTTGTGGTCCTCCAATTGAGCAAATTATGAGTGATTGACATGCGTGTGAACCAAGAACGTGATGAATTAAGTTGACAAGTTGATTACATTGTGCTTGATTACATGTTTGTGCCTATTTGTGACTAGCATGTTACTTGTGCTCTAAAGTGATTAATTCGAATTGTTGAAATATGTTAGTACCATCGAGGAGCATGCTCATGGGATCTTTGTGTTAAATTTTGTGTCTATGATTTGATTACTAATGTGTGATATATATAATTGTGTTCAAGGTTCTCCATCTCATCATCACCATGCCACTGCGCAAGATTAAAAAGAGCGGAAGAAATGTCACAAGGAAAGAACTTTCGGAAGCATCCATGAATTTGGAACTGGAATATGAGGAAGCACCAACAATGTATAACATGGGGGACACCCCAAACAAGGTTCAATGCCCCAAGACCGGGCACTTCAAGCCAGAAACCATCAAGGAGGAATGTGTTATCTTCTCCGAAAGAAATTTTGGGAACCATTTGAGCATCCTCATCTAGAGACCATGTGGCAACTCATGGAAGACAAAAAAGTTCTCTCACTCACTGACGGTTTTAAGGGCTATCACGAGAAGTTAGTGAGGGAATTCTATGTGGCTCTCAAGGATGGCACACCAACACGGAATGGTGTGGGACTTACCTTCATCATTTGGAGGAAGCGCATGACCCTCTCACCCCAAGCTTTGGAAGAACTCTACAATTTGCCTCGCCTATCTCAAGCGGCGAGAGAGAACTTTCAAACTCAATATGATGCGGTAACTTGGGGTACTTTTAAGAGAGCGGGTTATGGGAACAACATGGTTCCTCCACGGGCCTATGAATGCTTTCGTGTCGGAGACCTTGATGATCTACATAAGGTGCCTTGGCTCTTTGTCAAGCACAACATCTCACCCGATCATCACTCAGCTGAGATCCACAAGACGTGGTACAAGGCTATGTATATGGTGATGCACAGTAGGATTCCGGTGGAATATGGAGGGCTCCTGTATGATGCTATGATCAAGAGCGCGGATGCCATCACTGGGCCCTTAGTGTTACCTTGCACCATTACCCGATGGATGGTCAAGCAAGGCTCTTGGGACATTCCCTCTACCCTTCACAAGGCCAAATTTGATCTCGACAAAGGAATTGTGCTCAAAAGCTTAAGCCAAAGTGCTCGAACAAAAAAGAAAGCTAAAACTCGAGTGAAAGAGCCAGAAGAGCAAGCATTCGAACCCATGCCGAACATAACCTACTTTGAACGTCAATTTGGGCAAATCTTCTCGTTCCAAGCTTCTATGATGTCAATGGTTGGTGATCTAGACAGCCGGATAGCCCGTTTGGAGAGGCACTATAGTAGCAAAGAGACATCCCGAGCGGCACATCAAGAGCATGGAGATGGTGCAAATGATGAGAATGATGATGTGATGGCTTGATGAAGACTTAGTGTCTCTTCTTATCATTGTTTTTATGTGACTAACCTCTCTCTCTTATCTTTGAACTTCGTAGGATTTATGGTTAGTAATTTTGTACCCGTTAAACATCTTGAACTCCTTCGGTTGATGTTAATGTGGTACTTGGTGTGATTTCTGTTTTTGTATGGTTTGATGCATATTTTGATTACTTGTGTGCCTATTTGTTACTTTGATGTGCAATTGGATGTGTTGACTAACCACGTTCATGTGTGTTAGTTTAGTTTTGTTGTATTTGGTGTGTGTTTTGGATGTAGGGAATGGAATGGGACTTGAGGCAATTTTCTGCAAAATTCAAGCTCTCCTTCAGCAAAAATCTGTGAGCTAGCTTCGATGGATCGAAGATTTTTCTCTATCCATCGAAATTGGCCTGCATACAAAAATCTGAGGGTATACCTTGATGGATCGAAGTTTTTCTCTATCCATCGAAAGCCGCCTGCATACAAAAACCCAAGGACTAGTTTCGATGGATCGAAGCATTTCTTCGATCCTGTAACAACCCGAACTTAGAGTATATGATTATCGGAACGACATGTGATTATCGCGAGTTGATTGTACATATGTGGTTTATTAACGACTAAATTATCGAGCAAGAATTTGGTTTGAGTTCCTTCGCGGAAATTGTAGAGGATTTGATTTTGAGCTCGTAGGAGGTTTCGGAGGATTTTTCGAATAATTGGAGAATATAAAATGAATATTTGAAATGGTTAGCGACGTATAAATATCAAATAGTTGTAAAAATCGGAAAATCACACATTTGGACTGAGTTTGACTGAGTTGACCCGTTGACCCATTTTCGTCCACCGACCCGGTTTGAGTTCGCCGTTAGACCTGACAATTCCGGCCTCCTCCGGCCGTGTTCTTGGTATAGTTAGAAAGCTCTTGTGATTTTTTATTGATTCATGTACTCATTTGTGAGATTTGGTTGAGTTTGGAGTGAGTTTGAACTCGGTGAAGTTCTTGGATTTCGCCGGTGACAGGGGGTGATTTTCGGCGAGGTTTGGCGTCGAGTTAGCTGGGGGTTTGGTTCCCTTCAACCCCTTGATGCTTTCTGCACTCTTAATTTGGGACAAGTTTGAGGTTTTAGGGGTGCCGTGGTGGTGACCAGAGAGGGAGAATTCGGCGAGATTTTCGGGCCAAAATCCGACCACGGTGGTGGTTGGATAAAGATGTGGTTTTAGGGGTTTGGTTAGGCTTGAGGAAAGGAACATTTTGATGTATGGCTCGCCGGGTAATTTGTGATGACCCGAACCGGAATTGGTATAGTAATCGGCTTCATCTGCGAGTTTTGCGAGTAATCGAGATTTATCGTAATTAATCGAATTGGCGGTCTGGTTCACGACTTAATTATCAGGCCAGAATTTGAGATGAGTCTCTTCACAAGAATTGTAGTATGCGTGATTTTGAACTCGTAGGTGGTTTCGGATAATTGTTTCGATAACCGAGGAATATGTTATGAATATTTGAATTCGTGTGATTTAGTCATGTTTATCCGATTAAGTTTGAGTTATCCGAAACGTGGATGAGATTCGATTTGGACCGTCGATCGTATCGAGCCACGAGTATAAATATCGGAATAGTCGTAAAATTGTCGAAAAATCACTGTTTGGAAGTTTGACCGTCGTTTGACCGAAGGAAGACCGTTGACCCGATTTGACTAAGAAGGAAGAGCACCACCGGTTGACTCGCCGTGGACTTTCCATTTCCGGCCACCTCCGGCTACAATTTTGGTACAGTTAGAATCCTCTCTTGATTTCCTATGGTTTAGAACTTGGAATTGTGTGATTTGATAAGGTTTTAGGGGAGAACGAGTTCGAGGAAAATTAGGGATTTCGCCAGATTCGGGTGAGGTGCTCCGGCGACATTTCGGGTCGGGGTTGTGGGGGGAAAGGTTCCTCTCAACCCCTTGATGCTTTTGGGTGGAAGGAATTTTGGTTTGGATGTCGTTTGGGACTCGCCGGAATCAATGGATTCCGTGAGGTTTCGGGCTCAATTCCGGCCGGTGGGCTTGGAATTGAAGCTTAGTGTAGAAGAGGAAGTTGTTGGGCTTGAGGAGTACTTGTGTTCTGGAAATTTTCGCCTAAATCCGTCACAGTTGACGTCGCGCTGCCGCCCTCCGGCAAAGGGTTGACTTTTTGGATTTTGATAAGTTTTATGTCGTTTTGCTCGTAATCGCGCCCCGATTGTCATCTTGAGGTTTTCGAATTGATTTGAGTGGTGGATTTTAAGTCGAGGGTTTATGTGGAGTGTTTGGGGTTTTCGACGGGTTTTCTGTTATTCGAGTTATATGTTTCCGGAAATGGTTGGTTTCCGAGGTGTGGTTCAGAGTATTGAATTGTGATTTTGATCAGTATTATTTGTGATTATTCAGGAGATTGTGATTGTTTGTTTGGCGAGGGATTTTCCACCGGATTGCAGTATTTACGCATTTTGCGTCGTGCTAGTCTGTGAGTGGACACTTTTCTTTTCACTGATTGGTTGCGAGTCTTTATTATACGTTTTCCGAGCATGAGCATGCATATGCTATTATGATATATTCGAGCATGTGTTTTACGATTATTCATATACGAATATGCATCGACGAATATGCTTACATAATTATGGAGTACGAATATGCATTTACATTGTGCTTTAAACCTTTGCATGAAATGATTTATGATTTGGTTTACACAGAGTACAGTCATAGTATATATTGTTGTATCGATACACTTGCATCCCGGGTGATCCCTGAGGATGTTTACCGGGGGAGGTTGTGACCCATGTGTGACGACCCGGACCAGAATCACCAGTATGATCAGTTATGTACGTGACTTACTGCGTAGTCGCATGCGTAGTCGCAGGGTTCCGACAGTCGTTTGGATCGCCGAATTTGATAACGACTTAATTATTGGCCGAGAATTGGAGCTGAGTCTCTTCTCGAGAGTCGTTGTACGTGTGATTTCGAGTTCGTGGGCGGTTTGGATCGTTATTTGGACGACCGAGGAATTTATTATGAATATTTGAAATTTCGACGGAAACGGATTTAAATGGCAGGTTTGTTAGCGACTAAATTACTGGACGAGAATTTGGGTTCGGCTTCTTCACAGAAGTTGTTCAGAATTTAATTTCGAGTTTGTGGGAAATTTCAGAGCATAATTTTGAGTTACGAAGTTTTAGTTGTGAATATTTCCGATTATTGATTGTTTAGTCGATTTAAATGTCTGTTTGGTTGAACAGTTGACTTTTTGTTGGTTTGGCCGGTGTGTTTGACTTCAGGTGATATTGGAAGACCATATCGAGATGAGTTTGTGGCCGCGAGAATTATCGGACTCGGAGTTACGACGCGAAAGTTACGGGTATTTGAAGTTCGTCGAAATGGATAATTATGAGTTTCCGTTTTGGGAAAGTATTTAATGAGGTATAAATAGTGGACTTGCCCCTTTGGGAAAGTCAAAGATTGAATTATTATGTTGACTTTGTTTGACCTTGTTTGACCGAGTTGTGGAGGAGACTTCGACGGTGGTGCTCGGCCTCCACGGCGGCGTGGGGTTTCCGGCCACCCCAAGGCCTAATCTTTGGCTGGACCGACTCGCCTTGGCCCCCTCTAGTCGTTTCCGGCCACCCCTCACGGCGAGGGTGGCGGTGGAGGAGGAATTTTCCGGCAAGAAATAGAATGAAACTTGGTGATTTCGGGTTCATGGTTTTTGGCCGAATTGAACTACAAAATTGACTGGGTTTTGTAGCACTCCTCTCAAGGATTCTAACCATGTAAGTATGGAGTTCTAATTCGATTTGTGGATGGAGAATTTTGGGTTTGAAATTTGTGTTTTAATTCGGGTTTTCATGAAATTGAGCTAGTTAGAGTTTGAATTGGCCTTTGTTGCAGTTGACAAAGTTGCTCAGTGGGTGATTTTGAGTGGAATAGGGGTTGCTCCGCCTTGAAATTCCCCAGTCGGCGGCGGCGCCGCCGTGGATGGCGGTCAACGGTCAAAGTTTGACTTTTTTGGGACTTTCGACGAGTTGCATGTCATTTCACTCGAAATCGCGCCCCGATCGCAGTGGGGAGGTTCGTTTCTCGATTTGAGCGTCCGAACGTAAAGCGAGGTATTGAGATGTTATATATGGATTTTCGACGATTCGTCGTGTTCGAATTACATGTTTCCGAGAACGGTGGTTTCTCATGATTTGATTTGTATTGTCGAGTTATGATTTTGAGAAATGGATTTTGTGATTATTCAGGAGTTCATGATCGTTCGTTTGGCGAGGGACTTTGTGACGACCCGAACCAGAATCAGCAGTACGACCAGCTATGTACGTGAGTTACCGCGTAGTCACTGGTATCCGACGGTTGTTTGGAATCGCCAAGCTTGTTAACGACTTAATTATTGGCCAAGAATTGGAGCTGGGTCTCTTCTCGAGAGTCGTTGTACGTGTGATTACGAGTTTGTGGGCGGTTCCGGATCGTTATTTGGACGACCGAGGAATTAATTATGAATATTTGAAGTTCAGATTTAAATGACGGGTTTGTTCGCGACTAAATTACCGGACGAGAATTTGGTCTCGGCTTCTTCACGGAAGTTGTTCGGAATTTAATTTTGAGTTTGTGGGAACTTCTGGAGTATGATTTGGAGTTACGAGGAATTAGTTGCGAATTTTGCCGTTTGTTGATTATTTAGTCGATTTAATGTGTGTTGCTTTGAAGGGTTGACTTTTTATTCGATTGGCCGATATGTTTGACTTTGGGTGATTATTGAAGAGTATGTGGAGACGAGTTCGTGGCCGCGAGAATTATCAGAATCGGAATCACGACGAGAAAGTTACGTGCGTTTCAAGTTTACCGAAATGGATAAGCATGAGTTTCCTTTTTGGGAAAGGCTATAAATAGAAGTTTCCATACTGGGCAAGTCAACACTTTCCATAAATAGGTTTGACCGAGTTGACCGAGTCAACTCGGTGGAGAGAGGGAGAGTTCGACAGGATGCACGGTGGCTCCACGGTGGGTGACGTTTCCGGCCACCTCTTGGCTCGGGACTTGATCCATTGGATGCGTCGTGATCTCCCGAGTCTACCCATGGTCACCGTTGGCGGCGAGGCTCGCCGGAATTGGAGGAGAAATCCGACCAAAAATGGAGGAAACTTTGTGAATTCGGGTGTATGGTTTTAGGCCGAATTGAGCTACAACTTTGAGTGGGCTTTGAAGCTCTCATCCCCTTGATGCTCCCCTGTAAGTTTCGTGTTTCAATTCGATGTATACATGGAGAATTTTGGATTAGAAAATTTGTGTACAATTCGGTTTTTCGTGAAATTGGATGAGTTAGAGTTTGCATTGGACTTCGGTGCAGTTATAAAAGTTGCTCAGTGGACGATTTTGAGTGGGATAGGGGTTGCTCCGCCGTGAAATTCTTCGGCCGGCGGTGGCGCCGCCGTGGACGGCGGTCAACGGCGGTGGTCAACGGTCAGAGTTGACTTTTTGACTTTCGGCAAGTCGCATGCCATTTGACTCGAAATCGCGCCCCGATCGCAGTAGGGAGGTTCGTTTTTGGAGTTGAGCGTCCGAACGTAAAGCGAGGTATTGAGGTGGTATATATGGTTTTTTTTTACGATTCGTCGACTTTGAATCACGTGTTTCCGAGAACGGCTGTTTCTCGTGATTTGTATTGTATTGTCGGATTATGACTTTGAATAATGAACTTTGTGAATATTCAGGGGTTTCGTGATCGTTCGTTTGGCGAGGGACTTTCCGCCGGATCACGGGTTAACGCGATACGCGTTACGCCAGTTTGTGAGTGGACATTTTATTTTCACGGATTGATTGCGAGTCTTTTATAAATGATTTACGAACTTGAGCATGCGGATTGATTATGATTTGACGAGCATGTGTTTTACGATTATGCTTATACGAATATACGTATACGAATATATACATATACGTACATATTGTGTTTTAAGCATGTGCATAGAAAAGATTTATGATTTGGTTTACACAGAGTACAGTCTCAGTATATGTTGTGGTATCGATACACATTGGCTTCTCGGCTGATCCCCGAGTACGCTCCGGGGGGGACAGATATCCTGACCCGAGGCCTTTCTGGCTAGAATCACGTGTGGGTCTGGGATCCCGTGATTCAGACTGTGCTATCGCGTGGAAGCCCATGAGAGTCTCCGCGATATGTTTTATGTTGCATGCTCTGTACGTGAGTGGTAGTCAGCGTCTCCTCACGTATCATTTGATTTTCATGCATACGACTCGCATATGATTTTATATGTATATATATTACTTGGTGAAAGACATTTATTTTCGTCCACTCACTCTAACGTGTTTATTGTCTTTCACCTGGGCTTTTCGGTTTCCGTGCCCAGTTTGCAGTTCAGGCTCTGATGTCGCACGTTGTGGTCGGAGGCATAGTGCTCGAGCTACTTTGTTTCATCCAGTAGGTTTATTGTTCTACCTACTATGGTATGCGTATATGATTATGTATTAGAAGTCGCTCTGAGTTCCCTATTGAATACGATATACGATTTTACACTGGATTTCAGTAAAGTGCATATATATTTACTACTTTACTTTACTGTTGATATATTGAGAAATCCGATGGGATTGGTGCCCACGGTTTGCTTTTTGTGGCATAGGATGAAGTGTATTTTCCGCGTGCAGGTTAAGGTAATCCCACGCTAGTAACGAAACTCTGCCCAAATTTCGAAAAGTTTTTGTTGGTCCATGTTTTCGAAGGGGTTTGATTCCGATTTAGGAAGCTAAATCGGGGTTGGGTCCTTTCAACTTTCCGCCGGATCACGGGTTAAAGCGTATCGCGTTACGCCAGTCTGTGAGTGGACAATTTATTTTTACGGATTGTTTGCGAGTCTTTTATTTATGATTCATGAACTTGAGCATGCAGATTGAATATGATTTTACAAGCATGTGTTTTATGATTATGCTTATACGGATATACGTATACGAATATATATACGTTCATATTATGTTTTATGCATGTGCATGAAAAGGATTTATGATTTGATTTACACAGAGTACAGTCTTGGTTACGTTGTTGTATCGATACACATTGGCTTCTCGGCTGATCCCCGAGTACGCTCCGGGGGGGACAGATATCCTGACCCGAGGCCTTTCTGGCTAGGAATCACGTGTGGGTCTGGGATCCCGTGATTCAGACTGTGCTATCGCATGGTAGTCCATGAGTGATTCCGCGATTTTTATGTTGCATGCTCTGTACGCGTAAGGAGTTAGAGTCCCCCTCGTGTACTCGGACGCGTGAGGAGTTAGAGTCTCCCTCGTGTACCATTTCCTTTATTTATGCATTTGACTCGCATATGATTTTATACGTATGTATTACTTGGTGAAAGACATATATTTTCGTCCACTCACTCTAACGTGTTTATTGTCTTTCCCCTGGGCTTTTCGATTTCTGTGCCCAGTTTGCAGTTCAGGCTCTGGTGTCGCACGTCGTGGTCGGAGGCATAGTGCTCGAGCTACCTTGTTTCTTCCAGTAGGTTTATTGTTCTACCTACTGTGGTATACTTATATGTTTATACATTAGAGGTCGCTCTGAGAAAATCTGTTGTTTATGTTATACGATTTTACACCGGATTTCAGTAAAGTACTATTATATTTATTGTTTTACTTTACTGTTGATATATTGAGAAATCCGGATGGGATTGGTGCCCACGGTTTGCTTTTTGTGGCATAGGATGAAGTGTATTTTACGCGTGCAGGTAAAGGTAATTCCACGTTAGTAACGAAACTCTGCCAAAATTTCTACGGTTTTTGTTGGTTCGTGTTTCGAATGGATTTGATTCCGGTTTAGGGAGCTAAACCGGGGTTGGGTCCTTTCAGCTTGGTATCAGAGCATTAGGTTATAGGTTCTGTAGACTTCTGTAGTTGTGTTTACTAAGGATATTTGAGAATGTACAGCATGTCTGGAATGGTAACCCGACCGGCCGGCGGATACTCATCAATATTCCGGGTGTTGTATGCTTTCAAATATTTGAAGTTCCATGATTATGTTCCACTTGTTGTGAACGATATGTTATTCATTAGGATGCCTCCTGACGTGCTTTCTGTGTCGTTTCGGTTGTGGATCCTATCGAGGATCAATCGACGCGCGATTTGCCAGAGAACTGTGGATTTGGATGAGTATTCTGAGTTTAGAGAGTTGTGTGGCACGGTTTGCCTGGTTGTGTGTATGAGCGTCTGCATGTTGCCTCAGAGCTGAGAATTGTGACAGCTGATGTTTGCCTGAGTCAGATCAGTGTATTTGGTGGGCTGGTATTGTGTGAGTTCCGGTTGCGACTCCATGGCCTACATTCAAGGTGTTGTTTATATGGCAATGGTTTAATCAGGCTATCCAGCAATCGAATGTGGAGTGTTTACCCACCTGAGGCAGAGATGCATTGTTCACATGTTTACCCCTATTTGCACGTGTTATGTGGCTTCAGAGGAAGCAGTGCACGAGGTTCGAGATGAGTTTGAACCTGAGCATCAGAAAGAGTCTGATTGATGTTCCTCGAGATAGCCGTGAGGAGCTTAATGTGCTGCACTCCGTGGCGAGGCTATCGAAAAGGAAAGGTGTACGCGGTTTTCGATGTGATGGTTTGAGGAAAGTGGATTCAGTGGAGATGTTGTGATGAGGTTGAGTTATGATACTTCGGGATCAGTGACTTCATTAGGCTGTGATCTTTCTGATACTGTTGAGGGCCATCAGATCAGGCAGAGGATCCGTTTGACGATGGCGGAGATCGCAGAGTAGCGGATTTGCTCCTATGGCATGAGTTTGTGTGATCGTTGGTGATCCTTTCACGCAGTAGGTGTCGCTGTGACTGGTGTTCGTGGTACACTTTCAATTGCTGTTGTGGTGGCCAGGAGGGTCACGTTACGAGGGAGCGCCCTCAGCCAGCTGTGTTGGCGGTTCGGCAGTTCAGAGTTCACGAGGTGGTCGTGATGCTGTTCCTGGAGTTTGGTCAACGCAGACTTCTAGATGAGTTATTCAGCAAGTCGCATTTGACGTGGGCGGTTAGTTGGGCATGTTGGAGTTCGTGCCATGACCTTGTTTGAGGACAGACTTTTCTCCGAGGTTACTGTTGTTTGATATCCATGGCTATTGTACCTGCATCTCCACTTCCGAGGTTTTGAAGAGTATTGTATCCATTCCGAGGTTGCGAGATCCTTGTTGGAGGATATGTGTTAGCCGCGGATCTATTATAGCTGAACATCGTGGTTTTGATGTGACCATGAGTGTGGACTTTCTGACGACGCATTTGGCTGTGTTCGAGTGCCTCGAGAAGGAGGTTGTGTTTCGACGACCAGATTTCCCCGAGATGCTGTTTCGCGGTGATGGTCGAGCAGATGGTGGAGACAAGTTGTGTGGTTTGCTTAGCTCATATTATGGATACTTCGGTTGTTATGCCCAACTTTGGTGACATTGAGGTAGTTCCCGAGTTTCCAGGTGTGTTTCGGAGGAGTTACCAGGTGTTCCTCCAGTTTGGGAGATTGACTACACCATTGAGCTTGTACCAGGCGCTGAACTCATTTTATCGACGTCTTGTCGTTCGGAGCCAGCGGAGCTGATAGAGCTATAGCCTCAACTCCAGGAGTTGCTGGAGGAGATTTCAAGAGATCTCATGCGACCCAGCGTATGTGCGTGGATTGCTCTTGCATTGCGTGTACGGATATTGGTTGGTTTGACGAGGTGGTGCATTGACTACCGAAGCCTGATTCGCTTCAGAGGAGAGTGAGTATCCTCCGCTTCGGATTGACGAGTGGTTTGATCAGCTTGCGAGACCTTCAGTCTTTCGGAGATTGATTTCAGGTCCGGATACCATCAGTTAAGGTTTGATGAGTTAGATGTGGTTTGGTCTGTTTTCGAATCTCGGTGCGGGCATCAGGAGCTCTTGGTCACGCCATTTGGGTTGACCAATGCCCCGTAGATCTTACGGACTTGATGGACCATGTGTTCAGACGATTCTGGACGAGTTGCGGTCATGTTCGTCGACAATATCCTGATTCACTCCAGGAGTGATGGCCAGTACCTGAAGCAGTTGCAAGCGGTTTCGCGGACCTTGCGAGACGATCAGGTGTATGCGAAGTTCAGTCAGTATGAGTTTTGGCTGATTAGCGTGAAGATTTTGAGCTGTGTGATGTCAGCCGAGGGAGTTGGCGTGGATCCTGACCAGCTAGAAGCCGAGTTGGTTTGGGAATTGCCCTACCATTGTACCAGAGATCTGGAGTGTCTTGGGTTTGGCAGGCTATTACTGACGGCTTGTGCAGGATTTTTCCTGGATTGCCACTCTACTTTCCGGATTGATGAAGAAGGCATCAAGTTCGAGTGGTTCGATGCACGCGAGGAGAGTTACTTACTCGTGTGGGATGGTTGACTGTTGCTTCGGTTTCGACCTTACATGATGATCGTGATGAGTTCGTGGGTTATGGCGATGCATCGAGGTTTAGATTTGGTTGTGTTTTGATGTTGTGTAGTTGAGCGGTGGCTCATGGTTTCGGACAGTGGAAACTTTATGGAACTACATATCCGGAGTTTGATTCGGGGTAGCTGTCTTGTGTTAGCATCAGAGAGTTGGAGCTACTACTGCTACGGCGTGCAGTGCAGTGTAGGACATGCACTGACCACTTGAGTTTCATCCACTTGCATTTTCAGCCAGATTTAGGCTTGAGGCAGTGTTGTTGGATGGGGTTGACTAACGACTATGGCTGCACCTTTGAGCTTGTTCGGGAAAGGCTAGAGATTGTACTTTGATCATCCGTCTGGGATGTTATTGCTGATGCATTCAATTAACCATCGGGAGCTTCAGTGTTTCATGTGTGTGTATGGCCCGAGTTTCTGTGTTAGCCGTGATGCGAGCTATGAGAACTGTGTTCGAGTGTGATGATGATGAGGCTCGTGGTTTCACGCGCATTTGGCGCTAGTGATGCGGAGATGTATCCGACACTTCGAGTTGACTACTCGTGACGCAACATGAAGAGCAATATAGCAGCTTGTATGTGCGCAGCGTGTGTATGCAGATGCCACATTTGTCAGCTGGCCATGACTCGGAGACGGAGACTT
This sequence comes from Geum urbanum, assembly GCA_946800695.1. Classification (NCBI taxonomy): domain Eukaryota; kingdom Viridiplantae; phylum Streptophyta; class Magnoliopsida; order Rosales; family Rosaceae; genus Geum; species Geum urbanum. The sequence goes on along the minus strand of OX327003.1, from coordinate 21,773,838 downwards.
GCCGAGAAGTATCAGCCATTTGAGATTTCCGGTTGGACGTGGCGTTTGTCGTTGTGACCTTGTGTGTGTTTGTGCGCATTTTGATTTGTGATACCAGTTGTCAAGCCATTGTAGACCATTTGACGGACTTGGTACATTTCCTTGTACTTTCGGGAAAAGATTTCAGTGGCAGGCTGGTATAGCTGTGTTTAACGGAGATTGGCCATCTACGTGGTGTACCTGTGTCCCAGTTTGCTGATCGAGGTAATCAGCTACAACTATGTGTTAGAGAGCTTTGCAGCGAGCTTTGGGGATCAGATTACGAGTTAGTACCAGTTTTTATCCTCAGATTGGCGAGCGATCTTTGAGGACTATTCAGACCTTGGAGGGCATATTGTGGACTTCGGTGTTGCAGTTCCGAGAGATTTGGAACCAGCAGTTTCAGCTGTTCGAGATTGCATGCAGTACCAATTTGTGGACCACTATGATTATGACGTTGCATGATGTCGTTTTGAGGAACGATGCTGTACTCCATTGTGTTGGAGTGAGCTTGGTTGAGTTTGAGTTGATGTTTAATTCTGATTTTGTAGAATGTGCTACCACAGACTGTCAGATTAGCGGAAATGGATTGATTATTGCCCGAGTTCGATGTTTGAGCTATGCTGATATGAGTGTCTGAGTTATATTGATGTGTGTAAATTGAGTTGTGATCTGCCATGATGTTTTGATCCGTTTGTGGTCATAGGCGAGATTATGTTGTGCCGTATAGTTCGGCGTCGCCTATATTGTTGGCTTTTGTGTGTGTTGTGTTGTATTCCGTGTGGCGGAACTATGTTTCTGGTTTGTTTCGCGTTGTGTACCCTATATGTTCCTTATGCACGAACACTTGGCTATTGTGTAGTGCCAGTTTAGAATTGTGATTTGAGGGCATAGAGATTTCAGCACGGAGCTATCTCCTATTGTGGAGTATATTATCAGAGTTGTTCTGTTGTCGTAGCCACTGAAAAGTCGTTCAGTTGTGGTTGCCACTTGTGAGTAGAGCAGTATTCGGAGGCAGTGTTCCTACTTTTAGTCGGCAGACTCGGAAATTTCGAGGTCGAAATTTTTCTAAGGGAGGTGGATTTTTGACGACCCAGACCAGAATCACCTGTATGATCAGTTATGTACGTGAGTTACTGCGTAGTCGCAGGGTTCCGGCAGTCGTTTGGATCGCCGAATTTGATAATAACTTAATTATTGGCCGAGAATTGGAGCTGAGTCTCTTCTCGAGATTCGTTTTACGTGTGATTTCGAGTTCGTGGGCGGTTTCGGATTATTATTTGGACGACCGAGGAATTTATTATGAATATTTGAAGTTTCGACGGAAACGGATTTAAATGGCAGGTTTGTTAGCGACTAAATTACTGGACGAGAATTTGGGTTCGGCTTCTTCACGGAAGTTGTTCATAATTTAATTTCGAGTTTGTGGGAACTTCCGGAGTATGATTTTGAGTTACGAAGATTTAGTTGTGAATATTTCCGATTATTGATTGTTTAGTCGATTTAAATGTGTGTTTGGTTGAACAGTTGACTTTTTGTTGGTTTGGCCAGTGTGTTTGACTTTGAGTGATATTGGAAGACCATATTGAGACGAGTTTGTGGTCGCGAGAATTATCGGAATCGGAGTTACGACGCTAAAGTTACGGGTATTTGAAGTTTGTGTTTCAATTCGGGTTTTCATGAAATTGAGCTAGTTAGAGTTTGAATTGGCCTTTATTGCAGTTGACAAAGTTGCTCAGTGGGTGATTTTGAGTGGAATAGGGGTTTCTCTGCCGTGAAATTCTCTGGTCGGCGCCGCCGCCGCCGTGGACGGCGGTCAACGGTCAAAGTTTGACTTTTTTGGGACTTTCGACGAGTTGCATGTCATTTCACTCGAAATCGCGCCCCGATCACACTGGGGAGGTTTATTTCTCGATTTGAGTGTCCGAACGTAAAGTGAGGTATTGAGGTGTTATATATGGATTTTCGACGATTCGTCGTGTTCGAATTACATGTTTCCGAGAACGGTGGTTTCTCGTGATTTGATTTGTATTGTCGAGTTATGATTTTGAGAAATGGATTTTGTGATTATTCAGGAGTTCGTGATCGTTCGTTTGGCGAGGGACTTTCCGCCGGATCACGGGTTAACGCGTATCGCGTTACGCCAGTCTGTGAGTGGACAATTTATTTTCACGGATTGTTTGCGAGTCTTTTATTTATGATTTATGAACTTGAGCATGCAGATTGAATATGATTTTACGAGCATGTGTTTTATGATTATGCTTATACGGATATACGTATACGAATATATATACGTTCATATTATGTTTTATGCATGTGCATGAAAAGGATTTATGATTTGATTTACACAGAGTACAGTCTTGGTTACGTTGTTGTATCGATACACATTGGCTTCTCGGCTAATCCCCGAGTACACTCCGGAGGGGACAGATATCCTGACCCGAGGCCTTTCTGGCTAGGAATCACGTGTGGGTCTGGGATCCCGTGATTCAGACTGTGCTATCGCATGGTAGTCCATGAGTGATTCCGCGATTTTTATGTTGCATGCTCTGTACGCGTGAGGAGTTAGAGTCTCCCTCGTGTACTCGGACGCGTGAGGAGTTAGAGTCTCCCTCGTGTACCATTTCCTTTATTTATGCATTTGACTCGCATATGATTTTATACGTATATATTACTTGGTGAAAGACATATATTTTCGTCCACTCACTCTAACGTGTTTATTGTCTTTCCCCTGGGCTTTTCGGTTTCCGTGCCCAGTTTGCAGTTCAGGCTCTGGTGTCGCACGTCGTGGTCGGAGGCATAGTGCTCGAGCTACCTTGTTTCTTCCAGTAGGTTTATTGTTCTACCTACTGTGGTATACTTATATGTTTATACATTAGAGGTCGCTCTGAGAAAATCTGTTGTTTATGTTATACGATTTTACACCGGATTTTAGTAAAGTACTATTATATTTATTGTTTTACTTTACTGTTGATATATTGAGAAATCCGGATGGGATTGGTGCCCACACTTTGCTTTTTGTGGCATAGGATGAAGTATATTTTATGCGTGCAGGTAAAGGTAATTCCACGTTAGTAACGAAACTCTGCCAAAATTTCTACGGTTTTTGTTGGTTCGTGTTTCGAAGGGATTTGATTCCGGTTTAGGGAGCTAAACCGGGGTTGGGTCCTTTCACCCTGACCCGAGGCCTTTACCAGGGGGGGCATACTTCTGACCTGAGGCCTTTCTGGCTGGAATCACGTGTAGGTCTGGGATCCTATGATTCGGACTGTACTAGCGCGGATGTGCCCATGAGTGACCCCGCGGCATTTTCGATGCATGCTCTGTACGCTTGAGGAGTTAGAGTCTCCCTCGTGTATCATATGATTTTCATGCATTTAGACTCGCAAAAGTTTTTATAACATATATTATTAGGCGAAAGACATTTATTTTCGTCCACTCACTCTAACGGTTTATATGTCTTTCCCTGGGCTCTTTGTTTTCAATGTCCAGTTTGCAGTTCGGATTCTAGTGTCGCACGTCGCAATCGGAGGCTTAGTGTTCGAGTTACCTTTCTTTTTCAGTAGGTTTCTTGTTTAGCCTATTTTTATGTATTTATGGATATATATATATTAGAAGTCGCTCTGAATACTCTGATGTTCATATTTTTCATATGATTTTTCCAGATTTCTGTAAAGTACAGTTTTACTTATTACTTTACATTATGATATGATTTTGAGAAATCCGGATGGGATTAGTGCCCACGGTTTGGCTTTGGTGGCATAGGATGAAGTGTGTTTTCGGGTGCAGGTCAATGGTAATTCCGCGATATAGTGAAACTCTGCCGAAATTTCTATGGTTTTTGCAAGTTCGTGTTTTCAGAAGGGGTTTGATTCCGGTTTAGGAAACTAAATCGGGGTTGGGTCCTTTCAGCTTGGTATCAGAGCATTAGGTTTTAGGTTCTGTAGACTTTTGTAATTGTGATACTAAGGGTATTTGAGATTATACAGCATGTCTGGAGCGATGACCCGACTGGCCAGCGGTTACTCATCAATGCTTCGGGTGCTGTATATTTTCGAATGTCTGAAGTTTCATTATTACGTTCCTTGTGCCTTGTGACTATTGTTTTTCTCTTATCATTAGGATGCCTCCTAAACGTGGTCCCTGTGTCAATAGGGATGTGGATCCTGATGAGGATTGCCAGACGCATGACTTGCGTATGCGAGTATTACGTTTGGAAGAGCGTTTTGACCCTGTGGTCAAAGCTCGAACTACTGGAGCGACTGCTTTCTCGGGTTCAGCTGATCCAGAGATATGTAGGCTTGGTTGGTTCAGGTTGAACGAGTTTGTGAGCATCTGCGTTTCACTCCTGAGCAGATGACAGTGGCAGTGGTTGGTCTACTTGAGTCGGATGCATACTTCTTGTGGGTTAGCACTGATAGAGTTCTGGTTGATACTCAATGGACACTGTTTAGAGATTTGTTTATGCAGAGGTATTTCAATCAGGCTACACAGCAGTGGAAGTATGAGGAGTTCATGCACTTGAGACAGGGTAGCATGTCAGTACTTGAGTACCGGGACAGATTTACTCGCTTATCTCAATTTGCTCGCGACATGGTGGCTACAGAGGAAGCCAAGTGCCGGAGATTTGAGTTGGGCTTGTACCTGAACATCAAGGGAACACTGACAACGATGCCTCATAATAACTTTGATGAGTTTGTGAGTGCTGCACTTCGAGGCGAGGACATAGAAAAGGAAAGACAGATGAGATTCCAATCTCGACGATTTGAGGAGGGTGGACCGAGTCAGGGACCTTCCGAGATGCTGAGTTCAGGTACTTCCGGATCGGCATCATCATCTGGCCGTGGACCATTTAGACCACCAATTAGTACGGCTAGACAAGGACAGAGATGGAGGAGGGATCGACCACAGAGACCACAGTCCAGTGGGAGTTCTAACGGATCCAGCTATCCACGACGTACCAGTGGCACTTTTGCTGTTCCGAGGGAGTATCCATTTTGCAACTTCTGCAACAGGCATCATTATTGTCCTTGTCAGCGAGGCACTACTATATGTTATCGTTGTGGCCAGAAGGGTCACTTTGCGAGGGAATGTGTCCAGCCTGTTGGTGTTGGTGGACAGACAGCTCATAGTTCAGGAGGAGATCGAGGTACCACTTCTGGAGCTCGACCAGTGCAGTCTTCTGGTCAGGGCGGACAGCAGAGTCACCATCAGCGTGGACGACCAGCTGGGCAAGCCATGGTTCATGCTATGTCATTGCGCGAGGGCAGATCTTCACCGGAGGTTGTTATTGGTACGTTGCATGTTTTTGGCTATCCAGTACTTACTTTGCTAGATCCAGGTGCTACACATTCATTCATATCATATAGATTGTCATCTTTAGCTACCATGCCTGCATCTCCACTTCCGGGGTTGTGGAGGGTGTTGTATCCTTCCGGTGAGGTTGTGAGTATCGGTTGGGTGTATAGGGATTGTGAGATTTTTGTTGGAGGTTATGGTTTAGCCGCGGATTTGTTATTGCTGGATATTGTCGATTTTGATGTGATTTTGAGTATGGACTTCTTGGAGACACATTGGGCTATGTTTGACTGTCACAAGAAGGAGGTTGTGTTTCGACGTCCAGGTTTCCCAGAGATATTGTTTCGCGGTGAGAAGAATACTTCATTACCATGTGTGATTTCCGCAATGAAAGCCGAGCGAATGATGAAGAAGGGTTATGTTGCGTACTTAGCTCATGTTGTGGATACAAAGGCTGTTATACCAGACATTGGTGATATTGAGGTTGTTTCCGAGTTTCCAGATGTATTTCCGGAGGAGTTACTAGGTGTTCTTCCAGTTCAAGAAATCGATTTCACCATTGAGCTTTTACCAGGCACTGGACCCATATCACAGACACGTTATCGTATGGCGCTAGCGGAGTTGAAGGAGCTACAGATTCAACTTCAAGAGTTGCTGGAGAAAGGTTTCATACGACCCAGTGTATCACCGTGGGGTGCTCCTGTTCTATTTGTGCTGAAGAAGGATGGTTCCATGTGGTTGTGTATTGATTACCGGAAGATGAATTAGGTCACTGTGAAGAATAAGTATCCGTTGTCGCGGATTGATGATTTGTTTGATCAGCTCAAGGGAGCTTCAGTCATTTCGAAGATTGATCTCAGGTCCGGATACCATCAGTTGAGGATCAGAGAGTCAGATGTGGCCAGGACAGGTTTCAGATCACGATATGGGCATTATGAATTTTTGGTTATGCCGTTTGGGTTGACCAATGCCCCTGCCGCTTCATGGACTTGATGAACCGGGTGTTTAGGCGATTCCTAGACAAGTTTGTGATCATGTTCATCGACGACATTCTGATTTACTCCAGGAATGTGGGCCAGCATAAGAAACATTTGCGAGCTGTTTTGCGGACTTTGCGAGATAATCAGCTGTTTGCAAAGTTCAGCAAGTGTGAGTTTTGGTAGAACAACGTGAAGTTCTTGGGTCACGTAATATCAGCTGAGGGAGTCAGCGTGGATCCTGACAAGAGTGAAGCCGTGTTGAATTGGAGTAGACCTACCACCGTACCAGAGATCAGAAGTTTCTTGGGTTTGGCAGGTTACTATCGGCGCTCTGTGCAGGATTTTTCACGGATTGCCGCTCCACTTACCAGATTGACGAAGAAAAGTGTCAAGTTCGAGTGTTCCAATACATGTGAGGAGAGTTACTTGATCTTGAAGGAGAAGTTGACTACTGCACCGGTTCTGACTCTACCTGACGACAGTGGAGAGTTTGTGGTTTACAGCGATGCATCGAAATTGGGACTTGGTTGTGTTTTGATGCAGCATGGTAGAGTGGTGGCATATGGTTCCAGGAAGTTGAAACCACATGAAGTCAATTATCCTACGCATGATTTGGAGTTAGCTGCTATTGTTTTAGCCTTGAAGAGTTCGAGACACTACTTGTATGGAGCTCAGTGCAAGATATACACAGATCACAAGAGTCTCACTTATTTGCGCACGCAGCCAGACTTGAATATGAGACAGCGTAGATGGATGGAGTTGATCAATGACTATGATTGCACCTTTGAGTATCATCCAGGGAAGGCTAATGTTGTTGCTGATGCACTCAGCCGAAAATCTGGAGCCTCATTATTTCATGTGTATGTGGCCAGAGTTTCCATGTTAGCAGAGTTATGAGCTATGGAAGCTCAGTTAGAGTGGGATAATGATGGAGCCTTGTTGGCTAGCTTCCAGGTTCAACCGGTACTGGTTGATCAGGTTCGGGAAGCTCAGGATGCAAATTCCTATCTGTTGGACAAGAAGACCATGATTCAGAATGGTGTGCCAATAGAGTTTTTGTTAAGTGATGATGGTACATTGTTATTCAGAGGCAAATTATGTGTGCCCAAAGACGAGGGTTTGAAGAAAGAGATTTTAGACGAAGCCCATTGTTCTGCTTACGTGATGCATCCAGGCGGTACAAAGATGTTTCGTACACTTCGAGCCTATTACTGGTAGCGAAATATGAAGAGGGAGATTGCTGCATATGTGAGCAGATGTCTTATTTGTCAGCAAGTTAAAGTAGAGAGGCAGAAGCCTGCGGGAAAGCTATAGCCCTGGGAGATTTTGATTTGGAAGTGGGAGCACATCACCATGGATTTCGTGTATCAGTTACCGCGAACTTCGGCTGGTAATACTGGTATTTGGGTCATTGTAGACCGATTGACGAAATCCTCTCATTTCCTTGCAATTCCAAGGAAGATTTCAGTGGGCAAATTAACGAAGCTATATTTGGCAGAGATCGTTCATTTGCATTCTGTGTCTGTATCTATTGTTTCTGACCAAGACAGTCAGTTCACCTCAGAGTTCCGGCAGGCATTGCAGCGAGCTTTGGGTACCAGATTGCATTTCAGTACAGCTTTCCATCCCCAGACTAATAGGCAGTCGGAGAGGACTATTCAGACCCTCAAGGATATGTTGCGGTCTTGTGTTTTGTAGTTTAGAGGGAATTGGGACTAGCAACTGCATTTGATTGAGTTTTCTTACAACAACAGTTATCAGGCCAGTATTGATATGGCACCGTATGAGGCTCTATATGGGAGGCAATGCCGCACTCCATTGTGTTGGAGTGAGATGGGCGAGCGATGGCTTATTGGTCCTGATTTGGTAAAGAGCACCACAGAGGACATTCAGATTATCCAAGACAAATTGAAGATCGCCAAAAGAGTTATGAAGATGTAAGAAGAAAAAGTCTCGAGTTCGAGGTGGGGGATTGGGTCTTCCTGAAATTGTCTCCTTGACGAGGAGTTGTTCGTTTCGGGAAGTGTGGCAAGCTTCGACCACGGTATATTGGTACGTACGAGATCATAGAGAGAGTTGGTGCTGTGGCTTACAGGTTGGAGTTGCCTTCCGAGATGGCTCGAGTACACGATGTTTTCCATGTCTCGATGTTGCGGAAATACATTTCAGATCCATCACATGTATTAGCGCCATATCAGCTTCCTATCTGGGAAGATTTGACATATGTGGAGGAGACAGTACAGATCCTCAATCGGCGTGAGCAGGAGTTGAGACACAGAGTCATACTGCTTGTGAAGGTCTTATGGCAGAATCATTCAGTTGAGTAAGCCACCTGGGATACCGAGCAGCATATGCGGGAGCAGTATCCTCATCTGTTCACTTAGCAGGTACGTAAAGTTTGAGGTCGAAATTTTTCTAAGGGGGGTAGATTTGTGATGACCCGAACCGGAATTGGTATAGTAATCGGCTTAATCCACGAGTTTTACGAGTAATCGAGATTTATCGTAATTAATCGAATTGGCGGTCTGGTTCACGACTTAATTATCATGCGAGAATTTGAGATGAGTCTCTTCACAAGAATTGTAGTATGGGTGATTTTGAACTCGTAGGCGGTTTTGGATAATTGTTTCGATAAACGAGGAATGTTATGACTATTTGAAGTCGCGTGATTTAGTGGTGTTTATCCGATTAAGTTTGGGTTATCCGAAACGTGGTTGATATTCGATTTGGACCGTCGATCGTATCGAGCCGCGAGTATAAATATCAGAATAGTCGTAAAATTGTCGAAAATTCACTGTTTGGAAGTTTGACCGTCGTTTGACCGAAGGAAGACCGTTGACCCGCGTTGACCGAGAAGGAAGAGCACCGTCGGTTGACTCGCCGTGGACTTTCCATATCCGGCCACCTCCGGCTACAATTTTGGTATGGTTAGAATCCTCTCTTGATTTCTTATGGTTTAGAACTTGGAATTGTGTGATTTGATGAGGTTTTGGGGGAGAACGAGTTCGAGGAAAATTAGGGATTTCGCCAGATTCGGGTGAGGTGCTCCAGTGACTTTTTACATTTTGATAAGTTTTATGCCGTTTTGCTCGTAATCGCACCCCGATTGTCATCTTGAGGTTTTCGAATTGATTTGAGTGGTGGATTTTAAGTCGAGGGTTTATGTGGAATGTTTGGGGTTTTCGACGGGTTTTCTGTTATTCGAGTTATATGTTTCCGGAAATGGTTGGTTTCCGAGGTGTGGTTCAGATTATTGAATTGTGATTTTGATCAGTAATATTTATGATTATTCAGGAGATTGTGATCGTTTGTTTGGCGAGGGATTTTCCACCGAATTGCAGGATTTACGCGTTTTGTGTCGTGCTAGTCTGTGAGTGGACACTTTTCTTTTCACTAATTGGTTGTGAGTTTTTATTATACGTTTTATGAGCATGAGCATGCATATGCGATTATGATATATTCGAGCATGTGTTTTACGATTATTCATATACGAATATGCATCGACGAATATGCTTATATAATTATGTAATACGAATATGCATTTACATTGTGCTTTAAACCTTTGCATGAAACGATTTATGATTTGGTTTACACAGAGTACAGTCGCAGTATATATTTTTGTATTGATACACTTGCATCTCAGCTGATCCCCGAGGATGTTTACCGGGGGAGGCTGTGACCCCTGACCCGAGGCCTTTACCTGGGGGGGGCAGACCTCTGACCTGAGGCGTTTTTGGCTGGAATCACGTGTGGGTCTGGAATCCTGTGATTCGAACTGTACTAGCGCAGATGTGTCCATCAGTGACCCCGTGGGATTTTCGATGCATGCTCTGTACGCTTGAGGAGTTAGAGTCTCCCTCGTGTACCATATGACTTTCATGCATTTAGACTCGCATATGTTTTTATAACATATATTATTCGGCGAAAGACATTTATTTTCGTCCACTCACTCTAACAGTTTATATGTCTTTCCCTGGGCTCTTTGTTTTCAATGCCCAGTTTGTAGTTCGGATTCTAGTGTCGCACGTCGCAGTGGGAGGCTTAGTGTTCGAGCTACCTTTATTTTTCAGTAGGTTTCTTGTTTAGCCTACTGTTATGTATTTATGTATATATATACTAGAGGTCGCTCTGAATACTCTGATGTTCATATTTTTCATATGATTTTTCCGGATTTCTATAAAGTACAGTTTTGCTTATTACTTTACATTTTGATATGATTTTGAGAAATCCGGATGAGATTGGTGCCCACGGTTTGGCTTTTGTGGCATAGGATGAAGTGTGTTTTCGGGTTCAGGTTAATGGTAATTCCGCGATATAGTGAAACTCTGCCAGAATTTCTATGGTTTTTGCAAGTTCGTGTTTTCAGAAAGGGTTTAATTCCGATATAGGAAACTAAATCAGGGTTGGGTCCTTTCATAATGTCACCGTTGGTACCGCGCTGCCGCCGGCAGCAATGGTTCACGGTGGAGCTCAAGCGAGGGGTTAACTTTTGAGGTTTTCGGAGATTTTTATGTCGTTTTGCTCGTAATCGCACCCCGATCGCAGTCCTGAGGTTTTCGAGTTGAGTTGAGTGTGCTAATTTCGGACGAGGGTTTTTTGGGTGTATTTTAGAAATTTTGTTATCCTCGTAGATATTTCGAACGATACGCTTTTCAAGAATGCGGGGTTCTTGACGTATTTGCTCCGTATGTTGAAATCGAACATGTATTTATCGTATCCCTGTTATTTAGTTTATCGTGATCAAGTGTTTGGCGAGGGATCTTCCGCCGGGCCTCAGGGCTAGCTGTTATCTGTGAGTGGACACTTTGATTTTCACACTTTTATTTTCATAGTGGATTTGCGATTATGCATTTTATGAGCGTACATTGATTTGGAGACACATGTGATTTGTTTTTACACTGAGTATGGATATATGATGCATCAATGCTATGGTCTCTCGGCTGATCCCTGAGATGCTTCGGGAGGGTTACGTCTATATGAGTACCTGACCCGTGATTCATAGTACCCGGGAGAGTTACGTCCTTATGAGCACTTGACCCCGGGCGTGTTGTAACTTTGAGGAAAATGTACTCAAGTTACTGCCTCCACACACACAGTACCCAGGAGAGTTATGTCTTTGTAAGCACTTGACCTGGGCTTGTTTGTTTTGACTCGCATGATTTTATGTGCATTTCTAGTGAAAAGCATGTTGGATTTATTTATGCGGCATATTATGATTTACGTCAACTCACTCTAACAGGTTTATTATTTATATGCTTTTTCTCTGGACTTTTCAGTTTTCGCCGCCCAGATTGCAGTTTCTTTCCAGTGGTTGCACGTCATCGTAGGAAGCCTAGAGTTCAAATCATACTTTCCTTCTAGTAGGTTCCTGATGTTACCTGCTAGTCTTGTATATTTTGTAATTAGAAGTCGCTCTGAATACTTGTGTAGTGTTGTTCAATTTGAGTTATACTCCTGAATATTTTCTGGATTTCTTGTAAACCATGAGTTTAATTTTATATATGGATTTTTAGAAATCCAAGTGGACAATGGTGGTCCACGGTGTGTCTGGGAATTTATCTGTGAAGTGTAATCTTCTTGCAGGTTTTTAGTTTGTACATTTTATAGGGTAAACTCTGGCAAAAATTTTGTAAGTTGTGGTGTCGTTAGGGCCTAATTTCGATTTAGGCAACTAAATCGGGATCAGGTTCTTTTAGTTGGTATCAGAGCATTAGGTTTGAGGTTCTGTAGACTCTTGCAGTTGTGTTACTAAGGGTATTTGAGAATGTACAGCATATCAGGAGTGATGACCCGACTGGCCAGCGGACAATCATCAATGCTCTAGAGTGTTGTATGCTTTCAAATGTCTGAAGTTTCATGATTACGTTCCTTGTGTTGTGTGACTAATGTCCTTTCATTGTTAGGATGCCTCCCCAACGTAGAGCCCATGCTAACGGGGCTGGGTATCCTATTGAGGATCAGCGTACGCACGACTTGCTTATGCGAGTGTTGTGTTTGGAAGAGTGTTTTGACCCTATGGTTAACGCTAGGACAGCTGGAGCAACTAACTTTTCTAGCCCCTCTGAACTTGAAATATGTGAGACTTGGTTAGTCCAGATGGAGCGTGTTTGTGAACGCCTACATTTTACTCCTGAGTAGAGGACTGTGGCTGTTGTTAGGTTATTGGACTCAGATGCTTATTTCTGGTGGGTTAGCACCGAGAGAGTTCCCATTGATACTTCATGGCCTACATTCAGAGATTTGTTTATGTGTCGATATTTCAACCAGGCCACCCAGCAAAGGAAATATGAAGAGTTTACCAATCTGAGGTAGGGGAATATGTCAGTGCTTGAGTATCAGGATAAGTTTACTCGTTTGTCTCGTTTTGCATGTGATATGGTGGCATCAGAGGAAGCAAAGTGTAGAAGGTTTGAGTTGGGTCTGAATCTGAATATCAAGGGAACCTTGACCACAATGCCTCGGGACAATTTTGATGACTTTGTTAGTGCTGCACTCAGGGATGAGGACATTGAGAAAGAAAGGTAGATGCGGTTTCAGTCTCGCCGCTTTGAGGAGGGTGGACCCAGCCAAGGTCCCGCGAAGAGGATGAATTCTGGTACTTCGAGTTCAGCATCTTCTTCAGGTGGTAGCACTTTCAGATATCCTCGTGGTTCATCGAGCCAGAGTGGAAATCAAAGATGGAGAAGGAATCAACCTCAAAGGCAACCTCAGAGTGGGAGTTCCAGTGGGTCGAGTAATTCACGACGTGCATATGATATATCAGCTGCACCCAGAGACTATCCATTGTGCAACACTTGAAATAGGTGACATTATGGTTCATGTTATCGAGGCACCACTGGGTGTTACCGTTATGGCCAAGAGGGTCACTTTGCGAGGGAATGTCCGCAGGGTGGTACTTTTGGGGGTGTTGCAGCTCAGGGTAGCGGTCATGGTCAGGGTATTGCCTTTGGTAATCGTGCGACGCAGTCTTCTGGACATGATGGTCAGCAGAACCATAGTCAGCGTGGACGACCAACTGGACAAGCTCGAGTTCATGCCATGTCCCTGGGAGAAGGCAGAGCTTCCCTTGAGGTTATCATTGGTACGTTGTACATTTTTGGTCATCCAGCTCTTACTTTACTAGATCCAACAGCTACGTATTCTTTCATGTCATATAGATTAGCATCATTGGCTACTATGCCTGCATCTCCACTCCCTAGTTTGTGGCGAGTGTTGTATCCATCCAGCGAGGTAGTGTGTGTCGAGTGGGTGTATCAGGATTGTGAGATTTTTATAGGAGGTTATGGGTTAGCCGCGGATTTGATGCTGCTGGATATTGTGGATTTTGATGTGATTTTGGGCATTGATTTCTTGGAGAACCATTGGGCTATTTTTGACTGTCACAAGAAAGAGGTTGTTTTCAGGAGTCCTGGTGTACCGGAAATTTTATTTCGTGGTGAAAAGAATACTTTTTGACCTTGTCTGATTTCGGCAATGAAGGCTGAGAAAATGTTGAAAAAAGGTTGTGTGGCGTATCTAGCACATGTGATTGATACATAGGTTCATGTACCAGACATTGGGGATATATCGGTGGTTTGTAAGTATTTGGATGTATTTCCTGAGGATTTACCTGGTGTTCCTCCAGTCACGGAGATTGACTTCACTATTGAGTTACTTCCAGGTACAGAACCTATTTCGCAGACACCCTATCATATGGCACCAGCAGAGTTGAGGGAGTTGCATATTCAACTTCAAGAATTGATTGAAAAAGGCTTCATTCGACCTAGTGTTTCACCTTGGGGTGCTCCAGTGTTGTTTGTGAGGAAGAATGATGGTTCGATGAGGCTATGCATTGACTATCTAAAATTGAATCAGGTTACAGTGAAGAACAATTATCCGCTTCCACGGATTGATGATTTGTTCGATCAGTTGAAGGGAGCTTCAGTCTTTTCAAAGATTGATCTCAGGTCTGGGTACCATCAGCTACGGATTCGAGAGTCTGATGTTGATAAGATGGCGGTTCGGTCACGCTATGGGCATTATGAATTCCATGTTATGCCTTTTAGGTTGACCAATGCGCCAGCTACTTTCATGGACTTGATGAATCAGATTTTCAGACGTTATCTAGACAAGTTCATCATTGTATTCATCGACGATATCTTGATATATTCCAGGAGTGTGGGGAAACACAAGAAGCATTTGCATGCCATTTTGCAGACTTTACGAGACGCTCAGTTGTATGCCAAGTTCAACAAGTGTGAGTTTTGGTTGAACAGTGTGAAGTTTTTGGGTCACGTGATATCAGCTGAGGGAGTCAGCGTGGATCCAGATAAGATTGAAGCAGTGTTGAATTGGAGTAGAACTACAAATGTGACAGAGATACGAAGTTTCTTGGGTTTAGTAGGTTTCTATCGCCGATTTGTGCAAGATTTTTCACGAATTGTGACACCACTTACCCGTTTGACGAAGATAGGAGTCAAGTTTGAGTGGTCTGATGCTTGTGAGGAAAGCTACTTAACTTTGAAGGAAAGGTTCACTACTGCACCAGTGTTGACTTTACCAGACGATAGTGGTGAGTATGTTGTGTACAATGATGCTTCGAAGTTAGGTCTGGGTTGTGTTTTGATGTAGCATGGTAAGGTGGTGGCATATGGTTCTAGACAGTTGAAACCTCATAAGTTAACTATCCTACTCATGATCTAGAGCTAGCTACCATTGTGTTAGCATTGAAGAGTTGGAGACACTACTTATACGGAGCGCAATGCAAGATTTACACCGATCACAAGAGTCTTACCTACTTACGTACGCAGCCATATTTGAATATGAGACAGCGGAGATGGATGAAGCTGATTAATGATTATGACTGCACTTTTGAGTATCATCTAGGAAAAGCTAATGTGGTTCCTGATGCCCTTAGTCGGAAGTATAGTGCTTCTCTTTTCCATGTACATGTTGCAAGAATGTTACTTTTAACTCAATTGTGTGCAACAGGAGCAGAGTTGGAATGGAATGAAGATGGAGCATTGTTAGCCAGTTTTCAAGTTCGTCCGGTATTACTTGATCAAGTTCGTGAAGCTCAAGATTCGGATGCCTACCTGCTGAGCAAGAAGAATTTGATTCAGAATAGTGTACCAACAGAGTTTCGGATAAGGGGTGATGGCACTTTGATGTTCAGAGGAAGATTATGTGTGCCTAGAGATGATGATTTGAAGAAGGAAATACTTTATGAAGCTCATTGTTCCGCGTATCCTATGCATCCTAGTAGTACGAAGATGTTTTGGACACTTAAAACTCATTATTGGTGGCGTAACATGAAACGAGAAATAGCAATGTATGTGAGCAGATGCCTGATTTGTTAGCAAGTGAAGGCAGAACGTCAGAAGCCTGTCGATAAACTACAACCTTTGGAGATTCCAGTGTGGAAGTGGGAGTATATCACTATGGATTTTGTGTACCAGTTACCTCGTACATCTTATGGTAATACTGGTATTTGGGTGATCGTGAATCGCCTTATGAAGTCAGCTCATTTCCTTACACTTCCAGAAAAGCTTTCTGTGAGTAGATTGGTGAAGCTATAACTGAGAGAGGTTGTGAGATTACATGGTGTGCCTGTATCTATAGTTTTTGATCGGGATAGTCAGTTTACTTCAGAATTTTGGCAGGCATTACAATGAGCAATAAGGACTAGACTACACTTTAGCACATCTTTTCATCCTCAGATAGATGGTCCGTCAGAGAGGACTATTCAAACTCTAGAGGATATGTTAGGATCTTGTGTGTTGCAGTTTAAAGGGAATTGGGATCAACAACTTCATTTGATTGAGTTTGCGTACAATAACAGATATCAAGCTAGCATTGGTATGGCACCTTATGAAGCTTTATATGGAAAACAGTGTTGAACTTCATTATGTTGCAGTGAAGTTAGAGAGAAATGGCTTATTGGTCCTGATTGAAGGTTGCACAGGATCGACAGAAGAGTTATGCTGATGTGAGACGGAAAGATCTTGAATTTGAGGTTGGTGATTGGGTGATCCTGAAACTTTCTCCTTTGAGGGGTGTTGTTCATTTCGAGAAGTGCGGTAAACTTCGTCCGCGTTATGTTGGCCCATATGAGATCATTGAGCGAGTTGGTGTTGTGGGGTACAGGTTGGCATTACCTTCAGAGATGGCCAGGGTACATGATGTGTTCCATGTGTCTAAGTTACAAAAATACATTTCTGATCCATCCCATATGTTAGCACCGTCTCAGATTCCTATTCGAAGGGATTTGACTTATGTGGAAGAACCAGTCTAGATTATCGATTGGAAGGTCTAAGAGTTGCGGTACAAAATTCCTCTTGCGAAAGTTTTATGGAAGAACCATTCAGTTGAAGAGGCTACTTGGGAGACCGAGCAGCATATGCAAGAGCAGTATCCCTACCTCTTCAGTTAACAGGTATGAAAATTTCGAGGGCGAAATTTTTGTTAAGGGGGTAGATTTGTAACGACCCGAACTTTGAGTATATGATTATCGCGAGTTGATTGTACATATGTGGTTTGTTAACGACTAAATTATCGGGCAAGAATTTGGTTTGAGTTCCTTCGCGGAAATTGTAGAGGATTTGATTTTGAGCTCGTAGGAGGTTTCAGAGGATTTTTTGGATAATCAGAGAATATAAAATGAATATTTGAAATTATCGTCGAGTTAGTCGTAATTATCCGATTATGTTGGATTTATCCGAGCCGTTGGTGTGGTCGGTTTGTAACGTATAAATATCGGATAGTCGTAAAAATTAGAAAATCACACATTTGGACCGAGTTTGACCGAGTTGACCCGTTGACCCATTTTCCTCCACCGACCCGGTTTGAGTTCGCCGTCGGACCCGACGATTCTGGCCACCTCCGGTCATGTTCTTGGTATGGTTAGAAAGCTCTTGTGATTTCCTATTGACCCATGTATTCATTTGTGAGATTTGGTTAAGTTTGGAGTGAATTCGAACTCGGTGAAGTTCTTGGATTTCGCCGGTGAAGGGGGATGGTTTCCGGCGAGGTTTGGCCTCGGGTTGGTTGGGGGTTTGGTTCCCTTCAACCCCTTGATGCTTTCTGGGCTGTTAATTTGGGACAAGGTTGAGGTTTTAAGGGTGTCGTGGTGGTGACCGGAGAGGGAGAATTCGGCGAGATTTTCGGGCCAAATTCTGACCACGGTGGTGGTTGGATGAAGATGTGGTTTTAGGGGTTTAGTTGGGCTTGAGGAGAAGAACATTTTGATGTATGGCTCGCCGGGGAATGTCACTGTTGGCACCCCGCCACCGCCGCCAGCGGTGGTCCACGGCAGAGCTCCGGCGAGGGGTTGACTTTCGATGTTTTCGGAGATTTTTATGTCGTTTTTTCTCGTAATCGCACCCCGATCGTAGAGTACTTTATTCTGAGCTCGTCGGAATTTTCGAGGAATTTTTCGGATAAGCGAGCAATGTTTTATCGAGTCTTGAAGTCGGTTGGTGAATATATTTAAAAGTGTTATTTTAATTGTAGATTTAATCGTGACCGTCCGATTTAGATCAGATTGAATTATAGTCGTCGATTTAGGGATGGTATATGTTTGGTATATATACGGTATTAATACGATACAAGATTGGAAACTTTCCATTTTTGGATTTCTGGCCGTTGACCCACATTGACCCACGGGTCAACACTGACCCGTTTTTCTCCGAATCTTCTCGGCTCCGGTGAGCTCGATTCCCGCCATATTTGGCCATGCTCCCTTGATGAATGTTGTTGGGCTTTGTTCCCTCTTCAAGTTGATAGGTGGATCATCGAATTTGGTAGCCGAAGGAGGAAGATTCGATGGGATGAAGATTGGAGTTTTCCGGTGATGGACGGAGGCGGCGTTACCGGCGGCGATGGGGGTCGAGGTTATGGGGGTTTTGTAGCCCTTGGGATGGTGAATCTATCCCAAGTTGTCTTAACCTCTGCCGTGGCCGGATTCCGGCGAACGGAGGTAACGAAATTCCGGTGGGTTATTCAGTTTTCCGGTTAGTTTTTGGTTTTGTGATGTACTACAATGTTGTTGGGCTCGTTGAGATGAACATTTTCATGTACAGGTCGAAGTTTTCTGGGCTGATGGAATTCCAGCGGCCGACGGCTCCTCGCGCCGCCGTGCGCAGCGGATCTTTGGCAAGATGGAATTTTGGAAAAGTTTTATGTCATTTCACTCGTTTTCGCATGCCGAACACAATGGTGAGGTTTATGTTCATATTTGATTTTGTTAAATTTGGGCGAGTATTTTATCGGACAATAATCAATTTAATTCACGACAATATTAAAGGACGCTTTGATTATCTATTCAATTGCGAGTCATTTGATATTTGAGATGTGGTTACGACTCATTAAAGTGAGGGATTTGAGGGAATTGAATTTAGTATTTGGTTGAGTCAGTGATTAAACAGGAAATTACGTTATTCGAGTATTCGGGATTCTCGATGTTATTACTCAACAGATTACAATCTTAGCTATGCAGTATGAACTCCGATAATCAGATATTATTTTTAATCATGGTTTCAGGATGTTGAGTTAGTGGGCGTGTCAGATGAATAATTGTGTCGATCAACAGGGTTTCAGCTTTATATTTATCTCGACAACCTTTGAGTGGACATCTTATCCCACGTTGATTTTCATACTTTGACTTTCACAGTGGATTTGCGAGTCTTGATTTATGCATTTTACGAGTATGCTTTACGATTATGCATTTACGAGTATGCATTTATGATTATGTATTTTATGAGAATACATTGATTTGGAGGCACATGTGATTTGTTTTTCCACTGAGTATGGATATATGATGCATCAATGCTATGGCCTCTCGGCTGATCCCCGAGATGCTCCGGGAGGGTTACGTCTATATGAGCACCTGACTCGTGATTCACAGTACCCGGGAGAGTTACGTCTTTATGAGCACTTGACCCGAGCGTATTGTAACTTTGAGGATAATGTACTCAAGTTACTGCCTCCACACACAAAGTACCCAGGAGAGTTATGTCTTTGTGAGCACTTGACTTGGGCTTGTTTGTTTTGACTCGGATTATTTTATGTGTATTTGTTGTGAAAAGCATGTTGGATTTATTTATGCGGCATATTATGATTTACATCCAGTCACTCTAACGGTTTTATTATTTATATGCATTTTTCTCTGGGCTTTTCGGTTTTCTTTGCCCAGATTATAGTGTGTATCATGTGGGTGTCGGATGTCGTCGAGGGCGTCGAATCCACCAGTCAATTCCTTCAGCTATAGGTTCCAGCTCACTATTAGTTTGTCTCTTGTATTATTGAAGTCACTCTAGACACTAGTTTAGTAGTATTTTCTTTGTGAGACTCTTATGAATAGGTTGTCGCTTGTATAGTTGTCGAGTTGAGTTTTCTTGTTTGTGATTCAGTGTGTTTGCTACAGTTATGTTTTCAAATTTTGATTAATGTATCAGTTTTGATTTTCGTTTTATTGTTGAGAAATCCGGATGGACATTGGTAGTCCATGGTATTGTTTGTGGGTTTATCTGTGGAGTGTCAGTTTTCCTTGCAGGTTTTTGGTTGCCTCTTTTATAAGAGAAGTTATGTCAAAAAGTTTACAAAAACTAGTAGATTAGGGTCAGTCAATTGGGCTTGATTCTAGATTACTAGTTAATCTAGGGTCGGGTCCTTTCATTTTTGGTTTTCGCGGCCCAGATTGCAATTTCTTTCCCGTGGTTGCACGTCATCACGGGAGGTCTAGAGTTCAAATCACACTTTCCTTCTAGTAGGTTCCTGATGTAACCTGCTAGTCTTGTATATTTTGTAATTAGAAGTTGCTCTGAATACTTGTGTAGTGTTGTTCAATTTGAGTTATACTCCTGAATATTTTCTGGATTTCTTGTAAACCTTGAGTTTAGTTTTATATATGGATTTTGAGAAATCCGGATGGACAATGGTGGTCCACGGTGTGTCTGGGAATTTATCTGTGAAGTGTAATCTTCTTACAGTTTCTTGGTTTGTACTTTTTATAGTGTAAACTCTGGGAAAATTTTTGGAAGTTGTGGTGTTGTTAGGGTCTAATTTCGGTTTAGGCAACTAAATCGGGATCGAATTCTTTCAGATCCATCGAAAGCTGCTGCAGCACGAGGATCTGGGGGACACGCTTTGATGGATCGAGGGATTCCCTTCGACCCATCAAAGCCCATTTCTTCAAAGTACAGTTTTTGCCCATTTTGGAGTCCAAGTGCTATGCCTTTGATCTTTCACTCCCTCGAGCTCGTCCATGCTATCAATATCCATGTGAGGGCGCCGATTGCCGGTCCTCCCTTCACTCATATCGCATTTTGATGGCGAGACTAACTTCGTCTTCGTAGGTTAACATGGACGTACATTTGGAGCTCAGAGGCAGTCAACAAAGCGTTCGCACTTTCTTTCTATCTTACTATTTCTCCACTTTCTAGCACTAACGAGAATATGTTTGAGAATGATGCTATGTTAGGATGCTTAGGTTTGACTCTCATCCCCAAGAGTAGACATCCTCGAAGGGTTGTTAGCCTTGTAATGTCTTGATGACTCACTCTTGTTCGATGAGGGAGCAATCTATTCATCATTAGTGTATTATTTGAAGTCATATAGAAAGTGGTAGTCTTGTGTAAATGTGAGGTTCCTTCATGTTTTATACTAGATTACAATGTCGTTTTCCTTCGAAATGTGATTCGTATGCATGTACCCATCCTGATTGATAGGACTCTAATAGCTTCATTACTTCTTAGAGACTAAATGACCCTTTAGGCACATCTCCTCAACATTGGGTTCTTTGGAAGCATCGTAGTATGGCTTTAATCTGTGGTCGTTCACCTTGAACTCTTTTCCTGTGTCTAGTGCCCGAATCTGGACCACTCAATGATGAAAGACTTGTGTGACTATGAATGGTCCAATCCAACGGGATCTCAGCTTGCCAAGAAAAAGCTCAAGTCGAGAATGGAAAAGTAGCACTTTCTATCTGACAGCAAACGACTTGTTCTTAATCATCTTATCATGGAATGCCTTAGTCTTTTATTTGTAGATCCAAGAACTCTCATTAGCTTCATTCCAAATTTCTTCAAGCTCATTCAGCTGCAATTTTCAATAAATGCCTGCTTCATCATAGGCAATGTTGAATTTTTTTCACTGCCCAATAAGCTCTATGTTCCAGCTCTACCGGAAGATGACATGCTTTTCCATAAACTAATCTATAAGGTGACATCCCGATAGGTGTTTTATAGGAAGTTCTGTAAGCCCATAGGTGTTTAGTAGGTAGTTCTATAATCCAATCTAGACGTTAGCTCTAGTCCTTGCAATTTGGAGCAATAGTTCTCTCCAGATTCTTCTTGATCTCATGGTTGGAAACTTCAGCTAATCAATTCATATTATGATAGGGCGTTGATATTTTGTAAGTAACACCATAGTTCTTCATATGACCTTCCACCATTCTGTTGCAAAAGTGACTTCCTCCATCACTAATTAATAATCGTGACATTCCAAATCTGGAGAATATGTTGGATCAAAGAAAATCTGCAATAACTCAAGAATGTCAGCGTACCAAGGTGTTCCATGTGGATTTTTCTGAATGCTGAAAAGTTGTTCATTCAGAAAGTTTTCTTTAATATCAACGATCTCCCTCTTGTCGGTCACTATGCGTAAAGAAGTCTAGAAGCATGGAGATCACACCAAAAAGCGAGAAGAAAATTCGGACAAGAAAATTTAAGGAAGAAAATAGAGAAGAAAAACAAGATGCTTCCGTCAATTGTTCAAGCACCAGAATTAGAGCTGAAAGTATTACCTAAACACTAGAAGTACGCCTATCTGGGAGGAGAGGAGACATTGCCAGTAATTATATCTGCAATGTTGGAGGCAAAACAAGAGCAAAGATTTATGGAGGTTCTGAAGAAACATAAAATTGTCATAGGTTGGATGCTTGCAGATATCAATGGCGCCAAGCCTAGTAGAGAAGCTCAGCGCAGACTCCATCCTCCTATAATGAAAGTTGTTAAAAATGAGGTAATCAAGCTATATGATTGTGCCGTGATATACCCTATCTCAGACAATCATTGGGTGCCTCATGTGCAAATTGTTCCGAAGAAGTCTGGAATTACTGTTGTGAAGAATGAAGGAAACGTATTAGTGCCTTAGAGAACTATCACTGGACATCGAGTTTGCATCGACTACGGGAAGCTTAACGTCACCACTAGAAAGGATCACTTGCCTTTGCCATTCATTGATCAAATGCTTGAACGGTTGGTTGGCCATGCTTATTACTGCTTCCTTGATGGATATTTCAAGTACAATCAGATCAGCATAGCCGAAGAGGATGAAGAGAAGACCACGTTTATTTGTCCATTTTGGTACTTTTTCTTACAAAATAATGCCTTTCGGTCTATGCAACACACCATACACATTTCAGAAATGCATGTTGGCCATCTTTTCAGACTACATCGAAAAGATAATTAAGGTTTTTATGGATGACTTCAACATATTTGGAGACAGTTTAAACGCATGCTTAAATAATATGAAGCTGATTTTGCAACGATATGTGGAAACTAAGCTGGTGCTGAATTGGGAGAAGTGTCACTTCATGGTTACACAAGGCATTGTTCTAGGACACATCATATCTGCTAGAGGGATCGAAGTTGATAAAGCTAAAGTAGATCTTGTTCGATATTTGCCATCTCTGACAAGTGTGAGGGAGGTTCGATCTTTTCTTGGACATGCATGATTCTACAAGCGATTCATCAAAGGTTTTTCTCACATTGCAAGATCTCTATGCCGCCTACTACAGAAAGAGACGTCATTCTCCATGTGAATTCGGTGGAGATGATATTTGCTCCCCAACTCCAGTGTTCTCAAGAAAGCAACTTGTTTGCATTAATCATGTCGCTTCCCACCATAACACCACCATACTCGGCCGCGGGATGGCCGAGATTGAGACAAAATTGAAGTTGAGCCGCGCGCCGTCGAGTATGAGATGGAGGCGCGACCAAGTTTGAGGCACAGTGAGAGGACTCTGATTCACGAGAGAGAGAGAGAGAGAGAAATAAAAATTGGAGATTGACCGGATGCATCACAACTATGTTGTTTTAAAAGTCTAGACACAACTTTGATAGTTTTAAAATTTGAATATCATATTGACGATTTGATTAAAATTCAGACCCTAGTGATGAATTTTTTCCATAAAAATATATTCTCCACCAAATTTGCACATCAAGCGGTGCACGCACAATAGGGACAATACCATGCCACATATCAAACTAAGCTAGGAAAACGGTCTGATGTTTTGTTCTTCCCCTTATCGATGGTCGGCATCTGTAATATTATATCTCATTGTTTTCATCTTCAACCAAGAAAAGATACTATATACTATATTAAAGAGAATATCTCCTAGAATGAGTCAAAAAATTCTGAAGAGAGGAATATGCGCAAAGTAGAGACCGAAGTTTACATCTAGTTTCCTCCCAAATGATGTAAATCGAGTTCACGTTATTCCTCGAATGACGCGCTAGTGTGTCATCTTCGATCATCTTTCTTCAGTATGTAAGTATATAGTCTTTGTCTCATCTCAAACATTTTATAAAAGTAGCCGAGCTTTCGCCGTCATGTGAGTCTTGCGCACCACGTTACCCGGTCCCCAAGGAAAATATATGAAGAAAGAAGCCAATCTTGACTACTACAAAATTGTAGTCATTGGCCAAAACCCCACTGCCATTATTAGTGCATAGTCTCCCTCTCAGTCTCAAAAGTGTTTCCTATATAAAGGCAGCAACCACGCATAGAATCCATGGAGCTTTTTAATTCCTCAATGCACTCTCTCTCCGCCTCCTTTGTATTCTCATCGTTCAAGTATCCAGGTACCCATTTCCTCCTTGAACCGATTTTCGTTCATGGGTTTTCTGCTTCCTTGCATCTGCTTCTATTATCTGTATTGCTCGTTTCTTGGGTGTGGAACAAATTCAAGGTGGGCCATGGAGGAAGGGACCCGAAAGAGGAGGGGTTTAGGAACATTAGTAGTAGTAGTAGTTTGAAGTACTATAAGCAAACTTTAATCACTTGTCTTACTATCTCTGCCATTAGTCTTGTCTTTTGCTTAGTCAACTACTTCTCCTGGTATAGATATGGTGCTTGGTCTGAGGAAAAGCTAGTGACCCTTTTTGATCTGGCAATTAGAGTACTTGGTTGGGGTGCAGTAGTTGTTTACTTGCACACCCAATTTAGTTCCAGTGAATCAAAATTCCCAATCTTGCTAAGAGTGTGGTGGGGTTTCTACTTCTCTCTGTCTTGCTATTGCCTTGTCATAGACATTGTTCTATACCAGAAATCCTTACCCATTCAGATTTTTGTTTCTGATATTGCATTTCTTGTCTCTGCTTTGTTCTTTATATTTGTTGGGTTTAGTAGGAAGCCAGAGGGTAGAGATACCATTCTTGAGGAGCCCCTCCTTAATGGTACTAGTAGTAGTATAGGTGCTGAATCAAACAAGTACAAGAGGGTTGAAAATGTCAACACACCCTTTTCGGATGCTGGAATTTTCAGCATCCTCACGTTCTCTTGGATGAGTCCTTTGATCGCGGTTGGCAATAGGAAAACATTAGACCTTGAAGATGTTCCTGAACTAGACAAGGGTGATAGTGTATTCGGGTCCTTTCCTATTTTTAGAAATAAGCTAGAGTCGGAGTGTGGTAGTGTTAGCAGAGTTACCGCACTTCATCTGGTGAAGGCATTGATCTTCTCGACCTGGAGAGAGATACTTTGGACAGCTGTCTTTAGTCTTATGTACACAATGGCTTCTTATGTCGGTCCATATCTCATCGACACATTTGTGCAATACCTCTATGGGAGTCGTGAGTTTGAAAATGAGGGTTATGCTTTAGTTTCTGCATTTTTGGTGGCAAAGCTCGTGGAATGCCTCTCTCAGAGGCACTGGTTCTTCAGGGCTCAGCAGACAGGAGTAAGAATAAGAGCTGTACTAGTTGCCGTGATCTATAATAAGGGCTTGACATTGTCTTGCCAGTCGAAGCAGTGCCACACTAGTGGTGAAATTATCAATTTTATGACTGTTGATGCTGAGAGGGTTGGTGACTTCACTTGGTACATGCATGATCCATGGATAGTCATTTTACAAGTAGGTCTGGCCCTCTTGATTTTGTATAAAAATCTTGGTCTTTCTGCTGTCGCAACTTTAGTTGCAACAATACTTGTTATGTTGGCAAACGTTCCTCTAGGGAAATTGCAAGAGACGTTTCAGGAAAAGTTAATGGAGTCAAAGGACCAACGGATGAAGACCACATCTGAGATCCTAAGGAACATGCGGATTCTCAAGCTACAAGCGTGGGAGATGAAATTTTTGTCTAAAATTATTGACCTGAGGAAGACCGAAGCAGGATGGTTACGGAAGTTTTTATACACTTCGGCCATGACATCATTTGTTTTCTGGGGAGCTCCCACATTTGTGTCTGTGGTCACTTTTGTTGCTTGCATGCTTTTGGGGATTCCACTGGAATCCGGGAAGATTTTATCTGCTCTTGCAACTTTCAGAATTCTTCAAGAGCCCATCTACAATCTTCCAGACACAATTTCAATGATAGCACAGACAAAGGTATCCCTTGATAGAATTGCATCATTTCTGTCTCTTGATGATTTAAAGCCTGATGTTATCCAAAATCTTCCACGAGGTAGTTCTGATACTGCCATTGAGATAGTAGATGCAAATTTCTCATGGGATTTATCTGTGCCTAACCCAACATTGAAGGATATAAATCTCAAAGTTAGCCAGGGTATGAGGGTTGCTGTTTGTGGTATAGTTGGCTCCGGCAAGTCAAGCTTACTATCTTGTATTCTAGGAGAAGTTCCCAAAATATCTGGTAACATTAAGTTGTGTGGATCAAAGGCCTACGTGTCTCAGTCACCATGGATACAGAGCGGCACAATAGAACAAAACATACTGTTTGGTAAAGAGATGGACAGAGAAAGGTATGAGGGGGTTCTTGAAGCCTGTTCATTGAAGAAGGACCTGGAAATTCTGTCGTTTGGTGATCAGACGGTTATCGGGGAGAGGGGGATCAATTTAAGTGGAGGCCAGAAGCAAAGAATACAAATTGCACGAGCTCTGTATCAAGATGCTGATATCTATCTGTTTGACGATCCTTTTAGTGCTGTTGATGCTCATACAGGATCTCACCTTTTTAAGGTATTTCATTACTATACTGCAGTGCCATTACATTCAATATAAACTGAGCCTTCAAAATTAATTACTCCATAGAGTACTGACTTCTTCAATACATTTAAATAGTTGGACTTCATATGAATACTTTACTTTCCATTTGCATTACAGGAATGCTTGATGGGCCTCTTGAGTTCCAAGACAGTTATATATGTCACACATCAAGTGGAGTTCTTACCTACTGCAGATATTATCTTGGTGAGGAGTTTGAGATTTCAAGCGGTAATATGTGTTATTCTCTATTTTGTTTCTGTCTACTCACATCTACATATTCCTTGTTAGGTCATGAAAGACGGAAGGATCACTCAAGCTGGAAAGTTCGATGACATTCTTAATTCAGGAACCGATTTTATGGATCTTGTGGGAGCACACAATGAAGCTTTGTCTACGATCGAATCTGTTGGTGTAAGGGCAGTTGGGATAGCAAGCATCAGCGGAGAAGATAGTAAGTCAGCTACTGCTAGTGAGGCTGTCCAAAATGTAGACAATAGAGATGTTCAAGATGGTAAAACAGATGATATAGGTCTACCAAAAGGGCAGCTTGTTCAAGAAGAAGAGAGAGAGAAAGGTAAGGTGGGGTTTTCAGTGTACTGGAAATATATTACCACGGCATACGGAGGAGCTCTTGTGCCTTTTATATTGCTTGCACAGATTCTCTTTCAAATCCTTCAAATTGGAAGCAATTACTGGATGGCTTGGGCAAGTCCAGTGTCTGAAGACATGAAGCCTGCTGTCACAAGCTCTACACTTATAATTGTCTACGTGGCTTTGGCTGTTGGAAGCTCTTTTTGTATTCTTTTCAGAGCCACGCTTCTTGCAACGGCTGCGTACAAGACAGCCACTATACTCTTCAATAAAATGCACTTGTGCATTTTCTGTGCTCCGATGTCATTCTTTGATGCCACTCCAAGTGGACGAATCCTAAACAGAGTAAGCAACTGATATTTACGATATATTGCTTGATTGAGTGATGCAAAAAGGAATCAGAAGACAGTAATGTATAATGCCCGTTTTGGTTTTTTTTCTTCTTCTTCAAATCATTTCCTTTCCCTTCTGATGAGTGATGACAATACTGAATGCTAAATTTTCTTGCAGGCTTCTACAGACCAAAATGCTGTGGACATGAACATTGCGAATCAAGTTGGGGCTTTTGCCTTCTCTATGATCCAGCTTCTTGGAATTATTGCAGTGATGTCTCAGGTGGCATGGCAGGTTTTCATCATATTTGTACCAGTGATTACAGCCTGTGTTTGGTATCAGGTAATACTTCTGACTTTGTTCGAATTTTATTATCTGATCCATTCTGCGGATACTTATTTGTCACATAAAACATTATAAACCCTCTTCAAATTTTATTCCTACAGCAATATTACATATCTTCAGCACGAGAGCTAGCAAGGTTGGTTGGAGTATGCAAAGCTCCTGTGATACAACATTTTGCTGAAACGATTTCAGGGTCAACTACTATAAGGAGCTTCAATCAGGAATCTAGATTCCGAGATACTAACATGAAACTGATGGATGGATATGGTCGGCCAAAATTCTACACTGCTGGTGCAATGGATTGGCTCTGCGTTCGCTTGGATATGTTGTCAGGCCTTACATTTGCATTCTGTCTAGTTTTCTTGATCTCTGTCTCAGAAGGAGTGATAGATCCAGGCAAGTGATAACCATCTGAACATTAATTAGTTATTTGACATACAACAGCATGAGATATTTAGTCGTTCTCCAGTTCTCATTTGTTTTGCATCTTTTTCCCATACAGGCATTGCGGGCTTAGCTGTCACTTACGGCCTCAACCTAAACATGTTACAAGCTTGGGTTATATGGAATCTTTGCAATATGGAGAACAAGATAATATCAGTGGAAAGAATACTACAATACACAACTAGTTTACCAAGTGAGCCTCCTCTGGTAGTCGAATCTAATAGACCAGATCAATCCTGGCCATCGCAGGGAAAAATTTATATGCATGATCTTCAGGTACTTACTGTTTGTTTTATTTGATTCATGCCATATTCTTGACACAATTATAGAATTCTTCATTTCTGATCTTGTACGATGTTTATCCGTGTAGGTGCGCTATGCTCCACATATGCCACTTGTGTTGCGGGGTCTCACATGTACCTTTCCAGGAGGAAAGAAGACTGGGATTGTGGGAAGAACTGGGAGCGGAAAGTCAACCCTTATACAAACTCTTTTCCGAATTGTGGATCCTTCAGCTGGCCGGATATGCATAGATGGCATTGACATCACTTCTATCGGATTGCATGATCTGCGGTCTAAGCTGAGCATTATACCTCAGGATCCAACCATGTTTGAAGGGACTGTAAGAAGCAATCTGGACACACTTGAAGAGTATAGTGATGAACAAATTTGGGAGGTTAGTTACTTCAAGCCGATGATGATACGAAGCTTCTTCGTGGTCAAATTTTTTTCATTGTCAAATTTTCAGCTTGATTAGTAACTCGTGGAACTAGTACATAAACATGTCTATTGACTGTTTTAGGCCCTGGACAAGTGCCAACTTGGAGATGAAGTTAGGAAGAAAGAAGGAAAGCTGGATTCTGCAGGTCAATTCTAACCTCTATTTCAATGGAGAGGCTATTCATATGTGGTGCATTTTTTTATTATTATTATTATGTAAAAAGAAATGCTTTTGCTCATATTCGTATATGGTCGCTGCATGCAGTTAGTGAAAATGGAGAGAACTGGAGTATGGGCCAGAGGCAGCTAGTTTGCTTGGGACGAGTGCTACTCAAGAAAAGTAAAGTGCTGGTGCTTGATGAAGCTACTGCATCTGTTGATACTGCTACAGATAATCTGATTCAGCAGACCCTTCGGCATCACTTTTCAGACTGTACGGTCATTACTATTGCACATCGAATAACGTCTGTTCTTGACAGTGACAGGGTTCTGCTTCTAAGTCATGGTCAGTGTTGCCGTTCCTTTTTCGACTTCCTAATTGCTAGGATTGATCCTCATTATTTATTGATTTCTAGTGAATCATTGGTGTTGTTTCAGGGCTCATTGAGGAATGTGATTCTCCTGAAAGATTGCTAGAAAACAAGTTATCATCTTTTGCGCAACTTGTAGCAGAGTACACAATGAGATCGAATTCTACGTATGAGTAGTTCGGCTGAAAATTGATGATGATCACGAAAAAGTAGTGGAGAACTGGTGACTATTATCTAATTAAGGCTGGTGCTTAAGCACATCCACCACAAGTTATAGTGTGTAAACTGATGATGATCAATCATCATCCTTAGAATTTGATCAAAGCCATTGTTAAAATAATGTAGCCTACATGTATGGCGGAACTTACCACCATTCATGTGACAGTTTCAGATTATATTTTACATAATAATGCTTCAAAACTCTCTCTAGCTTTGGTAAATTTTCAATTAAAGCTAGGAGACTGAAAATTTACTATAAAACAATCCTGGGTCTACTGTACATTTTCCACTGTTGCACTGAATTCCCTGTTCCTAAGCGGGGGGTATTTTGGTAACTGGAGAGCAGAAGAAAAAAAAAGGAGGAAGAAGAAGAACAAAACCAGACGAACAGCTCTCTGCACCTCCCTTTCTCATCTTTATCCCGAACCTCAAAATCGACTGCCTCTTTGATCTCCTGCTCTGAATCAATTTCACTGCTGATCAATTTCTCATCTTTACCGGCTTCAACAACAACAGCTGCTTTTTTTTGCTCCGCCCTGGGTAGTCTCTCTCCGTCCGCCTCCGAGTCCGGAGCCCCATCCCACGAAGCCCACGGCTTCCTTCGATTCGGGTCGCCCCCAAGCCACGGCTTCCTTCGATTCTGGTCGCCCCCAAGCCCACGGCTTCCTTCGATTCGGGTCGCCCCCAGAACCGCTATGGCGATCGAAACTCAGGTATGCTTCATCACTTTTGAAATTGGGTTCTCAAAGTCATCAGATTTTTCATTATCATCGATCGAAATCAAAGATTGCGTGTTGTTGGTCTGTTACCATTTTTCATGTGTCACTCTCTCATCTCTCTCAAGTTTCGTTCTCAGTTCTCAGCTCTCTCGCTTCTCTCTCCAATTGATTGATCCTCACTGCAGGGTGGATCTTCGTCTTGCCCGATCGACCAGTTCTTCTTTTGTTTTCAGAAAATACGATCAGAAACTCAGGTATGCTTCATCACTTTTGAAATTGGGTTCTCAAAGTCATCAGATTTTTCATTATCATCGATCGAAATCAAAGATTGCGTGTTGTTGGTGTGTTATAGAAACCTAAGATTGATCAAAAGTCAGCTGGGGTTGTGATTTTGTTGGTACCCAGTAAGTAAATAGAAGATGAGAAATAGCTTTTATAAAGAGATTAGCTTTTTCTTCTTCTTTTGAATCAACAAGTTATAAATTCGTTAAAGCTATATTTGATATGGATATGCAATTCAGATTTTGGTTTCCTTTCGATAAGTTGTATATCTAATTTTGATCGGTTATTTTCCACAGTTTTTTTCACACACATTTAAGAATAACATTTATATGGTGGTGATTCAGATGTAGATTTGGATATGTCATTAGACTTGACGAAGATACTTGATGTGATTCGTGGTTTGGAATTTGGGTACCATCTGTTGTTGTGTGTAGATTCTTGATTTAAATTTATCATGAATCGGTTTTAGTTTCAATCTGATTCAGGTTGTGTGAAATCTGATTGTAGATTCTGTTTGATGTTTTAGTTTCAATCTGTTACTTACTTACTTGATGAATTGCTGTTATCCATCGAATTGATTTCTGATTTCACTACAGTATCTTCTAATAGCACTATAGCAGTGGGGCTATTATTCATAAGTATGAAAAACATGTGCATTAGAAGGAACCATAGATCTTCTTTTATAGAGTTTTAGTTTGGTCAGAGGCAGTTCTCTTCCACAAAGATAACTGCTCTTAACTTCCCGTTTGAATTCAAAAAAGTCAGTAACCGTCAAGATATAGATAATATCAATTTCTAATTCAAGATGTTTATATGTCTGTTTTACATTCATATCAGCTTCATGAAGGTTATAATGTAGTATCAAGGTTCATGAAGTCTTCATCTCCATGGTGTTCCTATGAGGATTAAAAATCTCGGGGAGGTTCGCAATATAGAATAGAGCTTGATTTGTATTGTCTTCAAGCTGATTGAAATATGAAGAATTGACCTGTGTTTCATTTTTGCAGATACATTCGTGAAAGTCGAAGTGGAATCGGTTCAGATTTAATTTGTTGGTTTCAAAATCTGATCTAATTTGACTGAAGAGGTGGTCAGAAATTTCAATCTTATAGGTGAGAGGCGAGGGTAGTTGGATTTGCTGTGTTTTGTGAAGGATGTGTTTACCTGTGTGTTAATTCATCATTTTGTGCTTTCACAGTCATGTAAGGAGCCGTCACTTTTTTTTTCAGAGGTAAACCCATTGTTTCAAGTCTTATTAAGTTTTGATTCTCACGTCTCTTCTTCTCTGTTTCAAGTCTTATTAAGTTCTGAATTCTTATGCTTTGCTTCTTAGTATGCACACTAATTTGAAACCAATCTGATTTGGCTTTGCTATGCTCTTCTATACTGTTTCAAGTCTTATTAAGTTCTGAATTCTTATGCTTTGTTTCTCAGTATGCAAACTGATTTGAAACCAATGTTGATTTGATTCTCATGTCTCTTCTTCTCTGTTTCAAGTCTTATTAAATTCTGAATTCTGATGCTTTGCTTCTCAGTATGTAAACTGATTTGATACCAATGCTGATTTGCCTTTGCTATGTATCAAATTAGGTTATGGTAAACTTATTGGTTACAGTATGCAGACTCCATTTTCGACATTTTTGCAGCAACAAAACGAAACCTAACGAAGTAAATTGGTAAATAATAGGGTTTTTGGTTTTAACTTCCATTTGTGTTTTCATGCCTTCAGCTAGCTTCTCCAATTATTTGGGTTCATTCCTTTTCCTTAAACTACTGTACGTAGGAAAGAGGGGTTGATAAGAAATCAGTTTGCATACTATATCTCTATTGTTGTGAAAATACTTACCTTCTCCAAGAAGACATTGATGCCTTGCTTCATAATTCCCAAGGATGAGAACTTGGAGTCTCTGGTCAAGTCTATGAATCGAAGGAAGGAAACCTCAATACGGTTACTGACTCAAAGCATCCTGTGTTTCGTTTTTGCAGATACATTCGTGAAAGCTGAAGTGGAATCGGTTTAGATTTACTTTGTTGGTTTTGAAATCTGATCTCATTTGACTGAAGAGGTGGTCAAGAATTTCAATCTTATAGGTGAGAGGCGAGGGTAGTTGGATTTGTTGTGTTTTGTGAAGGATGTGTTTACCTGTGTGTTAATTCATCATTTTGTTTTACAGGAGAGATGAATCTACAGTGGTCTCATTGATGAGTGTGCTCTGTTTTGATTCATGACTGAATAGGAGTCCGTGAACTTAGCAATTATTTGAGATATTTGAGATGTTAGTGTTTTTATGTACTTACTTTTTATTTCGAAAGTTGCCTGAATGCCTGCTATATCACTTAATTAAGAAACTGGTCAATTTGCATATGAGAAGTGGGGGGTGGGGGATTAGGTTGTGTTTATTTGGCTCAGCAATTGATAGGTATCCTTTTTTAGATTATGAATTCAATTATGCCTGGTTGTGTCTGATTATGAATTCATAAGTGGTGGGGATTATGTTGTGTTTAAATTCAGTTGCTGGTGCCTCCAGCATGTTTCTTTTTTAGAAAGATTCAGTTGAACGTGCTAATTCACTATATAACAACCGTGGAACCGTGAGTACACTGTTCACTATTCCTTATGAACAGTGTGAGTCGTGTGAGTCGTGCGAGGTGTGCCTAATCCCTTTTACAACTAGCTTTCTCTCTCTCTTCCTCCGGCATTATATCGTAAACAAGAGTTCAGATCTCATCTTCTCTCTCTCGGCTTCTCATATCGCACTCTCACAACCATTTTCATCTCTCTGGCAATCAATCTCTTATTCTCCGATCACTGATTCGTCTCTCAATCTCCAATCTCGGACGTCGCCGGTCCTTCGACATCGTGATAATTAGGGCCTTCTCTGGGTTCTTTGGAGTCGTGCGATCATCAACGACGAAGTGGTGCTGGTATGATTTCGATCTCATCTCTTACTTCTTTTTCTTTCACCTGTTCTCTCTCTCTCATTTTCATGTTGTAACCTTAGGAGATTAGGATGTAATCTTATGAAACTCCACTGATCGATGAGATCATATGATTACAGTAGTACCACAAATCAAAGATGAACAATAAATGTATTAGTATCTTAATTTAGGGGGTGAGAGAGAGAGAGAGAGAGAGAGAGAGAGAGTGAAAATGGGTTTCGTTGAGCTCAGATAACAGAGAGAGAGTGATCGAAATAGTGCGAAATTTTCAACGAACTGTGGAACAAAATCTGAAGCTTGGAAGCGAGGCTGAGGTTCGAGTGACGAAGCTGAAGTGGTTTGGATACGGAGCTGAAGTGGGATAGGAGAAACGTTTTTGGGCCGTCCGGGTGGGGAGGTAGAATTAGGTGTTCCTGCAATTGAATTGTGGCATGTGGCTTTTCCTTTTATAAAAATTTAGCTATGTATCAATAAAAATACAAAGTATCCATACAACGAGAAGAAGAATTAGATTATGACTGGGCCGAGACTCTATTAAACCCTTCGACGCTTGCTGTCTCTGATTAAGGCCCTTCGTCGAACCCATGAGCTCTCAGAAAAGCCAGTCTTTTGTCAAGAGTGCTTGCTTTCCAGAATAAAGACATCTATCATATCGTTTTCCAGATACTTCAGCTTCCGTTATTTCATCTCTTAATTTCTTTTGGTGAAATTTTAGTGATAGTTGTATCTATCTCATTTACAAGTGACTTGGTACAGATTGAACTATTCCAATTCGAGACTTCTTTTGTATTAAGTAAAACTCAATTGTCTAAGTGACATAAGCTTTACGTTTTGCTTTTAGTTGAATTAATCATATGATTCATATATGAGATTTTCAAGTAAAGTCTTAATTTCATATATGAACTGTGATTGGCGAAACGAAATGCTGAAATAGAATAGAGTGACATAATTGTTTTGTTGGAGCTAGATGGAGTTTTTTTTATAACCATTGGATATACATTTAAAATTAGTATGGTTGTCTCTAGCCTTATGTTTAAAGTTTCAAAACTATTTCTTGCCTTCTGCAATAAATTAATTGCAAATTTATTTGAACAAATGCAGTTTTTTTTATGCTTAAATAGCTTGAATTCTATCATTATATATCATCTCTGCCTCATGTTGATTTTCATTCTCGCGACTACATTAATTTTGAAATATGCAACAACTACATTCAAACAAAAACTATATTAATTTGTAATATGCAACCACAATATAATTGTAAGTGTGCAATTATATCTTTAAAAAAGTACGCAAATATATTGTATAACCCGCGCAAAGCGCGGGTACCACACCTAGTACCGTAACAATCTTTAGAGATATGTAATATCAATAAGAGACCATCTTCTATTTCCCACACTCTGCTACTCCTTTCCCACTGGACAGTCGTATATATCTTTGTCATCCTCATATTTGGTTTGCCAGGAATCCATTAATCTTTCTTGATATCTCTAAAGAACCTATCAAGACCATCTATGCAGCAGCAACAATGCTGAGGCAATATTGTGCTACTCTTCCTATTCCAGCTAGGAAACATAGATAACGACAGCAAATTCGATGGCTCCCTCCACCATCCCTTTTCAACTTTGATGGCTCAGTATATGTGATATCATTTAGGAAGGCCAATCTTAGCTTCTACAAAACGTTTAAATGTGATGTTCTAATTACTGAAGCATCTGGCTGCAGCCTTATATCATGGCTACAAGAAGGTCCACAACTCCAGATTAAAGGAAATTCAAATGTTTTCATTGATGCTGTCACTGCAGGACACTCTATCCCATGAAGAATCTAGACTTATAGTACATGGGCAAACTTGGGGCAGATGCATCAGGGGTCATCTCTCACTAATTTCAGAGTTACCATTCTACCGTTCCTTCCACAATTAATCATGCTCTAATGTTTAATCAGTAAGGAATAGGTTGGTTTAGGGTGATTGATACTGTGTAAATTGGTTGTAGAATTCCTTCATCATTCAGGCTCTTTATTTGTTGGGTAATGGTTTATTGGATTTTGGCCGTTTTGCTTATGCCATATTGGAACTTATTTGAGTTGCTGACACGCTTGGATGAATTGTTCAAGCCTAACAGAAAACGTCTCGATATCTGGTGCTCTAAATCACAATCCTAATATGGGATTCCAAATGCCACAATCGTCTAGTATCCGCCTGATTCTATCTATACATTTTCATAATGGGTTACAGTAGATTTCAATCTCAGTACTGTAACATGACTACCTTTTGTCTGGGAAAATCTTCATTTGGAACCCCCTCATCTGTTAATGTCATTATCTTATAACCAGTAACACTCTTGCAGTTGCGATACAGACCCCCTGATACATCACCACTTCCAGGAATGACCGGGACGTCCATGAAAAGTCCTGCAAACTTAATATGAGATAGCACGGTTAGATAAAAATATAGAAATAAAAATAACATCATACAGAAACGAGCATCCTAGAAACCAACAATAGGTGTATCAGGTGTATCATTGCTGTGCGGCAGTCATGTGTAGACAATGTGGGGGTACAACTAGGAAGTTGGGTGCATCTGTAGAAATATAATCTTTGGAAATAATCTGGCAAAAGCAGAAAAAAAATATTGTTGCCTACTACATGCAGAAGATTGTGATTCTCAGAGTTTACTGTGACGAATAATTGAGGAAAAGTCAGAAAAGGAAAAACCACTTGAAAACAAATATATTTGATTTATTTCTAAACATTCCTATGAAATCCGTGGGTGCTTTAGAGTTTACACAATGCTGATCTACCTCTATTCTCTATTTATGGATGTAAATTGATTTAAACAATACATTCACAAGGACACTAACATACAAGAGTTTGTGCTATGCACAAGGGCAGAGTCTCCTTGTGTGCTGATGTGAACCATAACAAGAAAGCATGGATTGTGTTTGAGTATACAAGCATGCTCCAGGATTCTGAAAGTGAAAAGAGATACAATGTGGTCAGGGTAATTTGAAATTTGAAATCCGAAAATAGAAAAAATATATCAATTTAACTTTATAACCAATCACTCATAATACTTTAGACCTTTGATGTAAACTAAATAAATTGGTAGCCAAGTCAAATCATGCAATAACAACGAGCCAAGTACGTGCATACCATTGGAATGTAGAGGATACCACTATCAAACCACTGCTGAATATAATATAAGGTGTAGCGTGCCCGAAACACTAGTATAGAATAATTCTCAGTGCAAGGCATATAATTTTCATTTTTTTAAAGGGAAGGAAAACATTTGTTAACATTGCATTTATACACCTCTAAGCTGACATATGAATATTGACGATCCAAACAAAGCAATGATGATCTGAGCGACCTCCCTTGCACAAACAAAGCAATTGAAGGCAAAAAAAAAACTATATGATGGCAGGATTTAATGCTTAAAGTTCTTAGTATGATGAAATGCTGACTAAAGTAGAACATAACAAGCCAATCCCCAAATTTAGAATCTTCAATGTCATAAGTATACCAAATGTTCAGGAGCGTCGTCAACAACTTCAGCAGGTTGATCTGAACCAATACTGGCCAGGCAAGTTCCCTTGCAGCTCATATATTTCTGGATACTGCTCAGAAAAAGTAAACAATTGATTATCCCATCAACCAAAAATATTTCTTAAAAGGGTATTAAAATTCTACAAGAATTCTTGCTCATTTGTACTTATCTATTAAGGTATACTACCATTTATGAAAGTGAATTGAGATATTGCAACTTTGTGCTCATAAGTGGTTGACTATTAAAAGAAACAAATATTTGAACAAAATAGCAGCACGGTTAAATGAAATAAAGAACTGTATCAAGAAAATAATACTAGAGGGATAATTAGTTAATGATATAACTGCAGAATCCAAAGACAAGTGCAATGGAAACGTCATATGAAGAATACAACAATAATAAAAAAGGTCTACGAAAAAACAAAAAATGTAACGTACATGTCACACTGATTAAGTACTAAAAGCTTATTTGGCACACATGATTGCCCCTTGGACTTGCAAACCGAGTCGCATGATTCACCTCGTCTGTCACACACCATAAGAAATTTTTCTCAGCGCATTTTGAGCAATGTGGCAGGAATAAGTCCATACTTTACAACATAACTGATCCTACCTTCCAACAAAAACATTAATGCCATTCAGTCTGGCTTCTAAAAATGAATGATTTGCAGCTGCTGGCATATGTTTAGAAGAACAAAGTTAAGCCTTTAACTAGCTGTATACTGCACTCAGTCAGAGCGATATGTAATTATTTCATCAAAAAATCATTTAATGAAAAATAAACTAGAAATTCAGAAGAAAAAAAAGTGAAAAAGGTCATGCTCAGAAAAAAAATAAGTTCAAAAGCAGATAATGCAAAACACATGTGATATGTTGCTGCTACAGTCGAAGTGGTGATGCTAGAGATGAGAATATACAGGGAAACTATAAGCCGAATGGAAGGACATGAGATGATCCTGATCAAACTATAAGTTCATGATTATCTACGTTGCAAATTACCAATCTGGAAAAAGAAGAGTATTATTTAGTTCAGGATGAATCTTACCTGAAAAATTTGATGGCAGAGAATAACAGTGATGGAAATCACTAACATAAGCATTTTCGTGAACCTGAGAGGTTCAAACTTAATCAGACAGTATCACATCATACGAAATTCTCTGCAGCATATACCACAGTTAAGCAAAAGAATAAAATTGTGACATTTCTTCCATAAATTATAGCATTAAAAATACAAACTAAATGAATTTGGAAAGTTCATTGTAGTAGAAAGATGAGACGACAACAAGCAAAAAGAATCAACTGCAAGAAAACCAGCCTAATTAATGAGTGTAGAACCCCTTACAATTAGTTTCAAATTATATTAAATATTATATACTAAAGGCTTCCACTTTATTTTTAGTTTTGCCACAGTGAATAGTATAGTGTAAGCGCCTCTTAGATCTTCTATGGTTTTACGACTAAACAAACTAAAACAGATGAATACCAAAAGCAAAAAAAAACACAACAATTTAGAGTGGTTCAGCTAAATCTATCTTACGACCAATTTGTGATCTCTCTTGAGCGATTCATTAGCACTATGACGAATTGACTGATTACAAGTACTTATCGTAGATCCCTTAAACCCTTCAACCTAGTTCTTGTCTCTCTATCACTCTTAACTCTTGTTTTCTGCCTTGCTTTAGAAAACCCCCCAGCAGTTCTATATATAGATATAGAAGCTGCCAATACATCATAGGAAATGGAACCCAAATCCTAATAGACTTAACCTCAAGTCTATATACAAATCCTAACCAAACAAGGATAAACTAACTCTCATAGGACTTATAGTAAAGCTAAGCTAACTCGATTCTTTGCTAGACAAGGACTTGTACTTTGAATCATTTCCTAGACTGGATCAACGAGCCAAAACACAACAATAGTGTTATCATTTTTACCCTTCTGTTTAACTTCTATTTACAATAAAAGCCTCTCCCTCCTCCTTTCATCGCGCACACCACCTATAATATTCAGAAAAAAGATTCTTTATTCTCTTTCCATCAAGATCACCAAAATCATAACATAGAAACCCAGATAAATCTGGCATGTTTTGTTCCTTTGCCAAAAAGAAAAAGAAGGTTCACACAAAATCCTCCCTGTAACTTTACCCATATCACCCTATAGCCTCCTAAGCAATTTCACAATGCAGAAAAACATAATCAATACTCTCCCCATGCAACATTGGCCATGTCGATGACTCGCGTGACTAGGCAGCATAACTTAAAAGAATGGAGCCGAAGCTTCAAAGAAGTGATTTTGTTACTAAATTATATTTGAAGCATTTGTACTAATAACCTGTTAAAATAGAAAACTGATAAGACCGATAAGAGAATTAATTTTCGACTGATAAAATCTCTCACTAAACTTGAATATCAACCGCAATATATAAGTGTAATCCTAGATAGCCTGCAGAAGACAAGAATATGATCTGTATGATCCGAATAAATATGATCAACTATGTGATGGCATCAGAAGCCCATTGACATCTTTAGTGACTTCTCCAACATTATTGCTGTTATCAATATTTCATGCATAACTTTATACAGTATCTACGTGCATAACAGCATCTTTAGCATACAAATTTGAAGACGAGACACAAGTTATCATTCCAAGCCCCGACTCTAAACACTTGAGAAATGACTGCATTTTACTCAGATTCAGAAATACTAACTAGATACTCCTACAGTAAATATGAATAAATGATTTGCAAATAAACAGAAAATTTAGGGTTTAAGACTAACATTTTTTAATTTTATGAGCAATATCATTAATGTAAGTTCTTACCACACTCTCAGAATTATGACGGCATCTCCCAGCGCAGAAATCAAACACACTTGAATATTTCCCTGCCAAAAGAACATACAGAAGAAAATTAAATTTTCCGTCGTTTCTACACTGGGTAGAACTAAGCTTTAACCAAAATCACTGTAGTTGACGAATAAACTAAACAAATGATCTAATCAGAAATTCTATAATGCCAAGAACTAGTTGGAATAGTCCCAACTTATGAATCCATACATACATTATTGTCACCCTTGAAGCCAGATTAAGACAAATCTTGACTGAAATTCTAAACTAAATAAAGCGTGGGTACAAGTCATTATTTGACCTGCAGAAGCTGGCTTGGCTATCTTCATCTCCAGTATTTGTTCCTTGATTATCTGCATAGGAAAATCCGATTAACCTAGGAGATGAGGAGAGTAAATTCAAAGCTAAACAGAAAATACATAATTTTCAGAGAGATACAAAAATGAGCAAAAACAATGTACCAATGAAGGATTTAGACAACAGGAAACGCAATACTCATACGAATTGCAACACTGTGAAGCAACATTGCAACCACTGCAAACAAAAAAAATGACAGGTGAGTGAGTGTTGTTTCGCATAGTGTATCACGGCAGAGTGAGTGCATATATATAGTTAGAGGAGGAGTTGACTCACTGACAAGAGAACTTGTCTCCTCTTTGTGGGCAGCAGCGAGTTTGTGAATCGAGTGAGAGAGCATCACAGACGTAACCTGTCAATACAGATATGAATACATACATACTAGTACACACAAAAATGGGGGTCGGTAATCTTGTGAGAATGGAAATGAGCATATACCATTATCATCAGACAGTAAGTATCTTCCCTGGACTGTATTTCTGCAAAATTTTAATTTCCGAACAAAACCCACATCCTTCCTGTTCCAGCAAATTCAATTTGAATTTGAAATTGAATTTGAATTTGAAGAATTAATCGATGGATCAATCGAGTACCTGATGGCGGAGATTGGAAGGATGAAGAGGAAGAAGAATAATAAGTGCAGGAACTGTAAGTCCACCATCGATTGATTCAAGCCACCTGCCTATTGGATTTGGCTTTTTGGATTTGAATTTGTTGGCTAATATGATCTATAAGAGCATATCCACCCATCAAATCAGTGAGGAATTTTTATTGGAGGAATTCTTCTCCAGAATTCTCGAATAAGAAATTATATTCTTGTTTTACGTGCAACGGTGCCTAAAATAAAACTTTCTAATACTATTAATTATTATTTAAAATTATAATTTTTTATTTCTTGGTAATATTTTTAACTAATAATTAGCCGACACATGTCAATATCGTGAAAACTGACATTTTTGAAGTTATCATTTTTGACTAACTTTCTTCACAAAAGTTATAGAGGATATTAATATGAACTTGTGCGTATTTTTATTGAATATTTTGGAGGTCAATGCTAATTATTATGATTTTTTGAAGTTTCAAAGTAAATGGTTTATTTAAAATATTACAATTGATCAATATTTTTCAGTCGTCAGATTGAAATTTCGAATGAAAATAGATGGCCCAGATCAATCCAGTTGTTGGAGGTGGTGGACCACAAGGAGGACACATGTTAGTTGTTGATTGGTTTGTCAAAGTTTAAATAATTACCATTTTACAAGTTAACAAAAATTAATGTTAATGTGATGTCACCCGAGACGTCATTGAGAACGTCCCCGAGCTCGATCGATTTCCGGACGCCGGCGAGGATGTCCTCGACGTCAACGATTGGTCGCCGCTCCAATCTCACACTGCTGCATACTGATTCTTCAACGGACGTCCTATTTCGGTGGGCCCCAAGCCGGAATGTCTAGAAATCCGGTCGAAAACTCTCACCGTTGCATATGCTCTAACACCGATGGAGGTGATATTATCTACAGTCAGTTATGTTCTTGAAGACATTAATTAACTTTAATTTGCAGGAAAATAGTTATAATGATCACTCAAGTTTGTC
Organism: Geum urbanum; assembly: GCA_946800695.1. Lineage (NCBI taxonomy): Eukaryota > Viridiplantae > Streptophyta > Magnoliopsida > Rosales > Rosaceae > Geum > Geum urbanum. The sequence continues at coordinate 21,731,872 of OX327003.1, read as the reverse complement.
ACAATCGACAATTTGATCATTGAAGGTTAGAAAATATCAAAAATGTCACTAAACTTTAACTTTGTCTATCAAATTGATCATTTTGCCCATCTTGGATGTCAATTTTTTTTATTTCATGGTGGTTTTCATACTTCTCTCACTTATATTATGTGCATTTCTCTCATAATCCTATCTATATAAGTAAAATATTTGACAAATTAAAATGTTTAACATAGACAAAATTAAAATTCAGTGACATTTTCGATATAATTGTGGATTCTGACAAAGTTTGGTGATTATTTGGGCCATTTTTCCTAATTTTGCACTTGTTCTAGAAGATTTATTCTCCTTAACTTCCGGTGTGTCTTGTCCTAATTAGATACTGATTAGATTAGATAGAGATATAGAAAATCTCTGTTATATCGGGACATTTATTGTAACAGATTGTATGGGTCAATATTTAAGGCATTCTATCAATGAAAGAGTTACAGTTTTCAGTCTATCATATTTTCTCCTTCAACATTTTATCAACACGCTCTGAGTTAATAATCAACTATCACCAAAAATAAGAAAAAAAATACCCTAACCCTAAATACTCCACCGTCGGCCTCCATCACTGACAACCACCACCGCTGGCAACAACCTCCTTCCCCACCGCCGATCTTCAATCTCGGCCTCCATCACCGCCGATCTTCAATCTCGGCCTCCATCACCGCCGATCTTCAATTCCTCCTTGCTTCCAATGTTTTTTCCCTCTTTCGCTAAGATTGCTCGACTTCCAAGAAATCGCCACAGACGAGCTCTTCATCAACGTCGTCCAACTTTTGTACTGGTCATACTGAGCATAACACCAATCGAGGTAAATTTTCTAAACCATCAAATCTTTGGATCTAAGAATAAAACTTACTTCCTGTAAAACCCTAGATCTAGGATTGTGATATTGTTTGTGATTATTATCTATACCCTAGTTCCTATGGAATTGTATCCATGGAATCTAAGTGACGGCCATGGGGAAGTCACGGTTTAGATAAGAAAAGAAAGAAAGGGAAATTGATCCTATGTGATGGTCAATCACGGTTTCTGGGTGTGGTTTTTGAGCCACCGTTTATGAATGATCGATTTTGTGACCATACATCATGAATCACGTTCTTATTCATTAAAACTTGATGTTAGTGATAGTGGTTTATTTTTTGATGGATACTATGAAATCTCTTTGTATTTTGTAAATGAGTTCAAACGAGCTGGTTAGGCCAGAATTCGACATCATTGATATTTAAGGAAAAGAATACCATCATTGGGTCTCTGATGTGGTTAAACATTCATCGGAAAGAGACTCAACAACACCATTCAACCTGTAGGCCAAACGCAATTCCACCAACAGCAGAATCAAAAGCTCAAGCTCGTATGTTTTTTAGGCGTCATATTCATACAACTCTCAAGAAGCAATATTTGAAGAAAACAGATCCCGTGGATTTGTGGGATGCTTTGAAGTAACGCTTCGACAATGTGCATGATGCACAACTTCCCGAGTTGACTGCAAAATGGGAAGCCCTTTGACTTCTGAATTTTTCAAAGATCCAAGATTATAATCAAGCGGCTTTGGGTTTACAGTCTGATTTGAGCTTTTGTGGGGAAGAAAAGACCAAAACAGACATGATTGAAAAGTCTTTGAACACCTTCTTGATCTCTATGAGCGAACTTGCTCATCATTACCGGATCGAAGTGGAACAGGGAAGGATCCTTACCTTCAGTGATCTCATCAATAGTCTAGCAAAAAAGATGAGACATCATGAGGTCATTCTCAATAATAACTCGAGACCACCTGGTACTAAAAAGCCTGAGAGTTACTAACTAGAGGAAAGGCTCGTAAGGAAAAAAAGAACAGTCATTCGGAACCTTACAATCGTGGTGGACAAGCTCCACGTGGTGGGAGAGAAGGGCGTGAACGTGGCCGAGGCTGCAACCAAAATCTAACTTGGCATAGAGATCAGAATGCCAACTCTAACAAGAACCAATCTGGTTCGGGCAATGATGGGAAAAGGCATTCCAATTCAGGGACATTCATCTCTTACCGGTATGGTTCAACAAAGCATATGCACAAGCAGTGTCGTGGTAGCAAATAAATTCAAAACATCTACAAGAGGCACAAGCAATACTTGTCTCAAGAGTCCAACTTTGCTGGAGATATTCAGATGGAGGTGGATACCAATCTCGTGGTTGCAAAGGACAAGGAAACGATCATTGTCACTCCGGATTTTGAATAGCCTATGTAAAATGCATTATCTTTGTACTAGACTCAAGTTTTTAGTTTGTTTTTGGCTTGTTTAATGCCATTTTTCTTTAGACTATTGTCTTGGTTTTGGTTTGATTTTTGAATTTTAATCTTGAATTGTTGGTGAGGAATGAAGTTTTCTCTATTTTTCGGAAGGAAAAATGGCTAAAAATGTCACTCAAGTATGGCACATTCTAAACTTTGCTCACTTATGTATGTCAAATATCACTTTGCTCACTATCGAATTACACTTTTACTCACTTTGCTCACTCCGAATTTTGTAAAATTTGGGGTTTGAATTCGAGTTATAATCGGCCAAGGAAACCTATTGGGCATTGTAGCTCTCTTCCTTATGAGTCTTTTCATACCAAGGTCGAGCCTTAAATCATTCTAAGGAGGGAGAATTGAAGATTTGAAGTTTTGGGTGTTATTGACTTCAAAGGTTAATTCAACCACTTCCATGATGAATTGGACTTAGGTGTAGTTGAGAAAATTGTTGTTGAGTTGATTTTGCACAGATTGAGCTCCGGTTCACCAAAAATTGGAGTGGCACCGCCAATTTCTTCGGTTCGGAGGGATCAAAGTAAGTAAAAGTGTAATTCGATAATGAGCAAAGTGATATTTGCCATACATGAGTGAGCAAAGTTTAGAACGTGCCATACTTGAGTGATCATTTTAACAATTTTCCCTTTTCGGAATATGAAAGTGTTGAGAATATTATTTTATACAAATTCAGTGTATGGTTCGACGTTTACCAAGGTTCTAAAAAACGCTGAGCGCTAGTCGGGCGGACAACGTCCAAAAGATTAATCGGGGATTAATCGGATTTGTATTTTTGTATTTATTTTATTTTTAATAACAAATAATTATATGAATACAATTAAAATAGGTATTATAATGTGATTAATGTATAAAATAATGAAAAAAAAACATATAATGCTGAAAATAATGAAAATACATAACATATGTCCTTAAAAATGTACTAACAACAATGAACATCTAAGGAAAATAAGAAATACAATTCAACATTTCAACGACAATGTAATTGACGCAAGTAAGAAATGCAATTAAACAACAATGTCTTTAAGAAAATCCGAAAATAAAAAACACAATTCACAAACTAGGCAACAATGTCCAAAAACCAATTCAAATAAAGAAAAATACATTCTTGCAAGCCTACTCCTCCAATTCTTCTTCTCCATATCCTTCAAGTACTTCTTCGGTATTGGAGTCAAAATCAAAATTCATAGTTTCGTCTTCCTCTTCATCCGAATCAAAATATTCTTCAAGTTCTCTTATTTCTTGAATCCTAGAACTTCTCCTAGGCTCTAAGCCACTAGGCTCCTAGAACTTCTCTTATAATAGTATTTTTTTTCTGTTTTAAAAAATAAATGTTTTTTGTTCGCCTAGTCACCGCCTAGTAACCGCCCAGGCGGCCAAAAAATGGCCAGTCGCCTACACCCGTCGATTTGCCTAAAATCGGGACGGCAACCCTTCTCCGGGCGCCCAGGCGGCGCCTAGGCGGGCCGCATACACCGTTTTTTAGAACCTTGATGTTTACATAAACATATGAAATAATGACACAACGATACAGTCAAAAACGAGACATAAAGGAGATGATGTTGTTTTGATCCCGAGAAGCCTTCGATCCATCGAAGATTTGTTCTTCGATCCTTCGAAGCACCCCCTCGGGTTCGGTTTCTAAGAATTTTGATCCATCGATAACATGCACTTCGATCCTTCGAAGGTTATCCTCAGGTCTTAAGACTCCCAATTTCGATCCATCGAGAATTCCTTCTTCGATCCATCGAAGGCATGTCTCTGCTCAAGCTTCGATCTATCGAAGCCTAATCCTTCGACCCATCGAAAATTAGTATCGGAAAATCAAATTTTATTTAGGGTTTCTTCGATCCTTTGAGGGTTTGTTCTTCGATCCTTCGAAGAGATCCTTTAGGTTTTGGTTAGTGAAGTTTTTTGATCCATCAAATTGGTGTACTTGTATCCATCGAAGGTACTACCCGAATTGTGGTGTTTTTGATGTGTTGTACATCAGTTTCTCTTATGTCATATCAGCACTCAACAAGGGTCTCATCCCTATTCAAATCTTTAAGTGTCTGCTTGGTCTCTAGTTCAAAGACTCATTTATTTACATTGCTTTTGTAGATGTCTCAATGCTAGATTGAGTGTCTTGCAGATACTGGTACTACCCATACCATTCTGCCGAATATGCAACTATTTGTGGATATTTTCCCATAAAACTCCTCAATGACTACCATGATAGGTGCTATGACAACCCGAACCAGAAATGGTATGTTTATCGGCTTGATTTGCGAGTTTCGTGATTAGTCGCGGTTTTGTCATAATTGGTCGATATGCCAGGTTTGTTAACGACTAAATTATCGGGAAAGAATTTGATTTGAGTTCCTTCACAGAAGTCGTAGAGAATTTAATTTCGAGCTTGTGAGAATTTCTGGAGGATTATTTCAAGTTACGAGGAACAAATTATGAATATTTTTGGCCGTTGGATTTAGTCGTGTTTATCCATTTGGTTTCGATACGTGTATGGTATATATACGGAAGAAATACGTGATGATTTTGGAAACTTTCCAAATTGGGAAACTGGGTTGTTGACCACTTTGACCCGTGGCTCGAAATGACCCGTTTTAGTCACCGAGTTCGTCGCCGTCATTGTGCATTATTCCGGCCATGGTTGGCCGTGGTCCCTTGACAAAAAGTGGTTGGCTTTGTCTCTTCTTTAATTTGGTAGGTGGATCGTCCTTTATGGTGGCCGGAGGAGGGAGAAACGACGCGGCAAAGTTAGGGAATTTTCGGCGAGATTCGACGGCGATGGAGGCGGCGGTGGCGGCCGAGTTGGAGGTCGACCCTATAGGGGTTTTTAAGCCCATGGAGAGGTGAGTTGAACCCAAGTGGTCTTGCACCTTGCCGTCGCCGGTGGTGGCCGATCGGAGTTAATGAATTTCGGCGAGGGTCTTCAACTTCAAAGTGAGTTTTGGGTGTTTTCCGGTCAAAATTGGGCTTAGCTTTAAACTACAAAGTTGTTGAAAATTTCGAGATCTTCAAATCCATGTGTAGGTTGCAATTTTTTGGGCCGATGGGTTTTCCGGCGGCCGGCAGCGGCGACGGCCCGGCGTGTCGTCGTGTGCGGCGGTTTTCCGGCCGAGATGATTTTCGACAAGTTTTATGTCGTTTTTCTCGGAATCGTGCACCGATCGCAGTGGTGAGGTTTATATTTTGAATTGAGCATCGGAATTTGTGGCGAGGTTTTATAGTGTGTTTATTGGATTTTTGACGATTTCGTCGATATTCGAGTTATATGTTTTCGGGAATGGTTGATTCTCGAGATGTGATTCAGGGTTTTGAAATGTGATTTTGAATAGTGGTATTTATGATTATTCAGGAGATCGTGATCGTTCGTTTGATGAGGGATTTTTTGTTGGATCACAGGATTAACGCATTTTTCGATGTGCCAGTCTGTGAGTGGACACATTTCTTTTCACTGATTGGTTGCGAGTCTTTATTATACATTTTACAAGCATGAGCATGCATATGCTGAAAGGACCCAATCCCGATTCAGTTACCTAAACCGGAATCGAACCCCTTCGAAAATACGAACCAACAAAAATTTTTCAAAATTTCGGCAGAGTTTCGTTACTAACGTGGAATTACCATAACCTGCACCCAGAAATAACACTTCATCCTATGCCACAAAAGCCAAACCGTGGGCACCAATCCCATCCGGATTTCTCAACATCAATATAATCAATAACAGTAAACAAACTGTACTATGTATATATGTATATCTGATAAAATCCGTATAAACAGGTATCAGAATGTATCAGAGCGACCTCTAGTATAACATATATACAACATATACGCATCAGTAGGCGAAACAAGAACCTACTGGAAAGCATAGGTAACTCTGATCACTAGCCTCCAAACCGCGATGTGAAAACACCAAACCTGAACTGCAACTGGGCACGGAAACCGAAAAGCCCAGGGGAAAGACAATAAACATGTTAGAGTGAGTGGACGAAAATAAATGTCTTTCACCAAGTAATATATACATATAAAATCATATGCGAGTCAAATGCATGAAAATCAATGGTACGTGAGGAGACGCTGACTACCACTCACGTACAGAGCATGCAACGTAAAACATATCGCGGAGACTCTCGTGGGCTTCCATGCGAAAGCACAGTCTGAATCACGGGATCCCAGACCCACACGTGATTCTAGCCAGAAAGGCCTCGGGTCAGGATATCTGTCCCCCCCGGAGCGTACTCGGGGATCAGCCGAGAAGCCAATGTGTATCGATACCACTACATATGCTGAGACTGTACTCTGTGTAAACCAAATCGTAAATCTGTTCTATGCACATGCTTAAAACATAATATATAAACATGTATACTCGTATACGTATATTCGTATATGCATAATCGTTAAACACATGCTCGTAAAATCATAATCAATCCGCATGCTCAAGTTCGTAAATCATAAATAAAAGACTCGCAATCAATCTGTGAAAAGAAATGTCCACTCACAGACTCGTGAAATGCGCACTCGCGCTAAACTCGTGGTCCGGCGGAAGATCCCTCGCCGGAAGCACGGTCACGATCCAAGTCACGATCTCGATCTCCTGAATATCCACAAAAACATAATTGATCAATATCGTAATCCACAACACGGTACTGATGCACGGAAACCAACCGTTCCCGGAAATGTGAAATGCAGTACAAAATGAATTACGGAAATCCCGAAATCCCCACTCGAAACCTCGACTGAAAATCGGCCAACCAAATCCACCCGAAAACCTCTGTACGATAACCATGGCGCGATTACGAGAAAAATGACATTAAAATTGTCGAAATCTGAAAAAGTCAACCCTCGCCGGAATACCACCGTTGACCGCCGCCGCTGGCGGCGGCGCGCCGTCAACCATGAAATTTCACGGCGAGGAAACTCCAGAATGGAAGCTCTCCTCAGACCGAGTCATTTCCATAACTACAACACACTCCAATTTAACCTCTAACATCCCCAATTTCACAAAACTCGATCCAAAATTCAAACCGGAATCCCTAATCGGGTTAACCCCAAAACTTCATCTCATCCAAAACCAGTTACCCAGTGAGCTTCACCAAGGTGTGGGGAGCAAAACCCCTAACAAACCCGTCCTCGAAACCCACCGGAACCACCGTCACCATCACCGGCGAACACCGACGATTCGGCCCAATTCGGGTGCCCCGAAATCCTCATCAATTCTCATCAAACAAAACATCATTCAACTCGAAATCATGCAAGGAATCTAACCATACCTGTCTCGTGGTCGGAGGTGGCTGGAAAATAGGTCGTCGGACGGCACAGCTCAAAGAGGAAACTTCCCTCTTCGGTCAAACTGGTCAGCTTTCCAATTTTGGAAAGTCAACGACTGGTCAATGCAAAACAATATTTCTCGACAATTTACGACTATTTTCGCTATTTATACTCGCGCCTCGGGTCGATTGACGGTCCAAAATGAATATACGAAATGATTCGGATAAGCTCAAAACAATCGAATAAACTCGTCGGAACCCGAAACTTCAAATAATCATAAAATATTCCTCGGTTATCGGAAAAATCTTCCGAAACCGCCCACGAACTCGAAATCACGTACTCTACAATTTCTGTGAAGACACTCAACCCAAATTCTCGACCGAAAACATAGTCGCGAATCGGATCGGCAAACCACAATTACGACAATAAACTGCGACTAAACTCAATCTCGAGAATCATGCCGAATATGCATCATATTCTGGTTTGGGTCGTCACATATGCGATTATGATTTATACGAGCATGTGTTTTACGATTCTGCATTTACGAATATGCATCTACGATTATGCTCTTATAATTATGCAATACGAATATGCATTTACATTACGCTTTATACATTTGCATAGAAACTATTTATGATTTGGTTTACACAGAGTACAGTATCAGTATATATAGTTGTATCGATACACTTAGCATCCCGGGTGATCCCCGAGGATGTTTACCGGGGGGGGGGGACTGTGACCCTGACCCGAGGTCTTTACCGGGAAGGGGGGGGGGGGGGTAGATACCTTGACCTGAGGCCTTTCTAGCTAGAATCATGTGTGGGTTTGGGATCCTGTGATTCAGACTGTACTAGCGCGGATATGTTCATGAGTGACCCCGCAAGATTTTCGATCCATGCTCTGTACACGTGAGGAGTTAGAGTCTCCCTCGTGTACCATTTGATCTTCATGTATTTAGACTCGTATATGTTTTTATAACATATATATTATTCGGCGAAAGACATTTATTTTTGTCCACTCACTCTAACAATTTATATGTCTTTCCCTGGGTTCTTTGTTTTCTTTTCTCAGTTTGCAGTTTGGATTCAGGTGTTGTACGTCGCAGTTGGAGGCATAGTATTCGAGCCACTTTTCCTTTCTCTATAGGTTTCTACTTTGGCCTACTGTTGTGTATATATGTATATACTAGAGGTCTCTCTGAATACTATTGTGTTTATATTTTCATATGATTTTCCCAGATTTTATTAAAGCTACAGTTTTGTTTATTGCTTTACATAATGTTATCTTTTTGAGAAATCCGGATGGGATTGGTGCCCACGGTTTGGCTTTTGTGGTATAGGATGAAGTGTATTTTTCGGGTGCAAGTTAACGACAGCCGCGCGTTTTAGAGGAAACTCTGTCGAAATTTTTGGTTTTTGAAAGTTCACGTTTTTAGAAAGGGTTTGATTCCGGTTTAGGAAACTAAATCTGGGTTGGGTCCTTTCAACTTGGTATCAGAGTATTAGGTTTTAGGTTTTGTAGACTTCTGTAGTCATGTTTACTAAGGATATTTGACAATGTATAGCATGTCTGGAGCGATGACCCGACCGGCCGGCGGATACTTATCAATGCTCTGGGTGTTGTATTCTTTCAAATGTTTGAAGTTCCATGATTACGTCCTGTTTGTTGTGAACAATGTCTTATTCATTAGGATGCCTCCTTGACGTGGTTTCCGTGTCAGTAGAGTTGTGGATCCTGTTGAGGATAAGTCGACGCCCGACTTGATAATATGAGTTGTGGGTTTGGATGAGCATTCTGGATTCAGAAACATGTGTGGCATGGTTTGCCCAGTTGTGCGTGTATGGGTGCCTACATGTTGCTTCATAACAGAGGATTGTGGTAGTTAATGGTTTGCTTGAGTCAGATCATTGCTTTTGGTGGGTTGGTATTGTGTGATTTCCTGTTACGACTCCATGACCTACATTTAGGGTATTGTTTATACGATAATGGTTCAATTAGGCTACCCAACAACGGAAATATGAAGTGCTTATTAGTTTGAGGCAGGGATGTATGTTAGTTCTTGTTCACCTGTTTGTCTCAGTTTGCACGTGTTATATGGCTTCAGAGGAAGCAATGCAGGAGGTTTGAGATGAGTTTGAACCTGAGCATCAAAGGGATTTTGACTGTTATGCCTCGAGACAACCGTGAGAAGTTTGATGTACTGCACTCAGAGGCGAGGACATTAGAAGGAAAGTCAGATATGGTTTCAGTTTTGTTGAAGAAGGTGAACTTAGTCGTAATACTTTGATGAGATTGAGTTCAGGCACCTTGGGATCAGTAGCTTCATCAGGCTGTGGCCTTTTCGATTATGTTGAGGGTCATTTGGACAAGGCGGAAGATCTGTTTGGTGGAGAAGGAGATCACAGAGTAATGGACTAGTTCATGTGGTATGAGTCAGGGTGGTCATTGGTGATCCTTCCACACAGCAGGAGTTTCCATTGTGCAACCTTTACAGTAGACATCACTATGGTTTGTGTCAGATGGGCATTTTCAGTTGCTATTGTGGTGGCCAAGAGGGTCACGTTACAAAGGAATATCCTCAGTTAGTTACTTTTCGTGGTCCTGCAACTTAGAGTTCAGGAGGAGGTCAAGGTACCATTTCTGGAGTTTGACCAACGCAGACTTCTAGACAAGTCAATCAGCAAAGTCGCAATCAACATGGATGGTTAGTTGGACATGCCAGAGTTCATGCCACGACCCTGTGTGAGAGCAGAGTTTCCCTGAGGTTACCGTTGCTTGACATCCATGGCTATTATGCTTGTATCTTCACTTTTGGGTTTTTGGAGAATGCTGTATCCATTTGATGAGATTGTGAGTATCAGGTGGGGTATCGAGACTATGAGGTTTGCAGGAGGTTGTAGACTAGCTGTAGAGTTGTTGTTGCTGGACGTTGAAGATTTTGTTATGTTTTTGGGGGATGGTCTTCTTGGTGACTTAACTGTGGTTGTTCATCACAAGAATGTTGTAGTCCTTTGACGTCCAGTCATGCCAAAGATCTTGTTTAGAGGTGAAAGAAATGATTTTCTACTACGTGTGATTTCAGCAATGAGGCTGAGCTGATGATGAAGTAAGGATGCCGTACTTGACATATGTTCGTGATGTTGAGGTTCTTGTACCTGATGTTCGTAATGTTGAGGTTATCTGTGAGTATCCAGATGTTTTTCAGAGAATTTATCAGAGTTGAGGGAGTTGCAGATTCAACTTCAGGAATTGTTTGAGGAAGACTTCATTTGATTCAGTGTTTTACCTTAGGGTGTTCCAGTATGTTTTATGAAGATAAAGGATGGTTCGATGAGGTTGTGCATCGACTACTGGAAGCTGAATCAGGTTTTAGTGAAGAACAAGTATCATCCACTTCGGATTAATGGCTAGTTTGATCAGCTTAATGGAGTTTCAGTTTTCGGAGATTGATTTCAGATTTGAGTATCATCAATTTTGATCAGAGGGTCGAGTTTGAAATAGTCAGGTACTTGTAAGGAGAGTTATGTGTTGTGGTTAGAGGAGAGGTTGATTATTGCACCATTGTTCACCATTATGTGTTGTCAGTGAGGTGTATGTTATGTATAGTGATGTTTCGAAACTAGATTTTGGTCGTGTTGGGATGCAGCATGGCAATATGATGGTATATGGTTCTAGGCAGTGGAAACTTTTTGAAGTTACTTATCCTATGTGTGATTTTGGAGTAGCTGCCATTGTGTTAGCATTGAAGAGTTGGAGATATTACTGGTATGGCGTGCAGCGCAGTACAGGATTTACACTGACCACTTGAGTTCCATCTACTTGCGTATTCAGCCAGATTTGAGCATGAGGCAACGTAGATGGATGAGGTTGATTAACGACTATGGCCGCATATTTGAGTTCATCCGGGAAAGGCTAATGTGGTTACACTTTGAATATCATTCAGGGGAGACCAACATTGTTGCGGATGCACTTAGTCAGAAAATTTGGAGTTTCTATGTTTCATATACGTGTTGCAAGAACCTCATTGTTGGCTGAGTTACGAGCTACGGGAGCTGAGTTAGAGTAAGATGATGGAGCATTGTTGGCTAGTTCCAGGATAGACCTGTGTTACTTGATCAGGTATGTAAGGCTCAGGATGCGGATTCCTACTGGTTGGACAAGAAGAATGCGATTCATAATGGTGTTCCAGCAGAGTATCAGTTGAGGAATGTTGGCACTTTATCGTGCAGAAGGAGACTAGATGAATTGAAGAGAGAGATGCTTATTGAAGCTCATTGTTCTACGTATGTTATGCACTAGTGGTACGAAGGTGTATCAGATACTTAGAGTTTACTACTGGTAGCGCAATATGAAGAGGGAAATAGCAGTTTATGTGAACAGATGCCTCATTTGTCGGCAGGTGAGGGCAGAAAGACAGAAACTTGCTGGGAAGTTACAGCCATTGGAGATTCCCGATTAGAAGTGGGAGCATATCATTATGGATTTCGTGTATCAGTTACCGTGTACTTCGGATGGTAATACTAGTTATTGGATCATTGTGGACCGTTTGACGAAATCAGTTCTTTTCCTTGTACTTCCAGGAAAGATTTCAGTGGGCAGGCTGGCGAAGCGATATTTGGTAGAGGTTGTCCATTTTCATGGTGTGCTTGTGTCCCAGGTCGCTGATCGAGATAATCAGTTACAACATAGTTTTGGCAGGCATTGTAGTGAGTATTGGGGACCAGATTACAGTTTAGTGCAGTTTTTCATCCTCAGACTGGTGGGTAATCTAAGATGATTATTCAAACTTTGGAGGAAATGTTGTAGTCTTGTGTATTGTAGTTCAGAGGGATTTGGGACCAGCAGTTTTATTTGTTCGAGATTGCTTGCAGTATCAGTTTGCAGACCAATATTGTTATGACATTATATAAACTTGTATATGAGGAACAGTATTGCACTCCATTGTGTTGGAACGAGGTAGGAATGAGATGGCTTTTGGTCCTGATTTAGTGGAATGCGCTACTGTTAACCTTCAGATTAGCAAGGACAAGTTGATAATTTCTCGAGTTCGACAGAGAAGTTATGCAGATGCGAGTAGGTTGAATCATGAGTTTGAGGTTGATAATTAAGGTTTCCTTGGAAATGTGTGATTTGTTTTGGGAGGTGTGGTATATGTTGCCACGTTATATTGGTCCGTATGTGATCATGGGGCGAGTTAGTGTTGTGACGTATAGTTTGGCATTGCCTATAGCGTTGGGAAGTGTGTATGTCGTATTCCATGTGGTGGAACTACATTTCAGATTTATTGCATGTTTTACACCATATCAGTTCCTTATACAGGAAGACTTGACATTTGTGGAGGAGCTAGTTCAGATTCTGGATTTAAGGGTGTAGGGATTACAGCACAGAAATATTTCCTATTGTGAGAGTCTGTTCGCAGAGTCATTCAGTTGAAGCAGCCACTTGGGAGGTTGAGCAGTATACAGAAGCGGTGTCCCTACTTTTTAGTTGGCAGGATTGGAAATTTCGAGGTCGAAATTTTCGTAAGTGGGGTAGATTTGTGACAACCCGAACCAAAAATGGTATGTTTATCGGCTTGATTTGCGAGTTTCATGATTAATCGCGATTTTGTCGTAATTAGTCGATATGGCGGGTTTGTTAACGACTAAATTATCGAGTAAGAATTTTATTTGAGTTCCTTCACGGAAGTCGTAGAGAATTTAATTTCGAGCTCGTAGGAATTTCTGGAGGATTTTTTCGAGTTACGAGGAATAAATTATGAATATTTTCGGCCTTTGGATTTAGTCGTGTTTATCCGTTTGGTTTCGATACGATTTGGAGCATACGTGTACGGTATATATACGGAAGGAATACGTGACAATTTTGGAAACTTTCCAAATTGGGAAACTGGGTTGTTGACCACTTTGACCCATAGGTCGAAATGACCCGTTTTGGTCACCGAGTTCGTCGCCGTCGTTGTGCTTTATTCCGGCCACGGTTGGCCGTGGTCCCTTGATGAAAAGTGTTGGGCTTTGTCTCTTCTTCAGTTTGGTAGGTGGATCGTCCTCTATGGTGGCCGGAGGAGGGAGAAATGACGGGGCAAAGTTAGGGAATTTCAGGCGAGATTTCGCGGCGACAGAGGCGCTGGTGGTGGCCAAGTTGGACGTCGACCCTATAGGGGTTTTGAAGCCCATGGAGAGGTGAGTTGAACCTAAGTGGTCTTTCACCTTGCCGTGGCCTGTGGTGGTCGATCAGAGTTATTGAATTCCGGCGAGGGTTTTCGACTTCAAGGTGAGTTTTGGGTGTTTCCGATCAAAATTGGGCTCAGCATTCAACTACAAAGTTGTTGAAAATGTCGAGATCTTCAAATCCATGTGTAGGTTTCCCGGCGGCCGGCGGCGGTTTTCCGGCTGATGTGATTTTCGACAAGTTTTATGTCGTTTTGCTCGGAATCGCACACTGATCGCAGTGGTGATGTTTATATTTTGAATTGAGCATTAGAATTTGTGGCGAGGTTTTATAGTGTGTTTATTGGATTTTTGACGATTTTGTCGATATGCGAGTTATATGTTTTCGGGAATGGTTGATTCTCGAGATGTGATTCAGGGTTTTGAAATGTGATTTTGAGCAGTGGTATTTGTGATTATTCAGGAGATCGTGATTGTTTGTTTGGCGAGGGATTTTCCGCCAGATCACAGGATTAACGCATTTTTCGATGTGCTAGTCTGTGAGTGGACACATTTCTTTTCACTGATTGGTTGCGAGTCTTTATTATATGTTTTACGAGCATGAGCATGCATATGCTATTATGATTTATACGAGCATGTGTTTTACGATTCTGCATTTATGAATATGAATCGACGATTATGCTCTTATAATTATGCAATACGAATATGTATTTACATTACGCTTTATACATTTGCATAGAAACTATTTATAATTTGGTTTACACAGAGTACAGTCTTAGTATGTATAGTTGTATCGATACACTTAGCATCCCGGGTGATCCCCGAGGATGTTTACCGGGGGGACTATGACCCTGACCCGAGGTCTTTCCCAGGGGGGCAGATACCCTGACCTGAGGGCTTTCTGGCTACAATCACGTGTTGCTCTGGGATCCTCTGATTCGGACTGTACTAGCGCGGATATGTCCATGAGTGACCCCGCGGGATTTTCGATGCATGCTTTGTACACGTGAGGAGTTAGAGTCTCCTTCGTGTACCATTTGATCTTTATGTATTTAGACTCGTATATGTTTTTATAACATATATATTATTCGGCGAAAAACATTTATTTTCGTCCACTCACTCTAACAGTTTATATGTCTTTCCCTGGGCTTTTCGTTTTCTTTGCCCAGTTTGCAGTTTGGATTCAGGTGTCGCACGTCGCAATTGGAGGCATAGTATTCAAGCCACTTTTCCTTTCTCACTAGGTTTCTAGTTTGGCCTATTGTTTGTATATATGTATATACTAGAGGTCGCTCTGAATACTATTGTGTTTATATTTTCATATGATTTTCCCAGATTTTTGTAAAGCTACAGTTTTGTTTATTACTTTACATTATGTTATGTTTTTGAGAAATCTGGATGGGATTGGTGCCCATGGTTTGGCTTTTGTGGCATAGGATGAAGTGTATTTTTCGGGTGCAGGTTAATGGCAACCGCGTGTTTTAGAGGAAACTCTGTCGAAATTTTCGGTTTTTGAAAGTTCACGTTTTTAGAAAGGGTTTGATTCTAGTTTAGGAAACTAAATCGGGGTTGGGTCCTTTCAGGTGCAGCACTAGTTATTAAAGGTTGTGATTCAGCCGAATTTCTATTACCTCATGGTACAAGAATATTTATCACTGATGCCTTATAAGCACCAAATGCCAATCAAACCTTGCTAAGTTTCAAGGATATTCACGCCAACGGTTTCGACTTGGAAACATATTGTGAGAATGGACAAGAATTATATTGTATTACGTCTATTGAATGCGGTCACAAGCGCATCCTAGAGAAGTTTTTGGCTATTCGTTATGGTCTATATCTAACTACGGTTTGGATCATTAAATCAAAGGCCATAACTCACATGATTTCGTGTGACTCAGAATCATATAAACTTTGGAATTTTCGGCTGGGATATCCTAGTCGTGACATGATGATCAAAATATTGGAAAATATTCATGGTCATCCATTTTTCAGAGTGAAGAAGTATGTGGAAATATCTAAATCCATCGGCTTTGATGGGGGGAATAAGACTATTTCTCTCAATCTTGGCTCGATTTTCAAGTAAATGCAGCACAATCCCGATAAAGTACCGCAGTGGTGTCGTGCATTATGCCACCAAATTCATATGTTGCAATCTCTGATGCACATTGCTCATTTTGCAAATCTTGTTCTTTAACAAAGCTACAGGCACGTCCTTCTTTTGCTATTGATTACACCAAAAATATTACATTCTTACAACAAATCCAAGGTGATATTTGTGGACCTATCAAACCAGAATACGAACTATTTAAATACTTCATGGTTTTGATAGATGCATCAACATGATGGTCATACGTTTCTTTGCTATCCACAAGGAATGTTGCGCTTGCTAAACTCCTGGCACAAATTATTAAGATCCGGGCTCACCACCCGGATCATCCAATCAGGTCTATTAGATTGGACAACGCAGGAGAGTTTACATCAAAAAAAATTTGATGATTAATGCATGTCTGTTGGGATTAAAGTTGAACATCTCGTTTCTCATGTTCATTCTTAGAACGATTTAGCTTAGGCTCACATCAAGCGGTTATAGCTTATGTCTCACCGGTATCCGCATGGGGTTATGCAATGTTACATGCAACAATACTTCTTCCTTTTCGACTCTTAGGACTCCAACCATTCAGTGTGCTCCAGTTGGTAACTGGATATGAGCTTGACATTTCCCGTCTCCGCATTTTTGGTTGTGCGGTATATATGCCTATTGTGCCTCCACAATGCACCAAAATGGGTTATCAAAGAAGATTGGGCATTTATGTTGGCTATGAAGCTCTAACAATAGTCTGCTATCTTGAACCTTCATGAAAGGACCCAATCCCGATTCAGTTACCTAAACCGGAATCAAACCCTTCCGAAAATACGAACCAACAAAAACTTTCAAAATTTCGGCAGAGTTTCGTTACTAGCGTAGAATTACCATAACCTGCACCCAGAAATTAACACTTCGTCCTATGCCATAAAAAGCAAACCGTGGGCACCAATCCCATCCGGATTTCTCAACAACAATATAATCAACAACAGTAAATAAACTGTACTATGTATATATGTATATTCGTGAAAATCTGCACAAACATGTATCAGAATGTATCAGAGCGACCTCTAGAGTAAAACATATACAATATGTACGTCAGTAGGCGAAACAAGAACCTACTGGAAAACACAGGTGACTCTGATCACTAGCCTCCAAACCGCGACGTGAAACACCAAACCTGAACTGCAAACTGGGCACGGAAACCGAAAATCCCAGGGGAAAGACAATAAACACGTTAGAGTGAGTGGACGAAAATAAATGTCTTTCACCAGTTTATATATACGTTTAAAGCAACATATGCGAGTCCAGTTTATATATACGTTTTCGGAGGTATTGTTATATGATTGTGTGTGATGGCATTTATTACATCGATGTACCAGAGT
Organism: Geum urbanum; assembly: GCA_946800695.1. NCBI lineage: Eukaryota > Viridiplantae > Streptophyta > Magnoliopsida > Rosales > Rosaceae > Geum > Geum urbanum. The sequence goes on along the minus strand of OX327003.1, from coordinate 21,714,655 downwards.
TGAGAGATTCCTCTGGACCAGAGTTGAGAGATTCCTCTGGGCGGGGTTGAGTGGTCCCCTGCATGCCGCCAGGGTTGAGTGGTCCCATGGCTTATCATTGTCGGGTTTGAGCGATTCACCTGACGTCGGGCTTGAGAGGTCGCCCGACAACCTCCGTATATGTATATGTGTGTTGTTTTCTGAACTCGCACTGTTTTATATTGAGAATGTATATAAACTGGTGAAAGGCATATATTTATTTTCGTCCACTCACTCTAACGTTTTATTTGCCTTTCCCCTGGGCTTTTCGGTCTCCGTGCCCAGTTTGCAGTTCGGATTCTGGTGTTTCACGTCGCAGTTTGGAGGCTAGTGATCTGAGATACCTGTGCTTTCCAGTAGGTTCTTGTTTCGCCTACTGATGTGTATATTGTATATATTCTACTCTAGAGGTCGCTCTGATACATTCTGATACTTGTTATACGGATTTTCTCGGATATATATATATATACTACAGTATTGTTTACTATTTATGATTCATATATTGATGTTGAGAAATCCGGATGGGATTGGTGCCCACGGTTTGGCTTTTGTGGTATAGGATGAAGTGTTATTTTTAGGGTGCAGGTTTATGCAATTCTACGTTAGTAGCGAAACTCTGCCGAAATTTCGAAAAGTTTTTGTTGGTTCGTATTTTCAGAAGGGGTTCGATTCCGATTTAGGTAACTTAATCGGGGTTGGGTCCTTTCATCTTGGTATCAGAGCATTAGGTTGTCAGATTTTGTAGACTCTTGTAGTTGTGACGCTTAGGGTATTTGAGTTGATACAGCATGACTGGAGTGATGACCCGACTGGCCAGCGGTACTCATCAATACTTCGGGTGTTGTGTGTCCTCAAATATCTGCGGTTTCATGATTACGTTCTTTCTGCTTGTACCTAATGCTTGTCTTGTATCAGTAGGATGCCTCCTCGATGTGGTCCCCGCGTTGATTGGGACGAGGATCCTGATGAGGATCGCCGAACGCGCGACTTGCTGATGCGAGTGCTGCGTTTGGAAGAGCTTTTTGACCCTGTAGTCAAGGCTCGCGCTGCGGGTGCTACTGTGTTTTCGGGTTCAGTTGATCCAGAGATATGCGAGGCATGGTTGGTTCAGATTGAACGTGTTTGTGAGCGTCTGCAGTTTACTGCTGAGCAGATGACAGTAGCCGCAGTTGGTTTACTTGAGGGTGATGCATACTTTTGGTGGGTTAGCACCGACAGGGTTCCAGCTGACACTCCGTGGACATTGTTCCGTGATCTGTTTATGCGGAGGTACTTTAATCAGGCTACTCAGCAACGCAAGTACGAGGAGTTTACAAACTTGAGGCAGGGCAGTTTGTCTGTACTTGAGTATCGGGATCAGTTTACCCGTTTGTCTCGTTTTGCGCCGGATATGGTGGCTACAGAGGAAGCCAAGTGTCGTAGATTTGAGCTGGGATTGAATCTGAACATCAAGGCTACTTTGACTACGATGCCTCGGAACAACTTTGATGAGTTTGTTAGTGCTGCACTTCGAGGCGAGGACATTGAGTAGGAGAGACAACAGAGGTACTAGCCGAGGCGATTTGAGGAAGGTGGACCGAGTCAGGGGCCTTCAAAGAGGCTGAGTTCTGATACTTCCGGTTCAGCTTCATCCTCAGGCGGTGGATCTTATCGCCCACCAGTTGGTGTACCGAGGCAGAGATCGAGATGGAGGAGAGATCGACCGCAGCGACCACAGGCTAGTGGGAGTTCCAGCGGTTCTAGTTTTCCTCGGCGTAATGGTGGCACTTTTTCTGTACCGAGGGAGTACCCGTTGTGTAGTCTCTGCGGCCGACATCATGTGGGTCCATGTCGGCGAGGTCCTGTTACTTGTTATCATTACGGCCAGGTGGGTCACTACTTGAGGGAGTGTCCTCAGTTGGTTGATACTGGTGGTCAGGCAGCTCAGAGTTCCGGAGGAGAGTGAGGTGCCACTTCGGGAGCGCGACCAGTACAGTTTGTAGACCAGGCCAGGCAGCAGGGACAACCCCAGCGAGGACGACCAGCCGGACAGGCGAGGGTTCATGCTATGACTCTACGTGAGGGCAGAGCATCACCGGAGCTCGTTATTGGTACGTTACATATTTTTGGTATTCCTGTACTTGCATTGTTAGATCCGGGTGCCACACATTCATTTATATCATTTAGACTGTCATCATTGGCTACGGTACCTGCATCTCCACTTCCGGGGTTGTGGAGAGTGTTGTATCCGTCAGGTGAGGTTGTGAGCATCGGTTGGGTTTATCGAGATTGTGATGTGTTTATTGATGGTCATGGACTAGCTGCAGATCTGTTACTGCTTGATATTGTGGATTTTGATCTGATCTTGGGTATGGACTTTTTGGAGTCGCACTGGGCCATGTTTGATTGCCACAGGAAGGAGGTCGCGTTTCGACGACCCGGGTTACCCGAGATACTGTTCCGTGGCGAGAAGAACACTTCACTACCGTGTTTGATCTCCGCGATGAGGGCAGATCGGTTGATGAAGAAGGGTTGTGTTGCATATTTAGCCCATGTTGTGGACACTACAGCGGCAGTGCCGGATCTTGGTAGTATTGAGGTTGTGTCTGAGTTTCCGGATGTGTTTCCAGCAGAGTTACCTGGTATACCCCCTTTGCGGGAGATTGATTTTACTATTGAGTTGTTGCCGGGTACCGGACCGATTTCCCAGACACCGTACCGGATGGCTCCTGCGGAGTTGAAGGAGTTGCAGATTCAGCTTCAGGAGTTGTTAGAGAAGGGATTCATTCGACCGAGTGTTTCTCCGTGGGTAGCACCGGTGTTGTTTGTGCGGAAGAAGGATGGGTCCATGCGTTTGTGCATCGACTATCGGAAGCTGAATCAGATTACAGTGAGGAACAAGTATCCGTTGCCGCGGATTGACGACTTGTTCGATCAGCTCAAGGGAGCATCAGTATTTTCGAAGATTGTCCTTCGATCCGGATATCACCAGTTGAGGATCCGTGACTCTGATGTAGCCAGGACAGCATTCAGGACGCGGTATGGGCACTATGAGTTTTTGGTTATGCCATTTGGGTTGACCAACGCCCCCGCAGCTTTCATGGACTTGATGAATCGGGTGTTTAGACGGTTCCTGGACAAGTTCGTGATTGTATTCATTGACGATATCTTAATTTATTCTAGGAGTGTGGGCCAACATAAGAAGCATTTGCGAGCAGTGTTGCGGACTTTGCGGGACCATCAGTTGTTCGCGAAGTTTAGCAAGTGCGAGTTCTGGTTGGATAGCGTGAAGTTTCTGGGCCATGTGATTTCTGCCGAGGGAGTTAGTGTTGATCCTGACAAGATCGAGGCCGTGCTGAACTGGAGTAGACCCACTACTGTGCCGGAGATTCGGAGTTTCTTGGGTTTAGCAGGCTATTACCGACGGTTTGTACAGGATTTCTCCCGGATTGCTGCACCACTGACCAGATTGACGAAGAAAGGCGTCAAGTTTGAGTGGTCTGATGCGTGCGAGGAGAGTTATTTGCTCCTGAAGGAGAGATTGACTACCGCACCGGTTCTGACGTGGCCAGACGATAGTGGTGAGTTTGTTGTGTACAGTGATGCGTCACAGTTGGGCCTTGGCTGTGTGTTGATGCAGCATGGTAGAGTTGTGACATATGGTTCCAGGCAGCTGAAACCGCATGAGGTCAACTATCCGACGCATGATTTGGAGTTAGCCGCTATCGTGTTAGCGTTGAAGAGTTGGAGGCATTACCTGTATGGTGCTCAGTGTAAGATTTACACTGATCACAAGAGTCTCACCTATTTGCGGACACAGCCGGATCTGAATATGAGGCAGCGTCGATGGATGGAGTTGATCAACGATTACGATTACACTTTCGAGTACCATCCGGGGAAGGCCAATGTTGTAGCAGATGCACTTAGCCGGAAATCCGGAGCCTCGTTGTTTCACATGTGTGTGGCCAGAGTATCGATGTTAGCCGAGCTTCGAACAACAGGTGCTGTGTTTGGGTATGATGATGATGAAGCTTTGTTGGCTAACTTTCAGGTTCGACCCGTATTGGTTGATCAGGTACGTGAGGCTCAGGATTTGGATTCTTACCTGTTGGGCAAGAAGACTATGATACAGAATGGTGTGCCTACAGAGTTCCGATTGAGCGACAACGGTATGTTGTTGTTCAGAGGCAGGTTATGTGTACCCAGAGACGAGGACTTGAAGAAGGAGATTCTGGATGAGGCCCACAGTTCAGCGTATGCGATGCATGTCGGAGGTACGAAGATGTTTTGTACACTTCGAGCGTACTATTGGTGGCGCAATATGAAGCGGGAGATTGCCGCGTACGTGAGTCGATGTTTGATATATCAGCAGGTTAAGGCGGAGAGGCAGAAACCTGCAGGGAAACTACAGCCACTTGAGATTCCAGTTTGGAAGTGGGAGCACATCACGATGGATTTCGTCTATCAGTTGCCGCGTACTTCGGCGGGCAACACTGGCATTTGGGTTATTGTTGACCGACTGACGAAATCCGCACACTTTCTTGCACTTCCAGGGAAGATATCCGTGGGTAGATTGGCCAAGTTGTACTTGTCCGAGATTGTTCGCTTGCATGGTGTGCCTGTGTCTATTGTTTCTGACCGAGATAGTCAGTTCACTTCTGAGTTTTGGCAGGCGTTGCAGCGAGCGTTGGGCACGAGGTTGCGATTTAGTACAGCTTTCCATCCTCAGACTGACGGGCAGTCCGAGCGGACCATTCAGACTCTTGAGGATATGCTGAGATCATGTGTGTTGCAGTTTCATGGAAACTGGGATCAGCAGTTACATTTGATCGAGTTCGCCTACAACAACAGCTACCAGGCCAGTATTGAGATGGCACCGTACGAGGCTCTGTACGGGAAGCAGTGTCGCACTCCATTGTGTTGGAGTGAGGTGGGCGAGCATTGGCTCATTGGTCCTGATTTGGTGAAAACCACGATGGAGGACATACAGGTTATCCGGGATCTATTGAAGATCGCCCAGGATCGGCAGAAGAGTTACGCGGATGTGAGGAGGAAGAGTTTAGAGTTCGAGGTTGGTGATTAGGTCTTCCTGAAACTATCTCCGTGAAGGGGAGTTGTGCGTTTTGGGAAGCGTGGCAAGTTTCGACCGCGGTACATTGGTCCGTATGAGATTACGGAGAGGGTTGGAGCTGTTGCTTACAAACTTGAGTTACCAGCTGAGATGGCTCGTGTTCATGAGATCTTCCATGTTTCGATGTTGCGGAAGTACATCTCAGATCCTTCACATGTGTTAGCCCCATAGCAGTTGCCGATCAGAGAGGATTTATCGTATGTAGAGGAGCCAGTGCAGATTCTCGATCGTCGTGAGCAGGAGCTGAAGCACCGTGTGATTCCGCTGGTGAAGGTCTTATGGCAGAACCACTCAGTTGAGGAGGCCACCTGGGAGACCGAGCAACGTATGCGGGAGCAGTATCCTCATCTGTTCACTTGACAGGTACGTAAATTTCGAGGTTGAAATTTCTTTAAGGGGGGGTAGATTTGTGACGACCCGAACCAGAATCTGTTGCGTATTCGACACGATTCTCGAGATTGAGTTTAGTCGTGGTTTTACGTCGTATATGTGGTTTGCCGATTCTATTCACGACTATGTTTTCAGTCGAGAATTTGAGTTGAGTGTCTTCACGGAAGTTGTAGAGTACGTGATTTCGAGCTCGTGGGCGGTTCCGGAAGATTTTTCCGATAACCGAGGAATATTTTATGATTATTCGAAGTTTCAGTTTTCGACGAGTTTATCCGATTGTTTCGAGTTTATCCGAATCGTGATGGTTATCCATTTCGAATCGTCGATCGACCCGAGGCGCGAGTATAAATATCGGAATAGTCGAGAATTAGTCGTAAAAACACTGTTGATGTTTGACCGGACCGTTGACTTTCCAAAAATAGTAGGTTGACCTGTTGACCGAAGAGGGAAGTTTCCCGAGGGGGGTTCGACTCCCCTTGACCTTGTGAGTCTTCCTGTATGGTTTATTTGGGGATTGGTGGACGTTTGATGGCAACCCGATTAGGTCACCGGAAAACTGGGTTTCCGATCTGTTCATGGTGATTTGATCGTGTTCCGTTGTGATTTGGCCTTCGTGGTAGTAGAGAAAGTGACTCGGATGGATGAGACCTTGAAATCTGGAAAGTCTCGCCATGAAACTCCACTGTTGCCGGCGGCGGCGGTCAACGGCGGAGCTCCGGCGAGGGTTGACTTTTTCAAATTTCGACGTTTTTAATGTCATTTTTCTCGAAATCGCTCCCTGATTATCGTTTAGAGGTTTTCGGTTTGATTTGGTTAACCGATTTTCAGTCGAGGTTTCGAGTGGGGATTTCGGAATTTCCGTTATTCATTTTGTACTGCATTGCATATTTCCGGGAACGGTTGGTTTCCATGATTCAGTACAGGGTTGTGAACTATGATTTTGATCAGTTGTGTTTTATGAATATATTTTCGCGCTAGCAGATCTGTGAATGGACAAGTTTATATTTTCACAGTTGATTTGCGAGTTCATGGATTTTATGTTTTTCCGTATTTAATTATACGATGTTGAGTTATATGTTGTTTTCGGAGGTATTGTTATATGATTGTGTGTGATGGCATTTATTACATCAATGTACCAGAGTTGAGAGATTCCTCTGGACCAGAGTTGAGAGATTCCTCTGGGCGGGGTTGAGTGGTCCCCTGCGTGCCGCCAGGGTTGAGTGGTCCCCTGGCTTATCACTGTCGGGTTTGAGCGATTCACCTGACGTCGGGCTTTAGAGGTCGCCCGACAACCTCCGTATATGTATATGTGTGTTGTTTTCCGAACTCGCACTGTTTTATATTGAGAATGTATATAAACTGGTGAAAGGGATATATTTATTTTCGTCCACTCACTCTAACCTTTTATTTGCCTTTCCCCTGGGCTTTTCGGTTTCCGTGCCCAGTTTGCAGTTCGGATTCTGGTGTTTCACGTCGCAGTTTGGAGGCTAGTGATCTGAGCTACCTGTGCTTTCCAGTAGGTTCTTGTTTCATCTACTGATGTGTATATTGTATATATTCTACTCTAGAGGTCGCTCTAATACATTCTGATACTTGTTATACGGATTTTCTCGAATATATATATGTACTACAGTACTGTTTACTGTTTATGATTCATATATTGATGTTGAGAAATCCGGATGGGATTGGTGCCCACAGTTTGGCTTTTGTGGCATAGGATGAAGTGTTATTTTCAGGGTGCAGGTTTATGCAATTCTACGTTAGTAGCAAAACTCTGCCGAAATTTCGAAAAGTTTTTGTTGGTTCGTATTTTCAGAAGGGGTTCGATTCCGATTTAGGTAACTGAATCGGGGTTGGGTCCTTTCATTGAAGTGCAAAGAATACTTGATATTCAGAAAGTAGCAGACTCATGTTTGGAAATCCAGAAAAGGGGATTGGTTAGTACCAACATCGGGCAAGGAAATGTTCCTCCTTCCCATGTGGAAGGTGTTGTGTTGGCCTCGGCTCCCACTAGGAAGAGGGGGAGACCAAAAAAATCCATTGATGAGCCTCCAGTTAAAATGCAAGCCATCAAGTCACAAAATGATCCATTCACCATCAACATTGTGAATCCTTCACATAAGATTGTCTCTGCTACAGTTTTGTCCTTGAATCACAATTAGCATGTCTGGAGGACGCCTCAGAACTTGTTGTGATGTCAGAGAACAAAGAAATCTCCCTTAGAATAAATAATGCACACGTTCTTATTAGGGGTGGGACATTGTAACCGAAAACTAAAAAAATCCGAGCCGAAACTGAGCCTTGGCAAAAAAAAACCAAAGCCGATACAAACAGAACCGATAAAAACCAAAACTCAAAATAATCGAAGCATTTGGTTTGGTTTTTGATTTACAAAAACCGAACCAAACTGAAAAATCGAAGTATGCGAAAAATGACATTATTATGGGTATTTTGTAATATATTATATAAATATATGTAATATAATAAACTTAAACTTCTAAAATTCTAATCTCATTATACGCAATTCTTGACAAATTCTCTCATATAAATGAATTAAAATGTTATGCGACTTAAAAATAAGACTTTTACAGACAACTTTTTAGTTATTTTTTGATAAAGTTGATTTTTATACATCATGTAAAAAAATGAAAGAAACCAAAAAAATCTGGAGAAAAATCCGAACTAAACCGAACCAAATAGTCATGGTTTTTCATTTGAAAAATCAAAACCAAACTGGACTGAACCGAAAAAAATATTACGGTTTGGTTTGCTTTTTACTAAAAACCGAACCGTTCGGCCCGATTCCCACCCCTAGTTCTTATGGATAGATCTTCCATGTTAATTGGTGATGCATTTGCTTATTTTGTTGCTCAGGAAATTATAGACGACGATGAAGTGGAACCTCACTCTGTGGCAGATTGCCAACAAAAAGAAGATTTGCCGAAATGGAAGGTAGCAATCGAGGCCGAACTAGACTCTCTGAATAAAAGATAGGTTTTCGGTCTGGTAGGGCTATGTCCACCGAATGTTAAGCCGGTAGGACATAAATTGGTCTTTCTTTGGAAGCGTAATGGGAAGAATGAGGTCTTGGACTTTAAAGCTAGATTGATGGCACAAGATTTCTCTCAACGCCTTGGGATTGATTATGAGGAGACGTATTCTCCGGTCATGGACATCATCGCCTTCCACTACCTGATAAGTTTGGTAGTGTCCGATAAATTAAACATGCAACTCGTGGATGTGGCTACTGCATATCTCTATGGGGATCTTGATTCAGAAAATATACATGAGAATGCCGGATAACATTACTTTACCCAAATCAAGTGACTCTAAAGCATGGAGTGCTCATGTAATCAGATTGAGACGTTCACTATATAGATTGAAACAATCACGTAGGATGTGGTACACACGTCTTAGTGACTACTTGATTGGAAAGGGATACAAGAATAATGACTTATGCCCTTGCGTGTTCATTAAAAGGACAAATTCAGGATTTGCCATAGTAGCTATCTATGTAGATGATATGAACATCATCGAGACTCTTAATGAAATCAATGAGACGGTTGGCTACTTGGAATCTGAATTTGAGATGAAAGACCTTGGTAGGACTCGATTTTGTCTTGGATTAGAGCTATAACATCGAGTTGGTGGAATTCTCATGCACTAGTCCACTTATGTCCAAAAGATGCTCAGGCAATTTGACATTGACAAAGAACACCCTATTAGCCAGCCAATGGTTGTTCGTAGTCTGCACCCAAAGAAAGATCCATTTTGTCCTGTAGATGACGATGAGGAGATCTTGGGAGCTGAAGTTCCATATCTTAGTGCACGCATCAAGATATTTCCTTCTCAATGAAGTTATTGGCTAGATTTAGCTCTGTGCCTACACAACGTTATTGGAATAGAGTAAAATAAATCTTCAGATATTTGAAGGGTTCCATTGACTTGGGTTTATTCTTCCCTTACAAAGAACACAGAGATAAGCTTGATAGTCCTGGAGAAAGAATGGTTGAATCGTAGCATACTGATTCCGGAGCCTTCGATCCATCGAACGATGTTTTCGGGTCAGACCAGAGTGGTACCTTCGATGCATCGAAGGAGTTGATCTTCGATCCATCGAAGACTAAACCGCTGAGAGCAGTTTGACTGTTATCCCCTATTCTGAAACACCGGTTGATATGTTGGTCAGATTTGCTGATGCTGAGTACCTCTCTGACCCACACAAAGATCGTTGACAAACCGGTTATGTTTTCACTATGGCAAACACAACGATTTCTTGGAGATCAACTAAGCAAACTCTTGTTCCTACTTCCTCAAACCATTCAGAAATCATTGCTTTGCATGAAGTGGTTAGAGAGTGTGTCTAGCTTAGGTCAGTCATTCATCATATTTGAGGGTCTAGTGGATTATCGTCTACTACGATAGCTCCCACTTGCATCTATGAGGATAATGCGGCATGCATTGAACAAATGAAGTTGGGTTACATTAATGGTGATAATACAAAGCATATATTGCCAAAATTCTTCTTCAATCAGCAACAACAGCAGCTGTTGAATATCCATGTGAACCAGGTGTGTTCGATGGATAATGTTACAGACTTGTTTAATAAGTCACTACCCAAATCTATATTTGTGAAACATGTGAGACGCATTGGTATGCATAGGTTATCTGAACTTTATGACTGAGTTTACAGTCAGGGGGAGTTACATTTGTGTAGACATCAGGGGGTGTCTACGTCACATGTAGTAGCGTTTATAGTTGATACGTTGTACTCTTTTTCTCTTAGACCTAGCTTTTGTTTTAGCCATGAGATGGAAAAACGCATAACGTTTCTGTAGGTAAACTTATGAGATGGAAAAACCCTAAAATCTCCCCTCCAAACCATGAGAGGGGTATACCGGCTAACTCTATTAGTGGGAGTTAGCCCGAGCTGACTTGATGCAGAATCCAGTACTATTTAGAGCTTGAAGCTCCCCCTAGTTGAAACGTTATCACCATGTCCCCCTTAGTGGAACACCTCTTGACCATCTTCTCCCTCGTCAAAAAACATGTCATTGGAAAATGAACATTAGGACTTCTTTTCCAGACTATAGCAGCTCCAAATTTGATGTAACATGATAACTTGCACCGGTATCCACGACCCAATTATCACCGACATAAAAACATTCTTGAACAGTGAGAAGCTCTCCATCGTCATATGATGAGACTATAGCAGTAATTCCTGTATCTCCATCCTTTTGGTTGATGCTTTTTTTGTCCGATTTCCACTTTCGACACGCCCTCTTCATGTGTCATTTTTCACCACAATAGCAGCAAGTCCCACTAAACATTTGACCTGAATTCTTGTCTTTTCCAATCGCAACATAGAGTTGTCCCTATCCATTGTCTATATGTAATGATCCGAACTAAAAATTACACTAAACTCTGAGATTTAGTTTTCCGCGAATTATGCACATCGTAAAATTTTGTTAACGACTTTTCATTGGGCGAGAATTTGATCCGACTTTCTTCACAGAAGGCATAGAGTATTTAATTCATGCACAAAAGAATTTTTGAAGAATTTTTTTCAGGTTATTGAGCTATTTCTTTCGATTTTTGGAAGTTTGTATATGAAAATATGTATTTTTAAAATGTTTTTCTTGGCGGTTTTCTTTGGACCGTTAGATCTTGATCAGATCGAATTGTGACCGTTGATCTAATCAAAATTTTTAGTATTTATAGTAGAAATATGGTGTAAATACAGAATAAATCAGAAAAATACGAAATTTTGTACGACACGACCTGTATACTCATTTTGACCCGTTTTGGATTTCAATCTCGACCCACTGGAAAACGCAACAGTTGCTGGCATTCTTGGTATGGATTTGAAGCCATTCATCTCCTCTTTTCATTCATGTATTTGTTTGTGGAATTTAGTGAGGTTTTGTGACCAAAAAATGGCCGGAACCCGTGGATTTTTAGGGTAGTTAGCCGGCAGTGCTCCGGCCGACTTCCGGCATGGTATGGGGGTGGGTTCGACTGGGCTTGGTCCAAGGACCAAAACTCCTAAGGTTTGGTAGGTCGAGGTGCGTCTCCGGCGTCGGAATCGACCGAAAAAGTTTTCAGGCGATTTTCGACCCGTGGCCTTTCGAGATAAATTCCGGCGAATCGACGATGATTTGGACTTTGGTCTAGTTGGGAAAGATGTTGGGCTGGTTGAAATCTTTCCAACGAGTGATCAAACTCTCCCATCGGAGTAGTTTGGACCTGGAGCGCGTATGGTTCATGCACCACCGCCAGTGGTGGCGCGTGAGGGAGCTCCGACGAGTTGAAAATCCTATTTTTCCCGCGGGGTTTCCGGGATGGTTTTTGAGTTGTTTTTCGCGCGTTTTATCGAATTCTGGAATTAAATAAATTTTTATTTATTCAGGAAACCGCGAGAAAGATTTTGGCGAGGGAACTTCCGACGAGCCTCGGGGTTAGTTGTTTACTGTGAGTGGACACTTTGATTTTCACAGTTGATTTGCAAGTCTATGATTATACTTTTACAATTATGCATTTATGGGTATGCATTTATAATTACGCATTTTATGAGCATATATTGTTTCGGAGGGACGTATGATTTGTTTTTACACAGAGTATAGTTTTTATGGATACATCGATGCTATGGCCTCTCCGCTGATCCCCGAGATGCTCTGGGAGAGTTATGACAAACACCTGACTCGTGATTACACAGTACCCAGGATGGTTAGGACAAACACCTCACCTGGGCATGTTTGTAACTTGAGGGAAATGTACTCAAGTTATTGCCTCCACATATTACACTGCATCAAGAAGGGTTAGGACAAACACCTGACCTAGGCTTGATCGTTTTGACTCACATGATTTCGATATACATTTATTGTGAAAAGCATGTTGGATTTATATCTCCGATTTATGTGATATTATTATTTTCGTCCACTCACTCTAACGGTTTTACTATTTATATGCTTTTCGCTGGGTTTTTTTGTTTCCTTCTTGCCCAGTTTGCAGTTTCTATCTTGTGGTTGCGCGTCGTCGTCGGAGGCCTAGAGTTTAAGTCACCGTTCTTTTCTAGTAGGTTCTTCGTTTAACCTAGTAGCTTTGTATATTTGTAAATTAGGAGTCGCTCTGAGTACTATGTTAGTTTATTTTCTTTTGTAATGTTTTCCAAGTACTTACTGGATTTCGAATAATAAGTGTATGAAATACTTTTACTGTTATTCAGCAGTTTGTGAATTTGAGAAATCCGGATGGGAATTGGCGTCCCACGGTTTGGCTTTTGTGGATTATCTGGAAGTGTGTTTTTATTGCAGGTTTTTGGTTTACTTATTTTATTAAGTAAACTCTAGCGAAATTTTTTAAAAAGTTGTAGTGTTGGTAGGATCTAATTCTGGTTTAGGCAACTGAATCGGGATTGGGTTCTTTCAGTTGGTATCAGAGCATTAGGTTTTAGGTTCTGTAGACTTTTGCAATTGTATTACTAAGGACCTCTGAGAATGTATAGCATTTTCAGAGCGATGACCCGACCGGCCGGCGGATAATCATCAATGCTCTGTGTGTTGTATGCTTTCAAAAGTTTAAGGTATCATTATTGCACCCTGTTGGTTTTGGTGACTAATGTCTGGTTTTCTTAGGATGCCTCCCCAACGTGGAGCCTGTGTTGATATGACTGGGGATCCTGTTAAGGATAAGCAAACGCATGACTTGCTTATGCGAATTTTGCGTTTGGATGAGCGTTTTGACCCTATAGTAAACCCTAGGACAGATGGAGCAACTACCTTTTCTAGCTCTATTGATCCAGAAGTATGTGAGGCTTGGTTAGTCTAGGTGGATCATGTTTGTGAGCGCCTACATTTTACTCCTGAGCAGAGGACTATTGCTGCTGTTGGATTATTGGACTCAGATGCTTATTTCTGGTGGGTTAGCACCGAGAGAGTTCCTATTGATACTCCATGACCTATGTTCAGAGACTTGTTTATGTGCCGATATTTCAATCAAGCTACCCAGTAAAGGAAATATGAAGAGTTTACCAACTTGAGGCAGGGAGGTATGTCAGTGCTTGAATATCGAGATAAGTTCACTCGTTTATCTCGATTTGCGTGTGATATCGTTGCATCTGAGGAAGCAAAATGTAGAAGGTTTGAGTTGGGCCTGAATCTGAATATTAAGGGAAATTTGACAACTATGTCTCGGGACAACTTTGATGACTTTGTTAGTACTGCACTCAGAGGCAAAAACATTGAGAGAGAAAGATAGATGCGATTTTAGTCTCGCCCTTTCGAGGAAGGTAGATCTAGTCAGGGTCATTCAAAAAGGATGAGTTCTGGTACTTCTAGATTAGTATCTTCTTTGAGTGGTGGATCTTACAGGTTTTCTACTGGCTCATCTGGTCAGAGATGAGGCCAGAGATGGAGGAGGGATCGACCCCAGAGGTCGCAAGCTAGCACAAGTTCCAGTGGATCGGGTTACTCTCGACACACATATGATACACCAGCTACACCAAGAGATTATCCATTGTGCAACATTTGTAATAGGCGGCATTACGGTTCCTGTTTTCGAGGCACCACCAGTTGTTATCGTTGTGGCCAGGAGTGTCACTTTGCAAGGGAATGTCCGTAAGGTGGTACTTTTGGAGGTGTTGCTGCTCAGGGTAGCAGTCATGGTCAGGGTACCACTTCTAGAGATCGAGCAACACAACCTTCTGGGCAAGCAGACCAGCAGAATCGTAGTCAGCGTGGACGACCAGCTGGACAATCTCGTGTGAATGCTATGAACCAAAGAGAGGGCAGAGCTTTCCCTGAAGTCATCATCGGTACGTTATATGTTTTCGGAATTCCAGTTCTTACTTTGTTAGATCCGGGGGCTATGCATTCCTTCATGTCATATAGATTAGCATCATTAGCCACTATATCTGCTTCTCCACTCCCTAGTATGTGGCGAGTGTTGTATCCATCCGGCCAGGTAGTGTGTGTCGGGTGGGTGTATCGGGATTGTGAGGTTTTTATAGGAGGTTATGGGTTACTCGCAAATTTGATGTTGTTGGATATTGTAGATTTTGATGTGATTTTGAGGATGGATTTCTTGGAGACTCACTGGGTAGTCTTCGATTGTCATAGAAATGAGGTAGTTTTTAGAAGTCTAGGCATGCCAGAAATCTTGTTTCGCGGTGAAAGAAATATCTCTCCACTTTGTTTGATTTTGGCAGTAAAGGCTGAGAAGATGTTAAAGAAAGGCTATGAGGCGTATTTGGCTCAGGTGATTGATACTGATGTTTGTGTGCCGAATATTGGGGATATCTCTGTAGTTTTTGAGTACCCAGATGTGTTTCCTGAAGATTTACTTGGTCTTCCTCCGATGAGAGAGATTGACTTCACCATTGAGTTGCTTCCGAGTACTGGTCTGATCTCACAAGCACCTTATCGAATGGCTCTAGCAGAGTGCAAAGAGTTACAGATTTAGTTGCAGAAGATGATTGAGAAAGGCTTCATTCGGCCTAGTGTTTCACCTTGGGGTACTCCGGTGCTGTTTGTAAGGAAAAAAGATGGTTCTATGAGATTGTGTATCGATTATCAGAAACTGAATCAGGTCACAGTAAAGAACAAGTATCCTTTGCCATGGATTGATGATTTGTTTGATCAACTTAAAGGAGCTACAATATTCTCGAAGATTGATTTGAGGTCTGGATACCATCAGCTGTGGATTAAGGAATTTGATGTTCCCAAAACAGCTTTTCGATCACGGTACGTGCATTATGAATTTCTTGTTATGCCTTTCGGTTTGACGAATGCCCCAGCTTCTTTTATAAATCTCATGAATCGAGTCTTCGGGCGTTATCTGGATAAGTTTGTGATTGTGTTCATCGATGATATCCTGATTTATTCTCGAAGTGTGAAGAAGCATATGAAACATCTACGGGCTGTCTTGCAAACTTTATGGGATACACAGCTGTATACAAAGTTTAGCAAGTGTAAATTTTTGCTGAATCAGGTGATATTTTTGGGTAATGTGATTTTGGCTGACGGAGTTAGCATTGATCCTGACAAGATTGAGGCAGTGTTGAATTGGAGCAGACCTACTAGTGTATCCGAGATAAGAAGCTTTCTGGGCTTAGCTGGATATTATCGCCATTTTGTACAGGACTTTTCGCGGATTGCGACTCCACTTACTCGATTGATGAAGAAAGGAGTTAAATTTGAGTGGTCCGATGCCTGTGAAGAAAGCTATCTGACATTGAAAGAGAAGTTGACTACTGCACCGGTGTTGACATTACCAGACGACAGTGGCGAGTATTTCATTTACAGTGACGCTTCGAAATTGGGCCTTGGTTGTGTTTTGATGTAGCATGGCAAGGTTGTGGCGTACGGTTCCAGACAATTGAAGCCTCATGAAGTTAATTACCCCACGCATGATCTTGAGCAAGCTGCCATTGTGTTAGCATTGAAGAGCTAGAGACACTACCTATATGGAGCACAGTGCAAGATTTTTACCCATCATAAGAGTCTTACTTATTTGCGTACTCAACCAGACTTGAACATGAGACAGCGAAGGTGGATGGAGCTGATTTATGATTATGATTGTACGTTTGAGTATCATCCGAGAAAAGCTAATGTTGTTGCTGATGCCCTTTGCTGAAAATCCGGAGCTTCCCTATTTCATGTACATGTAGCAAGAGTATCACTATTGGCTGAGTTGTGAGCTACATGAGCGAAATTGGGATGGGATGATGATAGAGCATTGTTGGCCCTTTTCCAGGTTCGACCAGTATTGTTGAATCAGGTTAGTGAAGCTCAGGATGCAGACTCTTATCTACGAAATAAGAAGAACATGATTCAAAATGGTTAATCAACAGAGTTTCAATTGAAGACGGATGGCACTTTAATGTTTAAAGGGAGATTGTGTGTACCAGAAGATGCAGAATTGAAGAAAGAAATACTTGACGAAACTCATTGTTCTGCTTATGCCATGCATCCAGGTGGTACGAAGATGTTCCGGACGCTTAAAACTTATTACTGGTGGAACAATATGAAGAGAGAAATAGCAACCTATGTGAGCAAGTGCCTTATTTGTCAACAGGTGAAGGCAGAGCGACAGAAACCTGCAGGGAAACTACAACCATTAAAGATTCCAGTGTGGAAATGGGAGCACATCACCATGAATTTTGTATATCAGTTGCCTCGTACATCTAGTGGAAATACTAGGATTTAGGTCATTATTGATCGTCTTACGAAGTCAGCTTATTTCCTTGCACTTCCCAGAAAAGTTTCATTGAGTACAATAACAAAGCTGTATATGGCAGAGATTGTTCGGCTACATGGTGTACCTGTGTCAATTGTGTCAGATCTAGATACTCAGTTTACTAGCCGAGTTTTGGCGGGCATTACAGAAAGCATTGAGGACTAAACTGCGATTTAGTACAACTTTTCACCCTCAGTCTGATGGCCAATCAGAAAGAACAATTCAAACTTTTGAAGATATGCTACGATCGTATGTGTTGCAGTTAAAAGGAAATTGGGATCAACAGCTACATTTGATTGAGTTTGCGTACAACAACAGTTACGATGCCAGTGTTAGTATGGCTTCATATGAAGCTCTATATGGTAGATAGTGTCGAACTCCTTTGTGTTGGAGTGAAGTAGGTGAAAGATGACTTCTTGGTCCTGATTTGGTGAAAAATACTACTTAAGACATTCAGATTATTCGGGACAGATTGAAAGCTGCATAAGATCGACAAAAGAGTTATGCTGATGTGAGAAGAAAAGATCTGGAATTCAAAGTTGGTAACTGGGTGTTTTTGACATTATCTCCTTAGAAATGTGTTGTACGGTTTGGGAAACGTGGTAAACTCCTGAAAGGACCCAATCCCGATTCAGTTACCTAAACCGAAATCAAACCCTTCCGAAATTACGAACCAACAAAAAATTTTCAAAATTTTGGCAGAGTTTCGTTACTAGCGTGGAATTGCATAAACCTGCACCTTGAAAATAACACTTTGTCCTATGCCACAAAAGCCAAACCGTGGGCACCAATCCCATCCGGATTTCTCAACATCAATATAATCAACAACAGTAAATAAACTGTACTATGTATATATGTATATCCATGAAAATAAAATAATAAGTACACGAGGTAAAACTCATACTCCTCCAATGTACTGAGCATGCAAGTAAAATCCCACGGGGTCACTCATGGACTCCACTGTGGTAGTACAGTCTGAACCACGGAGTCCTTGACTACCACGTGATTCTAAGCCAGAAATGGCCTCGGTTCCGGGGAATACGCCCCTCACCGGTCTGGTTGGGGAAACGCCCCTCCAGGCGGCCCTCCGTCGAGGATTAGCCGACGAGGCAAGGTGTATCGATACAACAACGTAACTGAGACTGTACTCTGTGTAAACCAAATCATAAACAGTTCGATACAAATGCATGAAACAGCATAAAAGTGTATGCATATTCGTATACGTATATCCGTATAAACATATTCGTATAATCGTAAACACATGCTTATATAATCATAATCTCGTATGAAATATCATGCTCGTAAAACCATAATCATGCTGCATGCTCAAGTTCATTAACGGATATAAAAGACTCGCATTCAATCCGTGAAAATAAAATGTCCACTCACAGATGAGCAAAACGCGCACGCGCGCTAATCTCGAGGACCGGCAGAAGATCTCTCGCCAGAAACACGATCACGATCCCGATCTCGATCTCCTGAATATCCACAAAAACGTAACTGATCAATAACGTAATCCACAACACTGTACTGATGCACGGAAACCAACCGTTCCCGGAAATACGAAATACGGTACAAAATGTATAACAGAAATCCCGAAATCCCCACTCGAAATCTCGACTGAAAATCGGCTAACCAAATCAACCCGAAAACCTCCGTACGATAACCAGGACGCGATTTCGAGAAAAACGACACTAATTACATCGAAATCTGAAAAGTTGACTTTTTCTACGCAGTTGACCGCCGCCGCCGCGCCGTCAACTGTGGAATTCCTCGGTGAAACTTTCCAGATCAGACCACCACGACCATACAAATCACTTTCTCTTCTACCACGAAGGCCAAAACAGCTCGGAAACCTTCCAAAACAACCCAAACCCGAACGGGATAAATCTCTCCGGTGACCTATTCGGGTCGCTCCAAAACCATCACCAAACCTCAATTGAACCAAACCAATAGAATCCCTAGGCCAAGGGGAAGCAAACCCCCCTAACCACCACCACCGTGGCTCGCCGGAACCACCGTCACCAACACCGGCGATTTTCCCAAATCGGACCAAACTCGGGTTCCACGAAAACCTTACAAATTCTCACAAATTCATACACCAATAAACTCGAAATTACTCAAGGGTTCTAACCATACCTTCCTCGAAGTTCAAGGTGGCCGGAATTAGGTCGCCGGACGGTGACTTCCCAAAATGGCAACTTTCCTTTTCGGTCCGATGGTTCACTTTCCAATTTTGGAAAGTCAACGAAATTCCAAGTCGGTCAACGCCCAAAATGAAGTTTTAGACTAATTCTCGACTATTTTTTGACTTTTCGATATTTATACTCGTCCCTCGGGTCGATCGACGATTCGAAATGGATAACCATCACGATTCGGATAAACTCGAAACAAACAGATAAACTCGTCGGAAACCGAAACTTCAAATAATCATAAAATATTCCTCGATTATCGGAAAAATCTTCCGGAACCTCCCACAAGCTCGAAATCACGTACTCTACAATTTCCGTGAAGACACTCAACCCAAATTCTCGACCGAAAACAAAGTCGCAAATTAAATCGGCAAACCACACAATATCGTAAAACTGCGACTATAACCAAACCTCGAGAATCGTGCCAAACACACATCTGATTCTGGTTCGGGTCGTCACAAATCTATACCCCTTAAAGAAATTTCGACCTCGAAATTTACGTACCTGTCATGTGAACAGATGAGGATACTGCTCCCGCATACGCTGCTCGGTCTCCCAGGTGGCCTCCTCAATCGAGTGGTTCTGCCACAAGACATTTACTAGCAGAATCACACGGTGCCTCAACTCCTGCTCACGACGATCGAGAATCTGCACTGACTCCTCAACATACGATAAATCCTCTCTGATCGGCAACTGCTGTGGGGCTAACACATGTGAAGGATCTGAGATGTACTTCCGCAACATCGAAACATGGAAGACATCATGCACACGAGCCATCTCAGCCGGTAACTCAAGTCTGTAAGCAACAGCTCCAACCCTCTCCGTAATCTCATGCGGACCAATGTACCGCGGTCGAAGCTTGCCACGCTTCCCGAAACGCACAACTCCTCTCCACGGAGATAGTTTCAGGAAGACCCAATCACCAACCTCAAACTCTAAACCCTTCCTCCTCACATCCGCGTAACTCTTCTGCCGATCCTGGGCGACCTTTAGTCGATCCCGAATAACCTGAATGTCCTCCATCGTGGTTTTCACCAAATCTGGACCAATAAGCCAACGCTCGCCCACCTCACTCCAACACAATGGAGTGCGACATTGCTTCCCGTACAGAGCCTCGTACGGTGCCATCTCAATACTGGCCTGATAGCTGTTGTTGTAGGCAATCTCAATCAAGTGCAACTGCTGATCCCAGTTTCCACGAAACTGCAACACACACGATCTCAGCATATCCTCAAGAGTCTGAATGGTCCGCTCGGACTGTCCATCAGTCTGAGGATGAAAAGCTGTACTAAATCGCAACCTCGTGCCCAAAGCTCGCTGTAAAGCCTGCCAAAACTCAGAGGTGAACTGACTATCACGGTCAGAAACAATCGACACAGGCACACCATGCAAGCGAACAATCTCGGATAAGTACAATTTGGCCAATTTGCCAACTGAAATCTTCCCTGGAAGTGTCAGAAAGTGTGCGGATTTCGTCAGTCGGTCAACAATAACCCAAATGCCAGTGTTGCCCGCCGAAGTACGCGGCAACTGATAGACGAAATCCATCGTGATATGCTCCCACTTCCAAACTGGAATCTCAAGTGGCTGTAGTTTCCCTGCAGGTTTCTGCCTCTCCGCCTTCACCTGCTGACAAATCAAACACCAACTCACGTACGCGGCAATCTCCCGCTTCATGTTGCGCCACCAATAGTACACTCGAAGTGTACGAAACATCTTCGTACCTCCGGGATGCATCGCATACGCTGAACTGTGGGCCTCATCCAGAATCTCCTTCTTCAAGTCCTCGTCCTTGGGTACACTGATCTACGCATTTTATGCTTGATTATTAATGTCTTTCTCTCTATATTTAACTTTGTTTTGTGCTTAGTAAATATGTTTTTAACTTACTTTATGTTTGTAGGTAGAAATAAAGGAGGAATCCGTAAAGGAGGCAGAAATGAGCTCAAAACCTACTAAGGAGGAAGTTCCTAAAATGAGGAGGAAAGATGAAGAAGAATGGGCCACGATTTATAAAGAATGGATCAAAGATCACTAAGATGGGTCAAGACCATGCTCATGTGTCCAAGAATGTCCAAGATCATGTCAAGATTCACCCACAAAGAAGCCCAAAAGAAGAAAATGGATCAAAATCTAGAAATCAGGAAATCTGCCTGTGCAGATCAGCCCACTTCAAAAGGCCACTGTGAACAGATCCGGATGAATCTAGACGCGATTAGCATATGGTTGGAAAGATATAGAAGTCTAGTTTCCAACGCAACTGGAATCAAGCGATTTGGAGTTCTAGAACGAGAGAAACTCCTATTTTAGTGGAGAAGGGTCAGGTTACCCGGGTGGAGTAGTAAGAGTTCTAAAAGGAGTCGAATTAGGCTTTGCTTGGCCTATATAAATGAGGGCTCGACTAGGGTTTCAGGATCACACATTCTAGGAGCCGAATCTCTGTCCAAACACTACCTCCTTTCACACAAAGTCAAAGAACTCTTCTCCTTAGCCGAAACACCACCATCACCACCTCAAAAACATCCCTCCTTCACCCATAAGTGTTCTTACGCTAGATTTGGCTTTGAACACTTGTGTCCTCCCTCATGCCAACAAGGGGCTGCTATACTTGGAGCTTGCGGAGAGACGAATTCCTCGGAGCAAAAAGTGTAACATGACATCTTGTATCAAATTTCGGTTATGTATTGGTTTTCTTTACTTTTTGTAGAAAGACAACATGTTTTAGTGTAAAGATGATTGTTTTGGATTTTTATGAGTTCTTCCATGTGTTCTTAGTATGAATTCGAATATATATGCTAGCTTACTATGATTTTAATGCTTTGAAACTTGTTTAGGATGACACTAGATGATTTGGTTCACCCTAGCATGTTCCACCGAATTAATCAAGATAAAATTGAGTTAGGAAGTTAACTAGATGATTTGGTTGCTCTCTAATTCGATGTAAGCATGTGTTTGTGTTTTAATTTGTGCTATGAATTTCGTAGAACTTGTTTAAAGAAGAAGTAATCGGCTTAGGTAATTAGTATGTGATGATCACTTGTAAATAACTAGTTTAGGTTTTTTTCGGCAATGATGCATGTTTAGGGTTTCTAGGGTTCTTGATTGTTTGCTTGTCTATGAGTGAAGCATGTTAGGGTCCTAGGGTTTCTCTATGTGTATGATTGCCACGTTTTTGTCTTTAATTTTGTAGGCATTAAACAAACAAATCTCGCACCCCCATTTAAACTTAGCATAGTTATGCATGCACCCTCAATCCCCGGTTAAGAACGATCCCTACTTACCAATGCTACATCTACAAAGAAGGGTTTTAATTGCTTTCGTGTTTGATTAAGTGTTTAATTAAATGCTTGAAAAGATGCGAATCAATTTTGGCGCCGTTGCCGGGGATTGTAAAGAATTGTGTGATTATGCTTGTACAATATGTTTATATTTTTCTGTTTTCGGAACTGTGCACTGCCATGTTTTGTGTAAACTATTTGACATAGCTACAGGTCTCATAAAAATCTGACAATTTGCAGACTTGTTTGGCTACGTTTCTAGTTTGTGCCTGTAAAATTTCATTACATTCGGACTAGCCAATAATTCTGGTCAAATTCGACAATCTGCTATGTTTAATTTTATGCGAATCTGGAAATTTTCATGTGTTCTTGAGTTCCAAACATGTTGTAACTTTGTTTTTATTTTTGCAGGTCAAAGAGTCCATATGTATGAGGTCAAAGAGTCATTTTTGCTGTAAAAATATTCATTATTGTTATTGTATAATGTGATTATAATTATTTTAGTTTTAGTATTAATTTTAATTCAGGACTGTGATAGGTGCTATTTTGTGAGATTTATCTGACTTGGTTGCAGGTATTGGAAAATTATGAAAATTTACAGAGTGATGTATATATGTGTCTAGTATCCTCTCGTAAAATTTTGTGCAATTACAACGTGTGATTAATTCTACATAAATTCTGCAAATAGCTGTATTCAGTTTCTCCGATTTTGTAAAATGTTAAATAAATAGTCTTAGCTATGTTTTTATCACTTGTTATTTAGTTTTTAAGTTGGACTTTGATTGAAAGAGTTGATGTAATATCGTATTGAAATTTTGCTCTTAGTAAGAAATTTTCGGTTATGGTGACTAGAAGGGTTATGACTGGTGACAGGATTTGGATCTAAGAAAGAGAATATTCTCGAAATTAGTCCTACCTCTCGCGTTACATCTATCCCAACTGGCCATTTCCGGACTTGCCCAAAGGAGTAGAATGGATTTCGAGCCATTACACAATTTAATCATCTAAGTCTTAATTTAAATTCTAGATGCATGTGATAATCATATATCTTTGGCGAAAAATCAATTGGGACATTGTTTTGTAAACTTTATTTATCTACTATGTTGTAATAAATTTGTAACGAAAGATAAACATACTTGTTGTAAATGCTACATGAGCTACGTTTATGATTAATTAGTTAATTGATCACTAACTAATGTATCTTTTCGTGGATCATGAATTCTAACAAGCTCGTAAAGAGAAGAAGAATGCCGAGCTAAAGGATGGCACCAACATATACATGCAAGTGCACATGCAAAGAAAACGTCAAGAATGTTGGAAGTCAAAAGTGAAAAGGATAAAAGCAACACGTCTAGGCTGTAAGACGTTAAAAAAAAAACAAGCGCTTGTTGGGAGGCAACCCAATGGAGGAGTCTACAAACCAGATTTGCATTCTCTTCCCTCTCTTTTTAATTTTTGTCGTTACTTTTTAATTTTCTTAGATAGAATTTTCATAGATCTCTCTTTCATACTTGATTCTATACTTTTACTTTGGTACATTGAGGACAATGTAGAGTTTAAGTGTGGGGGAGGGGTTTACAACTTTGTTGAGTCAAAAAAAAAAATTAAAAAAAAAAAATTATTTTTGTTTATAATTTTCGTGGGTTTTATTATTTTGAATTTTTAGGAAGTCTTTTGAGTCTAATTTAGTGTTTTACAGAGTCTTAGGATGCCCTTAGTTAGTCTATGATGAAAATGGACTGAATTTGAACATACATATGGCACTGCATTCATGATTTCTTGTGTTAATTGAGTTATTTTGAGTGTCATGACATGTAGTAGATATGGATAGTTAAACATGGTACAGATTTCGCATGTGAGAATAAGTTTAAGTCATATGAACCCTAAACGTGAGTTTTGAGCCTATACATTTCTTTTGAGTGAATTTTATGCATATTAGTCTCAAAACTATGCATGTGCATCATTTGGTTACTTGCCATAGATTTTAATGAACTAGAGATTACTAGAACTTACTCATGTCAAATTTGCAAAGCTTATAGTTGACATATACTCTGATTTTGGATATGATAAGAGGCACTTAGGTTTACCACCACTAGCCAAATTTCCATGAGTCCCTTATGTGCGCACGAGTTGCGACACCCTTAGATAAACCATTTGAGCCCACATTAAGCTTTCTTTCGTCATCCGTAATACCTAAACACTTTGCCTAGTGTAGGACTTCTTTACCGTATGTTCTGAACACTTAGTGTGAAGTAATGTCGACAAGAGCCGAAGATGGAGATTTTTGGTGATGCTCCTTGATTGGTATAATGTGTGTATGGGGATAGACTTGTCCAAATAGCTTAAAAAGTGTGTTATTGCCAAAAAAAAAGAAAAAAAAAGAAAGGAATTCGAGAGAATGAAAAGAAAAAAAATTGTGATCTCTCATGGCAATGTGTTCTGTTTTGTAAATGTTTGGATTAATGTCCCCCATACTTGTGAATTTGGAGTATGCTACGAATTGAAGGCCCAAAAAAATAAAGAAATATGACATTTGTCCTGTTCACAAAGCTCAATGGGAGTTTAGAATGAAGTTAGGGTCTAACAAAATGAAATTTGGCCCTTGTTTATAGAAGATTGACCATGGAGGCGTGGAAAAGATGAAGGAGTCTGGTTTTACAAAGTTTGTGATATTTCGACTAAGTCTTTGGAACGTTTTTAACCACCACTTATCTAAATTTTCGAATGCCTTAGCCTTGCCCCATTACAACCCTTCGAAAGTCCTTTTTGATCCTTAAGATGAGTAGCAGTTAATCTGTTGAGTAAGTTGCATGAGTAAGCATATGGTTTGGTTCATTTGTGCAAGTATTTCATTCATGAGGTTTTCAATTATTTCTATCCATTTTTGAGTGAAAATATGATGAGTGCATCCATGTGAGTTGATTTGAACTTTATTCGAAACATGCACAGATTTAACATCACCATTGTTTACACCACGTCTTACTTGTTCATTGCATGAATCATATCTTGGTTATCATTTGAAGTTATGTAATTCCATTGCCATATACATTAAGAAATTTCTGAGACAAATTTTGACTAAGGGCTTAGTGTTGTTTTACTTAGTATCTCTTACGTTTTCAAACATGATAACATGAAAATTTGCGGCTTTGAAACATTGAGACTTCTAAGTGTTTTGTACATATAAGTGTGACGTTTTTCCCATTGTTATTTTTTTCCCTTTATTTTTCTTTTATCGAGTCCGTTGCTTTGATTTGTATTTGCTAGGGACTAGCAAAGTCTAAGTGTGGGGGAATTTGATCTACGCATTTTATGCTTGATTATTAATGTCTTTCTCTCTATATTTAACTTTGTTTTGTGCTTAGTAAATATGTTTTTAACTTACTTTATGTTTGTAGGTAGAAATAAAGGAGGAATCCGTAAAGGAGGCAGAAATGAGCTCAAAACCTACTAAGGAGGAAGTTCCTAAAATGAGGAGGAAAGATGAAGAAGAATGGGCCACGATTTATAAAGAATGGATCAAAGATCACTAAGATGGGTCAAGACCATGCTCATGTGTCCAAGAATGTCCAAGATCATGTCAAGATTCACCCACAAAGAAGCCCAAAAGAAGAAAATGGATCAAAAGCTAGAAATCAGGAAATCTGCCTGTGCAGATCAGCCCACTTCAAAAGGCCACTGTGAACAGATCCGGATGAATCTAGACGCGATTAGCATATGGTTGGAAATATATAGAAGTCTAGTTTCCAACGCAACTGGAATCAAGCGATTTGGAGTTCTAGAACGAGAGAAACTCCTATTTTAGTGGAGAAGGGTCAGGTTACCCGGGTGGAGTAGTAAGAGTTCTAAAAGGAGTCGAATTAGGCTTTGCTTGGCCTATATAAATGAGGGCTCGACTAGGGTTTCAGGATCACACATTCTAGGAGCCGAATCTCTGTCCAAACACTACCTCCTTTCACACAAAGTCGAAGAACTCTTCTCCTTAGCCGAAACACCACCATCACCACCTCAAAAACATCCCTCCTTCACCCATAAGTGTTCTTACGCTAGATTTGGCTTTGAACACTTGTGTCCTACCTCATGCCAACAAGGGGCTGCTATACTTGGAGCTTGCGGAGAGACGAATTCCTCGGAGCAAAAAGTGTAACATGACATCTTGTATCAAATTTCGGTTATGTATTGGTTTTCTTTACTTTTTGTAGAAAGACAACATGTTTTAGTGTAAAGATGATTGTTTTGGATTTTTATGAGTTCTTCCATGTGTTCTTAGTATGAATTCGAATATATATGCTAGCTTACTATGATCTTAATGCTTTGAAACTTGTTTAGGATGACACTAGATGATTTGGTTCACCCTAGCATGTTCCACCGAATTAATCAAGATAAAATTGAGTTAGGAAGTTAACTAGATGATTTGGTTGCTCTCTAATTCGATGTAAGCATGTGTTTGTGTTTTAATTTGTGCTATGAATTTCGTAGAACTTGTTTAAAGAAGAAGTAATCGGCTTAGGTAATTAGTATGTGATGATCACTTGTAAATAACTAGTTTAGGTTTTTTTCGGCAATGATGCATGTTTAGGGTTTCTAGGGTTCTTGATTGTTTGCTTGTCTATGAGTGAAGCATGTTAGGGTCCTAGGGTTTCTCTATGTGTATGATTGCCACGTTTTTGTCTTTAATTTTGTAGGCATTAAACAAACAAATCTCGCACCCCCATTTAAACTTAGCATAGTTATGCATGCACCCTCAATCCCCGGTTAAGAACGATCCCTACTTACCAATGCTACATCTACAAAGAAGGGTTTTAATTGCTTTCGTGTTTGATTAAGTGTTTAATTAAATGCTTGAAAAGATGCGAATCATACACAAAGCCTGCCTCTGAACAACAACATACCGTCGTCGCTCAAACGGAACTCAGTATGCACACCATTCCGTATCATGGTCTTCTTGCTCAGCAAGTAAGGATCTGAATCCTGTGCCTCCCGTACCTGATCAACCAGTACCGGTCGAACCTGGAAACTGGCCAACAAAGCTCCATCATCATCATACCCAAATACAGCACCTGTAGCTCGAAGCTCAGCTAACATCGATACTCTGGCCACACACATGTGAAACAACGAGGCTCCAGATTTCCGGCTAAGTGCATCCGCTACAACGTTGGCCTTCCCTGGATGGTACTCAAACGTACAATCGTAGTCGTTGATCAACTCCATCCATCGGCGCTGCCTCATGTTCAAATCCGGCTGCGTCCGCAAATAAGTGAGACTCTTGTGGTCAGTGAAAATCTTACACTGAGCACCATACAGATAATGTCTCCAACTCTTCAACGCTAACACAATAGCGGCTAACTCCAAATCATGCGTCGGATAGTTGACCTCGTGCGGTTTCAGCTGTCTGGAACCATATGCCACGACTCTACCATGCTGCATCAACACACAGCCAAGGCCCAACTTCGACGCATCACTATATACAACAAACTCACCACTGTCGTTTGGCAATGTCAAAACTGGTGCAGTAGTCAGTCTCTCCTTCAAGAGCAAATAACTCTCCTCGCACGCATCAGACCACTCAAACTTGACGCCTTTCTTTGTCAATCGGGTCAGTGGTGTAGCTATCCGGGAGAAATCCTGTACAAACCGTCGATAATAGCCTGCTAACCCCAAGAAACTCCGGATCTCCGGCACAGTAGTGGGTCGACTCCAATTCAGCACGGCCTCAATCTTTACAGGATCAACACTAACTCCCTCGGCCGAAATCACGTGGCCGAGAAACTTCACACTATCCAACCAGAACTCACACTTGCTAAACTTCGCAAACAGCTGATGGTCACGCAAAGTCCGCAACACCGCTCGCAAGTGCTTCTGGTGCTGGCCCACACTCCTCGAATATATCAAAATATCATCAATGAATACAATCACGAACTTGTCCAGGAACCGTCGAAACACCCGGTTCATCAAATCCATGAAAGCTGCGGGGGTGTTGGTCAACCCAAACGGCATAACCAAAAACTCATAGTGCCCATACCGCGTCCTAAATGCTGTCCTGGCCACATCTGAATCCCGGATCCTCAACTGGTGATATCCAGATCGAAGATCAATCTTCGAAAAGACTGCTGCTCCCTTCAGCTGATCGAACAAGTCGTCAATCCGCGGCAACGGATACTTGTTCCTCACTGTAATCTGATTCAGCTTCCGATAGTCGATGCACAAACGCATGGACCCGTCATTCTTCCGCACAAACAACACTGGAGCACCCCACGGAGAAACACTCGGTCGAATGAATCCCTTCTCTAACAACTCCTGAAGCTGAATCTGCAACTCCTTCAACTCCGCAGGAGCCATCCGGTACGGTGTCTGGGAAATCGGTCCAGTACCCGGCAACAACTCAATGGTAAAATCGATCTCCCGAATAGGGGGTATACCAGGTAACTCTGCTGGAAACACATCCAGAAACTCAGACACAACCTCAATACTACCAAGATCCGGCACTGCAGCTGTAGTGTCCACCACATGGGCTAAGTACGCAACATAACCCTTCTTCATCAACCTATCCGCCCTCATCGCGGAAATCAAACACGGTAGGGAAGTGTTCTTCTTGCCACGAAACAGTATCTCAGGCAACCCTGGTCGACGAAACGCGACCTCCTTCCTGTGGCGATCAAACATGGCCCAGTGCGACTCCAGGAAGTCCATACCCAAAATCAGATCGAAATCCACAATATCAAGCAGTAACAGATCTGCGGCTAATCCATGACCACCAATAAACACCTCACAATCTCGGTAAACCCAACCGATACTCACAACTTCACCCGACGGATACAACACTCTCCACAACCCCGGAAGTGGAGATGCAGGTACCGTAGCCAATGATGACAGTCTAAATGATATGAATGAATGTGTAGCGCCCGGATCTAACAATGCAAGTACATGAATACCAAAAACATGTAACGTACCGATAACGACCTCCGGTGATGCTCTGCCCTCACGTAGAGTCATAGCATGAACCCTCGCCTGTCCGGCTGGTCGTCCTCGCTGGGGCTGTCCCTGCTTTCGGCCCTGGCCTGCAAACTGTGCCGGTCGCACTCCAGAAGTGGCACCTCGCTCAACTCCGGAACTCAGGGCTGCCTGTCCGTCACCGCCATATAGCTGAGGACACTCCTTCGCATAGTGGCCCACCTGGCCACAGCGGAAACAAGTGACAGGACCTCGCTGACATGGACCCACATGATGTCGACTACAGAGACTACACAACGGGTACTCCCTCGGTACTGCAAATGTGCCACCAGTACGCCGAGGATAACTAGAACCGCTGGAACCCGCACTAGCCTGTGGCCTCTGTGGTCGATCTCTCCTCTAAAACGGTCTCCGCCTCGATGTACTAACTGGTGGGCAGTAAGATCCACCGCCAGAGGATGAAGCTGAACCAGAAGTATCAAAACTCTGCCTCTTCGAAGGCCCCTGACTCGGTCCACCCTCCTCGAATCGCCTCGGCTGGTACCTCTGCTGTCTCTCCTGCACAATATCTTCGCCTCGGAGTGCAGCACTAACAAACTCATCAAAGTTGTTCCCCGGCATCGTAGTCAACGTCGCCTTGATGCTCAGATTCAATCCCAGCTCAAACCTGCGACACTTGGCTTCCTCTGTAGCCACCATATCCTGCGTAAAACGAGACAAACGAGTAAACCTATCCCGATACTCAAGTACAGACAAACTGCCCTGCCTCAAGTTCGTGAACTCCTCGTACTTGCGCTGCTAGGTAGCCTGATTAAAATACCTCCACATAAACAGATCACGAAACAATGTCCACGGAGTATCCACAGGAACTCTGTCAGTGCTGACCCACCAAAAGTATGCATCACCCTCAAGTAAACCAACTGCGGCTATTGTCATCTGCTCAGGTGTAAACTGCAGACGCTCACAAACACGCTCAATCTGAACCAACCATGCCTCGCATATCTCTGGATCAACTGAACCCGAAAATACAGTAGCACCCGCAGTGCGAGCCTTGACCACGGGGTCAAAACGCTCTTCCAAACGCAGCACTCGCATAAGCAAGTCGCGCGTTCGGCGATCCTCATCAGGATCATCATCCCGGTCAACATGGGGACCACGTCGAGGAGGCATCCTACTGATACAAGACAAGCATTAGGTACAAGCGGAAAGAACGTAATCATGAAACCGCAGATATTTGAGGACACACAACACCTGAAGTATTGATGAGTACCGCTGGCCAGTCGGGTCATCACTCCAGTCATGCTGTATCAACTCAAATACCCTAAGCGTCACAACTACAAGAGTCTACAGAATCTGACAACCTAATGCTCTGATACCAAGCTGAAAGGACCCAATCCCGATTCAGTTACCTAAACCGGAATCAAACCCTTCCGAAAATACGAACCAACAAAAAATTTTCAAAATTTCGGCAGAGTTTCGTTACTAGCGTGGAATTGCATAAACATGCACCCTGAAAATAACACTTCGTCCTATGCCACAAAAGCCAAACCGTGGGCACCAATCCCATCCGGATTTCTCAACATCAATATAATCAACAACAGTAAATAAACTGTACTATGTATATATTTATATCCGTGAAAATCCGCACCACATGTATCAGAATGTATCAGAGCGACCTCTAGAGTAAAACATATACAAAATGTACATCAGTAGGTGAAACAAGAACCTACTGGAAAACACAGGTGACTCTGATCACTAGCCTCCAAACCGCGACGTGAAAACACCAAACCTGAACTGCACACTGGGCACGGAAACCGAAAAGCCCAGGGGAAAGACAATAAACACGTTAGAGTGAGTGGACGAAAATAAATGTCTTTCACCAGTTAATATATATATGTTTAAAATACATATGCGAGTCCAGGAATATAAAATAATAAGTACACGAGGTAAAACTCATACTCCTCCAATGTACTGAGCATGCAAGTAAAATCCCACGGGGTCACTCATGGACTCCACCGTGCTAGTACAGTCTGAACCACGGAGTCCTTGACTACCACGTGATTCTAAG
Source organism: Geum urbanum (assembly GCA_946800695.1). Taxonomy (NCBI): domain Eukaryota; kingdom Viridiplantae; phylum Streptophyta; class Magnoliopsida; order Rosales; family Rosaceae; genus Geum; species Geum urbanum. The sequence continues at coordinate 21,683,416 of OX327003.1, read as the reverse complement.
CCAGAAATGGCCTCGGTTCCGGGGAATACGCCCCTCACCGGTCTGGTTGGGGAAACGCCCCTCCAGGGGGCCCTCCGTCGGGGATCAGCCGACAAGGCAAGGTGTATCGATACAACAACGTAACTGAGACTGTACTCTGTGTAAACCAAATCGTAAACAGTTCGATGCAAATGCATGAAACAGCATAAAAGTGTATGCATATTCGTATACGTATATCCGTATAAACATATTCGTATAATCGTAAACACATGCTTATATAATCATAATCTCGTATGAAATCTCATGCTCGTAAAACCATAATCATGCTGCATGCTCAAGTTCATTAACGTATATAAAAGACTCGCATTCAATCCGTGAAAATAAAATGTCCACTCACAGATGAGCAAAACGCGCACTCGCGCTAATCTCGAGGACCGGCGGAAGATCTCTCGCCAGAAACACGATCACGATCCCGATCTCGATCTCCTGAATATCCACAAAAACGTAACTGATCAATAACGTAATCCACAACACTGTACTGATGCACGGAAACCAACCGTTCCCGGAAATACGAAATACGGTACAAAATGTATAACGGAAATCCCGAAATCCCCACTCGAAATCTCAACTGAAAATCGGCTAACCAAATCAACCCGAAAACCTCCGTACGATAACCAGGACGCGATTTCGAGAAAAACGACACTAATTACATCGAAATCTGAAAAGTTGACTTTTTCTCCGCCGTTGATCGCCGCCGCCGCCGCCGCGCCGTCAACGGTGGAATTCCTCTGTGAAACTTTCCAGATCTGACCACCACGACCATACGAATCACTTTCTCTTCTACCACGAAGGCCAAAATAGCTCGGAAACCTTCCAAAACAACCCAAACCCGAACAGGATAAATCTCTCCGGTGACCTATTCGGGTCGCTCCAAAACCATCACCAAACCTCAATTGAACCACACCAATAGAATCCCTAGGCCAAGGGGAAGCAAACCCCCCTAACCACCACCACCGTGGCTCGCCGGAACCACCGTCACCAACACCGGCGATTTTCCCAAATCGGACCAAACTCGGGTTCCACGAAAACCTTACAAATTCTCACAAATTCATACACCAATAAACTCGAAATTACTCAAGGGTTCTAACCATACCTTCCTCGAAGTCCAAGGTGGCCGGAATTAGGTCGCCGGACGGTGACTTCCCAAAATGGCAACTTTCCTTTTCGGTCCGATGGTTCACTTTCCAATTTTGGAAAGTCAACGAAATTCCAAGTCGGTCAACGCCCAAAATGAAGTTTTCGACTAATTCTCGACTATTTTTTGACTTTTCGATATTTATACTCGTCCCTCGGGTCGATCGACGATTCGAAATGGATAACCATCACGATTCGGATAAACTCGAAACAAACAGATAAACTCGTCAGAACCCGAAACTTCAAATAATCATAAAATATTCCTCGGTTATCGGAAAAATCTTCCGGAACCGGCCACAAGCTCGAAATCACGTACTCTACAATTTTCTTGAAGACACTCAACCCAAATTCTCGACCGAAAATAATGTCGCAAATCGAATCGGCAAACCACACAATATCGTAAAACTGCGACTATAACCAAACCTCGAGAATCGTGCCAAACACACATCTTATTCTGGTTCGGGTCGTCACAACTCCGCCCGCGTTATATTGGTCTGTATGAGATTACTGAGCGAGTGGGTGTTGTGGCGTACAGGTTGGCATTACCTTCTGAGATGGCCAGGGTTCATGATGTATTCCACGTATCTATGCTGCGGAAGTACATTTCTGATTCGTCTTATATTTTAGCACATTGTCAGCTTCCTATTCGGGAGGATTTGACTTATGTGGAAGATCCAGTTCAGATTCTTGATTCGAGGGTACATTCAGGAACTTCGTCACAAAGCCATTCCTCTTGTGAAAGTCTTGTGGAGAAATCATGCAGTTCAGGAAGCCACCTGGGAAACCGAAAAGCACATGCGGGAGCAGTACCCCTATCTCTTTAACTAACAAGTGTGCCAAATTTCGAGGGAAAAATTTCTTTAAGGGGGGTAGAATTGTAACGATTCGAACTAAAAATTACGCTAAACTCTGAGATTTAGGTTTTCCGCGAATTATGCACCTCGTAAAATTTTGTTAACAACTTTTCTTTCGGGCGAGAATTTGATCCGACTTTCTTCGTGGAAGTCGTAGAGTATTTCATTTTGTGCACGTGAGAATTTTTGGGGAATTTTTTTCGGGTTATCGAGCTATTTCTTTCAATTTTTGGAAGTTCGTGTATGAAAATATGTATTTTTAAAATGTTTTTCTTGGCGGTTTACTTTGGACCGTTAGTTCTTGATCAGATCGAATTGTGACCGTTGATTTGATCAAAATTTTTAGTATTTATAGTAGAAATACGGTGTAAATATAGAATAAATAAAAAAAAATATGAAATTTTGTACGTACGCGACCCGTATACTCATTTCGACCCGTTTTAGATTTCGATGTCGACCCACTGGAAAACGCAACGGTTGCCGGTGTTCTTGGTATGGATTTGAAGCCCTTCATCTCCTCTTTTCATTCATGTATTTATTTGTGAAATTTAGTGAGGTTTTGTGACCGGAAAATGGCCGGGAACCCGTGGTTCGAGGTAGTTCGCCGGCGGTGCTCCTGGTGACTTCCGGCATGGTATGGGGTGGGTGCAACTTGGCTTGGTTCAAGGACCAAAAGCCCTAAGGTTTGGTAGGCCGAGGTGCGTCTCCGGCGTCTGAATCGACCGGAAAAGTTTTCCGGCGATTTTCCACCCTTGACCTTTCAGGGTAAATTCCAGTGAATCGATGGCGATTTGGACATGGGTCCAGTTGGGAAAGATGTTGGGCTCGTTGAAATATTTCCAATAAGTGGTCAAATGCTCCCATCGGAGCATTTTAGACCTGGAGCGCGTGTGGTTCATGCACCACCGCCGGTGGTGGCGCGTGATGGTCTAAACTGCTCCGATGGAACTTCCGGTTCATGCACCACCGCCGGTTAGTTGAAAATCCTATTTTTCCCGTGGGGTTTCCGGGATGGTTTCTGAGTTGTTTTTCGCGCGTTTTATAAAATTCTGGAATTAAATGAATTGTTATTTATTCAGGAAACCGCGAGAAAGATTTTGGCGAGGGAACTTCCGACGGGCCTCAGGGCTTGTTGTTTACTGTGAGTGGACACTTTGATTTTCGCAATTGATTTGCGAGTCTATGATTATGCTTTTACAATTATGCAGTTATGGGTATGCATTTATGATTACGCATTTTATGAGTATATATTGTTTCGGAGGCACGTATGATTTGTTTTTACACAGAGTATGGTTATTATGGATGTATCGATGCTATGACCTCTCAGCTGATCCCTGAGATACTCCGGGAGGGTTATGACAAATACCTAACCTGTGATTACACAGTACCCAGGAGGGTTAGGACAAACACCTGACCTGGGCATGTTTGTAACTTGAGGGAAACGTACTCAAATTATTGCCTCCACATATTACACTACACCCAGGAGGGTTAGGACAAACACCTGACCTGGGCTTGATTGTTTTGACTCGCATGATTTCGATATGCATTTATTGTGAAAAGTATGTTGAATTTATATCTCCGATTTATGTGGTATATTATTATTTTCGTCCACTCATTCTAACGGTTTTACTATTTATATGCTTTTCACTAGGCTTTTCGATTTCCTTCTTGCCCAGTTTGCAGTTTCTATCATGTGGTTGCGCGTCGTCGTCGGAGGCCTAGAGTTCAAGTCACCGTTCTTTTTTAGTAGGTTCTTAGTTTAACCTACTAACTTTGTATATTTGTAAATAGGAGTCGCTCTGAGTATTATGTTAGTTTATTTTCTTTTGTAATGCTTTTCGAGTACTTACTAGATTTCGAATAATAAGTGTAAGAAATATTTTTACTGTTATTCAGTAGTTTGTGAATTTGAGAAATCTGGATAGGAATTGGCGTCCCACGGTTTGGCTTTTGTGGACTATCTGGAAGTGTGTTTTCATTGCAGGTTTTTGGTTTACTTATTTTATTAAGTAAACTCTGGAGAAAACTTTTTAAAAAGTTGTAGTGTTGTTAGAATCTAATTCCGGTTTAGGCAACTGAATCGGGGTTGGGTTCTTTCACTGTACGAGAAACTTTTCTTCTTGTCTCCTCATTAAGCATATTATCCTTAACGGTATCCATAGACAAAACACTATCAGACAAAGAATTACTTATGGTCATTACGAAAGTTTTCCAAGTGTCTGACAAGGTTTCTTGCAACAACAGTGCTAGCAGCTTATTGTCTACCTTCATACCCATTGTCGCCAACTGATTTGTCACATTCTAGAATTTATTCAAGTGCACAGCAACTCTTTTATCTTCATTGAACTTCATGTTAACAAGCTCTTTAATATGGAATGCTTTCTTCACAGCGGTCTGGTGACGACCTGGACCAGAATCAGTAGTATGATCAGCTATGTACGTGAGTTACTGCGTAGTCGCAGAGTTCTGACAGTATTTAAATCGCCAGATTTGATAACGACTTAATTATTGGCTGAGAATTGGAGCTGAGTCTCTTCTCGAGAGTCGTTGTACGTGTGATTTCGAGTTCGTGGGCGGTTTCGGATCGTTATTTGGACGACCGAGGAATTAATTATGAATATTTGAAGTTCGGATTTAAATGGTGGCATTCTTAGCGACTAAATTACTGGACGAGAATTTGGTTTCAGCTTCTTCACAGAAGTTGTTGAGCATTTAATTTCGAGCTTGTGGGAACTTCCGGAGCATTATTCTGAGTTACGAAGATTAAGTTGTGATTATTTCCGATTGTTGATTATTTAGTCGGATTAAATATGTGTTGGTTTGAATAGTTGACTTTTTATCCGATTGGTCGATGTGTTTGACTTCGGGTGATAATTAAAGATCATGTCGAGTCGAGTTTATTGTCGCGCGAATTGTCGAAATCGAAATTACGACGAGAAAGTTACGGATATTCGAAGTTTACCGAAAATGGTGTTTGAAGCTTCCCAAAATAGAAAGTCTATAAATAGCAGTTTCCTATTTGGGAAAGTCAAAGCTGGACTTTATTATGGTTGACCGAGTTGACCGAGTCAACTCGGTGGAGAGGAGGAGGCCGACGGCGACATGGAGCTCCACGACGGCGTGGTGGTTTCCAGCCACCCCACGGCTTGCCTCCGGTCCCGTTCGGTGCGCCTTGAGGCCCTCGACCCCATGAAGGCCACCGTTCGCGGTGAGGCCACTTGTGGAGAGAGAATACTTCGGCCCAAGTTTGGGAAATTTTGAGGTTAATGGTGGTTTATGATTTCGGCCATGTTGAGTTTAATCAAGCACTGGGTTTTGTAGCCCTCATCTCCATGATTCTAACCATATAGGTATGGTGATCTAATTTTGCTTGTGTGTGGAGAATTTTGAATGTGAAATTTGTGGAACAATTCGGTTTTGCTTGAAATTGGATGAGTTAGAGTGAGAATTGCCCTTTGTTGTAGTTGACAAAGTTGCTCAATGGGTGATTTTGCATGGAATTGAGGTTGCTCCGCCGTGGAATTTTCAGTTCGAGTGGCGGCGCCGCCGTGGGCGGTGGTCAACGGCGGTCAACAGTTTGACTTTTTGGGTTTTCGACAAATTGCATGTCATTTCACTCGAAATCGCGCCCCGATCGCAGTGGGGAGGTTCGTTTCTTGATTTGAGCTTCCGAAATTACAGCGAGGTATTGAGGTGTGATTTCCGGATTTCCGACAGTTTGTCGTAATCGGATTATGTGTTTCCGAGAACGGTGGTTTCTCGTGATTTGATTTGAATTGTCGAATTATGATTTTGAGAAATGATTATTGTGATTATCCAGGGGTTCGTGATCGTTCTTTTGGTGAGGGACTTTCCGCCGGATCACGGGTTAACGCGTATCGCGTTACGTTAGTCTGTGAGTGGACAAGTTTCTATTTTCACTGTTGATTTTGCGAGTTCGTGGATTTTATGATTTTCCGTATTTAAATTATACGATGTTGAGATATATGTTGTTTTCGGAGGTATTGTTATATGTTTATGGGTGATGGCATTCATTATATCGATATACCAGAGTTGAGAGATTCCTCTGGACCAGAGTTGAGAGATTCCTCTGGGCGGGGTTGAGTGGTCCCCTGCGTGCCGCCAGGGTTGAGTGGTCCCCTGGTCTATCACTGTCAGGTTTGAGCGATTCACCTGACGTCGGGCTTGAGAGGTCGCCCGACAACCTCCGTATATATATATATGTGTGTGTTGTTTTCCGAACTCGCACTGTTTTACATTGATTGTGTATTTAACTGGTGAAAGGCATACGTTTATTTTCGTCCACTCACTCTAACATTTTTATTTGCCTTTCCCCTGGGCTTTTCGGTTTCCGTGCCCATTTTGCAGTTCGGACTCTGGTGTCGCACGTCATGGTTGGAGGCATAGTGCTCGAGCTACATTTTTTTTCCAGTAGGTTTATTGTTCTACCTACTGTGGTATACTTATATGATTATACATTAGAGGTCGCTCTGAGTATTCTATTGAATATGTTTATACGATTTTACTCCGGATTTCAGTAAAGTACTATTATATTTATTGTTTTACTTTACTGTTGATATATTGAGAAATCCGGATGGGATTGGTGCCCACGGTTTGCTTTTTGTGGCATAGGATGAAGTGTATTTTCCGCGTGCAGGTAATGGTAATTCCACGTTAGTAACGAAACTCTGCCAAAATTTCTACGGTTTTTGTTGGTTCGTGTTTTCGAAGGGGTTCGATTCCGGTTTAGGCAACTAAACCGGGGTTGGGTCCTTTCAGGTCTTCTCTTCAGCATCAGTTTCGTTCGACACATGATGAAAGACAGAATCATCAACCCATTTCCTTATCATTTCAATTGCTTCCATGTTAACTTTCACCAATCGTTATGAGACATAGTACTTGGCTTGCCCGCGACGCCTTCAATTGCTTCATGCAAATCACCACAATAAAGGATGTCCTCCATTGTTGGTTCCCACGTCACCTAATTTGAGGGGGTGAGTTTAATCAGTGTGCTATTTACCCGATTCATCTTAACCACGAACCACTAACCCAAACTTAGGTCCACACAAATCTAAGCTCTGATATCACTTGTGATTTTTATCAAACTAATAAATATGCAGAACAACCAAGACAAACATACACAGAGATAAGAACACAGAATTTAACGTCGTTCAGCAAAATTTGTTTACGTCCACGGACAGAAAAGACTCCACTATATTTATAATGGGTATACAGAAAGAATAAGAAAACAAAGACCTTCTCTACTCTTCTTATCTCTCTCTCCTCTCTTTACCACAACTCACTCTCCAACTCGAGAATGGAATACACTTGCTCTCTGTCTCTGTGATACATAATCTAGATCAGAACTCTTAGGTAATCCAACACCACATAGGAACAGGTTTTCCTACTAATACTAACCTTCTTCTTTTTGTAACCAGTATGGATTACGAAACCTACATCAATAAGGATCATAGACATCCTTATTGGAACCTATATTCATCAAGACAATAATCTATATTAACTCTTAGGTAAACTCATAGGCCGAAAAAACCCCAAGCAAAGTCCCAGAGGTAACACAAAAAGAAGAATAAGGAGGCCCAAAATAGTCTGAAAACGGAACCATGATAATAGAAATTAAAAACCCAAAAAGAAAAGAAAAAATGACAATGAAAAAGAAGAAGCAACCAAAAGAAAAAAACAAACAATACAGCTGACCCAACCAGAGAGAAAAAAGCAACCCAAAGAATACACAACGTCAAATCTTTGCTTGATAATACAACTACTCAATATAACAATTGAACCAAATCAAATGTTGATATGAGCAGAATTAAGCACCTCAATCAGAACCACTTGCTACAAAATTTCAAACTAAATGAGAATCAACTGGAAAACCAAAGGATTATTTACAGGAAGAAATCAGGGAGTACCACAAGAGATTGGCTGTCTTGCCTGACGTGACTGAATTCATTCATGATGGCGACAAAGCTATCTTTATCTGTAGTTTTTGACTCTCATGTTTCAATGGATGCTTCAACAATCCAAGTTGAACCTGCTACAGCTACAAGAATCCAGCAAATTCCTTCGAGTGCATATACAAAACTCCAGTTTTCAGAGCAAGAAGCAAGTCCACAAAATTTTATTACATACATGCTCATATGCATACACGTATATGTATACAGAAACCGCTTAAAGTAAAACCTGAAACACTTATAGGCAAATATTGCAGGACCTACAAAATACTAAACTTGATTAATTACAAACAAAATTACATATTGGTTATTTTAATTAAATGAATGGCAGAGTCAATAAAGTCCTACTAGTTTCTTCTCTAAATAAATACAATTTATAATGATTTATATAACTCATGAGAATCCATCAGAGATGGCTCACCCAATAAAAAGGTAAAAACTTTGTGAACTCTACAACCAAAGGGAAATTGATTACAGTAAAATTTTGATAATTTAATAGTCGATTAATTAATAATTTCGTTAAAATAATATTTTTTGTCGGTCCCAATTTAAGGACTTGAGTATTAATTTAATATTTGATTAATTAATAATCTCGCTAAATTAATAAATTTTGTCAATCTTAAAATTATTAATTTATAGAAATTTTACTATATTTTTATACTATTACTATGTAAACTCAATACAAAACAAGCTCAAACAACACACAAAGATGATGAAAACTCCCATTTGGCTTTAAACATATAACGATGACGTATATGAAAGAATACAGTGCCCTAAGAATCTCCTCATAATTCGTTGTATATATATATAGCGACACAAAATATCATCAAGCACAGTCCTGTATGATTACATGCATCCAGTACTCCTACACATTGATTAAAAAGTTGGAGGCATTCTCAACTCTAATTTATCTGACTGTAACGTTTACAGAATATCAATGAAACAAAAATAATATATGAACATGACTTAAACCTAAAAAAATATGGTTTGGGTAGAATCTCAATAGAGTAGGATAGGAGTGGACTCGGTCTCTACGGTTCAGTTTTTAGACACTAATCGATAACTGAAATTAAAGATGCGGTTTTTTATTTAATAGAACCAAAACCGATAAAAATATATAATAACCGCTCTTGTCAGTTAACCTAACATTAGTTCGGTTTTGGTGCGGTTTCGTTACAAAACCGACTATGCTTTATATATTTCACACTTAACCAAATAGCATAAAAAATAAAAATATTAAAGTTGTAAACCATCAATACTTCAAATAATGAGTTTAAACATGTAATTATTTTTTTTGTTGAAAGAATCACGTGAGATGTCACTTCTTATTAAAGGAAAAGTAGAATTGAATACAACCACGACTAATCACTGAAAGGCGCCGAGAGAAAGATGCCTTAGTCTAGCTAAAGGTAACAACAATGTTGTTACCACTAACCAAATATCTGAAACCTAACAATAAACTCAAAGTTTGTAACCAATGACGTAACGGATCCTAGGACGGTGCATTACCTATTCCAGGACCAACTGTAAGTTCAAAGCAAGACTTAAAATAAGAGTTTGTGCCAATAAGGGTCAAAAAAATATTGCAATACCAAAGTGAAAATTTAAAACATCATCGGAGTAGAGACTACCTCTGGAGCTGCTTCCATGTTTGATTCCTGGATCCCAAATACTAACCCGAAACTTTGATACGCTTGCACCAGAACTAGCCAGATTGACCGGCCCAACTGACCAATGCAAATGAACAACCCAATTACCTGCACCAAAATCCCAGGCTCAACAAAGCCTATGCCCATTCCAACCCCTAAAGGCTAGGGTTGTTGCAGCACGGGTTGACGGCTTCACCGGCTTAGTATGGGCTACCTTCCTCGTCGGGACGCCAACCTCTGGCTTGCTGGCACTGGTAGGAGTCACCTCGTGTGAGGATACAGGACCACCCCTCACCACCACAAGTGACCATAAAAACTCTGCCAACGTCGATCTAAAGCAACCAGCAACATACCACCTCGTCTTCACATCTACACCAGCAGAAACCAGCCAGCCCGCAGTCATCCTCCATAACATCATTGTTGACGTCATCACACAAGGCCATGCCACTGCCATAGCCGAGTCATCCAACAAACTCTCTGATCCCCATACCTGTATCACAGGCTTAGAGATCCAAAACAGACTCGAGGTTGGTCTCAGACACACACAGAGACCCAATCCACATTGCCACACTAGTTCTTCCTCGTTCTTAGCCTTCAGTCGCGTGCGGCGTGGTCTCCACCGCCCTATCGTAGATACCTGATTCACCCAAACCGCCCACAAGCCCATCCTTCCATCACCTCCAATTTCAGAGAAGTGAGAACCACTGCGAGCCAAACCTCACAACGACGAAACCATCCCTATTTGTTTCGCACTCCACCCCCATACAAGAAAGGACCCTTTCCTGTATGGGATGTGCTGCGTTCTTCTAGCGCCGGTGAGGGAACCAAAGCAGTGACCTATCGAGGGTAAGAGACAATGGAAGAGAGGCGGTTGCCTCTCAACCCTAGGAGGGAGAGCATTTTTGTTAAGCTCTTGGGATACAAAAAAGTGAACTTTAAACAAGTAATTGTTAGGAAAAGAAAAAAAATAAAGTTTATACATCATTCATTTGAAACCTCTAGTATTGATATATAAAAAAAATGGAAGAGTACATGAGTACATGAGAGGGAATTAGGCTAGACTTAAACACTTAAAAAATATGATAATGTTTTTGGAAACCTATTATTTGTAACTCATAATCAATAAGAACATAACATGTAATGTAAAATTAACTATTAATATGTGAATGAATATATGTCGATTTGGTTTGATTTAATCGATTTATAGGAATTATGAAACCGAAAACTGAAAGCGCAGTAGTCAATTTGTGCAAATTCTAAAATCGAGTGTCTTGGTTATATTCGATTTCAGTTATTCGATGTCGATTCGGTACGATTTTGACCGGTTTCTGTTTTTCAGGTGCCTAAAAGTCTACCCCTAGAGTACAAGACAAGACCCGAGTCATGCACTCAGGATAAGTGAATACCAGCCTTACTGATTTCAGTAAGGTTACAATCTCCATTAAATTAAGCTTGGACGACCTCTTGTTTTCGTAATCATCAAAATATTGGATATGACAACCAAAATTGCCTCAGTAATTCTCGAGTGGTCATCCAATAATGCTGGAGTAAGAAATTATATCGATCAATAGCGTATAAAACAACACAAAATATATTAGCCAAAAGAACTAACGCATCAACTATGATACTTACTCGACTCCACGATTTCAAGTATCACCTGCAAACAGATGTAATAAGCTGATACCATGTAAGAGTTCATCTGAGGTTCTGTTAGGTAACCCATTGAGAATTCTCTCTCTAAGATATTTCCCAAGCAGATATTTCGACAAAAATCTATGCACACAAATGGATGGTAAAGTTTGCGTGCAACCGGTACACATTTATAGACACACACATCAAGTACATGTGACCACTATGTAGATGATCATGTACAAGAATAATTTAGTCATCAGATCTTGAAAAGAAACAGCTTTTTATTGAGTAAACAAATAACTACAAGGAGGCAGAGAAGTAGTCCACTTAAAAGAGCTAAAGAGGGCATCTACGAAGGGAAACTTAGCATTTCAACTAATTAAACTAAGTCCACGCCTAGGGATAGGCTCATATGTCTTCTGTAAATTTGTGATTAAAGATTAAATCATCTATAATTTAGTCATAAGAATAATTGCTGCAATACTTGTGAAGGAGAACTAATAGTTGCAAGAGCCTCTTATACAATGACTGAGAAACACCATTTTGATATTGAAGTGAAGATGTTACACACCACAAGTGTGTGACAGTGAAATTTAGCATGTAGCATTGGCTCATCTTAAATCAAAACACATACATAGAGGCCTAAAACTCAGGCAGCTGCTACATTTTCCGTCATTTGAGGAGGTCCAGATTCTGATGTGGATTGGTGTGATCCAATCTCTTGCGAAGGCCCAGATGATGGCTGATATTCCCCAGCCACTTGAGAGGGAGCTGACGGTTGTTGACCCAGTCCTGCGATGTGAGAGGGTCTTGACAGAGATCGTTGTGGTCCTCCCATCTGAGGTGAACTCATGGGAGGGAATTGCCGTGGTTGGGAAAATCTAGGTGGTGGTGTATATCTAGGCTTAGTTAATGCTCTCTGAATCTCTTCGCGACGCCCAGCTTTTTCAAAAATCTCATATACAAACTGTTCCAGTGCAGGAGGAACACCAATGCCATATCCCACCATTTCTGCCAGTAAAGCAAGGCTTGGGTCATATTCACTTTCATTGCAAAGCCCCCTGATCACTACATCGTAACAACTGGCATCTGGTTTAGGATCTTTTTCACCCATTTTCTTTAAAATGCTTGCACAATCAAGTGCCTTCCCATTACTAATCAGTTCAGTAAACACCCTGTTACCAAAACTGGCAACCACTCGCAACCCAACATCCACCATTCTGTTAAAGATGTTAAGGGCATCATCAATTCTCTCTACCTTCAAATATGCATCAATGAGAGTCCTATGAGTTGTAACATCCGGGGTCAATGATTTTGAAGACAATTCTGCAAATAATTGATCAGCCTCTGATAACAATCCATTCTCACAATACCTAGCAATGATATTATTATACCCAGCAACATCCATGGAAAAAGGCTTCGACTTCACGCCAGTTCCCACCTTCTTAAAGGTAGCAAACGCCTCTTCAAACTTGCCAAGCTTAAAACACACATTAACCATTATATTGAATGTCTCGGAATTCACTGCCTGGAAATTAGGTGGGGTGTGATTATCCAGCATTTGCTCGAACAAAGCCCATGCCTCCTTCTTCTTGTCATGCTTAAGCAACACTTCCAAGAGAACATTACAAGTCGCAGGGACCATCCTAAATTGCCTATCAATCAAGGACCTGTACGAGTCCATCGCCTCCTTCTCCTTCCCCTTATTGAAAAACCAATCCATAAACGTGGCGTTGACAACCCCATCATACACTAAACACCTCTCTTTAAGTTCGTCGAAAAGCTCATTGGCCTTGTCTAAATTCTCCAAATCCAAGAAGCCTTTAATCAAGTTATTGAAAACCAAAGAATCGGCACCGTGGCCCTTATTCAACATCTCCCTCAACAAGTCAACCGCATCACCGATCCTACTGGCATCAATTAACCCTTTAGTCAAATGCCGGTAGGTCACCGGAGAGGGACTAAACGGTGCAGTGGCAATTATATGCCGATAAATTTCGAGACCAACATCGACACGGCCCTCATCGCAATGAGTGTTAATCAAGTTATTGTAGGAAACAATGTTAGGTACAATGTTTGACTGGTTGAAAAAGAAGTGGAAGAGGGCAATAGCGTCATTGTACCTCTTGCCGCGGTACATGGCTGCGATGATGGCGTTGCAAGTGAAGACGGTGGGGCGCGTGTTGGAGAAGACGGAGTGACGCGCCACCGCGGAGGCAGCCTCGAGGTCGCCGGCACGAATTAGAGACTGGACGCGGTTGTGGAGGTTGAGGCGAGGGCCGACGAGGGCGGAGGTCGAGTCGGGGAGGCGGGGCGCGTTGGGGTCGCGCGGAGGCGGAGGGCCAGAGTCGCGGCGGAGAGCGTGGAGTGGGGGCTCGATGCGGAGACGGCGCTTCCGGCGGCGGCGCTCGGCGGCGGCTTCTTCGGCGGTGGAATAGGAGAAGGATCGGGTCGAGGTGAGAGACTGAGGGTTTTGGAAGGCGAGGAATGTTAGGGATTGGGTTAGGGGATTTAAAGACGTGGTGGGCCGGCGAACGGCGGCGCGGAGGAGCATGCGGCAGAGAGACATGGCTTTTCGGAAGTAGTGGTGCTCTGTTTGTGATCTGGCTTCACAAAGCAAGGAAATGATGGAAGACAGCACTTAGGTTTAGGGTTTTACCCTTAACCTTTTTCTGTTTTCTGTTTTCTGTTTTCAGAGGGATGATGAGTTTGTGTGTGTCGGGTAAATTTGTAATTAAAAGTGCTTTTGATAAATAAATGGGGTGCTGTATTTTGATTTGTAAGGTGTTTTGAATACATTTGGAATTTCCATTTAACTTAAGTAAAGAAAAAAGAAAAGAAAAAAAATCCTAGCGACGACTCCGTGAGTCTTCTCCGTGAGCGGTCGGGTTTCCTAGCGTTGCTAGGTTGTTAGACGGCGGAGTTTCCTCATCTGTCTAGCATTGTTGTGTTGTTGTGTTGAGAAGAGGAAAGATGGAGATTTTGTCGTGGAATATAAGAGGCACAAAGGATGAGGTGAAGCGCACTGCTTTGCGATCCATTGTGTTTGAGAAGAAACCTTCCATCGTCTTTCTCATGGAGACGAGGACAGATAATACCAATAGAGGTGAATCTTGGAAGAACAACCTAGGGTTTGACGAATGCCATATGGTGTCATGCTCGGCTAGAGGAGGGGGTGGATTATTACTATTCTGGTCCCAAGAGATTGATTTACAACTACGGGATTACAGTTCGAGTTTTGTGGACGTCGACGTGCAAGTTAAGGCCGGGACGGGGGATTGGATACGATTCACTGGCCATGATGGAAAGCCTCGGGTGCACAATAGGTTGAAGACATGGGAGCTATTGAAAGGACCCAATCCCGATTCAGTTATCTAAACCAGAATCAAACCCTTTCGAAAATACGAACCAACAAAAAATTTTCAAAATTTCGGCACAGTTTCGTTACTAACGTGGAATTGCCATAACTTGCACCCAGAAAATAACACTTCGTCCTATGCCACAAAAGCCAAACCGTGGGCACCAATCCCATCCGGATTTCTCAACATCAATATAATCAATAACAGTAAACAAACTGTACTATGTATATATGTATATCCGAGAAAATCCGTATAAACATGTATCAGAATGTATCAGAGCGACCTCTAAAGTAAAATATATACAATATACACATCAGTAGGCGAAACAAGAACCTACTGGAAAGCACAGGTAACTCTGATCACTAGCCTCCAAACCGCGACGTGAAACACCAAACCTGAACTGCAAACTGGGCACGGAAACCGAAAAGCCCAGGGGAAAGACAATAAACACGTTAGAGTGAGTGGACGAAAATAAATGTCTTTCACCGAATATATATAATATTAAACATATGCGAGTCCAAATGCATAAGTAAGAAATGGTACACGAGGGAGACTCTAACTCCTCACGCGTCCGAGTACATGAGGGAGACTCTAACTCCTCACGCGTCCGAGTACACGAGGGAGACTCTAACTCCTCACGTGTACGGAGCATGCAACATAAAAATCGCGGAATCACTCATGGACTACCACGCGATAGCACAGTCTGAATCACGGGATCCCAGACCCACATGTGATTCCTAGCCAGAAAGGCCTCGGGTCAGGATATCTGTCCCCCCCCGGAGCGTACTCGGGGATCAGCCGAGAAGCCAAGGTGTATCGATACAAGAACATATACTGAGACTGTACTCTGTGTAAACCAAATCATAAATCTTTTCTATGCACATGCTTAAAACACAATATATACACATATATACTCGTATACGTATATTAGTATATGCATTATCGTAAAAACACATGCTCGCAAAACCATAATCCATCTGCATGCTCAAGTTCGTAAATCATAAATAAAAGACTCGCAATCAATCCGTGAAAATAAATTGTCCACTCACAGACTCGCGTAACGCGCACTCGCGCTAAACTCGTGGTCCGGCGGAAGATCCTTCGCCTGAAGCACGATCACGATCCAGGTCACGATCTCGATCTCCTGAATATCCACAAAAACATAACTGATCAATATCATAGTTCTCAACACTGTACTGATGCACGGAAACCAACCGTTCCCGGAAATATGAAATGCGGTACAAAATGAATTACAGAAATCCCGAAATCCCCACTCGAAACCTCGACTGAAAATCGGCTAACCAAATCAACCCAAAAACCTCTGGACGACGATCAGGGCGTGATTTCGAGAAAAACGACATTAAAAACGTCGAAATCTGAAAAAAGTCAACCCTCGCCGGAGCTCCGCCGTTGACCGCCGCCGGCGGCGGCGGCGCGCCGTCAACGGAGACTTTCTCCGGCGAGGAAGCTCCAGAACTGAAGTTCCTCTCAAGCCGAACCATTCTCACAACTACCACTCAGGCCAAATCCAACCGGAACCTATCCAATTCACTCGAAACAGATCTGCGAACCCAGATTCCGGTGACCTAATCGGTTGCCCTCAAAACCTCAACCAAACCACAAATTAATCACATGAAAAGACTCACAGGGTCAAGGGGAGTCGAACCCCCCTAACCTCCACCTCCAAATCTCGCCGGAAAACGGCCAACCGTCATAGGCGAAATCAAGGAACTCGGCCCGATTCGAAACCTCACAAAACCTCATCAATTTCCACAAATTCATATACCATTCGACTCGAAATCGAAAGGAGAAGCTAACTGTACCTTTCCCTTGGCCGGAGGTGGCCGGAAACTGGTCGTCGGACGGTGAAGCCAAAAACGGAAACTCACCCCCTCGGGTCAACGGTCAACCTTTCCAATTTTGGAAAGTCAGAGCTGGTCAACGCCCGAAATGAAATTCTCGACTATTTCTCGACTATTTTTCGACTTTTCGATATTTATACTGGTGCTTCGGGACGATCGATGGTCCAAAATGAATATACGAAATGATTCGGATAAGCTCGAGACAAACGGATAAACTCGTCGAAAACCGAGACCTCAAATAATCATAAAATATTCCTCAGTTATCAGAAAAATCTTCCGGAACTGCCCACGAGCTCGAAATCATATACTCTACAATTTCCGTGAAGACACCCAACTCAAATTCTCGACCGAAAATATAGTCGCGAATCAAATCGGCAAATCACTTATACGATATAAAACTGCGACTAAACTCAATCTCGAGAATCGTGCCGAATACACAACAGATTCTGGTTCGGGTCGTCACAGCTATTGCGAACCCTAAAGGCTCAGGATGTCTCAAACGAGTGGATCATGGTTAGAAATATTAATGAAATCCTTCTATCGACAGAAAAGTCAGGAGAGAAATTAGGGCGCCGTGGCAGATGACAAACTTTTCTAATTTCTTGAATGACTGTGAGCTGGAGGATCCGGAAACATGAAACTTGTTAGTATAAAATGAATTAAATGATTCAGTGTACTAGATCGGGCTTGAAGAGTTAGCCAAAGGCCACGTTTGGGACACGAAAATATGAGTTGAAGGAGATATAGACCAAGTTGGAAGCTCACAACTCACAACCATTTGATCTGGTTGTTGTGGAGGAACGGAAAGAATTGTATGCTCGACATGCCACTTTGTTGATGTATGAGGCTCTATATTGGTAACAAAGGGTAAGCATATGAAGGAAGGGGATGAGAACTCGAACTACTTCCACCAGAAGGTGACAAACAGAAAGAGGAAAAATAATATCTCAGGGCTGTTTGATCAGAACAGTGAATGGCAGGAGACACCTGATGGTGTGGAGTCAGTTGTGTTGAATTAGTTTATGGGGTTGTTTACTTCGGCCAGGGTCACTGAGGACCAGATTGAGGAGGTGACAACCTTTTTGAAGCCAATTGTGACTAAGGAGATGGCTCGCCCCCTGCTCCTTCCATACACAGAGGATGAAATTCGGGTGGCTCTATTTCAAATGCATCCTCTAAAAGCCCCAGGTTCTGATGGTATGCCTCCTCTGTTTTTTCAAAAGTATTGGGATATTGTTAGTCGAGATTTCACACTTGTTGTTCAGGATATCCTCCAATCAGCGCAGATTCTCTCGGCCATGAATTTCACTAATGTTCGGCTTATCTCAAAAGTCCAACACCTAAAGAGGATCACAAAATATAGTCTGATCGCCTTATGCAATATGGTGTACCGAATTGCTGGAAAGGTACTCGCAGACAGGTTAATAACTCTCTTGCAATATGTTATTGATCCTTGTTCAAAGTGCTTTTATCTTAGGAAGGCTAATTATAGATAATAAGCTGATTGCACATGAGGTAGAACATAATTTTTGGACGAAGCGTAGTGGGCAGAAGTTCCAAATGGCGTTGAAGTTTGATGTCAGTAAAGCTTATGACCGAACAACGTGGAAGTATTTGGAATTGATATTATGAAAACTAGGCTTTCCACATGTTTGGATTCAGAATGTGATGGCTTGCATGACCTCTGTACGGTATGTCTTCCTCCTGAATGGTTCTCCACACAAGGCTATGTTACGTCGAGTAGAGGACTTAGACAAGGAGATCCACTATCTCCTTATCTGTTTATCTTGTGCATTGAAGGCCTCTCAGCTCTACTACACTGTGCCAACCAAAACAGATTCCTCATAGGTATTAAAGTTTACCCGAAACCACCTAGATTATCACAACTACTCTTTGCTGATGACAATTTGGTATTCTCTCAAGCTACTCCCCAGGCCTGTAATAATGTAAAAGATATTTTAAAGGTGTATGAGACTACTTCTGCCCAATCCATTAACTTCTCAAACAGTAGTGTGTGTTTTAGTAAAAACTTGCAAATGGATGCATAGAAGAAGTTGGAAGCTGCACTAGGTATGACCCGGGTTGACTACCATGAACAATACTTGGGGCTACCTACATATGTGGGGACTAGCAAGAAAGCTACCTTTGCTTATATATGAAGGATCGACTTCGAGATAGACTGAAGGGGTGGAAAGGATCATTGCTGAGTGGGGTGGGTCAGGAACTGCTCATAAAGGTTGTGACTCAAGTATTACCTAATTATGCCATGAGCTACTTCTTGATTCCTAAAACCACATGTGAGGAACTACAACAGATGTGTGCAAATTTCTTATTGGGTGATACTACAGACTGAAGACACATCCACTGGTGTATATGGAATGATATGTGCAAGCCGAATGAGATGAGGGGCTTAGGGTGTATAAGGCAAGGTACTTTGCAAATAGAAGTGTCTGGGAAGCGAAGGTAGGTGGGTCTCCTTCATACACATGGAGGAGCTTTGTAAAATCAAGAGAGGTGCTGGAGAGAGGTTTTCGTTGGCATGTGGGAGTGGGTACGTAGATCCAGATTTGGCAGGATAAGTGGATTCCTAGACTGCCGTTCACCTTGGAGGCTCCTCGGTTCCTTACTACCTTAAACCGAGTGTTTTAGTTGATTACACCTCAACGAACCTGGGACCACACTGCTCTATAGAGGTATCTATCTTCTGATGAGGTATATGTTATTCTGACTATTCCTCTGAGTCATGGTACAAGACATGATAGTATCAGCAGTGCCTAAAGAGTGACCCGTGATCAGTTGGTCCTCCCACACCAGGTGCCGCCTGATCAGTGGGGGGACTTTTGGAAGACTTTTTGGAGGGTGGGTGTGGCACCAGTAGTCAAACTCTGCGTCTAGAGAGCTTGCCAGGAATACTTACCTGTAAGACTGAGTTTACAGAGACGCAAAGTGGATGTTGATGGAGTGTGTGTGTGTGTGTGTTATGTGAGCAGGTAAGGGAAACAGAGTTGCACCTCTTTCAGGATTTTCCTCAAGTGTAACCTATTGTGACCCCTCTTCTTTTAGGAATCAGGCAGACCATAGATTCATTCAAGGAATAGATGGCGGCCAGCTCTATTGGTCTTCCTAGAGATAATTTTGCTTGACTGATTGTGATGATATAGTTTATCTGGAAATGTTGAAATGACAAACTGTGGAACAATAAACAGTTTAATCCTCAGACTCATAGGGTGTTGGCAGGGGCTTGGCATGATCAATATGTGTTCTTGCATAAGACTTCAGACCGCCCGGCTAGAGTTCTTCAGACATGGTCGAGACCTCCCTTGGGTCAGTATTGTGTCTGTATTGATAGAGTCTTCGATTCCTCTACACATAGAGGTGGTATAGGCATGATTGTTCGTGATTGGGAGGGGAGATTTGTGTGGGTAGCAGCTAGCTGATTAATGGTGTATACTCAACCTTAGTGGAGATAAAGGCTGCATGGAGAGCGATGTAGATTGTTAGTCAGTTGGGTTATAGTCCAGCCCAGATTACCTTAGATAGTCGCATTATGGTCAGAGCGGTGGAAGACCCCACAACAGTGTCTAACATGTTTCAGGACTCTTGTGAGGACCTTAGGAACACGTTCAAAACTCTGTCAAACTGTAGTTTTGTTCATTTAGGCTAAGAGGCCAATGTAGCAGCAAACAAATTAGCTAAATGGGCCCTGCAAAATGCAAAGGTTCCATATTGTTCCAAGTTGTCCTCGATTTCATGAGGGCATGGTTGAAATGATTGTATGTTCTGCATTTTATTAATAAAATTTCTATCTTCACCTCAAAAAATAATACATTTGGGATTTTTGAAATTATCGGTATTCAATTTAGATTTATTAAGATTTTAGAACAGTATGTATAAATTTTGAAGTATTCAATTTGAATTTCTATGTCGAGATTTTAATTTAGAAAAAAAAAATTGAGAACAAGGTAGGAATCAATAATATTAATAGCTCAGCTACCTTTGTTTTGAAAGGGAACTCAACTACCTTAATATTAAAACAATAAAGGATATGACTTAAAACCCAAAACGTAATATCAATGATCCAGCCCATCAAATTGAATGAAAAGACAAAATTGACATCCTATTTTTAGATAAAACCCTAGCTAAAAAAACATAATCTTTATTGGGCGGGTAAACAGATGTGGGCCAATGTTATGAGGAGCATGATGTGAGCCGAAATGAATGTTTTTACCCCAATTGAGATGTGGGTTAATAGAGTCCAAGTTTTCAAAATCTTTATTGGACAGGTAAGTAGAAGCAGCCATAAAAATTGTATTATTTTGCAACTGCTCAACTGCTGCTCGGGAAGTTACATCATGGAAATAACTGCCATCCCCAAAACTCAACTGCTTTTGCAACTGATCATCTGTATCAATAACCGTTTGCAAGTTACGACAATTCCCTAAAAAGTTGACTGTTAACAGCGACGACGGAAAATTAAGTACATCAAGTCGTTGTCTATGGTGGCAGCCAAAGAGCCTCTTGTTTTTGAATGTGTCAAGTTCAACTTTCATCTAATTACCAAATGGCTTGCCAACACGTTCATGAGATGAAACATTTTAAGTAGAGCAATCACTAGTCTAATGATCTAGTAAACCACACTAGTGACAAAAATCAGGGAGACGTTCATAAGTGAATTCCACCAAAAAGTCATCTCTATCATCACAATGTAAAGCCATGCTCCACATAAGTAGATTGGTTACATCCAGATGAACATGTAAGCGAAAGTAATTATCCAAAGAATCACCATAGACATGAGGATCTACGAACAAGCATTCTCCGATACCATTACCAATTAAGCGACCCAATGATTCATACAAATATGAGAGAGATAGTTGCACACACGTACCCAAAAAGGCACTGAATTGAGAACCAAATCTGCCACTTTGGTTGAGAACCATATCTGCCACTTGGTTTCACCCTGAACACCTGCTAATACCACCAACATGCAGTCAAAGGACCAAGGCTTCTTATCCAGAATGTCTTTCATGTCTGCTTCAGATCTGAACTTGAACAAGTATCGATTTTCTCCACATTCCTAAATGGTCAAATCTTGGGGTCTTCTCCATAACTCTTGCATTGTGTGTTTGAAACGTCTCCTATTATAGAAACGTCTCTTATTATAGAAACGCTTCGTCAAAACAATTCCGACCAGACAAGATTGATATTTCGCAGAATGAATATCTTCCAATACTTAAGCATCCATAAGAATACCTTCACGTTCTTTGATGCTTAACTGGAGATTTCTTGAATGGGAAGTGCCAATAATATCTCCCATATGGAAACAAATTCATTAGAAAGATGTGCATCCACACAGAACAGTGAAACAGGAAAAAGTGAACACAAATGGTATATAGCATATATCAAATTGTGTATGCATGAAGCTAACATGAGACAAACAATGTTTAATTATACTAACAAAATAAAGGTTATAATTAAGGTTCGTTGGCTATAGAGATAGTAGTGCAAAACACATAACCTAGTGCATAAATCATCGAATAAAGTGCTTGAAAGCCCTAACGAGGCCCACATGATAAGGGTCAAAAATTGATTCTCACATTTTCTTTTCCATTCAAACTCAGAGGACATCGTTGGTCATCTTCATTCCGTTGATCATCATCGTTGTTTTCCATAGCCAACAAGTGCAAACCGTCAGAGAGAGAGAGAGAGAGAGAGAGAGAGAGATAGAACTTGAAAGAATATGTCAAAGGAAAAGGCACATGAAGATATTTTGGGCCAGAGGCAAATTATATGCATGACACATGGGAGGGTGAGTCACCTTAAGGTCACACTATCTGTAATTTTATTTCAAATTTCAAATTAGGGAGGTAATAGCTTTGAGTAAAAAAATTCAGGATATACTTCTCTCTCAACCAATCATTCCATACCTCACTTCATTTTTATGTACACACCTTAGAACTTTAGCATATCTCTGTCTCTCTAGTTTTCTCTCTAGCTTCTCTCTAGGATTCTTAGTTGAGTTCTCTAGAGAGGAGCTAAATTTTTATCTATCCATCTTCTCTTCGAATCTTTTACAAATCCAAGAGACCTAACCTCTTCTCCTTGGTGTAGGCCAAACCACTTTTACTCTCCCTCGTCACCATCCCTCACTTCCTCTTCTTATTTTTGCCTCCAAGGTTTGAGTGATTCTCTAGAGCTTGAAGAAGTGGGAAGTAATCTCCATTCCCCTTGGATTCTTTGAGTCCTAGAGGTTGCTCTTTCCTCCTCTTCAAGTGTTGTATGCAAGCTTAAGTGAATGAGTGGAGTTAAAAATTGAAGTGCTTTGGGTGAAGCTTACTAGTTTGGTGGATTTTAGCTTAGGGACCCTTCGGTTATTTCTCACTCTCTTAGCTTCTAAACTTGCATTTAAACACTATTCTATATATGAGTTTTGAGTAGCTTTTGTATGGAAGTCTAGGAGTCAAACCCTAGTCACTTGATGTAAAACAAATGATGCTTTGATTTATGATATGAGTATGTTATGTGTTTGACGTACATGTTATAGGATGAGTTTGTTATGTTATGATATGTGATAGTGGGTTATTGTTATATGTTTGAGCTTCATATATATTCTCTTATGCATGTTGTGACCTTGACTAAGTCTTAATGTGTGTACAAAACTAGAAAATGGAACTTAGGTAAAATAGTTACTCACTTAGGTAAAGAAGAGCATGTAACATGACCTAGGTTTGAATACAAAAGGTTAAGCTTTTAGGTTTGGTTTCTTATGGTTTATAGCATGAGCCGAAGCCTCCTTGAGTTCCAAAAGTCTCTTGAAGCTTCGGTCAAGCTTACATTCATCCCAAAGACTTTGTGTCTAAAGGTTGAACCTTCTAGTTAATACTCCAAAAGATGCGAACCGGGAGAGTCCTTTAGAACCTACTTCTAAGTCCTCCAAAAGAGGCTTGGAAAGGGAAAACCTTCCACAACACTAGTATGTATAACTAATTGAACTTATTATGCATCAAAAATATATAGGGGTTGGTACCAAAAGTCTAGTCCCTAATTTTGGTATGTTTTGTGCTTTGTGGATGGGCCGAAACCTTCTAGAATTCCTAAAGGCCTAGGAGTTTCAGCCTATAACAAAACGTGACCCAAAATGCACAATTTGGACAATAAAAGGATTTGTTCTTATGATCCAAAAGACGTTTGAGTATTTAAACCAGACTTGACAATTCATCATCATAAATTGGACATTTTTGTGCATCAAGTTAGTTAGTAGTGATATCTCTAGCTGACCATTTCTTTATTTTGCATTTGAGTCTTAATTAGTTGTTATTTTTTCTTAGTGAAATCAATCTTCTAATCATAATAAAACCATCCTTGCGATACTAGCTAAGTCTCCAGAGGACTTGGTGGCGTAAGATTCACCTTCGCTTTATGTTTGTGTTTTAGTGTCACATTGTGTGTTTGTCTATACCGTAATCTAAAGAACTTAATCAAATCAAACTAGGGAATTATGATGATCAATCCTCGTGGGTTCTACACTCAACTTCCTTTATCTATACTAAAACTTGATACCATATACTTACAGTTTAGTGAGATTACAATCTCATCTTAGCTAATTTCATAGCTAGTTAAGTTTGAGGGGAACTAATTTTTTCTAACAAGTTTTTGGAGTCGTTGTCAGGGATTGATTTCATCTTGATTTCTTAGGTTCGATTAGCCTTTGATTGACGAATATCCGGACATTCGTGTGACATTTCTTTGTTAGCTTTGTATTTTTGTTTATTTCTCCATCCAGAACTTATTGTCTAGGATCTGTTGAATGCTTTGGTGGATTGCTTGAGTGTGAACTTGTACTATTTTGGGCTTTCAGTGCCTTTACAGGAAATTTCATTTGACCCATCGAATTTTGTATGTGTTTGAGTGCTTGATTTGGTGCTTGTTTACTTGCTTGAAGTTATTTATATTCTTGAGAGCATATCTAAATTAGCGTATTGTTTGTGGTCACAATCAGTATATCAGATTACGCATGTCTACATCCGGGAGTGCTTAGGGTCTCCATTGCACGTGATGACAACTACGCCATGTACCGTTTGTATTTATCACTTTGAGCATTCATGATTGCATATTTGAAGTAGTGTCTTAGAGAGTCTTAGAGTCTTATTCCAAAGATTGTTGGTGACTCATTGTTATGAGGCACTACAATCTCTGAACATTTAACGTTGTAGTTTTCTTGTTTGTTTGTTTGTTTGACTATCTTGAACCATGGATGGATGATATAATGATTGGGAAAATTCAAATGGTTATAGGTGACAAGATCCATACAATGAAGGCTATCAAGATTGGACTTATCAAGTCGAGGGGTCGATGTTATCTTATGTTGAAACTCTATATGGTTCTTAATTGCATTCACATTTTGAGTGCAACTTGAGATTTGAGTACCCAGAATATATTCAAGAGTGTGAGTACAACATGAGGATGCATCAAGCACATTCGATACATCTTGAAGAAGAAACCCCTAGTTCAAATTTGAAAGCATTCCTTCACACCTACCTAGCCCGGCGAGATGAACACTTTGCACAACTTAGATAATTGATGGAATCCCCTCCACCTCAAGAAGAAAGCCATAATCCGAGCTTGGAGGAGTTGCTTGCCAACCTCCTTCCTCGCCTAGCAAATTCTTTTCAAGCTTCTTTACAATCTTCTTTTCAAGCGTCTCTTTAATGCTTTCAAGAGGAATCTCAAAGTGCCCGAGAAGAGCGTCAAAGGAGCATCCAAATATTGGAAGCTCAAGTGAGTGTATTAGTCAAAAGAGTACATAATCATATTCAAGAAAAACCTGTACCTCAAGAACCTTCCATCAACCATGAAGCTTCAGTGGCAACCTCTTAAGGAACCGAGTATGATGAATCCTCTTCCGATGAAGAAGAGCCATCTTAGGTGGAACCTTATCAAGATTATTCCTCATCCTATGAAGAAGAACCATACTTGGAGGGAGCTTGTCAAGATGCCATAAGTGAAGAGTCTTGGATTTTTGAGGAGGAAGTACTTCCGGATTCGTCTCCTTGAGCGACCGTGGATTTCTTTGAAGAATTAAGGAAGGAGCTAGCTAAAAGGGATGCCCAAAGTGAAGAGAATATATTAAAACCAACCATTGAAGACCAAGTTGAAGAAGCACCACCATTCCTTCTCCCACCACTAAAAGAGTATCACCAAGAACTCCCCATGGATCAAGATGGAGCATTGAGTTATGACCATTATGATAGGATTGAGATCAAGGGATTCTTGCCTCTTAATCCTCCATTTAGTGACCAATGTTTCTATGAAGAAGTGAATGATTAGAAAGGGAGCCATGTTGCCGACTGTACACCATGTTTTAAGATGCAACAACCACCTACTCCATTCCCAAGCATCAATTCTACACCAACATTGAAGGAAGAGTTTAGAATGCTACTTAGGAAGTGCAATTTGAGAAGAAGAGGAAGATATCAAGATCCATTTCAGTCAATCGTTGGAAAAAGCATGGATCACTTCGATGTTTGTCTCTACGACAAGTCGAGAAGTCATCTAGCTTCAAGTAGAGTGGCACTTCTCAAGAAGTATAAACCATAACAAGATGATGGAGTTATAGACCATGTTTATGTTCTTAAACTAGAACTTGTGATAATCGGACACAGTTATAATGCTAGAAGAATAAGTGTAAGGTTGGGGGAAGCCTTAAATATGAAGAATGGAGCATAGAGGTCAATATTTGGAGAGGAAAATTCTGGAAATTTTCGACGGGTCAAAAATTCCTCTCTACTTGTCAAAAGGAACTCCCTGGAATGGTTTGAAAAAACATTTTGATCCGTCGAAGTTCATATTCGACTCGTTGGAAATCATATGTGACACTTGTTGACTTTTGAAGATCAAAAGCGTAGGACTTTGAGGTATGGAGCTTCAAATACCTTGGGGCCAAAATAAGTCCGAGAGCACTGTTAGAGGATCATAACCGAGCCTCATGCAAATGGTTGAACAAATATGTCATCGTTGGCGCATGACATGACTGGTAATCTTCACCATCACAGGTAAAGGGTTTTGTCACGCACCGAACCTAGTCAAAAATCTTAAAATTGATAAATATATATGTAAATCAAGAAATTCACTCGAACCGAAAACAACTTCGACTAATTTAGTCAAAAAACATATCCAAAGAACTTGTTAAGACAACAATTGTAACTATATAGAACCCACCTAATTTCTCTGTCGGTCGCACCGCCACTAGTGGCGACAGTCGCCACCATCGCTTACTGTGGGGGAGAAATATTTCTCCACATCGACGAGCTGGATGGGGTTGTTTGAGAGACGAGGAGACCTCAGATTATTTGGATGAAAGGTGAATGAGAAGATTTGAAAGTGAGTAAACCTTAAGGAGGTGAGAATTGAACATAAAAAGGTCGATGAGAAAAGGCCGCGCACCAAGAGGAGAATGACGAAGTCAAAGTCATTGAGATATTCATGGCATAGGACTTAGTCTCGCCGAGAATAACTGGAGGAAGTTTCAGCCTCATCGAGAACATCTCGGGTAGTTCCTCTCGACGAGCTGCAGTACGTGGGCCTTCAGGTAAGGAGTCAGTTTCGAATGGGAAGGTTCGAAACTTAAGGCCCACGAAATGGTTTCTGATTTAGAGGAAAGGTTTGCACTATAAATACTACCCCCTCCCCCCACCTCATTTCGGCATAAGGAAGCCAAAACTCAGGCTTGTCAAAGGTGTGGAATTGTTCCGTGTTCATCAAGAAATTCTTGTTGAGGTAACCAGTTCTCAATGTACTTTTTACCCCCCAACAAGTGGTGTTGTATGTGGGAAACGATGGCACCAAACATCCTTGAAAACAATGACAACGAGGCTTTGCCACACACCGACGATGGCAACCAGGCCGAGGATTATGAAAGTGGTGAGATTTCAGAAGGAGGAACGACTCAACGAGCTGAAAAGCGAACCATCGAGTCGGATGTTGAGGTAGTTCGAGAAAATGGTGAAAGCTCAAGGAGAACTAAGTGAAGGAGAGAAAACCCGAGTAGAGGCCCTCTCGAGATAAACCTCACCTCCCAAGTCATCCAGGATATGTGGTTAGAACACAAACGTCTCCAAGAAAAAGAATGAAGGAGGAGGAGAAGGAGTGGTACCATGGAAAAGGGCGACACTGAAGACGAGTTGCCTGAGGACGAAGAGCAATGAGAGGATGATGAGTTCTCCGATGAGGATTACAAACCACAAAAGAAATATCGACATGAAGGAAATCCCATCGAGAGAGGCTCGTCGATTCCTACGGGCAACCAACTTGAAGAGCTTGTAGCCGAGGCCATGAATCAAGCCATTGAGGCGAGGTCTCGAGACATAACTGCTGAGTTAGCAAAAGGAATCACACAGTCTCTTTTTATCGACCGGATCTTGAGAGCTAGGAAGCTGAAATATTTCTTGACTTCGGTAGCGCAACCCAAGTATATGGGAAACACCGACCCCATCAATCATCTAAAAGAGTACACATGAATAATGAGACTTGAAACAATCGACACAAGGTTGATGTGTAAGCTTTTCCCGATAAGCCTCTCAGGGCTAGCAATGAAGTGGTTCCGGGAACGCACGCCAAATTTTATAACTAGCTTCGACCAAATGGCTTAAGCCTTCATCTCGCAATACTTCTGCTCAAGAAAGTCGAGAAAGGACCTGTTGGTCATGTTCAATGTTAAACAGAAAAACGGAGAAAGATTAGAGAAGCACTTCGAAATGTTCAAAGAAGAAATGACTAGTATCTGTTGCGACTCAAGTGTAGTTGTCATAGCATTCCGAGAAGGTTTGCTTGACGGATCACCGCTTTACGAGGAGCTTATCGTCACCAACCAAAAAATATGGATGACATCCTCGACAAAGTCGAAGGAGAGATACCATTTGAGC